>JALGOQ010000004.1:1274631-2549262 GCA_023078705.1 Venturiaceae sp. KMAF11
TCTCGACTGTGGCCAGGATTTGTGTACTGATTCCGATCACGAAAGGTCTTGGTCAATTGAAGTGGGTGTGGTTTGCGGAGAAGCAGAGGACACTTGCGGATCTTGAGACCTTTGACTCTGCAACGAGAGGTCTTACTGGGAGTGCTTTGTTGGTTTGGAAGCTCAGGGGACGGTAAGCTATGCAGCTGCGTGAAAGATCTATGTCGAACATCTTGCTGACCTATAACGCTCAGTCATTTTGCTGCAATCGGTGCTGTAGCTGTCATCCTGAGTCTCGGCTTCGAACCTTTTATTCAAAATCTCGTTGGTTACTTCCCAAAGAACGATGTGGATTTGACTTTGCAAGCACTCGTTTCCAATGCTTCTGAGTACAGTACTGTTGGTCACCTTCTAGGTGGGAATGGTAAGCATACCTCTGCATTTCTAATATCACAGCGGAACTAAAATTGTTTGTAGGCTTTTACGTTGACTCGGTAATGAAAGCAAACGTCTACAGCTCGATCATCAGCCCTGCTGCAAATCAAATATGGTCTCAGCCGCATTACGTCTGTCCTTCTGGAAACTGCACATTCGACCCTGTTGCGAGCTTGGGAGTCATTCCCATTTGCCAGGATATCAGCTCAAAGCTCAACATGACCTGCGTTCCTTTGGTAGACACCACATCGAACGACACATCTACCGCTGACCCGTCCGTTACGAACTGTACTGTCGCTCTTCCAAATGGCCTGGCTAGCTGGTTCGTCAACGGTGGTCTGAACAGTGTACCCTTCATCATAGATAACACTCATGACACCTTGGTCTCAGATACGTCTCTCGCATCACTGAGTGTCGTTCAGTCGATCCTCGCCGTCGGTGACACGCAGTCTATCTCGAACACAACCAAATTCGTCGCCACCGAATGTACTCTGCCCTTGCTCGTTGCGAGCTGGAATTCCTCAGTTGGCCAGGTCAATCAAACGAGCGCCAACGTGTCACCATACCAAGAAAGCCTACTCAAAACCTGGACAAATGTGATTCCTGACCCACTGGCGAGCAACGAAAACTACACCGGAGAAATTCTCCAAATGATGATAGGGCCTCCAGTCAATCCAAGTCTCGGAGTTTACACTGGGCAGCGCTTTGGACTAACTCTCGAAGCCCTGAACTCCTTGAATCTCTTTTTCAGAGACATATTTTCTGGCTACATACGTCAAGCATCAGACAATTTCATCTTCAACCCCACAGCATCATCCACAGGATCAAGCATGGACCTCCTCCAAGCCATATACCTAAACAACTTCACCAACTGCGCAAATCCAGAAGACAAAGTAACCTGCGCAATCATGAACATAGGCCAAGCAATGAGCAAAACATTCCGCGATGCACCTTACGTCTCAGGCGGTGTACAAAACGCCAACATGGCTGTGGGAAAAACACTCATCCCAGTTACTTACATAAAAGTAACATGGTACTGGATTATGCTTCCAATTTTCATATGGGTATTGAGTGTTACAACCTTACTGGGCACGGCTTGGAAGTCTCGTCATGCGCGGGTTAGGACGTGGCGTAACAATCCACAAGCGATGGTTTTCTTGCAGTTGGGTGCTGATGAGCATGGGCAGGTGAAGGACATGGGGATGGGCATGGGGGATGCGGGCCTTTCGAAGAAGGCGGAGCAATTGACGGTGAAGCTTGATGTTACTAATGAGGGGGCGATGTTGACTAGGTAGTTGCTGTGGAATGATTTTGGCTTTAGCAGTAATAATTCATGGTCTGTCTGATGCTTAAAAGCCGATCTGCCTGACAGTACTCCACTTATAATCAAACGTAATTGCTAGATTCAAGTTCACAGATCCACACCTGACCCCTTGAGTCCCACCCATATGAGAGGCTATGGGGTTGGCAATAAACTGCTAGAAAAACGAGCTGGGTTCTCACACTACTGTACTTTGTTACAAAGCGATACAGCTAAGATAACGAATGCTGAGTTCCTGGTGATCTGAATAGGAATCTCGGCAGGAAGTTTGGAACCTGTACTTTGACCTCGAAGCTCGCTTCTAGATAGACAGAGGGGAAAAGTCCTGCCACCCAGTACAGCGAATTCATCAGTTGGACAAATATTCATCTCGGCTTCGTTGACTTGACGAGATGGGATTGGTGGTTTAAGATAACGGGTAACATCTTGTTTATTGATTTTTTGAGAGACTTACCAGACTCCAGGAACTGGAACTAGGGTTGGATTGTTCGCTCTTTGTTTAAAATGGTCTCTTCATTACATTTCCGATTGCTGGATGAGATCATACATTCCACAATTAACCATGTACCCCAAAAAATAGCTTTGACCTGTTTGAATTACGATAACTTATCCTCTACCCAATATAGAATGACATCTTCCAATTCCATCTGAGCATCCTCCCAATCGTCATCGCTGGCATTCGCCCAGCCGCAGATGTTCCTCTTCTCGAAGAAATGTATCATATCTTGAATATCATCCAAATCCAGGTCTTCTAAATTTGTTAACACTGCCTTTTTCCTTTCTACGAAGTCTCGAATCTTGGCCCACAGGGGGACCTTCGCCATCATAACGTCCAAGTCCTCACCCCAACGAACCTGTATTGCGCTGCGCAGGATCTCCATAATCTTTGGGTCCGAGGCAATGCTGAGAGCAATGTCGCCTTCATCCTCTCTCGCAAAGAGCCAAGTTCTTTTATCTTTCACCAGCACTTGCACAATCTCAATTTCTCCTCTTCTCGCTGCACAGATGAGAGGCGTTTCCCCCATATAACTTTCGCGGCAATTAGGATCCATTCCGCAAACATCGAGGAGATGCCTGAATCCGTCCACAAATCCGTCGTCCACCGCATAAAAGAGAACCGGTTGATCATCTACATTCCAGGTTTCGAATTCAATCTCCCCACAGGAGCTCAATATCTTCAATACGCCAAGATTTTGTCCAATCACTGCTAGGTGAAAAGGTGTTCGCTTTTCCACATCCCAACGATTGACCTCTATATGTTCATGGTCTACAAGCAATTGAACTACGTCGTTATGGCTATAGCGTGCAGCGAAGTGTAGAGGTGTCCATTTTAGATGTTTAGTTAGGGAATTGACATCAACATGCTTGCTCCGCAGGAGTAAACTGCAAATCGAAGTGTGCCCACTTGCTGCAGCAATGTGTAGAGGTTCAAGGCCCAGCTCTGCTCTTATCCTCATGTTTGCGTTTCGACTAAGGAGTTCGAGCACAGCTTTGTAATGGCCTTGCTCACAAGCGACGTAGAGTGCGGTCCTGGGAGTCGATCAAATGCGGCAACCTATCCAAAATGGATCTGAAAATGCCATGCCTGTAAAAGCTCAATTTTTCAGCGGTCTCCAGGGCCAGGTGAAGCAACGACCTTCCTAAACAGTCCACAGTCCACCCTGCTTCAACCAAGTCCGCAATCTGACCTCGAGTCACCAACAGATTTCGCGTGATTAGTGCCTCTGGAAATGGAAGAGGCGAATCAGTAACTATTTCAGGCACCTTGCTTATCTCTTCAGTTTTCTTAAAGATCGATAACATTATGCGTTGATACCGATCCTTCAAGTCCAACAGTTTGGTCGAGTCGTATACCCACAGCTTTGTATATGAGAGGTACAAGTGTCCAACATGGTCCGTGTCAGGGGATTGACCAACGTTGTTCAGTTCAAGCGGTCTTAACGGTCACTGGTGAGTTGCAAATACCCTCAGAGTAGAATAGATCACTGCCTGATGGGATGAATTTGACATAACCCCAGGAGCTGTGATGCGCAGCGTTTCCTCCAATGTGCTACTTTTCAATGCATCAACCCATTTTTCAAATTTGCAAAGAGATAACTCATTGTTATCGTCATAGTCGTCGTTGAAAACATACTTTGAGTCGCATAGATGCTTCATTTTCGTCTTGTAGTCGTCAATAATTTTCAAGGGCGCTAACAACAGGTTAAGGTAGCAAAGTCTGTATGACCTTTGATGAAGGTTAGTAAAGGCGTAGCTTACGATCTATCAGGTTTGGACTTACAACTCGAGGTCACTATGTTCATTTTCTTTTCGTGGTCTTCCTTTGGGCATTTCAACGGGTCCAGAACATTCCAACCTCTTTATGCAACATCGTTCGCATTGTACTGATTCTGTACCCTCGGTGTATACACACTGAATGAGCTCATCAGTCGATGTTCCAGAAATGAGTACCAACGAACGATGGAGCAGAATCTATGAAACCTCCCCAAGTCATTCCGCCCAAGAAAATCAAGAAAGGCTTGCGAAATTTCTGGCAATGGAAAATGAAAACTAGCTAGGAATTTTCCGCCTTTCATCTTGACTTTAAAAACTTGAGAACAAAATCAGATAACTCAAAATTCCCAGCCCTCAATTAGGTTTCTACAACGATGAAAACAGATGCTCACCTTTTGCTTGTCTAATCGACATTAGTTGCATTTCTTGTAAGAATTTTCTCGTTTTCGTTTCTTGGATGGTTGTTCGGATGCCGCTGAATTCGCAGGAGTCGCGACTATGGACGACTGGAACGGGACGATGGTAGGCGTCGCAGCCTTGGCTATTGGTACTGGGTGATTCATTGGAGGCAATCAACAGTTAGAGACTGCGTGAAAAACGTGCTATAGCATTGTGTCGAAAAGGCTGACGCGGAAAATACTGGAAGAGAAAGCAGACGGCGGGAAGCGTCTATTTGACCGCAAGTTCTCGCACATTTCCCCATGCTTTTCCAGGGGGCATTATGAGGTGGGGCATGTGCTCATCTGTGGCCAATGGCAAGTTCTCGCACGTTGAATCTTGGACGGGTTGCAAGAGCTGGAAGAGTGACGATGCAAGTGGCTTGCATGGATTGATTCCTCCCGGCCAGTCGCACAATAACGCACTTTCCTCCATCGAGGCTCAGCCGGGGTGACGGTGTTGGAATACAGACATTCCGCCCTGGGTGCATTGATGAAAGTCGACCAACAGGGACTTTTCGCGCTTTTTTGATAATATTAGGTTTGCAGCAAGCTTGAGGCGAATCAGCTACTTGCCCAATGGCAAGTTTATCGCACTTTCTCCCTTCAACAGGACAAGCCGAAGTCGAAGCTGTCATAGTTTGCGAAAATATCCCATAGGCTGCGCATATTCTCGCTCATTGAAGCTCGCATATGCTGGGCATACAACAAGAAAGTTTTTGAGCCCGATGGGTTCAGGAATCGTCGGCTTATTATACGAAGCTCCTTTGGCTTTAGCCATGTATAAGAGATCGTGACTGTCGTCCAGAAACGATAAGTCCTCAAGTTGACCTTCACACCATTCCAAGACACCTTCAATTCCTCGACATATCCTTCTCAATCTCTTTGTCTCCAATCATGGCTCCACTCAACCTCCAGCGGGACCAACAGCAACTCGCCGCACAAAGCGGCCTCTCGTCAAGCAACGCCATTGCCATCGCTTTCGGGGTCGTAACATTTTTAGTAGCCATCATCAGCGCTGCTATTGCCTGGAAACAGTATCGAAGAAGCAGAAAGATGCCACCGCCACCTACTCTTAATTTTACCATTGGAACGCACGGCATCTTTGACCATCTGTCGACAACTGTCGTAAATGAGGGCCACCCATCGAGCTCTGCGATTGGGCCTGCGATCGAACTCAAAGAGCTGGAAGACCAGTCCAGCCATGAGCCATGTATGTTATCTCCATTATTCTGGTCTTCTTCCGATGAGATATTGTAATCGTCGTCCTGACTATCATCGCGATCAGTAGACCTACCTTCGCTGCCTGCACGACCTTTCAACTTATCCCATATCCCTATGCCCCAAAGAGCCTTATTGGCAGACTCAAACAGATTTTAGTCCGGTGCAACTTGGTTGCTGATTTGAAAGCTGAGAATAGCAGCAATATTGGCAGCTCAACATGTGAGCGTGGGAACGGCGTCATAAGCGCGTGAATAAGGGGAGGTATTGATTATCACTTTTGAAAAGTAGAGCAGTGCATTCGTATTCACAAGTTTCCCTCGTCGAGCCATAACCCATCTTCATGCTCTCCTTGGTCGCTCTCATCTTCCTCATCCAAAGTGGCAGTTTTGAGTGGTCCCCTCGGATTATCAAGATCAATTGTCCGCTTTCTTGACCGAAGCCCTTTGCCTTCAAGTGCAGCCAAACCACCGAGAAGATCGTTCATGCTAGACACACCTTCCTCACCAACGTCATGACTGCTAAAGAGATAGCCATCGACGGTAGGAGCCTCAGTCCTCTGCTTGAGATTCGCAAATATACCTTCCCCAAAAGCGGCCCTCTTCCTCTCCTTGGCGTCTGCACTGAAGATCTTGACTGTATAATCAATTCCGCTGACCGCAATCATTGGCTCGTAAGGATGCGGCTCGATGGTATTGACAATATCTTCGTCGGCATGCAAGATAGTGACGATTTCTGTGGATTTTCGATCCCAGATAAAGACGTGTCCACAGTCTGAGCCCGAAACAACATACTCGTCTTCGAGTCCGAAGTAGTTGACGTCTTTGATAGTCTGCACGTTGATATGACCGGCATAAGAGTGCGAATGTGTGCTGCAAGGTACATGCTTGCGAGCGGACATGTTGACAAGCCATGGTGGGAGCTCTTCTTCGCTCGAGGAGTCATCTCCTGAAGCATGGTCTGTATGTGAAGTTAGTATTGTATGCTCGATTTTCTAATGAGAGCGATACAATCATGGCAAATTGATTCATAGCTGCACCAGACCTTGCAGAAAAACATACCTTCTCCAGAACTTTGATTGTGTTCAGGTTCAGCTGCATTCAATTCATCATCACTACTACCACCGTGACCGCTCACTCCTGATTGCTCCTTGCTCCTTGATTGCTCGTCTCGGAGCATATCAAAGCTGTATATTTTGTCGTCACTCCAGCTCACGATGAGCTCATTCGGATTAGCATCGCTGATTTTACAAGCTGTGATTCCGTGGCCATATGTGATGAGACCACCAGAGTCAAACTTTGTCATCCTTTGTTTTCCGTCAGGTGCAAACTTCCGAACACAGCGTGTGGCCTCCTCGAGTATTGTCGTCTTTGTCGACTTGCCGAGCCAGAACAACCCACCGCGCTCTCGCAACTTGTCCCTGCCGCTCATGCGTCTATCATGCAAGAAACAGTGTAGATGGTCGCCGCCGAGTGTGATGTAGTGCGGTTGCCTAGGCGAGCATGACATTGTCCGCAATTCGATATTGTAATGAGCGTACGATATGAGTGGATGTGGCCAGTCAGCTTCAACGTCGCCAGGATCTACACGAGTATCCCATTGCCGTACAGTTCCATCTTCCGAGCACGTCAAGAAGTAGAATGGTGAATCCTCTGTAACAATGCGCTTTACTGCGCCGTCATGAGTCTGCAATCTACGAAATCTGCCCTTCGGAACGTTTCCTTCGATATCAATTACTCGAGCTTCGCAGTCTGCCGAGGCTGTTATTATCGTTCTCTCGTTGGTGTGCGGCATAAACTTGACGGAGAAAATGTTGGCTCGGTGTCCGGTTGATATGTTTGCCCTGAGCTTGAACTGGTCGGTGGAGGAGTTTGGAAGGTATTCGTATAGTCGCACGTAGGTATCGTCGGAACCTGAAGCAAGGAGCTCTCCGGAGGGGGACCAACTAGTATGAAGTCAGTGAGATTGTTCACCCTAGTTTCTAGACATGATTTTGTCCCAGCTAGCTTGATTGCGTGAAGATATTGCCAGTCTCTCAAATTCAAACGACGGCGAGAATTTCCACTTACTCCAAAGCATTAACGCAACCATTGTGTCCGCTCAGCTCATTCACAATGTCCAGGTCATTGACGAAGGCATAATCAGCGTATATGCCTCGGATCTGCGAGAACCTGTCACTGGATCCAACTTCTCGACTGAGAAGCCGTTTCAAAAGAGCCGATTTTGCGGTCAGAGTCTTCTTCGTAGGAGATTGGGTCCTAATTCTTTTCGATGGCGGTGGTGTCATGGATGCTATTGTTCGAGGCTTCAATCGGGACGAGGATTGCGGTCCTGAGATCCTCCTGTGAGTCGGAATATCATGGCCAGATCAGGGTTTCAGCTGCGAAGACGGGCCTTGGTGGGGAGTGTTGTATGTGTTGGTGATACTAGCAGCTAGGGGAATGGTGGAGAGCTATATCTGCTGCCAATGGAACACTATGATCCGGGTCATCTCAGATCCCGAAGCTTGGGGATCCCGGATAACATCCAACATTCACATAGTCGACCATTCTATCCTCATTATCGAAATGCCTGGTATTCTCCCCTGGCATTTCGATTCTTTAATGCTAATGCCATAATGAGGCAGCCTCCAATCTGTACACATCTCAAAATCATACATACACATATACTTCAACAGAGACATCACCGGAAGTACTGAATATCACTAATGTTCACTTCAGGAATCAATTTCTCATGCTGAAGAGGAAAGAATTTTGCGAGCTTGAACTCTCTACCATTTTGCATTCTCAAACATTTATGCCTCCTCAACCCGGGAAAGGCACGACAGCCATAGACCTATACTCATTACTACTCCTCGCCCTCACCCCAAAAATAACATTATCCTTCGACAAAGTCAGCGTATATCTATTCACCAACCCAACATCAACAACATTCGTCCAAATAGGCGCATCAGTAGGCCTCCACACAATCTCATACCCCGAAACCTCACCACCACCCTTCACCCACTTAATCGAGCTATTGTTATCCAAGTTCGTCGTATCAATAGTCACATTCTTTGGAACACCCGGTCCTTCAACTAAACTCCAGAGTGTCGCCAGATTGACTCTAGCGACGCGAGAGACGTAGTCGAAGTCTACGAATTCGGCCAAGTCGCCGTATTGCGTCCCATTCTCAACGCGAACATCTTGATGCTGATGCGCGAAATTCTCGTTTGGTTCAGTGAAGCGGATTGCTGTGTATCCTTGAGCGAGGAAAGAGGAGTGATCACCACCCCGGAGGTATCTATCAAGGCGATAAATGATCGCGATTTCTTTCATCCCAGTGACGTTATTCTGAGCGACTTCTTTGGTGAAGCGGGCCAATTCTCGGGCAGGCGAATCATTTTCAAGACCAAGTCTGAGGCGATTTGCTGATACACTTGCGGACTCTGTCAAAGACGGTCCTTGAGCAAAGACACGAATGGTGAAGGGGTCCTTTTGGCCTGCATCACCCGTCGAGGATCCTACGATATCGTTATTGAGCATCGCCTCCACATTCGTAGAAGAATTCTTCAAAGTCTTAGCAAGATAGGCTGAGCCTTGAAGACCTTGTTCTTCACTCGCAACAGCCGTAAATATAATCGTCGCCTTCGGTTTCGTATTTGCCAAAATCCTAGCAAGCTCCATCATAACTAGAAACCACCATCAGCATCACATTCTCAAATCATCACATATATGACACAAACTGAAAAAGAGAAAAGTCGTACCAGCAACCCCACTAGCATCATCATTAGCCCCCGGCGCATCATCCTCCCCATTCAAAATATCCGTAACCCTACTATCATAATGCCCACTAATCACATAAACCCTCCCACTCCCATCCCCTCCCTCAATCCTACCAACAACATTACTAATCTCTGTCGCAACCGGAATCCTACTCGTAGGTTGCTGCAAATAAGTCTGTATACTAACACTCAACCCACCCCCATACCCTCTCATTTCCTGCGCGATCCAGTCCCTTGCAGCGCCGATACCGCGGTTTGGATCGGTTTGAGAGGAAAGGGTATGCCGCGTGCCAAAGGAAACGAGTTTCAGGATGACCTTTTCAATATTGGTTGTGTTGACTTGAGAAAGGAGACTCTGCAATTCTGCATTGGGGAATTGTGGTGACAACAATTTCCCAATCTTGACCAACGGCCACGAGTCTGGTAAACATGTTTGCTGCTCGAAAATCGGACTGTAAGATTGAGATTGTTCAAGAGCGAAGAGGAGAGTTGGCACGATGCCTAGCAAGAGAGATTGGATATGCATCGTGTTTCAGTATCTTGATATCATCCCTTAGTGAGCAACGTTCTCGATATCAAGCACGGAGAAAATAGCTCGAATACTTGTACAAACACTACGGTCAAAAGAACACCCTGAACAAGCATTTTCCCGTCCGCCAAGGCAATGGATCTCCGTGTATGAGATCAATAGTTTATTCAACTTCCTAGACGACTTCCATATTGCAGTGGCACTGATTGGTTCCGACATAGATGGCCTAGGCCAAGGCCGAGGTGCATTGAAGATTTTGAGATGTGACCCAAACAGGAAGGCAGACAAGAGAAAAAGAGTGACGTTGACAAAGAAAATCCCAAATAGTTTCCCATCGCACGGTATTTGAAGAACGGAATGAAGTAACGGAATGAAGTAAAGGAAATGTGATGCAATTTCTTCCTTGACCTAATCGGGGTCACGTGCTCTATTCTGTGAGCTTCTAATGTACAGTACATCTTCAACTCTTCTGATATACATCGTGGTATACAGGCAGCTCAAGGACCAAAAAGATTCTCCCAGAACGCCGCGCAATGCAATAAAAATGATACAAACATATACAAATTCTTCAGGTAGTTCCCAGAATTCTCCCATAAGCATCCTCAACCTCTCTAGCCACACCCAATAGCGCAACAATAACAATCTGATGCGTAACATTCGGAAGCCTTTCTCTGTGCAACCCAATCCACTCCAATGGTGGCGTCGCCTCCCCCATATCTCTCAACTGCGGCGTCTCAATGATCGGTGGCTCCAATGGCGTGTACGAGTATTTGCTTTGAGGTACATTGACTACAGCCGTAATCTTCTCTCCTTGCTTCTGTTCTTCTATTTTTTCTTGTTCGTCCGACAGCGGGGCAGATGATGGCGGGTCCGACGTCCCTGATGCGGAAGTTGGCGGATCGCTGCTGTGTCCTGCTTGACCCGTTGTGATTTTGACGGCGGACTCTGGTAGAGGTTTTCCGAGGCGAGAGGCTAAGTTGCGGGCGTGTGTATTGTACATGTTTCTGATGAATGAGATGCGGGAATAGTTCCACCCAACATCGACTTTGCCCAGGAACTCGCTCTTGAAGATGTAGTCGATCTGGTAAGAGGCTGGTGCCTGCCATGTTTGCATCGAGGCGATGACTTTCGGTACTCTCAAAATAGTACCGCCACGGGCATTTGTCGCATTGTTCACAACATCGTGAATAGTGATTTCCTGTAGCGTTTTGGGACCTGTAGGCTGTGCAACTGAGGTGAGCGCGACTTGGAGCTGACCCAAAGTCATACCCAGGCCGCTATGAATTTTTCCCTTGTCTAACGTTGCAGCGAACCGAGCCTGCACATCCGAGGCTTCAATGAGGAAGATCTGGTTGTCGAAGAAGGCGCTGGGGAAAGCCCCAACATTGATTGACTTCAATGTCACTACGACGTCCGTATACAGCGAGATAGGCGCCATCAGCATTGTGTCATCCTCCGTTTTCTTGTCCTTCTTTTCGAACTCCTCCAAAACTTTTGGGCCAAAGCGCGTGGGCACAATCGCAGACTGTCTTCGAAGGAATTTCTCGATGTCCTTGAGTGATTGTTCATAAGCGTTTTGATTTTCCTGTACGAGTCGCTCAAAAGCCTGATAAAGTCCAACACTTTGCGAGGCACTATGGGCAGTCAAGAACACGTTAACTTTGTCACCATCGAGAAGTGTGACAAGCCGATCTTTCTCGAGCGGATTGTCTGGGCGAACGTTGTACATGAGGAAATCGAATGACGAGATATCTGCGATTGCAAACGCTTGATAATCGAATGCTGCCTTCAGCCGGAGTCGCTCGAAGCCCGCTGACGCTTGGATGGTTGGAGTTTGACGGTAGCCATCAGCATGTTCTGGCCAAGCAATCATGGTGCGGACCTTGACGCCAGAAAGTTCGACGAAACCACTCATTCGACCATTGCTGTCTATCCCGACCTTGCCGATGCCGATGCAAAGATTTTGCTCCCAATTGGAATCCTTGCGAGACGATGCCCACAGGTTGTCGACCAGCAAAGTTGACTTTCCGATCGCTTGACCGAGGTCAAGATCGATCTTCATCTCTGCGATGGAGACGGTGGCTGTCCAAGGAAAAGCCGCTGCGCTTGTCACTTGCTGGTAGCGTGCAACCAAATAGTCTTGAGGTTCGGCGTTATTGTCTGCTGGAGGTGGGGAACTAGGTCCTCGAATCTCAGGGGGAAGCCAAATTTCTCTGAACAGTAGGAAATCCTGCAATTGTCGAGCATTGATCTGCGTTTTCATCGGATAAATTCGAAGTGCGGCAGATAGCCCTGCAGTTCCGCTGAGATGTTTGCTATTCATCATGGTAAGAACAATTGACTGCACTTCGAAGCTGAAAGTCGACTCTCGTGAGTAAATGTGCTGGATGGACGCTTGTATGTTCTCCAGATTGGCAGAGACGGATATGAAGTGGTCATGCTCGCCGGCCTTAACGCTGTTCGCGGTAATGTAGATATCGCCGACATGAGCTGAAGCAGCAACGCGTGCAATGGGCTGACAACTGAGACTAAACTCTTGTCTGCAGATACGCACTCCAAGGTTGAAACTTGTGCCGCCCAACAATTTACTGGGATCGGTGGTGAGAAGATCCTGATCAATGAGTGGCGCTTGTGGTTTGCTCTCTGTCTTTGCTACAGTATTGTCGCTTTCTCCGACGATCGTCTTGACACTGTCGGATATTGCGAGAATGAGCGGGACGAGTGTTGGCGTCAAAGTGTTCGAAGAGCCGCTGACGTTCAGCTCTGCACTGAGCGATGAATCCTGTCCAGTGTCTTTGTACTCAACCTTTAGAGCAAGACCCGGAGTAGTCAAAGTTGCACCTCCACCATTGTCCTCGCCTGAGAACTGGCCATAGCGGCCACGATGTGCTTCACCTTTGCTAGAGGAAGACTTTGATGAACCTCGCTCCGTTCGACCACGTCCTTGCAGATGGATCTTGGCACCAGCGAAATCAGCGTCAACAAGTAACGAAGTTAGTCGTTTGTCGCCGAATGGATTCTTCCTTTGAGCACCTGTTGCAGTTGGGGCCATTTCCCAAGACGCAGTGGCCTCTCGAAACTTGTCAAAGGCCAAACCAATTGAGCGCTGAAGAATATTGACAGGAAGCATGAATCTCGAGTCCAAGAGGACTTCCAGAGAGTTTCCTTTGGCCGTGAAGGACATTTTCCGCTCCTCATCAGTGGAAGTGTATCCGACGTTGAAGACCATTTCCGGCATTAGAGCTGAGTTCAGGGTTCTCCTAGTTTTGTCTGCCTGGCTGACTGGCACTGTCTGAAGCTGGACTCCAAGAATGGATAGTCTGGAGGAATTCTCTGATACCGAGGACAAATCGATCATGCCGACAGCCAGTACGAGATCTTCGGCTTCACAGTCGGAGAATGCTGGCACTGAATTGCCTACAATCCAACTGACTTGGATGCCTTGGAGAGCGACTTGAAACGCTGATGTAAATAGTCCGTTCGATGCGCTCGAGTCTGAGTACACAGATTCTTTGAGAAAGCTGGAAGCTTTTCGACTCGGTTGACGGAGTCTTTGAAGATACTTCCTCTCGCGAGAGAAGTCGATATCTTTGATTCTGTCTTGCAAGTGATTGAGAACATCTACGACTGCCGAGGCCGTCTCCGCAAATAGGTTGACAATGATGCCGTCCACGTTCGCTTTGTATTGCCGCTTAGGTTGTCCATGCCGCATGCTTTTGAGAGTGATATGTGCTGCAGCAGACAGTGTCAAGTTGCCACAACTTCGTGTGCCCTTCCGGTCCGAGATGCGCAACTCGACAAAGAACTGTCGCAGCCGAGCGTGCACTTCAGGTATCGGTAGAACATTAGTTTTATCCAGCGTCGTATTGCACGCGTTGAGCTGCAGGCAATTTATGCCGATGAACAGTCGAGCCGTGCCGGCGTCTGGGAGCTTGCCTGGTGCATCTGCTTTGATCTGGATGCCAGCCAGTGTGAACGCGATATCGTACGCCACTTTCTGATCCGTGCGTACCTCAAGAGCTGGCGACTCGATGGCAGTTGTCGGGAAAAGATGGTCGATATCTTGCTTGAGAGTCTCAAAATCGGCCGTGATCGCACGAATGGTGCTGGAGACCTCGGGTTGGTTAAACGTGCTCAGCAAGCCGTGGACAGACGAGGCTTCGAGGACAATGGATTCGATGATGGCGGTGACAGAGACATCGAGCCGCTCAGGCGTTCGATTCACTTTGACGTGACTGTTTATTGGGGGCATCTCAAGGGCGGAGATGGTGTGCTCACCCGTACGATCATGGCTGATCAACTCGTGGATATGGCCATTGATATCTAGGTCCACATCAAGAGAAAGGAGTTGGTGAAGGCTCGGCGACACGGAAATTCTGCCCACAGCGCCGGACAAGGAATACTTGAGTTGTGGGAGCAGGGCGACCTCAATGCGGTAGGTATCCATGAGTAATGCTACCGTAACCTTGGGGAAAGACTGGGTGTTCACAATTGGTGAAGTTGGTGCTTTTGGTGAACTGGGCAATTCCACGTTCGCGAATTTGGCCTTCAATACAGAAACTTCGTGTCGAACAAGAAGATCAGCCGTTTCGATGACACTTAGTATTTCCTCGGCACTCTGGACGAAGACACTTGTGCAAGTCCCCGCCACCCTCCATTCTTCGCGACCTGACGAGGTCTTGCCTGGTGTGCTCCTCGAAACATAAAGATTGGGGAGCTCAGACTCTACCTTTGCTAAAAGTTTGTGTTGGGAGCGGAATTCGATGCGGGATGATGCAGCGTGAAGTAGCGCACTCAAGAAGAGACCGTCTCCACTTGATGACTTGTTGGTCATGACAAGAGACGATCGGAGATGTTTTGAGGCAGCTACGGCTCTTACATTCGGTGTTGTGATTTCGAAGACAGCATCCCCAATGGCAATCACAGCTTGAATGTCTCGCCAGAGTCCATCTTGCGCTGTGTTCCCAGTGTCAGGTGATGGACGACGGGGGTCACTGTCGATTGATTGGAGTGGGGCCCCTTTGGTTGCAAGTTGAATGGCAGTCTCGACGAGATCAATGATTTCCCAGTTGACCCGCAGAGACACTGCTCGAGAGCTGATTTCGATCAGAGTATCCTCTCGCGCATTCTCACCATGAGGAGAGAGCATCAAGCCAGAAGGACTCGAAGGAGGTGAAGAAGCAACATTGATAGTGAGCAAGTCTATTGTTAGATCTGTTTGCTCCGGGCCTGGGTCAATGACCATTCGGATTACAGAAGAGCGAATGCTAAGCTCGTATGGACCACTGTTCTTTGTAGGTGAGCCAGCGTGCTCAGTGGAAACCCCATACAGATCTTCCATCACATAGCTTCTTTTTAAATCGGCGAATTCGAAGGTTTGCCAGTGCTTGCAGCTGTTCATGACAAGTGTTTGCGAGTTTTCAGGGCAGAGGGCATGATTCTGAAGACAGGTGGCATCCAGGTTGCGCCTGGCATCTTCTGGCATTCCACGGTAGATATGCCGTAAGCAAGAAATGATTTTCCAGGAATCGTGTGTACGAAGATGATGATCTGGTATTCGCAAGCCCGTCGTCGTGAGGAATGGAGGATCAGAGATGCCAGCACCTGCCATTGCTAAGCTGTAAACGAGATATCTCAGTCGTTCATTTGTTTTTGCTAGGAGGTTTGCGAATATGGCGGCATAGTCATTAGCTAGATGTAATGATCGATGGCCAATTGCAGCCAAATACTCGAGTTTTCGACCTGCGGTGGCAACTTCGAGGTCTCTGAATGTGAGGTTGATAGAGCTTTTCGATGCCAGAGCCGCCCAAAGGAGAATGTCATCGATCTTCACTCGAATGCCTGGCTCAATGGAATTGAAAGAAATGGGCTTTTCTTTCACGGCTGCAGAGATGGAATCCACTGTACAATGAAGCAGGGTGATATTGCCAAGTGAAGCTTTTGATGGGGTTATCGTTTGTCGACCGATCAGTGCCAAACGAGAGATTTCAAGATCGTATTGATCAACCTCGAGAGGTGACCCTCTTTGCCGGTCCTGGTTGACAAAATCGTTCAAAAAGCGAATAGCAAAGGTCGGGACTCTCAATGATATCTCCATAGAGCTTCCGACGCCCCTCTCCCTTTTTCCCAAAGCAAGGAGCCTTTTCATGACGCTACTTTGGAAGAAATCAAGCAAGCTCTCAGGCGTCTTTGGCAAGAGACGATCGATGAGATTGGCAACCGCAGTAATCGATTGTGGTTTCACAAAGCATTGAATCCCAGGCTCCATTACCACAACAAGGCTCACGTATTGGGTATTCTCATCTCGATTTGGCTCGGTGGAATCGATAAAGCTTTGCGGATTTCGATTGTGGAGCTTCATGCTGCCCAATGGGATTGGAGGCAGATCAGACTCATCTGGCTCAACAACGTGTAGAGGAAAATATGGCGCTGTCAAGGGGCTAGCGAATGCGACTGAAGATGGTGCCAGACCACGTTGTTTACGTTCTTGGTCATCCAAGAGACCAAATTGCCCCTCCTTCGAGGAGGTGCCTTTGGATTGAAGCTTTGACATCGAGGAGTGGGAGCGAAAGACCGAGGATGGCTTTCTGCGGACGGATGATGCCAAAGAGGCCTGCGAACTGCGCTTGACCAGTCTGCGCTTGATCGACGGCGGAAAAGAAGATCCTGTCGTTGAAGAAGCTGACTTGATACGATCAAATGTAGGTCGGAGAGAGCCGCTATCTGCACTAGAGGCATCATCAACAACTAGAGGATGAGGGATTGGGGGATAGATCATGGCTGGCGCATCGTGACCTTTTGGAAGCACCAAAGAAGAAGATAGGCCGTTGCGGTCAAACAGGAAGAATGGCGTACGCCGTGTGCGAGCATCATGGCGAAGCAAGTGACCTTGTTGCATTTGGCTTTCCGTCGAAAAATGAAGCTGTCTTTGCAGCATTGTAACAGACACTGAAGTCCGCAGGTAGGCATAGGTCTCAACAGCTTCATGCTCGCCAGACCGCGTGCGATGCCGAGAAGCCGAATTCGCGTCCACGCAAGAGACGACTATTTCGGGAGCGAATGCCTTTACTTGTATCGAGTAGTTCTCATTGGCTCGATTGTTGAAGTCCACAGTTGCTGGGGCTAGACTGACCATGAGAGCATCTGCTTCGATGTAGAGCCACAGCTTGACCAATTGTGTTCTCACGCGGAGGTAGGTCACATCGTGGATTACAAGGGGCGTGGACCGCGGCATGACATTTTCATCATCATCGAGACTGGAAGCCAAGCACTGGATAGCCCGACTGAGAATTTCGACAAAATTGCTTGAGCACTCGCCAGACACGTTGCCGATATCCACGTCCCAAATACAAAGGTAAGTGGGCTCTAGCGGTGGGAGGCCAAAGACGCGATGGCCACACAAGGCAGCAGATTCGATGAAAATCTCGGTACGGCTTGTGGACGTATGCGACTTCTTTTGTGATTCGATGGTGGTACTATGCGCTACAGTCATTGGACTAAAATCGACCTGAAGGTCCATATAGTAGCTGTTCAGCCGCAGATCTGCGGAAGCATAGGGAACATGAACGGTCACACTTTCATCGGCGCTATACAGGTTTGCTGGAAGGATAGCTCGAATGTCCTCAACTGAAATGATCAAAATGACATCGAGCTCGTTTGAGCGGTTCACTTGTTGAGCTTTTGCATCGGCTTCAGGTCCCAACACTTTTTTGGACGCAGCTTGCAGTTCGAATTCATCAGATGTGCGGAAGCGTAGGTCGTCACCGAAGTAATTCTCTTTGAGTGTCATGAGACGGTTGATAACAAATCCGAACAAGAAAAGCTTCATCTTTGACCCGTGAATATTGAATGTGAGTCGATCAGTGAGTTCGGAGGAGGTGAGAGAGTAGTATGCATGACTCCCCTTCAAAGTCACTTCATCCAATTGGAGAATGGTCTTAGGTCCGACAAAGGCTGCTACAGTATTGCGAGGACTGAGAAGCAATTGGAGGCCAAGATCCTGCACAACCACGTCGAAAAATATCTCATTACGAACGGGGCGGAATTTCTCGAGTGGTATGATAACATCTCCACGCAGCTCAGATCCAAAGAGAATAACGAATTCATTCTTGTCAAGATCAGCGGGGTCATCGATGATGTTATTGTCGTTGGTGTTGAGGAAAAGTTTGAAGTTGCGAAACACGACGTTGAGAAGATATCGGAATGGCGTGAACGTGAAATATTCTGGGAGCGGGCCAGCACCCCAGTCGCTAATCACATCAGTGATTAGGAACAAGTGATCGCGCAGAATGTACAATTCCAGGTCATCATTGACAATGTCGAATTTCCATTCTCGTAGTGTATTCCAGCCCAAAGGAACAGATGTGTCGCACGCCATGGTTGTGACGCCAGAACGCCATAGTAGGCCATGATTGACGCTTGTAGATATTTCCAGACCACGGATTTCCACGCTGACGTCGCTTTGGTAGCCCTTGGACCTGGCGACCATGTCCATACTATAGCTGACTGTGGAGTCTGCCGAGATTTTGATGTCAAGCCACGCGAATGGCCTCACGTTCGCGGCGTGGGCCCCTTTGTCTCTCCATCGCCAGAACGATTTCTTTTTGCCTCTCCCTTTGCTCTTGCGACCAACTGTGCTGTTAGGTTTCTTCCCTGTGACAATATCTGCGCGTCCCTTCCATTCATGATCTTTTGAGGGTTCGCGAACAGGAATTCGAAGGGTGGTGTCATCCTCAACGCTCAGAAACAGTTTGAAGATGGTGGAAACTCGGGGCTCTCCCGGGGTCAATTTTGGTGCTGGAATCGTGTCTGCGTAAGAACCCGGAAAGAAGATTGATTGGAAGTTTGCTCTTTGCCGATCGGCCCAAGGCCCATATACAATGTTCCCTCCGTGGATTTGCAAGTCGAGACCATATTCAGGTGGTGATGAACCATTGATATCAGCGCCATCGCCATCGGGTTTCTCGTCCACCCGTTCCATAGCTTCTGGTACAGGGCCGGGTATATCCCAGTAAAAGGTCATGCCAATCCGAGGACAGTCGGCGATTGTCGTTGATTTTGCGTATTCAACGGCATCCCATTCGTCGTGTCCATCGTTGAGTTCGTCATCCATGTACCTGCTCAATCCTTGCCAGCGCTCTTGGCCTGGGACAGCTGACGGCATATTGAGCGGAGTTTCTTTGCTGCCTTCAGCAAAAACCGTGGCCCGGACAGAGTCGGTCGAATTGTTTCGTTTGAATGAGAAAGGCAGTCCAGGTGACCACGAAACCTTTTTGGACTTCTTCTTGGCCGCCTTCTCGGCCGCATTTTTATTTGGGCCATCCAAGGCGTCCTTTTTCAGAGTCGCGGCAGTCGTTAATTGGAGTTCTTTAAAATCTAGATTCGGTCTCATTCGTATGACTGGATGTTCAAAGGTGAACTCAAAGAGTAGTTTGTAAACATCCAGAGGCCCGGCATGTCCTGCATCAAAAGTCCCACTCGCACTATCAACTTTCAAAGTGATGATTGATCGCGTGTTCTCATTTCCAAGTACAGCCGCTGCAGTCTTACAATTGACATGAATTGGGAATAGTTGCAACCAGGACGGAAGCTTGGGTTTTTCATACGAGACATTCTTGCTTGCGATGTACTTGTCCCGGTTGTCGCCCGGATACCCGTGGGCAGGTGTCGCGTCTGGCTTTTTGGACTTTCTGAACCGGTTTTCTAGTTTGCTGAAGGCAGAAGTCGCAGTCTTGACCAGATCGAAACTGCTGGTGGATGCTTCGGGCTCATCGTGTGTCGGGCTAGGTGATACCTCCGATTCCGTTGCTCTTTCCACATGTTCAATAATGGCATCGTATACTGGGCTCCGATTGTACAGGAATGCTTGAACTCCTTCCAAGTGTATAGTGATTCGGCATGGCAAGGTCTTGGTTGCCTGTCCTCCTCCGCTCTCCGCCCGACCCAGACTAGTGCTCCTGGTTGCAGATGAGTTCCCAGAATTTTTCCTCTTCCCAGCCTTGATATCCTCCGTAAAGACTTGAGCGTCTCTGACCTTCCGGTACCAATAGTTCCATGTAATGTAGCCCGAGTGCACAATGATTGTCTCATTATGGGCGTGGTAACGAAGGTCTTTGAAGAAGATTCTCCCTCCGAGCAGGGACAGCTGGAGAGCCTGGATGTCGATATATGCATGGAAAGTTCGCCATGTGTAGGCTCGTATGGCATAGGATATGATGGTCGCAAAGAGACGGTCCAGGTAGCCGAGAAAGAAGATTGCCCTGGTCATATGAGTTAATCGTGTATAATGGGATTGGAAATGCAGTCCGCTACTGACAGCACACCGCAAACAAATAATTCAATGAGTAATATGTAATTAAAACTCGAATTGGGCTGCAAAGGAGACGCAATCAAGGCCATTTCGATCGGATACTGGAGAGAGTATCTGTGGAAGGATTGACGATGCTCGGTTCGCCATGGGAGGCTACTTTCTGGTTGTTGTTGGCATCACCTCTCATACTGGAAGTCGGAATTCAAAGAGAGGAATCAGAGATTCCAAAGCCCCAGGCAGTGTCAAACAGAAGTCTCCTGGCGAAAGTGGTGGTAGTAGAGGGATTGTCGCGATGTCCCGTTCAAGTTGGCGACGGAATGTCAAATGTTACTTTGCTTGAACCGTACTTAGCGAGGACAGGGATTACAAGTACAGTTGGGCTATGCGACTTTGAATTCAGATACAACAAACTACATTTGGTATCGAGGGCGATAAACTCCTGGCAATATTACTTTGGACGTAGCCAGAAACTCTGAGACTGCTGTATAAGAATACAGTCTGGTTTTGCACAAGTTCCACCATACAATCCCAACTCAACTGCAAGACAGGACCCCTACATCCCTAACATCGTCATCAAGAACGCGACTGAAAACTCCAAACACCTCCGACAATCGCCCCACGAGATCATCTCAGAACACCCCTCCTAATCTCATATCCTTTCTGCCATGCGGTAACATCTTTCGCTCTACAGCAGTCTTCTAGCTGCCAGCCACAACACGCGTCCACAATGGCAGGCGATGGAACTCCCGCTGGAACAGGCTCCAGGTTTGGGAATGCCGTCGTGATTGTCGCTGGAGTCGCAGCTTTATCCGCCACTTTGTTGACCTGCGTGTTAGTATTCCTCAAACTATAGATGGGTAGATGCTAATGATGTGGGAATACTCATAGCTCAGTATGGTTGCAAGCGTATGTTGACACAAAATGGAAGCCTACTGAACACAGCTAACAGTTTGATAGAAAGAACTACCGCAAACCTCTACTCCAACGATATGTTATTCGAATTCTGTTGATGTAAGATATTATGGTGCATGTACAACAAGGCTCAACTGAATCGACATAGGGTCCCAATTTACTCGGCGGCGTCATGGGCAAGTTTGATATCTATAAAAGCTGCATTTTGGGTAGATCCGTTCAGAGACGTTTATGAGGTACGTCACCTAGTTTGTATTCAACTCAATGCAATCAAAAATACTAACAATTATAGGCCTTCACCATCTACACCTTCTTCCAACTCCTCATCAATTTCATCGGCGGCGAACGATCCCTGATCATCATGATGTATGGCCGACGACCAGTCTCTCATCTATGGCCCATGAACCACTGTCTCCCCAAGGTCGACATCTCTGATCCGCACACCTTCCTAGCCATTAAACGCGGCATCTTACAATATGCTTGGATGAAGCCTGTGCTGGCAATCGCCACCATCGTCATGAAAGCAACGGGCACATACAAAGAAGGGTACATTGGTCTGACCTCAGGCTACTTATGGAGTGGGCTGGTCTACAACCTGAGCATTACCATCAGCTTATACGCTTTGGCCATGTTCTGGGTATGCATGTCTGCCGACTTGAAGCCTTTCCGCCCCATGCCAAAGTTCTTGTGCGTAAAGGGCATCATCTTCGCCTCTTACTGGCAAGGGTTCTTTTTGTCTATCCTGGTCTGGCTAGGAGCGATCCCAGATACCGTGCCTGGATATAGCGCAGACAATCTCGCGGCTGCTATTCAGGATGCTCTCATTTGTTTTGAGATGCCGTTGTTTGCCATAGCACATTGGTATGCTTTCTCATGGCACGACTATGCAGATGTGACCATCTCTGCCGCCAGAATGCCGGTTAAATATGCTCTGCGTGACGCCTTTGGACCTGTCGATCTCATACAGGACACCAAGCAGACTTTCAGCGGAAAGAAGTACGGCTACCGAGCTTTCGATGCTCATGACAATGTGCTTGCGCACGAAGACTCTTCGTCACGTACTGCTCGGATGATGGCAGGTATGAGATATGAGCGAGGAGGAAAGGGCAAATATTGGATACCTGAGCCAGAACACAATTCCAAAACCCCTCTTCTCGGATCTAGTCGTGCACGAACGATGAGTCCAAGCAAAGGCCACAAACATCAGTCGAAAAAACAAACTCCAGAGTATGGTGCAACCGAGGATGGCGATGAACACTTCTTGGAACCCGAAGACGAACGCTTATACGACAATGCCAGAGCTCTTGAATTCGGCGATTGGAATGTGAGTACTTCTTCGGTCCAACCCATTTTCCTGCATCACAAATCTCCGTGCGAAGCCATACAAGCATTGCGAACTTTTGATCTTGTGTCACTTGCACTTCAATGCCTAGCTACAATCTTGAACACTATCATCGCTTTCGGCCAAGTGCTAATATGCAATGCAGTACCCTGTAATCACCGCGCACACCGCGGATCGGGAGGCCGTGCTTCACCGGGATCCAAGCATGATCACTGCATCAACAAATCGACATGTCCTGCAACCGACTCGAGCTAACAAGCAACGCCGGAAGAGCAGGATACAGGACATACAATCTCATGCTAACAAAGGAAAGCACGAGGCCAGTTCCAGCAGCGGTGAGGCGTCGAAATCGAAATCGAAATCGAAATCAGATCACCGGCCACTGCTCAGCAAGATAACGTCGCAATCAAGTTCGTCTAGCGGCACCAAATCCGATCGCAGTCAGCTGGTCGACCTTGTCATTGAGGATCACGAGGCTGAAGACATCGAGCGTGTGAGAGCACGCAAGGAGGGTGGCTCAGAATGGAATGAAGCTGAACCCAAACACTTTGTGTGAGTGAAATGCCAAGTCCTGAGGCGTGTTGATCATACTAACATGTGACGATTGCAGACGTGCAGATGGCGGAAAGGATGAAGTGGTGCGCGAGGGATATGAGCCAGGGCGAAGTGCACCCCTGCAACCTCACGGTGACGAAGAAAACCATAATCTGGATAAACCATTTGCTGGAGACAATTCTAGTGCGCAAGGCGGAGAGAACTTTTCAGCGGGTCAGCAAGGTTCTAGTGAGTGGGAAGATAGGAACTACGAACATGATGACAATGAGCGAGCGGATGAGAGTCCCAAATACGGTAGCTTCCGCGAAGAAAGGGACGTCTGGGGCTCAAGAGAAGATTGAGGGAGGTCGCGGGGTAGAGATATCCGACCTGTCAGAGAGCTCGCGCCACACATGTTTTGCGCAATGTTGTAACCGTATTTATTTAGCGTGGGCGTTTTGTGGGATGGCTGCAGGAAGAGAGCTTCCTCGTTTGTATACTATAGATTTCCTGCGGTCGTATTATTGCCGCTGCATTCAATTCTTCGGGGTCTTTGAGTATACTCAAAATCGATGTTGCTTCAGAAGAAAAAAGGGGTGCACTCAAATTTCCTGAAGCTATCGAAGAGTTGTGCTCCTGTTGACCGAGGAAGAACCTTGATTTCGTTCGCTGGTTGAATAATTTGAAAAATCTTCAATCGCTCACTCCGAGGCTGGAAAATCCATCCTGTATTTTCAGCTCCATAGCTTTGGTAAAACTCTGATACAAGCCATATCTTCCAGATGAAGTTAGACATTAGTTGGTTCCGTAGAAGGATGCCGCTCGAGTGACTGACAGGCGCCAGAGAGGAATGCTGCAAAAGTTTTGTAACGGCCAACAAACACCATCATCTTAATTATTGCCAGCGATTGTTCCGCTCGGGATTCGGGACTACGAACTCACTGGCTGACAGCTTTCATTTGAATCGTTCATGAAAACGACATGAACGCGCTGCGACGGGCGATTGGCGCCGACTACGCCCTCCAAATGCATGGGCGATGAAACCCACGACCAATAGCAACACGCAATTGCTCCCTTCTCCAAATCTGCCGCAACCCCTCGTCGACAGTCAAGTTCTCACACACCCAATGTCGCCAATAGTGTGGGCGCTTCCATTCGTGATGGATGGCGAGATTTGAGAGCCGTGCTCATGGTTGTTGGCAGGGACGGAAAGGTAGACCTCCAAAAGTACAGCTCGTTGCCGCTGTGGATGTTTCTGCTTCCTTCTCGCAGGATTTTTTCCCATCACTATCCTGCTCTTCCTCCTCTCCTACATATCCTCTCTCTGTGTGTTATTTTCCGACTGGCCTTTGGAGCGTGGTCTCTGGGTTTCTTATCGTTTCTCTTCGCGCAGGTTGCTCTTCCTCCCCTTCGTCATTCTTTTTTTGCTTCGTTTCGCACCTCAATTCGTTCGTTTTCCCGTGTCTTAGACTTTGCCTTTTCCTGAACAGAGTGCATAGACACAATTGTTCTGCTTGGAAATGCAGATACTATAGAAAGCATGGAACGTACTGAGCGATCGTTGGGATGGTGCTGCGTATCTACGTCGTCAAGTGGCGAGCTGGCTGGATTCCAGCGAAGTCAAGGCAAGTAACATGATCTCTTTATTTTATTATTCAGGTACATCTGCGGAAAGGGTACAGTAGTTCGTCTTCCGTTGCTTCCAGTTGGCCAACCTGTTATGCAATGCAGGTGTTGAACCTGCACTATCCGGCGCTTATGTACACCTCATGCATATTGGCGACTAAATAGAATACCTCTTTTTCTCAGAACTGGGGAAGCTCCTACACTATCACCACTCACTCCACGAATGAGGCGGACACCAAGACGAAACCATGGCGCTTTGTAACTCAATCGCCTGTCCTCAATGGGGTATCAGCAATGTGTCTCATAACTCTCCAAGCAGTGATGCGAATACCCGCCGTACAACTCGTCATTATGTTGCAAAATGTTACCCAATTGCTAACCTGCTTCACAGAGCCTCGGGATATGACCCTCACTTTCGATCAACCACAACTCGTTCCTGCACCGCGATTTGAACCACAACAACCAGTTCGTCACAATGTGTCTCAACGCTTCAGTTGGGATATCTCGCACAGCAATCGGTCACGAAGCTCAAGCTTCGCAAAATTGTCAAGGCCATGGACATCACAATCGAGATCGAGACCGAGTATCAGTGCTCCTATGGACTTCAGACGAGTCACCGAGCCAATGGAGCCAATGCCCACGGCTCGAAGAAGCTTCAGACCTCTCGAGTTGAGCATTTATATGCCTGCTGGACGTATCTCACCTCTTCCCAACTTCGACTCCGATGAATGGACTGCAAGGCTACCCGACCTACAGAGACCAGAAGCAGCTATCCTTCGTCGTGAAACTATGGATAACTCCGAGCTTCCAAGCGAGATCAGGAGAAAACCTCTCTCAATCACTACTACTCAAAATATGCGAAGAGAAATCCTCTCAGAACCGTTCCTATCTATGGATGGCGGTCCAGGACCAATAGTACGACGCGATACCTTGGATTCTATGCGAGATCTTCCTGATCTCGCCACTATCGACGAAGATCGAACGCCTACTTTGAATCATGGCCAATTCGACGAGGATATTCCTGGACTTTCTCTCCCATGGAGCTCCCGCAGCAGCATTCTTAGTCCAACACTCCGAATGCGAAGTCCATCTCCATTTACCGTCGGCCGCAGTCGCTCCAAAACGAATGAAAATCCTTCCAGGAATGGAAGCGTGCGACGCTCAAAGAATGACACAATCGATGATGCTATCAGGGAGTTGAATACGATCGTCGAGCAGAAGCGCGTCAAGGCCATCATGGGCGCTCGTGACTCTATCGATACAGTGCCACTTTCACCTACATCGCACGTCCCAGCCATTGCGCCTTCGATGAAAGTAAGAGCAAGAAGTGAAACACTGATGTCCATTGGATCAGCATTCAGCGTTTCCTACGCTAATAAACCAATGCCTGCTGTCCCAAGCCCCAGTGTGGCCTCGACCGAAGGACACATGAGCCGATCTCCGCTACCAGCCCTTCGCCTGGCGACCTCTCACTCATCAGTTCCCTCCAACAGCTCAAGCTCAACCGCACTTGCCAACAGCAGCAAGGCCTCCACCAAATCCCGCCTCTCAACATGGCTAAGACGCTCCCTCCCAGGCTCTCCAGCAACCCCAAATGCACCACAGCCCTTCTACCAAATGACACCTCCAGCCACAGCCCCAGGCTTCCCACAACACATCCAACAAGGACACGTTCGCAATTCTTCATCCCTCTCCTCCGCCCTCTCAGACTCCCAGCGTGACTCACTATCCACCCGCGCCTCCTCACCATACCCCTACCAATCCGCCACCCCAGCAACAACCATCGCTGGATCCGTCCTAGGCGGTCCAACAACACCCGATGAGACGTTCCCACCACCTCGGCCTAGTATTTCGAAGACGCCGAAGACGCTTAGAAGAACCGGTCAGTTGAAGAGGGGGCTTAGTATTGATACTACGCTTTCTAATGGGTCTGTGCTTACTGCTGCTGGACCGCCTGCTTATGAGGAGGTTGATTCAAATCCTAACACCGCGAACAAGGAGGCTTTCGGTGTTTTGATCACACCGAGCAGAGTCGGTATGGCTTTCTAAGTGATGACGATTTCGAAGGCAGGTAGATTTAAGGAGTTGGAAATCATGTACGGACTTGTTTGGAGATCTTGGTATTCCGGTAATACTGAGGTTATGAAAAGTTGGCGGAATTGACCAGAACTGGGTCGTTCTGACTTGGCTTAGGTGGAGCATGGTAAGGGCGGATTATTCTCTTTCTTGATACCCTTTTTTGTTTATGATTATGGCTCGGCTGATGCCTTGAGTGTATATAGGGTGGTAGGTATAAATTTACTTGTAATAATCCGTTAGGAATGGAATTGAAGAAAAGTTCTTTCTCTGATATACCTTTTCGATTAGGTTTATTTGGCTCACTATGGCATTTTGATAATATATCAACAGTAAATCTCGCCGCTTTTGGAAAACGTTGGAGTTCCTAGTCGTGAAATCAGAGTCAAAAGGTGGTGCACAGGAGATTTCGATACTCCGATTGAGACTCTAAGGTATAACATCGAGATCAATCGCGAACGATTTCCAGCAAGTTGAAGACTGAACAGTCAAACTCGTCAGAAATTTACAATCTTCGCGTCCACCTTGACGATTAATTCCTGATTACCACCATTCAAAAATCCCACCTCTTTCAGTCTTTCAGATATTCCTACCACTGTAACATCAGAGCTTTCTGCCCGAATACAAATCGAAGGATTTTGGGGTTACCTCTATTGCGCCCGCAGTGTGTAAACTTGCAGCATCGCTCAGACTCGGAACTGCAGACACGACGATGGCAACAAAAACATTCAGTCTCGTCAAATCATCTTATCCCATCCTACTGCCAAATCAGCCCAGGCGTCCTTCGGACAAACTGCAGCCTGATCCAAAACAGGCTCACAAGGCTGTCCCAAAATGGATCAGGCTGCAGCATGCACCCCTCCTCCACAATCAATCCACTCGGCTGACAGGCGACCCTACTTCCCTCCCACCACACAGCACGGCACATTCCACTCCCCGATTTCGAGGTGAAGGTAGAGTGGTGTGACAACCCCGCTCACCGAGAAGCGCTGGCCCGATTTCCGAGGCCGCCAGCTGACCAATAGACGATTGCCAAATGAGGCATTTACCTATTTTCAGAATATCACGACAGAACATGATACGTTGGTAGTGCCCGTGCAGGATCGTGCCGTGTAGTGCCCCGCAAACCGCGCATTGCAGAAATTGATCGTGAGTGGATTTGAGATCTTGGGGCAGCGGGGCGTAGTCATCGGCTGCGGACTGCTTGCCGTGGGTTCTAGAATCAAGGAATGTGTAGGGAGGGCGCCGATCACCGTTCGCATAACATGTTTTTTTATGCTTGCATGTGATGAACAGTGTCATCTGAATTTGTGGAAGAAGCCGGAAGGGAGGAAACCGAAGAATATAGCAAAGTGAGGGTTGCGTGGCTTTGAACGCACGCTTTGGGGCGCAGTCAGGTGTGCCGCGCAACGAGCGTGGAATCGATCTAAGAAAGTTGGAAAATCCGATACGAGGAGTGCAGATGACATATCTTTCGAACTGTTGCTAGTAGAGTTTTCATGTAATATTATGGTACTCGAATTAAAAATTCGCTAGTAGTTGGCAAACACATAACCTCGTTGAAAGGAGTATAAGCCTGAAAATGTGTACGTCATATATCCTCAAAAAATCGAAACCGCAAAGGATAAAGGAGTGTGTTTCTTCCATAACAATCCAGATAACATATCGCCAGTCCGATAATAAGACAAGAGTGAAAGAATAAGAAATGTGTGTATCTCAATCAAGCGAGCCAAGATGCTATTGCAATGACGCCCCGTGATGCTTCTGTCCCATACCATCCATGCCCATGCTATTCCTTCTATTATCGATGCCCATCTCGTCCCTCCACGAGGAAACCTCCGTCGACGCCATAGCAATGAGAAGAACGCTGTATATTGTATACCCGTGAAAGTACAACCCACGACCGCCATAACCGACAAAGGAAAGGGGGCAAACTGCTCCCAAGAAAAGTCATGTGGTAATACATCAGTGAACAAGAAGTGCAGATTGTGTGTAGTGCGCAATATCAACGCCAGAATATGTGTATGAAACAACTAAGAAGGAACAAAGCCATGAGTAAATGCTGAGGTATTGTGCCAGTGCCGCCTCGGGTCCCTGGTAGGTTTCGTGTCCGGGGAGGTGTGTCTCGTGAGAGAATGCTCTATGTATCGCGCCAGTACCTAGGGAGAAATCCGTGTATGACAAAGGAAAAATCGGGGTATATGGGTCGGCCGTTAAGAATAATGTGAAATGTGTGCAGGGTATCGACGATGAGATAACAGGTGTGATGTTGGAAACGCGCACTGATAATGAGCTATTGAAATTCCATTTAGAGCACTCGAGGATAAGACCAGGTGTAGTCCAAGAATGTTGATCGTGGTGGTTGCAAGCAAACGACGCTAATTCTAATGGAGGGTATGCGGATGAAGTGGCGCGTGACTTGTGCATAAAGGATGTCGTACTGCATTACACACCACCCAGGTCGAGCTTGCTCAACTGTGTGAGGTCGGCTGACTATGCGCTGGATAAGGCTTCGAGTCTGGAGAGTGGAGATGTTCAGATGGCGCTTCGCCCGGATAGTACTGGAGATGTTGTGCGGTCTCAGCCGTTCCAGGGGACCCATGTTCGCTGTAAGGATGCATATCCCACGAGGATCGACCAGAAGTCGATGGTCCGGTGGCATACTGCGATAAACCCGACACCGTCGGATACTGAGTTTGCCAATGTCCCATGGTCGAAAGGCCGTGGGATCTATTGCGCGGCGGATCATAAGCCCCTGCAGTAACCTCTAGACCGACATGGCCAGAAATGGTGGATGCCATGGCTGTCGAGGTCATGCTCGGATGGTAAGAGTGGGATGCCACAGAGCTGGTGGCCGATTGAGGTGATGCAGTTGGGTAGAGAGCAGCTGCTTCAGATACCGAGCTGCCATACCCACCGTTGCTTGAGGTTGGTAAGACCGAGCTCGTGCTTGCATAACTCGCAGACTGTATAGCATTAGCAAAGCAGGCAGCCATATTTCCGACCAATAGAACTTACATATTTCCCAATGATCTTCTTCAGCGCTATTTCCAAGCTTGACCAGAGAAAGACCTTGACGTCTTTCTCAATGTTTCTTGGCTTAGGGTTGGGAAACCCCATGATCAATCTGAAGAAGCTCTCGCAATCCTCCTTTTGCTTGGAAATGGTCATCGGTTTGTATCCTTCCAGATTGCGCCTGATGCGATTCTTTTCCTCGACGGTGAACCGAACACCGACCAAGGATTCGAGGAGCTGGATGGTATCGACGCTCGTCACGTAGTACCTATTCTGCTCCTCCCACCAAATGCAACTGATGCAAGGGCTGTTCGGCGTGCGCTCCTCAATGGTCACTGGGCAGAAGGAGGTCGTAATGATGCTGCCTTCTTGGGAGCGTTGGAATTCAACAAGACGTCGTTTTGCCTTCAATTCCTCCTCGCTCCAACCATCGCACATGGCTTGCAGATCACCTTGAATGTCAAGCTCGGCCTTGGAACTGGGGTAAAGTTCGTAAGGGTTGAATGGTGGATTGCGAATGGTGGAAGCTGCTTGAGGCTGCAGAATAGAAGTCCGAATCAAAGGAGGAGCGCTTGTATTTGTTGCAGCTTCAATGTGAGAACGAGACACCCGAGGGGTGGTGGACATTTGTGGGCTTGCGCTGGGATGACGGACATTGGAGTAGGAGCTGTAAGCCCCAACACTTGGGGTCCTCTCTGCCATGGAGCCGCGAGAATGCGGACTTTGGGAGTAATGGTAGCTCGGTTTCTGGGCTATTGGTTGCATATATGATCTCGGCTGTGCGATGGAACGATCGTAGACACTTGGAATAGAGTAAAGTGGGGACTCAAAGGTGTACAGACCTGGATCTGTGTTTGGTGGATACATTGAGGCAGGTCTTGTCTGTAGAGGTTGACTGACAGTTCTCTTGGAAGGTACTTGTCCGTAACCTGTGGAGTCGTCCGTGTATTTGCGTTTCTTAGGTTGAAGGGAAGCAGAGTAGCCAGAGTATGGTGACAGGTCCAGATAAGTGAAGTTTTCGAGCGTCTTCAAAGTCATCGGTTGGCTATTCTCGCCCAAAACTTCAAGGAGAAGCGGCATGGTACCTTCAGTAGCTTTAGTGCTCGCGAAGCTGGGAATCTCTGCTTCGAGTGTGTAGTGGTAGTATGGTTCGCGGTGGAAGTTCTTAGTTAAGGTCGCCTTGCTTTCAGCAGAGCCGAACATGAGGAAGAAGGAGACGTTCTGACTGCTGTAGTCAATTTGACTGCGAAAGCTCAATCGAAAAGGTTCGTTCTGTATGCCACTGAATGGTCCTGTAGAAGTAATCTCCGGAGAGAAACGGGATCTTGCATCAATAAGAGGTGCTGAAGAGGCAGTTTGGAAGGCTGTATCACGCGGCTCGAATGGTTGACCCAAGTAAGGCATCTGGTGCGTTGAAGAAACCGCATGGGGTGCACTTGCTTGAGTGCTTGGGTACTGCGGGTCAAAAGAAGGTTGCGTGAGGCCGGGATAGCTTTGCTCTTGACTTGGTCGTGTGGGCGTATAACCTGGGAATGTGTCAGTTATTGACCATGCGCTTCAATCGGGACGATCCGGCTGTGTAATAAACGCTAAGCCCTTACGCAGCCGTCAGATGAGCCACACACATACCGTACACATACGAGTCCTGCGGTTTCTCGTAACCAGACATGGACAAGTGGACGACCGAAGTACCAGCGGCGTCCAAACAGCCGTGGTCGGATGCTTTGCGCGAGTGCTGCCAGATCCAATCCACCAATCTAGAATTTTGTTGTGGTGGTTGATAGGCCTTGAGGCTGTTGTCAGGCTGCAGTTCAAAAGAGTGTTAGCGTACAGCCTTCTGGATGACTCCCATCCCAGGCAGCAATTTAAAATGGCAGCGCCGTCATGGCAAATGACCAATGGAATGAGACATAGAGTCAACGTACCTCGAGGCATCGAAGTCCTTCAACGCAGGCCAGCTTGACGAAGATCCGAGTACGGCTCGGCGCGAGGCTGTGTTACCGGTAGGCAACCGGCGGCGGATGCAGAGAGGCGGACCGCGCAGGGCGTGGTATTGCTAGTGAGGCCTCGAAGACGATCAAATTGTCCTGGACAATTGCATACACAGAATCGGGTGCTCGGCCTGTCTTTCAAATCGAGACTTGTTGTGCCCAAATGCGAGACGAGAACTTTACAATCGACCGTAATATGAGTCGCACAACAGAGAAGGACAGAATCAAGCAGAGGGAAGTCAGGTTTTAAGACCCGCGGAAGAGCTGTGAGTTGCTCGGGAAGAGATCTGTTTGCAATGTTACTAAATCGCCGCCAAGCCAGAGCAAGGGAGAAATGTGTCGCATTTTGGGGAACTACAGATGACAGCCCGATAGATTGGTTTCAGTGAAGGCTAATCTGGAAGGGTTTGCGTTGAGAATTTTCTTTTTAAGAAGTCTTACCTGAGAAACACGCGACTGGGGTTGTTGTCACGGACAATGCAACGGACGGTAGACTGCCAATGATACCGCCTTATCGAATCCACTTTTGAATCTATATCACGAAATATCGTGACCTAGGAGGATATTAGCCTGGAACAAGAACTTGACTGTTTACGATCTCAATCTCCAGCATTTCTGGGATGGCGCTAGCAACAAGAGATCCATCACAGCCATGGAGGCGATGCAGCAAGGGCTGACCTGAGGAAAGTTCTTCCCTCCGCGTCACAGGCACCGCCCTGCTTGGGTTGCCTGATTGGAATCTGGCCAAATTGAGTAAATGAAAATTGACCAGTACTCACGTCAGAAGCAAATTCAATTGCTGCGATGCCCTCGCATGGGATAATCGGCGACGTCGGTAGTGACAGAAATCCGGGCGAGAAGATGCATACGAGGTTTCCAGAACCATGAGAAAGACGCAATGAGGCTCTTTGAGGGGTTAAAGACAAGGCTGATGATATGGGGACCTGTCTCGTTACGCCACCTCCAAGTGACCGATAGCCTGGCTCGGGAAATTGTGGGAGATAGAAGCTCAGCAAACGGGCTTCCTTTAGCACCGGAGCGAGGCGAAACAAGCAACGATTCAATGGCGGAAGCTACCCGAGCGGAGGGCTGGATAGAGACAACGGATTGACGGTTCGCTCCGGATGAGACTCAAAGAAAGCTATATTCGCCAAGGCTCACTCAATGGTGCGTGGGGAGATGAAGGGCAAGCCAGAAAGGGCAATTGAGGTGGAATGAGAGACAAGAAGTTAGACGGTTGTAGGACAAGATGGGGACTTGCTCTGGAGATGGAGGGCAGGCAGCAGGAGCGAGTGTGGGTGCTGGAATCTGCAATGGAATAAGAAGCGAAATCTGGGGCGGAACTGGGTACAAGGCGAGTGACGAGCATCATAAGGAGTTATAGCTGCACACTTTGGCCTTGATGGCGATAGAAGGAATCGAGTTTGGGCGCGCCAGTACCCCGTGCAAGCAGTACTGAAGCTCGTCCAGTCAGCTCGACAATCCGGGTATGCCCATTCTGACTGGCTCGAGCTGGACGCCCTCTGCGCACAAGTGGAAGAGCCATTTTCGGCGTTTCTCTAAACAGAGAGAGCTCAAATCTGGGCAGAAGCATGACATCTCCCGTGGCAAGGAGCTCCATATTACGAGGCTGCTGTTGTGATGGGCAGCGTTTGGCTGGCTGTTGTGACGACGATCTATTTCCGTAGGCGAAGAAAACGCTTGCCGAGAGTAGATGTGGAGTAGCAAAGCACGCTTCTCCTTGGACGCCCCAAAACCGTTATTTTTATTTATACAAGAGGTACGCTGCTGTTCCGTTACTGGATCTGGCTGTCCCGTCCTCAGTAGTCTATAGTGTGTCTGCAGAGCTATCTGTCGATAAATTCAAATATTCTTTGCAGTTGAACTGTTGTTGGCCCAGATGCTCCGCGGCGGCGGCTTGGTGCCTCACCCTTTGGATCATCGCGAGTATGGCATCTCCCATCAACACACTCCCCTGTTCTGCTTCACGAACCCGGTCTCCGCAGACGAACGAACGACTCGCACTATGAACGGGCCTCGAACAAACAAATCACCAGCATATCCGCTTCCCATTCATCGGCCACCTGTCGGCCCCAGTCAGACCGGGTGTGTTGCGATGATGATGCAAGCGAGACTCTATCTCTCCCCTTTGTGTGGACTCCCTTGCGCATTGCTTCTATTCGCCTTCTCGTAGCGGCGGTTTTTTGACGCGTTTGACGTGCTCTTCAGCTGGACAAGGACAGAGAGATGCTGCACACTCTCCGCGCAAAACTCATTGTTGCCATTCATCTGCTGCTACTGCTGCACCTCCCACAGACAGGTGAGGCGGTGCCGAAAGGATTTGCGTCCGATTCCCCAATATTCCGGCAAGACTCAAGCCACAGATCTTTCAGGGAAAGACAAAGGACGCCTCTACCACTGGACGACGCGGCTTTGCGGGAAGAGGATCCTCCGCCATACCCTTGAGGGTATTTTAGTCGCTTACACCACGCCACTAAATATTGCTAGTCACGTCTCCTATCACAAAATCACCACCAAGACCACTGTGCGCAATCGATCTTCCTGATAAGTAAGTGAAGCAAGTTGGGTCCTCGAATTGGCCCCGTCATCCTTCGCGCACGAGACTCGCCTTCCTTCCTTCCTCCTGCTTTATGAAACGCTTGTGAGCCGCGAGTAGCGATTCAATAAACTCCTGCTACGAGTGCTTCTCCACCGCTCTTATGCTGGTCTTGCTATTTCTGTGCCTTGTCATGACCGGTATGGGCAGGTTCGTTGACCACAAGCCCAATCATCCCCAAGGTCTTCTCCCTTCCCAGCTGTTGTGGTCGCCGCATTCGGATGGGCAGCCAATTCAATGCTTTCCTCGCACACAGGACCAATATTGATATACGTGATCTCAGCTACTAGCGGAAACATTACTGCAATTATCACTCGCAGCACCAAGCAACCTAGCAAGAACTTTCCGTGTCTTCTAGCGCCTGAGTCGGACACTGCCGTTCGTCTGACATCCGTGCTGCCGAACTGTCACCGCATTGCTGGAAACATCTTGTGTCGTTTGGCGTTAGAGGGCGTTTCTTGTCACACCGTGGCTGTCAGTTTGCAAGCTAATGCACAAAATACCCATCGGAATCTGGCACTCTTCACCGTGTTCCAGCATCTCATCGAGGTCCTGAAACTGTTAGCAGATACGCGAGTCCTGTCCACTGACAGGAGTGGGCGGCTCGCGACATTGGGCTGCCAAAGCATTGTATCGGCAGAGCCGGACGGGCTTGACCGCGGGCTACTCTTCCAAATCCATCGATTGCTTTAATCGAACCACAGCGCTTTTCCTCACTTCGGAATCTTTATGACATTGGATCCTATATCCTGGGTCACACAGTATGTCCTGCCACTCCGCCTTGTTTCGAGCTAGTGATTGGATGTACCCTTACCTTGTATGACTCTGATGCGCTTAGGCTATCCCTGGGAGATTCTGGAAGCGTGGAAATCTTTGAGATCAACTTGTCACCGCTCCACAGAGATCAGCATGGTATTGCGTGTGTTGGCACAAGGCGGTATGTTCTGTCAAGATCCTACTGGGTACTCTAATTACACCGCCGTTCATGTGCGGAACCATTCCTGTATAGACGTCGAGGTCTTGCCGTCAAGAACAGGGAACAAACCATGTTGTTGATGTTAGAGATCCTGCAGTCGGCGGGCATCTCAGCGCGCTTCCAGATGGCGACACTTCTACCAGCAAATTCCTGGTAACATTACAAGGACGCATGGCACAGTAATAAAGACCCTATCTCTTTTGAAACGATAAAGGTCTCTTAGGCTGAGGGAAGTCAGAGTCATGGTCGAGGTATCGTGGCCCCTTGTGCGGAAATACCGCTAACAACGAGTAAGTTGAGACACACTGAGGTTCTGTCGGATGTCGGTAGAAGCTTCGATGAGTGGCAGATTTCAGCAGATGAACTCGGTAATTAAATTATCGGAGTAGGCCTTCTATCCGCTATCAATCTTGAACCGGCTAACGTGTGTTTTAAGGTATCACTCATCTCCTTCGACCAGCATGGTGTCTTCAGGTACCAGCAACTGCTATAGCCTCGTTGCCAGTCCCGATCTGTACCATTGTCTCGGGCTCTCATACCTCTAAGAACGTGCAGAGGGTCGTGCAAATCACATCCTGCTCGGAGAACACAATTGCAGCGCGCCGCCTGCTAAAATCCGCAAGTTATACCTTCGTTTGAAGCCCCAAACTGCTTGTACTAGTGGCGGAATATCTAGCATTATAGGAAATCTTTAAGATGCCAGAACTGCGTTAACTTCTTTATGATTCAAGTAGGATATTCTAATTTGCACTTTCTCTGCCTTCTTTTGCTGCACCACTCCTCGCACCGAACCTTCCGAGCGTCGCGATTGCCATCAAATGCAGTGCCAACAGCAAGGTTACACGCACCACGAGAATATCGGCGAGGCAACTAGCGTCAGCTTATGTCTCTCCATATTGCGACTTGTATGTCCAGCAATTCGTTGAACAACTCTAGGCTTACGCTGAATTTTTGACAGGTGCAGGCTAATGATAACTCATCAATATCCAACCAAATTCTCGGGTTTCGAAGACTACATCGATGAAGAAGATTTCTTTATGCCGCTAGAACATCTATTGTGCGTACTGTCTCTGCGGACATTGGTAGGAACGAATCCGGAACTTTGAAATCCTCCATGACGCCCTCCTCTCAAACCGGATACAATTCTCTCGTATACATCTTGAGATCATATTGAAGGCTGTTGCTACAGCCTGGGCTCGTCCAAGAGCTAGCACATCTGTCCTGCGCAATTGAGAACGTTTATGCACAAAGTTACGGTTACGACAACCCCGTTGAGCATTCGCTGGGTTGGAGGGAGGGCAAGGTGGCCATATTTCATATCTTACACAAATTCACTGATAGGATTAAGAGACAGCAAGATATTATGCAGACAGCATGTAGCTGCCCATTTTCCTCCTGCGCTGATATCGATCTCTCGTCCCAGCTGTGCACCCGTCAGCATGTATCGGGCCGCTTTGCAGATGGAATCGTTGGAATCACAGTATTAAGTACTTCCAAATAGCCATCATTCGTTCTTTGAGCTGATGGATCAATGCAACGCCTCTAGAGGCTGAGTCAAGCGTTCGCGCCTCCGACGGATGAACCGTTCTCTCAGATGCTTCTGAAATGATCATTGTGGCATTTACAAAGCGCATCAGAAATATCGCTGAGACACAGACAAGCCAAACCATCAGCATCGTATCTCTCACCATCCTAGGGTCGCACAAAACGCCACAAGTACATGGGCTGCCTTCGCTCCCGGAATGATTTTCTCCAGGATCGAAACGTGCGAAATCCCGACAACCAGGTCAGCGACGAAAACAACCTTCCGAATGTCGCAAAACCCTTCGAATCACAAATCACAACAACGGTTTGTTTGTCTTCGTCACTAATGATGCCACCATCGGAGGGAAAGGTGCGTCTCGCCTCCATGCCGAGACAAGGGATCGACCTGTGATTGTCCGCCTCGCTTCGTCCCGTTCCGCGATTGACAGTCAACGAAAATGAATCTTGGGGATTGTTATCCACAATTCGGAACTCGTCAAAGAATATGTGAGGATCCGGTCGGTAGCGAGCGCTGTTTGATATCCGGCATCGTGCATCTCATATCAGTCTACCTCGTTGACGCCATTTGCTCAACCAATATCACTTCAAGTCAAAACTAGAAATGAGACAATTGGCCAATTTCTTTCGACCGTCTCAACCATAGGTGAAATTGATCCAGCCATTGCCAAACCACAACTCAGAACTCCTTTTAACAGCACTGACTGACTAGTTTTATATCCGTAAAAATGCTCGATACATTCACTACCAAGCAGTCACCCTCTCTTCAATCGTGCTTCGTGGTGAATTCAGTTCGCTATAAGAATCCTGCCAGGTCTTACAACTACGATAATTTTCTTCAATGCAAGCAATTAGTGCTGATCATCCACCTCATCGTCGATGGCAACTCCAGCACTGGAAGCATGAATTAAACAAGCGTGCTCTCGTGCCATTCTCACTCCTAACTTGCTGCCCATCTCGGCCGCTTCCAGTCAACGATTCCCTTCTCGACGATTATCTGTCGAAGTTCGGTATGAACACCGTTCCGGGGCGGCTACATTAAATTATTCTGCAAACTCGGTTCGTGGTTCAAAGAACCCTTACAAAAGCAATATCTATCAGTGGTCCCGTTTGCTTTTAGTACCCAATAATCCCTCCTTCGCTCATTTGCGAGACTTTACAGATTGCATGTCCTTATTCGGATGGTGCCTTTAGCTCCAATAAAATATTTCTTTTCATTCGCATAACAACTCTGTGTTGAAGTGCGCGAAAGTACTGCCGCTTTTTCTTCCCACTTTGTCGGGACGAGTGCATATTTTGATTGCGATTACATGCGTAATTATTTTGAGAAGGCTTGACGTGCATGATACTCATTGGATGTTCTGCTCCTTTCTCCTGTTGCAATTTCATCTCAGGAAAGCTAGCAGCATGAAAAAGAGTTTTTTCAGGTCAAACCTACGACAGGCAAAGCTCAAGTGATGAATTGATTTTGTTGCATACCTACTCCATCGCTACTGCCTGGATCATTACTTCGTCGCCAAATCGAACTCGAAACTGAAGTCCCGGCGTACTATCACACCGATAACATCCCAAGCGATTCCCAGGCCCATTTCCCTTTTGCCATCATCTCTTGAATCGTAAGTTTCCCTGGTGCACATACTTGTGGGCTCGGTGGAAGAAAGTAGTGGCTGAGTCGCTAGGATGATTGAGTATCTTCAAAAATGCAATTCCTAGAGAGTGCAATTTGAGTGAGCTTAAACATTCCTAGCTGGTTCAAGATACCGTGCCACAGTAGTGCAGCCCATACTGTTCTCTCCGACAGTATCATGATGAATCCGACAGGCTTTTGAAGGCCACACTCCCAAAGTTTCTGGCGATTTCAAAAGTTATATTGTCAGAAATATATCGATATCGATCCTGAGTTGAGCATGTTGTATTCCAATGGACCACTCTGACTGGTCCTTGAATTCAACTTGGATCGGCAATGAACCCTGTATATACGTATTTTGGCCGTGTTTCCAGCAGCTTTTTTTGATCGCGACGATGACGTAGTCTGGCGAACAGATGAAGAGAATTGAGTTGTGGGCAGTGGCCATCCCAGTCGCGAGGAATTTGCTGATCGATTGCCAATCATCCTCCACCGTATCCTCCATGCCAGAAAGAGTAAGCTTGTCAGTCGGTACCGTGTTCATGAGGGCAGAGAGCTGGTGAAAGGGCATAGAGAGCGATTTGAGGTTTTGCATCTTGCTGAGGTCGATATAGGCACGGTGTAAACCTTGATGGCTTCCATGTATTTTGAGGGACTTCAAGGTTGAGACCAAAGAATTCAGGTCTTCGCCTCGGCTCATCTTGGACATGGAAAGCATATATGAATCGATTTCCAGTTCTTCGAGTTTGTGACATCCTCTGAGAAGATCGCGTTTCAAGAAAACGGAGAACCTATCGGTGTTGGTCAAGTTGAGAACTTTGATGGAAGTATGCGGCATTATACCTGAGCTGACTATGTTGGTGGCTAAAAGGAGAGAGTCGGAATCTGAAGCATGTCCATCACGGAGCCTGGTATTGTTGGCAATAGCCCTATGTGAAGGCCGGGATATCGAATCAATGGCCGAGATACACCGGGCTGGATGACAGAATGAATTCTGAGTACTTCGAGGTGGTAGAGGCCATAGAAAGATTGATGGCCTGGTCCAATCCTGCCCGTTAGCCACTTCATGCTGTTTGAAACCACATGTGTGGATTTGTGGTGCTGCTCTTGATATTCCACTGGCTCAACGTCCATGTTTAAACTGCGTATATTGGGCTCGCAGGCGAGAATAAAAGCATAGAAAGCGTCGCGGTAGCTTTGCAACGACATTGTTGACTCGGTCCCAGACAATGGTATACCGGTTACTTGGCTCATTTCGATCAATATCTTGCGATCTTCGTCGGACAATCCGTCATTTCTCTTCGAAGTGAAGAAATGCTCACTCGGAGGTCCGAGGGCTCGATTTTCTGGACACTAAATGATGAGTTTGAGCTCCTGCACGCGATTGGCCAATTCCGGATTGCTTCTGAGTGTTGACAAGAATCTGTAGAGTCTAGTGAGATTGCCCCAAATAGACGATTCCACACAAGGACTGGTATAAAGAGCGTTGTTGGTAGAACAAACATAGCTCTTGCAGAGCCTGCTTATGTGGCAAAGGTCGGACTGTATGAGGTAGGAAGCGATTTGGTCGCAAATCTCGTTGGCGAGGTGGTGAGGTTGTGGTGTGGCAAGACGCAGAGCTTTCGCCCTCACCGCCGCCAGGCCGGCGCGATATTTGGCACGCTTCTTTATGGTTTCCTCTTTTGTTTTCAATGGGTTGCGTTTGGCCCGTCGCTTGGACCGCTTCCCCATGACATCTTCTGTGGGTTTCGGATTTTCTGGCGATGTGTGTGCTTGTTGTTCGGTTCTATACGAGGGCATCGTAGACACAACAGCCTTTTTTTTTACAAAGATGGAGCAGTTTCCGAGTGTTGGAACAAAATGTTAAAGAATTCGCAACACGCTGGTACACCAAGTCGTCCTCCTCGAGAAGCTGAAATTAACAAAATACCTTCAAATCCACATCGATGTCGATAAACTCCTGGCCAGATTTGTTTTTGAATTTCCAGGAATTTATTGATATCGAAATCGAGATGAATGGCTATTATTTGAAAGCTACATGGCTTCGCAAGAACATCTGACCAACGGTCTTGGGATTGTTGTACGTGGTTTAGAGCCAAATCACCAATTTGACCTCTCCCCGAGAGCATGATTGGCGACGCAAGCTAGTATTGAAGAACACTCGCTCAATCTCGTAGCGCAGTCTCAAAACTTTCGGCGAGTTCAAGAATAAAATTGCCAGAAATTTGTCGCCCTGGATCCAAAGTTGAGGATGTTGTGTTCGACTTCTCGTTGGACTGGTCATCAGCTATCTAAAATGTCTACTTTCGAGAATTAGATCTCCTGGCAATATTCGACGAGGTAATTCTCCATATGGCGCAAGCAATGATAAAAGTTCAAGGGGATGATTGGATTGTATAAATCCTATACAAAATTATCATACCACACGTCTCGCTCATCGCTTCCCGCTCTTTCCGCGCTGTTTCGCATCTACTTCCGGAAGAAGATTCCTGTCTGAGCCCAAGTATTCTGATTGGGAACAACTTCACGATGAAATGCAGATAGCGAATGGGGTCTGAACCGGCAAACGCATGGCTAAAGGCAAATGTCGACATCCGCTAGAAAAGTAGAAGTCATGAGAGGTCCACCGTTGGCTGAGACTATTCATTATGCCTGTTCCCATGGATATTGATGGCATATGGGACCTCGGGGTACATTCTGGGGTAAGCATTGACGGTGTGATGGACTTCCATGATAAGATCTTGGATGGTAGGTGCCCCTGAATCTGGCTTACAAATCACCATAGTATATCTCTGACACGTCGAGACTTTGCATTTGCGTATTCGTTCTTCATCTCCCAATAAACATGCATTCCCTATCCGTGGGCCGTGGAAGTCTTAAAACCTGAGTTCTGGCTGGAATGATCCAAAAAAACAATAGGCTCTACCACCCATCACAATGCGAGATTCTTACCACCTCCAATCAATCTCCATGCTAGTGCCGATTTCTACCTGGATTAATCTACAAAGTCAATATCACGATGTCCTATAGCTAATGCGAGGAGACGGAGCAATGAACTCCAAGCACCGACGTCGCACTTTCAGTCCAACATGGTCAAATGCATGCGCCCTTCGACAGCCTACGTCCAAGCTAGATCCCGAGCCACCGATCGCGAACGAACGCAAAGTGATTTAACTTATTGGCATAATCAGTATACACTCAACCAATATCAAACCATACTACCATGGCCACTCACCCGGGGTTGCGACAAAAACTGCCCAATCGCTCACCAGCTAGAATGTCCTCCACGAGAAGAAGTCAGTTCAAGCCATATTAGATCTCGTTTCAGAAATCCTCACGCAATTCATCTAGAGGAAAGGAAATTAGCTTCCTATTCTTCCTCGCCTAGCTAACATCTATAATTCCATTTTATAAAAGAGGCTTATGCGCAGAATTTGACTACACCAGTCGTTTCTTCCACCTTCTCCAATTTTACTCTCATCATCACTCATTAAAGATGAAGTACTTCGTGCCTCTCCTTCTCTCAGCGGCGTTTGTCGCTGCGGCTCCCGCCACCGAGGTTCTCGAGAAGCGCCAGAAGGCCACCGAATTGTCCACTGGTGCCTGCAAAGATGTCACATTCATCTGGGTCAGAGGAACCACGGAGAGCGCCAACTTGGTGAGTTCGCTTCTACAAACCTTTAGTTAAAGGATTAAGATCCGATAATGTGACTTTTTCTCCAGCTTCTAAGCTAACAATGTTCCAAGGGTCAAATCATCGGTGGCAAGCTCGTACCCGAACTCCGAAAGGTGTTCCCATCCCTCGCAGTCGAAGGCGTCGAATACGGCGCCGGTGTAGCCGGAAATCTGACGCCTGCCGGAGGAGACCCAGCTGGTATCAAAGAAGCCACCAAGGACTATAACCTTGCTGCCTCAAAATGCCCAGATACCATTATTATCGGCGGTGGCTACTCCCAAGGCGCGGCCATCACTCACCGATCCGTCGAAGCTCTTCCCGAGAACATCAAGTCCCGAATCGCCGGAATCGTCCTTTATGGTGACACGAAGTTCAAGCAAGACGGTGGTGTCATTAAGAACTTCCCCCCTGCTAAGGTCAAGGTTTTCTGCAATGGTTATGGAGAGTTGAAGTCAAAGAGCGCTGATGGTGTTTGTGGGGGTGCTTTGAATGTCAATGGTGGACATTTGTCTTATGGAGATTCGTTCAAGCCTGGTGCGGCCTTCTTGAAGGGCAAGGTTGATGCGTTCAAGGCTGCTAAGGGTGGTGCTGCCCCGGCTGCTGATGCTGCTTGAATGGTTTATAGAAACCCTGTGTAGAAGAAAATAGTACTATTCCTGCTCCATGAAGTCATGAGTCTATCGCAGTAACGATAACCTGCAATCATAGAGTCACATTATATGGAAATCTTTCGGTGAAAACCAAGCACACGGACCAGACATGAGATTGGAGACGTGATGAAGAATATCGATACGTTATTGGTTTAGATGCCACCAATTGATCAGTCAAGTACAAAGTGGGTCGCAAGTACGCTATATAGCAAAGCATCCTCGAGCTGATCATTCTTAGCCAGTGACTAGAAGCCAAAGCTCTTAAGGTTGATTTAAAGACTATGAAAGCCTATTTGATTGTCGCCAAGTTTCTGGAAGAATAATTTTGATAATTGCCAAATTTTTGTCACTCTCGCTCTTGGTTCAATTATGTCATTCTTGAGGACGCCCTCTATACGTATATTCCGTCCTCCCAATCGGTTTCCATCTCTGCCTAATGTCTAGTCTCGCTAATCCCATCCCATATTCCCACTTCTGACTAACCCTTCGCCTTATCACTATGCTGGTGAAGACCGAACCGCAAAGCCAAAAGGCATCTGACCACGCCACTTCTTCAATCCTGAAATTACCTTCTCCGCCTTCGCGCAACCAGCTCTATGTACATCCGTGGAAAACTGTCCATCTACCGGAAGATCGACCCAAACTTTGAACACGCCCAAGTTCGGGTACATACCAAGGCCGTATTGCTCCTGAATCGTCGTCGATACCTCCTTCTCGAATGCAAACTAATCACTATCGTACATGTTCAGGGGGTTGAGATCACAAACTTCCACCTTCCGAAGAAGTGGCAACGTACGCGGGGCCACAGTCTGAACAGAATTCGGTTGGAATGTGAGAATAGCTAGGAGAGACCAAGCCAGGTCCAGCGTCTCCAGTCGTGGGAAGAGACTTAGATCGACGTACTGTAGCCAACGGATACCACGGAGATCGTTACAGGTGCCGATATCTTTCTTAGATTTAGGGACGGTGGAGGAAAAGTGAAGAGTCAGATGCTTCAGAGTCGCGACAACCGGTATTAGGAGGGTTTGGCAGAGAATGGGATCTTTCATCCATGATTGCAGGTCATTTGGGCCTCTCGGTGCAATCTTCTTCAGCTCCTCGAGCTGGTTGTATCTGGCGAGAAACAGGGGGTAGACGTTCTTGTAAAGAGGTCTAATCGCACGCCTAGTTACTGCTGAGGGTTGCCGGTGAAGTGCCTCGCTATTCTCTAAGTCGAGATACGTCAGAGAACAAGTAGGGAACCTAAGCGGGACGAAGTTGGCCGAAGTGTACTTTCTCACCGATGGAATCCGAAGGAAATCTTCGACGAATGGCGGACATTCAGTCAGAGCGTTCTTAGGAGGAAAAGAGCGAATCTCAAGCTGTTCGAGGCGGGCAAAAGCTTGACACGGCTGAGTGCCCGGGAGAGCCGATCGAATCATTTGGGACACGCCTAGAGCAAAAGCTCGACAGGTGGTGTCTTGATTAAGAGAAGGCTCATAGGACTGATTGTCCTCATTGAAGCTAAGAACCTCGAATTCGATCGCTAGTGCCCTCAAGTTGGGGCAGCGCAAGAAAATGAGAGCGTATAGACCCTCCCGAAGAGCCAGAGTCGTGTGCTCCTCAAACGCTGATTCTAAACCAACTTTCCGAGTAAAATTTAATAAAAATTTGCTGACGAACGTAGGCGAGTTGTCAAGTGGTATATTCGAGTCATTTCAACCATTCAAGGCTTTGGCAGGATGAGGAACGAATTGCAGATCTTTAATGCGCTCTGCAAGATCCTGTCTCGTACTAAGAGTCTTCACGAACTTGTACAGCTGATCAATGCTGTAGTTAATCGTAGCTTAGGAATTCCAATGTCTATTCGTGGTTGACGATGATAAGCGCGGTGCGGAATAGAGAGCGTAATATTCCGAGCCAACGAGATGGTGGCACGTGAGACTCAGGCTGTGGAGGTCACCTTGGTTGAGAAGCAAGGCGATAGCGTCTAGGAGGGCAAATTCAAGCGACAGGGCCGAAGCTGGTGGTTGTGGGGTTTCATGGATATCTAATTGAGCCATGGCGGTGTATATTTGTTTTCAGTTCGTTTTCGATAATGCAGTAGATTTTGTTGGGGTGATTGGAGATGGAAAGAGAGCAGACCTCTTGCCAGCACAGATTGATTATATGTCTTTCCCTACCTGTGTTAGTACAGAAGTGCTTCATGATTAGGTGTTCTTCTGTGTGATTGAAGCTGCTAGCAGCCTAGATGACAGAGGTGTTATCTAATACTCCACCATTTTAGACGGCATCTCGTCCTCGTATCTCTATCAGAGGTGCAATCTATGTTCTAAAGAAGGAAGGAAGCTTAACACCGTACTACTGGTCAGCATATCTCATCTCAACTATACTGCGATGCTTGCGAAAAATCCTAAACCAATGGCTATTACAACCCTTTAACCATAACCACATCCCAATACTCCTCCCCACCAATACTATTACTCCTCTCCCCCACCCTCACAAACCCACCCTTCTCATAAACTTTCTCAGCAACCTTATTATTCTCGTAACAACCAAGCCAGATATTCTTCTTCCCCTCCTTTCTCGCCATCTCCTCCAACCGTCCCATTAAAGCCTTACCAACACCTCTGCCCTGAAACTCAGGATATATATAAATCCGCCCTAATTCAACGATCGCTTCCAAATGTTCGAGGAAGGGGTAGCTGTTTCCACGAACTAGGGTTGCGAAACCTATGATTTTCTCTTCTGCTTTGGTTTCTTCGGTCGTGGTGGTGGCCAAAATAAAGTCCTTCTTCGGATCCTCAATATCCCCCACAATCCTCTCAACAGTATACGTCCCCTCCAAAAACTCCCGATAAACCCCTTCATCCTTAACAAACTTCCCAAACGTAGTCATGTTGACACTTCTCCCCAATTCCACAATCTCTTTCGCGTCTTCTGATCGTGCATGGCGAAGGGTAAATGGGGTCTTGGATGGTGGATTCATAATCTTGTTGGTGAAGTGATGGATAGAAGATGTATGGCTTTTTTTAAGTAATAATGATGAGGTAGATGTATGCTTCGTGGACATATGTACACCTCATCGAAGTGATATCAGGCTGCTGCACGGAGTTCGGATTCGGGTTTCGGCGCTGGATGATTGTCAGTAAATCGTGTTGGTGAATGAATGCCTTGCAAAGATTTCAAAAACACTATTCAGTTTTCTGGCTTTGACATTCGAAGCCTCTTGATAGAACTGGTGGGATTGGAATCATCTGTACGCACTGTAGGCGCTTGAAGAAACGCCGCAATATGATTTCTTCGACTATAAGATTGAAATGGTCTCATTCCCATCGGGAGGGCTGGTCCTATTTTTCAGTTCCACGTGCTCGATCGATCCACTAAAACATCACTATTCCTGATAATTCCAGTCTTCCAATCGTGCCATGGAAAATGACAATATGATACACTTTTGATTCGAACCTTTCCTCGACCAATTTAGTACCTGTCACCACGTCCTCCTCCACGACCGCCTCTTCCACCTCTCTCCCTCGGAGGAGGACTGACAGAACGATCGGAGCTGTATCTTCTCCTCTTTGGCGGTGGTGAAACACTTCTTCTTCCACCTTCAGATCCCGAACTCGTATTTCTTCTCCTTCGCCTAGGTGGAGTCTCGGACCTATCTCTGGCTACGCGTCTTAGTGGGGTTTCTGAGCGATCTCGAGCTACCCTCCGTGGAGGAGTCACCGACCGATCTCGAGCTGCGCGTCTTGGTGGAGTGACGGACCTGTCCCGCGCAACGCGCCGAGGTGGTGTTACCGATCGATCTCTGGCAGCACGTCGTGGCGGCGTGCGGGAAATGCTACGGTCACGGACGGAAGATGTGCTTCGAGCACGGCGTCGAGTCACAGGAGAGTGGCTGCGCGATCGGGAGGGCGAGCTGGTGTATTGACGGGCTTTTCCATTGCGCCTAGGTGGTGAGCGGGAACGAGAGACACTACGATCGGAGGAGGGACTTCTGGTGCGACGACGAGGCGGCGAGCGAGCGGTGTCAGACCTCGGTGGCGGGCTTCGAGATCTAGCTGATCCTGAGTCCGAGTAGCTGTCTCTGCGGCGGGCTGGAGCGCGGGTTGGAGGTGTTCTTGACCTAGATCTTGAGCGTGAGCTACTAGTCGAGTAGCTGCTCACACTGTCCGAGTCGCTTTCCGATTCCGAGTCTTCTTTGATAACTGGGGGTGCTGGTTTAGGAAGGTTCTTCAAGAATTCACGCATATCCTCAGTGAGCACACCCATTTGGATCGCAGTGAAGAAATTGATGGCGAATCGGGTGTTCTTTGGATCGTCCCGAGGGAAGATACCGTCGAGACTGGGCTGTAGAGCGTCATCTCTCAGGCGCTCTGCCAAAGTCTTCATGCCGAGCGCTTGTGACATATCCTCGAACAAGATCTTGATGAAAATACGAGACGAGGATGTAGTCTCTTCTTCATTGAGGCGGATTGCAGAAAGAACATGCCATCCAATAGCACCTGTAGAGAGGAGATGGCCAAAAAATTGAGCGATAATGCGCAGTCTGTTCGTCTCGTACCGATGGACAGTTTCGTAGTACTTGACAAATGACTCTTCAAAGAGCTGTGTCCATAGTCGGTTGAGCTTGCAGAAGCGCTCACCAATGTTGCCGTAAAACTTGTCGTATGTGCGCTCTTGACTGCAGCACTCGATGATCATGGATGGGAGTTCGGGCTCCTGGCCGGCCGGTAGGTTGATCTTCATCAATTTGTGTACAGCTTCTTCGAACAGGCCAGACGATTTGATAGTCAGGTAAATGGACCTGCGCAAGTTGACGAGGTCCGTATTCGTCTGATCCTTGATTTCCAGCTGCTTCTCTTTCTGTGCCTCTTCGTCGTCCTCGGAATCATCACTTTCGTCTTCATCATCGTCCTCTTCGCTATCATCGGCCTCGCCTAGAATCTCTGCCTTGAGCTTTTGGTATGCCTCCTCATTTCCCTCGTATTCGGCATCAAACTTGAAGATGTTGAGACTGTCCTGGACCTCGATCTCGCCATCCAAATCGACCTTGTGCGTAATCTGATCCTCCTCTTCGACCAAATCCAATTCCTCCTTGATGGCTGGGTATTCCTTCCACTTGTCTCTTCGCACCTGGAACAGCACTTCAATCATGTACTGCGTTCTCTTTTCCAAATCCGTTCCTTCGTGTAGAATCGATCGGAATTGATCGAAGACGGCAACTGCGATGGCGGAGTTGAACTCCTCCAAATGCTGGCCCACCTCTTTGCACAAGCTGACAGCAATCTCGACACTGTCGTCCGTAGGCTGATGGAGTAGGAGAAGCAAAATTTGGGCAATCAGCATTTCATGTACAACCTGCTGGTTGCAAAGCTGAGCCAGGAAAGTGGTGCTAGATATGCAAACCGTCTTGTCGTTGCGCTTGAAGGCTTTCCTGAATTGGACCACCAATCTGTTGACAAGAAGCTCTCCGATTTGTGGAAGCTTGGTATTCACGATGGCAACAGCTGCGGCGAAAATGGGCGAGAATGGTAGGGAGGAAGACTGAGCCTTCATGATGCTTCTGCAGAACAAACCTCGTCCACGAACCAAGTTCTCCGCAAACAACTCTGGAACGATAGACTTGATATTCGCCACGTTGACCTTGTTGATGAGACCGTTGATGGACTTTTTGAGTGCCTCCCATGCCATACGCTGGTATTCTTTAGATGTTTTGTCCGTGATCTGAGCTTGTAGCGCACGAAGCCTGGCGGGAGGAATGTAGACACCACCAGAGCGTTTGTTGAGCAAGTCATCGTACTCCTTCTTCGCAGCAGCCTGTTTGGCCTCTTCTGTGACTGGTTTCATGACGACTTCTCTCTGGCGCATCTCGAGCTGGCGGGCACGTTCCATGGCCCTCTCGCGATCGATGTCCTTTGGTAGAGGGCCACTACGCGATGGTCCATCACGGAAAGTATTGTCTCGGAAATCATCGCGTACTGGACTGCGCGAGTATTCCCGTCGAAGCGGAGGTGAAGGGCGGCGTTGCGGCGATGGAGATCGTGAGGGAGGAGAGCGCTTTCGTTTGCCCGCAGAGACTGGCAGGACGTCTGCTGGGTCAGGAGTTGGCAGTCGAATGGCAGAAGCGACCTCAGCCATGGCGATTGTTGTTGAGACGGGGGAGTCTGGGAGGGGAAATGGAGATGGCGATGATTGAGGCTTTGGTGTTGTGACAAAAAATTCCAAGCTACCCGCCGTAGAATACAAACTGAGCCGCAAAAGGCTAGACTAGATGATCCCCTATTACTTCGAGGACACCATACTTGGAGTATCGCGACTTGTCCTTTTCAATACCTACAATCATTCACCTTCCCGTCACTCCTTCACACAAAATTAATCAAGATGGTATGGTCTATCTATTCAATTCATTTGCGCATTGCTAACAGATGCCCAGCTCGACCGCCTTGTTGGACTCGCGATGCTGATCATTGCGACAACCGTCTTTGCCTATTACACTCTATGGGCCTTGTTGATGGTATGGAACATCTACATTGATTCGTGTACATCTACTAAGCAAAATACAGCCATTCGTCGATGAAGAACACCCTCTCCACAGCCTTTTCCCACCAAGAGTCTGGGCCATTCGCATCCCCGTCATCCTCATCCTCCTTGGTTCCGCAGTCGTCGGCTCGTTCCTCTCCGTGGTCATGATCAGAAGCAACAGGAAGAAGGCATTGAAGGCAAAACAGGCGAAGAAAGCATAAAGGATTGGGGTCAGCATGGAAGGCGTTTGGGATTCAGGGGGATGGATGGATGGGAGGAGGCAAATAGCCTAATAGTATACCATTTGATAATGTTGGAATGTCAGAAGGTATTGCAGGCGTAATAATGCATCAGCTATTCTCTGCCCAAAAGTTGTTCGTGGTGTGTGTGGTTCTACCCAAGGCTCTAGCTTTAAAAACCCTTAGAACTGAATATTACAAACACCCCAAGCTCGAAATCGACATTGAAGACCTTGACTTACTTCACCTCCAACAGAAACATCAACATAACTCAGTCACAACCATGGCGTACGCGGTGCAAAACAGGCCGAATGAACTCCTGGATTTGGTCTTCGCAAGCGTAGAGTCACCGAAAGACCTCACCTCGTTGGAAATCACTAGCCCCAGCTTCCATCCTTCTGCCAAGAAAGCCTTGTACTCCAACGCTACACTCAACGCCGTCGTGGACGGGAGCAAAAAGAGTCTCACCAGCTTTATAAGATCCCTTGTTGAAAATCCTTCTCTTGGCCACTACGTAAAGAAGTTAACAATTTACCATTTAGAAGGCAGACCTTTTGATAATGGCAGTTGGTCGAACCCTTCCAAAGTCATCCTCACTGATCGTAAGCTGTTCGACACTGCCCTGCTCGATTCCGGCTTCACCTTCAGCTTCACCAGCAGCAATGACCAAGCCATCACCTACAGCGTCCTACTTGGACTTCTTCTATCGAGAGTGCCCGGCTTGAAAAGCCTTCATCTCGATCATTCGGGCCTTTGCTTCGAATACGTGTGCCCACAACATTGTCCCAGTTGTTGTTCAGACCCGATCTACAAGATCCATCGCTGGGACCGACTCTTCACAAATCTTTCGCAGCTCCGTTCTCTGAACATGGACAGCCTGGATCTATCTATGTCCCATCAAATCGATGACTTCATTGAGAGCCTAATCACCCTATCAACAGTGTACAGGTTCCAGTCAGGCGGCTTCTTTCCAAAAGGTTTTTTAGGTATCAAACTCTGTATCCCCAATCTGACTAAATCAGTCCATAAAACGGAGCTATATCCCGAGCGTGGACCCCCTTGCAACTGACCATGAACTAAATATTCATGAACATAAGGCCCAGTGGCAAATCCAGCATTCATAATATCAGGGACATGATATATGCCGTTATTAGGGAATCTCCTTGTGTCGATTACAGCGATACGCGCTTGTGGATCTTTCGTACCATGGTAATTAAACAAGAAACGGATGGCAACGGAGAGGCTCTCCCAGGAGGTGAATTCGGATATAGTCGTCTTAGCACCCATGAGATGTCCAGTGATCATGGTAGCAAGACCAGGGATTCGGTAAATGGTTGTGTGGCCGGTGCCATTGTTCAGGAAAGCAAGGGGGACCATGGCTACGCTCTGCAGGCTGGGTACTTCGATACCGCTTCCGGATGTTGGGCCGAAGGCGCGGAAGAGATATGTGAGGTTTCTGAGATGGCTAACTATCGGCGATTTCTTAGTGAGGAAAATTGGTGACAGACTTGATCTAACTCACATTCAAGGGCGTTTTGGATTGATGCTAGGTATGGACCAACTTTTCGTTCCAGTTCGGGTTCTATTGGCACACATTCAGTGTCAGGCAAATCATATGGAGTCTCTTTGTAATAAGGCTTGTATCGATCCGGCTTTCTGCGAGTTCGTATAGATCTAGTGTTAGACATGGTCGGTACTCGATTCTCTAATGCGGACCCCCGATGGCTTTAAATGCATTTCGTCGAGAGCGTAAAGTTCGATGAATGTTGTGGTGTGAACTTCATGCATGGCCTTGGGTCAACAATGAGAACGTGCTGCGCAGCGGGCGAATAGTTTGAGACGGTAGAACACTCTCAAGAGCCAGTCAATGATACCGGAGATACCTGGAGCAACATCTAAATGATATTGCAGTGATTCGTTGCTCTCGTCAGTACCAGTTCCAACCAGCAAAACAAGGAAATCAGGTCAAATTTTATTCCTACAAACATGTATTGATATTATACAACTGTTGTTCCCAAGCAACGCCAGTGATCGCTTCATCCGAAAAATCATCAAGGAGCTAGAGCCTAGTTCTCAAATTCCCATTAACATCCTCACAGCATCAGCTGCCGGATCACCGGTCGTTTCCTTCGGCGTCTTCACAGCGGGACTTTTATGCGCAAAAAATAAGATCTTAATCGCGATCGCAAGTCCTGCATGTAACGCCACTACAACAATGAGTAGGATCTTTGATGTTCGTACGTCAGTGGCGCTGAGGACTGGGTAGAGGTTCCGGAAGAGAAAGGAGGCTGAGACGAGGAAGCCCAAGCCGACGAAGACATAGTTGAGAACTAAAAGACAAAGTTAGTAAAGGAAAGAAGTGGTAGCGTAGTGGCACTGACTTGAAATGGGGGACCAGGAGATGAGAGCAACCGGTATCCAGATGAGATTGGCGTAGCCATACAACGCCCAGCATTCCATGAGATTGGCAGATTCGCTGCCGAACCATTTCAAGGTTGCCCAGAGGCCAATAGGAATGATGCCTATTCCGATTAGCTGTTGCCTGTGGTAAAGTCAGGTGCATGAAGCTCACCAGTGTATCCGTATATCAACCCAGCAGCACCGCTCAGCAGTCCAAAATCATAGCTGTAATGTTCTTGTCCCTTAGAAGCTAACTTCCAGCTTATTGTGCCAGTCATGAAGAGTATAAAGACCACCGTGGTCGCAATCCAGAATGGACCGTAAAGGTCAGGGTTTCCTTCCAGCACATCGAGGAAGTTTGCGCGTGGATATAGCGCTGCCCAACATCTCTTAATGACCTCATTTGTGTCTACGTCAAAGTATTGGGCGTAGAATTGGATGCTCCACAGGAATTTCTTCGGGGATCCTGAGGTATTGCGGGAGGAGGAGCCATTGAAGCTTGCAGATGTGTCCGGGGCGATCTTGTTGCGATTCTGAGGATCCTCAAAGTCTAGAATTCATTAGAATTGCTGGGTCATGGTAGACAGGGTATGAACAAACTTGACGAGTGGAATTCGAGGTCTTCCTGGAGATCTGTATGGCCCAAGTCACCCTACTGATTGTCAGCCATGGGATTATGATAAAAGTTCAAGCTGGTATACCTCAGCATCGACGTCTACGACGACATCATATCCTCTGTTTGCCATGATTTGATTTGATTGTGATTTGTGTTTGAATGTTGGCTACCTAATGGTCGTTCACGCTTCACGGACGCCTCGTGTCGAGATGGGTAAGGGTCACCCTACTACCGAACCAGCGTCAATCATTTCGTCCATTCCATCAACCTCACACTCCATCAGCACCGACATCTCAGGCCAATTCAGCTCTATTGTCAATCCTTCCTACTTTGCAACAAAGACTGAGCCAGACCCATTCATCCGGACTTCATTAGTAACGCGTTATTTCAGGGTTGGCCACTGCTCAAAACATGGAGGTCCTACATGTTGCGAAGCAATACTACTTCTTCGGCAGCCGAACTCACTCGGTCACCACGTTATGTGGTGCTACACAATTATTGACCAGTATTTCTTGGATTTGTTGATTGGGCCACCCTTCCACGCCATGTATACCGGCTACAGATCAAGAATGCAAGAATATGACGACGATGTGTTTCCAAAGCATCTTCTTGATACCTCCGCTAAACTATTCGTGATTTGCAATGCTACAACAACTAGCATGCTGAACTAAGTTTGTACAGCCACTGGAAAGATAACTTTGAAATTTGCCAGAAATTCATTGCCCTCTTTACTGGATTGGGTATGATGAAAGAAAACTAAGTGCATGCTATAAAAGAGCTCGGGAAGTTGGAGGATCTCATGGTGTCTACGGAGTGCCTTAGCTATTCAACCCACATAGGTATCCTTTTCAAATTCTAGGAGACGTCTGTTAGGTGTCAGAGCCAACGTAGGCCTTTGCTTCTTTGTCTAGCCATCTACATCTTGGATCTCAAGGTCATAGTGTACGAGGTAAGATAGAACCTGTATAGCCTCTTAAATAAGCGAAAGAGCGACTATTTAAGTTTACGACTTCTCAATTCTCAGAACAGTCAGCCCAACGTAAAATCCGCAGGAGCCACAGTTGTTTACAAATTCGTACCCCTTCGCTCTCGAGAAACTAAAAATCAATATAACAAGAGATCGACATGGATAAAGAAGGCTCCTTCTTAGAAGAAATTGCGCTCTTACGAAGGCGTAGTTTCTTCACTTGCGACGACACTTGCTCAACTATGTTTATCACCCCAAGAACAAACAACAAAGACCGAATATACCAGCATCTTCTATCCATCATCACCTTGAATACGTATAAACATGTCATCCACCGCCAGTTCATCATCAGAAATTATCGTACCAAGTTTCCTTGCCCACGAACAAGAGTTCGCCATTCTCCAGACAACTTACGGCAAATCCCTCGAATACGTCCCCTACTCGTCCAAAATCCGGATCAAGATCGAAAAGGCCTTCATAATGCTCGATCTGAGCGGCTATTGGAGCAAATACGAATCACCAGTCTGTCTAGGCGCTGTTGGGCCACAGGAACAGAATATCACAGCCAAAATTGTCCATTTCATCGACGCTTTCCCCCGAAATGGATTGAAACGGCCTGAACAGGCATGGGTCGGCGATATAATCATGGTCTGGAAGAAAATAGCCGAAGAAGCGGATACTAGGGCGGATAAACCACATTTTGGTCAATTCCTACCCAGGTACGTGATCCTACCATGCCCCAGAGGCTAGATATATGGCTAATGCTTCTCATTTAGTGCGCTTGAAAGTATCCAGACGCCAGAAAACAAGGAGAGAGAGGCGGAACAGGAGAATCAGCCGCCAGGGAAGGAGAGAGAGGTGGTCAAATTACCAGTAATGGGCACATTTTCCGTGAGAAAGGACAAGGCGGTGGACAAGCTACTTGCGGTGAAAGACGGAGACAAGGAGAAACAGGAGGGATCTGTTGAAGTCAAGGAGCTAGAGGATAAGAAGGCAAAGAAGAAGGAGAAGAGGAACAACAAGAATAAGAACAAGAACAGGAAGAAGAATCAGAAGGAGAAGCAGCAGGTGATAAATCTTATCCGCGACTATCCTAGCTATTTTTCAGGTAGCGCTTCTTGAAATTGGTGAAGTACTCGCAGAGTTTCTGGCGATTTTGAAAATTACTTATCAAGAGTTTACCGACATCAAGCTGGATTTGGGATCGTTGTATTCATATTTGATGGAAGTTCATTTCAGAGATGTCATGTCGGATGGCACATTCCATCGACACACTTAAACCCTAGCTGGTCATTATGAAAGCAACGGATCCATACCTACCGCAGCCAGATGTTTTGGTCATGATTATCTCATAATTTAGAACGATAAGAAAAATTGTCTGACTTGTCGAGGTTCAGCAACGCCTCCCAGGTGTGGTTTTAGTCCAGCTTACTAATTTTGAGGCTAAACTTGGAACGCCAACGCCGACAGCGGGATGCAAACCTGCTTGGAAACCTTCATTTCTCCTGTCTCACCTTTGAATGGGATATTCTCGGCCTTTCTTATCTATAAGATCAGAGCTGGCCGTAAATGAACTTTAGGTGAATCAAGCTTCTAACATGATCTTCTCGTGGAACTTTCTGCTTCTCATTCGTCATTTCATACACCTTAATTCTGACTTGCATGCGTAGCGGGCGGCCTCTTGCCATCTCTGATATTTACAATGGCTTCGGACTCTCTTGTTCCCGCTGCTATGAGCCAGTTGGAGTTCATCACAGTGTCTGACCCGAACGAGGCAAAGGCAGCCGCCATACGAACTCGAGTCCGCAAACATGTCATGAAAGATATCGGTCGCGCTCGACGACGACCAAAGAAAAAACCCACTACGTTCGAATTAATTCTCAATCCTCAAATTCAAGTTGGTTCGGGAGAAATAGACCCTTTTGTGCAATTCCCGATCGAGATGGGGCCGACTGAGAAGGCTCTTCTTTCTGCGAGTATGTCCACTGACCATTCATACCAAAATCAAGGTTTCAACCAAAAATACTACGAATGAGGTCGAGCTCTAGCCATGTGCCTCGAGTTAGAGCATTGTAGCCAGCAGCAGAAAGCTAATCGTTAGACAGTTTTTCGCGATGTTGACAACACCCAATATGCTCATCGATACGAGTGGTTTTCTGTTGCTCTGATCGATGAGGCAACCTTTTTGCTTGTCCTTTCAAATTCGGCAGCTCATATGGATCGAGTCAACGGCCTGCCACTCGGTCAGAAAAGTATCGAGGCTGATAGATTGTACCTGCAAGCTCTTGAATCAATCAACAAACGATTGCTCAAACCAGAACCAGACGTTTCTGAAGGCTTGATCGGAGCAGTCTCAGGGCTAATAACCCATAACGTATGTATCTCAATCTATGGTGTTTGGTGCAAACTTCTGAATACCGCTAGGATATTGTTGGTAACTTTGAGGAATGGACGGTCCATGTTGATGGCATTGAAAAATTACTAGCTATTCGAGGAGGCATAGACACACTCTCTTTTAGAGAGCTCCGAGACACAATACTGTAGTGAGTTCATCAGTATTGTCGTAACGACCTGACTTTGATATGAATAGTATCGAGCTTCGAGGCGCGTTCTATCAAGATATTGTCTCAAGATTTCCACTGTCTGCATCTTGGTCTCAATTCGCCACAGTCACCGAAGACCGTCATTTCACGTCGGAATCTGCGAGCCTGGTATTGCTGTGGCAAATGCACCATCCTTTTCATACGACTTGGCCTGGCATCTACCAGGATCTCGTTCATTACTCTCTTTTGACACAACAGGAATCCTCATCTACTTCTGGAAGGTCCTGGCTAGAATCTCCCAATGGTGGCGGTTGGACCAATGCCCAGATCCATCGCATTCTCTTCTGGAGACCATTGCATGACCTGCAGGGTGCTGATACGATAGCGGTCGAGGAAGAATTCTTACGCTTAGTGACGCTCCTCTATCTCGGCATTTTATGGGCAAAATTTGGAGTCCTGCCCCTCGGCACCGCTATCTACTCCACGAAATTGTACAAGCTGCATCTGCATCAACAGATTCGGTGGGGAAGCCTATGGCCCTTTGAAGCGTGGTGCTTGCTGGTTGGCGCTGTCGGATCGATAGGAGAACGAAGACGGTACTTCTTCGAAGAAACCTGGGCACTGTGCTTGAGGGAAGGCCTAAGTATTGATGAAGTGTTGAGAAGGGCAAAAGATGTGATGTGGGTCGATGATGCATTCAGTGACATCGATATCTACCAAGAGATGACTGGAGATGTGAGATTAGTGACCCTAGAAGACTAGGTTGCACTCGACTGCAATTCATCTGCTCTAACGCTTGCCTTTTCCGTTACAAAACTGCGTACAATGCCATCCTCCAATGCTAACGACCGCCACTATCCCCCAAAAGCTCCAGCATTTGAAGAATCTAATTTTTCTTCAATTCTTTCTTCACGTAGCCCTCTCGCTCTGATTCTTACGCCTAACCAAGTGGTGGCAATCCTCTACCAAATACCTCTAAGCTACGAGAAATAGTTCCTACCAACAAAACAATCATTCTCCAACCAAATCCACTCATGTTTGCCGGACACAGGAAATTACCAGCTCGAAAAGGCGTGCATCCACGCCTTCCTTCGGCTCTGTGTACGTCGCCAGGCTTTGGTTCGTTGTTAGGCACTTACTCTTTGCCTGTCCTCTCTGCGTTGGAAGCCTTGTTTGCATTCGCCTTCGAATGCTTTTCCGCAATCTGTGCTTCAATCTGTGACCAGCGACTTGTGTCAAACGTCAGAAGGTTCTTTTGTGCTAGCAACAAGTTTTTCTAACTCTTTTCTCTTTTCTCTTTCGAAACATTTGTCTGAACTGGAAACTGTCGATCGATGAGGCGAGTCGGAGGGTAAAGCCTGAGACGCTCTTTGGCGATTTAATGAGCTGACACCTTGGTTGGGTTGTCTTTGTTGGGCATTGTGCTCTGGGAGAGCTTATCAATAGCGTCGGCACTCATCCTGATATTGTTTGGTTGCACCATCAAAGCGAACTTTGAGAAGACAGCAAAGGACAACTCTCCACACGGTTTCGTAAGCTGGCAGAATCAAGTTCATATGATTAAATTCGGAGTCGGCGAAAGCTGTGTTGTCTTTGTGATACATTTTCTGCGTGAACCGGTCTACAGTTGCCCATCAAAATTCAAGCGGTTTATCATAGACCCAAGTGAACAAACCTTTCGCAATGAAGATGAAGTCACTGGTATTTCTGCGTTTCATGTCGTCCAGGAATGCCTGAGGCTTTATCCTCCAGTGCGAAGAATTAGATGCAACCTTCTAGAACGAAGGGAAGTAAAGGCTGACATTAAACAATGCCAGCGCAAATATTTGCTCATAGACTTTGAGCCAGACAAGTTCCATCCCAAGCGATAGGAAGAGATGAAAATTTTAATAGAGATTTCGCTCGTCCAGAAGGATCTGAATAGGGGCTACCCTCATCATTGGCAATTAAACATCTCGGGTATATCAATTCCTTTTTTCCTCAACAACAACATTGCGTTATATTCCTCAATAACGAAGCGCATCACTCAATCTGAAGGAATTTCAATTTGCTATCACTTGATGAGATGCTTGCGTACTCCGGATCAATGATCGTCACTTCTACCTCCTACTAGAATCTAGCGTAACGATGGCGCATCCTCGAACCAGAGTACTGATATCATCCTCGTCCCGAACAGACAAAGGATTGTCCTGTACTGTGAAGCGAAGCTTTTGCCTATCACAATATGCCACAAAATCAGCATCAACATTCGTCGCAGTATCATTTCTCCATAATTCAACACTTATATGGTCTTCGCAACCTTGGAAACCCTGTCCTCAGTTGAGGGCCCGTTCCGAGATCAAGGCTTAGCAACTGTCCCGGCGTGGTCTTAGTCAAGGTATAGACCGGTGAACCATGGTGAGCTACAAAGCTTGACCCGTCCCCTAATATCGAAAGCTCAACGGTCTGGGGATCTGCTTGATAAGCTTTTTGAAGAGCATCCGGGTTTACCTATCTAGGAATTCACTAGAAGATCGATTGCTTGTTCCTGGACTATTCACTCAATTCATGGTATCGATATTCCGCTAGGATAACGGTGAAGGACAGTTCCGAAGTGGTCTGCGAACTGTTACTGCTTATCACTCACCACAATCAGTCGAAAGGGATATTCAACCAGCAAATCGTCAATTCTACCAGCCGAATCTGTTTAATCGTCAACCCATTAATAAATGTCTTACCACACGACGTCAGTGAAACGCACAACGGGCTTGTCAATCTGAGGATAACTTCACATACTTAATCATGCTTCTCCAGGATTTTCCCACTTCATTGCAGTCCACATATACCCTCACTGTAACATTCTCTCGCTGCACCACCAGTGTCTCTACCAAACTATTACCACTGGCATCTCCATCATGTCCTCCTACTTTCTAACCGGCTCCTCATCTGGCCTTGGCCTTGCAATAGTAACGCACCTCGCCTCTTTACCCTGCTCCAAAGTCTCTTACATCTTCGCCACTGCCCGAACGAAAAGCCCGGCTCTTTCAAACCTCTGTGACCAGTATCCCAGCCGCGTCATCTTCATGTCATTGGACGTGACTGACAATGTATCCTGCGAAAAAGTGGCAAGCAAGGTCCAGCAAGTAGTCGGCGACAGCGGACTAGATGTCCTGATCAACAACGCGGCATCCAATCCTCGAGATGACGCAGAAAGAATGGATGATTTGGAGATTACATTGAATAGTAATGTTATCGGAGTCAGAAATGTCACGAGGGCATTGATTAGTTTATTGAAGTTGGGAGAGGAGAAGAAGGTTGTTAACATGTACGTTTGCAAGCTTCCTAGTATGGTCGTGGAATTTCAAAAACTAATTGAAACAAAGATCATCAGCGATGGGATCAATGGCCCTTTCAAACGTCTTCTCTTTCGCACCAGGCGCAGCATATAAAGTCTCGAAAGCGGCTCTCAACATGCTGACGCGACAATACGCGATGGCGTTCTCGGGAGATGAAATCACGTTCATTGCTGTTAGCCCTGGGGTAAGTAACTTTTTCTTTTACAAAATAACTTCTTGACTGACATTCCGTAGTACATCAAAACCAAAATGGGCCATGAAGACGATGCAGATCTGTTGCCTGAGACGTCTGCTGATGCTGTGTTGAGGGCTGCATGGAAAGCTGGGATAGAAGATTCCGGACGGTTCATTGATATAGAGGTGGAAGGCTTTGAGATGAACGGGAGGAGGAAGTATAGTGGTGATGACTTGCCATTTTGAGCTGGACTTTACTTGACACTAATTGGGAAGTTGGCCACGATGAGTTTTCATGGAGAATAAAAAGGATACCGGAACGTTTGATTTGTGCTCCTATACTAATAGACAGTCTCTCCGAGAGATGTCCAAACAAGCCTTGCCGCTATATGAAAGAAGTATATGAGTATATACTGTTCAATCATCCTCCCAGCTAAACAGCTCACGAAATATGAGCCTTTCCATACGAATTGCCCCCCAGGCTACCACACACATCCATCTTTCAACCTCCCAATCCTGCAATGTGAATAGATTCATACCTATGGCTCTTTGCCATACCAGACTCCAGGCTTAATCTCATCGAGACAGGGACCAATACATTCTTCCTGCATGTTGCAGTAGGGGTTAAATAAAACATAATTAGCATGATACTTCACAGTCGGGTATCAACAAAGGACATACCAATCTGCAGCCCAGTACTCGATGCCATCATGAACAACGAGACATTGCTTCGCAGGTCCGCCATCAGGAGTCTCCTTGTTGTTCCACCAATACTAATAGTCACAATTGTTAATGAGGAGCCATTTGCAGGTTGGGAGAATACATACGTGGCACCATCCACAAGCATAGGTTTGCTTCATGCATACATCGTCCTGGAGAGTGATGAGGCCTGGTGGAGCGCCGAACGAGGGAGCGGCTTGGGTGGTGAGGAGGAACGAGAAGAGAGCCGTAACTGAGAGGAGTTTCATGGTGATGGTGAATGACTGTGATTGTTGGACTTCGGAAGAAGAGTTGTCAATTGAAAGAGAGGCAGAGATGGAGAGATTTTATAGCCTTCAGTTACTGTGTTGAGAGCAGTGTTCACTTGTGTGACGCGGACGCAGTGGCCTGGTAAATGGGTGTCGCCAATGCTACCGTCCGTCTTTGGGTTGTAGTCGTTTGTCACAGAGAGTGATATCAGAAGATATTCATTTTCCCCTACACACTTCCAAGAGTCAATTGAAAGGTTTTCCCTTTTCGACTGATGATGAAGCTTGTAGTACGAGGTGTCCGAGAAAGGGATTCGGAATCTGATAGTTCGTTTCGGATTTCATTCCATTACATGTGGATCCGGGAACACGTAAATTCGATAGGAAGAATGATTCAATGAAATTTTCAAGGAACAGACCATGATTTTCAGAAGTCACACACGTCTCGAGCTAGCAACAGGACCAATTTCGAGGCCAGATTTTGGCAATACATACCGTCGGCCAAGGCTATCGGAATTGTTGTAAGCCAGCGAGGTAGTACCTATTCCATCACGATTGTTTGCCCAGTAAATGTCCAGGACCGCTTAGGACTAATGTCCCATTGACAAACCCAAACACCCGGATTTGAAGAAGGACAGACAGCGGAAATTATTGTTGTAGTACAAGGAGGAAGCGGATCATCGGCAACACCCACGAACAGTATTCGCGTCGCACCTTGGATGAACTGTTGATACCCATCAAGACGATGATGATGCTGATGAGATGAAAGGAGAGGAGATGGTAAGAGCTGGGCAAATGCATCCATCCTCATCCTCGGGCTTGAAGCTAAACCCTTTCTAATAACCACACAAGGCAACTTCAGCCACCACTCGTACAACATCAACTCTTTCTCCTGTCCATCATCATGTCTTCTCGTAAACATTTCACTCCGCCTGCTTTCCAACGTGCAGTGAGACGTGGGACCAGCAGTCAATATGGCAAGAACACGATCGCACACCACAGAGGATCATCTTGAGCAACCGACTGCTGAGCCTCAGTACAACGGCAATGAACCTTTGTCAAACGACAACTCCAACGACCTGGAAGACCCCACCGATATCTCCCAGCTTCCGGCCAGCTTCAATGGAAAGCTGCAGCAATTTCAATATTCCACCGTCAGCTCAAGCACCACGTCGGTCGCACTATCCGCTACTGGGAAGACGGCTGGAAAAAGAGCTCGGAAAGGGACAATCGACGGCGATGGCAAGTCGGTGTCAGCCTCACCTTCACCAGCCAAGAAACGACGGCCCTCGAGCAAATACGCTCCGCCGGAGAAATACGCTCATCTTGCACCACTTACAGACATCCTTGAGCCCGGCCTTATCTGTGTCTTTGTTGGCTTCAACCCTGGTGTAAAGACTGCCACTTCAGGCCATGCCTACGCTCACCCTTCGAACATGTTCTGGAAGCTCCTGCACTCGTCTGGCCTGACCGATCGCAGGTGCAGACCCCAGGAGGACGTGGACCTGCCCCGTTTGTACTCCATGGGCAATACAAACATTGTTAGCCGACCCTCAAAAGATGTGGCTGAGCTTTCGAAAGAAGAGGTGGTTGGTGGTACACCGATTTTGGATGCCAAAATCAGGAAGTTCAAGCCAGAGGCTGTCTGCATTGTTGGCAAGAGCATATGGGAATCTATCTGGCAATATCACCATGGCCGCAAACCTACAAAGGCGCAATTTTCATATGGTTGGCAAGATGAGGAGCATAATATGGGCAGGATTCCGGTGGAAGGCGAAGATGACACTGATCAGGATTGGCCTGGAGCGAGAGTCTTCGTTGCAACCAGTACCAGTGGACTATCTGCATTCCCGAAGCCACCTGAAAAGGAGGCAATCTGGAGACCCTTCGGCGAATGGGTGCAGAAGCGGAGAGCAGAGCGCGCCGATGCCAAAGAAGAACTCGAGGTTGCTGAAGAATAGCATGACTTGTTGGCATTCCTACCTACATGTAGCGCCCCTCCGAAGCCTTTAGCATTCAATAATACTCGCCTTTTATGGACATTCCTTTCGTCTGGGTTCCGTCGCAAGGTTTGCCCTCATCATCCATGCCTTACTCTCTCAAGAGGCTAAGAGCAAGCCTTACTTAATCCTAGGGACCATGATCATGCACCCAGCGTACTGATCCTGAGTGGTATCTTCAGCGGGTAGGGGATGCTGAGGAGAATGAGTTGGACTAGATGAGGGAACGGCTTCGGCAATTGTCTGAGTGTTCCGCCTGACTGGATGATCGATTTTCATTCTGATCTCAATGTAGCTATTCAAGAATGCCTCATAAAGCTAGATTTCCAAGCTGCAACACAGTCACACCAGGTGCTGAAAACGATACTTCTCCATTAATACATGGCACCTCCTTTTCAACGATTACTTTGCCATTATAAATTCAGCATCCGATCATCTTATTATTTAGATATATAGATCATACGGAGTGTAAAGTTTCTCTCTGAAAATTCATCTGCCTATTGGCTTGGAACACAATACGACGTCACATGCTTTCGATCTAACCAATTCCGTCGCGTCGACCTGCTCCCGTTCCTTCTCCTCTCTTCGAACTCCAATAACATCCCATCCATCGTTTCTGTATCGACATCATCAATTCCATCCATCAACTCCACGGCACATGCTAATAGTTCCTGGTACTCTTCAGCTCCGATGATAGCACTCACAACGACAATTGTGTCTACAGCGAGTGGTGAATTGGCATCAAAGCGCAAAAAATAAACACAGTGGTACCGCAATAGAGGGGAAGAGCTTGGAAGTAATAAGTTGTCGCTATGTATGCCGAGTAAAATATTGAAACTCGTCCAAGAAGCCAAAACGTCTACACAAATAGCATGCACAACAATAACAAGGGGGTCACTGTATTCTCCAAGCGATGGCAATGATGTCAACGTTTGAGCCGCTTGGTTCGTTTCTTAGGCTTGGCTGGAGCTGGCGTTGGAGCCATAACAGCAGGAGCCTCTCGGACTACTGGTGGCCGCACGTAGTTCTTGGGACCAGCGTAACCAGGTTGGTGGTTCAGATTCCATCCCTCGCGGTATGTGTGTATTGTGCATCCGAGCTTGGTCTGAAACGCCCTACCAGGCCAATCTTTGGTAGGCAAGCAGTCTGGATGCTCACATTGTGCAAGATGTCCCTTTTTGAAGCAACTTTGTTTGGCCGTCGATTTACACGCTGTGCTGTAGAACTCTGGTTAGTCTTCTAATTTCAGAATACCGTCATTTTGATCCCTACTTACCAGTGTTGTGGCATGTTTATAGACTAGGGACTGTTCAATAAACATGTTCTCAATTATAATCGATAGCTAGTTAGCATGACCAGTTCAATTGGATGTAAAGACATCTGGACAACAGTGTCGCCTCTAGTAGAGGCCATAAAGTCTGATGGCTCCCAATTGTTGATGCTAGGTCCTCAAATACGTTGACAAAGCTGAAAACAGAGCAAGCTTCCCCCCAGGACGAATGATGATTGACACATCAACCATGTCGACAGCTGCGAACGTAGTATATAGACCTGATTCCAAAGTCCGTTTTCGAGGGCTTACCTCAAAAAACTAATTTCACAGATCCGTCAATGGCCTTTCATAGCTTTGAAGACCCTATCCGAAGAGTGGGTCTGACTGGAGAGGTGCTTAACAGAACCAGGGTTGGTATTGAGACTTTGTTGTGAAATATTGGTAGGTTCTGCTCGCGTGTGCCGATAAAGAAAATAGTTCCGTTGACGGCACATCTATCTTGTTGTTTGCAAGGAATGCCGCATTGGACACTATTGCGCGAGAGCTAACAGAGAAAGCATCCTATCCAAACATTACTTCGTACTAATCCATTCCTCCTTTCAAGTTCAAATGCTCGCATGCAATACCATTCTTCTAGGACCATGGCTGCACTTGATATTCTCTCCACCTAAGATATCATCGCAACCATTCTTGCAACATCTTTAATCATAACAGTCATGTCGAAATCAACACAGAGTGCCCGCTGTTCGGGCTCGCCAAATTCACTCTGCCTTTCATCTTATGTCACCAAAAAATCGTCAAAATCCATGCGCCTCAAGGCCAAGTTGTGCGGATACTTGCGAAAAATCGTTAGTAAAGTTCTGTGCAGCGGGAAACCATCAGGTGAGTGCAATCACTATTATAACTCGAGTGCACACTTACACAATCATTACAGCTTCGCCAAATAGTGTACCCTCGGAAGAAACATTGGTGGACAACGTGGAGGAACAACAAGATGACGAGGAGATCTGGTGGAGTGGTATCAGAAGCATCGAGCCTCAAAAGCTGATCCAACTTGCCGTCAAGCACCTGGGCGCCACACACGGCTCGTCCTGCTCGCTTCATGAGAGGCTCGAAGGTACCTACAACTGTGCCTATGTTATGCAATTCGTGAATGGCGCCAAATTTGTCATCCGTGTCCCGGCATGTGGAACTCCAGAGCGGTGGACTAAGGAGGACGCCTTCGCAATGCGTTCTCAGGCCTTGACTATGAACTACATCAGACGGCATACCGACCTTCCTATTCCTAGATCAATCGCCTACAGCAACGTATGCGAAAACGACTTCGGGCATCCATATATACTTGCCGAATTTATGCCTGGAAAGCAGGTGTCCGAAGTCTGGGGCGAGGCAGCGGACTACGGGCTAGAGCTAGAAGAAAAACGTCGACATATTCTCTGCTCTTTAGCACATGTAATGTCAAAATTCCAGACACTATTCTTCAGCGCCTCAGGCTCACTCTACTTCGAGCATGACCTTGACGATAACCCCCAAGTCGGCCCACAATACATGGTAGACGAATCAGATTATCCGAATCGCCGGACTTGTTTTGAACCTTTTTTCAACGATTCCCGTCTGCACATTCGCCAGAATCTGGCCCGGTGGTGGGAAGAGGCTAAGGCCGAGTACAGACCAGACACGGCTAAATACTTCACGTCGAAGGGGATAGTCATGATTCTTCACATGGCCATCGACTGTCTCCCAGGCCGCAAGTCTGAGATCAACGACGGCAGCCGGAAAGCCTCATTCACGGGCGATGTTTCAACTTGTGAAAGCAAAGTTGTAAAAAACCTAAATCTATCGAAGGACAAGTCAATCGATGAGCAGCCGAGCACATCGGAATCTTTCGTTCTCACTATGCCGGATTTTGACTACCAGAACATTCTTGTTGACGAAGAGGGCAACATAACCGGACTTCTAGACTGGGACGAGGTCGTCACTGTCCCACGCTACCTGGGATTTGCAGCATTCCCATTATGGATCACACGCGACTACACCAACCCTCGGTATGAATGGGATGGCGAAATCGGCAACAGCGACTGGGACCTTGCGAGATACCGTCGCATGTACTCTCGTTACATGTGCGAGGCCATGAATGGGGAGGGTGACTGCAAGTTCACGGCCAGATCTCATTTGTTTCAGGCGCTTTTGTACGCATGCAATAGGGAGAATAAGATGAGCTGGAATGCTGTGAAGAACTTTCTTTCCCCAATATTGGGTCGCACTGATTTGAAGTGTTATGTGATCAAGCTTGGGAATGAAGTCCATGGATTCAAGTCGGGGGAAGAAGAGTGGTTGAGGGAGCGTATGGTGGAGTTGTTTGAGTGTAGCCCTGGGTCGGAGGGTTCACTCCACATATGACTTAGAAGGGTAGGGCACTTATTTCCGAGAATGTATGATGGGAAGTCTAGAAGGGCAAAAAGACGCCCTCTTCGCCATCTTTCGCACATGTCCGTGGCAAATTGTCGCTGGACTACATGCTGCGCCACACTGTGTGCCACAGCGGGCGGAACTCTTCCAAATGACGACGCTCGTTTCTTGGCTGGAAGCGCTAAGCGCTGGGATGAATCCACGACGGCGACCTCTTCAGCGTTACCTTCTGTTGAGGGAATTAATATATCCCTCCGTCTCTGAAATCCCTAAAGACACAGCCTCCTAAAGATTGATTTTATATTCTTTTGATTCTCTCATAAGCTTCTATTTTCAATCTCCCCTGACGAGGCAATACACCCCTCCAACTCCCCTCCAAAGCCCACCTCCGCGACAATGGCAGGCCACCACGACCCCAGATTGCTCTATTCCATATCTGGAATCAAGGCTTACCACCTTCAGAATGGCGAGGAATCGCCATTGAATCCATCGGGGCCGCAGATGCTGTCCCTGCTCATGGTCCCCACCAACGCACCAGCAGCAAGCGCAGGAGGCCCTCCAGAGGAAGACTTCTATCTTCACCTAAACCTGCCTCCAGAGCTCGATTTGGCTCTCCCAGCGACCACTCAAATCTACCATCAGCCTCCGCGATCATACCTCATTCCACGATGGGATCTAGGCCCAGACAGCGGCGCCTTCACTCGCATTGAGTTTCCAGGAATTGGGAAAGGCCCCAATGCTGTTACGCAGGAAGATGTCGATACCTTCGAGACTATATTGGCACAATGTACGGCATTCTTAGAACGAGCACAGGCGCCTGTCATGGGCAAAGGAGCCCAGGCTTACAACCCAGCTGATTATGCCCCTGGCGAGGGTTACGCTTCTGGAACTGGATCCGGAAAACATGGGCAGATTGTGCTGATAGACGAGGAGAACGGAAGTGTGGTTGGCGAACTGACAGATAATATCGATATGATGGAGGACTCCAAGGTGCGACCTGGAGAGAAGGGTATGTTGGCTGCGTTCTACAAAATACTGTGCCTTCTATTTAACGCTATTACAGACCCAGTCGAGATCAAAATGTCGGCCGATGGCAAGAGAATCGAGGTTGTACCCATTTCAGACGAATATCTCCGACTAGCCAACCATCCAGCCTACCGCGACTCGACCATTGTACAAAACGCGGCGGCAGCATCACGATTGATCGTTACAGGAACAGGCTACATTAGCAATCTCATGGTCTCCAACGCTGAGAAATTCACACGAAACACCCAGCCAACCGAAAAACCTCTTACCTTCACACCGACAACCCACGACCGCGTTCGCAAAATAAACAGTTTCACACATTCCGCTGCATCTCTCTCCTCGAAGACCGTCGGCCAAGCCACGAAATTCGCCCAAAATATCGGTGCTAGAGCAGCAGGAAGAGGCGAGAGAAAAGGCAAAGCAGATGACTATAAGCCAGGTCTCTTGAACAAGTCTATGATTGCCTTCTCGACTGTCATGGACGGTGTGGCTACTTCTGGGAAGCATTTGCTTACTTCCAGTGGTGCTGCTGCCACGACTGTTGTGGGTCATCGGTATGGCCCTGACGCAGGCGCTATCACTGCGGAATTGGCTGGTGGTGTCAAGAACGTTGGACTTGTCTACATTGACGTCACTGGTGTGTCGCGGCGTGCAATTATCAAGGCCACTGCCAAAGGAATGGTGAGTTGTCATCATTTTTCTCTCAACAAAACAATCGGCTAACATTGAAACAGGTCGTCGGTAAAGTCAAGACCAACAACGGGCAAGATGCGGACATAGTCGTCGGAGGGGACGAGAACACATACCCATCTGATGGTAAAAGCGCACATACCAACACCTTCAACCCTCAACCTACAGGGGGACCATCTGGTTCTTCGTGGACTGGAGCACCACCAGGTGGAAATGTACCGCCGCCTTCTTATGGTGCGAGTGATGGTGGGCATCTTGCTGGTGCGAAGGGACAGTCGAATCTGCCTGAGAAATGGAGATGAGGCTGGCTTTTAAGGATGCGAGATACCGTGGGTTGAAAATGGGCCAGGGGCTAAGGTTTTTGTTAGCATGGAATGGTTGTTAGCGTTATGGATTATGAGCATGGATTTCATGTGCCTAGTTAGCCTTTGTAGCAAAGGGGGGTCCGTCTGTAGATACCTTGAACAACAATATTGATACCGGCAGGGAATTCTGGTCGGGATGGTGAGGCATTGATGCTGAGTATAGCTAGGAAGGCGTAATACATGAACATGAAATCATTCGATTCAAGTACGCTAAAACTTCACAAGGCTGAAATGTATCATTTAAACGTAAAACCCCAACTCCTTGTTAGTAAGATTCATAACTTTCCTCTGTCCCATCGTCAATCCGTCAGCTTCAGCATCCCACATCTCCAACCCCATCGCCCTCAACCCATCCGCTTCTCTCAAACTCCCTACTTCCCCCAAATCCTCGACACCTACTCGTCCCACGTGCATACTTTCGCCCACACCCCCACCAAAATCAGGCGACGGCGTGCCCTTGAGGAACGTGTCTCGTTGACGGACTAGGAACTGGGCGTTTGAGTAGGTTAAGGGACAGACGGGGATGTAGAGGACGCTGGAGTCTGACATTCCAGAGTGGAGTTTGTCGACGGCGTGGATGGTGTCGCAGTGCCAGGCTACGTAGTCCCCAGGGTTGACTGGAGGCATGTGGATCATTGTTTGAGGGAGGGAGAGATGCGGGTGAAGCAGGTCTGATAATTCTTGGCCGTGGCCTGGGGACGCGCCTTGGAGAATTGGCTGCGGGAGGTTAGGAGAGGTGTTGGTATGGAATTCTGTTCGGAACTGAAGAAAACTCACAGTGGTTTCTGGTTCTAGGATCCAGTTTGAGGGCGAGAGGTAGGCTTCTGTGGAGAGAGATGTGGGGGGTCTTAACTCTTGGAAGAAAGGGCGGAGGAGCAGGTAGGCCATTGCTCCTTTTAGGATTGGATTTACAAGGAGGTGGCCCTCTCCTCCTTTGATTTTGCTCATGCTTAGCCAGCCTTGTGCCATTCTGAGGATTCCACATGCGCCGACGCCGCCATAGAGGTCACTTACAACGCCGAGTCGGGCGGCTGCGTCCCAGCTGTAACATGTTAGGCATGAAGATTCGCTTTGTTGGCGTATGCATAGCGACTCACGGATCCCATTTCTCCCAATCGCCTCTAAATATATCACCATAAACCCCTGTTCCATTACCACCCCTTCCATACCCATCCTTCTCCCATCTCTCACAACTACCACCATCGATATGTGGACCCAACGCGAACGAAGCATCACCTGGTTGTCTCATTCTCAATCGATCAGCGTAGGCCACAGGATGCTGAGTCGAAATCGCATCGTCGGGTTCCGCATTCCAAAAACTCATCAAAAACCTTTGCGTCTCAAGAAGGTTTGGATGAACTCTCGCTTTCAATTGTGCTTCCGACCAATACAGCTCGTAGACTTGTGGGTCGTGTGCGGGAAACGCTTTTGTTCTTCCCTGGTTTGCGGCGATGTAGGAACGTAGACTGGCTTTATATTCAAGGGCTTCTTTTTCTGGCACGACGTTGCGGACGACGCAAACACCGCGTTCTTTGTACTCTTCTGCGAACTTTGTGAGGCGGCCTTTCTCGATGTCTGAGTAGGATATTGTAGGGATTATGGCACTTCCTTTTTGGCTCACGAGGGCGACTTCTGAGCGTAGATGAGAGAGGAGACGGATCCAGCCTTTAACGACCGCATCTTCATGGCCTGCGATTAGATGCTTCTTGAGAGTCGCGAATCTTGGATCGAGAGGTTCGGCCTGGCCACCAGAGAGTGAAGCAAATGCATCTGAGATGTCGCCAGCTCGTTTTTGGCCGTGTGCTGTTGTTACTGTTCGGAGTTGACGGCACAATGGGTGATGAATAACGGAGCATCTGACTGTGTAAGGTCTTATGAGAGAAGAAGGACGCAAGGCTTTTGCCATTGTGAATTTGAGGGATGCTTATGAAAAGATGATCATGAAATGAGGAATTGATGAGAGAGCATGTCAAGCGGAACTTGCGATCGACTCCGATACCTATGATTGAATGACACGAAGAAGACGACTTTTCTTTCTCATATCCCTTCTTGATTCTTCTATTTCGCGATACGTCAGGGATAAGTTTCTACATTGAGAAGTACAATGATTTCTCCGCTCGGTTGAATGAAGAGCGGAAAGGAGAGAGCCATCATGTGAGCGAAGCAAGCCTGATAACAAAGGACCATATATCAAACTTCGTCAACCTCAAATAACAGTAATGGTTTCCAATCGCACCTACTATCAAAAATCGAATCCGAGCCTCAGATCACTTACACGTGACCATCTCAACTCAACCTCGAAGCTGATAAGAAAAATCTCAAACGCGACAACCCGGACCCCAAAAACAGAAAACAGGAACACGAAACAACCTCTACACAAAAGATCTGCAAAAAAACGCGGGGTTCCTGCATCCTGCATCATCCTTAAGAAAGCCAAGGTCAGCCGTCAATCTCGCTGATCTATCGAATGCCAAGCGAAACGATTTTAGTGGCGCACACCCTTCACCTTTTCAAGAAGACGCCAACTTCTGCAGCTTTTCATGCAAAACGATTAGCTTCACGGAATCTCGTTCCGATTTTCCTTCAGGATCGCGATGGGTGGGTCGGAAATACACGGAAGGGGTTATCGTGTGGTAGGACGGGATGCCTAAGAGAGAGAGAACGAAGGATTTTAGGTTGTTTCGAGTTTCCTCTTCGTTTCGTTTGTGGATGTTTGGAGGTTGGTGGTTGTGGGGATTTTGCTTTTGGATGGGTTTGTGCCTGTTTGAAGTTAGGGACGTACGCAACGCAGGCACTGTGCATCTAGCACAGCCTTATGATCTGTGATATTCTGCGATGCACTGATGTACAGATGGTAAAAGTGTTTATCCTGGTGATTTTCGAGCTATATTGCATTGTTCCCTGTCTATATGATGATGCAGCCACGCGACTTGGTATTAATAGTGCGTTCACGTATGTAAAAGGGGGAATACGCATGTATAAAGATACCATTCCCAGTTTTGGCAGGCAGGGAAGGATGGCCCTTGTAATATCGATCATGTATTGGAATCTTATTGCGATGGACATCCTGATTGAGGATGGCTGACGACTGCTTTGAGCGGACACGCGGAGGAACAACCCATGCCGAGTAAATTGGATTGTTTATTTGGTGGAGCTCGGAAGATATTCTACCGTTGCGAAAAGACAGTTGTTCGAAGTGATGGATAGGGATGTAAAACTGGGTGTAACATTTCTTCAATATTCTCGGTGCTAAAATAACCCAGCTATGATCGACTTCGCAATGACGGAAGCTAAACTGCCTTCAGACTTTCTTTGGGGCTTTGCGACCGCAGCGTGAGTTTTAAATATCCTCCAAACATTATAAGCTGATGCGAATACAGGTATCAAATCGAAGGCGGCGTGTCTGAAGACGGCAGAGGCGATTCGATATGGGACTCGTTTTGCCGCTTGCCTGGCAAGATTGCTGATGGTAGTTCTGGTGAGGTAGCTTGCGACTCGTATCACAAAACCGTGGAGGACATTTCTCTACTAAAGTCTTTGGGAGCCCGAACATACCGATTCTCACTCTCATGGTCGCGCATCATCCCGCTAGGTGGTCGCAATGACCCAGTCAACGAAAAGGGCCTTCAACATTACGTCAAATTTGCTCAAGATCTCAAAGCTGCTGGTATTGAACCCTTTGTCACTTTGTATCATTGGGATCTTCCTGATAACCTGGAGAAACGGTATGGTGGTCTGCTGAACAAAGACGAGTTTGTCAAAGACTTCACAAACTATGCGAAGGTAGTGTTCAAGGCAATGGGCGAGAGTGTAAAGTTCTGGATTACTTTCAACGAGCCGTGGTGCATCTGTATCCACGGATACAACAACGGCCAGTTTGCACCTGGAAGGACAAGCGATAGGAGTAAGAGTGCAGTAGGTGATTCGGCTCGAGAGCCTTGGATCGTTGGTCATAATATCCTCGTGGCGCATGGATCCGCTGTGAAATTGTTCCGAGAGCAGTACAAGCCTAAGCATGGCGGACAGATTGCCATCACACTGAACTGTAAGTTGTTAGTCTTGTTATACTGAATCTGAGTGTTGTACTGACCTAATGAAAGGTGACTGGGTTGAGCCTTGGGATCCAGAAGATGCAGAAGATATCGTAGCCTGCCAGCGAAAGCAAGAATTCTTCCTGGGTTGGTTTGGCGATCCGATTTACTTTGGAAATTATCCAGCTTCAGTTCGCGAGCAGATCCAAGACCGACTTCCAGAGTTCACTGCCGAAGAAGTTGCCCTTGTCCAAGGAAGCAATGATTTTTTCGGCTCTAACTCTTACTGTACCAACTACATCAAGCATCTTACGGGTCCTCCATCTCCGGAGGACCACCTAGGAAACGTTGAGCTTCTCCCTGTCAACAAGGCTGGACGGTACATTGGCCCTGAAACACAGTCTGTATGGCTCAGGCCGTACCCAATCGGACTTCGCAAACTACTCAACTGGATATCTGACAGGTACGGCCGACCCGCAATCTACATTACGGAGAACGGAACAAGCGTAAAGGGTGAGAATGATCTCTCGGTCGATCAGATTCTGCACGACGATTTCCGTGCCCAGTTTTTCAAGGACTACATTGACGCAATGGCCGATGCATGTAGTGTGGATAGAGTTGACGTTCGCGGGTACATGGCGTGGAGCCTTCTCGAGTAGGTGAGCACGAATCACTTGATTAGACTTTGGCTAATGCCCCGGAAGTAACTTCGAATGGGCCGAAGGGTTTGAAACCAGGTTTGGTGTGACTTACGTCGACTACGAGCATGGACAGACCAGGCTTCCGAAGCAGAGTGCGAAGTCGATTGGCCAGGTTTTTGCGTCTTTAATTAGCAAAGAATAGGTATGCATGCTGGACAGTGACTTTGAGCTGCTTCCCACAAAAATGGCTTAAGCGACATGAAACACTGTCTCTTCACTGGTCCATTGCGTGGGACACGGTACATTACCCTCGGTGTGTTGAAGGCTGGGAAAAAGTCCTGTATCTGATAGACATGGAACGAAAATGAAAGATACCCATGCAGGTCTCAATAGCACAATGTCGTGACGTGCATCCCCAGCCGTTCACCGCTTGTATCGCAATGTCTGTGACCAGAACGCACGACCCTAGAAGCTGACCAGGGCAATATAGTTGAAGCTGGGTGTTCTTGCAATGTTCAGCCATACTCAAGTCATGTCAACGACGCAGACCGCCAGGAGAAATATTTCAAATCGTGTGAGCGCGGTCCTTTCCCAGTCTGCAGTCAATGACTGGCATTCCACACGTGGCAGGTAGCCCCCGCTACACCCTTCTACGCTTCGATAGTTTTGTTGACCCAGTCGGAGAATTTGGAGATGATTTGGCCAGCAGCTGCCTCAGCGCTACGAACTTCAGTGGTGTGACGAAAGATCTACTCAGGAGGTCTTCAACCTTGGTCGAAGCAACAATATACGAAATATTGTCTGACAATCTGTTGAGTGTTATGTTGTGAAGTATCAGAATAGGACTTGGACAATAGCCTTCGGCTCTCGGATCAGTGGCTATCGTCGTTAGGCGTTGTGTATCGTCATTCCCGTAATTGCGTGAGGGACAGATGAGCGGGCCATGCAAGATGAGGTCTACCTAGTCTCTAGAGAAGGTCTTGGAAACCCGTGTCGTTCTCGAAGCTTGCCCGAAATTTAGCTGATCATGATATCCGGCTTGTCTCTAAGCCATGACCTGTCCCCTGCATAACGCCCAATCCGGACGTATTGACATGACAAGCGCGGCAGCAGTGGCCAACGAATGCCCAAATGCCCAGATGTCTTGAAGATTCAGGGACTACTCGGTCTGAGGAAGGGCGGGAAGAAAACATGACGCTAAAGTTAGGATCGGACAATCCGGAATCAGTACCAAATTCTGGCTTTGGCACGGTCGTTCTGCTGAAGAAGATGCGTACCTGATTTCCGCGTGCTTGGCAAGATGAGGTGTCCCAGCGGCGATGTCTTACCCCAGGGAGTGGTACGCTTTGAAACGAAAAATGAAGGAACACGCGAAGATCCTGGGCTGCTTTACCTGCAGGGTAGTCACGGGTGCTTTTTTGACGAGAGGCCTTACGACACTAAGAAGTGCCACAATTTGAATTGACAATTGACAGGCGCGATGCACAAGGGAATGGCCGCTGTGAAGCCTTCGGGGTGTGGAGAATGTTCGATCCGCATCCGTGTGGACTGAGGCAGGGGCGGATTGCTTCGACGGTCCATGATGGACTCGCCTTTTTGGGCAGACAATATGGTGTTAAGGTTCCTCCCGTGACGTGGATGCCCCTTGGTATTGGAATTGGGACTTCTAAGTTGGGAAACCATCCCCGGGAGAAGCGCGAGCAGCGTCTTGTTTGGTGTGTGAGGAATATGTGGTAGCGATAATATCTAGCGAAGGTTGACGAGGGACTCGGACGCTTCAATTGTTCAGGGACCAAGTGTCAAAGTCCTGTCAAAGAATGGAAGGATGACGCATTTGACCAATAACGGCGGCCCCCAGAAGGACAGGACAGCTAGCGATGAACAGATTTGGAAGGTTCACGTGGCAGATTAAGGCCCAGGCTTGCACGATGGCAGGGAGGTGAAAGAGATGTGCAATTCTGCATGGACTCTCCATGCCAGCATGGACAAATGATGTGCCATCTTTCAATGCCCCATTTCTCTTGCTCTTGCTTTTGCCGGACCAACCGAACCTTGCCATACACGTGGAGATTTCGCCCCAATTTTGGCTTTGGACTTTGTTAGACACCTTACCCGTTCCGCCAAAGAATACGTCCCATGTAAGCACCGCCGCGCCATCTGCTCATCCTTATGCACCCCTCACTTCTCAGCTCAACCCTCTGATGATTAACCGTACCCTTGCAAGGTACATTGCCTGTGTATGGATGGTGCAAGTCGCCGCGGGCCTGTCACTCGACTGTCAGAGCCTGCTCCATCGTCTGAGAATCCAGGACTCGAGGGCTGTATCTTGTCTGTTGTGTGAGATTCTCCACTCACGAGTGTGCGACCATGTGGGACCCTTGTGCGGAGGATAAAATCCTGCAGCAGGTACCTCTTGGAAGAATTATTGCTCCGCTTGGGAAATGCAGAGGTTGCTCAGGAACATCGGATCCGAGCTGGGCTTGAAGAAGAATGGTATTGGAAACGCCACTCCCATTTGCTCTTCCAAGCCATTAGGCGGACTTGATCAGAAACGGGTGCATTTTGTTCTAACGGGCGCCTCAATGTCTCTGCAGCATCTGCTATGACTGCATTCGGCCTAGCATGATCGCTGTCAATTGACAATCTTGCGCAGGGCTTTCGTCTCGGAATCCACTATTTTCTCATCATGCAGAGACAGCTTGGAAAGTAGCAGGCGTACTAGGTACTGCCAATCCATCCGCGATCATCTGCTCGTTGGGCTAGCATCAGTGATCGAAACGTCTGGCGATCAAACGGCTGGTTTCAAAATGGCAGGTGGTTCGTTCCTTCACCAGCTTGGAGGTCGGAACATCGTCGAGGTATCCGTAGCTGGTGCGCTATCCCGTATCACACCAGGTCCAGACGAGTACCTGTCATCATCTACGTATCTGATCTGTGCGGAGACACTTGACGTCCACAAACGCTCTGGCGGCTGTCGTCTAGCCTGCCAGGAACGCATCCACCACGATTGCAAAGGTGGTTGTGAGACCAGACGCCACAACAATGACCACCGGTTCGTGCAGCCTCCATAGATACTGCTCATAAAGGTCATCTCCAACGGCGTGACAGCGTCCCACATTTGGTGAATGCTCCGTGGTTTCTGGAACGCTTGCAGAAGCTTCTTCCTTCATCATGTCCTGACCCTGTTCGGCTCGCCCTTGTCATTTCGTATCTTGGGCAAGCCTCTACGCCTCACACATTTCTTTTCAGTGAAGCTAGAAGCTGAAACCGATCCCCGCAGTGGTGCAGAGTGCAGATACCGTTCTACGCGTGGCCCACAGGCCACCAGGAACGCCTGGCTTCTTGTCGATTCACCAGTCCTGTATCGGCTACGGTACTAAATGTTGCCTTTCTCCAGTGGCGGTACCATCATTTCCTGCATTGCGCTTCCCATCAATCCATTGACCAATCTTGCACAGAGGATTTCATCAAGCCTTCGGTCTAGTTTGCGTGCTTTCTGGAGGCGATCTGCAGCACCGGCATTTTCTCCAGCTCCCTCCACCGTCAGTTACTCCTGCTCGCCAGAGGCACGGGCTGGCTTTGTTTTTCATAAGTACGTGAGATCTCCACAAGGTCCTGCCCGGTTCTCGTCCCTGCGGAGTGCATGTGTTAAATCAAGACCATCCAGGCGATCACTACTACGGCCCACTACTTGCTGCTATTTACTTCTTTAATAGTTGGCGAGGCCGACCATACTTTCGACGTTCCTCGAGTGGCTCCACCAAAAAAAGAGAGGCTGAAGGAACAAATCTCCTGCTCGCTAGATAGGCCGCACTTTCACCGACACTCCCGAAGACATTTTCCGAAGGGTCTGCCAGTGCTTCGACTCGCGAAGCTCACGACATCCATGATTTCAGTTCAGTACCCACAGTTTGCGGCCCATCCATTCTACGTAATGTCGGATTCCGCAATGCCTCACGGGATGCAGACCATGCAGAAGATGGCCTCCCCAGAATCGCTTTCGCAGAGTTCCAAACAGTCGACCCCCGGCGCAAAGCGTCGTCCCTCACGCGCCGGGACGCGCAGTGTGTCGACACTTACTGCTGCACAACTCGAGCGGAAACGCGCAAACGACAGAGAGGCCCAACGAGCCATCCGTCAGCGAACAAAGGACCATATCGACACTCTTGAGCGCCGCATCGCCGAACTGAGCGCGACGAATGACACGAGCGCGAAGTTGATGCAGGCGCTGCAGCGCAACGAGGAATTGGAACAGGAAAATGCCATATTGCGAAGTCGTCTAAACCACGCCGTTGCGGCAATGTCCGAGAATGGTACGTACTTTTTGTGTTTTCCACGCACTGCTTTTTGTGGCGTAGTCTTGTTACTCAAGATATCCAGTGTCGACTGCTTTTATTCAAAAACAACGCGCTGACTCGAATGTGGCAAAAGGAATAAACACTGAGAATGCAATGCTCCCCGCCGCGCCCGCTTCGCCAAACCGTAATCCGAGGATGAAAATTTCGACCCAAGTGCGCACATCCTCCACCCCAGCAGCTCCACGTTCGGTACCTGCGACTTCGGTGCAACAAACGATGCCACCTCAAGAAGCTTGGAACACCGCCTACAGCCCTGTATCTTCAACCATCGAGCGCTCACCATCCATAGCCGATGCCTCGCCCGTCGCCGGCAACATGCGATGGAATTCTCATCACTCGCCAGTCGGCCCACCTATTCCGGAACCAGAGCGCCACCTGCAACCCATGGATCCAGCCTTGCAACAACAACAATACGCACCAAATCACACCTATGTGGTTGATACAAACGGTCGTCCAATGCACCACCAGCAATATCAGACAGAACCTCAAATGATGGCACCCTACGCGCAGACGAGAAGTCCAACAGGCCACGTGCCTGACTACCATCCTGGTCACTCTGGTGCGCAAATGGCACCTTCACCAGCGACAGCTTATCCGTCGTATCCACATTCTCAGGGCTATATTCCTGCATCGCCGCATGAGCCTGAGCAGCAGATGCAGATGATGCAGCGTCCTGGTATGGAGCCTCAACAGCAGCAACAACAACAACAACAAATCATGTACAACATGCATCCCAACATGAAACATGAGCACTAAGTGGCGTAGCAACTGGTCTTTTGCTCGATGATCACGGCAGACACAAAATCCGCAAACGCTATGCCTATAATATGGGTATCAGCATTTTCAGCCGTAGCTTTTGGAAGCAACACACACTACTTGTTATCCTCGTCGCTCTGCACACTGCCACATGATTGCAGTCAGGGGAGGTCGAACACACTCTAGGCTGGACGTTTTCAGTCCTGCATTTCTGCCACATCGGCAATGCGGCCCCGATTCTTACAAGGGAAATAATGACGAGAGTGACGAAATTTGGAGAAGGAGGAGGCCATGGTTCGCGGCCGGGGAGAAGGAGAAAAGCCCGACATGATTCGGGCCGATAATGCTGTCAATCAAGATGGCGTTCGCGCAGGAGAACGATGGTGGAGTCCGACTGGGAGGTTGACAATATTTTGATACGGAGAAAGCGTCATCGCGAATCTTATCACCTTATTGATTGTTGTCATGCACATTTCTCACCACTAAGAGCCCTGCAATACTCGGAAAGAGCTTGGATGATTTGGGCGGAGAGACAGCCTCGTGATAAATGCGCGAAACGATGGTCGCATTCTACGAGGCCACTACAGACCTGACAGTTAAGATTGGATGGCACCAAACCTCAAAGTGAAGAAGACTGGATCAGCCGTTTGGCAAATGTTATTTTAGCTGCAACGCTATTCCAGGCACTACGGTCGCCCTATACATCATCTCAATTGAGTCCCTCGACGGCGGGCTCCAGACCCCTGAGCACTAGCACCGAGAACCACGGTTCTCAGAAATTCTATTCTACAGATCCCCGATGATCTCTAGACACTCATTCACCCTCACCGGCGAACAGGTCAATGCGCCTTGGCCTCTCGTGCTTGCTGAGCTTGTTCCCGTCGAATGTTGTTCAATAGTTCGGGATACTGTGGTGTTGTTAGCAAGAACTAGCCGCATTCCCATGATTCATCAGACGAGACTTGGGTTATAGTGAACCAGGAAAGCAACTCACCCATCGCTCTCCAACATCAGGGTGTGACTTGACCCTGTTCGACAACGTCGCTTCACCTAGGTGACCCCATCGGCCTCTGCGAAACGTAAACTCAACATCATCCTTTCGCCCTCCTGTCTTGCCCAAAACATCTCTCCTCATCTGGCGTACATGCTCTGGAACATCCATCTCTTCAAAGCGTGCATCATAGCTCACACCTTGAAAGAAAGGCACACTAAACCGTGCTCCTTCTCCTTTCCTCGGGCTCAACACGCGATGTGTGGTGCTCGCGCAACATCCTGCCGTCAGCGCCTCTAACCCTTGGCCAATAGCCACAACAAGGGTGCCGTCGATGGGTTTTACATCTACCCATTCTCCGGAGGTGTTCTGGGCTTGAAGACCAGCCTGAGGCGAAGCCTGCAGCAAGTACGACGTGAGCATCGAGTCCTTATGTGGGCCAACACCTTGGCGTTCCACAGGATCGTCGGAATTCGGTCCCTCCGGATACTTGACGATCTTCAATTTATGCTGTTGGTCTGCATCAAAGAAGCGGTTGAATGCCGTCGCAGGCATATCCAGTGCTTCGGCAATGAGCGATGTGAAGAAGGTGCTGATTTCAGACATGCGTTGCATGTACTCTTCAAAGACGGATCGGAATTGCGGGATGCTCTTTGGTGATGGCCATTGGTTTGGTGCAAGCAGGTTGTGGTATAATGGTGCTTCGGGGCCTGGAATCGGGTGCGGTGTTGATAGATCAAGTTGCTCGCGGTAGTCGCTGTGGCCGGCGGTTGTTTCGTTGTTCAGCTGTTGATTTTTGTTGTCAGTTTTCTTGTTCTGTATTTTTTGCGTTACGATACTCCTTGTTCGAAAAGAAGGCTAAGATGACTTTGTTTTTATGCATTTGGCGGTGGTTGGTACAGCGTTTGGCGGTTCGGCTTTTGCTCTTCTCTTTTTCTACTTGTAATCATTTTGTGTCTTGCATGGTTGTTTATGTACTCTAAGGCTTGGTTTTACACTGGTGGATCTGACAGGGAGCGATACCCTCTTGTGCTTTGCATCTTAATGTTAATCATCATATTCATGTCAACTGATTGATCTCGCGCTCTTGTTTTTCAAACTGCGTGACGAGACCTCCAATATTTGATATATTTCAAAATCCTGGATCTTTTGGAGCCTACCATCTCGATTCGAAGCCCGCAAACAAATCATAAGGTTTGCGTAAATTTCAAATAAGACGATATTGAACAAAGAAATAAAAGATCAACTCACCCTACTCCATCCCAAAAAGCTCTTCTCATTTTTCATTTCAATCTTCTGTTTCTCCTCCACACTCAAAACGGCCTCATCGAAGAATTGAAACGTCAGTTCGCAGACCCGATCAATCAGCTCTCTAGGCAGACCCGTATCTGATAAATACAAAAAGCCGACGTTGAGAAGGGTATCCCGAAGGTCCTTTAGAAACTGTGGTTTCGTTTTTGGATCGCGGGCGAGGGCGAGGGAGAGGACTGGGACGGTTGTGAACGAGGCCATGGTTCGTTGTTGGGACGTCTTCCTCGTTGTTGAGGTGTTTTTGAGATGAAGAGGTACTGTACAGGTCCGTGGCGGTAGATGTCTTCCCCACCGCAAAAGCAAATACCCTCGAGCTGTTCCTGACCTGGTCGTATCGCCGTTTCGATGTCGTGATATCTCTCCAATTACCAAAGTGGGGCGAGGTTCGGAACGATTCCGCTCAATATCGATCTCCGACCAGCCAAACGGCGATGACGGTTAGACTGACGACTTTGACAAGAATGATAGTGAGTGCGAAGGCTATGGGGAGGAGAGGCATAATGGAGTGGCAGAATTGTTTGCAAATCAATCCTTTGGGGAGACATGGGCGATGTCATAGAAAGGTTGGACAGGGGTGCGTGCTGGATGACGCGAGGGATTGTGGGGTATTGTGATGGGAGGGGCGCGTGAGGCGAAGTGAGGCTGAAGGGAGGGATAGCCTTGTTTGGGAGTGTGTTTTTCGTGGTTTGGGTACTGTTCATTCTGGGTGGGTGCTATCTATGATCGTCCCTCTTCGCTATTCACCGCTGTGTTGACATATGATCTAGATCTTGAATACCAACGCTTCAGAGGCGGCTACGTTTCCCTTCGCAAGTCTATTCCAGCCACTTTCCACGGCCGACATCCCTTCTCCCATGACGATCTCAATGCCTGGAATAGCTCCAGTTGTTTTGAATTTTGAGAAAGCAGTTTCAACACCATCCCAATATCTTTCTTCTTCTACAATGACAATAGCCCCATCAACCAAAGCGCTCGCGTTAGCTCTCAGCTCTCCTCTCTCCGCAGCAGCCCTCTTTGTCGCTTCCATTTCCTCAGCACCGAGGGTAACAAGCTCCGATGCTATCCTGACAAATTTCATGTCCTTGCAAATGGGCTTCAACTTGTCGTGCCAGGCTGCACCAGCATTACCTCGAGATCCACCGTCGAAGATGACTACTTTCGTGCTCCCATCCAATTTCCAGCGCTCAACCTGGGAAAGAGGTTCATCTTCGTACAGCAGGATCTCGTCGTACCAACCCATTCCTTCGGCTAGAACTTTAGATGCCTCAGAGCCAACACCGATCAACTTCTGCGGCTGAAAGTCAGCAGGTCTCATCTTTCGAATCTGCTGAGCAAGCGCCGCTAAAGTCTTTCCAGCCGGTGCAAAAATGAAAACAATGGCGTCCTTCATATCTGCGTCTTCTTTGGTCCAATTTATGCTCGTGTCGCCAGATGGGTGGATAGGAGTTATATCCTCCCAAGCAAAGCTGAAACGATTGAGTGTGTAGCTGATTTTGAACAGAGCTTTGAGCACCGCGTCCCATGGCTGGCAGCCCTCTTGTGCAGTTTTGTCGTTCCGGTATAAGAAATACCGATTGTATGCCGTGAGAAGGTGTTGTCGGTGTTCGTTGATAGCCCAGAATTGATCTTTCACCTGCGCTGGGCCAACTTTGAGGTCGACAGGGAGTGTTCCAATAGGTAAGTAGCCATAGATCTGTATTCCTTTGGGGACAAGAGCAGACTTTGACTCCATAACATCAGCTGTGCCCCAGCAAGATATGCGGCCATAATTGGTAGTGTCGTTGAACGGCGACGGTGTCGAGGAAGGTAGAGGATGAACATCCCACCATCCCATCAAGTGCCCAGCCCGAGCATAAGTGATGTTATTGGCAGTAAGTGAGAACAAAGTCGTCTTGACACGAATCGAGTCCGATGCCAACTCGGGCAATTTCTCATTAGGGAGCTTGATCATATACTGTTTGGTAAAATCCTGCTTACTCAAAATTTGAATCGTGGGGGCTGACGCCATGTTTTTGAATTAGGACAGGAGCCAAAAGATCCGAGAATGTCAATCCAGTTAAAGTCTTTCTTTGGCAATCACCGGCCCTACCTTTTATAGAATGGACTGGGTCCTGAGAAACTCCATGGTCTCGGCGTCTTACGTTCATATTCGAGATCTACTTGTCAGCATGCCGAGAAGCGGGGATGCTTTCCGTCTATTCTCGTTCAAGCGCCCAGTCACAAGTCCAAGATCGGCAGCAAGTATTATGACTCCACGAGAGTGATTCAGATGTTGACTGCGGAGGAATGCGATTGGAGTTTTTCGGGACGATGGAGAGTGAGTGCTCGTTGGGTTTCCCTATTGTTCAGTTGAGCATTGGCAAGTAGCTTTGAGCATCGCATTATTTCCATGCCATGATGTCGAAAACTTGTGGAAAGGCTTAATATGGAATTCTATTGCCATTGCTTTGAAGTTCCTGTGCTGAACCTTGAATCTCAATTTGGAACTACTTTTGCATCAAATCCCTGTGAACAAACACTATTCAAAATCGCGAAGACTCGGACAAGACTGAAATACGCAACGAACCAAATTAAAGAATCATTCATGAAATCATATCATCGAAGCCCCAATCCTTCTTAATCCCATCCAGCCACTCCTTAACCGTGATCACCCTCTCACCAACCATAACAGAGTCTGGAGGCAATGCCTGTAAAGCCCTAGGGTCCCAAGCAGGCACATACAAGAAGTCATGGGATGGATGACAGCGGCCTTCTGGAAGTTTGAAAGACCCATCCCTGAATTTCTCGTAACAAGACGTGTCGAGCTGCAAATTTCGGCAATCTTTGCAGCAGTGCATATCATCGGGGAAGGACCATATTCGACCGCAGCCTCCATCACAACTACCGCCTAATGGACCGTCGTCGCTGTTACGAGAAGATATCTCGTGAACTTTTCTGTCTTTTTTGATTAAGGTATCCGCTGCATCTTCGGCTGAGGGCTCGGCTGAGCTATCGGTGGCTTTTTGAGCATTATCATCATCCACTTGAACTTTCTCTGCGGTGTGGCCGTCTGTATCAATACGCTCTGCTCCAACAGTGGCTTCGCACTCCTTGTCACCGGAATCGGTATCGCTACCGGAGGGGGAATTGTCCCTAAAGGTTGTGGTTGGGCACATGAGAGACCATGCAGCCAACGCGTTCTCATCATCACTTAGTGGGATCAAAGCAAGGGCAAGGGCCCTGTATCCTTGCCAGTCGTTTGTCGGATCATCATCAGACAGTAGTACCAAAGCATCGTGCACATCCGTTCGCAGACTCTGCCGGGCATTCTCCGGCTCGCCCATGAGACTGCAGCCTCTGCCAACCAAATCATTCATGTAAACCCAATTCAATTCGCGCTCATCCAATCTCTTTGGTAACTCTTTGAGACGGCCCAACAGTTCTTGCGCGCATGGCTTCTCAAAGCCTAAGATCTTGGCACGGTTGAGATAGGCTGGCGCAAGTTGTTCGATAGTCCAAAGTTGGTGATTGCGTATCATGATATCGGAAGGTCGGAGTGTCAAATTTTCCTCCCAAACTTTGAGTGCTTCGTCTTGGTCGCTATCGCATTCTGCGACATGATAAAGCAAGTGGCCGTACCAGAAGCGGAGAGACATCGCAATGGCTCGCTTCGTGTCGTCTAAAATGATGGCTTCGATGGCGATTTGAAGGGTTTCTCGGACAAATTTCATAGATTGTGTCTCCTTCAGAGTAGAAGAAACAATGTCGCAAAAAATGGAGTCGCTTCGTGAGAACTTGTGGTAAAAGCTGATAAGCCTACTCAAGCCACCCTCATCGATTTGTGTGTTCAGGTAACGCAGATAGTCACCGATTTCTGAGTTTTTTTCTTGTCGTTTGAGCAACTCGAGAACATCAAGGAGTGTCTGACTTCTGTCTGGAAATCTGTCTAAGAGTTCATCGTATATTTCCATGGCTGATTCGTATTGTTTGAGGTCGGCCTTCCACTTTCCCAGGTTTGCTAAGACCTGATTGCTGAAAACCGTTGGAAGGTCTGCCATCAAGATAGGATCAGATCTGAATTTTCCTGCTACCAAAGACATCTCAACAATTGCGGAGGCGAAATCCTGACCATCACTTTCAAGTGCGAAAGCATAGGCGAGGGCGAAATTTGTGCGCCAATTGGTAGGATCCAAGGTTGCTGCAGCGCGGCCGTGTTGCAACGCTTCTTCTCCGAAATTATACTCGGTAAAAATCCCCGACATGTTAATATCCCAAGTGGCGTCTTTGAGTTCCGATGGAAGTTCGTCTTGAAACCAGGCTTCAACACTATTGATCTTTTCAACAGTCGGTTCGATAGTCACAGCAATCTCATTGCTTTCGACTCCGTCATCTCGATTCTTGACCTTGAAACTAGATTAGCGGAAGGGATGGTCAAAACCAATTTTTCGCTCACCTTGGAATGAAATGCACAAGCCATTTATAACTTCTCAATCGCCCACCACTTTGAATCACGCAGCCACATTTTGGCGAGAGCAAGCACAACATCCTTCATCAAGTCGGCTTGCTGCGAAGCACTACTCGTCAGATTGTCGATCCATGCTCGCTTTTGCTCGGAGAGGCCTAATGTGGTTGCTGGGTCCTTGAACCATGCCAGTGTGTTTTTGACGTGGGAGTCCTGCAGAATCCAATAGTATCTCACATCCCACGAGTTATTTTCTACATTCCATATCTTGTTGATGATATCCTCTTCTGTAAAGAACCTGATCAACGAAGAGCCCGTAATTTTCTTTGACGCTTTGTTGGCGCGCGCCCACTTATCCTCGGAAAGATGATCCCCTAGGCTTTGAATTGCGTAGTCTACAAGGAGTGGACAGTCAGTAGCCGGCCTGTCGCAGAGTGCAGCGACAAGAGTCATGACCAGCATTACGTGAACGCTTTCGACGTCCACGTGGATGGTGGGTTTCTTTCCACCCGCCTTCTGCCTGAAAAACTCTTCAAATCCGAACCTTTCGAAGAGATCATCATCGCAGAAGTTTTTGAGGATTCTCTTGACGATCGCCACTTCAGATGTATGTAGAATACTTGAAGACCCCGACACAAGTGCGATCTCTTTCGACTCTGATGCTTTAGTAAAGTGATCCAAGAAGCTCGGTGCAATCGCAACGTTTGCTGATTGGAGGTCGTCCTTGTATGGGTGCGGCGTTAGCTCGAGCAGAGGGGCGAAGTTGGATTTGATTCGGTCCTGTAGGGGGACCAAAGATCGCGAGATAGCTTTGAGTGACAAAACCTCGTCCAACATGGCAATTGTAACAGACCAGGGACTTGAAGATCCTATGGCAACGATCCAGACCAATAAGTCGTTCAAATCTTCCACATCTCTTTCAGCGAGTTCGTCGTTCAGGCGCTTAAGCTGTCTCTTTATGGTGATTCCGATATCTTCTGTGACATGGGACAGCACTTCCTCTATCTCATCTTTCCGACTTTTGGTGCCGATGTCTCTGAGTTTGTACTCCAACTTGGTGAAGTCGCCGGCAATCCCGTCTGAGAGACGTTCTCGTATCGTAGATCGCAATTGCAAAATTTCCAGATCAGATTTCGTTGCCTTTGCTGGATCAGCTTTCGTGGCCAACGCTTGCATTTCATCCATCTTCACGTCAATGAACTTAAGAATGTCTTCCTTGTTGCAGGTGCCGAGGGTGATTTTGGACACGAGCGACGATTCTTCAAGACCAGTCGTTCCACCTGACGAGAACGAAGATGGGCTCCCGGTGACAAACCATTGAATCCGAAGGCGTTGTGAACTATGATTAGACTGCATGGTGTCTCGCATAATGCGATACAGTCGCTATCCACGTTCGCTTTCAATGGTCTCAATGCCATCAAGAAGAACAAAAAAGGTTGCGTCGATGTTTGATTGAGAAACAACCAATCGATTCCAAACCTCTTCGATGTCACTCGACTCTTCTCGACTCGGACATGCTGCTGCGACAGCCTTTCGGTAGCCCACATCCATGACAGCGAGCTGCCAAATGATGGATCTTAAGGCCACAACTAATGGGTCTCTTTGTTTTGCGCCATGTGCCTCCTTCGTATCTTTCTTTTCTTGAGTATCGCTCTGCAGGAAATAATAAGCAATTGCGACGCGTCGATTGGCTGTGGGTGCCTTGTGAAGACTGATCAGGTTTCGCACCACCGCAGAGAATACATGACTTTTCCCGAAACCATCTCCACCCTCCACGGCAAAGACAAGTTTTGCATTGGCTTCCGCGTTATCCCATGACGAGAACTCAATATTGTTCTTGACAAGCCAGTCTCCGGAATTCGGGATCAGTGTAGTTGCGAAGTTATCGTGGTCTAAAGCCCAAGGCTCATCGTCTCTCACCGCAAGTGCAGATTTGGTTTTTTGCCGATTTATTTCCCCAGCTTCCTTGCTTTTTACTCTCTTTTTCCGTGCGCTCCTGATTTGTCAAAATTTCTCGTGCTTGAGATGAAAGCGCATCGATTTTTCCACCAACGTGTTGCTCAACGTCCTGAAGCCTCTTTTGTACCCCGACGAATCCTACGGCGACGGTCGCCTCCGTAATTTTGGCAGATTGCAAGATTAAAGCCACGCTCATTTTAAGTTCGTCTCCTACCAGACACTCGATTTTGTCCATTTCTTTTTTGACTCCTTCATCGGTATCGAAAAGAAAGACCTTGGTGTACAGCAGGACTTTATTGCTTTGAGCAAGCTTGGTAGACATAGAGCAAATTCGTGTGAAGCTTTGCAAGAGTTGGTGTATGAGCCGTTTTAGGCGTTTGTCGATAGAAACGGTATTAGTGTAGATCTCGAATCGCTCTAGGAATGCCGAAATTCGATGGCAGAGCTCGGTCAGCCCTGTGAATATCTTTGAATAGTTCTGTGCCGACCTAATCAAGAAGGAGACGGCATTGAAACACATTTGGCTTGGGCCGAACACCTATGTTGTTCATTGTCAAAGGATGTTGAGAGAAGCTTGTCAACATGAAAACTCACGATCGAGGCACCCTGAGCGGCAATATTTCCCAACGTGTCTATAAGTACTAGCGTTTTCTGAAGAACTTCTTTTGCCTTTCCACGTTTAGTGTGAGAGTCTGTCGTTTCTTTGATTTTGGATTCATCCAGTTGTTTGAGAACCTCTTCCACGCTATATTTGGGAAACGCTTCGCTGTCTTTGAGCCCATTCACTTTTCGACATTCGCGTTCTGCTTCCACCCACATCTCGTCCCACATCTCCTCCAATTCTGGGTTGTGCTCGTCACCTGACATTGCGCAGGTAGTTGAAGTGCGATGAATCTAATAAATCGACGGAAGTACAATGAAATAGGAAAAATAGGAACGTGCCTTTCGAGGAGCTGCTTCCTTAACCATGTTTGCGCATTGGCAAGTGCAAAGTTCAGTCATGTCAGCTCCAATTTATGTTCCACGAATCCTGGCTCTTCAATGCTTGTCTTCACCGTGTATTTGCGCAGAGCGGCCTCATTCTCGCATATTGTAGACCAATCTAATGTATTGGGGGCCAAGCAGGGCAGTGCAAGAAGGACATGGTACGACCCGAAGGATCCAGTATCATGATCAGTATTACACAATATTGGAGGATGTTTGCATGATATGCAACAACGCGCTTTGAAAGATAGCCTCCTTGGTTGTGATAGGACGAGGCACAAACCTCTCGCATCTATTCTGAGAGTTGTGCAGTGGTCCTTGTGTGAGAGTGCTTGAAGAGATCAGGCTGGAGCAGTTGGTCATCAGCCGCAATCATCAGGGGTCAGAGTAAATTTTTCGTTGCAAAAGGAGGGAGATTTAATCAAATCCTCGTCTCCGATCCTGGGTTGTGGCTCGGTCTGCTGAATTCTGTCCTTCGTCGTTGCAAATATCCTGACTCCACGAGGGCGCCTTTTAAAGATGCAAAGGTAATAGCGGGTTGTAAGAGTGGCGTGTCATTGGGAGGTTTTCTGTTGTTGCCCAAAACCCAATGAGGCAGGTAGTACAGAGCAGGAATAACTTGAGGTTTTGGGAGTGGAAGAGAATGGCGCGTCGTTGTTGGTGTTCAAGTTGAAGAAAAATCGGCCCGCCCAAATTAGTGGGACTCCCTTACGAAAACAGGGGATTGCAGGGAGAGAGAGTACGTATCACATAATCAATTAGCAACCTTAGTGTGAGAGAAGGCGATGCTTTCGTGAGGAACTCGCTTCAGAATGTCTTACAGATATTCTGTATAAGAATCCTATGAAATGCTGCGTCTCTTATACCTATGCGGTTTTGAAAAGCAGTGGGCATGTTAACGCTCGGCGAATGAAAAGGTAAGACAGAAAGAGTGTGTCGTTGTTGCAAGTATAGATAGAGAGAGAAAGACGGGGCTTTTTCGTTATATATAAACCCAAACCGTGAATATTGAGCTCAGATGAGCTGTATGTACGCTGTAGCAGTAAAGGTCCAAATTTTCAAGGTTTCATTTCACTTTCTACATACACGGGTTTACACTCCTTCCCTTTACTGTCTTCTAAGGGTTATCCTTCACTCCTATCGCTAGAAAACATGGCCAAAAGCGCCTCTCCCTCATCAGGACTCAACCACTCATCCAAAAGCCTATGTGCCATATCCATGCTCGCCTCAGAAATTCCCTCCTCAGCATACACCCTCTCAGCAAAGGCTATCCTCGTCAAACTGATGAGCAAGATACTGGTCCCCCCCTGAATCACACTCAACTTCTGTCTCACGTCCACCACATCCGTGAAATCAATGATGAGGTGAAATATCAACTTCATGGCTGTATTCACACAGCCAATGACCAGCGGATGAGTGTTGGGATCTGATACCACAAATGAAAGCGATTGAATGGACTGATGAAGTACTTTGAAGAGACGGGCTATGGCGTAAGTGTGAGAAGCAAGTGCTTGTCCACCTTGGGCAGGTATACACATTGCTTCCAACACGAGCAGCACGTCGAGTCTCATTGCAACAAGATCTGAATCAGCACGAGGTTTTGAATCAGCCTCTGGTGCTGGCGTTTCAAAGAGAAGAAGGGTAAGCCGATCGATCATATCCACTTGCCTTCGAGCCTGCCTGTCGGAGCCGCCTTCCTCGGCGGAGAGAATAGCACCAAAGGTCGTTTCCAGGGCGGAGATCTGAAGAAGTTGAAGCATTGCACGGATTTGTGGAAGTGGCTGTGCCTTCATCAATATCAAGAGAACGAAGTCAAACTTAATGTGCTGCCAGAATCGCGTCTTTGCTTCGACGGATGGTGCCGCTGCTTGTGCCAAGGTAAGGAGTAGCGTCAAACATGATAACACGTTGATCTGGCGAGAGAGATCGTTCTCTACCGCTTGTTTTTTGATGAAGGCGCGAGCTATTGGAATAGCTACGAGGTCTGATGTAGCAATGGCTAGTGGAACAATCCGGTCGATGAGTTTTCTGGAAAAGGCAAGACTCTCTGAATCGAGAATCGATTGGATCGCGCTGACCAGGACGACAACAGGGTCATAGTGCTTCTCCCTTAGACACTGTTCCCAAAGCGACAGAAGTATCTCACAGAAATAGCTTGAGATATCTATGCCTCGGTAAACGAAAGGCTGAGAGGTCAATTGCTCATAGACCAAGGCAGAGAGCCTTTTTGTTGGTGCAGATGGGAAAGCATAGGCACCCAACGCTTCGAACACGTTCTCGTCTTGTGAATTGACTGGCTCACTGAGAATATTTTGCATGAATCTCAGCTTTGACTCATCAATTGACAGCTTCTCCAACAAATCAGATGTGATCTGTGGGTGGGCAGTTGGACGTGGAGGCGTGCGAGGAAGTTTTGGCTCACTCAATTGCAGAGCTGGCAGTGGCGGCGCCATTGGACTATTGTCGTTTGCATTTCGCTTTCTCTTTGCTCCAGCTTTTGGCGTACTTGGTTTCGATTTCGGCTTGGAGGGCGAGAGCATGATCAGATCATTGTCATCAAACCCATCTCTGAATGGCAGCACTCTGCTCTTCTTGGGTGTGACATCGCCTTGTCTTGGTCCTCCAGTAGGGCCAGTTTTCATAGCCTTCTGCATCTGCCGAGTCCTTCCTGCTTCCAAAGCCAAATCATGCTCGAGGAACTTGTTGTTCGTGACAACCTTCTCCCTCTCATTCTTGACCCTTTCCAACTCTGCCTTTTGCTTGACTTGCTCTTCTGCATATAGTTGGCGTAATGTGGAGACCTTCTGATCGTATTCTCGGGCAGCTTTCTCTGTCTTCTGGCGAAGTATTGCAGCCTCACCAGCCTTTGACTGCGCAGCAGCTCTTGCTTCTTCGACGGCATGCTCGAGGCTTATGCGTTGGTTTTCGAGCTGTTCGTATTAGTCGAAATATCCAAGGGATAGGACTCATTTGACATACCTGCAGTATGCGCTGCTGAAGCTCGGCAACGTTGACCTGTGGTTGGTCATGTCCGGTCATGAAACTGTCCTCGACTAGGTCATGTTGTTGAATTGCAGGCTGTTGACCAGCAAGCCTGCTGTAATTTGGCACTTGAACGTAGTCCTGAGACACTGCATAGGGCTGCGCATCGAGATCTATGATGTCCTCATCATCGATGCCATAGTCGGAAGGCGGACGAGCCGGCTGCACGATTCTCTGAGAGGCATAGGACTCCTGATTTGCCTGTCGCACAATTGGGCGAGGCGGTCTGTATGGAGGATTGTTCGTGGATTTGGGCGGTCTATAGGAGGAATTGATGGCGGGTCTCTTCACATTTGGACGACCTTGTGTTGCTTGCAAGGCATCGCGTTCGAGCTGTTCCAAGGCTACGTCAGGAATATCATCGAGAAGTGAATCGTCGAGTCCAAACTCGTCATCGTCGTCTATGTCGGCCATGCCACTCGAGGGAATCCATGAGTTGCACTTTGACGGGAATATCGCGTATGATATTGTCACGATTGTCTCCCTGGGTATCGTCGAGTCTTGGTGCATCGAGACGCGACAATGCTGGAAAGGGAATAATCAGTTCCCGCAGTCACGTTTTCTTTGATGTTGATCCAAACAATTATCCATTTCGAGAGCAGTGAGAAACAATTCGATTCAGTTCAATTCGATTCAATTGATTCTGTTTACAAGCATTCATGTCCGTCCGTCAGTCTTCACATGTCTTTCAGTGCGAATACTTTTGTCCGCTTTAAGCTCGCTTGGCGCAACTTGGACTTGAAGTACGTCAAGCTGCAGAGACAACAGGGCACAATAGTCGTCCAACAAATACACCCTCAACATCACAATACCCACATCCCCTAGGTCCTGCGCCACCCTTCCACCTACCCTCCAGATCCCCATCCAAACACTCCGCGCACCCGCCAGCGCCGCAATCGGATCTCTTGGGCCTCCGCCATACGTATCTCTGTGACTGCCTGGCCGAGGAGAGATATAGACATCGACTTCGCCCAGCACATCAAGAGCAAGGATGGCGAAAGCAAAAAAGGATGTCAAATTCAACCATCGCGGGAGTGGAAGCGGCTCGCGGCCGAGGCGACCGAGCAACAGCATCAGCGAACACAGTGAGACTGCCTCCGAGAAGGGCAGTCCTCAGCGGAATGGTCCTTTGGAGAAAGTAGAGGTATGTCTTGCCTATTGCGACGCGACAACTGTCTTCCCCGACTTCAAACTGACTCGTCCTCAACAGGAGAGCACCCCACAGTCGGATTTCGAAAAGAAGAAGCAGACTTTCATCACCCGGACGATATGGACATTGATCATGATCGCCGGTTTCTTCCTGGCCCTTTTCTCTGGCCATCTTTACGTGATAATCGTCGTCACTGTCCTCCAGGTCGTCTCATTCAAAGAAGTTGTCAGCATAATGAACGTGCCAAGTCGTTCGCGGAGTCTGAGATTCACAAAGTCTCTGAATTGGTACTTTTTGGGATGCGCCATGTACTTCCTGTATGGCGAGAGCGTCATCTATTACTTTAAGCATATCCTGCTAGTAGACCGCGTACTGCTCCCCTTTGCGACACACCACCGCTTCATCAGTTTTATGCTGTACATTTTTGGTATGTGTGCTACTTCTTCTTGATACGGCCGTAAATCTTACTCCTTTAGGCTTTGTGTTCTTCGTTGGGTCTCTCCAAAAAGGCCATTACAAGTTCCAATTCACCATGTTCGCCTCGACGCACATTGCTCTCTATCTCATCGTCGTTCAGGCTCATTTTGTCATGAACAATATTTTCGAGGGCTTGATCTGGTTCTTCCTTCCAGCAGCTTTGGTTATCACAAATGATATCTGGGCGTACATCTGCGGTATCACATTCGGACGCACTCAGTTGATCAAGCTATCGCCAAAGAAGACGGTCGAAGGCTTCTTGGGCGCATGGTTCTTCACAGTTCTGTTTGGCTACCTGCTAACCAACGTCATGACTCGCTACACCTACTTCATTTGTCCAGTCAATGTACGTATTCCTTGCTCGAGTGTCGATATACTCACCTTCTAACAACCATCTAGGACCTCGGCGCTAATCTCTGGACTGGCCTCGAGTGTGACATCAACCCCGTCTTCCTCAAGCAACGCTACTACCTGCCTTTCATCCCAGCTACCTGGTCCCACCTCCCGGCCTCGTTCATGGTCTCGCCCATGCAATTCCACATCTTCTTCCTCGCATCATTCGCCTCCCTCGTCGCGCCTTTCGGTGGTTTCTTCGCATCCGGAATCAAGCGTACTTTCAAGATCAAGGATTTTGGTGACTCGATCCCTGGACACGGCGGTGTTACCGATCGCATGGATTGCCAGTTCATCATGGGCACATTGACGTACATGTACTACCAAGGGTTCATCGCTACACACAAAACATCCGTTGGACAAGTTTTGGAGATGGCTATTGCAGGACTTACTCCAGAGCAACAAGTGGAAGTTGTGAGAGGTTTGAGCAAGTACCTGGTCAACCAAGGAGTCATCACTGACACGGTATGCTATCCTGTAATTAAGCAACAAGGCAAGGGATCGTGCTAACACAACCAAACAGGTTCTCGAATACCTCAACGGTAACCTACCAGCAAAAAGGTGATGCACGAATCAGACACGAAAATATTGCTCAACCAAAATATGACCTTCGGCGCGGGAATTGTATTGATCCCTTTCTGCGATGCATGATGCTCTCTCACCTATGGCATGGCGTTCTCGTTTACAGGCATTTCATTTTGTATCCTATTCTCTCTCCCATATTTCAGCCGCTTGCTTCTTCTCTCTTGTAATGGCGGATATATGGTTGGGGTCTCGCATCATGGGGCAGGACTGGACCGAAGGGAATAGCCTTTGGTATCAGGGTAGAAGCAGAAGGAAGCTACCTTTGGTTTCTTCTTTATTTATAGCACTTTTGAGTGTTGTATGTATGCTGTATATACCCTTTTTGAGTGTTAAATCATAATTTACTCTTCCTTGTGTACGGCAACTTTCTATCCCTTTTCATTTTATGAGAAAGTTTTACTGTATTGACGTTTTGAGCTGGTGCTACTAGAAAACCTTCAGTGACTGACAGTATCGAAAACATTCTCAACCTCATTCTCATATATCAGCAATAGATGAATCCATGCCAACCACCATTCTTTATTCCAATTTGACTTCAGGTAGGAAATATACAAAGCCATCATCCAGCTCATATCATTATCGTCGTCACCAATTATCCACTCATCCCATCACAATTTCGTAAACGTACGCACACAAGTATCCAGATAGTCGGAACACGCCAAAACAAAAAAGATTGAGACAAACCACCAGCCAACAAAACGCCATGCTAAAAAACTTGCAAAATCCAAACCTGGAACTCTTAGACACGAATGAATCAACCCAAGTTTTGACCTGCTATTCTGCACCCATCTCTTCATCACCTGTGGCACTCTCATCTCCCTCTCTTCCAAAGTCCAACCATCCACCACCAATTTGCCCTTCTCCACCCCAATCACCCCTATAAAACCCATCAACGGCCCTTTGCAGTCCCGTCTTCTTCCGTTCCCAATGTACCCTATCCTCTTCTACAAATCCATCCACCAATGTCTCCAATTTCTGTCCACACTCATGAATCGCCTTCAAATCCTCCTTCTCCCTTGCCACCCTCGCCAGATGAAGCAACCACTCCCGTCCTTTCGGCAGGCGTGAGAAATAATAAGAGTCCACAGACGAATAAACCTGACGAAACGCTGCAAATGCCCGTCTCGCAGCCTCGCACTCTTCCGTCACCGTGGCAGGAGAATTCGTTGCAATCACATTCTCCAATTCCGATTTCCAAGTCTTGAATTTCGAGTCCTCGCTTAAAATCTTGGTCATTTGTAATAAGGGAGGTGGCGGATGCGTTCCCCCCGAATTACAATGGTACGAGTTCGAAAGCCAGAAGTCCGTTTTGCTGAAGACGGGTCCCGCATTCTCTATCGATTTGGCATTTGGTCCTGCTCCCGTCATCGTGGCTGCTGTGTCAATGGATGGATTGAGTTTGTCCATGATGTATTGCGTGACGTTCATTCGGAGTGGGTCGCGGCAGTAATAGATATTCTCCAAGGTCACGACTGGGATGTTGCGGAGATGTCGAAATGGCTCGGTGATTAGTTCCAAAAATGAGAATTGTTCCTCCTCCTCCCATTTTCCGGCTTGGTTTTGAGTTGCGAGGAGGATGCTTAGTGAGCGAAGTGGAGATTGGGTTTGTTGGAGCATTTGTACTGTTGTGAGCACGCTATCTCGCAAATCGTAAACTTCGACCTCATCGTCCCATGGACTGCGAACACGGGATCTTCGATTTCCTCGGACGGTCGGTTTTATCAACGACATTTGAATTCGGATGGATCGGATTTTGGAGAGCATCGGTGGTCGGATATATTGCGTCGTTGGGCTCGGATGTAGCGTGATTTGCGAATCACTTCGATTGTGATAATACGACCAGCCACAGAGGTTGAGTGAATTTCTCTGAATGCTGACAGTGAAAGGATGCGCTCCGTATAGCACGTCGCTGGCTTCTTGGGAAATCTGTTTGTTGACGAGAAGTAATGCAGTTGTACATTTCACTCCGTCGGTACGCAAAGGGTCATCCAGCCAAGCAGATATCGGTTGATCCGGAAGCAGGTACTTGAAGACATTCATCCTGATCTCCACCGGAAGTTTGAGAATATGACACGGCATCCCGCTCCAATTCTTGTGCTTGTCACACAAGGTGAAAAATCGAGGTTGCCACCTGATCAGCTTATTGCAAGGACCTTTTCTCGACCCTTTCGTCAAGGCCTCACAGGTTGCGATTCTCGGAGCTCTCTTCTTGTGGAGCCTGCAGACTGGCATGAAATCTTTTGATTTCAAGTTGAACGTCGTTCCCTTTCCACATATATGACCGTCACTGATCTGATGCGCGTTACAGAAATTTTCACGCACATCAAGTTCAGGTCCTTCCCAACGGCGTTCAACCTTTGGAAGTTTTCCTCTCCACGAAGGCGGCGGTGGAGGTGGAGGAATGTTGAAGGCCATGGGCGGAGGTATCGGGGGAAGTTGCTGAGGTGCTGGCATAGGCGGAGGCGCTGGAAATGATGGTGCCACTCCGGCAGCAAACGGAATTGGTGGAGGTGGCAAATTGTTCATTGTAGCGATAGTACCTGGCTACAGCAAGAATCAAAGACACAAGATGTTTGTCTACAAAGTTGAACGATCCCGAAAGGAACGATCGGGACTGGCAGTATCTCACAGCGTCCTCGTGTGACGGGTAGCGAGGGAAGCAGTTGCCTAGTATATTTTCTGGTTCCGAGTTGCTAAGTATAAGCCGGTGAATGTCAGTTGAGGCCGCCAAATGCGGACTGGTTCTGGCAAGCTCTCGTGATGTCCCAACGTACTATAAGTACTGGGGTATTAGTGGTGTCTCGTCCTAGGTCCTGTTCGCGACATGTTGAAGTCGTAGGTCATAATGCGGAATCCTTGAGGAGGTTGGTGTTTGCTCTCCACCTCACTCAACAAGAAAGATGGAAAGGTGGGGGATCACGATCAGGAAATCTGCACGGGACAGGCTCTAACCAGATCAGGTTATCAGCTACGCCTCGTGTCGTCGTTCACCTGCGTTTCGTCTCGTCTTCCACTCCACGTCTTGATCACAATCTTGTAAAAGACCAATACCACATACGAGTATCAATAATCAATACACCACAATGCTGCTCCCCATCACCCTCCTTACCCTTACGACCGCCATCTCTGCCTCGCCACTCACATCGACTACCGCCACGGACGACACACCCCTCCCAGTCGTTCTCTGGCACGGGCTAGGCGATAACTTCGCAGCCGATGGGATCAAAGACGTCGCCTCTCTAATCGAGGAAACAAATCCAGGCACTTTCGTATACGTTATTCGCCTCGCAGACGATGCCTCTGGCGACCGCAGCGCGTCCTTCCTTGGAAACACAACAGAGCAGATCGCAAAGGCATGCGCTGATATCGCTGCCCATCCTATCCTATCCACAGCACCCGCACTCGATGCAGTAGGCTTTTCGCAGGGAGGGCTGTTCCTACGCGCATATGTGGAGAGATGTAATACTCCTCCTGTCCGTAGTCTGGTCACATTCGGTAGTCCTCACAATGGAATCGCCGATTATGCGCCCTGCGGTACGACTGATTGGCTTTGCAAAGGAGCAATGGCATTGCTACATTCAAACACTTGGTCATCCTTTGTTCAGTCGAGATTAGTACCAGCGCAGTACTACCGCGATCTTGATCCCGAGACTGGATTGCCATCAGACTCGTACCTCGAATCCTCAAACCTCCTCGCTGATCTCAACAACGAGCGTGTACTCAAGAATAAGAATTATGCGAAAAATATTGCAAAGATGGAGAACTTTGTGCTTTACGAATTCGCAAACGATACCACAGTGCTTCCAAAGGAAAGCGAGTGGTTTGCGGAAGTCAACGTCACATCCGCGGAAGTGACTCCTTTGAAGAAGCGAGCTATCTATAAGGAAGACTGGCTTGGGCTTAGGGAGTTGGATGAGAAGGGAGGCTTGATTTTCAAGACTGCGCCTGGCGGACATATGCAATTGAGCGAGGAGGTCTTGACTGATGCGTTCAAGTCGTACTTTGGTCCTGCGAAGTCGAACAAGGTGTCGATGAAGAATGCCGTCAAGCACTTGAAGCCATGTCATAAGAAGGGGGGTAAGAAAGAGCATAAGAAGGAACACAAGAAAGACGTTAAGAAAGAACACAAGGAGAAGCATGAGAAGGAGCATAAAAAGGAGCACAAGGAGGCTGATTTCGTGATAGAGATTGAGAACTTGGAATTGTAAATCAGATCCCGTAACGGGAACAAGACACGGCGTTGGAATAAAATACTTGAAATCAACATCGATGTCCGAAGTGATGATGTTAGCTGAGTTTGGCTTTATGATAACCGCCCTCGCTCAACTAAGACTCCGTGAAGGCAAGATGTATATTCCAATTTCATAGAAAAGGTTCTTTGCGGAGGTTATCGGAAAGTACTTCATACAGCAACATGGCTTCGTAAGCCAAATCTCCCGCACCAACGGCCAAGAATCTAAGTTTTTAAAATCGATTTAGGTACCCTTATCCTCTTTTGGATGGTAACTAAATTCCTGGAAAAATAATTTTAAAATTTGCCAGGATTTTATGGCCCTCGCTATTTGTTCGGATATGACATACTTAGCATCACCCTTTGTACACACTTTCTGCCTCTCAGTAGAGCTTAACACAATTCCCATAGTGCAAAAGCATTTCCCCCACAACCACGAACCCTCCAATTGCCGGAGCACCCATCAATACCTGGCTATATCTCATCACGACGTTGAACTGTGCATCTCTCTCGCCCCTCTCATAACTGTTCTCAGTATCAAAGCCATGCTGTAAAATCCCAATCAGAATACCACAGGCCATCCAAGTCATAGTCCAGGCTCGCTCTGCCAGCGAACTTTGTCCGTGTTTGAAGAGTGTAAGGCCTCCGAGAAGAGCGAGAGGAAGACATCCAATGAGAAAGCTGCTGATGCCAATGATCCAGTGTCGGGACGATGTCCATGCTTTGGGTTTTCGTGATGTGCCGTAAATTATAGCGTCGAGATTACTGGGGTTTAAACTTTTCTGCTGAGAAGTTCTGTTGTCGGTTTCTTCCTTTTCTTCCGAGCGATGTGCCAGACAGTTGTACGTTCCTTCGCAGCTGCTTTTGCCTAGAAAGTTGGTTGCAAAGAGCTTGTCTATTTCTGTGAGCGGTTCCATGGTGATTCCACCTGCGGTTATCTGAAATTTGACGTCCAAGTGTGTGTTTGTCTTTCTATCTTGCGTTTCAACCAAGGAATCCTCGGCAGCGAGAGTTGGAGAAAGTGTCCCCACAACGCCATTGAAACATCCACCACGACTTTCTGCCTCTTTCATGATATCAGATGACACGAGGTAGACATGGGAGTAGTCTGGGGTCAGAAATGCTCCGACCAGATTCACCATGGACATGATTAGGTATGGCGAGACCGTAAGCCCAAACGCTGCGTATCCATACTGTTCAATCTGGTCTCCTCGAGATTGATAAATAGTCAACGAGGCAAAAACTAGTTGAATGACAGCAATGACTGCTTTGGAAAAGCTATGATTCGAACAGAGGTCGGAAGAGGATATCGCTCGTTCACCAGGCTCATATGGCTCTTTAGAGGCGTTGCCTCTCGGTTGGGCAGTCGCGCTGTGTTGTTCTTCGCTCGCCTCCTCGGCTACATCCAGTACCATTTCCGTCTCTTGTTTGATTTCCATGCCACCTTCCCCCTTGGCTGCATCCTCATCTGTTTTAGATGAAGGGCTGTCAGGATTCAAAGCCTCGTAAGACCTTGCTAGACCAAAAACGTCTGCGTCCATGTCGACAACGGCGATTGCGTAGCCAACCGGGAGTTCACACTTCCCATGTACATTCCGCCCTTGAAAAGTAAATATACGTGTCGAGGGACCAAACTCCTCATATGAGATGGGTTCGTCATCAAATATGTCCGATTGAAACCCGATTAGGACACTCGCTCTCGGGACGGTCACATCAATGTTGACTATGGAGTCTTCCATTGTGTTGTTGGCATGAGTAGCATTGTGAGTGTCAGATGTGCGCTCGGCAATGTCGCTAGATCTTGAGGATTGAAGAATAGAAGTCTCCTGTACTTCTCGCACGATTCGTACATCGCGAACAACATCTCCATGCTTTGGTCGCCAGAACCTCGTTCTCACCACTTGAAACAGAGCTCCGGCTCGAAGTGCGGTCTCCAGTGGTGTCTTTTGCAATATCGCTGCCTGATAGAGAGCAGTCATGCCTCGCAGAAGACCTGAAACTGGAAATAGCAGGGCCATCACAATAGTAGCAAGAGATGATAGCAATGGCTCACCCGGTAGGATTTTGACAGTAGCGGCGTGGGCAAAATAGTTTCCGAGAAAGAATACCAGTATGTCTTGTGGTTTTGTGGGAGTACATATCAAATGTGGGTCTGAATGATTCGATGTGCCTTGTGGAACGGTGATGGTAATGTTTTGAAGTTGTAGAGGCGCCACGAGTACTGCTGGGAGTAAAGCGACGAGGAAAATATAGGCAGACATATTGGTTGCTTTCGAGATGATTGAGGGCGACGGAGTTTCTCGATGAAAAATATTTTTGAAGCCACACCGGACCTATTCTCCATACCGGGAAGCTGGTTCAGACAGAAACGCTGTCAGCTTGAACCTGCAGGTCTCATGCGGTTTGCTGCTGTTTGGAAGCTCGCTTGAGAATTGCCAGCCAGTCAACAACGACTCCATCTGCCACATCACCATTCAGCACCTCCCAGGTCAGGAGCGAGCAATGTGATAGAAAGAAGATGAAAAGAAACGTTGTCGAGGTAGTGATTGACGGTCGGAATTTGGAATTCCCGTTTCTCTGCTAGGTTGGAGAAATGCCGTCTTCCTAATAAGGGATTACATCATCGGGTTTTCGAATCACTCGAAGTGATTGTAAGGTTCCAATGAAGGAGAGGTTTCGAGAGCTGCTCAGAGCGAACTTCCATCTTTTGGTTGGATTGAAGTTGTTCGGTGAATTTCCAGAACTTGCGGTACAAAGTCTTCCTTGAAGTCCTCCCGCCTATTGCCAGCTCCATTTGCAATCTGACATTCCCAAAGCGGAGGCGCAAGGATGGAGTTGACTAGGCAATGAATGTAGGGGGTGGGAAGAACGTACTAAAGAGAGCTGAGTTGCCAAATAAGAGCGAGGCCGGCTTGTTGGACTCTCAAACTCCTACTCCTACCTTCGTTGTAGAATCTCCCAGTTCAGAAGCCCCGCTAACCCAATTGTAAGCAGCTGACTTCTTGGCTTTCTAGCCAATCAAGAGGCTCTGTTTCAAGCACAAAATGCTAAGCCAAGTTCAGCCCATCATGCTTACTCATTCAGTGGCCCGTGCTTGTTCAGGATTGTCCATAAAACACGGTCCTCCCTCGCCCTCCTCTTCGGCCCTTAGCTCTCTTTGCCTTTTGGCTTAGATCAAGTGTAGTATCTGTTCTTTTCAGTTTAATCTCTGAAACGTGACTACGGTCACAATTCTAGATTAATCTTATTTTTGATCACCGTCCGTCGGCCGCTCAGCTTGCTGATGTCAATGGGCACTGTGTCGCTAGTATTGCACTACCTCTGGCTGACGCGAAGACTTTTTTCATTGATGGTATAGCCTGCGGGCTGGACATTGAAGAAGATTGACTTGAATTTAATTATTTTTTTGCACTGGCTGGATATTGTGTGGGCTGTTTTGATGAACTGACTACGCGAAGGTGGGAATAACTTCACAATGAATAACTGGATACTGCAAAGCTATGGATCAATATCTCCACGTGAATGTCTGTATTGAAATCAAATACCCATATCTGCGAACTCTTGGTGTTGTCGCTACTGCTGCAGGTACAGCTCCAAGCTCCCGGTCCTCAAGCTCCTCCATAGCTCCCACCTCGCATTCTACAACCTCCACCGTCACCACCAACAATCAAATCATCCAAACCATGCCTCCCAAAAAGCGCGCGCGCATCAGCCAGGCTTCAACACCGCAACCAAAATCTGCCGCCGAAGTCACTCCTGCTGCGACAGATACCTCTCCCGACAAGCCAGACAGCATCAACATAAGAGACCCGTGGACAGACGAGGAGGAGATTCTGCTCTTCAAGAGCATAATAAAATGGAAACCAACTGGTGCGCTATTCACGCCACCCTCAACAACCTAGCTAATTCTGAAGGCCTCCTCAAACATTTCCACGTAATAGCCATCGCCACCGCCCTCTCCTCTCATGGCTTCTCTGCCAACCACACGCGCATACCCGGCATTTGGGCCAAACTACGCACCCTCTATGACCTCGACACGCTTGATGAGCGCGAATTGACTCACATAGGCATACATCCTCAAAATTCATCGCTATCACCTGAAGCTGAAAGTGGAGAAGAGAACGAAGGAGAACATCACGGCTGGGACGAAGAGTACTCACTACCCGAGGAACAGTTTGGAGAACTGATGTGGACACGCCGATTCGACGACGAGAGAGGACACGAGATTCTGGCTCCAAGTCGTACGACTGAAAATGACTTCAATCGCGACCGAGCCTCTTCCTCACCACCTGCGATCGAGGGGCTCAATGAGATGAGGGATTATTTGTTGTCCACGCCCGAGACGGACGGATTGAAGGAGATGCTTGGACAATTCGAAGATGGCGAGGATGAGGACGAAGAGGAGGAGAATACCAGCGTCAAGGATAGAGGCAAGAAGACAGCAGCTGGGAAAGCAGTCAAAGGCAGATCTGCTAGGTCAACACGGTCGACGCCTGCAGATGAGCCAGAGGACGACGACGATGAAGAGGAGGAGCAGACAAAAGCGAAGCCAAAGAGAAAGAGAAGACGGTGAACTATTCGACCAACCTTCCTTTTTACTAGGCTTTTGGAAGCAACAGCTTACTGAATATGTGAAGGGACTTGGATAGCTCCCCAACACCAAATTCGGAGTCATCGGCAACACCACTGCCAACCTCAAGCCCTTGGACCGGCAGAAGGAGGCACATCCTGGCACAGAACAAATCAAAGCAGACAGACGGCTGATTTCGGGAGGTTCTCCCAATATTGTGCTTGCGCCAATGTTCTCCTCCTCCTCCTTTACAACAACATTTTTTGACACATTCTCTTGCCAACAACAGCCGGGTGCTCTGTTGAGCAGGTCGAAGAAATTGTAGCCACTATGACTGGCTCGGCTAGTGTCTCGTTCCAACGCATCTGAAGTTGGCTGATGAAAGAGGAACTAGATTCACAAAATCTTACTAGTTGCCTGGGCATACAAAGCATTGTTTAGGAAGGCATGGACTGTTATTTATACCAATGATGAAAATGATCTTGTCATTTAAACCCTTGCAAGGACCTAATTGGAAATCTGGCCAAACTCCGGACTAAAGAGAAGCTCCACACTCGAAGGAGTTTATTGCTTGGACTCGGTTTTGTACGGATTTGCAGGAGAGGGAAATTCTTAGTTAAAAGACTTTAGCTTAGCAAAGTTTTTGCTTTGAGAATACGTAGGATAATTCCATTCCCTAGAAGTCTGCTTCAAATTTTTAGATGAGTGAACAGGACTTGATATCGATTATAGAATAGAGAGATGACCGTGATATTTTGCTTTCTATTTCCATGTAAAATGTTGGCTCACATTTTTGAAAACCATCATAAAGAAACAACTCCAACACATCAATTCGTGGGGATTTCATCATCACGGCGACTTAAATGAGCCGAATAACTGATGAAAATATACAAGAATTTTTAACCAAAACCTTTCCATCGATACCTACACAATTTACAATATCAAAACAATGCCGAACTAGCTGGGCACACCTTCGTAATCCCACCCATCCCCAGCCCTTCGCCTCCTCTTCCGCTTCGTATTTTGCCTGTTAGCAGCGCACTTTGTAAAAACCGTCAGAGCCGTGATGACGAGAACGATAATTCCTGCTACCGTCGGCACAATAACAGCTCTATTGTGTACATCAACTGTATTAGACTGATAGGGGCAACTCGTATTGATCCCCGTGACCCAACAACTCGCTACATCTAGAGAATTGAAGTTGACCCAGATGGTTGGATCTTTATCCTCGGAGCTAGCGCGACGAGACTGGATCGCGCTGAGGAGGTGGCTGTTCTCGAGAGCTGTGTAAGGAACAGAGAAGGTTTGGTCTGAGGAGCAAAGGCCGGCGGATGTGGAGTACGTGCCTTTGCTTGAGGACAGTTTCCAGACATAAGGTTCATTGTGGACGCGGCAAGCCGCGTATCGGCGTTCGGAGCAGTCTGCTACGTGCCAGCGACCATTTTGGGTGGCATCCATGGCTGCACATTTTAGAGTTGCGGCATTGGATTCACTCGATGAGACGTTCCGTGGTTCGCCCGGAGACCAGGTCCATATTGAGGAGAATGCGAATTGTTGGTAGGGTTGGGCAACTATGTCCGCTGTTGTGTTCAGGAGGGTTTGGTTCAAGAGTGGAGATATACCACATGATGTGATATTCGAAATTGACGGTATTGTTGCGTCGAAGGCAGCGGCTATGCTTGGCACAAGGATTTGTGAAGATACTGCCCAAGAGTTGTTTTGTCCAGAGATCGATGTAATACTTGAATCGTACAAGCAACCTTGGTTGATGGCCCCAGGCTGGCTGTATTGGATCGGCCTATTGTTTAAGATGGCGTTCTGGGGAAAGATGACGCTTTCGTCTCCAGAGAAGTTGTAGCCGTTGAGTTGTGGGTCAACTTGGCCATAGCTTGCCAGCAGCCGGTATGCACGTCGCAGAACTGAGGAGCCCTCGCTCGGCCATCCGTTCTCAGTTGTAAGTTCACCTGCCGCGTTTCTAGTCGTGTTCAAGTAAACGCTCTGAATAGCGTTTGCGCCGCTAAACCACGAGGCATTGAGATTCGCACGGTCTTCTCTCAGAAGTGTTGGTGTGTACAAATATGAAGAGAGATTCACGTTCAGCAGGTTGCTGATCAATTCTCTCGGAGCCGGTAGTGATGATGAATTCAGAGCCTGCGAAGAGGATCCCAGCGGAGAGGCGGCAATGTGAAGGTTGAGGTCCAGATATGTCATAATAGCATCTAATGTATTTGCACTGCTTGCCAGAAACTCAGCAAGTACTGCGGCTGGTACCGGGATATCGATAGAGTTCGTACATGAGTAGTCGCCAACTTGGATCAATCCATTTACTGATGAAATGGCCCCAATAGGCCTAGCAATGGAGGTGCTGTTCAATGGTGATGCACTGTTTCCAACTATCACAGAACTCGTGGTCGTTCTGACGGATGTCGTTGGTGGAAATGAGCGTGTAACGCTTGCAGAATCTTGACGAATTTCCAGATGCTTCGCGAATGGAGACGAGTTGTTTGAAACAAGGTCAGGTAAATCGGTAGGCCATGAGTCGATAGCTCGAGCCGTAAGTTGAACGCTCGAAACCGTAACAAGAGATGACTGGGTAATCACCTCCGTACTGGACACGGAAGCATCCGAATTTGTTACTGGTCGAGGAATCTGAATCGGGCAAAGACTCCATACTCGTCGTCCTTCATCCCAGTACAGGTCTATGACGAACCGTCTAAATCCAGTAGCGAGCAGATTGCTGAAACATCGTCGAGTGGCTCCATCTTCGAAAAGAGTTAGACACGAGCCTGATTGGGAACGAAGTTATGGATATGTACCTTCGTAGATATTGTGAGCGAAGCACGCCGCAGAAAGGGAAACCCCTGGATATGTGACATAGTTTAAAGGAACATTTATTGTCAGGTCTCGTTGGGACTGGGAACAAAATGTCAGGATTGGCCTGCAGAGTAAGATCTAAAGATGTGAGAGCTCACAAGAAATGCTGTCGACCAGGGAGGAACCCGTGTGGCGGACGGTTGTGGCTCATACAAGCTCGGCATGGTTGCTCTTCAGTAGGACATGTGTAGCAAAGACACAATGTATGCCCTCGGATGGTAGCAGCGTACTCGGATTCACGCAGCAGACCATATATGGCGAAGAGTCGACCTAGGGAGGTGTAAGCGGTGCACCACTTGATGATAAATTGATGGATGGAGTTACTCTTGACGACGTTGAGTCTTGATGATCGCGGACACTAGTAGACTGGACTCCCAGATTGACGATCACGTGCAATGATGCTCTCAACTTTTCCCAGACTTCAATTTTTGAGGTTTGGGCCGAGTCCTCGCTTCGGGATATTTACCACATTCCTTCGCACTGGACTCCTTTTTCTCCGCACGTTCAACAACGATCAACGTGCATTGGAAACGAATCCCACGCGCGTTCCACGGTTCACCAAACGCTACCTTCAATGGTGTAGAAAATTGGTACGCTTTCACGCTTCGACTTGACCTTCCTTCAGAGCTGACGCGTGCGTGAAAAGTCTCCACTGATCTCAACGGCGCTCCCAAATATTGGTCGTTCTGCTGGACTCGTAATTTGAACCTCCTGAAATCCTCACGACTCGCCAAGCTGATTGATATGAGGTAGAGGGCTGGGCTAATCTGCTGATCCACTCGTTGGATCTGGTACCCCTCTTCAATGGAGCATAAGCAGCGAGCAGGGGTGAGGTCCGACTTTTTTCGGACAAGGGCAGGTAACCTATCAAGCATTTTCTCAATCCACCGCGATTCATTTCACATGGGTTTGGCTAGCAAAGGTAATTATAGGAGAAGATATGATATTAAGACTAATAATAGTAGTATCAAGTAGCGTTGTCGAACCGCTAGAACCGGTTTCCCACGGTTGCCCAATTGCCCGTGGGCGGATATCATCCCATCATCCATGCCGAAATAACGCCCAAATCCTTAATCCCGAGTGCATGAATGTACAGAGTTGCACAGTTTTATAGAAGATGAACCAGATGACGTGGGTATAGAGTGTGCAAAAAAGGTCGAACACAATACGGTTTTGTCGGATATTACAATGAATTATATGGGTATGTTTGTACAAAAGCGCTTTTTGATCATGTCGATTCTAGACCAAAGACATGATGTCCATCTTCGCGTGTCGCGGTGGAGAAGGTTGAGCAGTCGGGGACACCGGCTGACTCAACTGTTGACCCTTCGAAGTAGGTCGCTCGTTCTTGTCATTCAACATTGATGGTATCCCGACTCTCATGCTTGGAGGAGAAGACGACTGCGAGGCCAGTATTCCTTGCGTTGGAGGAGGAATGTTGACATGGTGGTTTTCAAAAGGCGGCAGTGGCCGCTGAGTGAATTGAAAGTGCGCGAGGGAGGGTGGTGAAGTTTTGCGTGGAGCCCACTGGGGTTCTCTGAACGAAGGGTTGCCCATTGGGAACATTGACAATTGTTTCATGTCATGCCTGGGATACGCATCGAAAGTTCCGTCTGCTCCAACGAAGCCAGTGGTGTGTGGCGGTATGTACGGCAGTGACGAGTTACGCCTCTCATCCCGATCGTTCATCAAGGGCGGAAGCCCGATTGACGAAAGAGGAGAAACGTTGAAAGGCGAGTCTGACATCAAGGACGGGGTGTCCGTTGACAAGTTCGATTGCACCGATGGTGAGGGTAAAGGTGTAGGATAGCTGAAGTGTCGCGGTGAGTAAAGGCCTTTCGGTGCTCCATTCAGATCGAGAGGCTCGGGACGTCCTTTTGGTGCATACACGGAAGAGTGGGAGTACGGGTGGACCGTCTCCATCATGTGGGGCGTCTGTTCATACGACGCCGAGTGGCTGGGCAGTGATAGTGGTGGAGGCAACACATATCCATTCCCTGGTCGAGAAAACTGTGAAGCGTGGATATCGAAATGAGTAAGTTGGGAGCCTTGTAGTGGTCGATCATTGTTGCTTTCGTCCCTAGATGTTCTACCAGTCGCACGCTTTCTTCGATTCTGGCCTCCATTCCACCAATTCTTGACTGCATTGTCGCTTCGTCCGGGCATTCTCCTTGCTATCTCAGCCCACCTCTTTCCCATCGTGTTTACCAATTCTTCTATCGTGCGTCCCTCTTCCGCTGTTATTGGACCATGATTCAAATTTGGTTTCAGATTCTGGTGATAACGCTCTCTGCATTGCTTCGGCGATCTTGTTTGGATCATGGAAGAAATTCGCACCCAGTTGGAAGCACCAGATCTTTGAACAAGCACCATTAAGGTCTGGTCTTCAGCCTGAGACCAGGGACCACGACGGTGAGCCGGCATGCTTGATCGAAAAATGATATTCTCGAAAGAACAAAACTTGTGGTTTAAATAACTTCAACATCAAGTCAGCTTGAAGTTCTACAATTGAAAGAATCGCGGAAATTTGAGAGAGATGGGCGAGAAAACTCGTCAAAGGGCGAGAAGGAAGCATTGCTAGACACTAAGTATCGGCTAGATATGCTTCGATATGTTGGAATGGCGCTCTTGAGTCCATAACCCCCTCACTTGGCCGATACCGTAGTGAGGAGTAACTAGATTTCTACAGGTGGTCCAAGGAACCAACAAATGAGAAGCGAGACGGAAATATTGCTTACTTGAGAATCTCGATTGCGAGAGAGGGAGAGAAATATGGGTGGTTGTCGATACCGTGGTACCGTGAGCTGATTTCGTCAATCAACCACAGGAGTGATGAGTAAGAAAGAGAGTGAATTTCCGGGTATGCGAAAGTTTGTTTGCAAATCTTTGATTTTCGTGTGGAGAGCGAGAGAGAGTTAAAGTTGATGACAACGGGAATCTGCAGTGGGTGTGCGAGGCTTAAAGCAAAAGGCTGCGTAAGCGGCAAAGGTATGGTTGTTGCTGGAGACAAAAGGCAGGCAAAGCAATAGGAGACAGGCTTCAAGGGTTAAAAACCGATGTGATCAGTTGAAGTGGCGAGATGGGCAAAAATAATATGAGGTCCCATATGGGGGAGGGAAGAGGATATAGATTCGCAGTAACATGCGATCCCCTGCTTGCACGCTGGTGAAGAAAGCGGAAGAACGGGCTCCCCAGTCTATCCAGATCGCTGGTCCTAGGCTGGGATCGCACTGGCCTTCCAACCGTCATCCGTGCCCGCAACCCAGTATCACATCGCTCGAGGCTTCGTATCCCCCTTCCGGTCCTGCACCATCGCCCGCGTTTGGGTCCCCAGTCGATGGATGCCAACCTTAAAGCCAGCGTAATCGCCATCCCACGTTTAAAGACGCTACCGCTATTGACCAATATTTGACGGCACAATGCTGTGGGCCGTGGCGTTCTCCTCAAGCGAGCTGTAACTCATCATCAACTCAAACTATGCCCCTTGTAACGCTCGACTTTTGTACAATAGCTTCGTTCAAGCCATCGAAAAGATGGAGCCTTCAACCGAATCAGCTATCAGATTCACGACTTTCGCAAGCACATTTATTTTCACATCAGAAGCCTGTACGCATTCTGGCGGGTACACGACGGTTGAGAGCACGTAGCACTCCCACGTCCAAGGATCAAGGGGCCCATTAAGGTCTCAGTCAAGTCTCTCCCTCACTACTCTGCGATGTGTATGCACGCTTCTGCACGATAGGAGATTGGCCTTGGACCAGGCCTGGCTTGTTGTTCAGCTTCTCCTACACACAAAAGCAATGGCATTCGCACATGGCCTTTAGGAATAGCCTGGCGTGATTCTCGGCCCCTCTCGACACGTCCTTGAATTGCAATATTCTCTCTCCAGATGCGGCTCTCAGCCTCCCAAGCCCGGGAGTAAACGCGAGAACCTGAAATCAAGAGATTCGAGGCTTGAGGCAGCGCCAGCCGATAAGGTGCCGGCAAGAAAAACGGTAGGGCGATCGGTGCACACGGCAGCAGCCAGGACACACTCCCGACCAGAGCGTGAATGGTTCAGAGAATATTCATCCAGATTACCCACATCGAACTGTAAAATACAGATTCGAACATGAGACGTGATAGAGGCTGATGATTGAATCTGTCAAGATCTCAAATTACGAAGAGAAGCAGGCAAAGAAGCGTCCACATTCAATTGTCGCATATGGCATGGAGCAAGCGTTTGGCCAACGACGATCGAATCAAATGCATGGAAAGTTGTAACGGACGTTGATGGCCGATCCCATATGGTGCAGTAGTAAGAATAGAAATCAAGCCGCTTGGCTCTCCCAAGCACCGCAATTCCGGTTTTTTGGGTCCAAAGTCCAGACTGGCGTCGCGAAGGCGCCAACGTCCCGGACTCAGCGGGCTTGACCTTAAATCTACTGTGAGCCAATGGAAATCCCAGTAGAAGAGGACAGGGGATAGAATTTGGAATATACGCCAATGCAAGCGCTCGTTAGGGTTAAGCCGCCGTCAAGTCTCGTCGCTTTGAGTAACTTGGGCTAGCCACATTGAGGAATTGCTTCTTGAAGGAGAGAAGAACGCCAGAGCGGCAAGCGAATCGATCCTGCGCGTCGTAAGAACGGTGAGATATCGTCGAGCATCGTGGAGTTTCGTGGGGCAGGCGTGTCCGCGGAACGAGGTGATTTGCTGGCCCTTTCTTCCCGACGTTGATCAAAATGGCCATCCATAAAACATACCTCCTGGCCGTTGAAGCCTTTGCTGACGCTCGTTGGTCCACCAGATTGCGAGGTGTTTGCTGCGTGCATCGATCAACCATTCTGTATACCTCACCACGAGTCTGTGGCCTGTTCTACCCCTGAAGACGAATTCGCGTTCTCGAGCCCTCTTCATCTGGTTACCAAATGCGCCAAAAACAACGTTTTCCGCAACGGGCAAGCCTGTTTTTCATCTTCGATGGGCTCTTCGGCGAGTCCGAGAGACATCATTGCGGGTCCAGGAGTTTGTGTAACGTGCATCGCCTGCCGGCAAGCCATCTTCAACGGCGCGACTGCCCTACGCTCAAAATGGAAATAAGAGACGAACCCAGGGAAAAATCGCCCGCACCACGCCTCACGGCATCAGACTACACCAATGAGTCGGTATTCAGTTCACCACCTAGCCTTTCCAAGAGACTTGCATCATCAGAAGAGGGAAGACTCCAACACTCCCACTTCGTCGCGTGCCTAAAGTGGAAATACACTGAGCTTCTCGAACCGCTTGCGTCTTAGAGTACTTTACTGCAGAAGTAGGTCGAGACGACTCGAGCTGATCAACCTGAGCTTACAACTGCACCTAAAAGCTTCTTCGCCGAAAACTTCCACGCGCTGTTGTACGCATTTTGACAATGTTGACAACACCAGAAAAGTATAACTTGAACGCGTACAGATCGAAATCATGTGGTGAAAATTGCCCGGACCATTGTGGGAGACAGCCGTGTCCGGGTCCGAATTTTGGAGCATCTCACGACATGATCCATCGCCGCAACGTCGGTTTTCTCTTGCTACACACCATGACCCGAGGAGAAAAATCCAGCTCTAATCGGTGGAGGTTGTGTCGTACAGAACTGCATGCAGCCTCACACAAATGGTCCGACTAGACGGTCCATATCACAAGGATCAGTCATAACAATACTAACAGGATCTCCCCCCTTGGACGTTCTCGTCCTTGTTCCTTTTGCTAGCAAATTAATACCAATACTCATCTTGCACTCTCCAACTGAGAATCTGGTCATCAAATCCTCCAGGGTTGAACCCATGCAAGGAAAAGATCTAAAGTTGGCATTACGATTCTTATGACACAAAACACAGAGTAATGGTTTGGATTCCCGTTGTTACAACCACGAGATTGGCAGTTGTGGTACTTGTACAGTTGTGCCAATGGCCGCTTTTCTTCTCAATTCTCGAACCACTTTCGAGAACTGTCACGCCAGAACAGCATTGTCACCTAATTAATGGCGAATACCTTCGCTTACCCCAGAATGCCATGACATTTCGGGCCGAAGGTCAATCAGCTGTTGCCATTAAAAGAAACGTGCTTAATTGGAAGCATTTTTGATACAAAGATTCAATACAAACCTTCATTTCCTGTTGTCCAACCTCTCGCGGAGCTGGTGCAAGGGAAGGGAGAATCAGGAGATGGATATATATTGTTTCTATTTTCCCCAACGTGTCTCAGCAATGATGGGAAATCGAGGTTGGACAGCACAAGGTATGTGGCTTACTCGAACGTTGTAGTGGCTTGAAACAAATTGCGATCACTGGGGCCACCCTGTTCTCCTGGCTTTATGTTCTCTCGGGTCGCTATGCCCTGTACCTAGAACGCTGCGAGCTGGGGTCTTCATAGGGGCATGGCCCGGCAAGAGCCGACCAGATCAAAGCTGGCTGTTGCATTAAAACCGTGGGGAAATAATGAAAAAGCAAATGAAAGCTTAACGAATTCCAAATGATTCCTGATCGATGAGATCCATGTGGAGACCAGATACGGAGTTATCATTTGAGACCTTCAAAATACGCGAAAGTGACTATTGATCTTGCTAATTCAATAATGGGCAACGATCACAAAGACAACAGCTGAGCGCTGTAATCGCAAAAACGAAAGAACAATCGGACGAAAGTCTCTCCATTTCTCTCGCTAAAAATGCTTCTTGGTGGAGCGAAATGCATATGCATCATCATGCTCACGATGGCTAACTGCTGCTCCTAGGTATACGTACGATCCACTCACAGCGAGGATTCCTGCAGGCAAGCCTCATCTGGTCAGGCCAGGATTCCGTTTCGTTGACCCTGTCTCCGCTGGAGACATCCAGCTGGGACGGGCGATCGTTGCAAGGTCTGCCTAGGGTTGCTGCCAACACATACGCGCTTCCCTATCCAATGATGATGTCGCCCGCCGCCGAAGTACATACACGGAGGCCATACATCGTCCAGTGCCTTTTCTGGCGCACAACTCTCGCATCCGTCTGTCTTCTGGGCGCAGAAGTGCAGTATCTGCTTCTTCCGGCGCAAAACGTGCAGTGTTGTTCTCGTGGTTTCTCCCGTTGCCTTGCGTCGCGCTATTATGTAGAGTGAGATTCAAGAAGCGACTCTGCAAATCTCTGTCGCACAAGTGGATAATGAGTTCAAATTCATCCAATCCACGATGTCAGTGATTATCGTCGGCTGTGACCATCACTGCGGCACATCTTTCATACCCATGGATGAAGAAGGAGGCCTGTCCCAACTCCCGAAAATCGAAACAAGACATGCTGAGGTGTCGTACTGGAATCTGCCAGGTCGCCGACTACATCCCTCACCTATGCGCTGCAATCGACTTTTCCTCGAGATCTAGTTGGACACCATGCTCATCGTTGCCTCATGTATGCTGCATCATCAGCCCGAGCAAATCCTGTCCCTAGCCGTGTTGCCGGCAGGCTTACCACAGCAAATGCACCGTTGAATCCTGCCTGCATGACCTGGGAATTTCTCCTCCACCAATCGTCAGCAGTCGACATGATCAGTCTTGGATGCTGGGAGGGAGATCCTTCGATCAGCCATATGCTCCTCTTTTGACCTGATGCGTTGAAATCCTACTCGTCGTGTGAACCGGGTGATCATGCATCCGATCGAAAACCTTCATACCCCCAGATCTCACTCGGCAACATCCCGTTAAACTACAGATCTTCACTCAAACACGAGCTGTAGATCCGGTGGTGTGCACAATAGATTTCCTGACCAGCAGACGAGAGCGGGCGCCGTTGTCGACCTGTCTGAATCAAGATTCTGTGCAATCGAGATCTGATGCGGCTGTGTGCATGAAGACAAAGAATATGTGGCGATGATCGGCCATTGCCCTAGAAGGATCCGAGACAACGCTGTCTTGCAGCGATCCGATCAATCTGTCCAGCAATAATTGTCTGACATGATTGATCCAAGAGAAATCCGAGACACATGTCAGGGCAGGAAATTTAGCCAATCTTTTGACTAAGATATGTTAACGCTTGCGAAACTCAGCGGTTGGGATCCCCTTTAGAGGTTTCCAAGATCTGGATCTTATCGACAGGAGTTCGAACTTCGCAAACCCGATGCTCAATTTGCTTGTTTTGTCTCGGTTCTTGTATCTGGCCAAGCAGAAAAAGAAGCATCAATCAAATGCAGATCGTCGTGGTATCGCAAAATGTGTTCAAACACCACCTCACATTCATTTTAAGAAGCCAACACTCACCCATCCACCTCGTAACATATTTTCTCCACCATGAACGAGTCTGATTCAGCCCACAAGTAATTGTAGGGATGACCCCGCATCGTCTCTTCGTAACTCCACAGACTGAACCATTGAGATCCATGTTCGCAAGGTACACTCCTGCTCCAAACCATGTTCGAGGAGGCTATGCTTTCAGATGTGGTTCTTTACAAGCGGAACTCTCCAAAGCAAAAGAAAAGACTTCGAAATGAGACATTGAAAGACTGCCTGTCACCCTGTCTTTCATTCATGATTTGCTTAAAATCTCAACTCTCTATCGACATCCATGATCCTCCTTTTCTCTGAAGGCTAAACCCATGAACCCATCATTTAGGAAGACTGCAATCTGAAATGTCAATTCAAAGCTATGTATATTTAGATGGCAGAAGCTTTCCCGCCAAGTTCTCAAAACCAGCCTTATCACTTTTCATGAGCCAAACGACCACCTCCACATATCTTCTCATTTCTAAAAACAAAGTCGACACCATATGGCAGTCTCCAATAATAGCATCTTAGAACTGCATCTAGTATTCAATTCCATCAATCTCTACTTCCCTTTCCGAAAAAAAAAATGAGGTTGAGCAAACGGCTATTCAAGAGTATAAAATTCCTGCAGCCGAACATCTCCTAAACTATTTTAAGATTCAATTATTTCAAGTAGGAATCCATGAAACTCATAACATTTGACTGATTTCCAACCCCAAAGAACCAAGCAAGTACAGGGATAATCAAGCAAAGCAAAATCTCCAATCAACCCACCTCTGAAACAAGACACAACCATTTCACAAAACTTAAGACCATCATTATTCTCTGTATGACATGCCGGCCCAAAATCAAACACCAAAACTCCCCATGACATCCAAATGTGATGTAGCCAACTTCTCACGACCTCATCCAAATTTGGTTCCTCTCAAACTTCAAGCAACTCATCACTCACAAACCCCGCCCTCTTCTCGAACCTCCCAAGTCCCTCAAACATCAAAATCCATCTCCACGTTACCAACCCACCACCCAAATATTCAAGCCCATTTTCCAAAGGTCACAAAAGCCAAAAGATAACCTTCCCCCAAACCAAGAATCCTAATCAAGTAAATTACCGTCCACCAAAGATTCCAGTTATCATTATACGAGAATCACGTACTTACAGGACCCGTAAATTTCTAAACCCGTTACTGTGACACTCAACTCCCCGATAAAAATCGAGAATGAACATTATGGCCCCGCAATCCTCAAACGTCGAACGCAACTTCATAATCCGATTCATGCCTGAAGACCGTCATGGAATTAATTGTGACAACCACAATTTTCACATCAAGCAAGCGACACACAGGCCAACAGTTCCAGTAAGCAGAAAGTGAAGAGACCATACCCAGGTCCCGACAAAGTGGAATGTGCATTGAAAGTCGTGATATGATGATACTCCGCCCAATAAACAAAAGGAGACCTTGAGCCGCTATACGCCCATCAAGCAATACAGAACAGATACGCTCATCAAATAAAAGAGATGCCCGAGTCTCCGATCAGGAGAGGCAAGAGATTGAGACCAAGTAAGGCCATTGTCCAAACACCCACCCCAAATCAGCAATAGAACTCCACATATCCAAAAAAAGATCCGACCCCGAGATCAGTGGACAACTCCTCAGAAATGCTGCACCGCTACCAAAAGAGAGACACAATCATCTATCCAACTCCTCATCTCCACCTGTCGCTCAAATCAGATCAGGTCGGCTTTCCCAACCAAATATCCCCACCCTCCCCTCTAACCCACCGCCCCCAAGCAATTCCGTAAGACTCCTCCAAATCTCTAACCCACCGCTTTGTATCAAAAAGCGCACTACTCCACCTGGCCTCATAAAGCGTCTTTCTCAACTCCGCCAATCGGCCCACAGGTCGATGCTCATCATACGTCAAATCATTACCCAGCTTGATAGCCTTCTTCTCATAATCTTCCTCATTCTTTGCGATTAAATCTTTCGCCGCCTCTTCACCTTGCCGTCCTTTCGGTAACGCTCCTTTCAGAATAGACGCGGCCATGCGAGAGCACATTTTGTACTGGTACCTGGGTAGGGTAAGGAGAGGTGTCCCACTCCAGAGGACATCGGCGGCTGTGGTGTGCGCGTTGCATTCCGGCGTGTCCAGGAACAAATCACAAATGCGTGCTCGGGAGATATGCATGTGTTTCGGAGCCACATCCGTGAAGATGACTCTGGCTGCAACTTCAGGAGTTGCCCATTTCTCAGCCGTTTGCTTGAGATATTGCTCTCCGAGATCTGGGAAGCGGAGGAGCCAGAGGACTGCCTTTGGTACGGCGGCAAGAATGCGGAGCCAAGTTCGGAAAGTCGTTGGCTCGATCTGAGAAAGACTTTGTTAATTTCAATGTTGTGTATACCGAGATGTGGGTGACATACCTTGTAGAGCTGGTTGAAGTTACCAAGAATGATTGCATCATCCTCCAGCGTTGGAAACAATTCCTTGCGCATCTTCCAGCGCCGTTGCTGTTCATCTTCCCAACTCAATTGCCGCTCCTTGCAATCTGGCGCACTTTGTCGATGATCGCAACAAAAGAAAGTGTCACGGCAGAAGATGATGTTCTCGCCATAGATCCAATCTTCCTTCTCTGCATTCGTGTTCTCGTCCTCGATTGCATCTTCAAGGTCAATGTTACGTCTCCATGGCCTGATTGTGTCCACAGGGACCGCCGTATCATCAGCAAGGAGATAGTCGCACCATTCAGCGCCCAGGGTACCGGCGAATCCCATGAAGGACATTTGAATTGGAGCCGGGCGGGCAGCGAATACTTCGTTCCGAGCTCCACGTGTGTAGCCATTGAGATTGACGAGGATATGAATCCCATCGGCGATGATTCGGTTGATGAGCTTTTCAGCTGACCACGCAGTCGCATCATAGAAATGAGGCGACTCCTCCTCGATCTGTTTCCTGTGTATAGAATTGTCACTTGTCGTTGTGGCGTAGCAGAAGGCTTCTACTTTGGTCTTATCATGCAGTCCGAACACCGACTGCATCAGATGTGCGAGAGGATGATTGTTGAAGTCAGAAGAAACATAGCCTACTTTGAGTGCAGGACTAGGAGGGGCAGGTGGACTGTACACCGTTCGTGGTAGCCATGGTGCCTTGAGCGTGGAAGCGGAGATTCGAAGTCCATTTCTTTGCGAGATATGTCTAATTTGCTTTGCAGACATCGGGCAGGTGAAGGTATGAAACGGCAGAACCGTAGGAGCCGCAGGAATAGTAATGTTTGCAGGTATTCTGGGCCGTCTGTACGTCGCAGAGGGCCGATCCTTGCGTGTCACATACCTATCCTGGTACCATTGCCAAGTGAGGCGCTTGATGGCTCGTTCGGTCAGTCTGATAACTCTTGCACCCTCCGACTTTTGCCCCGACCATTCTTGCAAGGTTTTTGCCAGAGACACTTGTCGCTGTTTTGAGTCTTCGGAGTTCCCAGCAAGGATTGAGAGAGAGCCCAGAATTTCATCGACGAAGCTTGTACTGATGGTGCCTCTGCCCCATTCCTCTCCATCGGCCAATTGCTTGTCGACCAGATCCACGACGCGTTTGACCCATCCGGAGCTCTGCGCACCGGGCAAGCTTGCGTCTTTGAGCATGCCACTCTCGTCAACATGCCAACGATCATACTGCCCGTTCCTGGTCGCTATACCACCTCGTCCTTGCCATCCGCAGACCGAGTTCAGTGCGTTAGCCAAGCCACAAACCGCCTCCGCAAAGTCTGGACTAGCAGTGACAGCCCGGCGATAAAAACCTATCGCATCGGCAATCCGACCGGTGTCCTTGACCGCATTGGCCAGATTGGCAAGCGCAATGTCGAAGTTTGGATCGCACTGAACGGCCTGCTCATACATCTGGATTGCCCACTGAAGCTGTCCAATATCCTTGAGTAGACTTCCATAGTTGGTGTACAAGTGAGCATGCTTCTTGTCTAGATGCAGACCATAGTGGTAATAGAGGAGAGCGAGATGTATGCCGCTGCCGGAAGTGACGCCAGGATACATCGCTTGAGGTTTCGATTCCACTGGGACCGAGCGCGACGGCGAAACTTGCTGTACACTGGCAAGAAGGATACCAACATTGTTGGCAGTCGATGGGCTTGGTTGCAGGGAGAGTGAGAGATAATACAAAGCCAGAATCTCTCTCACACCAAAGACGGTCTTGAAAGGTGAACCACGTGGCGAGTTTGACGCCATGCCATCCTGAAAAATCTTAGCAAGAGAGAGTAGTGAGTTGCTGGTCGTCGAGATGACGGCTTTCCAGGCTTGCCCCTCAGTAGCAGTGTGCCTCAGTCCAGGGAGTTCCCCGTGTGGTCCGAAGCAGAGCTTTGCCGTTTCTAAAGCTTGATTTGGTGTGAGTAGAATTGGATCAGTCGAGGCTGCCGCATTTGTCTCGACAACCTCTGTTTGTTTGCTGAAAACCGAGAGAATGTGTTTGACGAGGCCGTCAATGGTTCCAAATTGTCTCCCAACTCCAACCATGACCGCTTCTTCGAATGCTTTAGCAGCCCCGGCGTTGTCGCCCATTGAGTAAAGCATGTTGCCTTTAGCATGCACGAGCTGAAGTATGCGACCGTTGTCAGTCCCTGCGACCGCATATCCACTTGAGCCGAAGCCCGGTTGACTCGACCCAGGAACTTCCCGAGTGTCCTTCACGATACTGCGGTCCACCTCACCCTCGAAGTCGAAGAAAGGTTTGTCAGAGATATCAGAAAGACTCGGCGATTCGGTCATCGAATTTGACCGTTCGCTCATGTGGTCCACGGTAGGTATCTGGTCAGTGCTTGGTTGCAAGAAGCGTTGGACATAGTCGATCACGCTAATTGCTTCCTTGCTCCTCTGATCACTCGACAGAAGGCCGACCAAGTGCTCAACGGCTTCAAAGTAGCTAGGCCGAAGCGTGACCGCTTTAGACCAATAGCTTTCCGCATCCTTTTTCCGCCGTGTGGCAAGCATTGTGGCGGCGAGATTCGACATAGCCTCCACGTGACTCCCATCGATGGTCAGAATCCTGGTATACCATTCGGTGGCCTTCGCATAGTCACCCAAAGCATAGGCCAAACATCCTCCCAGTAGCATGCCATCCACCCATTTCCAATTCGACTCGCGGCAGTACTCCGTCAGGGAGGACAAGGCTGACGTAGCTGCGGCTGTTGGACTTCCCTCCATTCGCGGTCCTGAGGGGGAGTTGGACGACATTAAAGACCCAGAACTCCGCCGTAACGTCTTGATCTGATGTGAGCTCTGTGATTGTTGACCACCAAGTGAGTGTGAGATTTGGTGATGAGGTTGCCACGAAGGTTGAGATCCCTCGTTCGGTGTTGTAAGCGTTCGCGGCATATGGGTGGCAGAGACACTATGTTGTGTCATGTGAGAACTCCCGCTTCGACTGAGTTGTGCAACACGGCCACTTGGGACAGAGTGTCGGTGTCTTTGTTGTGTAGATCGGTCTGAGAAATTAAGAGTAGGTTGGCGAGGAGGTCGTGGCCAAATGTTTGGTCCTGAATGATGAGTGGATCCGGAATTGTGCCGATTTTGATGCTGTCGTCTTCGAGTATCATGCAAATATTGTACCAACTCGATATAAATAGAGTGGGCCCAGGAGAAAACCTTCTCTCGACGCTGAGCATTGTTTGAGTTTGGACCGAAATCTTGGTGCAAAAAGGATGGTGGTTGAGGGTTTTGTTGTGTGGGAGTTGTTTGACCTGAACTGAGGCCAGACTCGGCTCTTGACATGCTCTCCATGGACTGGATCTGCGGTCTCCGAAGGCTTGAATCACTCATGCCGTACAATCCCAATCCATCTCCATGGAACCTCTGCACATTCTTCCGGTCCGGCACTAGTCCATACGAAGGCCCTTGTCCCAAATAATCTGATCGAGATTGTTGCTGAGATTCCCTGTCGTCTGGTGGCAATTGTGGGATCTGGTATTGCGGAGTCGAGCTCATGTTGCCAAAATCCGGACGACGTTGCACGGTATTCAGCCACGCTCCGTTGGACATCTGCGGTGTAGCCCAAGTTGTCGTATGCTGAGGGTAATACCGCATATCTCGCATCGCAGCAGGTCGGTAAGGCACATAGGTGCCATTTGGCCAGTATGGTCCGTAAGGCCCGGTATCATTCGAGGCCGTGGGCCCGAAAGAATACTGGAATGTAGGTGGCATAAAGGCGTACGGCTGATTTCCGTGGTGTTGAAAATGCATGTGAGGTCCTTGCATAGGCATCTGATTCAACATGGAGTCGATTTGTGGAAGAGGTTGAGCAAGCGTCCAAGACGAGTTCTGCAGATCTGGACCAAATTGGGTATCACCACGCCATGAAGGGTTGCGGAAGTCATGCTGCTGCTCTGAGGTGTATCCGGATTCCAGATGTTGTCCTTGTGGTCTCATTGGTAGATCCCGCATCATGCTTCTCGGTGTGTTTTGTGTGCCTTGAAATCCACCCTCAAAACTCTCCGACACAGGCAACAAGATATGTTTCATAGCATGCGGCCTTTCCGTCTGCTCCACTGAAGTCCCATCATACGCAGCATTCAGTATACCATTCGGAGTCTTCCTTCTCAGCATGTGTTCCGACTGACTGACGGCCCTTTGTCCACCCTCACTCCGGGCTCCGGCGTCTAGAGGATATGAATTCGTCCGTTGTAGAGGGTGGGCGTATTGGAGAGGCATCTGAGAGCGGTCTGGAAAGTACTGGCCTCTCCGGACACTGCCCTGCTGGGAGCCATGTTGGAGCTGCTGTAGCGGGGGCGTCAGCAGCGGCGAGCCAGGGACGGAGTTGTAGGGTGTATTGAGGTGGTCGGAGGGGTGTCTATGGAAGATTGGGCGGTCCTGCTGGGTGGGCAATTGTGGGTGAGGAGGTCGTTGGATCATAGTCGTAGCCATGCAGGCAGAGAGATCAGAGCAGTTAGACGGTGATTAGAGATGTCCCAATGCCTTTTCGTCGTAGGGGTATGATTGTCGACTCAGCGCCCTCGCATGGCATTATTCCTCTCGCCGGCGTGTTCGAGTCCTACGTGTGTCTCTGCGTGTCCTTTGTCGAGTTTGTTGGATGTTCGGTGGGTGTTCTCTTTTGTTTCACTTGCTTTGCGCATGCAGTCGAAAGCCAGGGCGTCACTACTCCCAAGGCTCGGGCAGCTCCACACCTCGACGGACCATCGGAGAACAGGGCCCAGAATAAAATGCTGAGCAAATGCAAAAGGAATGCAAAAGGAACGAGGAACAGATGATTACTTGTGGAGTGATTAGAACTAAATGACTGGTCTGTCTCTCCAGCTGCATGCTCTCTGTTTCTTCTGCAATCCATCACCGAACACGACGACGCCAGCGGCAGCACATGCCTTGCTGGCAATCTGATTCGCTCCAGCCATTTCTCACTGTTCCACAGTATCAATTCCTTTGCAGGGCATAGCATCCTTGTCGCTTGTTAGCGTCGCCGTTGCGAAGTCATGGTGCGCCAGTTTGTGGATCACACTTTAATTGAAGACGAGGATCGTCACGATATACGCAATTGTGAAGATTGAATGAGGTTGCTTGTCAACTGTCGCCGTCAACTTGTCAAACTCTTCAAATATTGGCGAGCTTGAACTTAACCTGAATCCTTGAAATCACTTTTGGTGGGGGGCATCGACTTGCATCTTGTCTCGGCTGCTTCACCCACCACGAAACCCTGCTCACCAACAACATGTTATAGTGAAATAGATTGCTATACCAGTAGACAGCTATCCAGATACTCATCGCCACTCTATCCACATTTCACCTTGATATTGCCATAGTGCTAGAGACGCCATCATCCTGACTTAAAGGTTCCCTTTAGAGAGAGTTTGCGTCCATGCTGACAGCCACCCAACCTGTTTTGCTCTTTTGGAGGATCGGCGGGCGCGAAAAGCGGATAACGGGCCTTGGTGGGGGCTACTCCATTTCAAGAAACGCCTCCAAACCCTTCAAATGCTCTTCTCAGCACGGAAAGACGCATGCGAGAAGCACCGAAGGAGGCTGTGCTGTTGCTTGCCAAATTCTGGGAGACTCGGACAGCGACGTCCTTCAGCACCTCAAGCGGAATCATCCCTGGAACAGAATTCCATCAGCTTGGTTGTGTGCTCCGGTCAAGAGGCTGTAAGTTTATGCTTTGCGGCGACACTGATATGCGTCAGACATTAATAGGCCGTTTCTCGCAATACCGCGTTCTGCGAGTTATGGGCCCCATCTGGGTCGTGCGTCCAGAAAATCAAAGCAGATTGAGAAAATAAGTCATAATTTAGAGAGGGATCAACGCGAAAAGTCAATGTGTGGTAGGTGGAGGTGGTGACGGGACGGGAGGGACTATGCTCATGGCTACGCCGCGCAATTCTCTGAAGCTGCCTTTATTCTTATACTTTTTCTAAGCAATGTGGACTAATTACAACCTAATCTTCGCACTTCCATTTCCCCATCTCTCACAAGCAATCATCTCATCTCGTCACTGGTAGCATCTCTCCCACCAGAGGTGTCACCAACGATAGACGGTCCCTGCCTGATATCGACAACATGAGACTTGTGCATCGTCCCTGCAGCTGTACAACCGTGGAATCTCGGCATTGTCTTGTCTTTGCACCATCACCGCCTCTCAAAGTATAGGCATATCATGCCATATGAAGAAACGTCCTCTCATTCGCCTTCGGAATATCGCTTTGTTCCGAAAACAGCACACTCGAAGCAACAACGAGCGCGGTAAATTCCTGGCAATCTTTTGATTTTCTTTTTTTGGAAGAATTCAGCTCTTATTGGCAGCTGAAAAAGTACCCGCTACGGACTCGAGAAAATTGAGAAGCAGATTCTTACCTCGCAGAGACAGGCATTCTCGTTACCATGGCCCGTAGAGGGGTTCGTAAAGTTGAAGAAAGAATAGAAGGGAATTGAGATGGTCCCAAGACCCCACTCCTCCCAACCGGGAACAAAATGTTCAAGGAACAGGCGGAGAGAATCCCCTCCACTAATCAGACAACTTCAAGACCTAAAATCCGAATGAGAAGGCGGTGAACTCTTACCACATTCTAAAAACCAATTCCCCGGTCTACAAAGACTCATAATCAGATATAGGACCAATCAGTCGGAAAATATGATTCCAAATGATGGATGGTAATCTCCGCACTATAATTCCTATATACAAAGATATCTGCCCTTACTACCACCTACTCCTCAGTCTTCTAGAGATGCAATATCGAACGCCCTCAATGTAAATGCTAAACGAAGAACCCAAAGAAAATATGCATCGATCAAGAGATGGAGAGACAGTAATAAATACAAACAGAGAAACCCCTCCATCAATCTCCCATCACAACTTCACCGCCTCCACTCCATCAACCTCTCAGCCCCACCCTAATGCAAAATCTCGTCCGCATTAACAACCTCACTCAACATACTCGGTACATACCCCGCCTTACTATGATGACTACTAACCCTACTAATCCTATCCTCCCTCCGTCTCAACTTCTCCTCAAAACTCAGCCCCTCCCCATTCCCACTCCTCGCCTTCCTCGCCCTCGGCGTCACAGGTCCCAACTGCTCAAGCGCATTCCCATTCTGTCCCGTATGCGGTCCTAGAATCGCCGACGGCGGAAGCGCAATCCGTTCCTCGCTGCCGTTACCAGAATACATGGATGTGAAACTGGTGTTGGCTGATTTCTGGCGATCGCGCAGGAAGGAGGGTTTGGGATGGGCCATTTTTTCTAGTTGGGCGTCGACGACTTCGGCATAGGTGCGGGCGGGTGCGTGGATGCGGCTTCTCTCTATGGGGTTTGGTGGTTCGGGAATGTAGGGGATGCCGTAGGCTTCGTATCGCGCTTTGCCGACCCAGAGCATTTGTTCGTGTTCTCGGAGGTACCGTTCACCTGAGAAGGAGGTTTGGACGATTTTCCGTGCCATCATTCCTAGTGCACGTCGCTGATCTGTTTTGTCGTACATGCGCTGTGTGATTGCATCCACGTCTGCCGTTGTTGGGTTGATAGGGAGAATAGGGGCAGGTTTGTCTTCGTCGTCTTCTGCGTATTTGGTCCATTGGTCTAGAAGGGCGAGGAGGTTTATCTGGGCTCGTGCAAGGGAGAGAGGATCGTTCGGTGCGACGATCTCGCTGAATCTTTCGTTGTTTTCGGGATTGGTGAGGACACGCAATGAAGCACCAACATCTGTACAGACGACCGGTGCACCAGTGAGCGCTGCTTCTCCCAGCGCTAGTGGTAGACCTTCTGAGACCGATGAGTTGAGGAAGAGCCAGGTTTTCCCCAGAACCATGCCTGGATCTGCTGAACCTCGGAGGGTCACGTTCGGTGCGAGACCTTTTGTCGCAATGATTTCTTGACACTCGGATGAGTAGATTGGCGCTTTGTTCAAGGCACCATAAATGTCAAGATGGTACTCCTTGAATCCCCACTGATGGACAATGATATCAGCGGCTAAGAGTGCAGTTTTGATGTCTTTGGCAAACCAAACGTGAGAAAGCATAGTGACGGTCGGTTTCGTTGTCGTAATTTCCTTCACTGGAGCAAACTTCTGCATGTCGGTAATACCATTGACAACGGGATCAATCTTGCGTCTGAAGACCTTGCGGTTCTCGACTGTACCTTGAGACGTTCCGATTTCTGTCTCCCAACCTGGATTGAAAAAGTCGGCGCAAGGTAAGATGTGGTCTGCATGGTGTAGGGTGAGCATAGAGCTCAGTCGCATCAGACCAAGCAACGAGTTTCGGATGAACGGAGGAAGGGTGCAGAGAGCTGAGGAGAGGTAGAGATTAGTTTCACGCCAACTGATGGCGTGATCCCAAATTTGGAGCACGCAGTTGCGTTTGATCTTGCAGACAATGCCGTATGCTGCGGACACACTGTGATGCGATGCCTGGAACACTGAAGGAACTCGCTCTGGTATTGGAATGGAGAATATAAAGAGATCTGCGAATGGTTAGCAAAATTTCGGGTATGAATCACTTTCGAAACATACATCGGAACCACAACTCGAGAGCTGAGTCGAGATGGCCGAGAGTCGGTCTCTCTGTATCGAACCATTCGGAGGGTGGTTTGGTATTTGGAAGATCGTCCGCAAGCCACAGCTGTCGCCAGGCTTCTTTAACAACATCACTCGTCCAAACCTCTTTCCAATGTCTTGAGTCCTGGAAGTATGTGTTCAGGTTGACAAAAGCCCGAGTTGCTTGCTTAACGTCGTCGTCTGAGAGGATTAGAGCGCGAGCACCTTTCACGAGAGCTGTCAAGGTAGGCAAGAAGTTCCTTTTGATGTCTTCTCTCGTTGCCTCTTTAACCAAGTGGTCAACTTCGCTGTCAAGCTTGTTGAAGAACATCCCGTGCACAGGGTGCATGAACTGCATGTCATGTCTTAGCATTTGTCATCCCAAAAGAGGCGCGAAGAAACTTACGTCAAGACCCCACAGCGGGATGACTTTAAGCGATTCGACGTTCTCTTGAGTCTGAAACTTCGGCAAACCAAAATCATTTGCGGATTCTACAACCATATTCCATCGAATAGTGCGTAAGTTATTAATTAGATCTCTTCTGCAAGCCGAAACTCCTCCACCTTCATTCGGCCAAGTTCCGGTATCCACGGCAATAACATGCATGATGTCGTCGGTATCCGGCTGGAGTGTTTTGGTCCTCGTGTAAACCACAGCATCGCCACCCTGTCCGAATGTGATCAGATCACTTAGTCGGATAGCCAGAGGCGTCCATGCAGAAATATCGTTGGAGAGCTCAGAGCTGGCCATGATGGTATCGGCATGAAGCGCAAGATAGTCCTCGGCTTTGATGAGAGCCCCGCGATCGCGTCTACGCCAATATGGTTTCAGCATTCCATCTTCTCTGAGCAGTTTTTCGTCCAGCCATCGAATCACCACACCATCAATCTCTGAACTCTTCTTCCAGACTTTCCACAACTGAGAGCGCTTCTGAGAGGTGGATGCTGGGAGAAGAGTGGTATTGAGATGGAAAAGGCGCTGGAGGGCTCCAGAATTTACTGAGCCAAAACTCAGCAGTGGATTGTCAGTGAGGAAGGTGCAGTCGTTCGGCTTGATCAGCAGCCCTAGCCAGTCATGTCGGATCATTTCAGGTGTCTCGACCGGATGCCCATTGAGTTTGGTCTGGATGACTGGATGATATTGGTGATTGTACACCCTGCGAAGTGTTAGTTCGAGCGATCAGGAAACGGAGAGTCCGCATACCAAAGACACTCATAGACATCCGAGCCTTGCACAAATGTTGCTTCTTGCACACGAGAATGTGGGATCCATCTCTCCGGTTTTTCTGGATGTCGAATGGGTGGGGCTGCCCAACTGACGTTGCAGGAAAGATGCGGCAGCACAAACTCTGCTCTCAAGAGCTCGTCATCGTATTTGGCATTCTTACGGTAGTGGTACTTGAACCTAATCAGATTTCCATGTCTAACATAGCTGCCCGACTCAATGAAGCCCTTGTGGTTATACTGAACCACGGAAGATTGATTCTGGCCCTTGACGCAGACCCTTGTCAATGGGATGCGGGCAGCTTCGGCTCTTGACATTCCTTTGGTCGGTCCTCGCTTTTTGTTCACCGGATACTCATAGATGTATTCGTCGGTTGGGAGGCCATTTTTGAAGACTTCTCTTCCAGTCAACCGCATATCCTTGGAATAGGTACTCACGGCAACCACTTCTCCATTCTGGGGCTCATTGTCGTGTAATCCGGCGTAGTAAAAGAGCTTGAAACTGCCTCCGCCACCTTTGCGAATGAAAGCGGTGACATTTTTCTCGTATGCCTGGATAGTAAGATGGTCCTGTTTCAAAGTGATTCGCGTGCCTTTGATATCCTTCCACATTTGCTTGAGGGCCATGCGATTCTTGAAAAGAAACCAAGGCAGTGTGACTGACTGTACCTTTTTCGAATATATCCACAGACAGACCAGAAGAAACTTGGCCGGTGCTGCAGCAGATCCGTACCGCTTTACCACACAGTTCAACTCTCTTTGGTACTCAGGATCTGCAATAGGCGCGATCGTGAGGAATTTGACCCAAATGCCCAAGGCGTGGTAGACTTTGGCGAGAGGAGAGGTGATGAAAAGGGTCGCCCGATGAAAAACGGTGTCTTTGGTGTTGATACTGTTCTGCTTCTTGAGCCATTGGAAATCCTCGGAAACGTCCGTGACAATGCTCTTCTCCGAGAGCTGCTTCGCAGCCTGTTTCCGGAAGTAGTTCAACTTATGGACCGAAAGGATAGCGGCCAGGTCATAACGAGAAATCCTGGTTTCTAGAGCACATCCATCTTCCGCTTGAAGGTTGTTCTCCAGCCACAGCAATTGAGCGTTGGTTGGTGAAAGAGACTCCCCTAGGCAGCGCTTGAGCAATAGGCGGCGTATTTCGAGCGGTATGGAATCCCACATGGTATCGTAAGGAAGACCATAACATAAATAACGAAGAAGTTCTCGTCTGGTTGCGGCCAGGAACGCGTGCTTCTTCTGTGATGTCAAACTGGCGGGTAAAGCTCTGCGTAGACGTTCTGGGACCCTGGTGATTTCCTCATTCACATAGCGGCAGACTAGTAGCGACTCAGAAATCAAGGCTTGCTCATGTGTCAAGCCAAAGAAGGCCTCTCCGACTGCGTGTATCAAAGTTTCGGCAACCACGCGACAATTGCTGGCAACATTTGTTTGTTCAGTCGATGGCGAGTCAGAGTCTGGGTCGACTATGACATGTAGGCGTCCACCAGAATAGTAGCTGAGAGCTCGAATATCGGCTTCTTTTGGCATGACCGAGCGCATTGAGGCCAATTCCACTGTTATCATTCCACGATCCCAAGCCATCACCACTCGGCGAGAGACCTCGGGGATTCCAGGGTATGCTTCGAGTGCAAGAGATGAGAGCGTCTCTTCATTGCAGGACAGCAGCAAAGTCTTGATTTCGGTTCCCGGGTGCTCTGTTGGTTGGATTGTGAATCTCTCAATGTGTGGTCCTGTGACGATTCCATCATAGAATGCTTCTAGTTCCGATTGGCTCCATTTTTGATCAATCCCAAGCCCCCCATAAGAATGGAAAGCCCTTTGCACCTTGTCATCCTCCAAATTTCCTTTCTTGGGAATGCCGATCTTCGCCGTGAACCAAGACAGTAAGGCTGCGGTCCAGGTGGCAACGCCGAGGGAAAGCACATCATTGAATGCCCATGCAGTGCGTCGAACTGGATCAGATCCTAGTATCGGTGCCGTATTATACCTTTTCAAAATCAGGCCAAGAGGTAGACCTATCAAAACGGCGACAAGTAGAGGCATTACGGCATGCGGTCCTGAGAAGATCTTGTTGTACTAATCAACAGGTTAGCGGGTAAACACGAGTTTGAAATTGGTAACATACCTGATACAGTAGCAGCCCTGTGTATGCGACGACGTAGGCCATGAAAGTCAAAAACGCCATTTTGTTGCCATCAAAGACCCAGACCAAGAGTGCACACATACAGAGAGCCCAGACGTGAACGCCGAGGAATCGAAACAGCGTTCGCCAATATAATCTTCTTTTGACTTTTGCATCGTAGATTTCTGCTGCGCGGATAAACTCTTTTGACTGGATCGAAATTGGTGTCTGCTCTTCCGCCAATTGATGTAGATGTTGAGCCTTATAATCAAGAAGCACTGCTCCTATCAAGTAGTAGGCAAGACCGAAGCCTACAGCAACACGCATCACTTGGTCGCATGAGTATCTGTACTTGCCGATTCCCAGGTCGTCGTCAAAATCATTCCCAAAATCAAGAGCACAATCGACTCTCGTGAGTCCAAGAAGCGGTGCACCATATAGCAGGCCCACCCATCGATCAAGAAGTGCGACGAGAAAGTAGAGGATTGCGGTCCCAACCTCATCACCAGCATTCCGCCAATGGATGAATGAGTTGTGGAGCCTGATGCCTTTCTGATTTTGCATCAAACTGTCGAACGCAACCCTAACCTCAATGTTCCAAGTCGAGGTATAAGGCATAGGCCTTTTGACGTCGGACAGGCGACAATACCAGTCAAGCAGAAAAATGGTGGCCTCCCAGCACCCTGCAAGTTTGAGCACAAGAGGATCGGCTTTAGATCTCTGCCAGAAACGTCGCTTCCTTTCTTTCTCGACAGCGTTACTCAAACATGTTCTTGCAAGACTCATGGCGGCTGGATCGGTCATTCCTTCGTAAGCATCTTTGCGTCCTCCTGCTTGTGTTCGAATGTACCAATCCTTGACAGCGGCGTCATCGACAGCATGTACCTTGGACAGCCATGTTACCCATCGAGATCCAACCCAACGCAGGCCTATGAAAAGAAGACCAATGAAGGCATAGAGAATGACCAAATACACAATAGTGATTTGGTTTGACTTTTTAGGAAGCCAACTCGTGACGATTGGCGATATTAACAGAGTGGGGACTACTGCTATGATGATGTTCCGACCGTTCAGGAACGTTGAGCCTGGAAACTGGAAGCTCGATAGCGCTGCCAAGACCGAGAGATATGAAGTGAGTGCTATAAGGTAGAAGAAAAAGACAAGCCCGTTGCCGAAACTCGATTTGATGCTGATGATTACTAGGCCAAAAAGACCGACAAGCGCAGTGAAAGCCAGACCGCCAAGCAGGCGAGTGAGAATAAACATGTTGGCGGCCGAGAAGGCCATGGAGATGAGGTAGTATGTTCCACCGATGGAGATCCAGGTCCCAATGGCTCCTGAAAGCAGAAGAGAAATCATCAACGCCAGGGTGGCATATTGTTGCTGGTGGGGATTCATGGCTCCGCTTAGGTAGAGACCTCGCTCGATGGTAGTGAGGAGGATGATGTCGATTAGTGCTGGTATGGCAAAAACGCTCAAAAATGTGAAGCGTCGGTAACCAGGCATTGAACTGTCTTTTTGTTTTGGATCGATGTCTGTCGATGCGGCAGCGTAGGCTGATGCAAAAGCGGGTGCGTTGTGAATCCACATTGGCGGTTGATTCTCAGGCAGGCCGTAATAAGCTCGATGTCTATCAGAAAGCAATTTGCCAAAGGCGCTCGGCGAGACGTCAAAGTATGCCTCACATCGGGAGCCCAAAGCAAACAGCTCAGCAAAGGCTGCGCTTTGGTCCGAAAATTCGTTGAACAGCGGATTTCGGTCAGACACTTCGACGTACACCTCTTCGAATGCAGCCTTTCTTGCCGCACAAAAGACCGAAAACAACAGAAGATCAGAAAAGGGATCCAGATGAGTTTTGCGAGCATTTCCGTCTTTATCAAGCATGATTTTGGACAAAACCGAAGTAATAAGCTCTAGTTGATCGTAAAGCTTGTTGTGTAAGATGTCCCGAAAGGCGAAGTGGACATCAGTAAAGACTTCCTCAGCGGTCGTGCTGTCGACGGCTTTCAGGCCGTGTTGCTGGTACCATGCCACTCTTGATCTCACCAAATCCTCTGTGGTAATTGTGTCGCCTATGTACTCGACATTGCCTTTCTCTTTCAAGAGGTCAAAGGAGGGGGCATCCAACAACGCATCTTCACAGCTGACCTTTATCAAGTTTAAAAGAGGGCAGCTTTCGTCCCACTGGGAGAATTTGAACTGCTGGAGGAGCAGGAGAAGGTCGGCTGGCGAGAGTAATTCGAGATCCTGGCGGAGGCGGTCTGGAAGGCGGTCGATGTTTTCTGAGCCAGCGGTAAATCGGTGAAAATCGAGTTCGAGGAGAAGGCATTGATATCGAGGCATTGATCGACTGCTCAAGAACCCATGCAGGATTGTCGAGAGCATATTCTGCGCATTTTTCGAAACGTAGATCACCAGAGATCCTGATCTACGATCTGTCTCGTAGACAGACCAGAATTGGGAACCGGCAGATCCATGGAATCCTGAGTCGATACCAATGTGAATCTGAATTGGGTCGCTCAGCTGATCCAAATCGGAGGCTTTCCCCAATAGATCAGCAAAATCCCTCAAGGCCCGCGAAATCTGTGGGGAGGAATTCGACATGGCCTGTGCAGCAAGGTACAGTTGTATCGGTATGGCAAGATCGCGGACCTTATTGGATGCCATCTGATTGAGCAAACCTAGACGACGAAGACGGCGCTGCGATTTGACGACTTCATGGAAAGCATCTTCCGTCACGGGCAGGCCAACTGGAAAACATCCCAATCCCTGATAATTTGTTCCAGATACCGAACTTGACAAAGGGTCAAGAGCAGTTTTGTTGATCCCTGCCACCCATTCCATTCCATGGCCGTTGTCCCTCAAGGTGTCATTAGTTGAGATAGAGAGAGGTGCGCCACCATTGGCAAAATCTTGTCCTTGGAGAGTCAATGTTGAGATTGAACTGCTTCCCGAGGAAGTTCGTTCCAGGGCATCCAGTATGTAGCGCATGCTTGGTAATATGGCTTCTAAGTCTTCGAATTCCTTGACGTGCAGCGAATAGTGTGAGGAAAGCTAGTGAAGTTAGCAAGGTACGGCCTATAAGATGGAAGGAAATTCTAACCTGTCTACTTTTCCGATAGACCTCGTGGAATCTCATGACTTTCTGATCTTTGAGCCAGTGAAAAGCAGCTAGCGGCTCGAGCACCGGTACATTCGATTCTGCGTGCGTGATAGATGCTTCTGACCCAATCCACGTTATTGCACCATGGTATCCAGACCAGTTAAAAGATCGCTTAACTACAGCATGAGATACCTCCACACGCTCATCGATGGTGTCCCATATCATGACTGTGAATGGTCGCAGACATGATTGTGAGACGAATGCCTTGGTCGCAGATCTCATTTTCTCCATTTGAAAATAGTCTCGTACTTCCCCGTTGGGGAGAATGGTTCCATTTTTGATGATAACACCGGCAAAGTTTTCCATGCCGGGAAGACTAGGCCCCTCCAAGAAATGTGGTGGTACAATTTCAAGGTACACATTGAACCCAAGCTCGGAAAGGCACTTTGCGAGGGCGTTGAGCATCGTTGTTGGAAGGTGACTGTGCCATCCAGCTAGAAGCAGGCCAGTGAATGCTCGTTGTGCACCTGGATGCTGGAATAGTCCGTCCACAGCGACCAAAACTCTTTCCAGAGACCGAAGTATCTTGGTTTCGCTTCCCAGCGACTCAGAGTTCAGCATCTGGAACAGGTCCAATCGTCCAACAACGTGGGGCGAAAATTCAAGATCCGTCTCAGCCAAAGCGTCCAGCACGCCTGCTTGTGAAGGATCAACAACGAGAAGATCATATTGGTTGAGTAGCCGATCTTCTTCCTCTGTAGGAGGATTATGTAGTATGCCTAGATAGACGCCGAAGGATGTAGGTTTGGGGAGGGATTTGCTGAGCGCATCGAAGGCTATGGTACTTCTTCTGAACTGGTCTCGTAACCGCGAAGTGATCTGTAATGAAAGTTCCGGGAGTTCCTTCTTTTCCTGCAATGACATTAGCGAAATACTAAATACTGCTACTGCTACATACTGCATGACGAATTCGAATAGCCTTGATCAGCCCCCAAAACGTCCCGATAAGTCCAAGAGCTGCAGTAACCACAACAATTCCCACCAGCGCCGACTGCCACCACGCACTCAAAACGCCATCCGTAAAGGCCTTGATATCCAGACCTTGCGCCATCGGCCCTCGTCACCAGCAGTCAGTCCTAAGCACATAAGATATTTGGGCGTTTGAGTATTAAGAATTAGGGAGGAATATCAAATGGACATGAGTAGGCAAGAATCCAGTCTCATCGGGGCCATAATGGAAGGATAGAACGCCTAGGTTGAAAAGATTGGTAGACTCCACGCGGTCAGAATGAGAGATGGAGACAAGGACTATCCACAGACTGCACGTGCATAGGCGTGGTCAACTAGAATCAAACAAAGTCGCGGTAGTGGCCAGGGAATAGTAAGATAGAAAGCGTCAGCTGTTTGGATCGGAAGGGGACTATCTGATTGTGAGCTCAATTGAGCACATCGGCACCGGGGAGCGGTGCATGGCACTCAATGTTCAACCTGGAGCAACTGCTGCAGTATTTCCATACGAGGGAACCTAGTGGCCCACTGTATGGCATGTACAGCGACCTCACCTCTCACGAAGATGGAGATTGGACGCCATTTCGCAGACAGACATGGCTGACTCGCGAAATGGGAGGGTCCTCAGACTGGGAAGCGCATGCTGTAGAGATACGGAGGATTGGCACCGTGGAGAAAACATATTATCAAGACGAAACCTGAAGGGCGAGAAGGTGGACATGGTAATAAAGTTTGATGAAGTGAAGTGGAAGGCCGAGAAGAATGTTGTGCTGTGTCAGCGAAAATAGTAGGGACCATACCAGGACACGTCCCTCGAGATCCGCCAGAGTTTAAATGACACGCACTCTCCCTGACACCACCATCTATACATCCAAGTGGCAATGCCAATGTCCAGCAATGAGCATCCATGCCTACATTGCGTCCCGTCAGAGAGCAGTGTTCGTGTCCTCTCGGCACAATGCTCGAATTAGACGCACACTCATGGGCTGCCACCTACCACCGCTCTAGCTAAGGGGAAATAACAACCCCGGATCCCTTCCGCTGTGCCCGAGTTCGTCCAATTTTTCTAGAGCAAGTGATATGTGTGGTCGAACTTAGAGGCTGTTATTGCATTGCTCTCCCATACTTTCACGATTTCCCTTGCTACTTTTCTGCAACTTCTTTTTGTACTACTCCATTCCTTTGAATCTCAGCACCACGATACGCGCAAGGCGAGCCTGATAGATCAGAAGGCCTCCCAAAGACTAAGGCGAGAGCATGCGGAAGGGGCAATTATCTTTCTCATAGATTCCCAGTCGTCGTCAGCTCGGCTTTTCTTAGCTGCCACTCTCTGCATCCCCGCATGACCTTATAAGCCTCTCGACATCCAGGCACGTTCGCTTCTCCAGTCACTCGTTTGGCCTCTGATTTTTCGCCGACATGGCATCTCATTCTTTTCTTCGTCTGTGGACCATCGCCCTGGCCATCACCATATTCACTTCCTTCACCAGCGCCGCTGTCAGCACCAGGGCCAATATTCTTGTAATTGCTAAAGATGAGTTGACTGCCAAGTCTGCTCACTTCGGATTGCAAGCATATGGAATTCCATACCGGGTCTTGATCGTACCTCAAGAGGGTCTAGCATTACCTGTTCTTAACTCATCAGCAACAGTGGGCAACTACGGAGGATTTGTCATTGTCGGCGATGTCTCGTATAAGTACGAGCAGGCTGTGAATCCGTTCCGAAGTGCATTGACGGACGCTCAATGGCAATCATTGTACGACTACCAAAAGAACTTCAAGGTTCGCATGATTCGTATCGATGTGTACCCTGAACCACAATTCGGTATGTCTAGTAAAGGAAATCTTTTAGTGACCCATAATCTGACATCTTTGTAGGTGCAACTCCCGTCCTGAATGGTACTGGATGTTGCCAACCGGATGTGATCCAGCAGGTTATGATCTCCAACAATACTGGGTTTCCTACCGCACAGATGAAGACTATGGCAGGTCTTCCCACCGAGGGCCTTTTCCACGTTCCAGCGCGAATCACTGATCCAAACACAACTTGGGAAGTTGCGCAATTTGATGCTGCAGGTCAATGGACGGAACCATCAACAGCTGCTGTCATCAACGACTTTGGTACTCGGCAACAAATGGTGTTCTTCATCACATGGGGTTCTGATTGGTCTATTACATCCACATTCCTCCAGCACGCGTGGGTGAATTGGTTGACTAGAGGTCTTTATGTTGGATTTCGCCGTACATATGTTAGCACTCAGATTGACGACATGTTCTTGGTCACCGATCTTTATCAGCCCCAAGGGTCGACTTTCCGGATCCGTCCCGCAGATCTCGAGGGCCACATTACGTGGATGAAAGATATTAACAGTCGATTGCCTCGTGGCTCAAACTTCATGCTTGAGACTGGCCACAATGGTAATGGAGATATTGAGGTGACTATTGCATCAACCTCCAAGGTGATGTAATGTGCTAATTGAGTACTCTAGGCCGCCGTCGCACTGGCATCCAATGGCCAGTGTAATCCTATCGAAGCCATTGAATATCCCGATCAAATCGATACTGTTTTGGAATTCCGTAAAGTTCCTGGTTCTGGAAGAGACGTTTGGCCAGCAACCCCGGTGACCTACCAATGGACTGTTCCTTGCGAGAACCTGGATCCACTCATGAGATGGTGGCGCCAGCCCGCTAAGCGCGATACATTTATGCATCTTTCCCATACCTTGTATGTCAAACTCTTCCAATTGTTAAGACTATGACTGATCACTATTAGTACTCACGAGGCTCTGAACAACGCAACATACGCTGATGCTTCTAAAGAGATTTCGTTCAACAAAGTCTGGCTGCAGCACTCTGGTATCTCGTCTGCCAAATACTTTTCTGCCAACGGCCTCATTCCGCCTGCTATCACCGGAATGCACAATGCAGATGTCATCAAAGGCTGGATGGATAATGGCATCAAATTCGTCGTTGGTGACAATACTCGTCCACCTCTGTTTGATACGGTGAGCTTCCGCGATGCCGACCGGCATTGATTCATATAGCTGACAATGCTTAGCGAAATCCTTGGTGGCCGCTCATCTCGAACGTACAAGTCAATGGCTATTCTGGCCTCGTCATCATGCCTCGTTGGGCCACCACTATATACTATAATTGTGATTTGCCAGACTGCACGTTGAACGAATGGATCAACACCTCTGGCGGTTCTGGGGACTTCCAACATCTGCTCGACGATGCCAGACGAGTCAACGCCTGGCATTTGCTCGGTCTTCACTGGGACCCGTAAGTGCTTCGTCAAAGCAAAATAAAAACCCACGCTAACAAAATACAGTTTCATGTTCCACCAGGCCAATTTACGTATGGCTGATGTTCCCGAAGTTCTCGTCAACGGTGTACCTCGAAAGCTGTCTCTCATCGCGATATGGACAGAGGTTGTTCTGCAAGAAATGGTCCGACTGTGAGTACTCATCATAATCTTAGGAAGGCCTCAAGCTGATCACGATTTACAGGACAAACTGGCCCATGATCACAAAGAAGCATGATGATCTTGGCCAGGCCTTTGTTGACCGCATGACCCGCGACCAGTGCAGTCCATTCTTGGTTTGGAATCATTCCGATGACGGAAATTCAGTTGTTAGTGTAACCGTCAACACAAACATCAACGGCAACAAGTGCAATACGGCATTGCCAGTTACTGTTCCAAATGGCGTTGGAGCCATACCAAGAGGCGCTACAAGGGAACAAATTGGATCAGATCCTCTAACCATATGGGTGAAGCTTACTGGTCAGCCAGTTACAATCCAACTCAATCCGCCATTGAAGATATAAATTACAGGCATGGGAGGCGTTAAAAGAACATTCGGGACCTTGGTTATCTTGCATACCATTCACAGGGAGCACTGGTGGTAATATTTCCTTCGTGCATCTGTTAGGCTGAAGTATAGCCTGCAGTCAAAAATGTATTAGTTTTGTGCATAGATAGCGAAGTGGACAATGCCAAAATAGGGAACACCTAATTGTACTATTAAATTTTGGATACAATTGCACAAGTCACTCGCTTAATCTTGTTGCCTTCTCGTGCCTCGTAGTTGAGATGACATGATCTTCGAACTATTTCCCCATGAGGGTAGCTTCCAATAGGAAACTCTCCGGATTCTGCTCCACTTGTTTCTCCACACCACATTGCTACTTCGCGAAGGTACTCTTGTTTGGGAGAGATTCAGAACAAACCACGCCATATGTTGCGCAACTCTTGCTGTGAAACCACTTGACGGAAAATACACACGAAACAGACACCGAGAATGTCACTGAGCTTGTGTCGTTGGACAGGGAGGACCTTGCTCGCATACTATCGACCTCAGCCCCATCCCCCTATAATACCCCCAAATTGATGGAGATGGGCTCTTTCGAGAGTTTAACCTTACCTCTTTGGTGTCCGGCACGACTATGGTTACTCTGATAGAGGATGTTTGCTCCGCTATCCTGGAATCCCCTCCAGACGAAACTTCTCGATGCCCTCTCAGGGCCCTGCTTACAGCGCAGTCTTTACCCTCAATCCGTACACTGGGCTTGGCCATCATATGACCAGAGGCTCTCACTATTTACTCCATGACATCTCCTCAAATATAGATATCTAGCAATCTTGTTCCCCCTCATCATATGGGCTCGAGATCGGTCGATTGACCAACCGAATATACAATGGGAAGAGACGAAAGAGCTGTATCTGGATCGTGGTGGTCTCGTCGGCCAGCGAAGTTACGATGGTCGATCATTGCTATTACCGCGGCGGTCGTAATACTTGCTCTTGGCCTTGGGCTAGGCCTTGGGCTGACCTTGGGTGGACCGGGAGGGAACGAGGATACATCGGCTTTACCCTCACCCCTACCTTCGACACCAGCAAACTTGAAGATATGGAAACCAACTGTTGGGCAGACATGGCAAATCGTTCTATTACAACCCATCATCTTGAACCCAGCTGCGACCACCATTACACCGGATGTAGATATCTACGACATTGATCTATTCACCAACAACCAAAGCACGATAGATGCACTTCATCGGATGGGCAAGAAGGTCATCTGCTACTTCAGTGCTGGCTCGTACGAGCCTAATCGACCAGACTCCAATCAGTTTACAGAGAAGGATCAAGGCAGAGGCCTAGAAGGATGGCCGGGTGAGCGCTGGTTGAAACTCGACAGTGCAAACGTTCGAAGCATAATGAGCAAGAGAATAGACCTGGCTGCGCAGAAAAAGTGCGACGGCATAGACCCGGACAACGTGGATGGATTTGTAAGCTCAACCTTGCTGTCCAAACCGAAGTGACATTCGAACCTAACAAGGAGAATTGTAGGATAACAAGAACGGTCTCGACCTGACAAAAGCCGACACCGTCAACTTCGTCTCCTTCCTCGCCGCGAAAGCGCAAGCCCGCGGCCTCGCCATCGGTCTCAAAAACGCCGGAGCAGTCATCCCATCAGTTCTACCCGCAATACAATTCGCCGTGAACGAGCAGTGCGTGCAATACTCAGACTGCCCTACCTTCTCTGCCTTCGTCAATGCCTCAAAACCCGTCTTCCATATTGAATACCCCAGCGAAGTCAAGGCGGACTTTGTTTCCAACTTTTGCAGCAACACGGGGCCAGGAGCTGGGACGAATGGATTCAGCACTGTCATCAAAAACATGAATCTAGATGGACATGTAAAGTATTGCAATGGACAAGAGGCGGATACTCCTATGGTTCTTACCCCCTAGCGCGTAATCCAATGTATCTCTATATGATTTGGGCGGGTCTTTTTACGTTATAACTTTCTCAACTTGCAAAGCGAGGATTCCGAAATGTCGAAAAATCGCAATTGTACATGCGGTAGCGGCGGGATCTTACATTTATTTTGATCTATTTCTCTGCATATTCCCACACTTCACTCTCTACGGAGTTACCTAGCACGGAGTTCTTACTTTTCCAAACGCCGATCATCCGGGTCACCAATCCAAGCCACCGACGAAGGAGATGCGAAAGAAAAAACGTGCTAGTTTCCCAGTAATTATGCAATTCAAGGCAATATATCAGCTCCTGATCTATTTCCTAGGGGGCCTTTTGGCATCCCCGAGCCGATCATTTCGTTTGCAACCACCCCCGGATCTTCCACTAGTGTTCTAGAAGATCTCGCAACCGCGTCTGCGCGTATTCTGGATTCCAGACCCAGCTTTCTGGAAAGTGTATTTGTGGAGAGCACCCAGACCAAACAAGCACAAACGATACAGGACTCGCAAGAAGTAGATTGTAGACTGGGGATTCCTGGCTCATGTGGATGGTGAACAGGCCCTGGTAATTGTACGCTTTGTCCTCGAGTTTGAGGTATCTGATGCTCCACGTGGAAAGTGAAGGGCACCTTGTAGCGAAAGGCAGTGATGGTCATCGGAATAAATGCGAGTGCACGCACGGGCGCAGGCATCTCTGCAATTGTCGTATCTTGCGTCCGTTCTCGATCGGAACAAGTACGTACCTCCCTAGCCCTGGTTTAAGCCAGAAGACCAGTCGCTACTCTGCCAAGTTTTCTGTATCCCCAGAAAATCAGGTAGACGAGAGATCCGATTGGTGTATAATTTCTCTTCCAAGATCACCCTCATGACCATGGGCCATGGGCGATGTCGTGCTGACAATTCTGGAAGGTGCGAGAAACGAATACCTGGAGTGACGGATTTTTGGTTGGCGCTATGGAACAAACATTTGTTCCAGATGGGTATTGGAGGCTGAATATCGGTTCCGCCAGATCGTAAAGCGCACTGCGTCCACGATCCAAATTGAACGTTAAGAATATAGCAGCTTGCATATTCGGATCCAGGGTCGAGTGTAAAATCAAATCGCCACGCAGAGAGGCATGGTCAACTACAACGTGACCTACGAGGATCGAGGCCATCATCACAGCCACTTATAACGATACTTGCGAAAATTCGAAGAAAAGAAAATTGCTCGATGGTTAGTCGCTCGTCAAAGACTGTAGTGGCAGGAGACAGGTGACTGTGCGACTGAATTGTAACATTTCATCCTTGTGCACACCGGTAAGTCGTTTTCGCAAAGCGAATGTACCGCGGGTACATCCCCATGGAATAATTTACGCGGGTACATCTGTTGTTGGTTTCTTAAGCTCCATTGTTCTCCAGTTTTGAAGTCGCGGTATGTGCGGTGTCCGGGCGACCGATCACAAAGTGGTCGATGAAAGAGCCAAATGCTGAGATTGAGGCAGTCTTCGCGCGGCTCTTGGATCGATGGGAAGCCCCAGTGCCTCGGAAATCGTTGAAACTTCCTGTTCCAATCCGCCATCACCGTGACAGGTCAAGTTTCAATTTAAGAATGTGGAGGACCAAGCTTAATCGGGCTAGTTGTTGGAGTACGGGGAAGGATGTGAAGTTTCAATCGTTCCGGTGAAACGGTCCGTCAGTGGGGTGAGAATGATATTGAACTTTGTGGACCTTGTTGAGATAGACGAGGGAGACGAACAATGTCGATTTAAGGTTGGTCGAACCCCAGAATCGACTGGGATCAGCCTTGCATGGTTAGAGTGCTGGAGATCCTAAAATTGTTTTGAGCAGCCAATAGAAAAAACATTATAGTCAGGCAAGGGTCACTATTGTTTCTAGAATAAATCTGACGTGTGGACTGTGACGAATATCGGCGAATTTGACTAGTTGCGTCCGTGAGTGTGGTTTCGTACCTTCAGTCGCTCGCAATCTGGAGACTCATTTGTGTCCGTACAGAAATGATAACTGATCAACAGCCAAGATACTTTGCATGCGTCATCGCACATTGCTAAGATCCGAAATACGATTTTGGCTGGTGGTCTAGATAACGACTCTCACAGGGAACCGGTTTTTTATCGTATCGTACAAGGTGACGACGATTCCCAACAATCGTCGCTGAGCACGAAAATAGGATTAACGCTGACGCCAGAGATACTAATACAGAATAACAATATAATAAGGTATGTCATAAAACGCCACCAAACCAGATGCACCTTCTCCGTGACCGCAAAATGCCCAACATTGATGCATGGAAATGAGTCTATCGTCGATCCTCGCTCATTTATCACAAGTGAAATGAAATAACCCATGTTCTATTCTTACACCATTGCGTCAATGTATTCCTGAAAACGCGGACTGAAGCGCTGATAGTAGTTCTCCGAAAGATCTGTTAGAAACAGGCTGCCTGACAGCTCTCTTAGCTCGCTCACAAGAGCTTTCAGCTGCGGATTCGGCATGTCGGGCGGTATTGAGTGCATGAGTGCACAAAGAACATCTCGATCAGGTAGAGCTGCTAAGGCTTTTGCTGCTTGTCGATTGATGTATGTTTGGTACTGTTCTTCGAACACCACCGTCCTGTCTGTAGTTCCCAGTATCCGAGAGTCGGGGATACTCCCGGGATTCATGACTGCGAGGAAGAGATGTAAGTGGGAGATCGTCGACAAGGATTGAGCGAAATAGGGAAATTGGAAGTAGCGTTACGATAAGTGGGAGTGGCAAGAAAAGGCTGAGCTGACTAACCGACGAATGGTATCTTACCAATCGAACCTGAAGACAAACCGCTAGTGTTCTTGATCCTGGTCTTGACATCTGCGAGCAAGGTCGTATTGTGGTCGTCAGCGAGCTGAGGTGACTCATCAAGGAAAATTCCTTGCATGGCTAGATTCGGATTCGATGCTCTCCATTGTGCGTATTTCGCAATGTCAGCGTAGGCGCCGTCTGCGGCTCTTTTTCCATAATCGAGAGCGACATAACCTATCGTCCTGACATTAGAGAACGTGTTGAGTCGCGAGATCTCCCGGGTGTAATTGGTATCGGGGAGAGCAGCGGCTCCAGGCCCACTCGCTGGGTTTATTACGACAGTGAAGTCTACTGATGGGTGGGTCTCGATGCTGATCGGCAGACGGCATTAGCATGAGTGCACCAAGATGGAATATAGATTGATGGAGAATGATAAAAGAAAAAGGTGATCCTTACGCTCGATAAAGGGGATCCCATGCCCCCTGGACGGGATAAATGTAGAGTGGAATTAAAACTCCAGACCTCGGCGCCATCCCTTGTGAACTTTGTGAGATGTAGCCGGAGTCAGCGTTGACTGGGGTGCCGAAAAGAACGAAACTGCAGAAGGCGAGCAGTAGGAGTTTCCACCGACGACAGGTAGTAGGCTTGGTATACCAGTCAACAGGATTATCCATTTGAAGATAAAGGGATGTAAAAATTGTTTTAGATTGGTGTTCTGGCGGCGTTGAAAATAAAGGAGGGTGGATGCATTGGCCAAAAACAAAGGGAGAGAAGCGATGATGAGAGTTTCGAAGGGTGAAGAGAACTGCGAATGGATGTAATGCAAACTGCAGGCGGTCGTCAGCTCCAATCTAATAATGTGCTTGCAAAATCATGGCAGATTTGCCATGGGTCGCAGCTCAATAAATTTGCATCAGGCGCCTCCAAAGTGGTGGCAGGGATGACCTCGTTAGAAACACGTTGAAGGTGGCCCGCCGGTGACAGGAAGGTTGGATGGCATCGGCTGAAAATATCTAAATCGATGTACGGAACGGGGCAATTTTCAATGGTCATTCCGTTGGCTCACGGGAGACCGTTTCATCTAAATCGTGGCAAGGCTGTCTCCCCGCCAATACTGGCAGCTTTATAAAAGACTTTGACCAGTATCGCGTGCTGTTGGGAGTAGACCACCGCGCATAATCCGACATTCGTTTCTACTGGCCTCTTGTTTTTTTTTGTTTTCGTTATGGACACTCGCTCAGACTCCAGATCACCATCGCCGTCACTCTTTGGATTGTGCTCTCGCTCGGCCAGCACTTCAGACGTTGCCACGCCCGAGTCGATCGGCACACCAGGGACCGACACTTCCATTCTTTTCGATGACGTTACCGTGGAGCCGTTGGACATTTCAGACAAGTCCTACATTTTGGTTGTAGGAGGTCTTGGGTATATTGGCAGCCACACAACGCTTGAGCTGCTGAAGGAGGGCCATAATGTCGTTGTCGTCGACGACCTCAGCAACGCGTTCCGCGATGTGCTCGACCGGATCGAATATCTGGCGGACGAGTACTGCCAAACCAATAATAAGCCAGTCCCGGAGCTGAAGTTCCACGAGGCGGACTACAAGAGCCCTGTCATGAGGTCGATCCTGTCCACTTATGCCTCGAAAATCCCGGGCGTCTTGTCTCCCATATCATCTCTCAACCAGGCGTCGTCTAGGATCAAAGGCGTCATCCATTTCGCTGCTTTCAAGGCAGTGGAGGAGTCAATCAACAACCCTATCCCATACTATCTCAACAACGTATGCGGAATGGTCAGCTTTCTGTCGATCCTTCAAGAATTTGGCATCATGAACTTTGTATTCTCATCGTCGGCGACTGTTTATGGATCAAAGGCCAACCAAGGGTACCCGCTTCGAGAGGAGCATTGCGTGCACGAGGAGGAGATCTATACGGATGACCAAGGCATGCAACAGAAAGCAGAGCCAGGTGTGTCAGGATTGACTTCACCTTACGGAAAAACCAAGTGGATGTGCGAGACTATATTGGCTGATGTCGCTAAATCAGACCCAAGATGGACCATCACAGCGCTCCGGTACTTCAATCCTGTCGGCTGTCACGCATCCGGCCTCCTCGGAGAAGATCCTCGCCAAACACCAACTAACCTAGTACCGATCGTCGTTAGGGTTCTGACTGGAGCCAACCCTATACTGAAGATATTTGGAACGGACTACGACACCACCGATGGCACAGCCATAAGAGACTTCATCCATGTGGTTGATCTCGCTCGGGGACACGTCGCCGCCCTGTCTGCCGCTGCTGATGGCAGGGTAAAGCAAGCCTTCAGGACGTACAATCTCGGCACCGGAACGGGACACAGCGTGCGCGAGATTGTGAAGAGCATCGAGAAGGCGTCTTCGCGGACAGTGCCGATTCAAGAAGTCGGGAGAAGACCTGGTGATGTTGGGTCTTGCGTGGCTGGCATCGGGCGGGCTTCGAATGAGCTTGGCTGGACGAGTGTGAAGACTCTGGACGACTGCACAACGGACGTGTGGAACTTCACTGCCAGGACGCAGTTCGCTGGACCGGCTGCCAGCCCATGTCAGATGGAAGCTTGTAAGATGGCGAATGAGGGGTCGATGGAGGAGGCGGTTATGGCATAGATTTCTTTTTGCAAAAAGGTCGCATACCCAGTAAAAGGCGGACCGGAGTTTTGGAGTTGAGCATTGAAAGGCGGAGCGAACAGTCTGCTCGCGAGGCATCGACGGCTCATGTATTATTCTGTAGACCCTGCATCCCCGGTCTTTTCTTCTTCTTGTCTGCCCAAAGGCTCCCCTGTTGTTCGATACATACGCAGCGCAGGCTGACCACTCGCTGCTGTACATAAACCACTTTGTAGTCCGGTGGTGAGGAGCCAGTTCCTATAAATAGTAGTCCTTAATGGAATATTCCTCTGGTGAACTTATGGGTGAAGGTTTGCGATTCGAGTCCATGAACAACCTTCAGAGCGAAGTGTTTGCTCGCTCCGGAACGACGATCTTTCTGGGCCTTGGAGAAGATGTTGAGATATTGTGTGCCAAATTACGGGAATAATCACGCCAGGAGTATCGAAGGTGATCTATTGAAAGTGGAAGATGAAATGAAAGAAAAGGTCTTCTTACCTTACTATGATAGATGTTCCGGAGAGAATAGAGGTAAGCCGTTAGTGATCGGCTATTGCCTTCGTCTGAATCGGATTAGGAGTCTGAATGAGGGTAAGACGAGGCGAAGTTTATCTGGGATACAAGAATAGAAGGCTTAACTATCGAGTACTGATTTGGAAGAGTGTGATGTTTTTGTTCGATGATGCAAGGAAAGGTTGCCGATAGACATACCTCCACATAGAGCCACGATCGCGACGAGAACCTTGCGGGTGGGAGTCTGCTATCGAACAATAACTAGCTACTCTGGGTATGAGTATTTGATCAATATCAGATCATTTTGATGGATATTGTGTGTTGTCCATATTCCAGTGGCGAATGAGATGTGCTGAAGCACTCACAATAGCATGTAAATTGCCCCTCGTTCAGCAGCTGATAGGCAAATTCACAATGCTTTGCATTATGTGAGCGGCAAGTCCCTGACCTGCTGCAAAGTGTACCGTCAGAGGCGTTCTACAACGAAGGAATACGCCTAAATGATTGATCGCATGTCTTTTCCGAGAGAAATGCCCCTTACTGCTCCAAACACAGATATGACAACAGATAGTACTTCGCCAGCATCCGGGGAAGACGGATCCCCCTATGGTGCATTCGAGGCCGATCAGTCTCAGGAACTAGAAAGCAACGATGCGACTTCGTCGCAACAAAACCGCCAGAGCAAAGAAACAGCAGCCAACAATAGAGCCGCTGTCGCCGTCGCGTGTATCGTGAGTACTTCCCAATTGAGTAGTTCCAAGTTCCCAGAGCCGGCCTAATGTCGCCAGGCCTGTCGTTCGAGACATTTAAAGTGTGATGGAGGTACGCAATGCTCGCGCTGTCTCCAAGAAGGGACAGAGTGCCTGTATGTCAAAAGTAGGAGAGGATGGAAAGGGCCCCGAAGACCAGCACGCAGCAGTCTTGCCCGCAATGACTTGGGTGAGTGAAATCTAGTGGAAGGCAATTCGAAATAGCCCTTGGCTACTCTTGATTTACGAACAAGGAAATTGTGCTAACATCTCTCGCCGAAACAGGATCAAACCAAAGTGCTCTGCCTCAAGGTGGATTCAATGTACCCGTCAACATAGACCAATTCCTACCGGGGCGCAATGGAGGACTCATATCACCTTCGGACGTGTCCTTCATGCTCGAGTCGTATGACGGGAGTAGTAGCATGAGCCAGCTCATTCCCAATAGCCTCCCCTTGCCGCCTGCCATAGATGCAACGAGCCCAGGCTTACTTTCGGCCTACTACGTCTATTTCCACCCAGCTCACCCATTCCTCCTCCCACAACCTCAAATGCTCGAGCTGCTTAGCACCAGGCAATTCTCGCATCTCGAATTGGCCATACAATATATTGGGTCGCTTTATATACCGTCCTCCCGCAGAGGAGTTCAAGCAGAGGAACTCCAAAATGTTTTGGCTCAAGCAGAACTACCAAGAGATGGGACCATGGTTCAAGCCATGCTGCTCTACTCCATTGGGTTGCACATGTCTGATCACGAGGAGCAATCGTCCCATGTGATGCAGTCCACAATCGATCTTGCTCTTGAGCTTGAAATGGACAAGCGAGACTTCGCAGTTCGGCATGGAGCACACTCTGCCATATTAGAAGAATGCTGGAGACGCACTTGGTGGGAGATTTTCGTCATAGACGGCATGTCTGCAGGAGTAAATCCACAGTATACTCTAAGACTATGTGGTCACCAGAGCAACATCGATTTACCCTGTGAAGAATCTGATTATGCTAATGGGGTACGATATTTCTGCCTTCCATGCAGTACCTAACTGACACTAAGATCGCAGCGAATACCACCGATCCTCAAGAATCTCAGTGATTTCGATGACAATGTCTTTGCGGATCATGAAACTACTTTCTCCTCCTCAGTGTATCGCATTGATGCGGTCAGGCTTCTTCACAAAGTCTTCATGGCTAGCAGTGGCCAGCCAGCAGACAACCACCTTTTGGATTCCGCCGATGTCCACTTGAAGTCTTGGGCTTTACAGCTTCCTGTCGAAAAGAGAAATCCACTCGATAGAAGCGGGTGTATGGATGAAGTCATGTTCGAGGCGCATATGATAGTGAGCGCGTAAGTTTGTGCTGCTCAATTACCTTTTTGTACTAATAACAGTAGCTGTACTATCATGCTACATAGACCACGGTCTGATCTCAATCTGGATGACGTGGAGAAAGTGAAGACCTGCGTTGCTGCACATGGCTCAACACCGCTCCCAGGTGGATTCAAGGACGTCCACACGGTCAAAGCTATGCAAGCGGCCAAAGACATCTCTCGACTCATTTTATTGCCTTGCCCAATGGTGAAGCATACGCCATTCTTCAGCTGCGCTGTCACAATGTCTTCCATTGTATTTCTTTCCTACTGGTCCTTCATTGCGACTGAACCGGGTGACACTTTCATCAAAGATAACATTCGCCTTAACATCGGCGTCCTCAAAACTTTGGGTGAACTTTGGCCAATTGCCAATACCGTCCTAGGACAAGTCAAGGGCGTTGCGCAGGAACTATTTCAAAGCCGGAAAGCTTTGAATAATGGCTTTTCGCACACCCAAGTGACACGACAAGAGATATTTCAAGGCATTATTGAATCAGTCACTCCGCCTGGGGATGATGACGATTTATACGGGCAATTCCTGGCTCTTCCGCAGATCTCTTAAATCGTCACTTGCGGTCTTTTGTTTCAATACGACGTAATGGAGATGCTCGGCATGGTGGTAATGGACATTGAGCATGCCACCGGTGTGCATAGGAGTTCTCGTCTACGAAATGGCTTATTTGGTATCACTGGTCCTCTGGCTAGAAAATATGTATCACGATGTATGAATCTTCAAAACTTGAACCATTCCACGTGATCTCATGCTGTTGAACTTGAAGTAATCAGCGACGTCTTCCTCTCACAACATCAACATTGTTCCAAATTGAATCTCCTTCCTCCGCCAGCAAATCACCAGCCCAATCATGTTTCAATGGACAATACATGCTCCACCCATTTATTGATTGCTAATCCTAAGAGGGGCTCCCAGCATCCACTGTAACATGACGCTGAATTTGCGCCCTTTGATCCGAGAACGAAGCACTTACTCCTCAGCATCCTTTAACTATCAATTATACAGATCACATTTGGATCCAGACAAGTCACGCAATGATTCTCGGCGCCGATTTTACGCATTTCTCTATTCCAATATCCCACGATGTCCAGATTCGAGGTTCTCAAGCTGGAACAGGGCCCCCGCTCCTCCTCCTCCATGGCTATCCTCAAACCCGCCTCATTTGGCATAAAATAGTCGAGCAGCTCACCTCTCAATACCGTGTCATAGCACTGGATCTTCGAGGCTATGGCCAGTCGTCGAAACCAGCGGACGTGGATGGATCACACATGACATACTCGAAAAGCACAATGGCCAAAGATATCGCAGTAGTAATGGAGAGACTGAACTATCCCAATTACTTCGTTTGTGGGCATGACCGCGGTGGACGGGTCGCACACAAATTGGCAATCGACTATCCCGATCGAGTGACCAAGCTCATGGTTTTGGACATTGCGCCTACGCTTGCCATGTTTGAGACTGTAGACCAGGAATTTGCTACGAAGTACTGGCATTGGTTTTTTCTAATCCAGCCAAAGCCCTTCCCAGAGCAAGCAATCTTGGGAAATCCAGATGCCTTTGCGTCGAAATGTCTGGGTGGATTGCCAGGGTCTGAGAGTGGCATATTTCACCCCGATGCGCTCAAAGAGTACTCAGATCTGTTCAAGGACAAACAGGGGGTCCACGCCATGTGTGAGGACTACAGGGCTGCCTCGACTGTCGACATGGAGGAGCAGAGGGATGACATCAAGAATGGTCGGAAGATACAGTGTCCCATGCGAGTTCTCTGGGGTAGCAAAGGACTCGTCGAGAAGAAGTATGACGCACTGGCGGAATGGAGGAAGGTCTGTTCAGGCGAGGTTTCGGGCGAAGCGGTGGAATCGGGACACTACATTCCTGAAGAGGCACCAGAGAAATTGCTAGAGCATATCCAGAGCTTCTTCATCTGATTTGCATGTGGGCTATCGTAATTCAAAGCACATGTCTATGGGGACTTCATTAGTGAATGCAATCTCTTTCCTGAAATAGTAGTTTGATAAGACCCATTGACGGCATTCTTGTGTTCTAAAAACGAATTGTTGAATCACTTTAACTTTGATACGTACGCCACCTCGCGTAATCCCAAAGAGTGTGTCGCGTCGAAATCAACAACAACGGCCGGAACTGATAGACGCAATAATCACAATCACAATCATGTCCCGTCCAAGCTCAGTAGCCCCTCGAAATCTGTCGTTGACGGAAGAGCTGGAAAAGCTCGAGCAGTCAATCACGCTAACCCTCCAAGGTGAATAGAATACAGGCAATGTACCAGAACACAGCTAATTCTGGGCAGAGATTGACCACAACTTCAGTCGCGCTCACAGAATTGTCACGAGCAGTATCCTCCCAATTGTAGAACAGTACGCGAAACATTCGGAAGCTGTATGGGACGGGTCCAAGGTCTGGCTGTGTATGACCGGTCATAAGAATCACAGAAGCTAATACTGCTTGACAGTTCTGGAAGCAGTTCTTCGAGGCCAGTGCCAATGTCTCCTTATCTGGCTATGAGGAACAAAATCCAGAGGACACAACAGTCCACGATGAGGAGACGGAGCATGCTCTCTCACCAGAGCGGGAGGATTACGCCAGTCCTTCGAATATAGACGAGAGCGTCGTATCTCCAGGCGAACCAACGACGCGTCGCTTCTCCGACGATGACGAATTCCTCTCCTCTCCCTCACTGGGAGGAAGACACAGCACACCCCGCATGCCCTCGACAGCCACAAAGACAATGAGATCTAAGCAACCCGCTGCAGAAATGGAAGAACCATCATTCGCCGAGTACCCATCGCCATATGAAGCCTTGAAACGAGAAGTAGAAGGCAAGCCCAGTAGATCTAAACACGCCTCTCACCCACCCACAACTCCAGGGAAGGCATCCGCGTTACCAGACATGTCCATGACCCCCAAATCCTCTCCCTTCGAGATCGACTTCGATATACCGCCTTCTACCATGGACAAAAATAACAAGGACACGATCTTGCATCAAGGCATATTAAACAAGACATATCGTGTTGCGGCGACACCACATACAGCACGGAAAAATAAGGCACTGGGAATAGGAGCAACACCACAAACTGCGAATCGTACACGCCGAATCCTGGATTTCGAAGACACGATGAGCAGTCCTTTGGAAGAAGCGCCAGCTCCACGTCTACGTGCTGAATTTTTCTCGCCAGTCAAGGGACCCAGGACGCCAGGTGTCAGTGTGCAAACTCCTGGACGAGGCAGGAAATTTGGACGACCGAGTTTTGAGCCTGTTGCTGCGAAAGAGGAGTTGACGCGAGGTCGAAGTGGCGCTGGTTTGACTGGGCGGTCGATAAGAGCTTGGAGTGATGATGAGGACGACGATGAGTTGTTGGATAGCCCGCCTAAGACCATTATGTTCAATTTGCCGGAAAGTCGGGTTTTGCAGACGCCTGGTATGTTTTCAAGCCCTTTGTCATCAAGATCATCCTGTCTCGGGCCATTGTGTTGTAACTTATACTAACATACCATTGTAGCACAAGAAGCGAGTCGGAGAATGGTTCAAGATATCTTGTACTCTGCTGGCGGAGATTTCACGGATGAGCTTGACGATAGCCCTAGTATCGTCCAACGAAACCACGAAATGGATGAGACTTTTTGAAGAACTTGGATGAGAAACGTCATTTTTCGGGCAGGAGTGAATTATGAAATATGATGTCTTAGATGATAGATGGAGAAGATATACCCGGCACTACATTTAATATTCATACCGAGAGTTTGTTGCCGCGAGCAACTTAGACACCACGGCGTTCATCCTAGCATACTCGTGAACGATAATTGTTGTGCCTATTACCCTGCCATTTCTGTGGCGTGTTAAGACGCTGACAAGCCGTGTCTAGCTATTTCGACGACCGAGGACGAAGCTGAGCTCGTAAAAGCCAATATTGTCAGTCTGTCTATTAGCGAAAGTCAACGATCTGGCACAGTGGAATGGTAAGTACATGTTGCTTGCTGCCGAATTGTGGGACGTCGATGGGTGCGGCAGGTCGCGATAGCCACGACAATGCCCATGATTGCGAAAATCCCTCCAAGTAGTCCAAAGGCGAGGTTAATATGGTCGCCGGAGGTTTATGTTTGCGTTGATGGGGCCATTCTGGGTGGCTGTGATCTGGCACGGTCAGATAAGCTTTATGTTCAAGCTTTGGGGACAAGGTCTGTTCAGTCCTCGTTAGAGGATGGAGCAACATACGTGGCAACATGAAGCCTTGTTTGTGAAATTGTAAAGGGTAATGGTGAGGATCTGCTCTGGCCCGCCGCGAGTTGCAAGTAGGCAAGACCGCTCTTGCACAACAGCCCTTGATAGTCATTCCATCCCTCTTTACCTCACCTTGACCTTTAGAACTTACCCGCTAACGTTGTCTAATTTCCAGAAATACGTGTAGCCTAAATCGTGTTATCGAAATGGAGACAATCTTGTTTTTTGCTCCTACCCTAATTTCATTCCCAGAAAGAAATCCGAATCTCAGAAATGCATTGCGTTAAGCAGATGGATCCTCAATCGGGCCATCACCCCTGCTCCCAGAACGAACGGTCACGAATCGAGTATATCATCAACATTTTAGGATCGAAAACAATAAATTTCTGGCAATACTATTTTCGAGATTGCCAGAAACATTAAGACTACGATATAAGATTGAGATAGAGCTTTCTAGACAGCATAGGCCGCATCCACTATCGCTCTCGCAATTGATGCCTCGCCGTGGTTCCGTCCTTTGACTTTGCCATAGCAGATGATCGTCAATCCTGCGAATCAACTAATTTTCAGATTTCAGCGCATACTCAGAACGTCATTCGAATTTCTGGCTTTCACCATTCTGTTGAGGTTGGGGGTTTGAAGGTATTTTGTTATAGTTACTGCGGGTATCATATCTAGATTAAGTTCTACCTCCCACCCGATCAACGACTCTTTATCGTGGAGGCTGTAACATCTAAAACCTAGCATTTCTGGCGTCAGACCTCAGCTCCGCTTTGTGGTGGTATCTCCGCCTGGAATTGTGCCTCTTCCGACTCAAAGTCATCGAAAGTGTCGTTTGGTAAAAGCACTGCTTTGTCGATGGCCACAGGCAAACCACGATGTCTGCCTCTGAGCATGACCGCACATAGAATCAACTTGCTGAGTGTATGCCATGCTCCGCAGAAACTGTAGGCTTGATCTGGAAGGCCAATAGATATTCCAACTGTACCATAGCCTAAGCACAAGGAGAGTTAGCTTTGCACAATAGTAGGAAACCGAATACTCACCCGAGACTACCTCAAAGATGACGTTGAAAACTGAGAAGGTAGCAGGGTTTGCTTGGAACTGACCCCCCTCAATGATCATAATCAAGAAAACAGCAAGGACGAGCCACCAAAGATCATGAGCTAGTTGTGCTCGCAACTGTTGCTGCACGAAGACACCTTTGTGGTTGCTGGTTGGCCCACCAAATCTTTTTCTCGCCCAAGACATGAGCGTCTTCCCTTTCGCCTCCATTTCGTCGAACCCAGGGTCATCAGAGTAAATTCCAAGACTGCGCTCTTCGTAGACATTGGAGTTTCGAATCGTGATCGCAACAGGAAAGGCGGAGATATACATCATGATGACATATAGCACTTGCAGTGAAATTCGAACTGATGGGATTGGTACCACGTAGAAGCCGCCGGAGCGGACGGCTGTTGCTTGAAAGAGGCCATCGATGAATTCAATCCCTGGCGAGTAACGGGTGATCTGTGAGTTGCCAATCTGTAGCAGGTCAGCAACCAACTCTGTGATATATCTAGGTATAATTTACATTTAGGATGGCATATGCAGCACAGTCAATCCCGTTCAAAACAACAACGCTGAGGAAGAGCCACCTGATTTTGTTGTCAGTAAGTAATGATTGATTATTGGACGGGAGGCTGACCAAGAATGTTCGGACGGAAATAAGTTTGTGTAACATCTACGTGGGTGGTCCAAGAGAAATTTCAAAGTGTCTCGGAAATCCGTCCATTTCTCGTTGTCTGGTAGAATCTTGTACATCGTCCAGACGATAAGTCGCAGGAAAATTGGGTAGCATGTATTGCCAGCCAGAATGAGCAGACTCATGGTCAACAGGATGAATATGACTTCATTGAAGGCGGTCATATTCGCATCCAGGAGACTCATGCCAGAGTTGTTGAAAGCAGAAATCGCATTGAAGGCTCCTACCCACCAAGGGGCCAATCCATTTCCCCTCGCTCTGCTTGGGTAGTAGTTGTTGATATAGGCCCCAAGCGCAAGTGCGCCTAGTAATTGCCAGGCGATGAAATAGATGGGTACTACCCATGCCAGAAAGGAGACAGCTTTGTATTCTTTTCCACCTAGGCGAAGTTTATCAGCTTCGGTCAGATCATGGAAGTTTGAGTTCCTGGCAGCGGTTGGCAGCGTGGATTCAGCATCCGCAGTTGCGTCTCTACTTCTAGATAGCCTAATCCCATCTCGCTCAGCTCCGCTCTGCATTGAGAGTCTTCTTCGAAGACGACTATCTGACCGAGCTCCTACTCCGTTCAGAGTGAAGGCTCGATGTAAAAAGCTCGTGTCTGGGGATTGTGCAGAGCCACGAAAGCGAGTACCTTCTTGAAAAGTGATGTGATCCCGAGAATCGTCTCTCGAGTCTGGAAATGATGCTGGTAGCGTTCGCATGGCACCTGGTGAGGTCTCCGTCCCTTCATTGGCAGTAATGGTAGGTGACGGCTCGAATGCAGATGATATGACTGTAGCTCCGTCTCGGTTCGTGTCGTCCTGGCGCACCTCATCTGAGTCATATTTTTCTCCCCTCTCACCCTCGGATGTCGAGCCAGTAACAACATTTTCCTCCCCATTTCTCGATCGACTAATGCTCCGCCGCCTTTGGAGCCACGAGGGTCTACTTTTCAGGCCCTGTTCTTTTTCAATTGCGGATCTGAAACGGGCATCGAACGCTTTTCTTCGTACGTGGACCACAAACGAGGAAACAAATATAGCTGAGCCCATTATGATCAACAAGAACAACAGTACTTGCTGGAAGGAGTTCAACATGGATAGGTTGACGGTATTCAGGCCGGCCTCGCTCATCGCTGATACCGATAAAAACAGGCAGTCGGTGAAGCTGACGCTTCGAAATGGTGTCGAGCTTCCCCATAATATGATGGCGAATATGAGAGACGTGAGAATAAAATAGAGGTAATGAATGGTGATGAAGTTGAGCTCTGGAAGATGGCGGCGGATGTTGCGAAAAGTTCTTCGTAGTGGCTTCAACCTCCACCTGAGGTCTGGCAAAGGCATGACGTTCTGCTGTCGTGACGCTCTTCCCTTGCAAATGGAACAACGATGCGTCTTCTGGGCAAAGAATAGGCCAGAGATAGCTTCAATTAAATTTCATTGCTGCATTTTGTCAGCGACGATTTCGTATCGGAGATGGCTTCGGGAACCCACAAAGAAAGGGGCATCGCGACTTCAATCCAACAACAAGAATCCGAAGGTACAGAACGCTGCTGCACGCGACTTCGCACGCCGCTGTAACGTGGCAGGAGGAAAGAAACTCTTAAAACGACGACGACGACGACGACGACACAGTTCCCTCAGTGACACCAACGAAAATGAGCATCAATGACGCTGGAGAAAGAAGGACTGAAATGCTTGAGAGAATGCGGTTAGAGGCCTCGGGAAGAGCTGAGTCAGCGTCATCGAGACCATTTGTCCTTCCCTCATCTCGTCTCTATGCTTTTCTTCTGTTACCATCAAATCGAAGAAGAATCCATCTCTCAGGACTTCTCAATCGAGTATTTACCCGAATTATGATTGGGCCTCACTCTACAAAGCCCTTCAAGTCGTTCATGCCTTGCGCACGACTTCCATCGAAGCTTTCGAATCGACAACAACATTGATGCCCGCCCACACGATTTGTGACCGCTGTTTGAGAAGCTGGCGGGTAAGCCCAGTTATACCTACGGCCTCTATCGCAAATCTATCACCACTGTTACGACTGTCCCTTCAGTAAGGGCTCACGAACTTATTAGCCACTTTCCCAAAAGCCAATCAATCATTAGAGGCTTTTGTACGACCGTCCTAAAGCACTCATCTTCAGCTTCTCTCTACTTCCCCTGCCCCGAGAAGTGTAAAACGCTGCCACTGCGACCATTTGAACCCACCAGCTTCTGAAATTATGTGACCAAAGGATTGCATTCCATTTTTAACAGTCTGTATGAGAATTTCTTCGTTGCAAACCTCTTCCAACCCATGCTTCTTGCTTTTATCAATATTTGCTCTCAACAGTTTACCTTGGCAGTCACCAATGTACGAAAGATGATGGCATCGGTTTGTTTGGTTCGTTGGTATTTGCTACGACGCACATCCACTGCTTTGACCTCTGGCTTTATCGTCTCTTTCAACAGTGAAGGAACAAGCATCTCAACATCTTCTTTAACCATTCTCGTTCAAGAAGAGCTTCAATCAGTAATTGGTCGAAAGGGCGAGGATGTGATGAACCGCATTGTCGAGGATGTTACGCGTTATGCATAGGCAAGCAAAAAACAAATGGCATCAACATGAGTTTTCACGATCTCCAAATGTTGAGGATGGAAATGCTCGCGTGCAGATTTTCGTCAACTAGACGACTCCAACACATACTCACTTACTCTCCTCCCCACATCTGAAGCTTTACTTCCATTCCTCATCCCAAATAAACATTTGCAGTTATTCTACATATCACTCGCAACAAACCGTTCCGACACATACTCCCAGCGATCCCAATCCGACACCTACTCCCAACAATCTCTCTCCAACATACTCGATTTACTCTCTTCCCCAGCTCTGAAGCTTTGCTTCATTCCTCAGTCTAAATCAATATCTGCAAACTTTCTACCATTCGCACGAACAACCCCAATAATCAACTCCAACTCCTTACGCATACCTCAACCACACACCATGAAATTCTTCCGCAAGCTAGGACGATCTGGGGCCAGCAAGGCCGCTGTCTCTACTCAGCAAGATGACAGCCAAGTCAAAGCTGCAAAACCATGGAACAAGTTACGAAGAACCAGACCTTCGAAACACACGAACGACGAGACGATGGACGCGCAGTCAAGTAATAATGAATTCAGCAACAATACCTCTTCAGCAGCTAACCACAGTCCAGGCGAACACGTTGAGGCGCGGAAGACTACCTTCGGCAGAATCAAGAGCGCTCTGCGTCTCAAGCGATTCAAAGCATCGCGATACGATTCAGCCTCGCCGACCAGGATCAACGAGGAGACTCCTTCGTTCACTACCATCGACACCGATGTCTACTCAGAGGCACAAGTCGACACCCTCGCCCAGCTGCAAAAGCAAGCCGAGGCTATTCAAGCTATCACCAATTCATCTTTGGTGACAGACGTTTTCGAGATTATCCGGGCTATCAACGGCCCATCTTGTGCGACGGCATCAGAGTCTTCATGCTCTACAAATGGCAGTCGGGCTACCTCGGATGGGAACGACGTGTATTCTACAAACTCTGCTATCAACGACCTGTCTTGTGCGACGGCATCAGATTCTTCATGTTCCGCGGATGGCAGCCAGTCTACTTTGGATGGGAATGGTGCGTCTTCTACGAGATCTGAGCTTTCCTCCACTGTGGACAAGCCTTCGGGATTCTCGCCTTATTCTAGACATTTTGATGCTACGAAGTTGCCAGACGAGCTTAAAGAATTCTGGGATATATTCTCAGTCACTCAGTTGCTAGTTGTGAAGCCCCAGCGCGAGGAGAATCTCATCGAGCTTTACCCTTCGATTTTTGGCCCTACAACTCCTGCTACGGTTAATCTGACAATGGTTTTCAACAAATCTCATCAACAAGATAGCCCGGAGACTCATGCCGACGATTTGCCTAACTTCAACGTGGAGACATGCCCACAGCAGCCGACGGAACTGAGGTCTGATGCTCTTTTGAGGATATTTGGTCGCATCTGCGAGATCTCTCACTCGGACATCTTGCAACTGGTCGTTGATACCTTCCCTGATCAAGCACAAGCTATTGAAGTCACTGGGATGAAGAATGGAACATTCAATTGCGTCTACTTCATCAAGCGGGAAGACGGCTCAACGGTATTTCTGAGAGTTCCTGCAGTTGGTAGAGAGGATTTGTGGACCGCCGAAGATGCGCATATGATGACCACTGACTTCCGCACGGCGCGCTTTATCAAGAGCAAGACCACGATTCCGATGCCAGCAATGCTTCATTACGATGTTGGCTTTGACAACGCTATCAAGGCTCCACATATGTTCACTTCTCTCGTTCCAGGGAAATCATTGGGCGAGGCCCAGATGGCATGGGCAAACGAGGGCGACGCTGCATACGACCAGAAGACCGCGAACATTATGGCACAACTCGGAGCAGCTCTAGCTCAGCTGAGCAAAACTGAGCTTCATTTCAAAGAGATTGGCATGCTTGAATTCGATGACGACGAGTGCAGGAATCCAAGAGTCGGACGCACTTACCTAGAAAGCTCCACAGATTATGGCAATGCAATGCCTATGCTGTCCATTAGCAACGGACGACATATTCCAGCTCGTGAATACCCCTTATCATCTTCGAAGTCGTTCTTCAAGGAGGCTTTCATCCTGAACATAGACTACGGTCTCACTGGTATTCAACTAGCGTACCAGCGCATTGTGGCACTGGGTTTGGATCTGGTTCCTGACTCAAAGTTGTACTACGGCTGGCATGGGAAAGAGTCATTCGGACTTCGACATCTAGATATGGATGTCCAGAATATTCTTGTCGATGATGAAGGTAATCTTGAAGGCATAATCGATTGGCAAGAATATCTTTCATTGAATTAGACTCGTGGTGATGTACTAATGAGCAATAGGAGTGGAACTGGGACGGCACCAAATTACCTGTTTCGGGCGTCAATGCCAAAGTGTCTTGTACGACATTTCACTCCCTGGAGACCCTTGCATGGTGCCGAAGATCCGGTGGCTGGATTTGAAGACCCAAACCTGAAAGAACAGCGCCGATCGTTGCAGAGAGCTTCAATGAAAACCTGGTTGGCAAGATTGGCGCTAAGTACATTAAGCAGTCTCCGTGGTTTGCTGCATTCGAACGTGCTTGCAACAATTTCTGTTGGGGAGGTCGTCCAGTTGGTCGGCAGAACTTCGTGGAAAAGTTGTTTTGCACCGAACCAACGCTCAACAAGGGTCTCTTCCTCGACTATCTGGAGAACACAGGTGACGAATGGCCAGCCTACAGCGAGTACTACAAGAGCAAGACGAATATGGACTGGCCATACTCAGAGGTCAATATCAAGGAAATTCTCACGTATCTTATACAAGCAATTTTTGACTGTGAGGAGGGGGTGCCACCTGGGTACTATGGAGAGGGGCCCAGGGGTCTACAACTTACCGTCGACATGCCTAGCAGCTTGACCCACTTGGATATGAATGCAGCGCGGATGGAGCTGGACAAGTTGTTGAGGCACAAGAAGCGAAAAGAAAAGGCCATGGGTCAACAGAATTTCCGTCGTTTCAAGCACCAGTTGGACCATAGGTTGGGCGTCTTAGAATACGAGGAGCTAATTGCCAAAGCTGGCAACGAACAACCTGCCCTTATTGACGCTCAAGCTGTGGCTCCGAGTGTTGAACTTCTTGTTGGCTACCAAGGTCGTGCTTCTCAGAAGCAACCTGCCCACACCAGCAACGACCAACCTGCCTCCGACGACAATCAAGCTGTTGCTCCAGGCGCTGAAAATATTACCGAGGGTGCTGAATCCATCGTTCAGCTCAGATTTTTGTCAGTGGTCGGACACAAAGGTCGCGCTCATGGGAAGATTTCTAGCTGATTGGATGGGTAGCCAGTGGGGGTGAAGGATGGTTTCTCGAGGGGTGGAATTCTTATAGTGTGCTCAATTTGAAGATATTTATCGTCGTTGGAACAGTTGTTGTATTTGTTGGCGTGGGAGGTTTTCTCTACGTAGCATGATTGGACAAAGACTTGGAAATACTATTGCTGATCCTACTCCGAGCTCGAAGGCCAAGGTTCAAAGCACTACTCTGTTAATCCAGCTTTCAACCACAAAAGTCAACCACAACTAACTCCCTTTCGTAGCAGAATGAATGTGCTAGATTTTCTTTCTCCACTTCAATGCCATGAGGGCTCATACCTTGCGACTAAATGGTGGGAAAGTCACGTGCGGCTTCCTTCTGCTCAGTGCTGACAGCTTACTTCGAAGTTACACAACGTCCAACGTCCAACTGCAACTGCAACTACAACTCGTCTCATCAGTGGAGCCAAACATTTACTTCTCTGTCTTCTTCTCTTCAAACTCTCCGTTTCGTTCGGCCTGTAGCCCTGCTCGTCTCTATAGGTCATTGCCGAGATTTCACGCAAATTCCTCCAGACCATGGTCGCATTGATCCCATTGGCATGCTCGCATATATCCCTGTCTCTATCGTAATGGCAAAAAGTTGTAGTCGTTAAAATTCTTGTTGTACACGTTCAAGATGCCGGACGAAGATGCCAGACCGCAAGGAGGGTCCGGACATAATAATTGAAACTCAATCTTATCACCACCAATCTCGACGCCACTCGGCCTTCAATTCCTCCATCTCTAACTGCATACGTAGCGACCCCTAGATCTACCGTGTACGTATCGCGGTAGCCTGTCTTTAAGTCCATCCAAAGTCCATCATCTGTGTCTTGGATATTATGCATAAATATCCAACTCCCCTTCCATTTCTAAGCCAGTTAATCCAACAGCCACCACAGATTTCCACCACACCTACTCATACACTACGATCCAACAACCATCACAATGGCACCCGGCTTAGGCTTCTTCATCAACTTCCTCAAATCCCAATGGACAATCACGCCTACCTATCCCACAACTTCTTATGAAGGACAAACAGTAATTGTTACTGGCGCCAATGTCGGACTCGGCTTCGAAGCGGCACGGCACATAACACGCCTTGGTGCAGCAAAAGTTATTTTGGCAGTGCGCAGCGTAAAGAAAGGCGAAGAGGCCAAGAAATCAATCGAGGAGAGCGAAAAGAAGGGCGGTGTTGTAGAAGTATGGCAGTTGGACCTCTCATCCTACGCCAGCGTAGAGGAGTTTGCTGCTCGAGTGAACAAAGAGCTACCACGCTTGGATGTCATCTTGGAAAATGCAGGCATAGCTACACAGGCGTTCAACCTAGCAGAGGGAATGGAAGCGACAATAACCACAAATGTTATCTCGACATACCTACTCGCCCTGCTGGTCCTACCAAAATTGAAGGAGACAGCCGCCAAATTTAACAAGCAAACGTACCTCACAATCGTGTCATCCGAAGTCCACTTCATGACCGACATCCCTTACATCGTCAAAGAAAAGGACGACACCAGCGTCTTCGATATCCTCAATCAGAACAAGAATATGACGGACCGATACAACGTCAGTAAACTCCTCGAAGTCTTTGCATCCAGACAAATGGTCGCGGACTACATGCAACCAAAATCTCCGGAACAGCCCTACCCTGTCATCTCCAACTTTATCAACCCTGGATTATGTCATTCATCATTGATGAGGGAGAACATGACACTCGGAGCCATACTCAAGTTCTTCATGGGGGCGAGGACAACGGAAGTGGGTTCAAGGACACTGGTTCATGCAACTCATGCTGGTCCGGAAAGTCATGGACAATATCTGTCTGACTGTGGGGTTCACGCTCCTGCCCCTTTTGTTACGAGCGAGGTGGGGAAGAAATTCCAGGTGAGGTGGTGGAAAGAACTGAGTGCGAAGTTGGAGAGCATTCATCCTGGCATCTTGCAGAATTTTTGAGTTGATCGATATGACCGATGTATTGAGAAGAATCACAGGTGTTCCATGTGTTCAATAATTCAACGAATGTAGTATTAATTAAGGTCTGTACAAAATCCCACGAGCAAATGAGTTGAATTGTGTTATGCCAAAGGCTCCTTATTCTTGATTAAAGTCATTAACATGGCCAGCTGTTCCCGCCTTCTCTGAGCACGAGGGTAAAACTGGCCGACGAATTTATGCATTGCTGAGATGATATGCATTCTTCAGAGACCTTCCATCTTACGCCGTCTTCCGCACATGTTGCACATTTTTTATTGCTCTCGCCCGAATTCCATCACAGAGCCAGACCTGAAGATGAAGTCTTACCCAAATTCAGTGCTATTGACTTTCTTCCCTTTCTAACAACACAGTTGCCGAGACTAGCATTTAAAGGGCGCACTCTACATTTTGAAAGTGGTCTGAAAAGTTTCTGGCGATTTTGAAAATAATATTGCTAGGAATTTATCGCCCTGGAACTGAATTTGAGTAGGTTGTAAGCGAATCAGTTGTTAAGAAGGCATGTCATCGCAAGGTTCATGCTTTTGATGCATTACTCCAATGCTGCTCAGGAAATTAAATAAGCGGTAGAGACCTTCTCCAATCAGGCTGAAGGTGGAGGGTACTCAAGCTTTTCTGAATGGTCCTGGAGTGTGAGAGTAAGCTCAGGATTATGCCTCGATGGCTGCAGAATTTCACCGAGGGGGATCGGAATCATTACGAACTAGTCTGAAAGCAGCCTTGTAGACAAGAATCTTGTTGCGTACAATGGGACGCAGCTCGTCAGTAGCCAATAGGGTGTTCTGAGCCAATAGGGCGTTCTGCTTGTGCAGCGACCCAGCGTCGAACAACCTGCATCCTACACAGCCTTGAGGCAGTGAACAACAGATCGTTGTCAATTGGTCACACATCACCAAAAGTTGAAGCCAAGACAAAGGTTATTGTACCTTGCACGTACGACGACTCAATCTGCCCGATTGCACGCTAGCACCAGCAGCAGACCTCATAAGTGCTTCTCTGTATATAAGGCTAGCATAAATTCCTCAAAACAATGTCAGAATCATATTCGCGATCAAGCCAACTACAACTTCAAACATTTATTCTTTACCACTGCCACAAGACCTTGCCAGCCTTCCGAAAACTCGTTTTTCAAGAAGTGTTGTGTACCTTCACCCTACTCTTGACATATCATCCTCTTTACGATAGTTGACAACCAGATGAAACACTTGTCCACATGGCTCCAATCAGCACTCAGAGCCTGACCACTGCCGAAAGAATGACACTTATCTTCGGCATCTTTGGCGTCCTTCTCGCCGTCCTTGGAGTGGTCGTTGGGGTACAATCATGGCGCTTCCATCATCGTCAGTCATCTCGCGGGCAAAGCGATCGAGGCATGTGATACCAAGAAGTAGGCTTTAGATACTAGGTACTGATGAGTAGTGGAGGACGAGTCGGTTCTTATAAGCTCAGTTCCGTCCTGGGCCGTAGGAACAGTTGAAAAGCTTTTGCTTTGTGGGTCAGGGTGTTTGTGGTAGAGCGAGGTGTCTTTCGAGGGGGGTTAATGATGGCGTTCGGAAATAATCACCACGATCCAAAGTCCTAAACCCTTTCTTCGATACTCCAATTTATTTTTGGAGATAGTTGATGGTCTTGTCGTGGCCGCTTACATTGCTGTTAGCAAGAGAGCAAAACGTGGCCGAAAATGAGTTAGGAGAGTCATATTCCAACGAGGGGCGATAAATTCCTGGCAATTTTGTAGAATATTTTGCTAGGATTTTTGATACCTCTCAAACGAATATTAAACCCATGGGACGGTTTTGGATACTCATTTCTCCTGCAGACAGACTTATCTAAACCCCACGGAGCCCCTCTGTATCTCCCAACCTAATCCTCCCAGTCCCAAGGTCTCCGTCCTTTCGCCGTGCTTGTCGCTATCTCCTCTTTCTCCTCCACAATCACCAGTTTGCCAATCAACTGGAACATCTCCGTCGCCTTGAGCACCATGTCGACCTTCACACTAGGTGCGCACTTCTGGAAACGATCGGGATGCCACCTCCTAGACTCAGACCTCAACGTATCCTCCAAGTCATCCGAAGACTCATACCACTTCTTCAGTGCGTGCTCGCAGAAGCCCAGGACATTCTGGTTCTTGCGACAGAGAGTGCAGAACTTGATTGGTGGCGCGGGAAATTCGTCCATAGTTTCCTTGTCGAGAAGGACTTCGTAGCTCATCTCAAACCAATCGTTGTATTTGAATCGGGCTTCTTTGCTAGCTTTGGTATTCGAAGGGACCTTGATACCGGCATCGATCTTTGCGTAACGATTGCGTAAGCGGATGTAACGGAAGCGTTCTTCGGGCCATGCACCGACGTCCATCTCTGCGAGCTCCTTGGGCTCTTTGGCGGCTTCTCGTGCATTGTGGATTGCGGTCTCGCGCTTGTCAAACCAGGTGAAGATATTGTCGAAGTCACTGGTGATGTCTTCAGCTTCATTTTGGTACGGGCTGGACAGCTTCTCGAATTTCTTCTTGCAGAGCTCCGATTCGGAGTTTTCCATAAACTCTTCGAGATACTCCATGAGAAGCTCTTCTTGTTCCCATTCAGGTATGCTATCCGTGAGGAATTTGTTGTATCGCTTGAGTGTATTGAGTGTGGAGACATGCTCAGGTCGCCACCCTTGACGAAGAGCCTCCTCTATTTGATCTTTCCTGCTCGTATCAATTTCGTTTTCTTCTTCGTCGCTCTCTCCGTTTTCTTGCTGTGTCTCTGACTGAGCAGCCTCTGCTCGACTTTGCAGTTTATTCGCGATCTGATTTTTGATCTGCAGTTTGCGCATGCGTTTGGTCAGTTTTGTGGGCTCCACATTTTGTTCCTTGGTCTGGTCATGTTGCGATGAAACGGGTTCAGGAGGTTGAACATCAAGTCTTTGCTCCTTTCGTTGCTCCTCAACCTTGCGTTGGATGACCTTTGCGTGAAATCGAGAAAACCCTTGACCAATGAGTACATCCGTCGAGTATGACGGTGCACGTATAAGACTCTGCGTTTCTCCACTGGAGCTGGGAAATTCAAGGGCTTCTGCTGTCTTGTTCCACTCCAGAAATTGTTTGACTTCTATGGCAGCCACGTGGTGACGGGTGTCGTTAAGTAGATCTGTCATGTTCGCATTTCCAAATCGTTTGACGTTCTCGAGCTTCTTGAGATCTTCTTTCGACATGCGGAGAGCAACGGACTCGTCGCGTAGCTTCTTTACCTGTGCGATGTGTGCGTCATGCTCTTTGAGTGTGTTCTCCAGTTTTGATTCATCTCTCGCTTCTACTCGGGCTACTTTTCGAGCAGTTGGGAGTTTGGCCTTCGACGCCATGGTTGGATAATGAAGTATGAAACGGATTTGACGATGTTTCGACGTGAAAAATGGGGTTGAACAGTGGATTTGGTGGTAGTGAATCTAGCTATATTATTGACTCATAAGTACGTTGATGGAGCAGTTTGCTAGGATATATATGCGTTGTTCCTGCAAGCCATGGTATATCACTAACTGATGACTCCGACCTGTTTGCATTCCGTTACGCCCTGTTCACGTGTGGCAAAGACACGAGAGGGAGCTCTCGATGGGCAAGAAGTGTGGAATGTGCTACTCTGTACACTGTTACGAGTGGTGGTAGATGGTTGAGAGGAGGAACAGCCTTCACGTTTGCCGTTCAGGAAATTCGACAATCTGTGCACGTGACAGTGGGAATTAGAGTATCATCCGCAGACTCCATTTCTTATCCTTTGCAAATACTGCCGTGTCGGAAACGAACCTTAACAAATAGCATGGCATTTATCGTTGAATATTGTGGTTAAGATAGTGGCAGTCTAGAACAACCACTTCCACTTCCTTCGGAAATCGGACCTAATTGACAGCTCGACGTCATCATCAATTCGAATCCACTCAACCCACCTCCATTTCACATGGAAGCCATGTGGATAACATGTTTGGTAACAAAGCTACCCGCTTCCTCAACGTTAGATCTCCGAATGCATAGCCGTTCCCAGCAAGATCTTGATAGTGAACGGCCTGTCATAGGTTGGTCAACAAACACGAGTCGATAGGGATGCACACATGTGCGTGGCCGGGTTGTAGGAGTAATCCTGAGACGCTGACGACAAAGCAGCAGCGAGGCCAGAAGCATGGGTATGAAGATGGAAATATGGGACTTGGTCAGAGAGTCCCACCGTGGGCGACTTCGGCAGATATTGACGCAAAGCATCGTGAAGTAGCTCTACCAGTAGTCTGTTGGCGCAAACTTGAACCGCACTTTGAACTCCCGTGCTCCCCGTCATATAGACGTATCTATATATCTATATCTACAATCTGACATCCTACACCCTGCATCGCCCACTCTGCCTTTCCGCTTCCTTATCACGACAGCCAAGCGCGACAAGCGAGAAGACAAGCTCCAGCCTACCACCAAACTGAAGTACTTTCACATCATCCGATACTTACCCTAAAGTCACACAATCACACGGCACTCTCCACAGATCGCCCATCATGCCTAAACCTCCAAATCTTTATTCCTTCGAGAAGCCAGAGGATCTCGAAAAGAACCTCCGCTCCTTCGTCATCGACGCCCAAAACCAAAGCCTCGAGCGTCACGATATTTTCCGCGTTGCCGTATCAGGCGGTTCCCTTCCAAAAACCCTCGCCAAAGCATTGCTAGCAGAACCTTCCCATTCAAAAGATACCCCACAGTTCGCCAAATGGGAAATATTCTACGCCGACGAACGCGCCGTACCCCTCGATCACGAAGACTCGAACCACAAACTTGTCAAGGAGGAACTGTTGGACAAGATTGACGAGGCCAGATATGGGAAGCCAACTGTATTCCCCATCGACACTCAATACTTGGACGACGTACAGGAAATGGCAGATCAATACGAGCAAACGCTTGTCAAAAGCTTCGCTGCACGCGACAGCGTCCGAATCCCCATGTTCGATCTTATACTTCTAGGATGTGGACCAGACGGACATACATGCTCGCTATTCCCTGGCTCGCCTTTGCTTCGAGAAACGGAGGCTTGGGTCTTGCCCATCTTCGATTCGCCCAAACCCCCACCAAAGAGGATTACCCTCAGTCTGCCGGTGGCAAGTCATGGAATCAAGATTGGATTTGTGGCCACTGGTGCAGGCAAGAAAGAGATCATGAGGCAGATTTTCGACGTGGAGGAGTCACAACTGCCTTGCGCGCTCATCAATCAGTTTGGACAGGAGAGGGTTAGCTGGTTTACAGATTCGGCTGCGACGGAAGGTGTGGCCTTTCCCGCGCGGAGAGGAAGCCTGTAGTTTGCTGGGTCCTTGGGCCTGTTCGAGGTTACATGATGAGAAAGAAGTTATGCGGCGTCCTTTGGGAAACTTTGATTTTGGCAATGAGAGTCAACTGCGGCGCGGTCTAGACATGGAGCACGCGTAGACTAGGAAGAGGTGATTACTTTGGCTTTTGTTCGAATCTGGTTGATTTAGAAACAGCACTTTCTAGAAGCGCTGCTAAAGATAGTGTGGTTGAATTACTTAACTACATCACCTTATCTGATTCCGGTGACTTGCGGCTCAAAGAAAGTGTACAATCGTCTCGTTAAAATGGATGCCATTTCAAGCTACTGCAGTGTGGAAGCTACTGTGTTGTGATAGGGGGTAGCAACCAACAACACACACGATTGACATGTCACAAATCCAGGACAATAACACATAACTACTTGACTCGATTGGCCACATGAATTGAAGCTTGCTTAAACAATTCTGGCGCAAGCAATACCTATGCGACACGAACCAATCCATCCACAGCGCAGACATCAAAATGGCCGAATCTTCGGACCTCAAGTCTCCAACCAAATCCAAATTGCCGGCGCCGTCCAGCTCGTCCCAAATCCCCCGAAAAGATGGAAACAAACGAAGGAGCATGTTGCTTCCACCAGGAACAATGGTCGCAGCATCGCAGCGGATAACGCGATCCTCAATTGCTGCCCCTAAACCACGACCTGTGACGACCAGCTTTGGAGGAGACATGCCGAGTCTGGCAGAACTGAGTGCTCAATTCGCGGAAGAGGAGGATGGCCAAGGTTCGCCGGGAACTGCTTCTTCGACTTCACAAGAGAAGGACGATGCCAGAGCTGCAGCGCATGCGAGATTGACGGGCGGATCAGCAATGTCGAAACCAAAGACAGGAATAGCACGCTCACAATCTGTTAGGAAGCCTGGGACGATAGGGGAGAGACCACAGAGTATGCTGCCACCAACAAGGAGTCAAACAGGAAGCACAGGACGCGCTGCAAGACCATTATCTACCCTCGTGGAAACAAAGAGGACAACAGCGTCCAGACCAGAATCCTCTGCCTCTACCTCCTCTACGAAATCTCCTACAGACACGATAGCACCACGTACCAAGTTTCCTCCTCCAACGAATGCCCCAGGCCTTCGTCGGGCTGCCACAACTACAACGAGGCATACTCGCACTCAAAGCGCCTTGCCAACTGCGTCTACAGCAACAGCCACAAACAGCGGTCTCCCACGACTAGGACTGACCCGACGTCCTACCCTCGACTCCAATACTTCGTCTGGTCCCAAACCGGCCTTCTCAACTCTTCAACAACATTACTCGCCGCAGAAAACTCGTGGACCCAAGCCTGCCAGCGCGACACTAATACATTCACAACCTCCGGACGTGGGTTCTTCCTTGAGTCTCGATACACAATTTCTACAGGCTCGCCTCTTACAGCTTTCAATTTTACATAGAGAAGCAGTACCGGCATTACAAAACTGGGAGTCGTCTGCACGACAAAAGCTGAGCGGCAAATTCAGAGCAGTAGCACGACAATGTCAATTCGTGCAAGAGAAAGAGTTGCAAGTGAGGCGGGATGCTAACGTTTCCGCACTCAAGGAATGGTGTGGTGGTGATTCTGGCCTGCTAGCTGAGAATATACAAGTCCTGGCAGGAGTTGTCAATGAAGTCATGCAACTCGTCGAAATTGGAGGACGAGTCGAAGAGGTAATTGGTGTATTTAGCGAATGGCTAGGTCTGGTGGAAGGCATCTGGGATCTTAGGGAAGAGAACCGCGGATCAAATAGCGTCGGCAGTGAATTCGACTTCATCGATGGTTTGGGTGAGACCTGGGAAGCTGAAGCGGCAGGACTAGTCCGACGATTGAGCAGTATTGGGCGTTTGGTTGAGGGACTCGATATGCCCCGCAAGGAGTCAAGTTTGTGGGACTTGATGTCTTTGATGAAACTTTTGATCTTGGGCGCTGTGGATGAATTGAAAATGGTTTTGGCTGTACAGAAAGAGGTTGTTGAGAAGGAGAAGAGATGGGTGGATGAGAGAATTTTGGGTATGGAAGCTGATATTGAGAGTGTCTTGGTTGGAGCTTGGTAGTACGATACTACTCTTCTGGACGATCATGACTAATGACGATTGAATAATGTATGCATTCACGATTTTGGTTGGATTGGAATATCTCCTGTCTGGTGTGGCTAATAAGTTTTGCATGGGGACTGCACACAATTTCGTTGAAATGAAAGTGTAGCGCGTGGGATGTAGGTATGGCTTAGTCAATTCGGTAGAGTGGATTATGACTTCTTGATAAACCTAAGAGGGATTTCTAGTCTCTCAACCTCTTATTACGAGGTCAATGCCAGCCTCAATCCGAACCTGTATCTGAATCTGACGAGTCTGTCTCATCCATCTTGTCTTTCGTATCAACCGTTTCATGTTGTTCAAAGATCCCCAGTGCTTCCTCCTTTGTCTTTTGTGGTCGTGAGCCAACCGGGATTCAAAATGGATTTAAAGGCTCATCGTCATCCTCATCCTCATCTTGGCAATCCGAGACCATTGAAAGCGAGGCACCTACGAGTCTCATCTCAACCATCAATCCCAGAGGATCATTCACGTGGCCCGTCGTTCCTTTCTTCTTCATCTCCTCTCTCACAGCTTCATCCCCACCCATGATATTTTCACCGATCTTCTCCGTCGAGATCACTTCAACTCGGCAGCAGTAGAGGACTTTGTCCATTCAACCATGATCGTGTGTTTCTTGCGTCGAAGGGAGCAGTGTTGACCCCATGTATATCCCTTCTCTGCATCTTCTTTGCCTCCCAATTCAATATAGATATCTCGTAACCTGCTTGCAGTGTGTAGGTTGCGATCGAAAGGCTCAATGGCATTCACGTCCCCCGCTACAAAGCCTGCACGAACTCTCTTCCCAAGCACATCTCCATCATCATATAATAACTCAGCAACCCTCCCCATCTGGTTCGGACGAAGTGGCGTTTCCGACCTCAAAGACTGCAGATGAATATTACAAACCCTCACAACCCCTTCCCCTTCACAAACCTTCAAAATCCATAAAAGGCCCATCTCTTCCAAATCGATTTTCAAATAGTACACGAAACACCCTCTCAATTCTCAACCGTTTATCGATGAGAGTCGTGGTGCCAGACATTGGCGTTCTCCAATTCCAGTTCCGACCCGAGATATCTGTTATTTTGAAGCGTTGGCGGATCCATTCTTGTGAGGAGAGGTAGCAGAGACCTGGGACACTGAGTTCTTGGGGGCTTACTAGGAGTGGTGAGGAGAGAGGTATTTGTTGGATTCTTTCGTGAGGGCAATTCAAGACTGACTTTAGGCGTTCTGTATGGTGTGGAGAAAGGCCGAGGTTCCAGGTCTGGAAATGGAATGCGGAACTTTCTTTGGTGGGCTTTGATTGGGAAGAGTGGGATATTGGTGGTGTTTGGGGTTGCCATTTTTGAGAGTTATCCTGATTAGAGAGTTTAGTAAGGCTTTTTGAGGATTGAAATAGGGTCAGACCTACAGTGCTCGATTCCTTGTAGGTGGAATAGTCTTGCTTTTTTGGCGCGAAGTAGGAAGATAACCTTTTGGTGCGCAAAAGTGGGTATTGCGGCTTCGAGGCCGGTCTTGTGTGAATGAATGTTGTTACAATTCTGGGCATGTACTTGCTTCGGTATTTAGAAAGAAACCCTTGTGGCTTGGAGAGGAACTATGGCCCTATCGTGATTAGTATGGCCTTTGTTGAGAGGTTGATAAAGTGTGGTCCAAAATAGCTACGGTGCTTTTGAAACCGCTGGGTCAAAGAAGGGAAGGAACCCTGGGACAAAACTGGACCTAGTGGTTGCCATAATTTTTTATCAATGTCAAAAAGGTAAAGCTAGAATAGTGGTGATCCCATTGTGTCAGGGCGAAGGTGTGATGTTGCAAGCGCATGTCAGCCTCGGTCGCAGCCTTGCAACGGTCCGATTCTTAACATTATTGATTGCCCGATCCCTGAGTGATGCGTATCATTTGACGCCATAGCAGTGCAATTTTCCACAGCCAAGTGGAGCAGTAGAGAGATCCTATGACAGCAGCTTTTATTAGCGGAGCTGGAGATGTGGGGTGTGGAAGAGAGAGGGTTCTTATTTTGCAATTTTCAGGTTGAGTCTGGAGGGTTGGTTTGCGAAAAACATCCTAGATTTCCTTATTGACAAGATGGCCTTTACTTGGGCTTGGAATCGAATTCCTAGAGCAATTGAATTGAACTGAATAAATAGGTACCTCGATGAAATACTATTGATATTGTCATAGACACTCCAGGAAAGAGGAGTTACAAAAAGGGCAAGAGTACATCTCCTACCGTCGTCGGCGATTAGAGCCTGACAAACTCTTCGGATGTGCCGCCATATCTGCTATAAATCTTCTTCCTCACACGGTTTCCTTCTTTTCGTGGCCATTACTAAGACCTTCCTTTCCTCTCAGTGCACTCGAATATCCTTGTTCAATCTCACCATTCCTCTGGTACTCATCAACGGTACCAGTCTTGGTCAGATGTCTCATCAAACCTTCGTCACCTTCCTCATGATGGGCATGTCCCTGGCCAATTTTTTGAAGGCTGTCTCGAATCCTGAAAGGTGGTTAGAATATATGGTACAACTGGTTAGAACTATGACTTACAAAAACTCATAATAGCCAGTAGCGAAGATAGTAGCCGGGATGTTGACGAGAATGCTTATCCACGAATAACCGTGGTCAAAGCTAAATGCCTCCTTTCCAAAGAATATGGCAGCAACAAATCGTGTGCCGAGATCCCTAGCCAGATTGGTGGAGATGCTATTTGCCGCGAATCCCCAGACCATGACTGCGTAGGCAAGACCAATGGTAAATGGGGCGCTGACGGGCGAAACGAATGGGTTAGCTGGATCTAGGACGGCCCAGATGATGATACCGATGAAGCTGTCGACGAAAAATTCTTGGAAGAAGAGGAAGCCTTGGTTTGTTTGATTTGGGTTAGGGAATGTGCAAAGTATGCTTGCTGCGCCGCCGTTGAAACTATCGCTAAGATCAGCTTTGTAATCAGACAGCCGTAAGATGCTACCTACACTGCTGTCCCATGCGCAGCAATGTTAGCTGCCTTCAAGGCTTGGATTTCGGGCCAATAGCAGCCCATTAATACCAAGCCAGCGACGAAAGAGCCAAAGATCTGACTGAGGATATAGTGCTTTGGAAACCGAGAGTGGTTAGTAAAGCTCATGCTCAGTTTGTTACCAGGTGTCTTACCGGGACCTTCTTCCATGGAAATCCTTGCCATATGGCAAAGCAAAGAGTAATTGCAGGATTGAAGTGGCCACCAGAAACTGGGGCACATGTAATAATGGCAAAGGCGATGCCCAAGGCAAAAGCGAAGCCTACTTGCAAAATGTTGCCGAAGAACATGACGGGTAGCGCTCCCTCGGCATTGACCGTGAACGAGGCCACAGCAGCTATTCCAGGAAACACATAAAAAAAGACGCCAGTGGCCTCGGCCATACACTCTCGGAGACTGAAGAAATGAGTTGGTATTCTAACAGTGAGTTTTCCAGTCACCTACATCCGAGGGCGCTTATGCTCAAAGTCTAGTTTCCTTTGGCTAACAGGCTTTGGCTTGACAACATGGCGACTAATATGGTGTTGTAATACGTCTGTAGCTCCTAGCTCGATATCGTGCGTATGAAGGCGGTCCATGTGGTTCGATGCCATCTTGACTGTTATCAGGAGGTTTTGGTTCAAAGAAACAAAGTAGAGGAGAGTAAAGAGATGATGGGCAGGTGCCGTCAATGAGCTACCATTTTTTGACAGGTTGTCGGTTCCATTTTATGGAGACTGGTCCCCGTCATTTTCCCATGGGGAAAATCGTGAAGCTCCACTGTCTGCCGGAACTAGAACTACATCAATGGCGATAAGTCCCCAATAGTGCTCGCTTGCCATGCTCATGACGCTGATCGTAGTCGCCCCGGATTGATCGGCATTGTCAGCCCGTTCCCACAAAAGTGACCCACGGGAGGGTTGCAAACTTTTCATCAGCACTGCGAAGTGTAAACGGCAGATATTTGCAAGAGAACAGAAATATTATTAGAGATCACTTGATTCGTTCCAATTGAGCATCCAGTGGGTTGGATGTCCAAGAACGAAGAGCAGGCTGAACCTGTTGGAAAGGAGTGGTGGCGAAAGGCATTACCAAAAATGGAAGGTCTCTACGATGTACGTTAGGTCAAGCTTTCCACAAGAGATGCGGGACCATGCAGAGCTTGCAGCGTCATAACGACGCTTGCTGCTGACAATTGCAAGTATTTGGACGAAAATGCCGAGGCAGCTGGTGTGATGGGCTGAGAAAGAAGACGGCAGTTGGTGTTTCGAGGGGTAAAAGACATGTTTTCCATCCCCGTGGGGAAAAAGGTGGGCCAGGACGGCGGAAGAGTATTGCCTTTTAGGTATAGATGCTGTAAGATTATGGCAATCTTGCTATCGATTCGGTTCGAGTTCAACCGATCCATCCGCTGTTGACCATGCTTGAAAATAATGCAGTCAATCGGCAAAGAAGCGGAGATTAGAATTCGTCCGTTCGGTCGCCGTCCTTGAGCAATCATTTAGACAAGGACGGAACATGAGTTTGGAGTTGGGTAAATGACGACCGCTGGAGCATCTTGACGCGGGAAAGCGAGGAGTGCAAGTGGCGTTTTCTGTGATGCATCCTTGGAGTCCAAGACGGGAAAATGGGTAGCGCTTAGTAATTTCAGAATCTTTCTGCAAATCCTCCACAGACAGATTTGAGCTTCGAGGAATGGATGTGGAAGCTAGCGGCTTGAAGGTTCAAGTCAGACCGCAAACACATGGGACTCGACCCTTTATACTACCCAGCTATCACTAATCGGACCGACAGAATAGTAATACTCCACAGAAGCTGACCGAGGGTCCTAACGTCCCAAACAGGTAATACAATCGTAGCACCACAATCTGTTCATCATCTCAAAGCCTTTAACAAAACCCAATGATATTCAGATATCACATCTGACTTCAAAACAAGGGTGATAAATTCCCAGTAATTTTATTGAGAAACTCTCTAGAATTTCCAAGTGACTTGATCGTACCAAGAGTGGAATATCGAGGCCTGACTTTTCCTTAAAGTCGGCAGATGGTTCGAATCAATGAACACACGTCCGTTTTAACGAAAGATGAAAGATTAAGAGCAGAAATTGGTGAGCCACGGCTGGTATCCAGCTCCGCCCTTGCGATGGTAAACGCGATATAACATGCTCAAATTGACATCGATGTCAACGAATTCCTGGAAATGTTCTTTTTAAAATCGCCAGAAATTTAAAGACCGTTTTGAGAGATCGAGAGTACTTCATCTGGGTAGGATACTCCCTAGTCTTCATTGAGAAAGGGAACAGAATGGATCAACTCACTGTCGAGCTACAGATCGGAGTTGAAGTGGCGAGATTTGTTTAGGCGCGCGAGAGAATGGACAAATCCTTCGAGAGCTGGTATAGATTAACGAATAATTTTAGACAGCGTTGTATATCCATGCCAAGGTGGAAGAGATCACAGCGAGTGAAGTCCATCATGACGCACATCGAATAACGCAAGAGTGTGGCACCACGATATCGAACACTTGGCCGTGCAGAAGCTAAAATCCTTCTCCGCAGGTACCAGAGATGCATTCTATTCTTGACTACTGCGACACCGATACATCGAAAAATTGTTTACGACGGATGCGTGAGGAAAAGATCGATACTACTAGCAGCGGCGAAGACGAAGACTCAATTTCGGTATCAGTCAGGAGAAAGTAGTCACTGACTAGGCAACAGAAGGTGGTTCGCGTGCGCCGGTCTTGGTTCTTTCGGTCCTCACGATAGAACCGGTGTCTCCGAGCGAGTGGACGAGATCTCACAACCGGTCAGAGATTTGGTGGTACCACAATGGTGGAAAATGCAACCTAGAACTCATCGCAGATCCGTTCAACGGCGCTCCCGTCAATCGCATCTTGTTAGGGCTGAGAAGGCCAATCACAAAAATTACTGTCAACCTCCTATTCTTCATCTCTCGTAACCAATCATTCCTCAGTACAGCTTCCTCACCTTTTCAGCTCATCATGCACGAGTAGGGAAAGCCATCATCCAACGTTTCATCGGCACGCGTTATTTCTTCTTCTTGACACCGTTGACTGCCTACTACGATAGGAATCCTCCTGCGGAACATTTAGGATCTTCCGCGAGGAACAAAAAAGTGACCCTGATAAGGAGATGGAGGCGGGTTCGTCGTTTAGTGTACCGACACAGTGGTTCTCGAGACTGAAACCAGAATAAATGTCCCCAAATTAGCAAACATTTTAGATTAACTTTCGGCACTCTATTTAGCACTTTCACGAGAAGCCAAATTTGGCTCTGTGCATCCTCTCGTGTACCATTCCAATCCTGAGAACATTTTTGAAGAGTTAGCTACGATCCAGCTGCTTGAGAAAGTGTTGGAAGTTGCAATATCTCAGTCAACAATGGAGGCGCGAAGCCACCACAGAGAGCATAACGCCTCCACCATGCCACGACTCAAGCCGAATATCGTTAGCTGGGGTAAGCGGGAGCGAGAGGCATGGCGGCATGACTGCATGCTCGCCGGGGCCTTGGCGAAAATGACCCAAAATTAGGTCGCAATTTTTTGAGCAACCTTGTCAACAGCATCTGCATCTCTCTCCCGCTCATGGTCTGCATCAAATCCGATCCTACCGAACCTATCTGCGCTCGCAGACCATTTCGTGGATTCCCTGCATTCTTCTTGATCATTGGACAGCTTTGTTGACGCTCTTACCACTACCTCTTCCTGCGCGTGTCCTGTGCTCCTAATTTCCTCTTTCTTTCCATCCTTCTTTTTAATCTATATCGTCGCCTTGTATCTGGAGCCTACTATGCTGCTAATCTTAGTGTACATTTTCATGCCTGGTTTGTCTTGATTTCTTCGCTAGAGTCCAAACACCTATCGCTGATCGTTACCCAAGCTTTTCTCTGATCCAGGGCATTAACCACGGTCCCCTGATGCAGTCAACTCGAAATAACCACACAGTGATGGCCCATTCAAACGAGTCTTGCCGCATTCGTTCTCTTTGACGCATAATTCTCGCCCGTTAAGGTGTATATCCATATTGTCGCGAGTGTCATTGCTCAGTTACCGAATCCCGCAACCAGATTTCCTCCCGCAACCCCTGACTTTCTTATTCCAGCCTGGAGGCATCACGACTGAATATAAGGTCCTGACACTGCCACCGATACCATGGCCGATCAAGCAACTACCTTATCATTTACGGAGTCAATCTCACCCAGTGAATCATCTCAGCCGCAAACTACCCTTCAGCTACGGCGTACCCGAAAGCGTAAAGTTTTGTCACAATCTGGCACTGAGGAATCATCATCGCATCGAGACACAGTATCTCAGAACGAGTCCGACCCCACAGTCAAATTTGATGCTTCTGGACCCCATCGGAGCACATCGATAGTTTTTCTACAGTCCACGATGCCTTCTTCAGTCACTTCCGTGAATAGCGGGATTTTATCACCAAAATACACGAAAACTGGAAGAATCAGCAAAGCCCAGAAGGGCGTAAGAGGCGCTCATTCCTGCGGATGTGGAAAGGTCAGTCTGATTCATTTATTGCGTACTCTTCCGCATATCATGCATTTTTTTGCCGTCTTACGTTGCTTTTGGAACGTGCCACTTCAGCCTAGGCTGCGCCTTGGCTTTTGAGATACCTCCACCACACTTTCAACCACAAGCACTGTCCATAACCGAACCTAGTTGCTAACCTTTAGAATAGCATTATTCACGGGCTGAGCATCTTCGGTATGTCAATAGTTTGTATGTTCGTTCCTGTGGGCTTCAGCTGAGATTTATACTACAGACGACACCAGCAAAACCATGAGACGCACCTACCATGCCCCTTTGCATCATGTGGCAAGATCTTTCACCGACAAGATCTTCTGGAGAGACATTTGGCCACCAAGCAGTACGCAAGCTCTCTAAGCGGCTACATATCCGTAATCAAACTGACCAGATCCAGCAACCAGCAAAGTATCAATACGCCACGCCTAGCGTCTGATGCCAGCTGTGCTTCCTCTTCAAACACTCCTCCCGGATCTGTACGTAACTCGATAGGCCCTATCGCGCCGCCAATAGCCGCATCACTTACTACACCACCATTCATCTCCGATATCCCAACTACGGTTCCAGAGTATGGCCTGCTTCCGCGGCAGACACTCAACGACAATCAAAGGTATCCACAAGTCTTCTACCATCAATCTTCAGATACTTTCTCTTATTCATCATTTCCTTCTGTCGATGTCATCTAGTGAGTTTTCGTATATTCAGCATGAATTTTCCTCATTCATCGATATTTTGCCTCTCAGCTGAATGAGACTAACAAATTCCAGTACTACAACGCAAGCCGACGCCACGTCAGTCAAAGCTGAGTACATCAGACCGACATTTCCAGCCTGGCACGAACCCAGTCTGGGTTTTGAGGCCGAGGGCTACGCTCCTCGCCCCGTTTCGCCGTATGCCTCCTCCGGCGGACAGTCTCCAATCAATCACTATCCAGTCCCAACCCCGTGGACCATGGACTATACCTACCCAACTTCTTTCGATCAAATCAGCATCCCATACATCAATACCAGCTTCTCCTCTCCTCGCTCGATCGATGTGGCGCGTATGATCCCCAACATGGATCAACCGCCATTTTCAACTTCGGTGGCATCGTCTCCAACATCTGTCGCCAGCACTGCTTTACCTCCAGTTATGGTTCCACAAAGCCAGAAGGGGGTTCCTTACCCATTACCGTTCACTATTCAGCGCGACAAATATGGAAGCTTAGATCTCGAAGGACTATTGGAAGACCAACATTTAGGCATATGCTTGAGCCTCAAGACCAAGCAACACTATGTCGACTCGTACTGGAAATACTTCCACCCAATGTTTCCTATTATACACAGGCCAACTTACCAAACACAACCACCATGCCCTCTGCTAAGCGCAGCAATCATGTCTCTTGGCGCGCAATACAATGACGACCATTTCGCCAAAGGCGACTCTCGGATTCTCCATGAGAAATGTCAAGAACTGATCACCAAATACAAGTCAGCCCTGCGATCAACGACACGGATTGATTACATGCAAGCCATATTCCTTGTTGAGATGTTCTCCCATTTCAAAGCCCAGCGAGCGACCTTTCAGTTGTCAGAGATTTTCGTCGAGACCTGCAGCCAACTCTGGAAGCAGCACGGGATCACCATGCGATCATACTTTCAAAGCCTTGCAACCATCAAGCCACACACGAGTGAAGATGCTATCAGCCAACAATGGAGCGAATGGGTCCGGCTTCACTCCATCGAACGCCTTCTTACAGCTTGCTATATCCTTGAAGCACAACAAGCGCTCCTGCTTGCACGCCCGAACTCCACTCCATCGTCTCTTGGACTCGACCTTTACATCCCAGCTTCGACAAAGCTGTGGGACGCATCGAATCACACAAGATGGGGACAATTGATACGCGGTGTTGCTGCTCCTTTGACAGACGTATATCAGTGTCTTGATAACATCTCCCAAAATGACAAACACTTCACACGGTACGAACCTTTCCAATGCGCCTTACTCACTGCATGCCACGCATCTTCCGTCGTTTCGCAGCGACAAGATGCCGAAAGTGCCACGCACCTTTCCGTACCCGCCTCGCATCGCATCTTTGAAGCCAATAATATCGCTCTTCTAGAGAGATTCCTCTGTCCTGAATCAAATGTGCTGATTGCGCATAACATGGTCCGGTTGGCCGCACACTCTCCTACTCGTGCTTTGCTAGCTGCAAGCGGCGAGTCTTGGGTATTTTCGCAGCGTCTTTCGTCCGAGGCTCTTCTCGCTGCAGCCGAATTTGAGACGCTTAAGACTGACCTTCGGTCATGGAGCGAGACACTTCAGCAACCAACACTTTGGCCCACAAGCACTGGCATGAGAACCGACCCCCACGAAGCTCTTCAGCGCTCACTCAACATCCTCCGCCTCGCCCTTGATATGGACTCTCGAAATCTAGCTTTCGGTGCTGAAATGGCTCTCTACTATTCCTCCCTCGTTCTTTGGGCCAGCACCTTCACGGCTGTGGTCAAAGCTGAAGCAGCCGGACTCAAGTTTGAAGAAGACGACACTGCTGAGTTTGCAGCACCAAGGGCCGAGCAGGATGCTCGATACTTTATCCAATTCGCTGAGGCTGATATCAACTCTCCAATCATTTGCGAGGGCATCCCTCCGGCAGACCGTGTTGATAGATGGCGATTTGGTGTTGGCGCTGTCCTGACATGGAGCGCGTGGGTCATTGGTGGGTCTGGAATGAGGAGCAGTGGTGTAGGCGAGTTGATGGAGGGAGCTGTGGGCGTTCTTGAAAAACTCGGACGAAGGGGCTGGGTCGGCGATTGGTTTTGAGGTATCTGCCCTTTTTTTCATTGGTCGATCATGATGATTGCATTTAGCGTTGGAGTTTGTGTTTTCCTGGCATATTCGCGACATGAGCCATGGCATGAAAAGGCGCTTTTGATACAGATATCCTTTTGCTACAATAGTCGTGAGCGTGCAAGACGCGCTTGACGAACCAATTCACGTTTTTGGTCATCATCATCTACTTTCCCCGTTGCAACAGCAACAACGCGTTCGCTTCACCACGTCGTGTTGTTGTCGTGATGTTTTGAGCTTCTAATTTAGTTCTCACAACATGACAAGCTTTCAGGTTCATTGATTGTTGTCCTCGTTGCTCAACACTCCAGACTGCCGAAGGATCGCGTGTATTTCTCTGTCACTCATTGCCAACATGACAAACGCCGGACTGGACGCCCTTTTACGGAATATCGAGAAGGTCGGCGAAGAATCCCAAAAGTCGCAGAAAGCTTGGGAACGGGACCGAAAAGAAAGAGAGGAAAGACAAGAACATGCTCGAGACCAAAAGCAGATGAGGGAGCTCAAGGAATTCGCTCATAGTGAAAAGGCCAAAGTGGATGAAGAGCGTCGTATGGAAGCCCAGGAGCTGGAAAGAGAGCGTCGTATGGGAGCCCAGAAGCGGAAAAGGGAGCGTCCCCAAAATGAAAAGAAGGAGTGTGAGTTCGAGGCAGACGAGGTCGATTCCGAGTACAGAGACGCGAATCATCGAAGTACATCACTGGAGTCGATAACGATAGACGAGAGCCTTCCGGACAGCCATCAGAATAGAACGTACAGAGTGTGGAATGCAAGCCGTCGTACTAACTCCAAAGGCAAAGGTAAGCTAGAATCTGCTACAGATCCGATGTCTCCAGATTAGGAAAATATGGTTTACTGACATTGGTGTTTAGGACGATCAGTCATTGGATTGAAGGCTCGCGCTAGAGGCACTCTAGATATGCCTCAACCAAGTTCGCTTGCACAGAAACGAGCAGCATCCGAACCTGAAAATTCCGTGTCAGAACAACTTCCCGGGGTCGCAGGTGCTGGAAAGAAGCGACTCAAGTTCACAACACCAAGTGCTGTGTCGAAGACTCCACAAGGGTAAGACATGATCCTGACTATCGGCCATTCTAGAACATAGTATAAGTAACTAATGCCAATTAGCACATCTATCTCAGGCCCTCCCTCGCCGCAAAAGTCCCAGGCCAGTGAGCCCAACAAGTTCACCATTACAAGCTCATCCAACGCATCAAAGGCAGTTCCGGACAGTGTTGTCATTGTCTTCGATGCCAGAAGCCAACAATGGCGCTACGACAACGGCAAAAGGGAGAAGGAATGGTTTCCCTGGATTGACATCAAGCGCAATCTTGTCACCTGTATCTTGGTTGTCCGAAACATCCCCTCTGAAGCCTGGGATGGTGGACTCGTTATAGATTGGGTGAAAGACAGGTTTTGGGGTGCGGCTCAACTGAAAACTGTCGAAGTCGTACTGCAATATGTATCAGGTTGGGTGCATGATCAGATGCTTGACAGGCACGGTAAGGCGAAATACAAGCCGGGACTGAAGACATCAGTTCATGGAATTGCTCTGAAGCTATGGGACTATCCATATGTTAAGAGAGTGGGATTCTTCAATGGGATAAAGCCGGAGAAGGGTAAAATGTACAAGTACCGTGGGCTCAAAAGCCTGAACAGGACGGCTGGGGGTTGGGGACAGTGGGCTGGGGAGCGGAAAATGTGGTGGCTACATTAAGTTGTATGACAATCTCTGGTTTGGGTGTCGCAATTCGGCAGACGATATGGTGTGGGAAAAAAAAGCTGATCCTGACAATCTTGTAGAATATCTTGCCAGAATTTTTGATACCTCTCGAACGGAAAAAGACTTACAGGACGTTGTCGGCTTTTGTTTATGAAGAACTAATTCAACTTCCGGCCATCGTTTTCCCGTCACAATCAGACCATCAGTTCCGTTCCCTCCGCCGAAATGACTGAATTGAGTGAACATACTGAACTTCAGTCCGAGCGCGATAGATTCCTGGCAATGTTACCTTTGAAATCGCCAGAAACTTTGAGATTGCGTTATGAAATTGAAAGTATGCTCTTAGAAAGCACATGTCGTCGACTATGCTGTCCGACAGAAGACAGTATAATTGATGGTCCAGCTGTGCCATCAATACTTACAACTCCAACGCGACTAAGAGCAACCTCCTCTCGCCCGGCCATGCACAAGGACTGTGTGGCACTCAGTAATGACAAGCAACATTTATTAGAGCCTTAGCATACCCGATTCATTTTCAAGTCAAGAAAGGTAAATAACATCCTCCAATAACATCAACGCTCTTTTCAAGTAGTTCGATCTACCTGCGAGTCAATCATCGCGACTGTGACCCGTATGTGTGGTTTACCCGAATCCATCCAGTCGGGACGCAATACAGTATTGGCATCGGAATTATTTGGCCTTGTCCGAGGCAATTGTCACCCTCTTCCCGCCCAATCTAGCTGGCTTCGGGATCTCAAACGTAGGTCGATTCAAGAAGAGGCCTGACGGATTGATTGTGATTTACCACATGTTCAGGGGTATGCCTCCGACATTTTCCGCATTTGGATGGAGTGAGGAGGTTATATAGCAAGACTGCATCCACATAGATGGCTTGCTACCTTCTTTCAAGCCCTCGATGTTCGTCGAAGTTGTCGACGCTTTGCACCTGTCCATTGTTGACACGATGGACGACGGGTCTTCAAAGGATCATTCCTTTCCGTCTACTCTCCACATTCCGAACAGCCTTATGGCCTGAGTAACCTCAATTTCTTCTTTCGCTCGGTCTATCTCCGAAAATGGAGCGATTGCGCCGCCAAAGCTCTTCAGGCATGGTTCAAACAATCACGATACCTTTGAAATTTTGCCCTCCAGCTGTCATGCGCAAGTCTTTACAAACCGGGCAGGCCCTTCATCGCGTCGTATAACACCTCATACGAAGTATTTTGACTTCATAGGAGCCCTACAACTCACCTTCACTTTGCCATCTCGAAGATACACCTTGGTAAAAGGTTCTTCCTCACCTCCGTCCATCATTGCCGCGGATAACCCCGCCTCTTCATAGGCTGCCAAAAGCCGTCTACGGACCGGATTGATACCTTCCGTACCGGCATTGGCCGACTGTTCTTCACTTACTTCTCTCCCTTCTCTCGCTGTTTCGCTATGAACTCGTTTCGTTGCTTGCGTGCTTCTCCTGCTTCTGCTACTTCTTTCTCCCGAGTAGCATTCACCTCTTCAAGACAACAAGCCCCACGAGCGGCCTTTTACAAACTACAAAAAGCGGAATTTGGACAACAGCGAAGAACCATGGCTACTGGAATCAAGAAGATCAAGGTTAAGAACCCGGTGGTGGAGCTGGATGGAGATGAGATGACTAGGATCATCTGGCAGGATATCAAGGACAAGGTAAGTCTATCATATCACTGTTTTTGGACCAACAGCTAATTCCCACAGTTTATCACTCCGTATGTTCTGGCACACAACTAAATCTTATTCACCCAATTGACAAATCCCTAGTTACCTTGATATCGACCTCAAATACTACGATCTTGGTATCGAATACCGCGACCAGACCAATGACCAGGTCACTATTGATGCTGCCGAGGCTATCAAGAAGTACTCAGTCGGTGTCAAATGCGCCACTATTACCCCAGATGAAGAGCGTGTGAAGGAATTCAACCTCAAGCAGATGTGGCTCTCACCAAACGGTACTATCCGTAACATCCTTGGAGGAACCGTTTTCCGCGAACCTATCGTTATTGACCGTATTCCTCGATTGGTACCAGGCTGGAAGAAAGCCATTATTATCGGTCGTCACGCCTTCGGTGATCAATACAGGGCGAAGGATACTGTTATCCCAGGCCCAGGCAAACTCGAGATGGTTTACACACCTGAAAATGGTGAAAAGCAGACCATTGAGGTTTACAACTTCACGCAAAAGGATGGTGGTGTAGCTATCACCATGTACAACACGGCAGAGTCGATTGTTGGTTTCGCACACGCCTCTTTCAAGTTGGCATTGGACAAGAAATGGCCACTATACATGACCACCAAGAACACCATCTTGAAGAAATATGACGGCAGATTCAAGGATATCTTCCAGGAGATTTACGAGAAGAACTACGCTGCTGAGTTCGAGAAGAACAAGATTTGGTATGAGCACAGATTGATCGACGACATGGTCGCACAGATGATCAAGAGCGAGGGTGGTTATATTATCGCCATGAAGAGTGAGTTCATAGCGTCCCGCTATTCTATGTTCCAGACTAACAATTTCCTCCAGACTACGATGGTGACGTCCAATCCGATATCGTCGCCCAAGGTTTCGGTTCTCTCGGCCTCATGACCTCCGTTCTTATTACTCCAGATGGACTCACCTTCGAATCCGAAGCTGCCCATGGCACCGTCACTCGTCATTTCCGCGAGCATCAAAAGGGCAATGAAACTTCTACCAACCCAATTGCCTCCATCTTTGCCTGGACTCGTGGTCTAGCCAAGCGTGGTGAGCTTGATGGAACACCAGACCTCGTCTCCTTCGCTGAGGCTCTTGAAAAAGCCTGCATCGACACCGTCGATATTGATGGCATCATGACCAAGGATTTGGCTCTCAGCTGTGGTCGCAAAGACCGTGAGTCGTGGGTCGTTACTTCCAAGTATATGGAGGCTGTTGAGAGGAGGTTGAAGAATGCTCTCAAGGGCAAACTATGAGCAATCCATGATTTTGATGGAACGATTTAGATGATGAGGTAGTAAACTTTGGCATTTGCATCTTTTATGGCACATGAGCGATGATGTATGAAGACTTGCAAGGTAGTCATCTTGGCTAGATCTCACGTTTGAACTTCGTAGATAGTCGACTTGGTACTAGTACCCTAGAAAGCATTTTGAACTACATCCAACAGTCCTGACATCTTTGTTGTTTTCATATGCTATCTGTCTACCAAATTCGAGAGCATTCACATTCATCCTCGCACTCCAACTATGGTCCGTACTGGACAATCTATCGTTGCGATCCGTGGTACCAACATTCCTGCCCAACGATCTCAATCTGTCTGGATGGCTGTCATGGTCAAATTTGTCGCAGGTCGACGGCCCTTTTCGTGGCTCATACGGACACATGGAAGTTTGCAAGAAATTGCACCATTATCAAGCTTGCAAAACTTAGAAATTTTCTCCATAGGCAGCGAGTCAATGATATCGATTTGAATCAGTCTCCAATTCACATTTTCATTCTTTCGATTTTGTATCAGTAAGTGGTGTTACTACAACATGCCCAAACGCTCACCATGCTTGGTACCACAAACGTCACAACCAAGTCCACTTGATCTCGTTCTTATCAACATTCTCACCTCCACCAAAACAATCAACAACCCCTCTTCCCACCATTGATAAATCTGAGGCATTACCATCACCAGCCCGATTCCCCGCCCCAAATGACGTTCGCAAAACGAGTCTAGCCCTCCAATACCCAACTCCACCCCTCTCCATTCGTGTCTATAAACCATTGCGACATCTAACACCATCAGGGCACAAAGAACAATCAACTCAAACACTCTCAAACACTTCCATCACAGTACTCAGTTCACTCCATAACCTCTTTTACCATCAACAAAATGACTGGAACTTGGTAAGCCCCTCCTCTACTCGACGTGCTATCGTCACCATGGTCATGCTCCTTTTGGTTTCACCTTCACGGTATCTATTCTGGAGATATTGGCTAAATGATATTCGATTAGCACATGCTCCTCTTCTTGCAGCAACTGCCAAGGCGGATCCTGCGGCGGAAAATGCACTTGCGTAAGCCATCTCCTTCTTCCCTACATGCCGGAAGAGACACAGGAGCTAACGCATATATACGCAGAGCTCTTCCAAATAGAGACAGGCAAACGTCTCGGCTCGTCACTAAACCTTCATGCTTGGAAGATTGACAATGGACGGGGAAGGATGAGGGATTCGTCAATGGTGGGTGAGATGGGGACTCGATGATGATGATTTGAAGGATGTTTAAGTAATGTGTGAATGTGGAATGTATGATTCAAGTCTTTTTGAAATAATTGTGTCAATTACGAGGGTGTGATGTACATTGTGAGAGCTTTGATGCGTCGTGAATCCTCGAGCACTACTGAGTAAAAATCCTTTAATCTTTCTGTACCATGCTCTTACATACGGCCACGCAGTGGATGACGATGGAAGTGACTGAACCAATAGGCATCTGTTATGTTATTTCAAACGATTCTCCCAATTCGAAGATATCAATCCAATCTCATTAGTTTATACACTCGCTAATCATCTCATCTCGCTCTCAAAAATATGACACCGCGACCAAACCCCACGAAGCAATCAGCCCCATTCTCGCAAAACTTCTCGTAGAAGCAATGGGTAAACCGCCAAACGATGGCTTAACATCCAAGGTTTGAACGCCAGCACCAGGATTCTTCGCCTTCTCGCTATTCAAAATGGCGAATCTCAAGAAGACCTCGGAAACAGTTACAAAAATACTCAATACAATCAAGACGATGATGATCCATGTGATCTTCGTCATCTTCGTGTCTGCGATGGAGTCAGACAAAATCTCGGCCAGGTCGAGGAAGACTCGGCATCGCTCGTTGAGAACTTGGATTCGCGGTTTTATTTCGAGATACTCGCGGACGGCGGCGTAGAGAGGGTGGAGGGTCGGTTCCGAGTCCCAGAAGAAATTGGGGACATCGAGGATGTTGGACGAGAGATTCACGTCGACGCGGCTCTGGAAAAGTCGTCCGAGGATCTTGACGACTTCTTCTCGCTTCATACCAAGGCGACCAGTTAGAGCTAACCTTCGAGGAACGTACTGAGCTTCGTGCATCGTTCGTTCCATTCCTTCTTCAAATAATGATAATTTTGTGCTCTGAGCAAGCGCGTGAGACATTGCCAGCTTGACCATGTGATCCCCAGATCTGAGAGTGATCATATCGTTGAAGATTCGTGGTCGAGCAATGTGAGGATTGTATTCGAAATGGAACTCTTCCGTCTCGAAGCTGTCCGCCTCTTGTGGTCTCGACACAAGCGATATGCCTGTCTCGTTTTGCGAAAATGTGAGGTCGGCGAGAATGTCCTTCTCCTGCCTTTCCGTGAAATTCCAGAAAACGACTACACCATAGCCAAAGACAAACATCTCGGCAAATGATAGCGCACTAGGTCCAATTCGTGGTGGTGATATTGATCGCTTAGGAGATTCACCAGGGGATGGAGAGTATGGGCGAGCAGACTGGTTTCGTGGGCTCTCCGCGTCCTCGTTGCCTCTTATGCCGTAAGATTCAGTGTCGCCAAAGTATCCCTCGTGGTATTCCCGTCGTTCGTTCCTCTCGATCTCTTCATCCAAGACTGATTTTCCTCCCGGGCTCTTCAATGTCGGACTACTTCGAATGCGATAGCCATCAGTACCGCCTAGCAAGGGCAGATGATAGACGCAATACAGACAATCGTCGTAAAGTTTTGTCCTCGCATTGTGATGCTTCTTCGCAAAATTTGCCGTAGCCTGAAGCTTGAATGCCTGAGCTGTGCAGTATGCTGTCACTCGTGACAATATCTCAGTGCGCTTCGATTTTGGCAGCCTCTCGGCCTCGGATTTGTCGTAAGGCCCTCCAGTTTTCCGTCGCGCCAGCTCTTGGTCTGTCGGTGGTGCATCTTCTCCGCCATCCTCAAAAGCGGCCTTTTCCTCGTCCAATTCGTCCGTCTCTGGCAGGAAGACTAGTTTTTCAGAGACCTTGGAGGTACGAGCTGGTATATGCTGTGGAAGTAGGCGACCGGAGAGCTTTGGGTCGAGAGGATGTCTTCCACTTGGTGTTCTGTTGTGTACGAGTGGTCTTGCATCAGGAGGACCTCGTCTTTGCGCCGAGGGGATATCGCTGGCGTATTGGAGAATTCGATCGACACTGATGATTCCAGTGCCGGTCCTCTGGCCTATCTGCGGGCGCTGGGAAGCAGCTTTCGAGGCCTTCCATGCAGCTTCACGGGCATCCGTCACCTAAATAATTAGCAGCTATCTTTGAGCTTCTTTTGAGAGATACACATACCAGCACCGTCGGACCACGCTTACTTTTGGTATTGGGCGCAGCCATTGTGAAGATATTGGACTATATTGTCGGACTGGACTTGATTTCCATGGCCTTGAATCCGCTCGTCTGGTCGTAGGATCACGCTTCTGGTCTCAGATCATAGTTCGGTAGGACATGAGAAAGCGTGGACCCACGAGGTTGCCATTCCTCTCCACCATGACGTCGAATATCAACACACAACAATACAGCATCGCCAATTACCATATCAATATGACCTTTCAATTCCTGGTAAGAAAAGGCCTCAATCTTGGAGATATTGTGCCTGACATACTTTCCCGTTTCTTCAATTGAACGATTCAGCATTCCCTCCACTACCAGGCATACTTGCCCGTTTCTTCAATTGAACAACTCAGCAGTCCCTCCACTACCAGGCAGCACCTCCAGCTGACTGGAGAAGTCCGAAGCCAAGAAGTCCGAGTCGAGTCAGCTGCCTTGCTCAAACCATCTTTGGCAAGCAATACCTCGTACTCTTTGTGGAAGAACAAGGAGCTGCTTTCCGAGGACACGAACATCTGCAGCCCCTTGACACACATGACAATCCTGTAGGGATTCCTTCACTTCTAATCTTGCTAACTCGGCATTTTCAAAGTCTCGGCCCTCAGTATGAAGGGCGGGTAGAGGCTGTATCATCGTCGCTCCGATACTCCTCTTCTCTGAATGTATTTCTTGTTCCGGTTGATTATCCCCCTGTCCTGTCGCGAATCTTTGGCCCTCAATAATAACACCATCTGTTTCCTCGACCCTCGAAGTTTCCGTTTGTTTCTGTAAATTCTTCATTGTGCTCTTCTGTTCTCCGAACCATGATCACAATCAGCCCTGTCATTTCTCCACGATTAGGACGCAACCCATGTTTGCCGAGTTAGTCGACAGAACAACATACCCAGCAACGATCCATAGCGGTGTAGACACACTCTGGGTTTCAAGTGCAGAAATCTTCAAATATCGTCAGGTCTAGAAAATTCTTGGTCCACCTCGTCTCCACAAACAGGCCAGGTTCACCTCCACTCAACCCATGAATCCATTCAAGTCTTGCTCCATTGAGAAGCTCAATGTTTCTCCACGAAAATCCTCCGCTTGGGAGCCTCCTTTGCAAGGAAGTAGTGAAGTCTGACTTCACTCGTATTACAAGCTCCTCTGCCAATTTGGACTTTATAGGACTTTTCTGAGGCGATTGCCTGCTTTCAATACGGAGATCATCGCACCACGATGCTTGCCCATTTATGTGCCAACCTACAATTTCGAACACGGAGAAGGATGTGAATAAGGAGATTAGTAGGCAGAGAAATTGGGACACCATCAAGATTTCTTTATAAATATTCAAAGTCTTCGGCCGAAAGTTTCCATTCAAGCAACATTTCTTTTATCTCTCGTTCACATCCAACATCCTCATATTCTTCCACTCCATCAATCATGAAGTTCCCTTCAGCCATCTTCCTCTCCCTCTTCCTGACCTCGGTCTCGGCAGCTCCAACATCGTCCAACGCCATTCAAGTAGTCCCAGGACCCGGTCTCCCGTCCCTCGAATCTCTAGGCATCACCTCCGCCGACCTCTTCAACAAGAACTTCAAACCAGTCACTCAATCCGCCAACAAACTTTCAACAGACGAGCTCTTCAAGCGCCAGTCCCTCTCATCATGCCAAACCGACTACCAAGCTACCCGTGCCAATGCCATAGCATGCCGTAATTACCTCATTCAGACAGGTACTTACACATGCTCGTCTGGTGACTCGTATCTAACCCTTTGCACGGCGGGCGATGCTGAGATCAATGGATGGAATTACTATAATGTTGCTGGGGGTGTGCAAACGAGTTGCTCTGATGCGGCTGTTGCGGCGAGTTGGGTGATTGATAATTGTTCCACTTGTCCTCAGGATAATTGCTTGTTGCAAGGTAAGTCAATCTCTCTCTGAATTTGCGAATATTTCGATTCGAGAGGGGTCGCTTTTGTTGAGTGTCGCTAATGTGGTTTGTAGGACAAGATTATGGAACTAACAATCCCAACTTCTTTGTTTATATCGACTTACCGCTTGGTCAGAGGAAGCAGCAAGGTACCGCGCAAGTCGGAGCCACAGTATGAAGGGGTCGGGCGGATTAGCTGGATGGTGTTAAAAAGCCGGTGGTGGAAATGTAGCATATTCAATTCTTTAACAAGTCGAGAAGCACGACGTAATGCTCTAATCTATTCAGACTAAGTCAGTCGAGAAAGATGCAAGCACTCTCTGGTTGAAATTTTTGCTCTCGAGTTGTGAGAAGTGGTTGATAGGGGAGCGAGCGATAGTAGAAGGAAGACCAAATTGATATTCTTAACTTGCCGGATAGGTAAATTCTCCAACATATTCTTGCCGCCTTTTTAAGAAGTCTCATAGTGCTCAAAGGAAGTTATTAGGTGTCACATCTCGGCACAGTGCTATCCCACGCCACCACGCAGATGGCTCCTGAAGGATTTGGCTCCGTATCAGGCGATGATTGTAGCTGTAGGACAAAGTATGATTTGTCGCCAAAGGCTGGGCAGCAGCGTAATAACCATATATCTAATGGAATAGATGATATACTTCTACCACTGATGATGCATGCATGGTCGGACAGTGTAAACAATCGTGACAAACATTCATGCCTTCCCTGATGAGAAGACTCCTGCCCTCCTCCAACAACTGAACATCAACGTCGATAACTCATCCCATAACAAGCAATTCACGATTCTTATTCTCCGGTATTGACATTTCCTTCTGCTGGTGTAGTCTCCGAAGAACGCTTGGCTTATTAGGCGCTGAGTGACGCGTTTAATTGGCTCCTCGCTCCGCCAACCTCATTTCACACTCGGTGCAGCTCAATCTTCCGCTCTGAAACACATCGACACCTCGACAAGAGACGTCAAACCACCCGCAATCAACCCAATACGCTCTCCATTCACTCTTTTAATACATTCTCTAATCCATACTCTTTTTAATACTATACAACTTCTTAAGAAGGCTCTGGTTCTGGTAAGTCGCAATACTCGCTCCCTTCGCTGCCGTACCTGGATTCGAGAGCCACATCGAAGTCGAAGTCGAAGACAGAGCATTGAGCATTGAGCATCACTGAATACCGCGCTTTTTCGACAATTACCTGGACTATTGACTCCGGTCACCCTTCGTCGCAATGAGTTTGCCGACATCACCGGTTCCTGATGTCAATCGGACTCGGCTTCCCTCATTGTTCGAGGTGCTCAGTCGGCGGTCGCTGGCACCTGTCGACCTATTCTCCTTCTACATCTACATGAGAGACCAGCAACGATCCGTCGACTACTTGGACTTCTGGTATGTATACATCACTAAACACCAGTGCAGCGTCTAACCGCGACATAGGCTCGATGTCTCACAACACATGTCACTCTGTCGGCATTATGTGCGCGAACTACGACGATCCGTCCTCATCGATACGCCCGACCTCGACAAGAGCCAGTCGAAGCGCTCATCCGCCGTCCTTGATAACATCGATCTCGAAGATCGCCCCGGTCCATCAACAGAGAAGAATACCAGACTCCACGACGACTCAGTGTCCCGCGCATTACGAGAAGACGTCGCAAGCAAGCACTCCCACACCAACAGCGATGCCTCGCGACGAAGTTCTGCCCAGAGACGTAGCGGTGCTGCCATGAGCACACAAACCACACCCAGACACGGCGGAGACTCCAGCTCGTCACCGGGCAATCTCTCCAGCTCGCCGCACAACAACGTCCAGCGCTCCGATGTGAGAGCATCTGCCGAGAAGATCCTATACACCTATCTTCTCCCTGGGTCTGAGCGCGAAATCATCGTCCCTCAAGGAATCTTGGCCTCGATTCAGGAAGCCATTGAGCAGCGTAATCGAGATGATCCCGAAGTCTTCGACCCAGCGAAGGATTATGTCTTCCAAGCTATGGAGCGCGATGCGTTTCCCGGCTTCCTACGCAGCAAGGCGCTCGGCAATCTCGTACCACCAAGCATGATGTTACGATTGATCATTGGACTTCTCGCTCTGTTCGGCGCATTGTGGACGGGCTTCATTCTCATATTCTTAGATTTCTCAAGAGCACAGCGGTGTTGGGTATGTTATTCCGTATCTACACTCATATTTAAATACTAATAACCTTCCAGCTCATCCTGCCGTTTACCGTCGGGATCTACCTCCTCGCATCACATCAATACATGCTCGACCCACTCCTCGCACTCGTCGGCTTCTCAGAGTACACCTTCATGTCCTTCAGTCGTGTCCGGGAACCTTTTGTGCGGAAACTACTCATCAAGCGGGCGTGGATGTTGCTCTTTGTCGTCATCGTCATCGACGCCGCTCTGTGTTGTCTCTTCATATTTGTGCCTGGCAAGAGATTATAGGCAGGGATGGGTTGGTAGGAATGGTGCACAAACGGTTTGAAATCGAACAACTTCGAAACGACATACAACAAATTTAATTCACGAACACTGCTGGCTTCTTTTCCACGCGAGACTCACTTTACGGAGTCTGATTTCATTTGTACTGGGTGGACACTGGGCGAAGTCCCAAGAAGGAATGGAAGGAAGTAGGGGCATTTGCTCATTTTTTGATACGATTGCACGGCGTTGTGGTGAGGTCTATTCCCGCGTTTTGCATGATTTGCACAATACCCGCTGGGGAAAGGGAATTCCCTCTACTAGATGTATAATTTCCCCAATGCGCTGGCTGGATGAAGCCAGCCGCCTAATATTTCATTATTGTGCGTGATGGAACTTTGTGGATAGCAGGGATTGAATGAGAGATTGATACAAGCCCGCTGGGTGCCGTTTGTTGCGATTGCTTGAATTTTGAACATTCTATTCACGTTTGAGAGACACAATACTATTACGACCAGCTTCTAGTGTCTCAGCCTCTCCATCGACAGACTGGCTCCGTGATATTGCCCGATAACTAATCGATTGGACGACGAGGATGGAATGGTTGAGGCTTAACTGGATGTCCCTTTGTTCCTCCTACCTGCTGGACTTGTCGTGGCTCGCTTTTGGTATTATATGGTCTACTTGAGGGGTTTGTCGGAGTTTTTTTCGCTTCGCGACTTGGTGATAATGTTGCGTCGTTCTTCGTGTCGAGTTCTGTTGACGTATGTGTAGATTGGTATTTCCCAACCCCCCATTTCAGGTCCGAATCCGCCTTCCTATTTCGTAGAGAGCAAATGGGAGCCCTGTTAAACGTTGGTGTCGTTACGGTTATGGTGTTGCCGTCTTAAATGCCAGCATTGTCGGTATAGTCGAACTCATTTGGGTGTGGGGCTCGCGAAGAGCGGTTGATGATATTTGGTAAGGTCCATTTGGTCTCTCACAACACCAGATTTAACAGCACCAATTTCGAAGATGATGGCAGGTCAAGAGAAAGCGCATGATGAAGATATCCGATGGACAGGCGCCTGAGAGTGTACGTGAGCCCAGCAAGGAGGGAAGCCGCTCAAGTGTCAAGCGGGAAAGAAATCATCATGTGTGAGTTGGATTTGCTTCACTTCACGGCTTCGTGATGATGTTGCCCTGAGCTTCGTCCATAACTTAAGTCTCCTAGGTGTGTTGATTATGTGGAGAGGTATTTTTGGAGCCTTCGTGAGCTTCGAACTGGAGGTCAGCGCCGACTCTATCTCATTTGGAGCAATTGTGGGAGGGATATGGACGACCACTCGGTATTGCCGTATCGGATGCTAACATTGCTGGTATCTTCTGAATTACTCCGTTATTGCCTTGGGAAAGAGTTGTTGATGATGGTATGCTCAAAGTACTTCGGTCATTGCGTTCGAGAAGAGCGATTGATGATGTTTGTTAACAAAGTCTTCCCATTTTCGATCACCATCCCCAACACCCACTTCGAAGGCGATAGAAGGTCAAAAGCGAGAACATCATGCAGACATCAAGAGGATCATTACTGGGTATTTTAAAGAGTGAACTATCAGCAGACAAGAAACCCTCCGGTGTTTGGCAAAAAAACGAAAAAGAATTGAGCTCACAAATTTTGCCCAACGCGTGGTTCGAACAGGGTGTTCAAACCTCACCTTCACCACCACCACCAACAACAACCAAAAAAGAATCATGAGACAGGTAAATATGACAAAAACTGAATTTCTCAGAAACCCTATCACCCACCGCTGCACTTGGTATACTCGCCAGACGCGCACTCCTTGAGAGGTTCTGACGGCCGAAGTTTAACTAGGGAAGGTTTAATGTTGGCGGCTTAACTCCAACAAGACCACGAAGGCACCGGATTTTTTAGATGGGGGTTATTTGGGCGAGTTTAAATATATAGGCCAACAACACCCCAAAGAAATATTTCTGGGCAGGGAGGAGATTTGAGTGACGGAATGTAGATAACCCTGCCTTCTTAGAAAGTCTTTTACTTCGACAGATTCATCTATTACTCTAAACATATAACACCGACCAGCGCAGAGTTTATTGTTATGGCATACCACAGCGCGACACAACCACATCACATTCAGCAAAGTCATGAGCCTTTGTCACAGTGTCAACTGGACATTCATTGAGTATCTCCAAGCTTTGAGTCAAAATCACCAGAGCAGATCATTGAAGCTGGGATTGCGAACGTCAATTGTCACAGGCCTTTTCCCTTGGACAAAACACACATGTAGACAATTTTTCTAGAATCTTTTACACTGCTTGGGCTAATTAGCATGACGCCATCTGCTGTAGGTACGTATCTCGAAACGCAACAATTCATGTGATGACGCTTCCCAAGAGATTTGAGTATCTGTGTCCGCTATCCGATTCCTGCAATTCTTCCTGAGAGTACCGGACTGCGAACGAATGTGTTGGTGTGGCACAGTGATTTTGGCCAATCTCAGAATTTTTGATAGATAAATCCATGTACACCGACGGAAAAGCTAGAGCGTCTCACGTTGCATCCTCATAGCTACACGCCATCACCTTCTGACCCGAATTGTCGAGATTGAGAGAACAGTACTAATTGCAAGTCGTGCCGTCCACGAACACCTCAAGGCTTGTAAGTCACACACTGTTCGGGAGGGATAGAGTAAATTCACGGAAGGATTTGAGATGGGGATGAAAGAGATTTGTTGTGATGAAAGCTCAGCTTGGAATACTGTAGTAAACGCTTCCTAGTCAGAAATGTGCTAAAGTTTTATGAGAGTTCAGGTTGGAGATGAAGGCAGGCATTGCGCCGACGAGCGCCCGACTTGTCTAGGCTTTCAATGTGTAAGTAGAGGCACATGAAGGTCTTGGAAGGTCAACAGCTTTAAATTCTGGATCCGACTTCTTGGAATCTCTAGATGATTCAGTCGCTTCCTCGATGCTCTAGAGGATCAATGTAGGTTGTTTGAAATACTACTACCTATTTTAGCACCAAGTCTTGATGCACAACCACCTTGAATATGAAGTTTGCTACCTTGGCCCGTCAGCATCATCGATTTACTCCCCTACGAATCCACGGCTAGCCTCCCTCCCACAACCCCGCGCTATGCAGGCCTGTATTTTGGTAAGACGTCGAGGAGAGTTGCAAGACTGGTTGATAAAACGGCACCAAGCGCGTTTAGGTCCCACTATCTCGTTACCTTATAAGGTTGTAGATGCTAGTGCTGACAAACATTTCGAGTTCCGTGATAGGGCTGATGAGGCCAACCTTCAATCTAGCCTTGGATTGGTATTAGATGTGGACATAGAAACAGTACTTGTGATCGCCGTTCGCGGGGAGACCCAACTTATTTACTCAGAGATGAGAGATCAGCCTGAAGCTACTCTAAGCCTAAAAATTCTGCAAACCATGCCGTGGTCTGGAAATTGACCGCGATATCACATTCCAAGAATGATCGGCCGTGGCTTTTTATTGAATTATGAAGGAAGTGAATGGTTCCGTACTTTTAGGATGCAGATCTGAACAAAGAGAGTCATCAGCGGGAGGAAGCCCTCAGAAGACTTAATGATCTCGTGCCGCCATGACCGTGATGTGGCAGAGATATTGCTCTCGCAATGCCGACCTGATGCTTGTCCTCTCCTGGGCGTATCGTGTCTTGGTTCCATCCCAACTTCGCAAAATTAAAGCAAAGGCTATGAAGCAATAATGATTGTCTTTGCGCACAGTATTGCGAGCATCCAATCTCGGAAGGTGATCGTCGAAAAGTCCTGGTAAGACTGCCGTTTTAAGGTTCGATGCAACGTGACAATGTGCGAGTCCAGCATGAAAATGAAGATGTTCGGAGGCACACGGCATTGGGTGCGGGAAAGTTCTTTCGAATTCATCTAGAATTGTTGAGAGGGCCATGTTCGGCACGGAAACATGCGTACGTCCCTTTGCGCAGACTTTCGCAGGACTCGGCATCATCGTAAGACAGTTCAACAAGGGTGGGCCGCCCCTTTCACGGCGCGCTCCCTTTTCTTAGCGGCAGACCTGCCGTGAATCGGCCAAGAGCCACCAATGACACGCAACCGGTAGCATTGAGAACGAACGGTACGGCCATGATTCTCGACAACACTTGGACCAGGTAGAAGCAACCCTTGGACAACCACGATTCCGGTGTGGTGCATTGTCGTCGCTGCAACTGCAGAAGGAAGTAGTGAGCCACTGGTAATATCAGGGTCGTGTTCTAAATCCTCCCTCAGTGTACTTAATCTCGAGGTGGATGCTTCGAAAGTGATGAGCAGAATAATTTCCGTGGACCCTCGCGTGCACACGACCTTGATCTGAGAGTGCAGAAACCAAATCTCGACGGAGAATTTTATCAGATGATCTATGCTTCGTCTGGTTTTGGATTCCGTGTCGTGGCTGTTCAGAAAATCTTCGCGCTACAGGGGCAAAACTCTCAAACTGCCGCAGAAAATTCCCCGAGTGGTTATTCCCATCTCTTGAGCCCATTTTGTGGCTTAGATCAACGCCTATCCTTATCAAAGTCTTCGGATCGTTAGTTATTGTTCTGTCAGTAGCGCTCGTGTTTCAAAGATTACGACGGTCGAGGCATCCATCACCATCCTTGACAAGAAACGCCATCCGCACGGCGTGGCTTAATCGATTCAACATCAAGCCTCCAGAAACGACGTGCAGCTGACACAAGATGGAAGCCTTCAAACATTCTAGCGTCCTTCCCACAGATTGAAGTCATCTCTTCAACAAGCCTTTGGCTTCTCAGCATCATCAATCCCAGCGAACGAGACGACGGCCCTGCGAAGAAATGTGCCATAGACGCCCATCGGAAAGTTACACTTAAAAATGGCATGATTTTGGAGCACCAGAATAGGATGTGGCTGCAGCCTGCAGCGAAACTCCGATGAAAGTCTCTGGAGACAGGAAGATGGATGAGGTGTTCAGCTGGATGCGAGGCCGAAAACTCAGCGTCGACGGTGAGCCTCGATGAACTTCTCTCACATCCATACGTTCCAGTTGGGAAAACGAGTATTGTGGAGTACATGGTGGAGCTGACAATATGACAAGAGAGCGATGTTGATGATCCGGACCGTATCAGCCGATGTCAATTATTTCGACTGATTTACCAAGAACCCAGTTTCCTCCCAAGACCGAACCTCTCGTGGATCCAGTCTTAGGTGTAATCATCTCGTGATGGTGGATAGCGCAAAGTTCACTCTAGCAGTCTATTTTGCCACAATAAATCTAGTACCTTTGAAAATCTTAAATGAGGACGTTTAACCCGGCGTTTGTTCCACTTTCTGTGGCAAACATAATCATTTGCAGGTGCTGAGTTGAATTATTGAATACTCCTGAACGGGTGCAAGATATCCATGCTCGGGAGCTTTGAAGCGGCTCTCCACTAACTAGGGATGATCGACGGAAACTAACAGCTAGCAGCTGTTGACAATCGCACCAGAGCAACGCCAAATCTGTGACTATTCCACCGTCTCCCCACAAAACCCTAATGCGGCATAACCTCGACTGGGCATGGACAACGGTGGTAGGATGTTCCGTTGTCTATCAAACTCGCATTTGCTTTCGGTAGGTTTGCTCTTGTTTCGCTCCGAGAACACCCCTGAGGCCACAGGCCTTGCAAGCATCACTACGAATGACGGAAACATGATTCACGAACAATAGCTTCTATTTCGCCGACGATCAAACATGTTTCCCGCGCCTTGCTGGAGAGTATGATGAAATGGTTGACCAATTTAGCCAAGCTATATGCCCATCAGTTAGGGGTTCATCTCCACATACAATTGTTCAACTAGCAAAACCGATCGCTGATACCGCATTTTAACAGTGGGCTAAACCTTTGCCAGGGTTTGCTCGGCCACAATCGCGAACTTTCACGACACTTGCCTCAACACCATAGCACGGACGACATCATCTCCTTGTGGCGCCCAAGGAGCGTTTCCACAGTTTCGATTCGTCGGCCCGCCGTTTTTCATCTTGTAGGAAACAAGCCTAGCGAACCAACATTGATTGTTACGTCCTGCAGTGTCCGTCAATGGTAACCATAATTCGAAGCTCGGTCACTGTTTAATATGTGGCCTCTCGGCTTCTTTTTCAGGCTCTGTGTTTGCATCCCCATTTCCAGAACCTCAATTCGGCCATCCATGGTTACAATGGTCCTTTGTGAGGATACCTTGTATCATACGCTTCCGGTATACAGTAGCGCCAGGCGTGCAATGCAAAGCAAAGAGGCCGTGCTGTTACTCCTTCGTGTCTTGCAGATACAGGGTATGCCGATCAGAGAACCGCAACACCAGTTGCCACTCATTAGTGACACGCGACTATACCTTCCGTTATGACCTGGAAAGCCTTGCAGGGTAAGCGAGTCAGGGATTTGCATTGCATGATCAGGCTTAAGCCTTACTCCCGCAACCGGTGCGTCTCTGCCTGTGGATCGTACCACCTACGGATACGTGGTTCTATTCTTGCTCCTTACAGCTTGGCAACGAGCTCATCAAAACAGGCGTTTGAAGAGTTTCTTGGTTCCACACTGGTGGAAGGGATCTTCATTCAAAAGGTCTGCCATGCCCTGGATGATCAGAGCTCTTCACTTGTGAAGTCATTCATCTTTTTCACCTTCCTGCTGCTTTAGCACTTTCTTCGTCATACACCTATTGTGCTTCCCTGTTTGTGGAAGACCTCTAGCCTTGTCCTTCTCATTTCTTTTCTATATATTTGTGTGCCTTTGCCATCATGGCCCTCCTTAGCCTTATCATCGTCTTTGGGGTGCTTTGCATCCTGACTCTCTGGAAGCGAGTAACCCGCAAGAACAGAATCCCACCAGGTCTGAAGAAGCTACCTGGGCCAAAAGGTATGTTAGTTTTTTAACAATGGGAACCGTTCGCTTCTAACAACAACCCCTAGGATATCCCATCATTGGTTCCGTGCCTGATGTACCCGAAGAACTCGGCTGGATCAAGTTCTCAGATTGGGGAAAGGAATTCGGCCCAATCTATCAGTGTAACCTCGCCGGCACGAACCATGTCTGGATTTCCAGCGATAACATCGCGAAAGACCTCTTGTCGAAGAAAGCAGCAATCTACTCAGATCGACCTCACATCCCTGCTCTCCTCGAGGACAACCGGTCCAGCGGTCAATACCTTCCATTGATGAGCAAGAACGAACACTGGACTCGGCAAAGGAAATTCGCCAACACTATTATGCGCGAGTCGGAAAAGGCCCAATTTCACAATTACCCTGAGATGGAGTCGATACGGATGTGCGCCGAGCTGATGAAGGACCCTTCGAAATACAACCATGCCCAAGAATCATTCATATCTCGCGTTACATGCCGACTCGCATGGGGCCACAGCGAAGCCAGCGACGAGCTCAAGCAACGTGCGCGCGAATTGCTCATCGGCGTGTCGCCAACCGGATCCATCATTAACAAACTACCCTTCCTCATGGCTCTACCCGATTGGCTTTCACCAGCAAAAGCCTGGGAACGAAAGCGCTCAAGAACCGAGCGTCGCTTCTTCGAAATTATGCAAGGCCAGGTCCGCCTTGATATGTCCAAAGCTCAGAGCAAACCGTCCTGGATGTCGGTTTTTCTCAACAGCAAGGACCACTTCAACTTCAGCCATGATATGGAAGGCGCATACGCCGTTGGGATGCACGGCATTGCTGGCGCATTGACGATCGCTGCCGTGATGCAAGGATTCTGCTTGGCCATGTGCTATCATCCGGAATTCCTCGAGATGCTCCAGGAAGAGCTGGATCGAGTATGCGGAGATCGCATGCCTACAAATGCCGACAAGCCGAATCTTCCAATGCTGCGCGCGATAATCCGAGAGACAATCCGTTGGAGGCCCCCTGTACCAACTGGTCAGCACCATGATAATTCAATGACTTACACGTGACGCATACTGACAGTCTTTTCAGGCATTCCTCATTACCTTACCCAAGATGACGAGTACAATGGATACCATATTCCCAAAGGCAGTGTTATTCATCCTCTTGAATGGTATGTCGTTGAAGTTCTTAATCTATTTTGGCCCCGGGCGAATGATCTGCCCCTCCTCAACCATTAGCGTGGAGCGGCTGAATCCTTCGATCACACCCGCATCGTTTCACAAAACGCTTGTTTGAACTTCAAATTGTACAGTCAGCTAATCGTTCATTGAATAGGGCCATCTCTCGCGACCCAGAAATGTACCCGGATCCAGAAGCATTCAATCCCCTCCGCTGGATAGACCCCAGCTTCCCAACTTTCAAAGGTCCACTTACACAATACCCGTCTATCGTGAATATGTCGCAATTCGGCTATGGCCGTCGAACATGTCAAGGCCAAACAGTCACAGAAGCAGATCTGGTCGCTGGAATCGGCTCAATGGCATGGCTCTTCGACATCAGCAAAGAGTCTCCCGAGGAAAAGCGCCACAAGAGATCCAGAAGCATAATGATGAATCTCAAAGCCACCATCTCAAACGAAGAATTAGTGACTGGTATGTCCGAGCACTCTGACGACGACGAGTTTGACGACATCATCTATCCCACCATTGGCGCATTCCCTGCTCCCACCGCCGAAGAGCGCATAGAGCAGTATGAAGAAGAGCAGAGGCGGAAGGAGGAGCGCAGGGCAAAAGCAGAAGCACAAGATCCAACTTTACGCTTCTCAAAATTGCTCATCGCTAAACCTACACCATTCAAGTTCCACATGAGTGTGCGAGATGAGAAACGAGCAGAGCTCGTTCACGAACTCTTCGAAGAGAAGGTCGCTGAGGGCGAGTTCCCAGAACCGAGAACATATTGGGGAGAGAAGTCTGGACAGCCTTCTGAATTCGGCTGGGTGCCCACTTGATTTCCTATCCGTCTTTTTCATTATGTCTGCGTTTCCCCGGATATTACGCATTGCTGGACATTTGCGATTACTCTAACCTTTCTTAACGACCTTTTCTATTGTCTTTTTTTCATTGGATGCAGTCTTCGCTCGCGGTCTAAACTTTTGGGAGCGAAGGAACAACAAAAAGCCACACTCATTGTCATTGGGACAATGTCTTACGATATCCTCTTACTGTCTTTTGTAATTTCTTAACGTCTGTTCATCTTTTTGGCTGGTCTTTCCATTTGGTCATGAACACGCTGGCATCATTGCCTCTCCATAGTAAACATAATACCTAGATCTTAGATCATCACCAATACAAAAAGTTTCAAAACATCGCAACACCATTCCCAAACTAGTCGCCCTCTCGAGATTTCCGGCCGCACTTGCCTTGCATGACCTCCAAGAATAGAGTGATCACACGTATTAGACCGGCACCCCCGGTGGACGATCTTGGCTCGACATCTTGGAGGATCATAGCATCGGACTGCTCCTCTTGGCATCTAGGTCCGGGTTGTCCGCTATGATGAGCCAAGATCCCAAGAATGCCCATAGGGCTGCAGTAAATACTCGCTTACAGCCATAACCGCACCCTCAGCTTACATACGTCGTATTGCGAGAGCTCTAAACATTGTGCTCATCCGATCGAGTTCGGGTCTTGAAGGTCTGAAACTCCACGAAATCCTAGTAGCGAAAGAGCATCGATCAGGGATCCCAAAGGCTCAGCACAAGCCTAGCACGCTCGTAGCTTGTGCTCGTCCATAGATCATCAGGCCTTTGGTCGGGTTGTCCGGTCTTAATCTTCGAAACGGATCACTGCGGAAGCTGTTGCAGGTTACAATTTTCTCACCACCGATAGTTTTGAAAGCCCTTGGGGATCCGATGAGAAGTGGAGTTGGGTATCTCCATTCTCTCCATCTTCTGCAAATCCTCGCTTACCGGGAGCGGAGACTCAGCTTCACCGACACCGACTGACGGCAAAGGTGCGAGGGTAGTGTAGATAGTTGAAGTTGAGGTGTTGCAGAAAAGCTGAGATGGAAGGATTGTATGGCGTGTACTACGCAGCAGCGTTGGCACGGTATGGCTGAATTTGTGGGGCGCATTGCATAAAAGAGTGGGTGCTGCTGGGTGCTTCATCCTGCGGGTTCAAGCGCGAACAAAAGTTCCGGCTGAAAGAGGATGATACGGACATCGAAGCATGGAGTAGGTGATCCGCAGAAGAATCTAGCATCGTCGTGCTTACGTGTAATCTGTTTAGGCTCGACAAGGCAGTCTGTCTTTTTCGGGTTGCAAGGCTCCAATTATGGATGCCAGCAGGCGTTAGCGAAACGCAAGTGCTTGAGCAAATTACCTTGTGCTGAGATTATTGCTTTGCTGCATGTGAACGATACTAAACCTGGAGTGTGGACACTACTGTGGGCTTGCTGACATTATATGGGATTGAAAGAGAGATCAGCATCAAGCAACTCGATTCCTGGAGAGTGAACAAGGAAAGTATTGCGAGTCTTATCGTGTTCGACAATGCAGGAAATAATGGGGTTTATATCTGACGATTTGTAGTAGAGGTTGGGGTGAAGAAAGCCAGATCCCGACATCGGCCCTGACGTGTAGACAAAGACGTTCAAAAAGTCGGAGACAAAAGTAACAACACACTCGATCTTTTCAGTTTTCGATAACCAAACATGATCCGAACGACCGAAATTTGATACCGGTCTGTCTTGTCCTACAGTAATTGTAAATCTACGAGATTATACCGTGCCTGTCAACCCAAGGAGATGCAGATAGGCCCACACATCCGGTCAAAACATGGCGAGACTTTACCATCTGAGCATTTCTGTTCAACTTCCTGTCCTGTAAATGGTTTCTCCGCTTAGTCGACCTCGAGGAAAACATACGAAGGACACGGCCAACTGAATAGCCACCCTTCGTCCATTTCGTCAACGCAGGCTGAACCTCACGCCTCTTTCTAGCACGTGTGCAGCCACGCTCACGAATTGCCGCTGCGTTTAGACAGCTCATAATCCTCATTAATCACGGCCATCCACCATTCCGATGTCGTCTTTCATCAAACTGTATTGTTGATATACACGCGACAATACCCCTGACCATGACCAGCGCCTCGGCTCAAACCTTTGGTCGTAAACCCAGGCAGGACCCCTAGAACCAACGAAGATACTACCAAAACATCACAATATCCTGGGATTTTAATGGCATGAATACGAGAAGATATTAGACTCAAGGGAACTTAACCCAGAAATTTCACAATGTTTCCGTACGCTGGTGACAGCAGCTGCATTTATCTGCTGTCCCACGCTCTGACAGCGTACGAGCTACCGTTGTTGTTGAACAGTGTCCCAGATAAAGGATCGTTGTAGTTCACACTTGGTCGACGCTCAGATCTATCCCAAAAGACGACAAAATGCATTTGAAACAGGGTTGCCACAGTGAAGCGGAACCATTCGCTTGGGTGTCCAACGGACAGACTCTTCCGACAGCTTCCATGGGGCGATAGGTCTGCAGATATATCCATAGATCAAAATTCATCAACAACATGGTTCTCAATTCCGTGCCCGGGTTTTCGTTTCTCACCTCTTCATCTTTGACCGTGCCGCAACGGCAAATTTCACAATTGGTCAGACCTGAGGTTGTACCTCCCGGGTCTATGGCTCAAATGGACGTGACTTCTGGTCTTTGCTCTAGGTTCTTTCCTATTGTGCTCTCTGTCACCAGTGCCATCATTGCCCCTTTGCCTACACACTTATCATACATTTCCACAAGCTAGATGGCTGATTCGGAAAAGAAAACCCCAGTGGCGCAAGCCTCAGCACATCATGGAGTCGAAGAGGTCAAGGAGGTGCAAAGCAGCACATTGGCGGACGCAGTACTTAAATGCAAGCCAAAACCTCTGTCTCAACGAATGATTCACCTGTATTTCATCCTCTTGATAGCGACATTCTGCTCATGCATCAATGGATATGATGGATCTGTTATGGGTGGTATCAACGGTCAGGCCCAATACAGACAATATTTTCACTTCGACCCCAACAAAGGCACACCAGCAACTGGAATTGTGTACGCCATTTACACCATTGGCAACCTCGCTGGGTCTTTTGCTGCCGGACCAGCAACCGATTTTCGAGGTAAGCACTCACTCTTGCTTATCATTCGTGCAACACACTAACACCTCTAGGCCGTAGATGGGGCATGTTTATAGGGTCCTTGATTATTGTTGTTGGCACCTGTATACAAGCTACCTGTCAGCAGTTGTCCCAGTTCATGATCGGACGCTTCATCGTAGGATTTGGAGTCGCAATCACATCGTCAGCAGGACCGGCATATGTATCTGAAATGGCGCACCCGGCCTACAGAGGTGTCATGACTGGTGTCTACAACTGCTTTTGGTTCATTGGGGGCATACCCGGAGCTTTCGTGCCAGCTGGAACGGAGCCTCTTGTTGGCTCGAAAGCTTGGAGAATTCCGCTTTGGTGTCAGATGATTTATTCGTGCATCGTTCTGCTTGGTGTGTTTCTCTTACCCGAGAGCCCTCGCTGGCTGGTCGCTCATGATCGGCGCGAAGAGGCACTTGCGGTCATCGTATGTTTGTACTTGCTCTTATTGAAAGGGCGTGGAACTGACTCATTAACAGACCAAGTATCATGGTGAAGGAGACAGTAATAACCCCATTGTACAACTAGAGCTCAAAGAGATGATTGAGGATATATCCATAACTGGCTCGGACAAACGTTGGTGGGACTACAGGGAGCTTTTCAACTCTAGAGAGACGCGTTATCGGACAATGCTGGTCGTCGCCATGGCATTTTTTGGACAAGTCAGTAGCATGCAAAGCCCACCACATGACAAAAAACTTACACTTTGAGCAGTGGAGTGGCAACGGTCCAGTCTCATATTACTACCCACAGATGCTCAAGGGCGCGGGTGTCAACAGTCGAAAAAAGCAGCTCACCTACAATGGCGCGCAAAACGTAGTGTCCTTTGGCGGTGCCATCTTTGGCGCAATATACACTGATAGATGGGGACGGAGGCCTCAACTGATGGTCAGTCTATGTATCGTCATCGTGTTCTTCGTTATCATAACCGCTTTGAACGCAACAAATCTCGCCGACAACCCAGATAAATCATTTGGTGCAGGGAGGTACATTGCAAAAAACTCGAAGCAAGCCGAAGCTATCATCGCTATGCTGTTTTTATTCGGAATCGTCTTCAGCGCTGGCTTCACCCCCCTCCAGGCTCTGTATCCTGTGGAGTGCCTCCGGTACGAGTCTCGTGCCAAAGGAATGGGCATGTACAATTTCTTTGTTAACATTGCTGGCTTCTACAACACCTTTGTGACTGAGATTGCTTTTACTGGTGCGAGCTGGAGGTACTATTTCCTGTTCATCTTCTGGGATGCTTTTGAAGTGGCATTTATTTATTTCTTATTTGTTGAGACAAAGGGAAGGACGTTGGAGGAATTGACAGCGATATTTACGGCGAAGAAACGTGTTCAGACCAGCCTTAAAAAGACCGTGGTCGTGATCCAGCCCGGAGAGGGAGTCACAGCGGTGGAAGATGAGAAAGAGATGGGAGCTTGAGGTTGCAATCGGCGAAAATATGCAGAAAAGGATAAGATCCTGGGGGAATTTGTAAATAATTTAATGGGGGTATTCGGGAGTCAAATACGAAATACAAAGTTGAGGGATTCCAAGCGTTCTGCATTCTGCATTTCTGGAAAGGTCGAGGTGTTCAGGTTTCATGTATAGGGCGAGAAATGGAGGTCTTTTACGTGCTCGAGGATAGATTTCCGTCGTGTATTTCGCACATCTAAGTGTGGTAGGATTGTAGTATACACCGCCAACTCGTAACACGGAATATTCAGTTCCAAAAACTTCCCTTTTCCACACATCTTACACGTCCCAAGATTTTTGGGCAATGATTGCCGAACATGTACCTTATTAGAGAAGGATTAATGTAAAAGTGCAAGTACTTTTCTCTCCCGTCATCCTTAAATCCATTTTCTCCATCAAACAATCAGTATCATGGTTCACTTTCAAGCCTTGCTATTTCTCCATCCGGATTTTTGTACTTGTCTCGAATATATCACGTGTGGGATCGGTAATCGTTCTCGTTCGGCGAAAGACTGCGAACAACAATCATCACCAGGTTCTCTTGAAGTTTTATCCTGCCCTCTTGCGCGACACGTAAATGCGGGCTATTTTATGACCTTCGCTCATCTCCCATACCTACATGTCAGCTTGTCCGCGCTCGGTTTGCTCTTGGCGAGGTGTCTGTTTACAAAACACTTGTCTTGGACAATACCACGAACGCGCACCACGGGATGAAGGTACAGCCAATCAACACGGGGTAGCATCATCATATGTAGACCTTCACTGGTGATCTAACTAGAAGTACAAGAAGAGGCTGTCCAATAAGTATGTTCGCGCGAGACATAAACAAATGTCGTCCACTACTAGCTCTCGGAATCTCTGACGCCCGGAAGATCATGCAGAGCCTCAAACTATCCCGAGTGCGTTCCCGCAATTGGCAAAGCTTGAGTTACTTGTCTCGAGTCTTGGAGCATAAAAGCAAGCATGCGGCGTGGCGCGTTTTCAAGTGCTGCTTTGAGTTTCAGAACCGCGTCTGAAACGGTGCATAAACACACCTTTCTCCACAAACAGACTTCTCCCTTCCCATCAAGGGCTGCTCGCCAACAACCAGTAAAAGAAACCTGTGATGACCTGCTTCTGAGTTTCAACTGCTAGCTAGTACAGTTGCAACAGTGGGCTCTTCTGGGTAATCCAACGTGCAGCCTCTCGAGTAAATCACACCCGGCTGACACGGCATTACATACTGCCACAGAAAGGCTGACGCCTCCGACCCTTTTTCAAGATGAAGGGTTTTTCAGACGTCGACCCTGCATTCCTATTACCCTCTCTATATTCTCTAAAAACTTGCTCATGAGCACATTCTTCCAACCGCCCTAGTATGTGCAAGACAGGATGGCCCCTTCAACGTTATTCCCTTTGCGTTCGCCCAGAACTTCCGAAGCAGACTCTTTCTCGGCGATCTCAGAGACTGGATCAAATGAGCCCGTTGTTACGCTCTTCCTCGAGAGTTGAGAGCCGGCTGACTCCTGTACGCTTCATTTCAATTGACACATCAAGATATGAGAAAACATCTTTGCTATCGCCTTACGGGAGCTTGGATCCTCTCAGAACACCACTTCTCACACCACTTCGGACCCCAAAGACACCATCTACCGAACTTAATACTATCCCAGAGGCCGCCACTGTCGGCCGAAACATCAGCTCAACATCAGCTTACTTTCTCATCATCTCAAGAGTCATCGGCTCTGGTATCTTCGCCACTCCAGGCGTGATAGCACAATCAACAGGAAGCATTGGTCTCTCGTTACTACTTTGGTTCCTCGGCGCTGTGATATCAGCATGCGGCCTTGCAGTTTCCCTCGAGCTTGGATGTATGTTGCCACGCTCTGGTGGAGAAAAAGTTTACCTTGAATTTATCTACGACAACCCTCGATTCTTAGCCAGCACCGTCGTTGCCGTTCAGGCCATGCTGCTTGGCTTCACGGCCTCCAACTGCATCGTCTTTGGGAAGTACATGCTTTTCGCTCTCTCCATAGAGCCTTCAGACCTAGCACAGCGCATGACTGCTGCTGGTCTCATCATCGTCGTCACCATCATTCATGGCCGATTTCTGAAGGGAGGCATCGCTATTCAAAATGCCCTCGGCTGGATCAAAATTCTCGTCATCGCATTCATGGCCTTTGCTGGCATATCGGTGCTCATCTTCAAGCCATCCCGTGTTCTAGAACACATGCATCATCGTCAACATCCTTTCTCGTGGGAAAACATCTGGGAAGGATCCGAATGGAACTTTGGCACCCTAGCGACATCCTTTTTCAAGGTCTCCTACGCATACTCGGGATTCGACAACGTCAATAACGTGATGGACGAAGTGAAGGATCCAGTGCGGACCCTCAAAAGAGTTGCGCCACTTGCCATGATTACTATTTTCATATTCTATCTCCTCCTCAATGTCAGCTACTTCGTCGTCGTCCCATTGGAGGAGATCAAAGCCAGTGGTGAACTCATCGCCGCCCTCTTCTTCGAACGGATTCTAGGAGAAGGATTCGGATCGCGACTCCTTCCTATCCTTATCGCTTTGTCGGCGGCAGGAAACGTCATGGTCACGACGTTTGCCCAAGCGCGAGTAAACCAGCAGATCGCACGCCAAGGTTTTCTTCCTTTCTCAAAACACCTTTCATCCTCTGCGCCATATGGGACGCCACTTGGAGGACTCCTTGTGCACCTTATTCCATCGCTATTGGTGATTTTACTTCCACCACAAGGAGCAGTCTACTCCTTCATCCTAGAAGTGAAAGGATACCCCGCCCAGATTACCACTCTCGCCATTGGTCTAGGCCTCCTCTGGCTACGTCGCAGAAGACCTGATCTCCGCCGCCCATTCAAGGCATGGAAACCTGCTGTTTATTTACCAATTTTTCTCGCAGTATCACTACTGCTAGCGCCGTTCTTCCCACCTGCAAAGGGAAAGAACGAGTTTGTGTTTTGGTATGGCACGTACGCGCTTGTGGGAATCGGAAGCGTGTTGCTCGCTGTTGCTTATTGGTGGGGTTGGATCCGAGTGTTGCCCTGGTGGGGCGGCTACAGCTACGAAGAAGAGATGGGTGCTTTGAAAGATGGAACAGTAATCAGCAGTCTGGTCAAGGTGCGAGACCTAGGGTATGCTGGAGTTGATGATGAGGATGATTTGAGTGTGGATGAGAACATAGATGAGGAAGAAAAGCCTATAGACAAGGGCAAGAAAAGAGTTGAAATTAGTCTCACGGTGGAGGAGATTGAAGAAATGGATGCTGAGATGGGGATTTCGAGGAGGTGACGAATGTAGGATATTGGGAGTGTACATACAAAGGAGTATGAGCTCTGGACGCTCTACTTGTAAATTTCATCCATGTATATATTCTCAACGTTGTAGTCACTATCAACATACTGAGCAAAGAGAAATTGGGGTCAAACAATGGCTTCCTCGCGCCCGCGATCGCTATCACAATGTGTGTGAGTACAGAAGGGCCATAAAAAGAACTTCACCGAGCAGGATCCAAAAGGTACGCAGTAGATCTAGATAACTTGGACTGTTCTCCATATTTCTAAACTTGCCCGGAGTCTACCGCCCTCGCTGTCGATTCAAACATGTCATTACCAAATAAACCTCCATACATGGTCACTCCCAAGTCCTCCCTAATCCCACCAGCCAATATATTCCACTCTATACAACAAAAACGCCAAAGCCTTCCACTCTAAAAAAAATTCGGTGCTATGCCCTGGTGATATGGTCTTGTTGGTGGACATGCAGCGTGTTAGGGCGGGCTCTCTCTAACCACACCTTGTCGCTAAGAACGAATGCGCGTCTGGCGAGTGAACTGGGTATGGTGTGAGTGAAAGATGTCCTCCAAGTCCTTCGGGGTTGAATTTTCCGAGTTGTTTTTAAAAGGCGGCGTGTTCGAGACCGTGTGTAGGAGGTGAGGTTTCTTTTTTTTGGTGTTTTGGGTAACGTTTGTCTTATTGATCTTTCTGTATGAAGGGTCTCTTTTCTTTCTTGCCATTGAGACTGGCATGGTTCTTTTTGGTGATGTTTTGGTTTACTTGCTGTTCAGCTCTCGCGATGAATGGCTTTTTGGTGGTGACTTTGTCTGATGCAACACAACACCAGCTTTCTCGACTACTCCGGTGCCCAAAACCGGTTGATGAGTCTCTTCTTCTCTTTCTTCTTATTCGCCTGGGTGTATGTCCTTGATGCCGTCTGCCCTCCATATCTAAATCTTGCAATGTACCAGTTCTTAGTGTTTCCAATTATCACCTGCCTTCAGCCTGAGTTTGATTCCTAGCTACCTCGCAATGAAAGCAGACTAAAACTACCAGAGAGATACACCTATCGGCAAATCAAATGTAGACTCCCACAATTCAATCAGCACTACGTTCTCTAGCGACCGGCAGGAACACAACCCCTATTTGATGATCATATCACTCCAAAGTCACCAAAGTGTTTGTAAGATTCCTGGAGGAAGGAACTCGCAGAACTGCTATGTAGGAGGTAGCAACTCAGCAACCTTCTCGTTGGATTCAAGAATGAGGTGTAAACCGTGAACAACAGGATCATCTGGTAGTCGTCAGTATTGCTTTGAAGTTGAGCAGCGGTCAACAGCCTCAATGGATGAGAAGAGTGATAGGCATTCAATCATGCCATCACTCGGGCATCTCATCTACCTACTTGCATAAAGTTCCATGTACAATTACCTCAAATCGTCTTTTCATCCGAGCGAAGCCATTTTCTAGATGAGCGCCGTAAAATCGCTTTCTTTATCTCAATCATACGCCAGTGCAAGTACAAGAAGCAACGCCACCATATCCAGTTACGCCATAGCAATGCACCAAGCCCAGCTTCATATCTCATAAATTCATCATCGTATTGCAGACCATTGTACTAGAACTTCTTCGGTTCCTCATCCTCAACGTCCTCAACAGTAGCATGTCTAGGAACGGATGCCTTATCGATCTTCTCCCAATCATCGTCAGTGTCTTGCGCAGCCTCGTGTGATGACTTGAGCTTCTTCGTCTCTGGCTCTAGCTTGACAGATTTGGAGGTGGAGGGGTCTTCTTTCGGTGCTTCGGGGAGAGTCTTCTCTTCGGTGGGCTCCGCTTTGGGGACTGCAGGAAGGGCTGCCTCGAGTGAGGCGGGCTTCTTGTTTTCGTCGGAAGTGGAAGCGGTGTCGGTTTTTGTGGTAGTTGCTGGAGCGTCTTTTGTCTCTTCCTCCTTGACTGCTGGAGCATGAGGGAAGAATTTCCTACAACCAAATATTAGCACTTTGTGAAACTGAATCTCTTCCCAGGATACTCACGGCAAAGCCTCATAATAAGCATCCTCATCCTTCTGCAAGAAATTACAAAAGACAATCTTCTCCAACGTCTTCGCATGCCCCTCATCCAAGAAATTCCTCACCTCGCTAACAGCAGCATGTGCGGCCTCACCACTTGGGTATCCATAGACACCCGTGCTCAAGGCCGAGAATGCAATACTCGTCAAGCCATTCTCCTCGGCCAACTCCAAACTCTTCCTATAACAACCCCTCAGCAACTCCTCATGCATGTTCTCGCGCTTACTCCGACTGTACACGGGACCGACAGCATGAATGACCTTCTTACAAGGTAACTCGTATGCATTTGTGATTTTGGCATCGCCTGTGTCACAGCCGTCGAGGAGATAGCATTCGTCGTAGAGGCCTTCGCCTGCTGCTCGGTGGATTGCGCCGTCCACGCCCCCACCACCTAAGAGGGAGTTGTTGGCGGCGTTGACGATGGAGTCAATTTCGAGCTTTGTGATATCATGGCGGATGATTGCGATTTTGGCATTGTGATGGGCGTTGTAGGGGTGGATGGGTTCTTCTGGGGCAGAGAGAGGTTCGATGTGATTGAGTTTGTAGAGGAGTGTGAGGGTGGGGATTTCGTCAAGAGGTATGAGAGACATGGCCGTGATTAGTATAAGCTTTGTGGTTGATATGAAAAGTATTTGTAGCAGTCTTCTGTGTTGCCTGGGAGGGTTGTTTTCAGATGTGAGCTTGAGCTTGTGACGGAGCTGTCGGAGCTTGAGCCCCACCATTACAAAAAGGGTAATCCGAGAGAACAAACTAGAATCACCAAGTTACCTGGAACTCAAGCTCCTAATGTACAGAAACATCAAAATAGATTTACATGCTAAGCCATCAAAGGGTATTATTTGGGTACAAACACTCTCATAGCCACCATTTCCCCTGTTACATACAACGACCCTTAAACATCATGCGTGGCATTCTCCCTTGGTCCAAATCCCACCGCATCAGATGGCGAAAGACTCCAGGCTTGCTCCTCCACCTCCAGTCCTGATACTATAACTCGTACTCGGTCTCGACGACCCGTTGTCACTAAAGCCCTCCCTATCCATGCTCATTCTCCTGGACCTGCCGTTGAAAGCCATAGGCATCTTGGGGTCAAAAGGCATTTTGCCCCCAATAACCTGATCAACAGGCGGCGCCACCCTGAATCTCCTCTGTAGCCCACCAACTTCATCATCAACAATCACAATCATCCACACACCCACTGATCCGTTCTGTCCGAGTAGAGGCGTGCAGTGAATCCATCGTGCTCGTCCCTCGTCGTCCCCATGCCGACCGGATGTCCAACGCACTTTTGCCGTCACGCCGCGGCCTTCGGCAAGGGCGGCTGTGAGTTCGTCGCGCACGCGGGAGGAGCCACCGATTCTGTTTAGGAAGGGCGATTGTAATATTCCTGGGACGCGGAGAGAGGGGGAAGAGAAGAGGATGCGCAGGGAGGGGTAAGGTCGCACGAGGAGATACTGACAGACTGTTAGCAAGGTACCGGTGAAAGTTCTTGGTACAATTTACATTTTGGTAGATGCCCTCAAGCTTTCCGTTGGCCTTGTCAGGTATGAAAGCACTCCTGAATGCATCTGGAGGCGTGGGAGTTTGATCCTTGAGTAGTAGCCTTGGCCTATCTCTGTCGTGCCTTTGTATGTCTGCAGGATCTTCAACGTGCTGGCTATGCATCTTACCTCCGTGCCTGCGGATGACCTCCAATTCGGGACCACTCAAAATTTCGGCAAGTGCTTGGAATTCATCCTGTTTCGGTTCTTCCTCCTCTTCATCTGGATAGTTCTGCGGATTTTCCTTCCTGTCTTCTTTTTCCAGAAGTCGCTGAAGACCTTGGAGATCTGTGCAATCTTTGCATAGGCCGCTCACGTCCACTTGAGCACCGATGAAGTATCTACAATTTCCTCGGCTGTCGAGGAGTGGCGCGACCATGAGCATGTTCATGAAAGGAGATCCATCGCGACGGCTGCCAGCCTGTTAGCCAGATTTGCCCATGGAGGATTGCGAATCACTTACTAGTTGAGGAAAACCTCGCTGACTTCTCTGCCTTCCTTGATTGCCTTCGCAAATCTTTGCACGCTATTTCTTTGCGTCCGAGGCCCTTGCAAGAATCGACAATTCCGTCCGATAGCGTAGCTGACACCGTATTGCGTTGTTCTGTGGAATTCTGCCAAGGCTATTAGATGTATTCAAAAGAGATGGATCCAGAAGGCTATACCTTCTGACGCAAAGACAATGGGGTTATCTGGCCTTGAGGGGTCAGTCAAACAGAAAACTTCTGCCAATCCCTCAGAACTGTCGCGTAGATGCGGAGCCAGAGTCCCAGTAATTCTTCTCTGAATGCTTAGGCTCACCACCTGGATGAATGTATATGTGATATAAGCTGGTAAATCGTCTCGAACCAGAGTTTCAAATGCTTGATTCGCTTTCTCCTCAAGCGCCGAGTTGATGGTCTTGTTTGCTTTCTCGCTCGCAAACTCATACCCATCGATAGTTTCCAACGAATCGGCGAGAGAGTTGGCGTACGTGATAGCCCGAAGCGCTTTCAGTGCATCAAGATAATAGACTAGGATGGAAATGGATCGCGGCCGATGTGCGCTTAAGAAATTGGTGAATTGCAATAGCAAGGTTCTGTCCTTGAATATCTCTTCCAGATGCTCCCGCGAAAACATAGCGTCGCTTCGATGTTCTAGCTGGAACCCCTTTCCAGTTCCTTCGGCCTGTGGTACGAGGTCGAAAGAAGCTGGATCATCTTCGAGTACTGGTTCGAGCCGATCGTTCTCAACCACCCCTTCCTTTACTTGAAGTGCTGGAAGTGCGTCGGTTGAGGAGCCATTAGTTCCATAAGAGCCTACTAAAGATTCTGGCGACTTCAGCTGGTCGAGAGATCGAGGTGTGGACGGCGCGGACGAACCACTGTAGTGATCCATGGGTGATTCTTTCTTAGGCTCAGGCGTGTGCTGTCTTGTCTCCTGCTGCAGGGGTCGTGTCGTGGCGGGATGTCGAAAATGATGGGATTGTATGGACGTCGTTTTTGAAGCTGCATTTGTCTGAGCACTAGAAGTTCGAAAATAAAAATCAGCTTTGGGAATTGGTGCGACCAATCGTGCAAACTAACCTCAACGATCGTGGAGGATATTGCGCTTCTTTTCGACTCGTATGCGCCAATCGAGGCTCGTCATCGTCTGAAAATACCATTGCTGGAGGTCTTTGCATTGGCAAATCTAATTCGTCGGAATCGGAAGACAGTTTTGCAGTAAATGGCTTATATTCCTTTGGAATTGAACGCGTTGCAAAGTCCTGAACGAGAGGTTCTCCGGCCGCAGTCTCATCCTCGGATTCGAACGACGGCGACGAAGAGAGCGCGCCACTGGTGCCATTTCTGATGATGGTTAGGTTTCGCGGTCGATCTTTGTTCATTTGGACTAGTTTAGCGGGCATAAGCTGGTGCTCGCTTGTTCGAGGGTAAGGATGTCGACGACTGTGAAATGGGACGTTAGGAGAAGCAAGTACTGGAGCTGATTCTAAAGGGTGAGGATAATGTCTGCGTGTTTGGTGAGGTAACCATAGCGTCTTCAGTCTATTGTTGGTTCGGTTGTTTTCGGCAGCCATGATGGAATAGAGACAGCGAAACAAGGTAGAGAGGGGACAGGAATCAAGGGCAAGCAACAAGCAAAGTCTGGTTCCTACTACCAGACTTTAAGAGACTTGCCTTTGTTATTGGTAGCAAGGCCAGACCCAGCTGCAGAGTATGACTACATGGTAACCGGACATACATCCACCAGGAGCCACGCTATTGCGTATCAAAACGCCTCTGATCTCCTGGAGCTTGGCTCTCCTGGAGGCTTGGATTGGGGAGAACTAACGCCGAGGACGGGAGCTGCTGATTGTGAGCTTCGACGAGGGGTGTTGATGTAGAGTTTCCATGCGATGCCCGGGACATTCTGCAACTAAGCTGTCACGATCTAGGGGGTGGGGCCCGATGGGATGTATAGATGCGCTAAGGGCGCAACTGGCAAGAAGCGACCGGGAGATTCCATGATAGAGTGGACTAATTGGAATTCGTATATCAAGTTTTGCGTCTTTGATCATGCCATTTGGTGGAGGGAGGCCGTTGATCGAAAGGCGGGATGAAGATTGAGATGGTCAGAGTGTTTGAATCAGCACATTTTTTTTATTTCTAGCCAAGCCGAAATCGATGGAGCTCGTGAACAAACTTTATTGACAACTTTGCAATTAGTTTTCGCACCAAGTCGATCCACTACTGATCAACAAGTTCTACTGATCTGATGGTTGATAGGTGCTTGTATATGGCTAACGCATCTTCTACAAAGGGCATCTGGCTCCAGTCTTTCGGTTACACAAGCAGAAGCAATCCTAAACAGGCTGAACCCATGAAGAAGATTTCTTATCTCGACAAGAAGACCCGCATGTCATCCCAGAGGTTGTCCGTGGCAATTGATCACCCATGTTCGAAATTACCCGCATGCTTGGACTGTTATGAGGTTCGCGAGGTTCGCGTCGCCAATCCCAGACAGAAAGTTGCATGCAGGAACAAGCGTCCTCAGCCTGACCTCGTTACGGACATTTGCATGCACAACGTGCTGCGCCGAACACCACAAAAGAAAGTTCCTTGAAGGGCAATATTCCAGTGATTGGAACACGAAAGGCTTGACCGCCTCGTGGTTGGAATCAATCCGTGCCAAGGAGGCCCGAATCGACGCCGCTCCACGGGATTTTGAGAACCGCACATTTCAGGAGTTTTGATAGTGCTTGGACTCTCGATCTGCAAAAGTGGCATCCACCCAGAGATCGCGTGCATAAATGCCATGCACGTTTAATATTTGCTCCAACCACACACTAACAATCTTTTTGACAGCTGAAGCTAAAAGCGCCTCACAGCTTGCATCGCAAATCAATCCCTTTCCCCGCGTCAGTTTAAATCTTTTGACATTTTTGCTTGAAGAGAGCAAGTTTGCTAAGATGCAAGCGCAATCTGTTGTCCCTGCACTAGCTCATTATGCAGAGAAAATCTTTGAGTGCGGCACGGATCGTCAGCAAGGGATCAAGCGGCGTTGCTCGGTTCCTGGGAAGTGAGTTCATAATCGAAGGGTGCGTCGTCAGGAAAATTGGCCCGATTGGGATGTGTGGAGTATTTGCTACGCGCTTTGCGCACACACTAAATACATTTTACAACAGATCGCAAAAGAGGACCACGACACAACATGAGAAGTTGATAGTCCTATTTAGCGGTACACTAAAGTCTAATTCTATGAACCAGTGTGAGTAGCAGCACGTGTCATGTGTTCAGCTGATTCTCTAACGTCTTGACAATCTTGGAATTGTTATGGCGAATGCGCCAAAATGCCATGTATGACGTCGACCGCTCCCGTACATTTCAATATGATAGAAGCTCCAAGCTGTCACTATCATGCCGTGGATGGGCAAACCTCATCACAACTGGTGGCTTGTCAGCTGTACTCGACTTGCATAGCATATCGTACGACGAGGCTTGACAACGCGCACAGGATGGATGCACGTTGGTACCTCTAAAGTTGCTACGACTTCATCGAATGCACTGCTTGTGATCTGCATCTGCTAAGAGTAGATAATCCTCATGAATCGGAGACTAGTCTTCAGAGCGGATCAGAGGTCGCTGCTCGCCCTCCCATTCATCTTCCTCTATTTCTTTGCGGATAGTGGAGCGATTCCGATAAAGGCTATCGACGGGTTAGCACAGACGTCTTGCGGATTTAGGACATGGGAAGCTTACATGTAGTGCTGGGTAATGAAGATGATGTCAAAGATCATGCTCACGTTTGACAACCCGAGCTTCACTGGGTTCTGCAACGTTATGGTAAGCTACGGTCTGTCGATTTCCACGTGGTCAGACTTACGCCGGTTAAGCCAGACCAGTCAGCTTGCAGAGCCGAATCAATCAGAAGCTGCGCAAGCGATAAAATGCCGCCGGTAAAGTCGAGCAAAATCTGATTGATACTCCAACCCTCCGTCGACTTTCGCTTGTAGTTGACATAGACCTGTGGGCAGTACTTGATAACCGTGCAAACGAGTTTCACGTAGCCAAAGGAGTAAATGCTGCATGTGATGAGCATGGGTGGGAGGTGAAAGCATGCTTAGTTGAACTCACACATCGATCCAAGCCCAACCAGAGGGATCGTTTCCTCCGTCTTTGCCTTTAGTACGGACCACTACAATGGTTAAGGCAACTGCGAGGATGCTTCCCCAAAAAATGCCCAGTACCACACGGGAAGCTCGCTGACGAGCGCCAACTTTGAAGCCCCAGATGGTTGGAAAGAACTGAGAGTATGTGATGACACAAAGAACGGCGCCATGAGCGGCGAAGACAAAGTCATTAAATCGAACGGTCGTCTCTGGCGAGAGCGGATGTCTATAGGCATATTGACTCTGAATAACAGGAGAATACAGGAACGCAGCCGTTGAGATGGTGTAGGAGATGAATCCCAAGACGTTGCAAGTGGGAAAGTCAATAGCAAGACCATGGGTGGACTTGCGGCGGTAGTTGAGAAGAGGTTGAGGGTAGAAGGAAAGACTCCATGCTATAAAATAGACCCAGCCAAAGATGCGTGAGATGAGCTTCGCGAAGGCGATATGGGCATCCGCCACAACCAACATCATGCTGGTCAAAAGAGATAGCTGTCAGCGTCGCTTCGTGGTCAAGACGCCGTCGAGTAAAGTAGTCAAAACAAAGGTGTTAAGGGTAAGATGTGTTTGTGTCGCGATATTTGTTCATGGGAATTTCCGCCTTCTTCATGTTTTGGAGGTCTCTCGTCCAAAAACAGCGTTAGCGTCAAACTACACGTCTGCCCAGCTGTTGAAGAGGAGAAGACGACGAAACGACGAGCTCTGTGATCCGCCATCTCTACATACAACTACCCCATTATCGCATCAGATTCCCCATGGAGCCTTTCTGTCGCGACGCCAGCCCGCGTCCAAGATAGCCTCCTCTTTGCGACGCCCCTCTGTAGCATATCGGTAGTAATCAAGGTCACTACCCGTTGCGACATCGACCATCCACCACTGTGAGAACCCATTATGGCCACTGTCAACACTACACCCAAGCGCACTACACAGCGCCGACCCGGCAGACCTAGAGTTCCCGCAACAGAGCCCCCAAACAAGAAACGCCGATACGTGCCCGGAGGTCCAGGAGGAGGTGGAAGATACGTAGACGACGAAGGAAACGAAACACCCGTTGGAGGCACAGGACCTGGAGGATACGCCTTCTCAGGAACACGTCGAAGTGCTGGAATAGGCTCACCCTCAGCAGCGTGCTCTCCACCTCAACGTCCAACCTCCCGATCACGCCCACGACCACGGCGCAACGAATCCGTAACTCAACCACGATACAGTTCTGCAGCAGCTGCAGCCTCCGCCATGTCACAAAGTGATGGTTATAAGCCTCGTGAAGAGCGCTCTTGGGAAGAGTTCCACCCAGACCTCGACATAGAAGCCGATTTTCTAGTCTTCCGAGCAGAGGATGTGGACAACGCGAGCAGAGACAGCAACCCCGTTACACCATATCGTGGCCTAGCTTTACATAATAGGACGCTTGCAGAAAATGGAGCGGTTTCACACGTGGACGACGCGCTTCGCGCTCAGCAGTACACTCCCGGCCAGGAACCATCTCAAGAACGCGAACTCTCGCATAATGGTGCGTTGACGTTGTCTCCAGCAAGACGTCGCCCAGGCCGGCCTCCTAAGCAATCAATGCTTAGTGGACTTGGATCGCCTCCCGCACCCAGAATAGTGCCTATGCCTACCCATAATCCAAAGGAGCGCCTGAACTTACCGAAACCGAACTACAAAAGGGTGGAGACATTTCTTCCATTTGAAGAGGCGGAAGATGTGGGTGTCAACTTTGTGGACAAGTCACTGGCGAATGTCGGATATCAAGAAACGGACAGATTCTATCGCACAGAACCAAAATATATTCGCGGCGGTGAAGGGTCATTCGAAGAAGAATGGGAATTACGACACGCCGCAATTCCTGGAGATGACGGATCAACATCTGCAGTCGTTGGTCGTGTCGAATATGACATGGACGAACAAGATATGCGATGGTTAGAAGGAATAAATGCTGAGAGAAAGGCTGAACAAGTGGATGCGATCAAGCCTGCATTTTTCGAAATTACAATGACGCAGATTGAAAAAGAATGGCATGCACTGGAAAAAAGTAAGTGAATCCATTATTGATTGCACGTGAACACGCGTTGAGTAACATTTTGCTAGGAATACCGAAACCGACCCCAAAAGCACCTCAAACTCATCGTCCACGGTCTGGCTCCGCTGCGGCAGTCAATGGCGAAGCAGTGGGTGCAGGCGAGGAACAAGACACCAAGTGTGCTATCTGCGACGATGGAGATTGCGAGAACACAAATGCTATCGTATTTTGTGACGGTTGCGATTTGGCTGTGCATCAGGAATGCTACGGTGTTCCCTTCATACCTGAGGGCCAATGGCTTTGCCGCAAATGCCAGCTGATCGGCCGAAATACTCCGGTCAGATATTTATTCCCCACCAAATAATTACGATCTATTGCTGACTTGTTTTAGACCTGCATCTTCTGCCCAAACATCGACGGAGCATTCAAGCAATCCAACACTTTGCGCTGGTCCCATCTGCTTTGCGCAATATGGATTCCCGAAGTGTCTCTCGGAAATCAAACCTTCATGGAGCCTGTCATGGACGTCGAGAAAGTGCCCAAGCAACGGTGGAAATTGGTAAGTCACAGATCAATCGGCTTGAACGGACTTCATCTAACTCTTCCAGAAATGTTATATCTGCCAGCAAAATATGGGAGCCTGTGTGCAATGCGGTAACAAGAACTGCTATCTGGCATTTCACGTTACCTGTGCGCGAAAAGCCCATCTCTATTTGAGGATGAAAAACCCTGCGGGCGGTATGGCTGAAAAGAGCTCACTTAAAGCCTACTGCGACAAGCATGTTCCTTCCGATTGGAGAAAGGAGCATAACGTCGAGCGAGCAACGGCTGATGCAAAAGAGTTCTACCGCCGCAGCATGAAGGGTCGTCGATGGGCCGACAGTCAAGCATCTGCCCTTGCTTTGCCTGGTCCACAGCAGTCGGGCTACATTGACAACGCCGAGGAAGCGGAGGCAGAAGAGGCAGTTGCCGCCACTGGTACAAACAAACGGAAAAGACAGGCCATGCAGAAGAAGATCTGGCGGCTGCCTTCAGGCGCACCTATTGTACCGCATCTTGTCTACGACAAAGTCGATACCGCTCTCCAACGCTTCGCCATCCGCCAACGCAAAGGCTTTGTTGCCGAGGCGTGTAAATATTGGACACTGAAGCGTGAAGCACGTCGTGGCGCTTCTCTTCTGAAACGTCTCCAATTGCAGATGGAGACATTCACATCCATGGAGTTGACCCGGCGCAACTTCGCAAGCATGGGTGCAGCTGGACGACCACGTTTGCAGCGGCGAATTGATTTTGCAGAATCGCTCGAGAAGGAAATGGAGAGGATTGTCAAGGAGACCGACATGATCCAACAGAAGGAAGAGTTGAAGATGCAAGATGCCTTCATCCTTCGGGATCTTGTCGATACGCTCTACTTCCCGATCGTTCCACTCCTGACACCGGCGATAGACAAGGCAATCAGGTGAGTTACTGTGCTCGATACACACTGGTTCTCTGCTAATTCATCACCAGTCTTGACGAGAACAACAAGCATTTCTTCCAGGAGGGCCTAGAAGCTATTCGAGCAAAACTTCAGCAGCGTCACTACATCTTCGTCCAGCCTTTCGTCACGGACTTGGCACATGTTTTCCGGGAGAGGATTGGATTTCGTCATGACAGCAATGGCCCTGTCAAACTCACCCAGGAACAGAAGGATATCAAACTTCGAGCGAACAGGATCATTGGCAGAATCAAGCCCACGCTATTGGATGCGGCTCGAAAGGAGGCCGAGCTCGGTCACAAAGCTGACGTTGAAGAAGAGGCACGCAAGATTGCCACAATCTTTGACAACTGTGTCGCGCACTCCAGCTTGGGCAAGGAAGAGCATGACGAGGATTTGGAAGCATCAAAACTTGCTAACGACCATAGTGGAGACGACATCTTCCAGGACGCCGAAGGAGATGTAGAAATGGCGGATGATGCCAGTGCAATCGCACGGCCTGTGGTAGAGTCTATGGCTACTAATGCAAGTGAAGCACGCGAGGGCGTCACAGACACGGCCGTGATTCGACTAGAAATTGGACCTGGACAAACAATACCAATCTCCAACCTGAATGGAAGCATTCCAGCACTTTCCAACTCCGGCAGCACCAATCCCTCTACGACACATGCGGATCCTTTGACACCACCAAGAATTGAAGGCTTACTAGAGCCACTTGCAAAAGGCGGCATCGCGTGGTATCTCGAACGATTCGATCCTCATGGTACAACCGTTCACGAAGAGACGTGGTCTGGACGAGATGTGCTGCGTGGCATGAGTGAAGAACTCAGTGAGCTTGATGACGAAGCTATGAACGGTCTCGTTGATGAAGAGATGCAAGACGCTGAAAACACTGCAGCTGGCGGTCAGACTCTGAAGGTTATCCCAGCGAAGAAGAAAGCCGCATCACGGAGGAAGCGGTGGTAGTTTGCTGGTTATGTACTGCACTGGCGCATTTGGTAAATTCTGTTATTTGTGGGTATCTTTCTCGATCATTAATGCTTGGTGTTTGGCGTGGAACGGAAATGTCTGGCGTCGGTCATACCCAGGACAGGCAAAGGGAATGAAGGGAAGGAATGGACACTCACATGGAATGGCTTTTCAGTCGATTGTAAACTTTGTAATATACCCTTACCTTCTCAAGAAGACAATGAAACGAGTCTGTTTGGAATGGATATGCTCATGGCATTCACTAGCTGGCCATACCTCCCAGATCTCATTCTTCATGGTGCGCACGTAACAATGAAGCTTTCAAATGTAGAATGCGCGATCAGATCCGACCACGTTTCAAGGTCCGGGTCACTTGATTTGAATTTATCTCAGAACTCATTTATGCCTCCTACTTATATTTAGCATTCTACTTAATAACAGATCTTAAAACAGATATTGTTTTATACTGCTTGCACGTGATTGCAGATTGCGCCAAGGAAACGTGAAGCCTGATCTCGCCTTTTTTACAAACCAAACACCTAACATCATCTTCTCAACTCCTTCAAATCCACTCCTTTCATCCACCGAATCACTTTTCGCTGGACTCCTCTCATCTCCAAACCAGACATCTGTCCTTACAAACCCGTTGACAGACCCCGTTCCCAAAACACCACCTCACTCCAGCATGAGCAACATGGATTTCGAGACTGACCAACCCGCGTTTGACGGTACGTGTTGACGTCGCATTCCATTAACCTCACTTTGCGACTCCGACAACTAACTCGCCTCATTCACAGCAGAAGATAATCGCGAATACGAGCAGCGTGAGCGATCCCGCTCACCTCGCCGCGATCGTGACACCAGCGAGGCCCGCAACCGCAGCGCTTCACCAGGCGCCCGCCCACGCGGTGGTGACTACCAGTAAGCGCATTCGAACAGCTATTACAGGCAGCAAAAACTGATATTCCCCAAGCAACGGACAGTCCGAGTCGCGTCGCGACCAGAACAACGAAGGCTCCAACCTTTTCGTCACTGGCCTCGCTCAGAAGGTCAAGGAGGAAGACCTTAGGGAAGTCTTTGGCAAATATGGTGAAGTCCAGAATGCATCCATCATGCGTGATCCCCACTCTGGCGACTCCCGCGGATTTGGCTTCGTCAAGTTCGTTCTCACCGAGCACGCCGAGGCTGCAATCGAAGCACTTCACGGATTCGACCTTGAGGGCCGCAACATGAGTGTTGAGAAGGCTCGTCGCAGCCGTCCACGTACTCCCACTCCGGGCAAGTACCACGGCCCACCAAAGAAGGGTGAGTTGATACCACAGTAGTCCCATGTTTCAATCTCTTGGACCCGGACGAGATTTGCTAACACTGCCAGATGATGTAGGCTTCGGTGGACGTGGTCCTCGTCGCGATGATCGCGGCTTTGGAGGAGACCGTGGAGACCGTCGCTACGGTGGTGGACGTCGTGATGACTACCGCGGTGGTGGATACGGCTCCGGCTCACGATACGGAGGCGGAGACCGCTATGGCGGAGGCGACCGTGACCGTGGTTATGGAGGTGGAGAACGTGGCGGCGACCGTGGAGGCGATCGACGATACCGTGAACGCGACGACAACTACTCCAGCGGTGGAGGCGGTGGGTATGGCGGAGGCCGTGTTGACCGTTACGCTTCAGGTGGTCGTGAAGACAGCTACCGTGGTGGATCGCGCGGCGGTGGAGGTGACCGTGGTCCTCGCGAGGATCGTGGCCCTGACGACCGATACACTGGCGGCTACTCTGGACGTGATGACCGTGGTGCAGGAAATGGCTATGGCGGCGGCCGCGAAGCAGCAGCCCCACCTCCAGCAGGCGAACCGTATGCTGGTGGCAGAGGCTTCGACGATCGCGGTGATTATAGGTCTTCGCGCTTTTGAAGCACCTTGCTGACCCCTTCAGACACCAAGCGAGCGGCGTAGAGCCCACGCCATTGCTTGACACCAGCATCTGCTCAAGTTTCTCATTTCATTCGACCCTTCAGCTTCAGCATCATGTTCTGCAGTAGCCTTCTACTTCACATCTGAGGTTGAGACTATGGTTTCATCATGATTCCCAATATTTCGGCAGATGATCTCTCCACAAAATGGTTTATCTGGATTTCAGCTTTGACGACTCGGCGCGACGGATATTCCTACGGTATGTTTCAATAGTCAGCACCTTGCGAAGGTTTCGGCACGGCACCATTTCTTTGATAGCGACTCAACATGTCGCGTTGCCCCTATGGCTCGACCCAAAATTTGTACTACTATCCAATTCGTGCTTGCCGTCGACGACGATAAAACAGCAACTCGGCACTCAGCAGAGTCAGCAACCCACATCATTCCCATGCAGTAAACAACACCCTGGCATCAGTTGAGCAACCATGCAGTCGAAGCTGGAGCTCAGCCATAATGCAGCTGATCTCTCGCATCCTGCAACTCTGTCGCCGTACCATTTGCAGCAACCCGTGACCTTCACATTGGTGCGCCCACACGGTTTTCGACTTTCCATGTTCGACCTTCACATCACTTATCTGCGACTGTCCATGATACTCTGGCATCGCTTTGTACCTTTACGATTACGACCGCTCAGCAAGGTGAAGGCGGACATAGTTCGATCATGTCCGTGCTCGAGAATCCGCCAATATCATCCCCAGTAATTATATGCTCTCGGCAATCTACATGTAATGTAAGTCTGTTCAATATCTTCCAGTGACAAGCTTATCCTGTCCTACGCTCGGCAAATGCTTTTGATTGTTTCCGTTGCTTTGAGTTTGACATGTTCTAATAGTGCTGCTTGCAGGTTTAATCTCGGCGTGGAAGAAGAGGTATGTCCTACCCCTAGGAAGTCTAATTTGCTCTGTAGCAGGTTTGGCCCTTTATTAGCGCACCACTGCCACCCACACCACAACTCTGACTTCAACACTGCATGCTTCCCATTGCACCTTGTTTTATTCTTCCGACATGCGTTGAAGGATGGATTCAAAATCCTCTCCAGAGTGCTCATTAAGCTGCGTCTATCTTTTGTAATCGATGAGGACAAGATGCAAGCTCGCAGAGCTAAAGGGATTTGTTTTGTGAGCAACTAAGCAGCCATACAAGGCTGTCTGGATCATATTTATCTGAACAGACGTATTCGCTATTGTTCTCCGGGAGAAAACTATGATGGGTTTAAGCTTTCCACAAAGAAAGGACTTACTTCCCTGGTCTTAAAGATGAGCGGAATGAAATGGGGAAGGCCTCTACAAGGTCTACCACAGTTTCCGTGCACATTGCATCATAGGTTCGGTCACCAGTTGCAGGCACATCACGGCAAATCTCATCAAACATGCAATGGATTCCTACAAGAGGTGTGCCGAAATTCACTGCGCACAGACCACAAGCATAATGTATAAATTCAATTTATTGTACATATCACCACAAAGCGGTCTTAATTCGTTCGCCATTGCTTGCCTGAACCATCTTACAACGTTGCGGCATCTCTCTGATACGGCGTCGAATTTGTGCGACCGTGATCTTGTCCCATTCTGCCAGAATATCTGCCTTAAACTGGGCTACAGTTGACCACTTCCTCCCACGTAAACGCTTCTTTAGAATCATCCAAGCAGCCTCGATAGGGTTAAGGTCAGGGCTCTGCGGCGGGTGAACAAGAATCAAGAGATCTGCATTACGTTTAAGGCGCCAAGGAGGGTTATTAATAGAGCGATTACCGTGGCTTGGATCTCCATCCTCCTGCAAGCGATACCGACGGCCGTGACGCTTCTCTAAAGCCTGGATCTGTTTGATATGTTCTGGCAGTATCTTTTTAGCGTAAAAAACCTGCGTCATACAGTTCCCTTTTGGAGTTGTGTCCTCTTTTGCCTGTAGATCCTTGTAGACCTTCTCTCGCTCTGCAAACTGCGCTTCGTCCTCCCACATGCTCCGCCTTGGTGGAGCAGCTTTGCGCTGCTTCTCTGAAGGCTCCTTTGGATCTTTATAGAATATGAGCGGACCCTTATGGTTGTACGAGACCCCAGCTGCGACGTGCAGAGTAACGTCTAAACCACTCGCTTTTGCGACGTTATGCTGGCGCTCTTGCCCTGGGCATCGTAGTTCGTAATCAGCCTTATTCTATAGCTTCGCTGATTGGAAGTGAGCTTCATCCGTAAACCAGATCCACTGCCAGAAGCCTGTAAGAGTCTCTTTCTCGTATTTTTTGCCGTATTCGACTCGTATAGGTTTATTCTTCTCGCTGACTTCGGTTACAAAAGGCTTTTCGAATCGCTTAGCACCTATAGAGGCGCAATGATGGCGGAGAGTGCGCTCTGCGGGCTTGCCTGGCAAGAGTTTGGCTTGATCGACGTAGTGTAATTCGTGCTCGGGGTTTGACTAGTCTATAAGGCGGTCGAGGTCTGATGCAGATACCTTAGGCTTCCTACCTAAGGTAGAACTGGTCTTTCTCGTTGATCTGAGTGCAATTTGGCCGAGATTATCGCGTTGCTTCAACCATAGTCGCGCGGTGGAATCAGGTATATTGATAGCCGGTAATCTCGCGATTGCGCGTACTCCTTGCTCTTTTTTCTTAGAATCAAAGGCGTCAAAGAATCGAGTACGTTTGATAGTACTATGTTCACGTCTCTTAAGCATTTTTTCTGGCGTTGATGGTGCCATTGTGTGGTGTATAGCTGCTCAGAATGTGGTTGTTTTGAAGATCGGATGAAGCACGTGGCCCCTGCGCAGTGAATTTCGGCACACCTCTTGCTAGCCATTTCTGATGACAAATTGCAAGAGTTTTCCTGCCCCACAGTGGGGCTCATCAATTTTGACCACCCAGCTCGAGAAGCCGGAATTGATTCAACATGCTCAACTCAAGATGAATGTCGAAAATTTCGTGGCGGGATATCTTTTCTTCACTTTCCAGGAATCCATCGATATCAGTCTTGAATTGAAACAGTCATACTGTGAAAGCTGCCTGCGTGGTTTCTTCAGCGATGATGCAGGCATAAATCGATGAGCCGACTGTGGTATCCTAATCGAAGTAAGGGAGTTCTCCTCAATTGTAAAGATGCGAACTGGGCATCGAGGCATCGGATGTCGGCCCGTGTTCGGTTGCTGGTGATCACGGCTGAGTTGAATTTTTGGCACTCTTTGTCGGGGGGACGGGTGGAAGTAGGCAGAAACCACTGCCGTAAAAAAACCAGGCTGAAGCCTGAGTTGCTGTGACAGGACGCTTTGTGCATATACGTAATGAGCTTGCCTTTCAAGGAGGCCCCTACATGCAGCCAGGTGGTCCATTAGATCCTTTAATCGATAAATCACTTTGTTCAATCACTGTAATGGCAAATGGCAACACTGGTTAATATGCATATCGAAAATTTCAGTAATTGAAGTAAATACATACGATAAAGATAGCGTTGCCCTCGCTCGTAAGTCATACAATCTTTCTATCATCAGTCATACTCATAATCTCATCATAACCATCATCGTACAAATTCTTCTCTCAAAATGAAAATAGCCCAAAACCTAAACACCTCGCTTGCAAATTCGTACGATCGTTATCAATAACGAGAAGGATCAAAAGGAGTTGAGATATACCCATCGATCCATATACAAGTATCCCTTCACACACTACTCATATAAACACCCTTGACTCACTCCCGTTACATACTCTTCTTTACTTCACAAGCGCCCTCTTTAATCCACCAAACAAGCCACCAACACCAGATGGCTTCTCCTTCTCTCTCGATGATCGATGACGAGGTGGATCGTCATCACGACGACTCTCCCTTCGACTGGTCCTGGGTCTATCGCTCTCAACCCGACTAGCTCGTGGCCTCTCGCCCTCAGCAGCAGGGACAGCGCGGCTACGTCGATGATGGCGTTCGCTCTCGTGGCGTCGAGTCTTTGGTCGTTCCTTTGGCTCACCTCTCTCTTCAAGACTGGGTGGCTCTGGTGCTTCCGGTGCTTCTTCGACTGGAGGAGGAGGCGGTGGCGGCGGTTCCGGTGCTTCCTCCATAAGTGGTGGCACATCTCTTGAGCTTCCACCGACGGGTCCACCTTCCAAGTCTCTAAGAGCTCGTTCACGACGCCGTTCAATTTTCCTTCGCTGATGCGCGTCTTCCTCGCTGGGAGTTCTTTGACGTCGGGAACGGTCACGGTCACCGCGGTCTCGTTCATCTCTTCCGACAGTATCTCTCCTTTTGAGAGGTGGTGGCGACTCCTTCTTTGCCGGGCTGCGTTCATCTCTGCTCACGGTATCTCTCCTTCGCAAAGGCGATGGTGCTTCTTTCTTTCCCGAACCAAGCAGACCTCCAAAGAAAGAGGTTCGTTTTTCGGTCCCGGACGCAGCCGTGAGCGATCGAAGAAGACCTGGCTTGGGAGCGGCGATGTCACGACTGCGCTCAGCACGATCAGTGGCACGTCGTCCTGAGTCTCTCAATTTGACTGGCGGGGCTCCCGCTTCTTCCTGTTCTCTTGCCTCGAGAACTTCCAGTTTTGCAGCCTTCAGTGCCCGCTCTTTTTCTTCATCCTCCTCTTCTGCTGCACGCCGTGCTGCTTCCCGCTCAGCTCGCTCCTTTCGCCTCCTTACCTTCTCTTCATCTACAACAGGCTTGATGGCCTCCTCACTGGCCGACTCTGACTTCCTCTCTTTGTGACTTCGAGAAGATGTGCCCTCGGCCCTCCGACTTTCCCTCCTCTTGCCCTTGTTGTCCCTGTCACCTTCTACTCTTCTGGATGAATGCTTCTCTGCATGCCGTCTCTTTCTCTCGCTGTCTTCTTCACTCTTGGCTTTCACAGCGGCGGCAGCGTCGGCGGCAGCAGCAGTAGCAGCCTCCTCCTCTTCCCTTTTCTTTTTCTCCGCCCTCCTAGCCTCGTGTCTCAACCTCCTTTCCTCATCTTCTTCGACAGACCTTTCAACAGACTTTCCCTTGGCCTGCGCTGCGGATGCTGAAGCTGACCCTGATCTCGCTCGTGTCTTTTCCTTCTCTTTACTCGCATTGCCACCACCACCTCTTAAAAAGCTACCGAAGAAACCTCCTGAGTCGGGCACCTCTTTCTTCTTGGTACTGCCTGCTCTAGGGCGGATCACTCTGGGGCCGGCGGTTTTAGGGCTACCAGTAGCAATAGTCGGGGGTCTTTCTCCGGTTGCGGTAGAGCGGCGTCTTCGTCGATGGCTTGGCTTGTTCGGATCTGGAGTGGATGGAATGACCGCTGGCACGATGTCAGCAGCTTCCTCTGCGGCTGGGTCTAATTCCTTGTCGGCTTCAGCTGGAGGTTCCGGTTCGTCCTGGGTACCCGCATCCACGTCAGGCTCTTTTGCCACCGGTTCTTCGATTGTTTCTTCAGTTGCTTCTTCAGTTGCTTCTTCAGTTGCTTCTTCGGTTGCTTCTTCGGTTGTTTCTTTGGTTGCTTCTTCGGTTGCTTCTTCCGCAACCTCCTCGGGTTCTTCGATTGCGGGTTCCTCGACCGCAGGTTCCTCAGCAACTGGCTCCTCGACGGCTGGTTCTTCAGCTATAGGGTCGTCGATTGCTTCTTCGGCAGTCTCCTCAGATTCTTCGACCGCGGGTTCTTCGGCAGCTGGTTCTTCGATAGCTTCTTCTTCGATAGCTTCTTCTTCGATAGCTTCTTCTTCAACAGCTGGTTCTTCGATAGCTCCTTCATTGACAGCTGGTTCTTCGATAGCTTCTTCTTCGACAGCTGGTTCTTCGACAGCTTCTTCATCGACAGCGGCTTCCTCGATAGCTTCTTCTTCGATAACGGCTTCCTCGATAGCTTCTTCTTCGACCGCTAGTTCATCGGCGGCTGGTTCTTCAGCAGCTGGTTCTTCAGCAGCTGGTTCCTCAGCAGCTGGTTCTTCAGCAGTAGTTTCCTCAGGAGTAGGTTCCTCAGCTGCGGGTTCCTCGGTTGTGGGTTCCTCAGTTGTGGGTTCCTCAGCTATGGGTTCCTCAGCTGTGGGTTCTACCACTGGTTCTTCGTTGACATCTTCAGGGACTTGCTCAGCCTCGACGACAGCATCCTCGGCAGCGGGTTCCACAACCGCTTCTTCTGGGATGTCTTCCTCAGCATTAGCTTCGCTGGTTTCTGGGCCAGGATCTTGTGCACTGGCTTCTTCCTCAACAACTTCGCTGACTTCCGCAGGAGGCTCTTCTCGTTCCATGACATCTTGCTCCTCTTCGGCAACATCTTCGCTGATTTCCGGGCTGCTTTCTGGAACTACCTCCTCGGGCTCGACTTCCGGGTTAGGGTCTTCGTTGGCAAGTTCCTCGGGCTCAGCAACATCCTCGTTGACTTCTGGAACGTTTTCCGGGCTGGGATCTTCGTCGATAGCTTCACCAGCATCCGTGCCTGGTTCGTCAACTTCAGGGGGTGCATCGTCCTCGCTGACAGCATCCACGGAAGGATCCTCTGCGGGCTCTTCGGACGATTCAGGTGGCGTGTCTTCATTGACAGGCGGTGCCTCATCATCTATTTCAGGTTCAGCACTTGGACTTTCTTGTGGCACTAAATGTCGGTATCAGCACAATGCTTTCAATTTCAATAGCCCACGATAAAATCCTAGGGTTTTGTTTGGCAACTTGAAAAAAATGATGACATACCTTCCTCGGTTTCCTCGACATCTTCGCTGATCTCCGCACTGGGTTCTTCGGCGGAAGTTTGCTCAGGTTCAGTGACATCTTCGTGAGTTTCCGCGGGTGGTTCTTCTGGCACTGTTTCCTCTTCCATGCTTTCCATAAGAGGAGGAGGCGGTGGTGGTGGAGGAGGAGCTGTTTCCTCAAGCTCGTCAATTGGATCATCCAATGGAGGAGGAGGCGGCGGCGGTGGTGGAGGAGGAGGAGCTGCTTCCTCAGGCTCGTTAATTGGATCATCCAATGGAGGAGGCGGCGGCGGTGGCGGTGGCGGAACATCATCTGCCGGCTGCTCATCTTCAGCCTGTTCATCCTCAGCCTGTTCATCGGCAAGATGTTCGTCTAAGGGCTGTCCATCGGCAGGTTGCTCGTCTACAGGCTCTTCGTCGGCAGGCTGTTTATCTGCGGCTTCTTCACCATCTTGAGGTGAACTGTCGTCCATGGCAGTATCGTCTGTCTTTGTCTTTTCTGAGACATCCTCTGGCGTTTGTGGCTCGTCCTCGTCCAACACTGCCTCAACAGTCTCGTCCGAAACAGAGGCGTCTGCTTCTTCCGGGACTAGGGGTCAGAATTAGTACAGCACATGCAAAATCAGATGAAAGAGATTCATGGCAGCTTGCCCATCATACAAGTACCAAGAGTCTACAATAAGCTTGGTCAAAGCGAGTCTATTTACTTGCGAACGCATTCATCGTAGTTCTGGGTAATTTTCCTATCTGGCGAACGGGGATTATCACATACCTGATTCGGGACTGACGACGTCTTGGGGTGCATCTAGATCGATTTCCTCCATGGCAGGCTCATCATTCTCCATGATTGCCTCTGCCGAATTTTCGGCGTCTTCCAATGCCTCGGGCTCCTCTTTGAGTTGATCGTCGACTTCAGGATCTTCGTCCGGACCAGGTGGCGTTTTCTGTAAACCAAAATCAGTACACTATGTTCGATTTCACAAAGGAGTGATAAGCTGTTGGCAACTTGGGGAAGCCATTGCCAGAGTTCTAGCCCAGTCAAGCGAGGAGAGGAAAGTGTGCTCTCGGGATGAAGGCGATGGATTTCTAGCAAAACCTAGAACGGAATGTAAAAATACTGGACATACCTCTTGTGGCGGCGCGGGTTCATCAGTTTCGGCAATTTTATCTTCCTGGGCTGGTTCTGTTGCTTCCGTGACGTCTGTGGGTATTTCCTCATCCTTGGAAATCTCTTCCTCTTGCTCGACGGTCGTTGCTGTGCTGTCGGACGGTTGGTCGTTTGATGAAGGCTCGAGATCTTTCGTCGCATCATCGCTCGACGCTTCTGGCTCTGGCTCTGGCTCTTGATCTGAGTACCATGATTAGTATAACATGTTCAAAATGGCGATTCATGTCCTGCATCTTTTCCTGTGATATTACCAGGAGTTCTGAACGTGCTTCATGAAATACATGTTCAATTGCTCAAAAGCCACAGAAAAGATATATATGCAAATGGAGAAGATGTTTGACATACCTTTCTCGATGTTAAGGCCTTCCTCACCAATCACAACTACATCGTCTAAACCTTCATCACTTGGTGGGAGGGGTTCATCAACGACTGATGCCACCGACGCAGCCGCAGCCGCAGCCAGAACAGCAGCAGCGGCCTGCTTTCCTTTCTTGGTCTTTTTCTTTCTCGTAGGGGCGGCGAATCCATCCCATTCGTCGGCATCTTGCTGCTCCTCTTGAGGCACAGGGGCGTCTGCAGTGTTAGGTTGGTCCGTGCCGGCCTCGATTTCGTCGTTGACATGTGCAGAGACAGGCTCAGGAGTGGGTTCATCATCGACGGGTATCTGTTGCTCAACAACAGCAGGAGATTGAATGCCCGAGTCTTTCTTGCCCTTTTTTCCCTTCTTCCCTTTCTTTATGGGTGCCCAAAACTCATCATCCTTGGGTGGTACTTCTTGGGTGCTTGCAGGGTCGATTTCGTCGTCCACGGGAATCTGCTCGTCGACTACTGCAGGAGCGATCATACCAGACCCTTTTTTACCCTTCTTGCCCTTTTTTCCTTTCTTGGTAGATGCCCACTCTTCCTCCTCGATTGGTTGTGCGGCTTCGACAGGCGCAGTTTCGTCCTCGGCGGTGGGATCGTTGTCGGCGGGGGTTGGGTCTTCTTCAATGACAGCAAAAGTGCTTACGCCTGATGGTTTCTTGTCTTTCTTGCCTTTCTTCCCCTTCTTGGGAGGGGGAACCCAAGCATCCTCTTTGTCGACTGGAGGTTCGATCTCGCCAGCGGGTTCATCGTCAGCAGGTGTTGGGGTTTCGATGACTGATGCTTTGCCTTTCTTGCCCTTCTTTCCTTTCTTGGGTGGCGGCGTCCATGCATCGCCATCGTCGAAGGGCGCGTCGTCAGGGACAGGATCAAGTGTTGACGCTTCCATGATTTCTTCTTTCTCGCCCTCGACAGCAGATTGATCAACTTCTTCCTCCTCGACGTCAGCAGCAGTTTGATCCGATTCGTCCTTCTCAACGTCGACAGGATGTTGAACAGTATTTTCCAATTCGTGAGACACGTGAGAAATGGTGAAAGCCTCAGGCTCGTCTGCAGGTTTCCCAGCAATAGCAGCGCTATTATCGGTGTCTGCAGGCGGGGAAGTGTCTAGTGCTTGATCATTTTTGGTGGGTGGCTGGACGTTATTAGACTCTTTGTGTGCCGAGGGCGGAGAATTTTGCACAGGGGTGTCAGATTGGGCTGCAAGACGCTCCGAGGGCCCGGGATCAGGGCTTGACGTGTTCTCGGGCGCATGCTCTGGTGCATTGGCGGATTGACCTGGCTCAAAGTCCTCAGAAATTTCTTCTGATGGAGGACTCGAATGATGCGGTGGAGCTTCTTCTGGCGATTCAACAGATGTCTCTGAAACTTGTTCGTCGTGAGGCGTTGATGTGCTGTCAGGACCCACCGGGCTTGCATTTTCTGCTTGAACACGTGGCTCTGCATCTTGGGACTCGTCCGCCTCATCTTGTGTTGGCAGATTTTCCGAGGGAACAGCGGATACAACCTCAACTTCTGCTGGAGCATTTTCAGAGTCATCCACGACTGAATCGGGCAATTTGGCTTCCCTTGGATCCTCAGGGCTGTCCTCGATCTTTTCTGGAGCGTGCGATTCTGACTCACTGTTCTGCTGGGCAGCTTCTGCGGGCAGTTCTGTCGAAGGTGTATTTGCTGATGCCTCACAATCAGGCGTGGAATCGACATCGTGGACTTCTTCAGGATCATGTTGAGAATTTTCAGGAGCTTCTTCGTGGTTTTCTGCGTGAGACTCTTCTTGAATATCCTCGCATCCTTCCACTATTACATCTTTGTGAATCTCTGGTTCTGCATCTTGCAAGTCTTGTGTATCTTCATCATCCTCTATTGTCACGCCGTGAGATTCTTCCACTATTTCTTCGTTCATCTCCGCGTGGCTTTCTGCAACGACATTTGTCGCTCCTCCTTCTTCGTGACTCTCCGTGACTGCATCTTGCAAATCTTCTGTTACAAGTCCTGGAACATCTTTCGTCTGAGCAGTACCAACGTCGTCCAACTGGGGCTCATCGTTAGCCTCTTCTAACACATCGGAAGTAGGGGTATCAATCTGCTGTTCAGTGTTGGGTGTTTCGTTCTCTTGCAAGTCGGCTTCATTTATCGGAGCGACTTCATCTCGCGGCTCGTCGCTAGACGTAGTTTCCTTGGTTGGAGGTGTTGGGGGCTCGATAATTGCGACCTCGGATACGGGCGATTCGGCTTCGGTTTGTGGCTCTGCTGCCTCATTGGCGACCTCCTCGCCCTGCTCGCCAGTAATTGGAGAGTCCTGATCGGCAACGGGTGCAACTGGTGTAGGCTCAAGTTCTTGGGGTGCCTCCGTGTCCTCCATAGGCGGTTCAATGCTTGTTGATTCCTCAGCGCTTGCAATTCCTTTACTGACTGGCTCTTTCACCACCGGCTCTCCAATGCTTTCTGATTCCTCAACGACAGCACTTCCCTCTTTAGCTGTTTCCTCCTCAGCTGTTTCATCAGAGATTGGAGGCTCTTCCGCCACATCGGCTTGCTCAACAGGAGCGGGTTCTGGATCAATGGAGTGCTCGTCATCGGATGAATTCCCTTCATCGATTGGTGGTTGCTCGTCGGCTTCGGGGGTCTCATTTGCCGCGCCCTCAATGGCACCTGATGCTTCGCTAACCTCGGGTTCTTGAATACCAGTTAGATCGTCCTTTGACATTTCCATGACCGGATCAGGCTCGAGGACATGAGATGGTTCGGATGACTCTTCTACCACAGTAACTGGCGTCGCATCGTCTAGAGGCGGTTTTGGCTTGCTCTCAGGAGCCTCAACAATATCTTCTCCACTTGTGGGCGCTTCAGCTTCTTCACTGGCTGGATTCGGAACTTGTTCGTCCAAGGGTGCTGGAGTATCATCAACTTCGGGCTGCTCAACCAGTTCTCGTTCGACTGGAGTTTCGGATGGAGGCGGCGGAGCTTCTTGTACCAAGGCAGTCTCGATTGGGACCTCGTCTGGCACAGGAGATGGAACTGCTGGTGCGGGTTCAGGCTCGGGCTCGGGCTCATTGGAATGGGCAGCTACATTCAGTTGTTAGTTTTTTGATTGATAGCAAGTAGACGGACGACAGAATGCGAAGAGAGGCGGCTTGGAATTGCAAGATATCTTCGCCAAAACTTGATTCGCTTCACTAAGTCAAAGCTTGCTGGTTTCCTAACAATATCCGAGACCAAAGTCGCCAAAGATTTAGTAGCTTTTAGTATAACACTGTGGCATGATCCACGATTCAACATTTTGAAAATTCCCGCCTCAAATTCGATTCTTGTGGCCCAAACTCTTACTACACACAATAATGGAGTCAACATACCGGCGCCGATTGTTTCTGTTTCAATTACTGGTTCAAACACCGCTGCGTTCTCCTGTGGTGCCTCCAGAAGAGCCGAAATCTCTGCTTCAGCGGCCTCAACGGCTAACGCTGCAGATTCTTGACCTAGCGGCTCTTTTATTTTGTCGTCGAATGACGGAGTAGGTTCCTTTTTTAGGGCGCTTTTCAAAGGAATTCCATCCTTCTTCTGCTCTTTGTCGTCTACGGCCTCCTTTTTGTCCTTGTCCTTGCCTTTACTCTTCTTGTCTTGATCTTTCTTCAGGCTTTTCGTAGGCGAAGATTTGATGTCCTTGGAACTCGGCTCCTTCTTCTCCGGAGTCGCCACACCCTTCTTCTCGGTTATTACAACAATTTGGCCTTTATCATTCTTCATAATTCGAGTCTTTTCGCCAGAAGCTTTGCGTTTTGCACGCTCTTTCTCCTTTTTGGCATCATCTTTTGCCTTTTTCTCGTCAATCTTAGCTTGAGCCTTTGCCGCTTTGACTTTCTCGCTCTTTTTGTCCTTTTTACCAAGTTTACCACCCTTAGGCTCTTGTACGCTTGGATCAAACGCAACACTTTTGGATGCACTTGGTGACTCGGGTTCAACAATGTCTGATGCAGCCACATCTTGTTCAGGCGTAGGAACAGGTTCGGCAACGGAAATTTCTAAAGGTGGTGGTGGAGGAAGAGGGGTTGAATCAGCTATTGGAGTGGATTGCTCAACTGGAGGAGGCGGCGGCGGTGGTAGCGGAGGGACTTGAACGACTTCACTGACATCTTCCTGTTTTGTAGAAGTTAGCACATGGTACAAAGTGTGCAATCAAGTAGCTCATTTGCAAATCAATCAAGCATGCGATAAGTTCCTGGAACGCTCGTGAACCTTTTCTTTCCAGAAATTCAGCCATCACCGAAGAGGTTTGAAAGTATCTAGAACAATCGCAGGGAGTCTAGCTCTGCCCGCTAGCGTGAATAATGATCATGGTGGTTTTGGACTATGAAGTCTTGGGGAGACTCGAACTTCATTCGTGTAGGGAATAATTAAAGATCTGGACTTACCAGCAGCTCAGGCGGCGGCGGCGGAGGCGGTGGTGGCGGTGCCGGGATTTTGGCAATCGGAGCAGGTGTATCTTCATCAACTATTTCCGTTTCTGAAGAGGTTGATGGCGAGTCTGACGACGCTGATTCGTTTGTGTCTGGGTGGGAAGGAGGAGAGGGAGGGCTTTCGTCTAAGCTCACGTCTTCCAATTGTTGTTGTGATTCGTCCACTACTGGCGGAGGAGGAAGTGGAGGGTCTGGGAGAGGGGGAGGGCTTTCGTCGTTTTTTGCCTCCGCAATGTGAGGGAGGGAAGGGGGAGGGGGCTCGCTGTCGGAAGACTACATCTATCATTAGATACTGTTCCCCACATACGTGAAGGGATTGTCCCACCTGAGGCGGAGCGGGCTCGGGTTCGGGGATAGGCTCGGCAGGGGGCGGCGGAGGAGGTGGAGGAGGAGGCGGTGGAGGAGGAGCAGCTTCTACAGGTGGTGGATGGGTACCACTGCTCTCAGCAACTTATCATATAGGTTAGTGTCAAATCCTACGTATTATCTTCCCAAACCAGTACTCACCAACTTCGTCCTCATCTTCTTCATCCTCGTCTGATTCTTCTTCTGATTCATCCTCGGAAGTATCTTCGTGTGCAACGCCAGCATCGTTAAAGAAGGGATGTGGCACGGGCTCGAGACGGCGACTATACGAGAAGGATGGACCGCCTTGGGCTGGGGTTGGAGTCTGGTATGGCGCTGCGTATGCGTACGGTGTCGAGCTTTGAATAGCAGAGTCTTGAGCATTCCTCCATGGGGAGAATGATACAGCTGAAAGGTCGTATCTGCGCATTACTGGGGACAAATACTGGATTGTTGGTGGTGGTATCTCAGGATCGTGTTCGGATTCAGATTCGGAATCGGATTGTACAAAATCTTCTAATGGTTCTGAGTCGTCAAATGGCTCTACGTTGTCCAGCCAATTATTCACGAATGCTCTTTTGGCATCGTTTCTAGGGTCGTTAGGATGCGGATTGAGTAAACCCCATAAGCCCATGAGTTATAAAGATACATGAAAAACGAGCTAATTATCGGACAAAACGCGTGCTGGATGGCGAGGACCTAAAGATTAGCAAGGTAACGAATTAGAGAAGGACGTGTTCTTGAAAAGGATAAGCCAGAATGAAGTTGTCTCAATCTGTATAAGGACGAATTGGTACAAATGCCATGTTGGGTGAGCGAATTGAGGCCGTAAACGTTGGCGAAGAGAGATGGTCGTCAATCACAAGACACTCAAAAGGAGGTCCACTGCGAATGCGCCACGATGGAGATGTTAGAGGTTGGGGCTCCTCAATCCCGTGAACCGACGTGGTCTGCAGTGTGCGACGTTGTCGCAAGATGCGGCCAGAAGTTGAGAGATTCGGGCTTGGCTCGATGCCATTGGAGCCACGTTGAGGCTGTTGCAGGGAACCGGAGAATTGGAAAAAGCGATAGCGGAATATCACGTTATGCGGAGCGCGATATATGCATCCCACAGTGCTCTTTTTGGGTGTCGTGCAGGACGTGGGTAGAGTTGGCAGAAAGCCTAAATGTCCCGCCGAAGCTGGACGACTGGCTCGCAGCTGGCCGCAGATTTGTGGTGATGCGATGGATGATGATGATGTATCTATTGTCTCGCCTTGAGAAAGCATTGGATATTGATGAAGAGATGAAGTGTCGTGTGCGACTGTATCTGAGAAAATGAAACAAGTCTGTGCCACCTCGTTATGGGCCGATCCGCCGCTAGGAACCCAATGCTTGAAATCCTTCGACCATTGGGATCTTGAGGTGACGCATTCTCTGTTGATGCTACCCGGGGAAGAGTGGAGATCGAGATGGATGACGGCTGTGGGACGGAAGGAGAGCTTGAAGACCACCAACCTGGCTGAAGGCACGTGACGACAATGCAAAGGTATTGAGAGATAGAAACCATTGCACTCATCAATTACCTTCGTATTATTCAGTATTTTTCCCTTAATTAACTCGAAATACAGTGCCAGATATTCCATGATCATGTTGAAGTTGGGAGAGGCTGTGAACGAGGCTGGAAATGAATGTAACCCTCTTGAAAGAGTCCCAGTGAAAGAACATATGGCGAAAACCCCAGATTTACATTATCAAGGCGATTTCAGGTATTCTAACAGCTTGCTTCGAGAATGAGTTGGAGGAAATGTTACGATTAAGCTCGGATATGCCAATGCCAAGATATACAAGTCCTAGGACAGAGCCTCAGCTGCTCTTCAACCATACGCTGACAAGTTGCCGTGACAACGAGGACTGCCCACGACCAACGTGCCACAGAAGCTATAAGAGTGAAAGAGTGACAAAGAGATTTACCCTGCACTCGGTAATGATACCTGCCCACAATCTCAAACGAGCGAGCATCTTGCTCTCATCAAAATTATGAAACTCAACCATATTATTATCCTTCAAAGTAAGGTCGATATTTGATGAAGTAGGACAACACAGGAATGCATCACCAAAGTATACTAAAGTTCATCTGAGAAACTGTCGATGATGGATCAGCAATCGTACCCATCTCTGCTCAGCTTAAGGTATTTTTGATTTTCCATGACATCAGGTTTCGAGAGAAACCCCCTTAAATTAACAACACCCGTCAGTTTAACATTGACGCCATAAACGAGATGCTCTGCACAGAAATACCTATTCCTGTAGGTGCATTAAAACCTCACATTCTCGTTGGGGTTGATGTCTGGCGCATTCGGACCACCTAGCTCTCCGATATATTCTACAGCACCGCAACAAAATCAAGAGTTCTTGAAAGCGACATGAATTATCAGCTCATAGTAGTCTATCATGTAGCTTAATCTTAAGATGGGTTTGTTGTTGCAGGAGCAATCTTTAGTGACGAAGGAAACATTTGCTCTGCGCTAGGAATAAGTCCCATTGATAGATCAGTTTAGCAGCCTTTAATCCAGCACAGGTCCGAGACCTAGGTGCTGTCGATCGGTTAGGCTGTTCGGTCCTGTGTTGGGCTTTGAGGGGAAACTCCCTAACATCTATACCGAATTGGAAATCAGCTACTTCCTTCTTAGAAGGCTTTTGGAGTACGTCTTGATTCTGCATCTCTTCCAGAGGCGCTCTCTATTATTACGGAGCTGATATTATACTTAGTGTCAAGACCATGGACTGGAAGCAGGTGAAGGTGGCCAAGCTCACGAAACGCAAAGTCATTATGGTCAATATTGGTAGTACAGCAACAGGCGCCAAGGTATTTATCATTTTTTGCCCCCTGGGTTTCGGGAAGTACAGTGTCTAGCTTCCAAGTCAGCTCTATTCACCAATTCCACTCACCTTCAACCCTTCCTATCTCAAAGACTGACTACTGACAACATCATACGTTCTGGGTGTGAAGGCTGATGCTCGACGTCTAAGTTTAATGATTCCTGCTTCCACAGAGATAGGACAGAAATTGCCCTTTCGCGAAGGATAGAGAAGCATTGGTGACTAATTGGATTGGCGAATAACACAGCATAAGTCAGTATGTTTTCATTAAGATGAAGAATCTGCTACTTCTAAATAGCGGAAGCACCTTGGAGCCAATTATCGACTAGAGCAATCCCTTGCGAGGACCGAGCCGATATCATAGAAAAGAGCACTGACATGGTAGCGATGGGGGGTAGTCACCGAAGCGGTGCCGGCAGAGTTCTTATTTACTGTACTCATGTGACTATACTTGTAAGATCCTGTACTACGTAGAAAATTTATCAATAAAAACATGAGAGATCTTAAGTCTGGACATGTCTGCATGTGTAAGCAAGAATAACTGATCGTTCCAGGCCAGTTCTGTTTCCACACGTGACTTGACCGAGTCGCGCCTTTTCTCCTTTCCATTTTGGAATTGAAGTTCGTGTTTCACGATCAAACCGCACGACAAGATCTTATCATCGACTTTTTTTTGGGATCTGAGATCATGTATCAAATCCATTGAAGTTTTCGTGCCAGACCATCGGAAATGTGTTCGTCATTCCTGCTCTTCACGAATGGGTTACAACTACCTTTTATACTCAATTATTGGACAACATTCTATGGTATTGGTCTACCTTAAGCCGTGGCAGTCGAGTATGGATTTATAATGAATGGTTGTCAACCAAAATAAAGTTGAATTACGTATTGAGATGTCCGTACTCCATGTGCTGACCAAGATTATAAAGGCGCTAAAATTACACATCCGGATTACTCCTACCTCTCAAACTCCGTGTCTCCATACTCCAGATCCCAAGGTTCGTAACAAAACCTCACGTATTTGGTTTGATTGATGCGTAAAACACAACCAATCAAAGATGCTTCTCCACGTTTGAATATGGTGGACGTATTTTCGGTGACTCCTTCCAGTTCCAGGGTTTGGTGCTGAGAAGAGCAACCTAACAATTAAACAGAATTTCGCTCTCGTCATGCATGTCGTCGAGGTCGAGATCCTACAGCCACGGGTTGGTTCACGAACCAGTCTGTGCTCTGGTTCTCGCTCATTTTTTCAGCTTGCCGCTGCTCATATTCTTCCGATGCCTCTTTCAGGTCGTCAATTTGCTCCTTTCTGATGTTAGTATTCCATTCTTGCGTTATTGATCATATCGCAAACCTTCGTCAGTGGAGGGCCAGCCGTTGTGACAAGGAAACCATCTCGACCCTGGAATGGTCAGTCTCCTTCAAGGTGCAAGGACAGAATTATCTCCTACCTGGTGCGTATATGGTCTGACGATCGCATCTGGCCCGCAGAAGTACCGTATTTCACTCTGAATAATTGCTCGGCTTATACCATAGCCAGGCACAAAGTAGCTGTTCACGGCATTGTATTGCTGCGCCATTTCTAAGGACCGATTGAATGACAAGGTGTATGTTAAAACAGGATTGATATGGCTGGAGGTGTATTAAGCCAAATGTGGTCTTGATGGTTTGCGCTGGATGTTGCTCAAATAGTAAGTGATTCATGGCCCACTTATACAACATTTAATCTTGAAGCATTTGAAGTTAGTCGGTCTCATCTTGCTTACCGGATATGCATTCAATTGCTACCCAATCTTTCAGGCGGGGCCTTGTAAAAATTTGGGCTTCGTTTCTGAGGCGGGAGAGTGAGGCAGCATTTCGCCCCTGGCGCTAGCCCCGTTTCCAGCAGGCTTGGTTGCAACAACAAGAGCCGTTATTGGTCCAACATTTGGAGATGCATTGTCAGAATAATGCGACTTCACTCTCCTCGCCCTGAATTGGCGCTCCTTTAGCTGGTCTACCTCGACTCACAATATATAACAGTTGACTAGCCACGAATTTTTTGTGGCTGTTCTCTCTGCCTACTTCGTTCAAAATTACAAGTAGAGCATTCTTTCTGATTTCATTTATCAATCTTATTAGGGCAGCAAGCGGGGTACATGTGTACTTGTGCGTGTCAAGTAAGGAAACACCTTTGTTGATCGCTAGTTTGCAGATCTTTCTTACAGGGCGAGTCCTTGAAGTTAAGCAGCTAACATCGACCCCGTGAGACCCACTTTGATTGTAGCTGAGTATCAGGAAAGCGACATTCCATAGTCTACGTCACCTTGTTCTCTCTCATATCAGGATGGTTTGATATTGGCACCAAACGAGGACTAGTTGCAGCGCTGTGGAAGCCCAAACTTCAACGTGTTACTGCCCATATAGGTATCTTTGCGTATGCACAGGACCCGCGAAACTCTGCTGACGACCTCTCAATCACGCCCTGAACCTCGCAAATCGCCTTCGCAGTCCTGCCTGACCCTCTCGAGCCAACGGGTTCCGTTATCAATGCTAGACCGCTTTGCTGGACCCACGGATTTGATCCAGCATTCTTTCCAGGAAGAAAAGCAGGCGGAACGCTCAACTGCTCGATCTCGAAGCATCCGCAGTGTAGGTCACATCTGTAGCATGCTTATCTCGGCATCGTCTCCGGCAAAGGGCGTGTTCACAAGATGATGTTGTGGCTTCGACCTGGAACCAGAATTGCCCGCAGAGGACGAGAATTCCGAATTTATTCACCGTCCAGAAATCATTTCCGCAACGTTGGGCCCACAACCTCTAAGCCTGGTGCCACATCTTCCTTCTGGACGAACTGTTCTTCTTGATGATGGCTTGATTTCACTTTCTTCGGTCTAGCACAAGTAGTAAAAAACTGTTTCCTCACCACGTGACAAGGGGAACTTATTTCAGCCTGTCAACTCGAAATTTAGCCAATGAACGAAATGTCTAGCATATAATCCTCTAAGCAACCAATTGAAGGAGCCGCTCTGTAAGTAATTTTCCCTCTGCAATTACTTTCTGTGCATCTCGGACTCCGCATCATCGTCGCCTCACTTCTCGCTGATCATTGCTTATCTTGGATCTATGGCAGCTTGTCACGTTTGTAGGACGGGCATTGGCCATTTAGGTTGGTATGGATGGATTAGATACGGATATATGGGGCAGTCGTCTCAGAGCTTGTTTCGGGACAGAAAATCCGAAACATTCATGGAAGGTTAGCAAGGCTGCCAATGAATTAGTTCTGCGCATCCAATGTAAATTGCAATCTACATTCGTTTCTTCTATTTTCATTGACGCGAACTAAGCACTCCATTATCTCTCCTGATTATAGCTTGCTTCGAAATCCCCCCTCACTATTATGTGTTTAGAATTCGGGAAAGCATAGGACATGTCCCAACTTTGACTGGGATAAGAGCGCAGGAGCAGAGCTCAGATATCTACGCCTCACTTTAATGGACTCGCATGGCGCATGAATTTTTCACCGGCAGGACCGGTGACTACAGAGGAAGATCGGGCAGGAGGATTCAAGCTTAGTCCGCCTTACGACGGCGACATCTTTCGCGTCAAACAGGATCTGAACGCTGTTATGGCGTGAGCTAGTGTTTTCAGGGCTTATTCCGGCGTCACTCTCACAAAAACCACACCCTGAGTATTTCAGGCTCGTAGACACGTCCGACGACGATTTCTGATGAGACAGCTTTGCATTGGTATGCTAATTAAAACCCCGAGTATCTCTTTTTCATCCTTCACATCCATTAGAGAATGTTCCCCTCGAAGACACAATCACCTCTTGTTAGATACCGCCTTCTTCAGTTTGCCTTCGATTCTCAATTTCCTCCTCACAACCTCCACCGCATACTCTGTCCGGATAGCATCCTTCACATCCGCAGAACCCTTACCGTTCCGAGCCAGCTTCAGCCATTTGCACAAAGAAGGCTTTCCGATTACAGTATTTGGAATTTGTCCATACGGCACAAGCGCATAATCGACCGCAACACGATCGAACTCCTTGCGAGCCTCCTCGAACCTTCCAGAGAAAACGTTTACCGTTGCTCGTATCTCCTCGTAATACTCGTCTGGTAGATCATCAAGCATGGAACTCGCTTTGTTCATCGGGTCTTTCAATAGTGTCTGGAGAACTTTCTCGGACATTGAGACCTCTGGCTTTATGTTTGACGCTTTGACAAGTTCCATATATTGAGGAAACTTGATCTTGACTCTCTCTCCGTTCTCGTTGAAACGCACAACAACACCCTCTTCATTATCCAAGTTCAGCTCCTGCAATGCCTCCACACTTCCATCCCTTACTTCGAAAGCTCGCGCGACTCTCACACCCAAATCTTCTGCAATCGCTGCTAACATGGAATTAGGCTCATCGAATCCAGACTCTGTATCGATAACAGCTAGGAGAACCAATTCCCTCCTCTCTCCATAGTCCACCAGAATCTTATTCGCTGGATACACGATTTCAAAACAATACGTCTTCGTCGGATCGCATTTCTGGTCCAGAAGCAGCTCTTTGGCAATCTCCGTACCCTCCTTGGTCTGAGGGTTTGCGAAAGAACCCCGAGTCGCCATCATCCATTCTCCACGGTAGCAGAACCAGAGCCCTAGCGAACCGTCCACCTTTTCCAGAGCAGTAAAGGTTTGATCGTGAGTTGGTGGTGTATGAAGTCCGGCGTCGTGGTTGAAGAATGTCTTCATTGGTCTAGCAACGATTGCACAGGTCCCTGATTCTAGAATGAGGCCGCGAGCCATGAGTGTTTCTGGAGTCCATGACTTCTGATATTGGACTTGAGAGGTATAGTTGTAGATTTTCAGAGGAAGTGTGGAGTGTTTTGCACATTTGACAAGGGGTGGCTTTGTGAGAGTGAGCCGGTCGAGCGTGGTTTCGAGGCTGTCTGTCATTTTCGGTGATGCCCACAAATTGAGAGGATGTGAGAATGGCTTGTAAACTTTTCAGTGTGGCCAGATCGGATGTGTGGAGGAAAGTATTAAATATTTGGGTTCTTCTCACAAAGTCGCTCTGACTCAGCCTTGTTTGAGACATGGTGGTGGCTATGCAATGTTGAGCCACGGTTCGCAATTCTGGTACTTAGTTCCTTCAAAACAATAGCCATTCCGCTGGCCGAGGATCAATTTGGGACGTCAATGGGAAGGCGCGTCTCCTCAATGTGAATATCAATCCTCAAAATTATAAAATGCCACGTATGAGTGCCGACGATCAATTCTCGTAACTTGAAGTGTATCTATTTATGCTGTTCGGGTATTATGCTTCCAACCAGTCGTTCAAACTTATCCAAATATAATAAAATGTGGCAAAGATAACCCAAAATCATCCATCATATCACCATATCGTCATATCCAGCTGCTTCATGGATAGCAACCAAACATGCATTACCGTCCTCCTCCTCCCCCTCCAACAAGCTTGTCATTCCCCACGACCCTACCCTTATCAGCTAAATTTCTCATCTTTGCTACCTCCATTTCCCTAGCACTATCCCTGGTATTTTCCAGTCTCTCAACGCCCATCTGTATCAAAGATATATGCTGCTCGAGCGGCACCATCTCCAATCCCAGAATTTCCGGACCTGCCACTCGCTCCCTTAGATCTTCCAGTCCCGCCGCGATATCCTGGAGCTTGACAATGGTAGTCGTGACATGCGCCCAAGCTTGCCTTCGATAGACATTCACAGAGTTCAGCAGACGAAGCTGTTCGTCTTTCTTCGCGACTTCATTTCTGTGTCCGCCAAGCTTGCCCCAGAGTTCAGACAGAAGTTGGTCTTTAGAATTTTGGAGGTTCACGCCGTCGCGAGTAACGATGCCTTGAATGGCATCCAGGTGATCGTCCAATATGTTGAGGAGTCGTTTCAAAGCCTCGGCCTCGGTGATGAGGGCCAGAATCTGATCTTCTACTTGCGAGGTATGTTTTAAGTATTGGTTCAAGAGATCCTGGTCGGTTAAACTTGTGGAGCCAAAGAAATACCGAGCAATTGCACCGCGTGAAGCGTCAGTTTCTTTGAAGCCGTCAATAACATGTAGGGTATGCTTATTGACGCTTATTATCTGGTCAACGGCACGACCGATGCGCGAATTGAACTTGGTGAGGTCGTCCGATGTAGTTCGGGCAAGATCAATGAAATTTTGGAATTCGAAGAGAAGGCTTTCTCTGGAAGGTAATGTGCTGTATCGCACTACGTGCTTAAGATCGCGGACAGCTGCCTCACTCCTCTTCATATCAACTGGAAGCAACGATCCTTGCACGGTAGATTCGAGGATGTCTTCGAACTGAGCTTGCACGTTGACCAATGTCTCAAACTCGACCGGCTTGCTGTATTGCGGGTTTGATGATCCACAGAACGGAAGGATTGTCGAGATGATCGGGATAGTGCAAGGGGAGGGTAAAATGTTGAAGGGGAGAACATTGAGTGCTCCCAGTGGATTCATGGAGAAAGGGAACTGGAAAGCCAGACGTCCAAGTTGAATAAGAAAGAAGACCGCCAAAAATGCACCGAATATGGGCTTCAAGTGAACCATAGCGTGCCCGAGAATGCCTAGAAAGTAGCCTAGGACAGGAGCGACAACCTGGTTCCAGACGACGCCGAAGGGGGTTGAGCGATCTCCCTCCTTTCCAACCCTTCTGTTCATCCTTGGACTTTGCTTAGCCGTATTCTGAGCAGTATGAAGAGGTGACTTCATTTTCCTCGATCTGACGGTGGAAGATTGAGGTGTTCTGGGCGCAAAAGACGCATCCATAGTCTGTAGTGAAGGCATGATCAGTTCTGGCTCGGCCGAAGTTGTACGAAAGTTGAGTCTCGCTGATCTTCGCCGTGTGCTCGTGGGTCGACTCGACAGCGACTCAGGCTCTGCTGAGCTTCTAGTCACTCGACGTGTTGGCTGTTGAAGTTGGTGCGTCTCTATCGTCTCCTCTTCATCATCAGAAAAACGCTCTTCGCCCCCATTAGAAAAATCTCCATCTTCCTCATCATCAACTACTCCCCAGGATTCGCTCAGTTCGGGGTTTGCCTCTCTCTTCGGTCTCCTAGGAACTCGCTTCATTGTTCGAGAAGATCGCATGGCAGAATCTGGTTCAAATGATTTTCGCAAAACTCCAGGCAGGTCTTGGATGGAGCCTAAATCTGAGCCGACCATATTGAAAATTGTAGTCTAAGGTTTCCCAGCGAAGTTCGCCGGCTGATGAGTCGTTGATATGGCTCCTCAGGCTCGAGACTTTTGATCAATAGTTAGGTTGCTGATGTTTCAACATAAGTATCAAAAATCATGAAATAAAACGATGTGAACAGAATAATGATTAATGCGAGATACTCGCGACAAACAAAACGATGCTCTTTGCTGAGTGGCAAAAGAGGGAGGCTGGATTTCTAGGTTGCAACGCGAACTTGAGACACGTCATTTTCGTCGTCACGTGTCTACTACGTACCACCGACTCGGAAACCAGAGATTATTATTCTCAATGATTCTTATTCCGCATGCTGGACGGAAGATATTTTCAAAACAAAAATGGGCAGGAACATTGCAGAAGAATTATCTAGACTTTGGCGGCCTCGAATCGAGGAGAATGCCTCGTTTTATTTAATGTCCTATCTGAGTACTGAGTCCTCGCTACGAGAGTTCTAAAAAAAGTGTTTCTCTACATCACCCGGAACTGGCTCCTCTTTCTTTCTTCCTGAGGGCCTATTCAAAATCCCATCCAATGGCCCTTGCAAATCCATGTCATTCCGTCGCAGATTCTTCAAACTAGCAATGGTTTTCCTCCATGGCCATGACCGATACGTGGTAGCAACAAAAAACAAACCCCAAATTAAGGCCACGAATACCATCATGGAGATGGAGAAAGACAGGAAATTCGACTGGAATGGGATGACTCCCGATGGCACGGAGAAGAAGCCGATAGTTAGCGCAACAGGAGAAATAATCTGTATGTGTTAGTACACCGACACTGAGAGATTAAAACAATATTACCTGTACTATAAAAAGTGTATTTTCCCCTGTTTGTTGTAAGGCTGTGTTGGATTCGAAGCCCAGTTGCAGGTCAAGCTGTATGCATCAGCGGGTGAGATAAAAAGTAGACCATGGCCACAACTCACAATAGTGACTGATATTTGACAGCGTTTTTGAAGAGATAACAATTGTCGCCGAATACTTTCCAAGGTCTGAAAACTTTCATCTACAACTCGAAGAGATGAAAGCCGGTTATGAGATGTTGGCGAACAGGAATCACGAAAATAGCCGCTATCGCCATCTGCACCTCGGAATGCTTCCCAAGCCTCGATCGTCTCCGAGAGCACATGGAGAACCTGCCCTAATAATTTCAAGGTTTTCTGATTCCAGTCAAAAGCACGCTTGAGGTTCCTCAACACATGATCTCTTGATGACAGTGAATATATATTATCGTCCTTTCATTTGATCAGCGATTGACTCAGATTGATGTAGAGAAATTTACAGCAAAAAGAGACCTTGTACTCACAAATTGGTCCACGTTTCTAGTCATGACCTGTGACAGAGCTTCCCACTCCATGAGTATATTCGTAATTCGAAATTCGAGAATTTTAAGGAAATAGTCTCTTGGATCCCAGATTGGCTCATTGGCATCAACGGTATATTTGCCGGAATTGGATGCGATCGGGTCCTCATGTACCCCAGTGTAAGGAAAGTCGATCTCCAGGTCTTCGTTCTCGTCAAAGTCACGGTCAACGAATGCATAAGCAGTCCAATGTTGGTCATCCGAGCCAGATAGGACGAGCGAGAATTGAGCCTTGGCCAACGTGTACTGTTTTGTGCTTGCCTCCTGGTGCTGGGGAAATGACAGAAATGTTAAAATGGACTCGAGTTGTTGGACATTCCCTTCTTGACGATGCTCGCTACATCTACGAACTTCGAAATAAGGAAGATGTAGACACAGTTGGAACATGAGATATTTGCGGACCTAACGAAGAGTCAGCTTTTTCTGTAGACACTTCAAGTAGGTTTCTAGAGGGCGTGGCTACCTGAGTCTTAACTCGAAGGGAGACTTGACGCATCAAATGATGACCAATCGCATCCCTTAACGAAGAAACTTGTGCGGTTGGCGCTGTCTCTGCTAATGCGAGAATAAAATTTGGATCTAAAGTACGGATGTAGCTGTTGGACGGAATTAATATACATCTATATGTGCAATTGACTAGTCGAAACTCCTTACATCAGCCTTCTGTCAGCATCGGGGCAATCAGCGGCCTTGAAGCGCTGAACGATGTTAGATTACTTTCTCTAGACTTCATCAACATATTACATACCGGTTGACTGAGACACCTGTAGAGAGCGGTGGCGGTTAGTGGATTCTGACGCATCCTGAACTCTCCTGTTCTGCTGTTTCCTGACATACATCTATCGTCAAGCCACGCGCCACGACGAAATCCGGCCGGTCCCAACCCCGAGGCAAGGTTAGAGAGTGGATTGTTCTGGCAGAACTGTTCTATCTCATCGATTTCAGGTGCAGGTATGCTGTCGTCGAAATCGCGGAGCAAGATTGAGATCCCATTGTCGTCCATATTCAATAACTCCTCAGTTCCTAATCCCCAAGCCATGTCGACCCTGAATTCGCGCCTCGTCCGCACGAATGAATCTTGTAAATGGCTAAACACGTTCCGACCCCGAGAGAACGCCGGGTTCCATTTTCTCGCAAAAAGTTGCTCACTAAGAGAAGAACAAGGACATCTAGCTTCGGCGTGAGACGACCTTTCACAACCTGTAGCGCTCCTGGGTCTTGAATTGATTGTATCGGCCGCGAGAGAGGATGTAAACCGAGGTTTCTCAACCTTTGACAACTTCACCAGCGGCTTTTTGATATTTGACCTGTTCAGCCTTTTCTTGGCCAGCCTTTGCTTTCTGGGATTCAGGTTATTATCAGATGAGTCGTGTGATGTTGTTGCTATTGATACAGTATCTTCGAACCCGACAGCTGTCGGGCGAAAGGAAGATGTCGATCTTGTAGTTACATGGTCAATTGTGGTCGACCAATTCACAGGTTCAAGGCCATTCAGCGGCCGGGGATGCTCCAGGGCGTTTTGCGAGTTAATAATAGCTCGGCTTTCCAAGTCAACACGATTTAAGGATGCATCTGTGTCGTTGACGGACAAGCTGTCATTGCAGGGGAGGCCAACTTCAGCTACGCCCAGACATTCCTTGATGTCGTCCAAAGTGTCGAACATCGGGATTACATACGCCTCGCCCAGGGAGCTTTTGGCGACGACATGTCCATAAACTTCTGGAGAATTGCTGTGAACTATCCAGGAGCCAGAGTCACCGTCACGAACTACTCGCCAGATGGTCAGTCATTGATCTTATCCTTAATCATTCTTCATTTACCTTTGCCTTCGTTCAACCTCAATACATATGCTTTAACGAATTCATCGTTTTGCCCTAGCAATATTCGAGTTGAATGGCATGAAAGCTCTCCAGCCATAGGTCCGCTTGATCCGCTTATCATGGTGACCGGATGAGAGAGCCCTTCATGAAAATTTGGGGCAGCGGCAACCAGTAAGCGCTGTTTTTGGGACAATCCGTAATGGTCTGTTGTACATAACTCGTTTGGTTTCGGCTCCTTAAGTTCAAATAGCGCCCAATCCCGAGATGAAAGTTTACCTCCAGGTGTACGGGTGCTGTCCAAGGTTTTTCCGAGTAATACCCTGTCACCAAAATTCCAAGCCTCAGGATTGAGCAGTTGGGATGGTGTTCGAGTTTCATTCGGTTGATCGTCTTGTTGATGCGATCGCGAGACCACTAGCCCATCGTCATTGTCTCCTTCGTCGTCCTCGTCGCTACTGCTATCGCTATCGCTATCGCTATCTGTGTCATAGCTGCGTCGACCACTGCTCTGACTCATCTTCAGGATACTGGAATTCGCATTGAGGCATTCTTCGACACCATGACCTGCAGAAATACCATACAAATGATGGAGGCCATTTTTATGGACCACTTTGATCACTCCACCAAACGTTTGTCTGCGCACAGTTCCAGACGAAGATGCTTGGGAATGGTTGATGAAAACGATTGGAGCTCCACAGAATGTTGACTGGGTTGACACGATAGCCTGGCTGGAATAGACGTCGATTTCACTGTCGCCGGACACAGTTTCTAATGTGCGGATGATAACAAAGCCTTTCAGTCGAGGAATGGTCTGATCATTTGGGTCGCAGATATCTTTTGCATCTTCGGTCTCGAAGAATTTTGTGGCTCGTTTGTAATACTTCCGAGGACAGTAAACAACAAGTCGCACGGCGGCATCTGTTTCGCTTTCCCCAAGAACTCTGAGCTCTGTTGCAACACCAAGCTTCTTAGCGGGCTTTCTGGTACGAAGCCTGCGTAAGTGGCGGATCAAAAGGGTCCCAAACAGCTCTTCAACATCTTCGAACCGTTCTTCCGTTCCCTTGTCAACTTCTGTGTCGTAGAAGAAGTACCCTGTATTGCCAATCTCCTCGCCCCGGCGATTGTGCTTTGTATGGCTCATACAGTCGATCGTTCGGCCGGATCTTTGATCGAAAGAGGCATAGGCTGAATCGTGCAAAGAGGATCTTTCCATTCTTCTTGTGGCGATGTGATTACCAGAAGTCTCCTCGGAACCGTGACGACGAAGATGTTGGTTGAAGGGCTCTCAATTCTGCCGTGCGTATCTCTGTCCGGTAACAATGTCTTTCAACTTGCGGCGATTTTCTGGCGGCGTGATTTCATTCAATATTGTAAGGATGGCTGGTGGGCAAGAGGGAATGAAAGTCGAGAAGAAGGAATTTCGACGAAAATGTGCACAACAACTTCAAGAAGCGGGGCATGCTCAAGTGCGCCTCGAGTCGCCTTGGGATTCAATGATCGCAATATCTGACGCCTTGCCAGCAAATAGATAATGGCTGGGTGCATGCATTTTCCGGTCTACGTTGATGACCCAAGGCTGGCACAGCTGGCTCCAATGGACAGGGGTAGGAGCCGCCACGGAGCTAACACAACCATACGTGCAATATCTCGTGTTTGTGCAAGTCTAGAGAGCGCACAATATATGTACCAGCTCGAAGCCCGAGTATATTAAGTCGCTCACCTTTACGTCTCTTGAATATATATATTCCTGTTGTAATCATGGTCAACTCCAGCACAAAAGTGCCAATTCTCCAGTCGAAAAGGATTCCGGACCTCGAACTGAGAAATTTGTGCCAACGTCTATGGGGTTGGGAGTACTGCGCTAATTGCGCGGCTGAACAAGCTTGTTCGGGTGTTTCCTGCTCCTGGTCGAGAAAATCGGAAATCAATATGTTCTTGCAGTTTTATGCAAGCGAAACCTCAAGCATCGTCCAAGACAAGTTCGCGTGTCGGCGCAGAGCCTTGAAAACCCACAGGGATCTTATCGACTTGATTAGACTGCTGAAGGAGAACAGCCACATACCTCGAGTGGGCCTCGTTGAGAAGCATTTGCAGCGGTACAGCAATGATAGTCGACCAGGCCGCAAGGACCTCGGACATGCATTCGAAGTTGCAGTTGGAGTCATGACTATGGTGGATTGTGCTGCTAAACATCGATCTTGGAGTCAATGCGAGTTGGGTCTGACACCAGTGATATGGCGTAACGAACAGTCATTAGAGCAGTTCTTGGAGACCGTCTTACCAAAAGGAAAAAGCCCCCCCTTGTTTGTCAGACAGCTCAGCGCAAAGCGCCTGAAGAGGGCAGGCCTGACATTTCGAGGGACAGAGAATCTGACCAGTCACCTGAATTTGGATCGAGAGAGTGGAGTGCTGTGGATTTTCCATGACACAAGATTTCTGAAACTCCATCTGAGCGCAACAAGAGACCATGATGGACCAGACTCCGTAGGGAGCACTGAGAAGAAGTATGTTCCATCATTCCCACCCTCAATGTCCATTCTGACTAGATTCCTAGAGAAATATTTCCACGGGGACTTGCACTGGAGGTTCTTGACTCTCTTGAAGTCATCTTCTCTAGAAACAACGGGTCTAGGAAAATCCTGCGTGGTTTGGTTGCAAAGGAAAAATTCGACCCTGATTGCCTACAACCAGTGTCTTCGAAATACCGTCGAGCCAGTGAGACCGAAAAGAACTTCTTTCGGCTAGGTTCTCGGCTGGAGGATGTGTATAGGGAGGTCGAGGATCCTACCCCACGGGGACTTCAGCGGCTGAATGCAGGAATTGTCATTGCCATTATCGTGGTGATGTTGGGTCTGGTTGTGGGAGTTGTTCAGGTGTGGATATCATATCAGCAGTGGAAGTATCCGGTGATGGCTCCAACGTCTTGACACGGGAAGCTGAGTGGGGAAGACGGAAGATGGAAGATGGAAGATGGAAGATAGAAGATAGAAGATAGAAGATAGAAGATAGAAGATAGAAGATAGAAGATAGAAGATAGAAGATAGAAGATAGAAGATAGAAGATAGAAGATAGAAGATAGAAGATAGAAGATAGAAGATAGAAGATAGAAGATAGAAGATAGAAGATGGAAGATGGAAGATGCTGAGCGTAGTAGGGGATGCGCAATATAGAGGGCAGATGCTGAGTTGGTGGTAGTTGTTGTGCGTTGTCAAGATGAGATGTGAGCTGTGCAAGTTGTCTTTGGACAGGGCTTGCCGGTTCATTCGACTAGAGTGATTTGCTTTTCTCGACGTCTCCAACTCCTTCCAGCGTTCCTCTCGCTCGTCTAGACATAGTCAATTCTCATTGTATACCATCTCATTCACTGTTTTCATCCATGCCTGCACTCGCGCACATCCTATGCTATTGATAGAATCGGGCAGTCCAAGGAGAAATCCAAGGGAAAATCCAGCTCGAACCTTCGATATCCTTCAGCATGAATGATCAATTGTCTGTCTGCAATTGAGAAGCACCCTTCAACTTGTAGTACCTTCGACTAGTCCAATTGTCACTGATGTTACAAGCTCCTTGGCAGCAGGTCAGCATTGCAATAAATAGATCAAACATGCATGGACAGGCTAAACATCCTTGGACTTGGAAGAGGCGAATTCAACATCATTCGCTTGAGCATCGGCTCTTGTAATCTAGTTCATGCATTTTGCCTCTCACAGACCTCTTCTGCAAACGAGAAATGGTCGACCCGTCCAGATGCCGTCCCGCGACTCATTCATCGTGTTTTCGCGTTACGAACGCGAAGGGCGCCGGGCATTTCCCTTCAATTACTAGCCTTTACGGCCTCAACAGTCAATTACAGGCTTTGGGCACGCCTGGACGGCACCTTCTATCAATCATCTCCTTCCTCTCAAGCCTTCGTTATGAGGTGGAAGTCTGGTCTAGTCCTTATTCTACTGAGGCCATCTTCCGCCGCTCAGTCATTGACCGAGGCAAACAGCAAATCCAACATTTGTGGAGGAAACTGTACACGATCTTGGGACCTTTACGATGGCGGATGGTGGGTTTCTCATAGCCCTACCGCCAGTATCGAAGCTGCCACAGTGCTGATCATTGAGAACAACCGGACCAACACTTCTCGCTCAACAACTATCTTCAACCTACCTCCCGGCGTTACCCTACCGCCAACAAACTCTGCCGGGACTATCGTCACTACCAAGACTCTTGTATGGAACTCGAAGACGACCACTACCGTTCTCACGTGGCCTACTGGCTATATCTCCTACCAGGACGGCGTGTCTTGGGAAGGGACGATACCTGTGACTAATTCCTGCTCCACAGCATCGAGCGGGACTTTCTCTCACTATCCGTCACTGATCCCCCCCGCCTATACGACCCCGAAGGCAGAGACATACACATTTACCATCGACAATACCGTAACTACAACAACCAGTACGCCAGATTCGTATGATCCATTGTCTTTCTACCTTTGGAGCTTCCAAGACTCGCAAGAATCGACGACGGGTCTTGGGCTGGACTGCCAAGCCGGGCCTGGTTGGACATTGCTGAACTACGAAACTGTATACCCCGATTTTCCGGTTTACGAGTATTGCACCACACAAAATCTTCCATGTGCAGCTTCTGCTGTAGGCACAGTTGCATATCTCACCGTCACATCAACATCCCAAGAAGACACTGGGCCAACGAGAATTTCGGATACGCCATCTAGCTGGTCAACTTCACCTTCACCAACAGCAGCAGCAGACAACACTCCAACGACAGCAACAGCCCACTCCAAATCAGCGGTCTCAGAACAAACTACAAACGCGTTTCTCGCCAATAACCCTGCAAAAACCACCATTCTTCTTACGAATATCGCCACCGCCCCATTTGGCACTCGACCTTTCACCTATGTTAGCGGGTCAATCAGTACTGCGGTAACGCCAACAACGAACAGTATAGGGCAAACCGTAATTGTGCTGTCGTCAAGTGTTTCAGTGTCACAGCCCATGAGCAATAGTTGTTCAAAGACAGGAATGGCAGGATTCATCATGTGTGGTCTAGATGGTGCAACAAGTATTAGTGGTGGAACGGCATCCAAGGCTTCTTTGGGAAAGAGTGCCACAATGTCAGGGCCAATACAATTTGCAACAAGTGGCAGTGACTCCGTTCGCGAACAAATCTGGATATGTGCGGCCGTCATGTTGGCTAATATCCTTTTTTATTTTAACACATAAGCGCAGGTATTGCAGGCATTTAGAAAAAATGTACGGATATGGATTAATGAAGTTTACGAAAAAAGACCGACGAACCTCACGAGACTGCTACAACAAATCGGGAATTGGCAGAAGATATTTGGGTGCGGATTAACACTACACGAAGTTGGGCGTGATTGAGAGTAGAGACGATGGCCGCGATCACACTCCCCATACAACAGAGGCTCAGACCCTTCTTCACGTCTAGAAACACACTCAAGTCTCATTGTCCAACCATTTATGGTCTCAATCTTCAATCAATCACATGCATGATACTCACAATGAAATACGCACGGAATGTCGCAAAGTGTTTAATCTAATCCCATCACGGTGGGAAGCACAGACAACGTTTTGATTCGCATCATCACCAGCACAGACATTGTTTGCACAATGGACGAGCCATGAGATGAATCCTATTGGTTCGCTCAATGTCGTTAAAATCGCTATCTTCTTGCTTGGAAGCCTGTGCGGGCAGATTAGACCGCTGTTACGAAGCTCTGCCCTGTATGGCGACCATGCATATGTCTTCTCGAATTACCCGCTTCTTGCACCTCTAGCCAAGAAACGTCAACGAAAAAAACAAAATCTTTATGGCCATGAAGCGCTTTTTGTGCTTGGTTGTGGTGGCTGCCATTAGTGTTCAGGCCGTTCCGGTAGCTCAAGCACCACCTCCTCCGACCCTACAAGCACCGGCTCCAAATGACGAGGCACCCTTGGTACCCTTCGAGTTAGGAGCCTCACCAGTTCCTTTTGGCCCGAAGCCTAGTGGATGTTCAAAGCTTGAATTGATCATCGGTTTGTTACATCGGCTCAAGTTCATCTTCGACATGCAATTCTGACATTATAAACCAGCTCGAGGGACCAGTGAACTGGGTGACTTTGGAATGATTGTTGGGGACCCGTTGATAGCTTTGGTATCAGCTGTCATACCCGAAGCTCGTGGTTATGCTGTCCAAGTACGTGAAACATCTGACGCTTTTGATTTAGCTGACTGTGTATCAGTACACCGCCGATGAGAGTCCACTTGCTATCCCCATGGGTTCCAACGATATCATACAGCGTTTAACAGCCCAAAATAAAGCTTGCCCTGATCAAAGATTCGCCCTCGTCGGATTCGACCTTGTATGTGTTTTAGCCAAAGAAATATCCTATCCCAGCTAATCATTCAACACAGGGCGCTTTAGTTATCCGTGAGGCCGCCCTTAACATTACAGCTTCTATACAACCGAAGATTATTTCACTCGTGATGTTCGGAGACCCTGGAATCAAGCCTGGCGTCAAGCGCGATCCGATCCCAGAGTTCATGCCTATTTTCAAAGCCAAGCTATACGAAAACTGTGTGATCGGCGATCCTGTGTGTGCCGATGGGGCCATGTTATGGGGCTCCGGGTTAGGAAAGCATCTGGAGTATTCGATGCCTGGGACCAATTTTTTGAATAATTCGGCAAACTTCATTATTAAGGCATTTCAAGGAACGCCACTTCCTGCTCAGGAGACTGCTCCCAGACCAGATCAAGAATGGTAGTACATATCATACAAATTCAATCCTGAGATGTCTTGATATTTACTCAGCCAATACCAGGCCTTGGTGGCAGCGCCGGTATCATTTCGACATCAGTATCAACCACCCCGCTCCTCCACGTTTGAATTCGATGCCTCTGCGGCCTAACTTGTCCCACATCCATCTCCAGCTGTCTCTTCATCCCATCATTCCTCGCCACATTACCCTCCAACTCCTGATACTCTTCCTCCCTCCAACTCGACCTCCTTGAACTCCTCCTACTCTGCCTCTTACTAGCTCTACTTGCCCTCTTTCCACTCTCCCCTTCATTCTCAGCTAACCATCTTCTCTCCACCTCCGCAGATCTCAAACCACCATTAAGCACATTTTTGGAGGCAATCATTCCCTTGCTTCCGCCTGGGTAACGACCTTTTCGCGCTTTACGGCGGCGGTGGAAGTAAGTACATGAGATGTAGAAACCGTGGACGTGAGATGGGAGGACGCCGGCGAGGAAGAGTAGGGAGTTGACCATCGTATCGTGCCCGAGACCTGTGAGCATCATGACTGCTATGGGTGGGACTTTTGAAAATTCATGTTAACTTGTGACATAAATCTTTTTTCTCGGGGTTGGAAGCTTACAGAAGATATTCACTGTCGTGATGAGGATTCGATATGGGATGTTACGCATGATGGCGGTTTGTTGAGGTCAATTGCTTGACTGTTGATATAGCATGTGTGCTTGAGTGAGATCAATTCAGATAGTCAATTGAGTTTATATAATTTAAAAATTGGAAAGCCTTTGAAGGTACTCGATTCAGCTAGGAAGAGCTTTCTTAACTACCACGAAGTACCAGGTTAATTCGCTCCTCTGTGCACTACGTCGTATGTGGAGGCTGGGTGCATAAACTCAAAGGGCCAGTGATAATATGCTACATTATTTCCTTCCAAAAGCCATCCACAAATCTAGATTTCCCTGCTTTATTCTCGTTATCTTCGCCGATCTTTGATCTTCCGAGGATTTTTCAATCAAGGCTAAAAACAGCGCCACGATTTTATGACCTCATAGACGGCTGAGCCACAGTGGGGCAGCAGCTCTTTCCCGTTTAGGCAGGGTCGATGGGCCAATCTTTTTTGAACCCCTCATCTGATAATCTGGAGGCTGAGAGGATATAAACAACTACTTCGCCCTACACTTGCACTTCGATGTTACAAAATCAAACCTAACAATCTCATCAATTACGTCCAACAATCTCGTCAATCCCCAAAATGTCACCACTCGCTCCCTTCAACCCCGCCCTCGGTCCAAACCTAAAATACTGCTTCCCAGAAGAAAATGTGCTTCAAATGCGCGAAAAAGCCTTCTCCCTCTCCGGCGACGATTTCAGTATCAAAACAGCCAATGGAGCTGAGATATGTAGATGCAAGGGGAAGGTTATGTCAATCAGTGATAAGAAGAGTAAAATCTTTCCGCTACACAATAGAAAGGATCATGACTGATTTGAGGGGACAGTCTTCACCGATATCCAGGGGAACGAGCTGTTCGCTTTAAAGAATAAACATTTGTCTCTCCATAAAAGTTTCCATGCTGAGGGACCTGATGGGAAAGATTTGTTTTTGGTCAAGGGACATTTCTCGCGTGAGCTCCTCTCTCTAATGTTTTGAATACGTGCTTACGATTTTCAGTACTCTCCTCGAAATCCACCGTCGAATTCACAAACGCAGCAGATGGTCGTCACGTCGAGCTTGAAGTAAAGGGAGACTGGTTTGACAGGTCTGCTACCATCACATGTGGAGGCCAACCTGTCGCAAGTATCGGACGCAGTTTCTTCAATGTCCATGAGATTTTTGGAGACAAGCAGACCTACTTCGTCAAAGTGGCCCCTGGCGTTGATTTGACCATGATTGCGGCGGTGTGCGTTTGCTTGGACGAGAGGGAGAATGAGAAGTAATTGGAAGATTTCGGGTCAACGTTAGTGCAAGAAATATCAATTAGAGAATGGTAATCCAAGACTCCTTGAGCACGGCGTACTTTTCACACGCTGTTTCGAGAACCTCTTGCTTAAGCTCATCCATGATAATCTTCGCTTCATCTGAGATCTGCTCGCACTTGAAAGCGTGCGTTACAACTATCTCTGGATTGAAGATGTCACGATGTGTCGTCGCCCCAGCCACGGCTTGATTAACTCAGAGGTCGGCTTGTAGCGAGAAAACTTTCTGAAACTGCACGAAAAGAGTGGCTGCGTCACAGCCATAGTCGATTGTAATTCATGGTCGATTTTGAGGGACATCATCCTTTGTTGGAATGTCTGGTATGGTGAAGATGGCATTGACATCATGTTGAGAGTTGAAGAAGAACGTCCAAGAACGTTAGCTGCAATGGCGGGATGCCGCTGTTGATGGATAACCGGAAATTCAAATAAGCGTTATAGACTGATTGCCGGAAAGAGAATAGGTCCAATTGGATCTGGTGTTGGTTTCTCAGGATAGCTGCTGCAAGTCCAATCTAATGCCACGAGATCCTGTGGTGGCGCCAAACCACTTCCGCTGAGTGGGCAAGGACAACCTCTTGAATCACCCAGCTTCTCTCGAACCAATTTGAGCTAAACAAAGTTTTCAGAATCCCCAAGTCAGGAACTTGGGAAGCGAAGGCTCGAAGTGGAGACTTTGGACAAACAAGTCTCTCCTCATTTCTGTCGTTATTGGTCCAATAGTGTGCTGGCTTGTTTTCATCCCATCCAATGACCAAACCGCAAATTTGGTCGACATGGTTTGGATAGTCTTGTGGCCCTCACAATACGTAACCTGATAACCAATCCATCTACTTCCAACAGTCACGTCAAGTCGCTACCAGGAACGGCGCGTACCAATTGGAAAAGTGTCTTAATCAACTTCGAGCTGTGTGTGGTAATCCTACACCCGTATCATTGAGTGCGGGCTGGAAGCCACTCGAAAACAATGAGCAGACTCGCCGTGAAATGCTATCGACATATCACAAGTCAAAAGCCAGATCGTACTCTCTCAAAATGCATCGCTCAATATTTTCATTCTTACGTCCTACGTACGAGCATCCGCTCACGCTCACGCTATGTGCATCCATCTCGCCAAGTGCCCGTGTCCCTTCCGTAAAAGACCGAGCAAAGGAAAAAGCAAGACAATAGAATTCAACTCAGAGAGCACAATCCGAGTTTAGATAAGGAAAAGGCTCCAATGTACAGTCAACCACCCAACCTCTAATTAGCAGTTTTCCGGAACGCACCAGGTCTGTATTTCCCATCACCCGTCGAGGTTGGTGGAGGTGGACGAGATGCTGGAGTGTCATCGCTGTCTACACTACCAACACTGTTCGTGCTGGCATCTCGTCGGTCACCACGCAAGTGTGGTGGGAGATAACCAGCTCTGCTGCCAGCTGGTCCAGTTGAGCCACCTGCAGCAGAAGTACCTTGTTCCCGACCTCTACCAGAAAAGGTGCGCTCCATGTCACGACCACCGCTTGGTCGAGCTCCTTCTGGTCGCGCTCCTCCCCATCGAGAGCCAGTGGGTGCAGAGGGTGCCGTGGCAGGACTCTCATCACGATCTCTTGCTGGACCGCGACCAGATCCCTCACGTGGTCGCCATTTGTCTCCGGATGGTGCGGCACCTCCAGCGGCTCTCGCGGCGGGTGGAACATAACCAGTTCTCTTTGGAGCTTCCTCTGCAGCGGGTGCTGCTGGGGCTTTTGAGGATTCGGCTGGGGCTGTACCGCTGGCTTCGGCGAGTTTCTTCTGCTCTTCTCTCTCCCTCCAGGTTGGTTTGCTTCCTGCGAGATTGAGCTTGGGTGGTCCGCCTGCAGCGGTGGCGGCTGGCGCAGCTTCACGGGAGACAGTTCGTCCGCCCATTCCACCGGCGCCGGCTCTCTTGGCAGCAATCTTCGCTTCCGCAGCCTCTTCGCGGGCTTTCTGTTGCGCAGCTTTCTCATCGAGGGCACTTGGATACGTTAGTAAAGCAATCGCACATCCAATAGAAGGGGATACATACGCTCGGCTTGCATCTCGCTCCGCCTTTTCTTTGAGCAATCTCTCCCTCCTCTCTTCGGCCTCACGTTCTCTCTGTTCGGCCTCAGCTGCCTCCCTCTCCTCTGCTTCCTGAGCTTCTTGCTCGGCCCTTTGGCGCTCCTCGATTTCGCGTCTCTTTTGTTGAATGTACTCTTGTTTTCTCGCAGCCATTTGCTTCTCCAATTCTGCTTGAGCCTTCTTCCGCCTACGTTCAAAGTCGGTGCGACGTTCTGCCTGGATTCTGTTCTTGAACGACTCGTACACAGGTACGAGGCGTTCGAGGCGCTTCTTGAGGGCAACATCGTTGGTGTGCTTCTCCTTGGATTCCTTGAGAGTCAGATCTCTTTGCAGATTGAACGCTGCCAGATCTTCGTCGCGCTGATGTTGGTAGTCTTCATTAATGTGCTTGATCTCTTCCTTGCGGAAAGCTCGCTCGAGGTGATCGATTCTTCGGCCAGTTACGTGAAGCTTGGCTTGCAAATCGTTCTTCTCCTTCTCCAGAGCACGGAGTTTGATACCACGAATAGCAGCGGTGTCAAGTCCAGAAATGTCAAGCTCATCGAGATCGATGCCTTTCGTGCCGCGCTTGAGCTCTTCAAGTGCGCGGGAAGCTTCTTCCTGCTGGACGCGTTGCTTTTCGGCCTCGAGACGCCGTCGGTCCCGTTCGCGCTGCTCTTCAGCAAGTCGTGCTGACTCTGCAGCAGCGGCTTCTGCAGCCTTGATACGCTTTTGCTGTGCAAGGTCCTTTTCTTTCTGTGCAAGAGCAGATGCTGCCGTTTGCTTCTTCTTTTCGATGATATCGCGACGTGAAAGAATGTCAAGATGCTCTTGCTCGGCACCAGCCTTGGCTCGCTCGAGAGCTGCATCCTTGGCCTTGACTCTCTCCTCGTTGAATGTGGGGTCAACGTATTGGCATGTTAGGAAGAGGCATTTTGCAAGACGAGTCAGTTGTGTGCGAACAATTTCTGATGGAGTGGATTGGAGACGTTGGACTGAGCCTGCCTCGGCCTCGGCCGAGCCGGCAGCAGATCCTGGGTGCAAGGCTTTGGCAGAGGAGAAGACATCAGAGTCAAATGTGAGAACACCACTGGCATGATCAACGCGGATGGCGAGGTCACCTTTTTTGCAGCCGTTCATGATGAACTTTTCAATCATGCCGGCATTGACCTGGAATGGGTCTGGGAACTGTGCAAGGTCGAGGACGAACTTGAGCTCAACGGACTCGTACACTTGAGAAAGCTGCTGAAAGAGGCGAGTCAAGATGACTTGCTGAAGAGGAAGCACATATTGAGCCATCTCCTCGTCAGCACCAATCTGTGTTAGGATGGGAGAAATCCGTTTGCAGATGGACAGAGGGTGGAAGTCGACTTCGAGAATGTTGTAAAGCTCACGAATCTCTGGTCGACATCTCTTGAGGAGTCCTTTGCTAAGAGCATCCTTGAACAGAATGGACCTAGTAGGCGCTTGAGACATTCCCAAAAGATTGGTAAGACGAGAGTTCTTGTTCTTCCTCGCCTCATCAGCGTCCACAAGCGCACCACGGGAGCGCGATGTGCTGATGACAGGGATGGCCAAAGCAGAGAGAAGCACAAACGAGGCAGCCTTGGTCATATCTGCTTCATTGACTGCAGGATTGTCCTTCTTTGGGCTTACACCAGCAGCGACAGCGGCGGCGGACACGCGCATGAGATTGTAGTATCGACTCCATGCAGCGGCATGAAAAAGATAGTTCTCGCTGACAAGGAAGATCTTGGTCAACTTCTCAAAGTAGTTGGCCATCATTACGGCCTTGGCTGGACGCTTGCTCAAGCTGAGCAAGGTGTGAATGTCCTCCACACTGCGGAATGCTTCTTGCCAGAGCTCTAGTTCCACTGCGACATTGAGTTGCTGGAATCGCGTGTCAAGATGTCGCTGCAGAGTGTCGGGCTCGCTAAGATTGATGGCATGCATTTGGGACGAGAATTTGGCGGCATTTTGGAGATGGTTTCGAAGCAACTCGCAAAGACGACGGAACTCAGTCTTTCGGGCATACTTTGAGCAGAAAGCAAATGCCTGATGCGCGGTGGTCTGGTACATAACCTCCAGGCGGGCATTGTTCTTGAAAATATCCAGCACTGTTCGATACGTCTCCCACAAGAACTTCAGCCATGGTGTAACGATTGCGCGATCTGTTCGGTCCTTGGATTGTTCGCCCGAGACGGTGGAGAGGAGGATAGATTCGGGGGTTTCCGATGCTTCAAGATCTTCGATATCCTTTGTTTCGTTTGTGGAATCGAGGGTGGATTGAATCTCGTCTGCCTTTGCTTGGGCCTCGGTGACCTTTGTTTCGGCGAGTTCGATGAATTTCTTGAAGACAAGCTGGGGCAAATTAGTACCCTAAATGTCCCATGTATATTCCAAGGCCACATACCTCTATAGTTCCGACATTTGTGTTTTGAGCTGTATTCTTGTATTGGTATAGACCGTCCTTGGCGAGTTTTCCTCTCTTTAAATCGACGCAGAGTTCGACAAAAAGGATCATGACGGGTTCCAAGGAGGCGATGGGGCTATTTCTGGTTCGTTTGGATACGACATGTTCGTGGAGGAGCGATAGTGCGGCCTGCTGCTGGCCAACACCGATCAGTTCTTGGGCCCGTTTGAGGACATTCTCGGGGCGACTGTGTGGAGGCGGCGGCATGATGGGTGGTTGTCGGGCTGCAGCCGATGGGGTCTTGTCGTGGAGGTGCAGTCGAACGAGCTCGGAGTGGGTGGAGTAAGAGGGTGTTGAATTCCTGAGTGTGTTTAATTTTGGCCGGTGCACGTGATTTATGCTCTTCCAGCCCGAGGTAGCTATGGCTGTGTAGGAGAATTACCTGGGTAACAATTGAGCCACAAATAAGATTCAGTCTCTGGATTCTTCTCATCAGGAAGGTTGCATTTCTCTAATTGTCGCTGCTGTATCACACGTGACCCATGGAGTAGTCAGCATACATAGCGAGCTTGGCTTACCAGACTGGGTTGGGTGGTTGGCTTGTTGGAGTCCTTCTCCAAGCACGACCTCACCAGATCATTGCACACTCATCGCAATACACTCCAAAGCAGAAGGGATTGCAATCAACGAGCATCCTCGCAGCTGAGAAGCTGTCGTGAAGCACCAAGACCGACAATCTCTCAAACCCGGAGCCTTGCCGATCCCCTTTCTGAGCGTCCACCACCACGTCCATCTGTAACACAACGCGCAACTCGAACCAACACACCAGTCTCGCAATCATGTCGTCGCCATATGACATGCGCAGTGGAGGGGATGGAAGGAATCGCAAGCAGAGCATGGCCGAGCTGAAGCTAAGACGGCTACAAGAGCTCAACGCGCGATTGAAGGAGGACTTGGAGAGACGGCGCATCCCAGTGTCCGAGGCTGCCAACGAGTATGTCTACGACCATCTGCCACCACAATGAGAACCGCACACTGACCGCATATCACAGTCTCATCAGCTTCACGGAAAAGGAACCAAAAGACTTCATGGTGCCGTCGAAATGGGGAACTGTATGACTTTCTTTTTCCACGCAAGCTCCCATCACTCACTAACATTGCGCTTCAAGGTTGACAAAAGAGACGATCCATACGCGCCTCAACAATCAAACGGCTGCTGTGTCGTCATGTAACGATATGCTTCCTGATTTCACGGCCAACTTCACTTCACACCACATATACTTAGGAGCATTCGGCGTTTACGAGGAATTTTTGGCATGAGATATCCTTTGGAATTATGGGATCCGGACCGCGCGCGCCATGGGTGGTTTGCTACGGGCCGGAAGTTGGGCCTAGACATTGCGGCGCGGATCGAAGGAAAGACAGGATACGGATATATGGCGCCCCCTCTACAACCGCGGGAAAGAGAAAGGGAGAGAAGGAGGAAAACAAGCCTCAAAAGTCTTAGCTTTTTACATGTTCCGTTTGTCATATTCCTCCACTTTGTTCGACTATGGGACCGGCCGTTCGTACTCTCTTGCTTTTGGTTTTTCGGCACTCAAGCAAGATAATATAATGTTCAGTCTGATCAGACGCATTTCTTACCATTATTGTCTTGTCTCTTTTCGAGAAGCCATAGACATGGCCTTCCACGCGAGCCCAGTCCGAATATTGTACATATTACCTCTGAAACTAGCCAGAAACTCTTACATTAGTCGTGCGTACAAGTCTTCGAAACTACTCTAACCCCTCCGATCATCGCAGTCCCATATTCCCATGTCTCTCAGAATCCTTCATGTACACCACTGTCGCCAGCAATATAATCGGCCTTGCGAATATCCGCGAATAGCTCGTGCCTAGCCCTGACTACTTATTTATATCTCCCTCTGATCTTATCTCCATCAGAGATACATGACCGACCTCGAAAACAACAATCCCCACATTATACTCTCAAACAACCCCGCCTTGTAAAGTATTGCGTGCGTCAGACGTGAGTTGCGCTCACAATCTACTCATGAGATTGGTCCATTGTTTGAAACGATAGAAGCTATGCTGCCGGTACCGGGATGCAGCTTGCGCAATCGCGTCCAAAGCTATATTATAGCTATTGAGCTCCCTCTAAGATGGGATTCGACTAACAACGACTGATATTCAAGATGGCGACTCCTTTAGCAAGTGTAGGAATAATCTCCATTGGAGAAATGGGCCTAGGAATAGCAAAACTCCTGCTAGCAAACAACTACAAAGTCCTCACAAACCTATCCGGAAGAAGGTGACTTAAATCCCCCCCTCCTGTTACCGATCCCAATTTTAACAGCACACAGCGCCTCGACACGAACCCGCGTCGAATCAGCCTCCATATTCGTCGTAGAATCAGACACAGATCTAGTCTCCCAGTCCGACTACATCCTCTCCATAGTCCCCCCCGTCGACGCCAAAGCAACCGCAGAAAGAATCATAAAAGCCCATTCAAACCTGCCACCACGCACCCAACCAAACCCACTATACTACCTCGATCTCAACGCCATAGCTCCCTCCACCGCCCGCGCCATCTCAGCCGCCTTCACCTCCAGCGCCAAAGAAATAAAACTAGTAGATGGTGGAATAATAGGCGGACCTCCAAAACCCATCCCAGGCGGCGAGGAAACGGGATCGACATCTTGGAATCGACCGGGCATTTGTCTGTCGGGACCGAATCCACTCGCTTCAGCACCGAAATCAGGAGCACATCTTGCTGAATTGTTGAATACACGACATGTAGGCGATGATATCGGTACAGCTAGCGGTCTAAAATGCTGCTATGCTTCTTTGACAAAGGGTTTCACTGCATTGGCGATCCAATCTTTCTCCACAGCTTCAAAACTAGGCGTCTTACCCGCTCTTCAGGAATACATTCAGGAAAGCCAACCTGCGAATAATGAGAGGGCGAAGAGGGGATTGACAGGCATGCCACCGAAGGCTGGACGCTGGGTGGAGGAAATGAGGGAGATTGGGAAGACGTTCGGAGAGGACGGAGGTTGGTCTGATGCCAATGTTTTTTCGCAGGTGGCAGAGGTTTATGAGTTCATTGCCAAGGATACGGCATTGGGCGCGGAGCATAGTTTGAATAGGAAGAGGGGCAAGGATGTTGATGATGTCGTTGCTGCTATTGGGGAGGGCATGGCTAAGAAACAGAAGTCGAGTTAGTGAGATGAGCAAGAATTGAATTGAAACGAAACAATTGAATGCGTGCCAGTTCTATATGCGTGTGACCTCGTTTTTCCCCCTCTTTCCCCCCAGTGATCGTAACACCCCATCTCGACGGGGGGGGAAAAGTGGTCGAAGAGATCCAGAGTTGAGGTATCGGAAATCCCCCTTCAGGAATCTTAGGGCTACTCATTTCCTGATCCTAGGATGACAGTGATTTTGAGTATACTCAGCCATCCTCCAAATTCAAAATCTGCTCCTTTCCCCCTACTCTACTGCGAGACAGCCTACCCTAAAAGAGAGCATCTGCGTCCCCATTCCTGTTCTCAGCCGCGATTTGTTGGAATTTCAAAAGGGTATACGATTGGTGTAAATCGTACAGTTTACTCTTCATACCAAAGAAAAACATGGTAAACGGGTCAATTGATGGTTTGAAAGCAATCTTTGTTTCCATCACGACCTCCCCGACTCTCCCTCTTCAAGTTCACCACCTTCCAAAACCCGATACTCGATTCTCTCCCTCCCCTTTGCAAAACCAACACAGTCGCCTACGTGGATGAGATGACCCCTTTCCCTCCTAACATAGCCAGCAAAACAACCCGCAGCAACGACGATAGCGCCGTACGAAATGAGGACGGGATACTGGAATTGAGATGGTCGAGGGAAGACGATTGTGGATAAGAAAGAAAGTAACTCGAAAGCATTCTGTAATGCAATCTCGCTACTACTGAAGGTATTTCTTTGGGCTGGAGGAGTCGACTATAAAATCGTTAGCAACAGACTAACGACAAAGATTCTAAGAAGTGGTATGAGGCATACTTCCTGCACAATAAACTGCACACTCAAATCAAAACCCCAAAGGCCCAAACGACTCCCCACAATCCCCACCGTCACACCAGCACCAGCCCACCAACTCCCCTCATACCACAAAAACGCACAAACACCAGCTGTAAGCCAGAGGACTTGCCAATTCACGCTCCATAGACCGGATCGAATGGGGCCAATGCGGTGCATGAGCATTGGTGCGAAGAGCGTGGCTAGGAGCTCTGAGATGACGGCTGCAACGCGGAGGAGAGAAACGGAGATGGATGTGTAACCTGTTGCTAAGAGGTAGGTTTGCCATTGCGGGCCTGTGGAGAGGACGGTGAGGTAGAGCATACTTAGGGATAGGGAGGCGAGGAAGGCTGGGGCGTGCATGTAGGCGATCCAGGGGTTGAGCGGTGCTTTGAGGGATGATTTGAGAATCGAGAATTTCGAAGATTGCTGTGCGGGTGGTGGTGTATCTTCCTCAGACTCCAGGCTCATACTTTCTACATCGTCCCCTTGACTCGAAATGGTAGTCGATGGTGCAGAAAGCGCTTCTCCCAAAGCAGGCACAGCACCATAAACCCTCTTGATAGCGAAATACTCCACCCCGGTACTCACAACACTCAACCCCATAACCACCCAAATCGCCGTGGCCGTATCAAACGCATCCACAAAACTAATCACCACTGGCGCAAGAAGCTTACAAAACAGATCAATCCGTCTCATGACCGCATTCAATTTTCCCCTCTCCAATTCAGGAACAGCATCGCAAATAACAACGACCCAATCTCTTTCAATGGCAACCGTATTCCCAATCGACGCGAGCTTCTCACAGCAAGCGAGTAAAATACTCGAGGGGAATGCTGTCCAGAAAATCACGCTCGCGAATGGTGAATCAGAAAAGTGAAGGAGCAGTAGGAGAAGACCGCAAGAAACGGCCACAGCACTTCGTTGCCATAATATCGAGTGCCGAATCGAGATCAGCCGATCGGTAGCATCGATATATCGTCCCACTCTCGCGGAGAAAAGTGTTGCTGAAGCCGCGCGCAAGAGCGCATAGATGGATGCATAAAGGAGAGTCCCGGGGAATATCGTGGCGAGGAATAAAACGGCGCCGAATTCGAAGGTGCGTGAGTTCCAGGTCGATAGGAAGTGAGAGACGTATAGGCGGCGGGTCACGGACGAAGTCATACTTATGGGAAGATGAGTCGTGAAGGTTGAGAGCGGGATCTTGGATCTTGGATCAGAAGTGCCGTCAGAGGCACAGTTATAATCTTCACATTCTGCTGGGATGTTGGGAGCAAGAGCGGTCTGCAAGATTTTTTTGGATGTGGTTCAGTTGTCATCCGATGGAATCACTGGCGATCCCGCTTCCGAACTCGGCAATCGAGTATATTTCCGAGCACTTTGACGAAAGAAACAAACCAGAATGCTGGTACGCATTCAATGACGAAGCGTACCATGAACTGAGCTCAACGGCGTTGCCTTATCACGTGGAAAAAGAAAGACGATTGGACTGAGAATTGAGAAGAAACAGTTATAGCAGAACATACAGAAGAAGACTACAGCCGATTGTGCATCCCTAGCCCTTTCCTTGGGTATCAACCCTTGTACCAAAGAATACACTATCCCCAAACGCCAATCCTTCATAATACAATTCGTATCCTCGTGTGTATTCAATTTCCATAACGCTTTCAATCATCAACTCAACACACTCCCATCCGCCTAAAACATCAACACGATTATACAGCATTTTTTGATAACGCCATAGGATCAAAGTTCGTTCGAAGGTATTCAATAGGAAATTCAAATTGCCGATTAGACGCTCGCTCTTCGAGATGCAGGCTTAGGTGCGGGCTCAGGTGTAGGCTCCCTAGCAACTGCTGGCTCGCCGCCTGCTGGTTCAGGCTTCCCATCAACTGCAAACTGGGTGCTCGTCCTTCCAGACTCCCTACAGCTCTGTCAACTACTTGTAAACAGGAGGACCGCCTTCGAAGCCTTGTTGCGGTGGGTACTGTAGAGGTTGTTGAGGAGGAGGACCTCCAGCTTTATCGTTCGGGTTACCGTAGGGTTGGAGAGGGACCTGTCCTGGGCCGTGTTGGTTCGTAACGTCGGGTCGGTACCTGTCGCGGGCATTAGAAGAGTAGCCTAGAGAGGAGAAGAGGGGAGGAGAGCGCGTACTTAATATCCTGCCAGAAGTTGCAAATGTGGCAACCGACTTCTTTCCATGGTTTGAGCGAGAAGGGAACTATAGGAATGAAGCAAAAGGTGAACCATTCCCTATGAGGAGCCCCGTTAGCTTTGCAATCTTGGCTGTAGTGCTGAATGTCGGAAACTCACCATCTCTTAAAGACCTTCCCAGAGATATTCCCACAATTCTGACACTGAACCGTAACATGTTCATACCCCTTCAACGAACTCGTAAACGCTATAGTACGACCAATTAGCCCAAGTCCTTTACCACTCTCTCGCAACCTTCTTTTCACAACTTACTATGCGTCCCACAAGTAAAGAAGAAGAACATCTTGCTCTGATCGCAGAACCCTTTACAACGCTCGCCAAATGTCCTCGTCGCTTGTGGAGTGTTACCAAAGCGTTATATTCAGTGTAACAGGCAACGAGCTTGTGAGAATGGAGGTTTTGAAAACTGGTAACGCGGCAATAGAGATGTTCGTCTGAAGTGAGGTATGCGCTCGCTCGCAAAAGAATGGGAATGAATGGGCGTGTAGAGTGATTTAAGTGGTTCGAGCCGTGAAACGTGAACAGCTCCAATCCTTGCACGAGGCGAATACTCAGCCACCATGCCAATCGCTCCTTTGCTTGGGCATGCGTCATTTTACAAAGAACGTAGCTTGGAATATGAAGGAAATGAACAATGGACACGCGGCTGGGGAGAAAGAGTTAAACCTTCTTACATGACATTTTATTCAATATGGCAGATTTCACATTCCCATTCCAGCTACGTCCATCACAGGCAAATTCGGGTGGCAATATCAAGACAAACAACCATAGAATACACACTATCTAATAGCTTTACCAATCATCCTCGATCCCATAACAAGATCAAGCACGAGCTAAGGCACAAAAAAGAAATGAAAACCCCCATTTCTGCACCAAAAAGAATAACGCCCAACAGCTCCATAGGTTACAAAGGCTTCCCCGTTACACAGATACCCTTGTATCGCATCCCCAGAAGTACAAGAGTCTGATGAAACGCCGTCTTGACTTGCAATGCAAGAGCTTGTACCCCTAGTTCATGAGATAATCGTTGCCCATCTCTTCATAGAAGCATGTCGTTTGACCGAAGTCTATTGTGTGACTTTGCCTCCTCTTGTCCGACGAATCTCTAAACCATCCACTACTTTTCTGATCCATCCGTCGAATCGGTCGTTTGTAATTGCAGGCGTCAAAAAGGCACATTTACTGAGCCTTCTTACCACTTGCACCCTGCTGACCACCAACGTACTTCTTCAAGTCAGTGGCATCGTGTGCCTGGCTAACGAGGCCCTTGACGGTCTCCCATCCTTGTCTGACGGCGGGTGGAGTAGACTGGTTGGCGAATGTGGCATCAAGTCTGGCGGTGCCGAACGAAACAGCATTCTGGACGAAGCTGCTCTGAGCGTATCTCGCACGGAAGAAGGCAGTGTAGGTAGCAAACAGAATCCAAGATCCCTTCTGGAAGAGAAGGGCAGATCCGAGAACGCGGAACCAAAGACCAATCTCAAGAGCAGCAACGAGTGTCATCGACTGGTCGTAGTAGTTCTTGACAAAGTTTCCGATGGTGTCAGAAAGGCCAGACGCCTTTGGCTTGGCACCAGGTGAGGCTCCTGGAGGTGGAGGGGTGATGGTGGGCAAGATAGTGGCACGGGTGTATGTCATAACGTGGAAGACGGAGTAGACAGTGAATGGGAGGACTGCGAGAGGGATCTGGCGGAAGAAGAGCCAGACAAATGCCATGACTAGGGAGTCTGTTAGCTGATGATTTTGCTTTTGCTTCAGAAGCACACCTACGCAAATATTGGACATTCTCATCAGCGAGAAGAGCCAGAGCTCCAGTGTTCTTTCCTTGTCGCATACGTGCGCGGTATCCCTTGTAAACAACAATGCCGTATGTCACAGCAGCAGCTAAGAAGGCTGTGCGGTAGGAAAAGCGAGCCCATCGCGAGTAGTAGTTGAAGGTGAGGTACGACAAGCCGTAGCGGAGTGTGCAGAGCAGCAGTGAGACGTGACCGACGAACCAGGCGAACTGGAGTGTCTGGGCCAAGTGCATCAACCGCTCTTGAAGGGTGAGGCTTTGGGGTGGAGGACCGGCCATGGTGTGTGGTAGCTCGATAGTAACGTGGTATCAGGAGAGCTGCGTGTGCTTATCAGTACGTGCAATCTGATGCCAACTTCAGGCGTTTGGGGGGAGAATTTGAAGATGGAGCGAAGTGGACAGAGTGTGCTTCCGGATGGCCACGATTTTGCAGTGTGGATGCCAGTGTTAGGAGGCTGGCTGCCTTTGACTAGGAAGTTGATGACGGCGAGAGCGCCTTGCAAAAACGGTCGTGCTGAGGAGTCCAAGCTCGTGTGCTCAATCAATGGAGCTGGATGCAAACAGAAGATATTGACTTACAGGAAGAAGTTGTTCGAAGATTTGTGTGATTTGCGTGGGAACAGCAGCAGCAATTGGATATTTACTTGGGATTTGTTTGCGAGAGAGGAGTTGATGTTCTTGCGAGTATGTCTACAGGAATTGTTGCGACGCCGCATGCCGTCATAATCTTCAAGCTCCAGCTCCAGCTCCAGTTCCAGTTCCAGTTCCATGACCTACGTAACTAGTGGGAGCTATTGAATTAGACTTCCAACAATCGCTTTGGAACTCCCGTGTGTTGACGATGGAGAAAGCATAATGGCGCAGGGCTTTTGCACTTCTGTTCCCTCTCTCACCATGAACTTGGTTGAAAACGAAGGCGGTAGCAAAGGTTCTGACAATGGAGATGCAATTCTATTCGCATTTCATCCGTATCAATAACAAGTTAGACATGTTCTATCCATCTCGTCTTGTCAAGGGGAAACTGAATTGATGTCCCATCTGTGATGGCAATTCATAGAATAGTCATAACGTGTCTAACATTGCATTCTCCCCGTCATAACCGCCATCGCTCATCAATCCCATCCCATACCATGCATGCATACGCTTCGCTAAAGATACCACGAGGACAAAAGAGAAAAAGAACAAAAGAACGCTCTGTCTTGCAAACTTCCCCAACCAACCATGCCCAAACATCCATGACAAAGGCGTCGTGAATCGTAATTTGCGTATATCTCAATCAATGTACCGCCCAAATAGCCTCGCCCAGCTTTTAATCTCATCACAAAAACAGCCATCACAATCTCCAAGCCTCCACAAACTCCCTTCTCCAAAATCTCGTCCCCTGGTATCTATTCTTCTTGTCATCCCTTTTTTTTCTTGAAGATCCCCATGCTGCCGAAGCCATGCTTGTCTTTCTGCTTGCCCTCCTTATCCTTTTCCGCAGCTTTCATCTTGGGCAGCGCCGTGGTACCCTCGTTCTCGCTGCTGCTAGAGCTGGCCTGCCTACTCTGGCCACGGCTGGCAGGCTGGCTGCTGCTCTGTGGACGATGAGGCATATTGGCCATCATACTAGCCAAGCTCGATCCACCTTCACGACTGTTTGCTTGACTGACACCCTCAGTCCGCTCCACACGCTTCTGCCTCTCTTCACCAACCCAATCCTTGCGAGGTTCCCGCATCGCCCTTCGATCACGAGGCTGGCCGGGCTCAATCGTTTCCGCCTGTTGCTGCACTTGAGTTTGTCGCTGATGCCGCTCTGGTTGTCTCGTCGGTCTTCCATTGTGAGGCGTATTATTGAAAGCCGCTCTTTCTCCTTCACTCTTGTACGCCCTTTCCTCACTCCAGCCCTCATCTTGTACTGTCATGTCACCAAGCCAACTCCGGTCCTCATCAGGTGGTTCAAAGTGCGTACCTTGTCTATCACCCATTGCCAAGCTTCCTTTTCTCGGTGTTGGTTGCGGTATGGCATTCACAGGAGTGAATCCTCGTTTCGGACTCTGCATTTGCTGTAGGTGTTGTTGCAACTGCTGTTGGTGGGATGATGGCTGGCGTTGGCCGATTCGGGGCACATCTCTCATTCTCATCGAGTCCTGATTTTGAGCAAACCCGCCTCCAGAGTAAGATCCATAACTACCATATTGAGTTCTTGAAGGCGTCTTTCCAATCGAGGCATAGCCGACACCCGCCGACTCATCTGGGCGAGTACGTACCGGCGTGTAGTCGTCCTCGTTCTGGCTGTCGCTGGTAGGATAGGGACTGGTGGCATTCGAAGTCGGTGATGAATGCTGCTGCTGCCCATGCTTAGACCTAGTCCTGGTAGCGGGCTCGGGAGGCAAATCGTCGATGCTAGGAGCGCGTGTATGTGTGGGAGATACATTGTTGCTTCGTCCTGCAATACTGGTCGAGGCGCTGTTCATTCGACTGTGCTCACGGCGAGGAAAGCCTGTCCCATTTTCTAGGTTCTCCACCAATTCTTCCCACTTGATGCTGTGACTGCTGCTAGGACGTTCAGCACGCTCAGCACGAGCTAGACAGTCTTCGGTCCTTTGTCGTAGAGCGATGCACGTTTGATGAAATTTGAGGAGGTCGCCGTCTGTCTCCTGGTTAATGTTGGCGACTTGCCCTGCATGATCGAGCCAAAGGGTCACCAGACTTGCAAAGTTGCGAGCATGGTCGACAAGATATGGCAAGCTTGGAAATCCTTCCCGACTTGTTGGTGGAAGTCGTGTTAGGATGGCGAGTGGAGTGCTGTAAGAGGGCGGTATTGGAACAAGCTGCATTGATGTGGTGCTGATCGAACAGACATTATCGAGGAAGCTCTTAAATTCGTGGCGATGCGAGGAAAGAAAGGTATTCATTGGCTCCATCCATTGTTCTTTGGATCCGAATGTATTCAGATTGGCTAAGCCTTGGAGAGACTTCGCAATCAGTGTGAGAGTACGCCGAGCGTTTGCTTTTGGATGATCTAAGCTTGTTAGTACCTGACGTACGATCCAATCGGCACAACAGGACTCACCTTTGAGCAGGCCAAACAGCTTGGGGTTAAGGATGGCAGGACAGAAGAATCGTAAGAATAAGAATCCAGAAACACTGCTATAAGACACCGTCTTGAGGAAGTTCCCGTAACGTTCCTCAGCACACGCTCTGATATGTCGGAAGACGATCCGCAATTCCGGTGGACATTTGGAAGCAGAATTGTAGATGCATTTCCAGCACTCAGAAGTCCAAGTGATCAGTTTTCTCCAATTTCGATCCAGATCATTGAGGTTATCAACGCGGTTCGGGTCGACTTCGCAGATGGGATCCTTGTCGGCGATCTCCTTTAATTTGTCTCCGAGGGTTTCCTCCAAATACTCCTTGCCCAAGCGCTTCATGTGAAGGTCAAGAGATTTGGTGAGTAGAGTATTTCCACGGAACAACAGATTTGCTTCCACAGTGGCGGACTTTCCCATATCTCGGACCAATAACTCCCTGTCGAGCGGGGGGCCGAATTGAGTTCCCTCACCAGAATCGTTGGAGCCAGTGCGCCGACTGAATCGTGTTCGAGATGCTGGCGTTTCTCGAAATGTGCCATCGATCTCTTCCTCAACCAGACTCATGATCCACTCTCCGGCACAGCCAGACACCTGGAAAATATTGAGAAGGCACTCGCTTAGTCGCTTGAGCTCGCCGGACACCATCTGCGCGATCTGCAAAGTGAGGCCGTTGGAGAATCGGTGAAGCAGTTCCGATAATGGTTGATAATCCCGAGCCATGAGGATTACACTTTCGTCAGTGGTGATACTGACAAGAATCTCGCCCACCGTTTGGCCATGCGTATTGAGGAGAGGCCACCACTTCTCAACAGATTTGCCTGCATCAAGATCATCAAGGTAGATGTCGACCTTGCCAACCTGGGTATCGAATGTAAGGCCGGTCTGCCCACCGCCACCATCTCCAGAGTTAATGGCATCGTGAATACGCCTCTGCTCTTTCTGCATGCTTCGCTCGTTCTGAGGAGCGCTCGGCGGCCGTTTCTTCAGCACAATCGATGCAATCGAAAGCACAGCAGGCAAATCCACAAACTCAAACTCTTCACGCCAAAACAAAGTCTCCTTCAAAGTCTTGACCATCGTCTTACTTCTTGTCTCTCCGTCCAACAGCACTTCCGCGTAGTAAGCACCATCATCCTTATCCTTGCCGTCGTCTTTCTTTTTCTTTTCCTCCTTGTCAGATTTTGACTTCTCGTGCGGCTCGCTGGGAGCTATTGGTGGAGCCAAACGTGACTCAACTACTCGTACTGAAAGTGATCGTTCCATTCGAAACACATCTGCCACGGGAGGGATTTGCGAAGAGGCCATGCTTCTGTTGCTCGTACTGCCTTCATCGGGAAGGATCTGCTTTGGACCATACAATTGGGGTATCGTGAACGCTCGCAATAAAACCAGCCAGACCTCATAAAGCACGCGTGACTCCAAAGATAGAAAAATCGGTCGTAACAAAGGCTGTGAACTGGATGTCGAAGAAGATCCAGGAGAAGCTGAAGAGTACTGAGGGTAAATGGCCAGGCAAAAGTCATTGTCCAAAACGGAGGGATCTAGTCTCTGCACTGCGGAACGGCAAAGCTGTGAAAGCTGAACACAAGACACCATCGTGACATCCTGTTCCGAATACAGCTTCAACTCGCCATTCTCCCGCAGCGTGCACGAGACCCGCCGCCATCTCCGCGACCCGAAGCTCTGCATCCGCGACGGCTGTGGCTTGCCACCCTTTGGCGTTCCCGCGTAACTGTAAGAAACATTGGTATCCCAGAAAATCATTTTTCCAACCTTGATGATTGGCGAGTCTGTGCGAAGTGACACTTCCGAGTGGCGTCTGGAGTCCATGAGGCGTCGTTCGGACGAGGGTGGTCCGGCAGATTTGGCCATGCGGTTGTGAATACCTTTGGGTCGAATTGGCTGCCAGCACAACAAAGCCGCAAACCACGAGTCAAATTCATCCTGGGAATGGGGACGTAGGTGGATCTTAATTTTCGAGTTTTGTGGGCCTACGTCCAAATACGGCATGTGTGATTCCGCGTCCCATTGGGGCTTGATATTGCATCCTCGCAGGTCTGGGATGAGGGTGCGGTAGTGTAAGTCCGGGCTGTTGGGTTCGTAGACCAGACTGCCGGCTTCGTCGTTAATGCTGCAGTACGAAATTGCCCACGGTGCTGTGCTTGATCTCCTGAACGCCAGAGGACCTTCCATTCTGCCTCGGGTAGATTTCATTAGCGCAAGCATCTTCCGAGTGTCTGTAGGAGGGACAGGAGTATCCTGTGATGCCTGCGACTGACGACCATTCGATATGTCTGAGGATGGTTGCAGGTCGGCCTCTCGAGGCTGCTGCTTCGCTATCCGATTGCGACTTGGCTCTGCAGTTCGTTGACCGATACTCCATGGTGGCGGTATAATTGCTGGGTGTCCAATTGAGGTAACTGCATCCTCCGCAGCGACGAAATTGGTCGAGCTGATTGAATGGCCCGACCCAATGCGATGCTTGCTCTTCATGTACACGTTCGTAGGAGATACCTCTCGATTCCCGCGCTCGTCCAACGTCCTTGTGCGTGGACGAGCCTGATCTCTAATGATCATGCCGTGGCGATTCTCATTGTTGGACCCTGACCGCAGCCGATAGAGATTCGTCGGTTGCCCAGGACTCTCCCGTACACTCGATTTTGGCGATGAAGGTTGTGAAGTCTGTGAGCCCGGAATGAAGCGCTGCTCAATATCGTTTGCGCTGACAGCTTGTCCTTCTGGAATCGACTCTGGGGTGACGGTGCGAATTGTGGCGGCGCCGAAGGGATTTCGACTGGAGTACCCAATGTCCTCTCTACTCTTGACACGATGCGGCAAAAATTCCGTTTCGCTGTGTTTCCTCCTCGACCGCGGGTTTGGCGTCGACCGGCTGTGTTGCTGCTCCATAGCTGCTGACGCAGACTTGCCTGTGATACTGAGAAGCCACTGCTTCTCAATCTCCAGCAATGTCCGCTCTTCGCTTGTTTGCCTCTCCAACGTGTCGTCGCCACTACTCCTCCTCTCCTCTCCTCTCTTTCTGCCAATTCCAGACAACACCGGCGCCGGTATTTGCTGCTGCTGCTCCACCTCGTGGGGTCCTCCACTTACTCTCGAGTCAGAGTATTGCGAGCGCAGGTTGGCTCGTCATCGGCCCGCATCTGAACGGTGGATTGTATGTGAGGTGGGTGTAACGTATGCCTGGGTTTCATACAATGGAATGTTCAAGGTCGGAATGGAGAAACGGATTGCAGGGTGATTGCTCGGCAGTGTATTGGAATCTGGAATAACAACCTGACCCTCGATTGACGACGACTCGCGGACACTCCTACTGCATAACCCTAGGGTAAATTGGAAGAAAAAGAAAAAAAGACCTGCCAGGCACAGAAAACCCACTCGGCCAAAAAATGGACATGTACGATCAGCACTTGGATGTCCACGCTGTACATGTTTCACACATTGATTAGCATACACAGGTCGATAACGTATCTCACGAACGCCATGGCTTTGTGATTGGCCAATCATGCGTCGCCAGCTATTTGTATCAAAGGGTAAGGCCATTGTGGAGCCTCAATTGATTGCACCAGAACATCTTTCGAAACCCAAAAGTCTTCTTCATTCATTTCTTTGTTTATGCTTGGACTCTGGACGAGAACGGGACTCAAGCCCATTCCTCATCTTCTCCTGTCCATTGCTTCCGAGACCCTTGGAATGTGGTGGCAATGAAAGTCTTCTATTCGTTCACTACATCCCTGTGATTCTGATGATGACCCGTCAGATCCTAGAGACCAATCCAAATGAAACAAGATGAAGTCAAAATATCGCCCAAATCAAAATCGGTCCCTCTTCGCCCGGTGAGAAGGCCATAGCTCCTCTCTCACAATAGAAGTCCGCTCGTCATTCGTCTCTCAGGTCGACACTCCGAACACATAAAGAAATGGTTATCGTTTGAACGCGTTCACTCCATCAAAAACAGCCCAGCCGAGATGCTGGAGTTCTTCTCCAGCTTTTCCCATGGTTCGCACAGACGCATCACTGCGGCCTGTGGAACGGAGGCTGGTCAGCATGTGCATCCTCCAAACTCAATGCGCTCAAGGGTTGCGAGGGACTCGATGGTCCGCGCGCATCGCTCAAATCGCCACTAGCTGTCTTGCGAAGTGCTTGCCTCATCGTCTCTACCATAAGCTCACCCCCAGTCTGAGGAGGGCTGTGGGTCGCATGCGATGTCGGACTTCCTGGAAGTCGGGACGCGATGTCAAAGCCTTTGATAGACGGTGCGCCGCTGGTCGGTGGAGATGGTCCGAAGCCGTGGGAAGAGGCTGGAGATCTCATTGGAGATGGTGACCTGTTTGCTGTCGAAGCAAAGCTCATGTGCATCTCCTTGTTGTAGTCCACATGCTCGGACTGAACAACATCTGCAAAAGATATAAAGCTCAGCCGCCGCACGTCTGCAGCATCGTGTGATCCGTAATTCGAAGGCGATCCATCTGCCTCATGTAGTGTGCTGTTGCTCATTGCAGCTTCGTCATACAAAGATGTTGGTGACAAAGTCCCTGAAACTGTTTCGTAGTGTCCAGGAACTGTAGCTTCTGCCGGTTGATGTGCTTGTAGAGACACAATCTCAACCTCATCTGGATTCAAATGGGTGTCCGTAATTGCGATGGATGATGCCTCCAGTACAGCAGGAATACGGTCTTCCGTCTGAATATGGTGGGGTATCTTCTCAGACAGCTCATCTGGAAGAGGCTGTTCCTGCACATTGCGCTCGAATATGAGCGACGATGCTGGAGAGTGTAGTCCTGGAGAGGATGAACGTATTCGACGAGTTGGTGAGGTAGCTGCTGAGAGTGGAGAGCCTGGAAGGCGGCTGCTCTCTCGAGGAGGTGTCCTTGTGCCTGAAATGTCTGGTACTGGCACGGCTGTAGGCGAGCTGGTGACAGCTGTTGCATTGTCTGGAGACAGGCCCTCTGATTTGCTCTCAGCTTTTCCCTTGTCCTTCTTTTTCAGTAGGCCAAACATGGTTCGAAGCTTTCCATCCTGCCTGTCTTGCTTTCCATCTGTCTCAGCTCCGGCGTCATTGCTATCAGCGAGCTGAGGGGTAGCTTCTGTGCTGGATTCTGGGTGCACAACCCGTGGAGGAGTAATGTTCTCGCTCATTTAGACTTTGTGGAAGCTTCAATGGGCGAGATGTCAAAGCTAGGGATTGTGGAGTGCTTCGAATAGCGGAGATATAAGGTAGATCAGGGTTGAGGATGCCGAGGTGGGACAATTCAGAAGTGGAAATGGTTCAGCAGTTGTGAGACACGGAAGTATGCAGGAGTTGAGGAATGTATCTTGCTGGGTCTTTTGATGTGGGAGGGTGGGCTGTTCTACATGACCTGGTTGATCACGCTCTCAGTCTAGGAGCAGGTGAGGAAGTGCCCTGAATTTCTTCGGGATTCAACGTCTGACGCAACCATCCGCGAAGCCTGCAAAACGTGGCGCTTCACCTATCAGCAGACTGGAATGAAGCAACCCCTTGGCTAATGAAATAGACGGATCTATTCTCAGGGACACTGCCTGATTCTGTGGGGAACTGTTGAGCTACGACTACTCATTAGAAGAGCATCGGACATCTCGGATCCTTTTGGAGTAACAACCTCCTTTTATTAGCCTTGTACTATTCAGCTATGATCGAGGCTGAGAGTTTCACTTGTCTCGGCAACCCCGTACATTCGTCATCCATATCCATCCCTATATCCCTTTGGAGGTTCCCAAGTTTCCCAAATTTGTTAGTACTTAAGATCCGATTTTACTCGGAGATATCAATCATCTCAATGCCTCGGATTCGACTTCATTTCTTGATTACCAAAATTTGTTAGTATTTGCCATAGTAAAAATTCCAGTTGACAAGTCCCGAAGATGATGTACTTGCGTCTTGGATTTAAGTTCATATCTCGATTGGAGGTATTTGTTAAAATCTACCGTAGTAAAATTTCACAGCCAAAAGACTTGGAAATACAGTACGAATATCTGCAAAAATCAATTGACAATTGATCAGGAAATAATTGTTAGTATTTGCAATATTAAAACCTTAGATTCAATTATTACAGGATATCTACTCTTCATATCTAAACTTTAGACTCATATCTGTATTAGAAACATTTACTATGATCGGCAGTGGTAGAATTTCCGGTTCGAAAAATCTACAATTTATCGTTGAAGAAACTTGCAAGCTGCAAAGGTATGGCATTGGCATCTGTATACATAATATTAGTAATGTTGTATTCTCTCCAACTGACAAAGCTTGTGAGTATCTCCTTTCGAATTTGCTTCGCAATTTCAATCTTCATGAGTTAGTTCAAAACATATCAATCCGATTCAGAAACTACCAGCTTTATTGAGAGTACTATAATATCCTGGAGACATTTATCCAAATGCACCCAGAATGCTTGGTTGTATCGAGACTTTTTACGGACTGCTATATAGATACCGAGCATCACAATATCCTGGACATGTTTTCAGAAATATCTCCGGGATATTTGCATAATGCAGCACTCCATACTTTCCTTGAAATCAATGGCAGGTGTTGGAATATCCCACAAACAATTCGAGGAATCTTTCCAGAATATTGGAAGACATGAAGACTTATTACGTTTTATTAGATCAATAACAAGTGTCACAATATCCCGGAAACGAAATTTAGAAATCATTCCAAGAAATCAGAATACACTCATTTTGATCAGGCAAGCTCAATGAGAAATGATGTGTGATGATGCTATAAACTGTGAACTGGACCTAGTAGTATTTTCGAGGCCGGCAATATCCCTTTTCCCTCCCAATTATCAAATCCAGCCTGCCTCTAGTGCTGTTCATACCATGGTCCGTTCCGGTAATGTCTTGCGAAAATCAAGAAATCCAGCGCACCAAGAAGGTAAATATCCGTACAAGACCACGACTCCGAACTCCCAACGCCGTCAGAACCTAGAATGCCGCACTGAACATTCCAAACTGATCAAATCGATCAAAGGCATCCCAATCCTCATCGGTAAGCACCTGGCGAGCAGGCTCCTCTTCTTTGACAGCAGCCTCTTGTCCCTGAACTTCCGTCTCCGAATCCGAGTCAATGTAGCCTCCAAAAACTGAGGCTGCAACGTGTAGGTTTCCGAAGCCGCTGTCCAGGTCAATAACTCCACCGTCCTGCTCAACAGGCTCTTCATCTGTCTCTCCCTCAACATCGGCATCCGAACCCAACTCTTCTTGCTCAACGGCCACCTGCTTGCGAGCCCTAGGCTTCTTTTGGGGAGTGTTGACTGGGATGTCTCCGTACGCCTTGGTGTGCTTCGTTGAGGCAATTGCTTTCCACTTCGCCAGCGATTCCGTATCCTCAGACACGGTGTACGGAGGCGCGGTAAGTCCATGCTGGACAGCGAGATCACCGAGCTTCGACAGGAGACAGTCGTACTCAGGATGAGCTCGAATGAGCTCGACGGCCTGAGTGAGGAGACCAGCTTCAATGCCAGTCGGAAAGGCTGTGACCTTGACAAGGAGACTGGAGATGTACACATCTTTTGTGACGCTCTCGTCGCCAAAGACGTTGAGATAACTGGTGCTGTAATCGGTGACGCGAGTAGCGCTTGGTTTGCGCGCTTTGTAGGCAGACTCTTGCCATGTCCCGGCCCTGGTGGGCTCAAGCGTCGTGAAAGCTTTTCTGTAGCGACCAATAACCGTCGAACGGGTGTGCATCTTGCGGGGATGACTAGGCCATTCGCGGACTTCATTCAAGACGACAGTAACGACATGAACGAGCCACTGATTCGATGCAAGACGTTCGATGAAGGCCGCATCTTCGGTAAGTTCTGGCAGGAAGCTGGAAGAAATTAGTAGGTGTTTTCGAGATGACGGGTAACAACTTACGTGAGGGCCTCTATGGTGGTGATGTCGACGCTGGGTAGCTTGATCATCAGTGGCGGGGCATCTTTATCAGTTTTCTTGCCGCGCTGGACGCTGTACGCTGGCTGTTTGCGTGCTTTCTTAGTCGGTGTCTCTGGACCGACAGCCGTCTTTGTATTGATGGCGCTGTTTTTGTGATTGGAGCCAAAACGTGCTTTCTTCGAGGGTGTAGGCTCGTTGCGACCGCGAGACGGGTTTGTACCCTTTTTGGGTGTCTGAGTATCGGGTTCTTCCTCGTCGTCGTCGTCGTCATCCTTGCGTTTACGCTTTGGAGTATCGCCATCTTTGCAGCCTTTGTTGGCCTTGTTCTTCCGGGACTTGCGAGGGCGGGCGGGTTTGCTGAAGCGGATGCCGTCGGACCACACTTCCACTTCGTCATATTCGGTATCGTCATTGGCCCCATATCCAGGCTGACCAGGCCAGACATGGTTTCGTGATGGTGATGGGGGCTGCACAGGGTCGTTCTCATTGAAGTGCTCGAACATTTGACGCTCAAGTCTGTGAGCGTCGTCCCATGACAGCCAAGGGCCGTTGGTGTTGGTGGGGTCTACAGACTGTCAGTAAGGAAATACCACCGTGGATAGTAGTAACATCATCTTACCTTGTCGAGGACGATATTCCATATCGTGCCTCTCCTCTCCGACATGGCGGAGAGGGCCAATGTGATTGGCAACTCGGGCATTGTTGTGGATTTCCCGGAGTTCCCACTCCCAGAAGTAGGTGCTGTCGAGCACGGGGTGGGGATATGGATGCATTGTGATTGTTATGAGGGTATATAGAGAGGTGAGTGTACTTTGGGAGATGAGGTTGTTTGATTGATAGAATGGGGTTGTGAAGAGTCGCGGAGTTGTTGAGGAAATAGTGGTGAGTGGTTACTAGGGAAAGGCTTCGAAAAGGGTCAGCGTGTCTTTCCAGCGCACTGACCCCTTTCCTAGCAGTAAACACTATAGCAAGCTCGTAAAGACCTACCTAGTTGCAGTTGCATTGTCGTATGCTCCAAGAGTATTGTAGGGCTCCGTAATATCATGGCCAGGAGGCTCTATACTGACAATCTTTGGAGCATGTCTTCAACAGACTCTATCCTGACGACAGCCACGGCCGATTCCAAACTCCGAAGCGGTTCGAAAGCAGACACTGAGCGCCTAAGAAATGCATTCGCAAATACGAAGCTTTCATACCCACTTCCTTCCTTCCTACCATCAAGCTGCGACTGTGACAGCGACGTCAACGTTCAGCAGAGTGCTGAGGCTATTCCGTCACCTCCAATCCAGAACAGCCAACGGAACGATCCTGGCGACTACGATTTCATACCCTGGGATGATTGCAGCCACTTGCTGCTACATCAAGTGCCGAAAATGGTCAATACCATTGTCGAATGCGGTCTTTTACAATGCTGTTGCAAAACTGCATCTTTCCAGAGGGACATTTGTCCAGATCTGGAGATAATCTCTTTCAAGTCCCAAGCTTTTAATTTTCTAGACGTTGAGTTCAGAAGCATAGATGGCATGCGTAGCTCCGCCTATATCATATCCAGGAAATACGTCTCAAACGTGGATGGAAGGCTTCGACATCCTGGCGATATCTGCACACGACTACCTCGGAGGGAGGAATTTCCATAGCCGACAATACCGCAGGAGTTGCAGAAACTTGACGGAGTTGTCGTTGGCTTCCAACGAATCCTCGACGGCAAGACGTTGTGGTGGCGCGGCGGAATGGAACCGCTCTAAGTTTGGTGTGCCCCCCTGAAAAGTTGCCGCAATCGGTGCTTTCCAAGCCGAAGCGACATGGGGGAAGGAGCTCTCCCCTCGGAAAGCAACTACGGCTGCAAGTGGGGAAATCAGATCTCCATCAGCGCAATGGAGCTTGCGAGCATGTTATATACAGCTCCCAGTCTTTGTTCAGTTGAGTGGAAGCCTCCTTGACAAACAACAAAAAGCAGTTTTCAAATCCCAAGCAGCTATGTCACCGTAAGCAAAAGACAGGATAAACCAAAGAAGGGTGCAGCTCACCACTCGTAGACTCTACACGGCATCGTTTGCCTTTTTCGAATCGCTATGGGAAGCTGGAATTACCCATTGCTTTGGTACGTAGTCAGCGGCAGCACAAAGCACGAGGCATAGGAAACAAACACTCACCTTCGCAGTCAATCTGGGCTCCGACCACCCAAGCATAATGGAAGCTATTGTCAAGGGTCAGAATGAGAAGAAAGGGCAATTTCCTAGGATCATTACTTGCCCCAATGAGGTACGCTTTGCGACAACAACAGCTGTTGTGTGCGTCTTGACTAGGATTGACAACGGCTGCAGATGGTAGCAATGTCCATGGCCGACGGATATGCTCGGTACACGAACAAACCTCAATGCGTCATCATCCACGTCGATGTCGGAACCCAGGGATTAGGAGCAGCGGTGCACAATGCATCCTGCGGTCGAGCCCCGGTACTCGTTTTCGCCGGACTGTCTCCGTACACAATCGAAGGCGAATATCGTGGCAGTCGTACCGAGTACATCCATTGGATACAGGATGTGCCAGATCAGAAGGCGATCGTGGCACAGTACTGCAGGTATACTGGGGAGATCAAAAGGGGGAAGAACGTCAAGGTATGTTGCATGTTCCTTGTTTGTTGCTCTTCACGGTTGTCGGTGCTTGGTTGTCCGAGGTTGAAGAATGCAAGATTTGGAAACCAGTGCCTTTGTAGTAGTGAAAGGCTATCTGGAGAAACCTCTTTTACACGGATTTCACCATGGATAACCGGATCTCCAATGTCGCCTGCGACACGGCCCTTGCTTGGACATGGAAGGAAGTGGCATGAACAAACGGCTTGGTAGTAGGGGCCTAGCCAGCCGGCCTTCTTCGGTATCACTGATCCTAACGGGCGAACACACATTTGCCAGATCCATATGGTTTCGATGTTGAAAATTGGTGGACGAAACTGCGCTCATGACTGTCTCGCTTTCCGTCTTTGACTGTCAGCCTTTGACTTTCGGTTGTTCGGTAGCTGAGCACCAGGACATTCATCGCCTGATGGCGAAGGGAAGCGGAACCTCCTGTCCATAGGCCATCTGGCAGCTCAACACCCCATGTACTACACCACTGTTAGTCGGTGTCGAAGTTGGTTGTTGCAATCGGTTGTACTGGTCGGAGACTTATGGTTTTACAGCATGGTTAACCCGGGCCTCTCTTTTGCACCGAGCACTTAGAGCGATTTGGTCATCAACTGTATTGCCGGTAGTCTCTCACGGAAGGCTGTCTTTGATCATTGTGGCCACTTTTTGTTGATAGGTGAATGATGAGGGACTGGGTGGACTCATACCGACCCGACCATTGACCCAGACTTGTACTTCGACAGCGGCCATAACCACCACAGCAGTTCTGCACAGTTTCTGCTACATCACTGTCAGATGTTGTTGATGTTCAAGATTGATGGAATTGCTTGTGGTTGAAGTTGGATTGTGGTTGGAGGAAGTGGTTGTTGGTTCGTGGTTTAATGGTGGAAGAGGGTTAGTTTTATCCGCAGCTTGATAGTACACCGGAGCGTCTTCCAGTCCAGTAAATACCAGAAGGAACCGGTTGTCCATCTACAATACCGCGGATAGCCAGGAGTTCTAGGAGGTTGTTGTTAGTTCGTGGTTGAATCGAGGCAGACGGCTGGCTTTATAGCAACGCTATGTTTAACCAGAGCCACAGCCAGCAAGCAATAGGGAGAGCCGGTTGACCCTGTACTACACCGCTGGTAGCCCGGAAGCCAGGAGTTGTATATTGTTGTTGGTTCGCGGTTAGAAATGACGAGATCGATGACTTTATAGCAACGCTATGATTAGCCAGAGTCTCTTCCGACCATCGCTCTGAGGGGAATGGATGGTTCCACTACAACCGTTGCTAGTTGTTGAGAGCTGGAAGTTGTTGTTGCACGGTGGTTGGGTGGGAGGGAGACTAATGATTTTACAGCAGCGCTATGGTTAACCGGATCATCCTCTAATACGCACTACGAGGATCAAGGCGACTGCCCACTCGATTGGAGGTGGTTATCAAGAGTTGGATGTTGCTTGTTCATGATTGTTGTTGATTGTTAGTTGAAAAAACTGAAGCTAATAGCTTTTATAGCAACTGGTTAACCGGGCCCTGTCCTTCGCGATGAGCGACCCCAAGGGTCCAGTCTATCTGTATGGAGCACGAGAGGCAATGGAAGAGGATATCGACCCATATAAATTGGATCAGAGATTTTGGGAACCGGTCGAACCTACAGCACTTCCCCAAAGCGGCATACTGAAAATTGCCGAAGCTTTGGTGGGAGCGAAAGAGCCACTCATCATCACTGGGTATTCTGGTCGCAACCACGCCACGCCAGGGGAGTTGGTCAAGCTTGCGGACACAGTCAAAGGCCTGAGGGTACTGGACACTGGGGGCAGCGATATGTGCTTTCCAGCAAATCATCCGTGAGTAGTCATGTCTTCTCTTTCGCTCTTTGTCATTTGCTAATTATCTGTAGAGCATGGCTAGGTTGTCGATACGGCGTGGAAGAGGCTATCAAAACCGCAGATGTTATCCTTGTACTCGATTGCGACGTTCCCTGGATCAATACTCAATGCAAGCCAAACTCGGAAGCTAAGATCTACCATGTTGATGTGGACCCTTTGAAACAGCAGATGCCAGTGTTCTATCTCAACGCTCTCGCTCGATACAAAGCCGATAGCTATCTGGCAATCACTTCAATTACCGCATATATTCACTCCACCGGAGAGCTCAAGACCAAGGTTGCAACTAGCGAGTTCGAAGAACGATGGGTCAAACTGCAAGATTCACACAAGCAAAAATTGCAAGCCATATCAGATTTGGCAAAACCTGCTGACGACGGCACTTTTGCCACTCCTTACCTCATCAGTCGTGTCCGCCATTTCTGTCCAGAGGACACCATTTGGGCGATCGAAGCTGTGACACAAACCCCTTTTGTCGCCGATCAGATACAAGCGAAGTATCCGGGATCATGGTTGAATTGTGGTGGCGGTGGATTGGGTTGGAGCGGAGGAGGTGAGTCTAGCAAACCACCGCCTTTTTTCAAACACAAACTAACTTTACAACAGGAGCTCTCGGGATCAAGCTCGCCACGGACAAATTGACAGGAAAGAAGTTTGTTTGCCAGATAGTTGGAGATGGTACATTTCTTTTCAGTGTCCCCGGCAGTGTATACTGGATAGCACGACGATACAATATCCCTATCCTTACGATCGTTCTGAACAACAAAGGTAAGGGTTCGCCTCTGTGTTTCATTGGAATTCCTAACAAAGTACAGGATGGAATGCTCCCCGAAAATCCATGTTGCTTGTGCATCCCACTGGCGAAGGCTCCAAGGTAACAAATGAGGAGCTGAACATCTCATTCGCACCAACTCCAGATTACGCTGGCCTTGCCAAAGCAGCAGCTGGTGGCGACTTGTTTGCTGCCCGTGCAGATACAGTAGAGGAATTGGACAAGGTCCTTGCGGAAGCTGTTCAGAAGGTTCTGAGTGGAATGCCAGCTGTTATTGATGCCCATTTGGAAGGTCCTCAGGGAAAATATGATGGCAAGCTTGAGCAGACTTCGATGCATGTTGACAAGCAGGCTGTTTAGGAGTTGAGAATGAAAGTCTATTTTCGAGCATGTATAGCTAGATCATAAATCAAATAGACTTGTGTTGCTCCAACAAGAATATTAGTGTACAAGAATGGCCCTGACCTAACTGAAAGGTTGTTGACGGGCTGAAGCGAGTGGAAAAGCAACCCTAGATGTGATTTCACATAGTATGCAGTCAACCAAGTCAAGACCAATTCGTCCAAAATGGGTGATAGCCTCCTGACAAGTTTTTCCAGCGTTTCAGCGAGGACATCTATTTTACTTGATCCAGTTAAGAAGTTTCGATCAGGACTAGTAGACAAGGGCTGATTGTGTTTCTTCGAGGCTAAATAAAATGACTTCAATCCACCATCTTCTCTAACAACGTCCATGTAAAGAATCGTTATACTCATACAATAACGAGGTGCTTTCCAAAAGCCCATTCTACTTCTTCGATTTTTTAGTCCTCGTCTCCGTCTCATCATAATCCACAGCTTCTCTCTTCGCAACTCTCGAACTAGCACGCGTCCCTTTAGCCGGCTCTTTCTTCTCCTTTTTAGGAGCCGCTTTCTTTGTAGTCTGTAACCAATGTTAGCATCAACAATCTCCCAAACCAAAATAACAAAACAAGAACAGAATCAAAGACTCACCCTAGCTTTCTTCTGATTAGCCTTCTCATTTTCTTTTTCAGCCTTTTCCTCTGGCTCATCTTCTGGGGCTTCCTTCTCTTCCTCGGCTTCTTCCTCATCTTCCTTCTTGTCCTCCTCTTTCTTACTGTCTTTCTTAGCACCCTTACTAGGCGTCTTCTTCTCGTCCTTACTTGGCGTCTTCTTCTCGTCCTTACTTGGCGTCTTCTTCTCATCCTTACTAGGCGTCTTCTTCCCACTCCCACCCTTCACTTCCTCATCTTTCTTCTCATCACTCTTCGGAGTCGGGGCTCCCTTCTTCGGCTCATTCTTAGATCCAGCTTCATTTTCGTAAGACCCGCCTTTAGCTTCATATTCCTTTGATAATTTCGCTGCCTACAATGACCAAAAAATTTAGGAACTTGAAAGAATCTGTTGAGAGGAAGGGAGATTTACCTTCCAAGCAGACCACTGCCCCTTCCCACTTCCGTCCTTGTTCGTCTCGCTCTTGACGTCTTCCTTTACTTTTTCGCGGAGTTTGGGGTCTGTGGGTTTTCCTTTTGAGGATGGCATTTTGTTTTGGTAATGTATTTTAAATCGCAGGAATGCGACAGTGCTAATCGTCCTGAAATATGGAGAGGTTTTAAAGTGTGGGAAAGAGAAAGAGATGGGGGGATAAAAATTGGTGTTGTCGTCGCGAGACGACGCGATTTAAGGTCCTGGAGATGGGGAGGCTGGATAGGGGTCTGTCATGACATCACGAGTTGCTTTTGCGAAATTGTTCGGTTGGAATGAACCGTGTTTATCTTGTGACTTGTTTAGTTCGATTAAGGGCTTTTGAGATTTGATCTGGCAATTCTGGAGGGTTTGTTGTTGTGGATTTTCCAGTTTGTGTTTTGGATTCCTAGGTGCTGAATACATCTGGCGAACGACCTTGTTGGGCATACCATCTGGTTGAAGCTGGTTGATATATCGGTATGTACTGAACGGGCTAAATCGTGCTTGTTTAGGCTGACAGGAATATCTCGTCTTCAAGAAGCATTATCCTGATTGCTATGGAATAGGGAGATTGGAAAAAAGATTGGAATTCTAGTTGAGCGATAGATGTACAAAATACATTGGGTATAATAAAGAAATCGTAACCTTCGTCTTCCCCTCCAAAGTCGTGCTGCCCAAAGTCTGCAACCACCTATCCTCCAAAGACAAACACAACAAGTAAGTAACGAACCTACAACATCTCCACAAGGATAACCCCGCCAGCAACAACCACCGCACTCAAATATCCAGGACACCCAACAGCACTCCCACCATTAACCATGCCATAAATCATCGAACTCGTCGGCGTCGCAGTCCTAAACGTCGAACTCGTAGTTCCTGTCGAAGAAGGCATCGTAGAATTCGAGCTGCCTCCAACTCCATCATCTCCAGCGTCTCCAGCTTCTCCACCTGTTGGTGGTTTGCTAGTTGAACCAGATCCGGTTCGGCCTCCGGATCCACTAGAACTGCCTGTGCGAGATCCCGACGACGAGGAGGAGCCGCTCGAGCTTGAGCTTGAACCTGAGCGGCCTCCAGATGAACCTGATGAGGAGGATGAGGATGAGCTGCCACCGCCGCCTGCTCGGGGTGCGAGGAGGGAGAGGGAGTTCGTATCTTGATTTGATTGTGGGAGGGCGGTTAGGGTGGTTGATAGGAGGGAGAGCGTGAAGATGGTTGATGGAAACTTCATGTTTGCAGCTGTTGATATAAAAAATTGTAGCTGGTTGATGTTTTGACCCAGTTGAAGAACGAGCCTGAATGAAACTGAGGTATGAGATATTTGATTTGATGAAGATTTGCAAGAGGTGCATTCGATATGTAAGCTTGAGATACTCTGCTTACCATCAGGAACCGAGTATACTTATACCATTCCATCCCGAAAGATTTCCCATGCTGGAGGCTCATCCGCAGATCTACTTCCCCAGATCTCAGTCTCACCATACGGATTAGAGGAGGCTCAATGGAGTCTGCCCGTGGCTTGCACCTCCATACCCACCAATCACTAATTAAGGAAACATCGTGTTGTTCCGTCAGCGGCGCAGCATTGTTTCTAGTGCTGATGATGTTCAGTCTTGGGATCAGAGTTTGGATTGGAGTTTCGTGGCTTAGAATTATGCACTTTACCTATTCGGGCAGGCACGGACTATTTCGATTTCGCCTTGCCATTGAAGCTCTTTTTTTGTCCTCGATGCCATCATTATCGTAAAGCTTGTTTATGGCAAGCCACCCATTCGGAGACAAGATACTGAACTCGAGATCAAGATCGATAAATTCCTGGTAATATTAGGTCTGATCTCACAGTAAGTTCGTCGTTTCTGTTCCGAACAACCTGATTGATAAAATGGGCTTAGAGCGCGCACTTCTAGTCGAGATCGATATCGAATTGAAAAACCTTATACTGCGTTTGACTTTTCAAGGGCGGAACTGAATTGATGAACCCGCTGTAATATTGACAGAATCTTTGAAAGTGCTTTAGAAAATTGAGATTGTCGCTTTCTAAAGCCCATTTTTATCGATTGCTGCCATCAGAAATGGAGCAGAAGAGAAGGTGGACGAACCATTCCCATATCATAGCCTCTGTACATGAAGGATGAAGACAAAAAATTGCATTACAGTAAACATTCCGGATTCAGACAAAACACCAGTCCCCTAGCCAAGTGATCCTACTTCAAGAGCCTCCTAGCCGACGATGCGCGGACAGGTATAATACATACAACATGTAAACCATCACCAAAAAATAAGAACGCCACCATAAGACATTTTCCTTCTATCCATTCATCTTGAAGCTTAAATTTCAAAGCTCTTCCCTTCGATGGGTCCAACAGCACCACCATCCTCCACACCTACTTTCTTGACAGCCAGGCCCTCGTCTTCGCCCCGTCTACCCAATTGCACGGCTTGTCGCACAAGCTTTGCGCCCTCGGCAGGGGGCAACAGAGAAGCCTTCTCGAATAATTCTTGGACGTGAGACATGCGTTTCTGGAATGCCAACCTATCCAAGAACAATGCTTGTCTTCTCCTCTCCAGATCCCGTCGCTCAGCACTCAACAACGCCTCCAACTCTGAGAATTGCTTGTGTTTGAGTTCGAGCTTCTCCATCTGGAGATTTGTAGCTGTGTGGATGAGACGAGTTATACTTCGCTCCTCGTGGGAAGCCAGGGCAGCAGCTCGAGAGGCAGAAAGTGCAAAAGGAACAGTGACCATGGGATTCGAGGCGTCCTTCTCGCGTGCAGCCATGGCATTGGAATCAGCTGCGTCGACGTCCATAGAATCCTCGCCCTTGACATCAGACGATGAAGTGGCAGCTTCTCCCTCCTTCTCCTTTCCCTTTTCGCTGGCGCCGCTCTTCTCAAGACGAGCACGCATTGTTTTTCGCACTTCCTCTACTGCGCGTCCGGAGGCTGCGGCAGCTGCTTTTGGATCCGCCAATCCGACTAGGTAAGCCATGGTGGAAAGGACAGGGTTATCAGCCTGGTTGAAGGGAACACGTCCAGCTCCAAGATAATTCAGCATGCCAACTCCTGGTCCAGCAGCATCAAGACCTGGCTCAGGTTCCATGTATTTGTCCTCAATCTCAAGTTGCAAGAATTTGAGGACACACTCTTCCCGCGTTCGGTTTCCGACCCAGTCAGAAATCTTGTTCCAATCATCGTCGTACATTTCTAAGCCTTCGAGCAGGAGCAATTCCTCAGTTTCTGTCCATGGGCTGTCCTTGTCCGAGATCACTGGGAATGGATTGCTCTCAATCTTCACATAATCCTCTTTCTTGGTGTTCGAGGGGAACTCGCGCTTCAACAAGCAGTTGGAACATATGTCATATTTGTTCGCATCTGTGCCTGGTGTCTTGGAGTTGTGGTAACGAATGCCCGTGCAGCCAGCGCCACATGAGTAGCAGAAATAGCGCTTGGCTGGATCTTTCAAAGAGTTTTCGAGCTTCGAGGTTGCGTCTTCGGAGGTTCCATTGGCCGTCGACGATTCGCCGTTCGCAGCACCTTCTTTCGTGTCCGCTGGAGTAGCTTCTTTTCCATTTGATTCGTACACATTTCGCCGGATATCGTAGTTCAGATCCGTTTTCGATGCGGCCGCAGCTGCTGCGAGTCGCTCAGTCTGAGCGTAAGGCTTCCCTTGTGTGGTGATTGCGCCTGGAGCTGGTTGATGGGGTTGTAATCCTCGAGGTGTGTCTGCAGTGATTCTGAAATGGCCGGTAAATGGAGGTCCGATGTTGGAAGGTCTGGTATCAGGATCGACCTAAACTTTGTCAGAGAGATGTATTGTTAGCAAACGATGGCCAAAAAATACCTGGTAGTTAATAAGACCCCACGACTCGAGGAATGTGTGGACGCGCATAATGGCGCATACATCTCCGCACAGATTTCTTCTGCAAGCGGTAAATGTGAGGTACTCGGCTGGGTTCAGTCGATATGTGTTGATCATAAAATCTCGCGTGTCTTTGTAAGTTGCGGGTGTCTTGCTGCGGTTTCTGCTGTTGAACCACTCAGGAAGGGATTTCTTCTCGATCTTGTGGATGGTGTTCATGTCAAACCACGTGCTGTAACTTGGTAGGATGATCTGGTGTGTTTGTGCGATGAGATTTGAACGAGCGGCAGATTCGATGGTGCCCTTTGTCGCGGCTGGATCAGCAGTCTCGACGGCATCTCCCTCCTTCTTCTCCTGGGCCGCATCACCCATATCAGCGTCCTCGGCAGCATCGGCATCGTCTGTCTCGTGGACGGGCGCATCCGGCGCATCCAGTGGGTTGTCGGAAGGTTGTGGTGGGCCGGATTCCTCTTCGGATTGCTTGATAGCCGAGTCTTCCAGGTCTTCGGCCATTGTGGTGTCTGCGTCTATTGTGGTATCGTCAGTGAATGAAACCAAGCACAGCCGAGAGAGTCATCTCTTGGAAATGGGGTATCCCCTTCGCGACACCAGATTTCTTGCAGGCATTACTAACCTCCGTTGCCCTCTTCGAGCGCATCCGCTACAGAGTCTCCCAGGCCAGCTTCGTCATCATGCGCGACCAAGAATTGGCTGTCGTCGTCGGGATGACCGTCGGACATGGTGGATGCAGAAAGTGGTGTTTGAGAAATGGGGAGGTAGGGAGAAGGAACAAGTTGCGCGCAGGTCGAATGTGCGAGTGGCGGCGACGGGGCAGTGGTGAGGAATAGGGGCGTGTAAGGTGTCTATGGCCCCCGTGGTGGAATCACTGATAGGGCGTTGATGGGATGGTTGTCGCGTCGCTGTCTCTGTCCTGCTCTAGTCTGAGATTCTTGTCCTGTCTTGTTGTTTCGCGTTCTGTTCTCGGTCTTGGCGATCTAGCTCTATTTGGAAACGCAATGGGATCTCTTCTTCCTCCTCCGTCAGTTGCCTTTCGGCGCCATACGCCGTCCTCGGATCACGGCCGTCCGTCTGAAGAAATCATTGCCGACGAACTCTCCTCCCCTCCTGCTTCCCTTCCCACCCTCTTCCTTTTCTAAATCGCAGTCACCATGTATACAATCGCACGATCTACAGCAATACGGCAGGCTAGATCTTGCCTCAGATCATCCCAATCCACGACAGTACCCCACCTCTCCGCCCTCGCCAGGTTATTATCGTCATTGGCTGTGCTAGAGCAAAGAGAGGGAAAGCTAAATGTATCATCTCTGTCTGCAGTGACAGCCGCGCAGAAGTTGGGTGGTTCCGTGACGGGCTTCATTGCTGGAAGCGGAATCAAAGCTGTCGCTGACGAGGCGGCAAAAGTAAAGGGATTGGAGAAGATAATATACGTGGACAATGCCGCATACGACAAGGTAATTGGAACTCCCATCTGATCTTCTTGCATTATTCAACCATCAAGTCAAGCGACAAGAGCTTTCCAGTTTGTGTGTATTCACCATCGGAAAGGTAAAACGCTGACCTCCGAGTCCTTCTAGGGCCTTCCTGAGAACTTTGCACCCTTGCTTGTGGAAAACATTAAGAAGGGAGGTTTCACACACGTACTGGCTGGAAATTCCGCATTCGGCAAGAACCTAATGCCCAGGATAGCGGCGTTGTTGGACACGCAGCAAATCTCAGATATTACTGGAATCGAGAGCGAGGACAGTATGTGTTGACGTATTGAAAAGATCATGCGCTGGGCTAATTGAATCGCAGCTTTCATTCGCCCAATCTACGCGGGAAATGCCATCCTAACCGTCCAATCCACCGACGAAATCAAAATTATAACAGTCCGGGGGACAGCATTTGCAGCAGGCGAGACGGAAGGCGGCTCTGCAGAACTTTCAGAAGGAATTGATCCAAAGGCAGACTCTCCCACCGAATGGATCTCGGAAGACCTTGCCAAATCTGATCGACCAGATTTGGCAACAGCTACCAGGGTCGTGTCTGGTGGACGAGGATTAAAGTCAAAGGAGGAGTTCGACCGTCTTATGCCCCCACTCGCAGACGCATTAGGAGCAGCAATTGGCGCATCGCGAGCAGCAGTCGACAGTGGCTTTGCCGACAATAGTCTGCAGGTTGGGCAGACTGGAAAGAACGTGGCTCCTCAATTGTATCTCTGTGCTGGCATATCAGGAGCCATTCAGCATCTTGCCGGAATGAAGGACAGCAAGGTGATTGCGGCCATCAACAAAGATGCGGACGCTCCCATATTCCAAGTCGCAGACGTTGGTCTGGTTGGTGATTTGTTTGACAAAGTGCCAGAGCTCACAGAGAAATTGAAGGCATAGGACAATTTAGTGGAGCCACGAAAGACAATAAAGAAACACTGTACATATATGCTGCACGATCACTGCGGCGGCACGAATGAATTGCTTAGCATTACAATCTCTGAACATCACGAGTGGGATGGTCTTCAATATCACAGGCAATTGGCCAATCAAAGCGCAGTTGTCTGATTCGTTTGCCCACTTTGGAGCGGGGGGGGTCTGGGGGAGGCGCTCTATCGTCTCGTATGCGGCTTGATCATTGCTTGATCTCCAAACAAAGCCTCTCCCATCCATGCTCTTCCGGGGTGGGGTTGGAAGCGCTGCTATCTTCGCTTCCAGCTGAGAGATCGGGACTAGAGAACTAGTTCTTGCTAAAGATCATGTCATTCCCTCCTAAGGATATCCCGCCCGCTCAACTCCTTCTCAATCTTTTTGCAGAGCCCTCTACAATCGATCTTTCCAGAGGTAGTGAGACCACAATGAATGCTGCTCCTCCTCCTCCTATACCTTGATCTTAATTACTTGTCCATAACTCTTCTGCATTTACATGGCGTTTCTTAGACATACCTTAAAGCACAATGGGCGATGATCGCAGAAACTCACGGTCTACTTCTCTACCGCGAACCAACGAAGATGGTTCAGCACCTCCAAATATTGTCTTCGAAGACCGGGATTGGAAACTTTCTCGGACTGAGAGTAGCTCCCTATCTCCAGGCAATGCATCACCAGACGAAAACGAGGACTCAACATCCATACATATTCGCAAATGGTGGAGGTTCAAGATGCGCGGCTTTGACGACGATGGCGAACGAGACTGGTGGGTTAGTCTATGCTCTTCTCTATGACATGTATTCTTGAACTGACAATAACTATTTTATAGTTCGCAAGCACTGCAATACCGCTCCTCGCATCGGCAATCGCCCCTCTCGCCAATGTCATCTCTATTGCGGCGCTCGTCACATACTGGAGGATGGATATCAGTGATGGCTATGGGGGCGTAGTGGGCGAGCTATATGGAATACCTTTCAGGGACCCGAGATGGGCCTATTGGCTCAATGTGGCATCTCTCATCTGCGGCTTCATCGGGAATATATTCTTGCTCTTCAACTTCACTGGCAGAGTTCGATACATTATCGCTCTACCTGCCACCATCATCTTCTGGTACGTAGCTACATTCATTCTGGTCGGGATCACGATTTCCATGCACCTTTATGTGCCGCCCATTCCACCATTTCAGACGTACACGCAAGGCTACTGGTATGCGATCATTGCTGCAGCCCTGTACTTTATATGCTCTGTTCTCCTCATGTTCAACATGCTGGGATACCTATTAGGACATTATCCGCAAAATTTTGAACTTACCGACCACCAGCGCACCCTGATTCTGCAGACGATGCTGTTCTTTGTGTGGCTTGGCGGAGGCGGTGCAATCTTTTCGACAGTCGAGACTCATTATGGGAATGATCCTCAAAAATGGGCTTTCGTCGATGGGCTTTACTTTTGTGATGTGACCATCCTCACTGTTGGATTTGGCGATTTGTACCCACACGGAGACTTGGGTCGCGGTCTTGTGTTCCCCTATTCTGTCCTGGGAATCATCATGCTCGGTCTTGTGATTACCAGTATCTCTAAATTCGCATCAGAAATCAGTGAGGATAACATTGTTCGAAGACATGTCGAGAGGCAACGGTCCCGAACGGTGGAGAGGTCTATCACAAGTTCCCAGGAGATTCGACGCATAGAGTCACGTCGGGACGGCCGTCCAACCGTTGGTGGACGGCACATCAGAATTTCTGCACCTTTCGATCCAAGGACGTTCGCCCCTACAAAGTCTACGAAACTCGACGTCCCACGGCCTTCCTCATCTGGGCGGCGGCCATCGGCGTCTGTTTTACCACCAGTCCGCCGACGAATCAACCTCCCAGACGCTCTCAAACGAAAGGAATTGACGTTTCTCGTGCTTCGCAATGAAAAGGACAAGTTCAATGCCATGCGAGATATCCAGGCCTCCACCAGTCGTTTCAAACGATGGTATTCGCTTTCGATGTCAATAATCGCCTTTGCAATTCTTTGGTGCATCGGTGCCGTGGTATTTTGGCAGTTGGAGAAGGACACCCAAGGGATGACATACTACCAAGCTCTCTATTTCTGCTACGTTTGTCTCCTTACCATCGGTTACGGCGACTTGGCTCCAAAATCCAATGCCGGACGCTGCTTCTTCTTCATCTGGAGCATCATCGCAGTCCCGACGATGACCATTCTGATTAACGATTTGGGCGGAACTGTCATCAAGAAATTCAAGAAGGGCACATTTCGGTTTGCCGATTTCACCATCCTACCAAAACAGGGCGTTTGGAGAGAATGGGTTGAATCGAGTCCACGTATCTTCAAATTCCTCAAACGTCACCAGGAGAATCGAGAGCGAAAGAAGAGGATGAAGGAGGGAATGCCGTTTCCCGATGAGGAGGGTGGAGAACTACAACCACAAATGGAAGACCCAGATGTACAGTCACTTCATCCGACCTTACAAGACCTCACGAAAGAGGTGACCAAGGATCTGAAACCCTCGGTACCCGACCCCGCTATCCTGGCACGTCGGCTTGCAGTCGCCATTCGCGCCGTTGCTTCAGACTTGAAGAACAACGAGAAGAAGCACTACACGTTCGAAGAATGGGCGGAGCTCACGCGGCTGATTCGTTTTACGAGTGAGCCTGCTTCAGCAGCCATCAGCAAGGAGTCGAATGATGTCCTGGAATGGGATTGGATTGGGGAGAACAGTCCCATGATGTCCGGGCTCAGTGAACCAGAGTTTGTACTTGATAGGTTGTGTGAAAGCTTGGGTAGGTATATGAAGACGGTTGAGAGGGAGAAGGGGAAAGCGAGGAGGAAAAGGTCGAGAAGTTTCGCGAGGGTTCGAAGTTTAGATATGGCTTTAGATAATGACCCTAGGGAAGAAGGATCGAGGCCTTCGTCTTCGACGAAAGAATATAGTTAACGTTAGTTTTGGATGCATGAAGGATTGGGTATGATGGGATGATTTTTAGCATGGAGTTTGAATTTGACATATATCTTAGGGTTATTGGCATGGGTTTTCGCACGCTGGGTAGAGATTGGACTCACACAGGGCAGAGTTCGATAGGTAGAAGAATAAACAAAGCACAGTCCTTCACCAATGCTGTTCCCGGCATAAACCACTGATTCGAAGACAACACATTTAACTCGAGATCGAGATCAGTCTCGATACATTTCTGGCAATGCTCTTTTTGAAATCGCCAGAAACTTTAACGCTATGGAACCAAAAGTGCGCTATCTGAATAGTCTACATATAACCTCAGTCAGTGCTGAGGAAGGGAACAAGTGCCAGTCTTCTTTCGCGATCAATACACTGACCGACCTCTTATTCATTGCCCCTCAGCTGCTTCTACATCATTGGTCACATCCCAGACCTCCTCCCGCCTCGCAGAAGCATTGCCAAATAATCGCCAAGTTGTGCCATCTCCACCTGATCGATCGGCCTCACGGCTGCAAAGCTTGAATAAAAGGCTTGTCGCAACCATCTTCATCTCATCCACTTTCATCTCCTCTTCCAACCTCAAAGCTGTTGAAGTTTTCCAAGGACCGGTGTCCCCCTCGACAGCCAACGTACCGATGATGATCCACTTCCAGCACATGTACAGTGACGATGATCTCCCTTGCCCCACAAAGCCCTGCGCCACGGTAAACTTCGTTAATCAAGCTAATCTTGCTTTCTAATGCGCTTGCAGTGAGATCTAAGCCGGATAGCCGCGTACAGTACTGCGGATAAAGAAGTATCCTCACGCCACTGATGCTTGGACTCGAAGGATTTCACCGGCTGCTTTCGACTGCTTGCCCAACATCAGCACGAGACATCAATTCGATATGCGATGTGACGATGATTACTCTTTTATCGATCTTTCCATGGCACCCTTGTTTGATGCCCTTCCTCCACATTTGATGCTGGTGTCGGACGATGGCTTCTCGCACCGCGTCGCTTAAGCCTTTACAGCCTCACGGAAAAGTTAGAAATCTACTTCTTGAGAACAAGCGTCCATTCGGCATGAATCCCGTCTTCTTCTATCGTTCCCAAGTCCCCAAGTGGGATCTTTATGGATCTGCAGTTTACCCACTTTAGCTCGAATTGGATTTTAACGGTACGACCGGGGGAAAGTATGACGTCGACGTGAAGTCTCCCCCAATTTCAAGGTCACGGTCCCATCGACCATTATACGGCTAGTAGCTGTCAGTGCATCCACGGCCAACTACCTTATTAGTCTCACTGTTGCCCTTCCTATTTTCTTACTGTAGATTCTCTCATCATTTTGATTGCTTCTACTTTATGCATCAGCGGTAATCTTTTCGATTTGGTTATACCATAGACAATACCCATACAACTCTAGATCTGCGAAACTATGGCAGAGCCTCGACCTGTGCGCCATGCACACATAGCAGGCGCCGATTCGGACAGCACAAAAGAGAAGGAAACTAGAGAATCCGATACTTCGAGTCAAAATGGTCTTGATGCCCTTCGCGCAGCACACACCAACGCCCAAGCAGGGGAAAAGGCGCAGATAGACTCGGACGGAAATGAGAAGATTGAAATCAACGAGGAAGATTGCTATGATGAGCTTGGCTTTTCGTTTCCTACGTGGAAGAAATGGACGATTTTGGTGAGAATAATTTCAAGTTGAGTACTGTGAAACAATTATTGATCTGAAGCAACAGACTGTTATTTTCTGGATCCAAGTCTCCATGAACTTCAATACCTCCCTCTACTCCAACGCCCTCACTGGAATCTCAAAGGAATTCGACGTCAGCGCTCAAGCAGCACGATGCGGTGCCATGATTTTCCTGGTCGCGTATGCTTTTGGATGCGAGCTGTGGGCTCCCTGGTCGGAAGAATTGGGACGAAAACCTATACTACAAGCTTCCCTGTTCTTAGTCAATCTGTGGCAATTGCCCGTCGCATTGGCACCAAACTTTGCATCCATAATGGTTGGACGATTCCTCGGTGGTTTGTCTTCGGCTGGTGGATCCGTCACCCTTGGCATGATCGCAGACATGTGGGATGCTGATCACCAGCAATACGCCGTAGCATATGTTGTGTTTTCATCCGTCGGTGGCTCTGCCCTTGGCCCCGTCGTTGGAGGTATGGATATGAACCAACATACCTACGAATATTTGCTGACTGTCTCACAGGCTTCGTTGAAAAGTTCCTCGATTGGAGATGGAATATGTGGATCCAGCTCATCTTTGGAGCTGTTGTCCAACTTATCCATCTCATCTTCGTTCCAGAGACCCGATCCACGATTATGATGGACAGAATCGCGAAAAAGCGCAGAGAGAGCGGCGAATCTCCAAATCTATACGGACCAAACGAACTCACACCTTTCAAGGAGCGATTCTCTGCCCGCGAAATATTGGTCACCTGGACCCGACCATTCAAGATGTTCTTGACCGAGCCAATTGTCTTGGTCTTGTCTCTCTTGAGCGGCTTCAGTGATGCTCTCATTTTCATGTTCTTGCAATCATACTCCCTTGTGTATGCACAGTGGGGTTTCGGTCCTATTGAAATTGGTCTTGCGTTCATCCCCATCCTGATCGGATATTTCATCGCCTGGGCCTTGTTTATCCCAGCAATTCGCAAGAACATCAAAGATCGGACAAGCAATCCCCACGATGAGCACGCTCAATTCGAGTCTCGACTCTACTGGCTCCTTTGGACGGCTCCTTGTCTTCCCATCGGCCTCTTCATTTTTGCTTGGACGTCTCTAGGCCCACCAGTCCACTGGATCGGTACTATGGTCGGCTCCGCAATCATCGGTATCGCCAATTACAGTATCTACATGGCTACGATCGATTATATGATCTGCGCTTACGGACCTTATTCCGCTTCTGCAACAGGTGGTAATGGATGGTCTCGTGATTTTCTAGCCGGTGTTCTCACCATCCCTGCCACACCCTTCTTCACCAACATTGGCGGAAAATATCACCTCGAATACGCTTCTACAATCCTCGCCTGTATCGCTACCATCCTCGTCATGGCTGTCTACGTTATCTACTGGAAGGGACCTGTTCTCCGCGCCCGCTCGCCATTCGCACAACAATTGCAGCAAGCAAGGGAAGGTGGATCGAGACGTGTTTCAGTCATTGCAGGTGCCTACGGATCACGAAGACAGAGTCATGCCACTCCTTCTGGAAGTCGCATGGCTACTCCCAGTGCTAGTCGCAGAGGCAGCACGACTGGTGCTTCTACTGCGAGACCGGCGATGGGATCGAGGAAGAGTACGGCTAGGTCTGTTATGCAGGATAAGGCTAGGGAGCGAGCGGCGCAAGCGAATAGGCAGATGCATGATGAGGAGGTTGCGGAGAAGCAGAAGGAGGTTGTTTAGTTGCGTCATGATTAGTGGGCTTAATTTGAGGTGGTGTTCTTTTGTTTTGGTTGTAAGGATTCCCCTATCTGTTCATTCGCTTCTTTGCATTGGGTTTTTTGGAAAATGTAATTGTACGAAGCATTCGTATCAGCATCTGAATTAATAAAGTAATCAATAGTACATCAAGTATAAGAAAGCAATTGCGCCCAGACCTTTTCTTGCCGCAAGTATCATTCGTTTCCGTCCTTCCCAATCTCGTACACCATATTGTATGGCCTTCCTGGGACCATAATCAATGATAAGGACTATCAAATCGTACACTTTCAATTCGATAACGCAGTCTCAGAGTTTCTGGCGATTCCAAAAACAAAATTGGTATGAATTCATCGCCCTCGATCCGAGTGCGAAAATGTTATACTCGAATGGCAGTTGTTTATTGAGGGAGCAGAGTGGATGCTGCGATGATTGTCGGTACCGGAGTCCGCAGAATGGGAGTGGTAGTTTGATTTTGAATCGAAGGGATTGACTAATGCTAGACGACATGTTCTGCTGACCTGAAGCATTTCGTCAATGGGAGTGTCAATGCACGGTTTGTTCTGGATGTTTCGTGTATCGGACTCTATCCCCGGGTTCTCCAAAGATTCTTCGCTTTGTGGGAGATATGAGGGAGTCGAAGGAATCGGTAGTGGTGAACTGCAATGGCGAGGTCGAAAACCCCAGTCTCAAACAATTCCGAACGCTTAGTCGACATCGTTTATATCGAAGCCTGGAGGTACACTAGCTCTGTTCTCTTCAATTTCCTCTTTCTCCTTTTCTTCCTCCATTTTTCTGCTCTGCAGATACGCGATGATATCTGTGGCCGATACGTCTTCCAAGAGGAGCTCGTCTTGGATTTCGTAAACTGATGGGGCCTCCGGATGAGACATCGTGTCTTTACGGTCCAGGAACGTCTTGAAGTCCTCCACTTCAGAATCGGGTCTCGTGATCAGGCGCCAGGAGGTGATCGTCTTCTTGAGTTCCTCTGCGTATGAGGGCGCGAGGGTGAACTCCTTGGCGAATGTGTAGAAGCGCTCCGAGGCGAAAAATTGGTCGATCATGGTGCGAAATCGTTCGCGGGGCATATTGTCGTCAACGGGCGTATTTAGGAGTGCGCGCCATAGAATGCGGAAGAGCAGAAGGCGTTCTCCTTTGGTCGGGTACCCAAGGCGGAACCATGCGCAGATGACGTCTCCGAGATGGCCAATTGCTTCTTCCATCGGGACGTCTTCTCGAGCGGCGTCGCACAACTTGCTCCACACAAGTCGGAAGACACCATGTTTTAGCTTAGGGTAGTCGGCTTTTTCTGTGAGCTTCTTCTGGGTCCTCCAGCCGTTGTGTAGTTTTGCAAGACTGTAAACCCAGTCCAAATCGTGTACTTCTCCGCTGTCTTCGTATCCAATCTTACCCTTCGCCACGTCAAAGTTCTTTCCATACGTCGCTCTCTCAAGCATACGAAGCTCTATGACAAAGGTCTTGTTGGGATTCACGATCTTTCGAGCTTTGCGGAGGATGTTCCAGGCCTCCGGAAGCTTGTACGCTTCGTTGACCATGAGGTGGGCGAGAACGGCTGTTGCACTCCTTGAAATGCCGGCGCGACAGTGAACGAGAACCACGCCATCATTCTCGTGGGCTTGCTTGATGAAGATTGTGATTTTGTTAAAGTGGGTGTGCATGCGTTCTGCCACCGTGTCCATGACATGGATTTGTAGATAATCCAAGATTTCAAATGCTCGTTCTCCGAATGAGGCTCCAGTTACGTTGACTATGTGTGTGATTTTGTGCTTCTTAATGGTGTCTTCATCGTAGGCTGGCTCCCAGCCGCTGATGAACAACTTGGGGTGGATTTTGGAAATGTAGTAGACATCCTTGTGCCTGTAGCTGTAGCCGTTGTTGTCCCGCGGCTTGTGACCGAAGCTTTCTAGACCTAATGATTCCATGTTGTTGCCTTTAAAGGAGTGGATTCTTTGGCTGTCGTCGTCTGTAAAAACAAATCGCTGATATCGAAAGCAGACGGTGATGTTGAAATGCTGTAGAATTTGTGCTCGGCGGAGATGCGTCTACCTTTTATTGAACTGGTTAGTGGTCAAAGCGATCAAAATGGTCAACGCAAATGTTCTGTGTTGGAGGGCCGTGACTGTGAAAGTCAATGTCGAGAGAAGGTAGCGATCGAGACTGGACTAGGGTAAAATGTTGAAGGGAAGGCTACCAAGGCTAGCAGCCGCAAATATTACACAACAGATTTTATCCAGTAAGCATAGCGTGGTAACTCATATGCGGTTCTGAACGTAGCCGAATATGAAAGCGCTGCACAACCAGGCCTTTATCTTTGACTTCTGATCAAAATTTTGAACTCATGGTAAGCTCCAGTCTTCAAGAATAACAAAGCGGTTCGAAAATGAGTACAAGCGAAGAATAAAGGGGGTACAAGCGACCTCTTCCTCATACACCCCCAATAGGCCATGAGTGCCATGAGTGCCATGAGTGATGAAGCTTTGGTTCCATGGTTCGAACGACAAAGCGACACAGCGTGCAAAAATTATTTGAACAGGTGGTCCCCGCCCTTCATGCGCAGCTCATTTCGGTGGATAGAAAAGCTCTTCGTCAAAATATTCAATCTAAACATTGCAAGGAAGATATCAGCGCTAAATATGAGGAATCTACTCCTCGGAATACTTGCGCTTCTCATGGCAGCGAGGTATTGTGCACTTCCTGTCGAAGTGCAGAGTCAGCAATCAAAAAAAGCGCTGAGTACTCCAGAAATAAACTACCCAGGAAAACCAGATCATCCAGTGTGTAAGATGCTTACGACACTCGGATTCCACGATGACAAAAGGTCAGGGGAGACGAAGGAGCGGCCAGAGGAGCAGAATCTGCATTTGAAAAGACAGCTGGTCACTCCAGAAATATGCTGCCCAGGAAATCCAGATCTTCCAGAGTGTAGGATGCTTGCGGCACTCGAATTCCACGAGGACAAATGTTTAGGGGAGTCGAAAGAACAGCTAGACAAGCGATTTGACTTGTTTCGCGCCTTTCAGCAGACCTGTTTAGAGCATCCAGACTTACCGGTATGCATCCAATGGAATGATTAAGAGCTTGGGATAAAAGGGTGACGACCAGAGATGAGTTGACGTTTGGCAACAGCAAGGAGAGAAGAGAACAGACCTTCGAACGATCCGAGATCGGCCTGGACGCATTTGGACCACACGGAGACCTTTAGCAACTAACAACCCCCTTCCATCCATTTATTCACCAATTAATCTCTGCTAAATAAAGAATCTGTCTGTTCCTCGACGTATCGATGGGCGTGCTTTAAAGAGCGGTTCTGCGCAGCACTGCCTCATCCTTGAGCGCCTGGATTGGACAGATGGCGACCTCGACCTTCATCTGATATCCAACTGCCCTCCCTTGCATGAGAGAGCTTTCGATGGTGTGAAGGACAGGTCCTTCCATCGCTAAGTTTGATCTTGTATTCCATTGGAATGGATTCAGGGATGATTGCTTCCCCAGATTTGAAGTAGGTCTCATTAACATATTTATATATATTGAGTGGGAGCATAATCAATGGCTCTGTCTTTGTTGCCGCCTTTGTGTCTCTGGAGAATGCGCATCAGTCATGGAGAATGGCCACGCGGGTATCATATCTACCTCAGATTTCGAAGCTGAGGCTTTTGATGGTAGATATGTGAAGCCACTCTCTGCGAATACAGTTTGCTCTTTTGTTACCGATAGAAGTACAAAAGATAGTGCTGTTGCGATAAAACCACAATGTACGTACCTTTGGATTCAGCCAGCGTCGTTTTTTTTAACACATTGTAGGGCTGGATACCAACAATGCGCAATACGTCAACCAAATCACTGAAGCAGTAGCATGCCCAGGCAGTCATTTGAATCTGGAGACGGCGAGAATTGCTTCCGCTAACAATAAAGAAACTTCGAATTGGTCCGTGGCCGGTATCCTAGTTATCACTGATCAGCAAACTAATCCGAATTATCAAGCAGCCGACATTCACTATCTTACAATTGGCAACCATATGCGACGCCATTTTTGACACCTTACGCTCTCGAGTTGATGAGACAGAGCATCAAGAACAAAGCCAGGCGTGATTTTTCTGCCTCACTTCCCGCCAATGTTCCTGTAGAGATCGCATCAGCTCTGACAGGCACCGCTTCAACAATGTCAGACATTGCTTCAAACACGATGGACACCATGTCATCTATGACAGAAACCGCTCTAGCAGTGGCTACGCCGACGACGACGACCACGAGCATCTTACCAACTTCGACAGAGACTACGCAAGCTACAACAAGCACTGGACCGAATACTGTATCGAATACGACAGAAACCGCTGCTCCGAGTAGTCAGGCACTCCCAACCATGTCGATCGTTGTTTTGGCTATGGCCCTCGTGGTCATCGTCGTGCTGATCCTAGCTGGCCTCGGATGCTGGATCAAGAAGAGAAGGAAGCCACCGCAAGTTGATGAGATGGCCGTACATGGTGGACCATATCGGCTCAATAATACAAACCGCCTATCAGGCATTGCACCAACTCAGCGGTCAACGTCTCGCGCGACGAACAAGTCTGGCAGTGCACGAACTTATCGCTCAATGTCTCGCGCAACAGCAATTGCTGAGCCAGCGACAGGCACCTTCTAGCCCGCTGATTTGAGTTCAGACTACCAAAAATCCATTCCTTCGCATTGCAACACTTCACTTTATTCTCTATCGGAAAATTGTTTTCATTGTTCAAACACAATCGGATACGTTCATAAAACAGTGGACAACAAGCTTTGTTACTCGCTGACAAGTTCTCTTCTATTCTACCCCTTTTATATAGGCCCAGCCGCCCAATTCATTTTATCTCAACTTTTTATTGCAATAGACGTTCACATACTCAGTACTTCAATAGACCCAGCACCATGTCTCCCCGTTCTGATCATCGTCATATATCGCTGGTCGATAGATTTTATCCTATAGAGAATCCCAGGTGTAGCGATCCGTTAATTTCGATGGACAATCCTGAATGCAACCCCGATTCATTCCCTCCAGATGGTACCGACAACTTCCCACAACCAGAGATATGGCAACCCTCATACAGTCTAACATCCTCTTACGGTCCAACACCCTCCGACAGTCCAGACAATTCGAATGAATCTGGCTCATCATCGAACTATGAGGGCGATAAACCTCAACAAATTGGGCAGATTCCCAATGGCATAACGCTTATCAACGGGACCTCCATTCATGGCAATTACACCACCATTGCTCCAAACAATAGCTCGGCAGCCAAAGATCCCAACCCGGACAATGGATCAAGTGCTGCACTTAGTATTATTGGTGGCGACATAAACCACAACAATGAGACCACAGCAAACGTTACAGCTGCCTCCAGTAACGCTAACAGTACGAATCATATTTCTGCCTCAGTGTTGGTACCGGCTATACTCGTTCCTCTTTTCTCATTAGTCCTCATTTCTATTATCCTTTACCTATTTCGATCATATTGGAAAAAGAGACTGGAAAAAAAAGATGCAAAGAAGAGCATGGTACGTTCAGAACCAGACGAATTTGGATCTACTACCCAGTTTGCGATCGAGAGGACCAATATGCAACAACCAAATGATATGCTACCTGTAGAGCCAGCATACAGAGCATGGATTTCACCTCAGGTCACTCAGCCCCAACCAAGTTATGCTCAACACAATCAGACATCACACTGGTCAGATATTAATCTAGGCGGCGACCGCAGGCGCGAAATGTCGCCTGTTTCTGCCTATGTCCCATCCATCAATGATTCGAGAGGATCTCGCCGAGGTTCGGTAGTCTCAGCACTAGATTATACTCCTGCTCAACCTCGACTGCCGAATCTAGAAGACGGACACGGGCACTTCATGTCTTCGAATTTTGATCACCAAGACTATTACACTGGACCAACATCCCACCAGTCAATGGACAATATCGATTCTTTCTTGAGCCCTAGACAGGAGGTCCATGGTCATTGGCGAGCATTGGGAGGGACGGGAATCAATTGAATTGGTGTATACGGTACCCAAATGGATGGGTGTGTGTAGAAAAGGTGTTAAAATTCTGTGACGACGATTCCAAGAGGAGGGTACATCAGTCGACGTGAGATGAGAATACTGGTAGGGAGGTTCTCCCAGAAGTTCTTCGAATTTGATGACCATAATCAAGATAGTTTCGCTTATACTTCATCATTTACTTTCCCAAATATAGTCTCGAGCCTTATTTTCATTGTTGGAGTTTCAAGGGCTATGATCTGCCAAGACCCATTGCGGGCATCTCCCTAGCCTTAAAACACAATATATCGAGCGGACGCCATAATCGATTGTTGACGTAGTTTGCACGGGCTTTCTTAGGTGGACAACGCATCAAAGGAAGGATACTGCAATTTCGTGGTGAGATAAACTGATGGCGCAGCTAAATGTTTCTTAGATAGGTCCTTATGAGATGTGAAAGCGCTCTGTGTCTTTAGCCCCAAAACCGGCATCATTGAAGACTGCTCTGATATTCTCATTCTTTTATCGAACTAGCGCATCACAGGAGACCGCTATCAACATGTCGTCCGAAAGAAGAGGCAAGTACCACTTTCTGAACTCTGGCTACATGGTGACTGACGTAGCAATCTCAGCACTCAAAGATTCCATACTAGTACCTACTCCAAACGAGGAACTCACCATCACCGATAAAATGAAGACCGTGTTCGAGATTGCTGGCATATGTCTTGCCTCTCTTACTACTATTGTGGTGGCGCATGAGGGTTGGCGTACTCATCGAGAGGGCCAGAAACAAAGAATTAAAGGTATTATATCCTATCGCCCTGCAATTTCCTTGATGAACATTGATCACTGATTCGTTCAGGATATCATTGATGCCCGTGAATTGTGTCTTGGCATAGCCTATCGTTGGATTGGCTAAAACGGTTATGTTAGCTTAGATGTAAGTGTCCGATGTCCATAAATATTATGATATATGAACTATGAGGAAGTTTTTATTTCACCGAAAAGTATTGCACTTGCATGTCGTTAACTAAGAATACTTTTCGTTCATCCCAGGTGCTTATTTTTCCGCGCTTGCTTCAATATCGACTTTGTGACGAGAATGTGATTGAAAAACACTTCAAATAGCAAAACCTCGTCCCAAGTCTTTTATACCAGCTGCTAGGACTGAAAGTTCCTACGATCAGTTTAGATTCTTCTAAGCCCCTTTAGCGATTTCTAAATTCTTGTAAAAGATAACTCAGAAATTTGTCAGAAATTCAATCACCCTTGCTCTCGATGCGAATAATACATACCTAGTGACACCAACACCCTCTGTAGAAGACAATTCACACGCCCGAGATCAATAAAGTACTTCCCATAAATAAGCGTTCTAGAAGTCAAAAAATAATAAGGCCTCAAATTCGAAATCTACGCGCAAAAACGTCCCAATCTGATATCTACATCCAACAGATAATATGTAGCCCCTCCACGCCAATATCACTTTGAAAAGCACATCGCAAATAAATCATACAAAAAACGATAAATGATCTATTCATCTCCATCATCCACCCAATCTATCTCTATAAGTGAGCGCCTCGAGTCCATGCCAAACAATCCTTTGTACAAATCGGCAACCACCAAGATTGGACTAGTCCATCATACACACAAAAAGGCGTACAAAACACACTACAATCTCGGGTTCCCTGTTGTCTGGCTCGTCACCGTCTTAGCGCTCGCGCGCCCTCATTGTTTCTTCCCCTGGCTCAAAAATTCTAAGGATGTGAGGATATCACCCCTCTTCGCCTCACTGATGTCAGTGAAGTAATTCGTTCTTGGCTTCCACTGCCCCTCGCTGCCGGTCTTTGGCATCACGGCCGCGGCGGAGGCAATGTACGTTGAATTAAGGTTCAGCATTGGTGCCGTTTCCATCTTTTCTGGGTTGTTGACGCGGGGAATGGCGGCTTTGTAGCCATTGGCGTGCATGTGGTTCATTAGTCTTGTTAGGAGTTGAGCCGTTGCGTCTGCGCCAAGTGTCCACGAAGCGTTTGTGTAGCCGATTACGACGGCGGCGTTGGGTAGATCTTGGAGCATGACACCTTTCCAGAGGAATTTTTCTGGGATGTTGAAGGCCTTGCCGTCGACTGTGAATTTGATGCCGCCGGCGAGGTGGATTTTGAGACCGGTGGCTGTGACGATGATGTCAATGTCTGAAATTTTTTCGCCAGATTTGAGGATGATCTCCCGGTCGGTGATGTTTTTGATGTGGCCTGTGGCTATGTCGGCTTTGCCGCTTCGGAGGGCCTTGTAAAAGTCACCATCCGGGCAAAGGCAGAGGCGTTGTTCCCATGGGTTGTATGCTGGGACGAAATGAGGTTCGAATGGGATGTTTGCTGGGAGTTGTGCTTTGGTGAGTTTGGCGAGGATATTTCGGCCGACTTTGGGGAAGGTACGGCAGAAGTAGAAGAAGAAGTATCCAACTAGCATGAATCGGACTCTGTCGATTTTGTAGGCCCAGGTAGAGGGGAGGAACCAATGGTAAAGTTTGCTGAGAGGGTCGGCGGAAGGGAGAGACATTATGTATCCAGGAGATCTTTGTAGCATGGTAACGTGCTTTACGGCCTTGGATACCACAGGTAGCATAGTAACTGCTGTTGCTCCGCTGCCAATGATGACCATTTTCTTGCCGGTGTAGTCCATGGATTCTGGCCAGAACTGTGGATGAACAACTTCACCCTTGAAGTTGCCGATTCCTGGGATCGTGGTCTCCATGGGTTCGTCGTAGTTGTAGTATCCAGTTCCCAAAATCACCCATCGTGCCGTCATGGTAGTCTGGAATCCATTCTCCTCCACGTCCAGCGTCCATTTGCAGGTCTCAGATGACCACTCTGCTGCTGAAACCTTGTGGTTGTATTTAATGTTCTTGTCGATGCCCTTCTCTTTCACGCACTTGTTCAAGTACTCCAGAATCATAGGCCCTTCGGCGATGGCTTTTGCTTGTCCCCAAGGCCTCCATGCGAAGCCGAATGTGTGCAAGTCAGAGTCAGATCGTAGACCTGGGTACTTGAAGAAATCCCATGTTCCTCCAAGCTGTCCACGTCCCTCAAGAATGGCATATGATGTGCCTGGTGGACATTGGGTCTGGACACGATATGCGGAATTGATTCCACTGATGCCAGCTCCGATTATGATGACATCGAAGTCCGCAGGCTTTTCGGAATATCCGTTCATATTGAGGAACCTTTAAGAAACAAGGCAAGAAAAAGAGCTAAGTGACAATGAGATTGAGATCGAATGCAATTCTCCCTCCCAAAAACCCAAACGTGGACCGAGAGATTTAAGACTGAGAAATGGAACAGTTTTTGACTTTTGCCACGTGAATCAACCATCTACATGCCTCGGTCGCGATATTGATCTTCAGGGTATCTGGAATTGGAAATGGGACTGGTATTCGGTCGAGAGAGACGGGCGCATCGGTGCTCCGGGAGAGGTGCAGAGATCTAACAATGCAAGTTACCGAGGAACGATTGCTATTGGTTCATGGGTTCTGTTCCTACATGAAAGTCGAAGATAGTGTAAAGATGGTGGATCTCTTGGTCACATGCCTGCAGGGTCATCTCCGTAATACATAGATAGATATAAGAGACCAATTGCCTCCTGCGTGCGTTGCGGCTGTTTCAAGTCACTTCTAGCCATGGCATTGCGTCTATGCATTTTCACATGTTATTTTGTTCACGAGAGAACGTGGCAATGCAGGGATTCTCTCCACAGCACGACACGAATTCAAGTTGCTTGCATATAGAAGTCGGGTCTAGCCATGCCACTCGTTCGATGGAACTGCGGTATAGAACGAATGTGGCACCATCCCCATATTCACCCCACAATCTGGGGCACGAGGAAGCAAGCTTGACTTTTCTGGCCGTGTCCATTTCTCTAGCCCCTGCACGAACGCTAGCATTGGTTAAAAAGACGTCTGACATTAAGATCTGTCATCAACTGGGTTGTGAGCGCCGCAAACTCCATACGCCCCGACCATGTTCCTCCAGTACCAAGAACCACCCCATCCGTTGCTCCAAATCGCTCAAAATTAGGAATAATCATACATCAAGAAACTGGCCCGATTACTCCCTTAGTGCTGTGCGCAAATCCCTAGACATCCTTCAATTTGCGAATGAAGTGAAACTGATAGTTGATACCCACCCCAAACTCAATATGCCAATATTGTTGGTCAAACGTGGTGTGGTAAGAATGCTGCTTTATCTTTTCGGCAAGATTCCTGCCATCTTCCCCCCACCTCCAGCGAGACTCTGCCGAACAATCATCTCAGCCGCCGCGGCAGCAGCGAGGCGTTCCTTCTGTCTACTCCTGTCTTTAAGATATCGTTCGGCCTCTGGACGCATTCGAAGGATCCTAAGAATCATGTCGTCGCTAGGCTCAGCTTGAGCCTGTTTGCGCTTCTCCTCTTTGGCCTTTTTCATCGTGCCCAAGTTGCGGCTCAGCATGATAGTCTTGTGTCGGCGTGTAGGTAGGCCAACCAGACCTGCAGCACCACCAAAGGCATGGCCACCATTTCCCATTACTGGAGAAGCACTGAATCGATTGGACCGTGCTTGCAGCTCTTGTTGACGAGCATGTGTCGCAGATGCCATTGTTTCCGAAGTACGAATCAGATCTTCTGTATCTTCAAAGTAGAAGAAGTTTAGATTTTGGAGCTCGTGGTACTTTGGAGATTTGAGCACGTCCATGGGGACTCCGTTTGCCACGCCGGTCTCTTCATCTACCGCGTGGAAAAAATCAAACAAAAGCTTAAATACGGGTTAGCCACATGGCTGGAACAAGGATACGAATTGGACTCACCTGAAGCCATTTGAATACGATATCAAGCTCCTGTCGTGACAATGGCCTCTGTGCTGATGGTTTGTCCGAGAGTGGTGGGACGAGAAGGGATTCAACCGTTAGAAGGACTTCCTTCCATAGCCTCGTCATTACCATTATCATAGACGTGTCCGTCAAAGTTTCTTTCATTATCGCAAAGTTTTCATCAAAATAAGTAAAAAGTGGTTTCAGTGCGTTCGTAATGTCCAGTTGTGATGGACCCTGCGGCGCGGTAGGTGGAGGCCGGTTTTTCTGAAAGTAGGAAAGTGCACCCGTGACAGCCTGCATCGTAATCGGTTTTGATAACAAGCTTCTCAGTCGTTGGGATGAAAGAATATGATGGATGAAGGCCGAGAGCTGATGAGTTTTAGCCATGTACGTTCAATCATAAGCATATCAATTTACCTTGTCAGTAATTTTGCGTGTCATGTCTCGTTCTGCCCTCTTCAGATGTCGAAAGGCTTTACCGAAGTAAAATTGTATGTCGTCTCTTTCGCCTTCCATGCTAACTCGTAGAAGGAGTCTACCCTGAGTATCTAGATCCAGCCAGTACTCTCGGGGTAAGAAATCGCGGAAATGAGAGGGGTCCAGCTTTAGCGATGTTCGACCAACACAATCATGGTCTCCAAGCGTATCCCAATCCCAGATGGTGGCAATGATATTCAGTGGGCCAGTGGTGAGGATGTCAACAGTCTCATCCCAACGTGGATTCAGATTTTTGTAGATGACACGAGTCTTTGCCAGTCGTTTCTGATACTCGTCACCAAGAACGACATACGGGTCGCTCAAGCCGTTCATGTCGCACGCTTTAAGATCCTCCGCCTCGATGATCTTGATGGTGAACACGTATTTCTCGACCTTACGCTGACGCTGGTGTGCAGGTGGCTCGTTCTTCTGGATGACAGCGGCGCACGCATCTACATTGATATCTTTCTCTAGTTTGTCCAGCTGTTGCATAGCATATTCAATGTTGTTCAATTTGACCAGAGACTAAGTTGATTAGCATTATGCCGCAAGCCGACGTCCTGGACATGACATACCTCTGGCAAGAACTGGAAAGGTTCCATCTTCTCCTTGTTTGCCCATGCATCTTTTGCAACCTGCATCCATCGTTCCTGGCGGGTCTGCTGTGCAGCTGCCTCTTGCTCTGGTGTCAATGTCTCCAATTCTTTAGAGAATTTCTGCTCAATCAGCTCACAGTATCTGGCAATGCCAGCACCAATTGCTTTGGATAAGGCAGTCATGAACTTAGCGTACTGCAAGTCATCGTCCCAGTTTAGTTGCACAATCTGATCAATGGACTGGTTGAATGACCGAAAGATGTCGATGATGGATACGCTGTGTCTGATCTCATCAACGGTGCCATTGGCATTTTGAGCCTGCGTAGCAAAAATGTCTTGCTTGACCGCGTTCTCAACCCACCCGGTGATCATGGCATTTGTTTGTTCGATCCAGCGCCACACGAACTCTTGAAGCAAGCCTTCAATGTGAAATGCGAAAGGCACGGTAGGCAAAACCTCGGCATGGACACGACGCATTTCCACCAGTTCCTTATAAAGATCAAAACCATCCTGCTGAGGAACCTCCTCGCCTTTCTCTTTCGCGACTACCATAATGCGCTCGACCAAGTCTCTCGCATCAGCAGCGTAAGAAGGAAGAACTTCGCCGATGAGAATCATAAGAGGGTTGACGCCCATCACTGCGGGCGATTTCCGATATCTCTTCTGAATTCTGTCAGCCAGACTAACGACGTCCTTTCCAAGCTGCATGACGTGGAAGAATTCCCATTTGTCGGCACTCTCGGGGATGTTTTTGGCCAGTAGATCTCGATAGATCTCAGCAGCCTTTTCTTTGAGACTCTCTTCAAGTTGTGCAGAGTATTGGTCAAGATCTTCAGGCGCTTTTGGGAAGAGTTCGTCACTGTAGATGTGTTCTTCCAGCACCAGCATGACAGGCTCAATTGGTGGTCGTTTCTTCTCGTAACAGCGCAACATGAGTTCGAACAAATCTCGCTGCAAGGCGTCATGTACCGCAGCAAGTGCCTGTTGGTAGAGAGCATAATCGGTGACTGTCCATTTGTGCCAGTCGAACGCAGTTTCTTGCACCATCATGCTCTTTCTGTTGTTCTTCTTGACTTCAACCGGCGGTTCTTTCACGTAAGTGAAGGCCGCGTCCAGGGTATTGAGGTCAATCTCCTGACCTTGATACATTTCGCGAACGACGTCAAGGAATAGCACAGGTCTCGAGAATTGGGGCACGCGCCAACGAAGGGCAACCTCGGTGAGCAGTTCCGTTGACTGCTTGGATAACAGCTTGATACCTGAGCCTTCTTCAGGGGCCTGAAGTTCGTTGTCGCGCATGTCGTGAGCAAGAGCAGCTTTCAAGACTGCACGATAATATGCACGTGGATCTGGTGGTATGAAAACGAACGGCTCAAGCTCATCTCGCTGCACTGTTTCATGACCTAGCGGAAAGCCGCTCATATCAACAGGTTGATCAATGACATAGGAGTTATCTGCCTGGTCCGATAATTTTCTTGACATCTCTGAGTAGCCTGAGTCTCTACCAGTGGGATCATTGTGAGCTTTGAACTGAGGAAGATTGGTGCCAGGAGTGCTTTTTGCGAGTTCCATGTTCGATTGCACGATGGCAAGCATCATTTGTGAGATATCAGGGGCTTCCGACTTTTTCCATGCTTCGTAGGCATCTTCGGTATCAAAATCCTCGCTGTTGAGCGTTTTGCGAGTATTCATGCTCAAGCTTGTCTGGTACAATTTCAGGTCCTGCAGTGCTGCCCTCTCCGTCCACTGAGACATGTTTTTGTTGATATCCTCTTGCACTTGTCCATACGGAACTCCAAAAACTCTCGACACGACCAACGCCAGGGGCATGTCTTTCACTTCGTGGCTCAGTGGGACTTCGACCTCGACAGAGTATCCACCTGCTCCACCGTTTCGTGTTGATTCTGCCGAAAGATCGTGATCGTGCACAAGAAGCTTTTTTTCCATTGTGGCCAGTCTGTTCGCTAATTCAGGTCTATCCTTCGCCCAGTCGTGATCCTTTAGGATGGAGCTGATCAGTCGTATAAAGAGTGCGACGTGTCGATCTACCATGAATTTCCAGCTGTCATCGCCTGGTTCCTTTCCCTTTTGCAACTCTTTCGTGGCGCTCGAATAGAAAATCAGCAAAAGGTCTTCCACTCTTCGATCCTTCTCCATATTCTTGCGAAACGCTGGATTTTTGAATTCGTTCAAAAAGTAGCCAAAAGTGCGCTTAACCAGCGAATCATTGTATTCCACCATCTTCTCTTTCCCTATCAAAACGCCCGTAATCCGCTTATCCAAAGACCCCATGAAGGCATGTGGAAACTTTGTGCTCTTCGAGTCACGAATGAGTGAGAAATCCTTCATCAGATCCATGGTCGATGTGGAGGAGCGTATAACCGGCTTCGGAGCAGCGACATGCTGGACACGCTTTGCCCGTGGTTGGAGGAGGTAGGACAGGTAGGCGACCCGGATGGCATAAAAGTAGGCATCCTCGCGGCCGATGACCTTCTTTCGCGTATAAGAAGAATCTCTGCGGAGACGACTGTCCTGGACGACGCTGTTGACTCTCGATTTGTTCCCTCGAGAGCGGGACGCATGTAACGACATTATGTTGTGAGGGGTGGTGCTATGGTGAGCAGCTCAAAGAACAACAGCATGACATCCGCGACGCAGCCAGAAAAGGGCGACAGTCGAATTCCGCAAGATGTAAATCCTTCGATCTCGAGATCAAGTGGTTTGGTAACAAAACAAGGAGTGTGGGCCTGATGTGTTTTGGCGGGGAGTAGGGCTGTAGAGCGTCTACGATCGGACGGTGGATAGGGAGTGAGTTGTCAAGCCGTCTCAAACTCGGATCTGTAGAGAACAGCTGTAGATGTTCGGATGTTTGTATGTGTATGGTGCTGTGAACAGGTGAATCACGGCGCCTTGTTATGGCAGTGATTTCCTAGCAACGCTGACGAGAATGTGCTTGGCGTGGTGACGATCTCCCAGAGAAGGCTTGTGGCAGTCCGTGCTGTTTGATATGAAACCTCTCCTTTCGCCTTGTAATTTACACGGATTCCAATAACGATTGACGAAGCACCGTGAACTATCACATGTTTCATTGTTAAGGACGATGAGAAAAGGCCTAAGAGTTCCACTTTCCTTCAAAGCCTCCGTCATTCCCCCCCCCCGCAATAATACATTCGCGAAGGAGAGACTCGAGATCCTCTAGCCCCCAACATTGGCCTGAAAGACTGGCTACAGCTTTTCCTCTAAACATATCACCATCGCCTCAGCCTTAAATTTCTGTCCACCTCTTCTTGTCGTCGGCTGTCTTAAACTGCATCTCAGCCGCCACTAGTCATAATCCCATTATCTCAGCTCCGCCTTTTTCCACCATCATGTCTTCCCCTTCAAAGGACAAGCCGCGCCTCACGGAACAGGAGAAGAAAAACAACCACATTGCCTCCGAACAGAAGCGACGTCAAGCCATACGCGAAGGATTTGACAGGCTCGCCAACACGGTACCAGGCATGGAAGGCCAAGGCCGCAGCGAAAGTCTGGTCCTCAACGCAACCATCGAATACATGAAGCAACAAATCGCCGAGTATAAGGAAAACATGCGACAGCTGAAAGCTGCCGGCATCGACACTTCCGACATCGAAATCGCGAATCTGGATCCACCCGAAGACATTGACAGCCCTGTGGGGAAACAAATCATGAACTAGACGTTTAGCAACCAGGTTGCTAATTCGATTGTTTGCATTTAGTTTTTCCCAGAGTGGTTCGATGCCTGGGAGAGGCTCTATGAGCTATTTCCGGAATGGGCTCACGCTGCAAAGGAACGCTTTGAGCTCCAAAATCGTTCTTGGTCAAGCATACTAGAAGATCCCAGTAGCAACTTAATGGACGCCTGCACCGACAGCTCGGATGATTCAGGTGGGGCCATGGAAGGTGTTGAATTCCCGCCGCCTTCGTGCACGACTGGAAATGGAAGGAATCGAAACAAGCGAAGATCTGAGGAGGACGAGGAGGCTCCCTCGCCGGCTTGCAGTCCAGGCAAGCGTGTTCGATTGGAGTCATACAGGAGGGAAATGGCCTGGGAGACCAACTGATTGAAGAAGGTGTTGACGAAGGACAATGCATACGAGGGCGTTAGCAGATCAGGAATAGCAACGTCGGGGGTGTAATTATGTAAATACATCCAATTCAACAAAAAGGTTGCCAAATCCTGTCCGTTTCAGAAAAAAGCTCTCCAGGAATCTGATTAGAATTTAGGCATATGAAACTAATCGTGAAGCCCACGGTTCCTAACATCAATCCAGCGCAGTACAACTTGAATGCATGGCTAGTACATTTCATAAATTCGAGTTCCGTACCTATTACAACATAAAACTCAATCATCTGCCCTTCTAACACGATTACGATCAATGATAATTTCTCATGATAGTGAACCCAATCTAGCGGTCACGTGCCAGTAAACTAGACACCTTGACTTCCAACGATCACCTTTCGACTTGTTTCCTTGAACACTTGCATTAATTATCAATCATGTCTTTTAGTTTCGGTTTTAGTGGCGATGATATAGACGCTGATGGAGAGGAAGAAGTCCTTCATCCATCCCAACGCGCTACAGCTCTCGCTAATTTGCCGGCTCTCTCGACTGCAAAAAGTCATGATGTTGCAGAATTGGTAGGTCGATTTGTCTTGTTTTCTAAAGTAAACTCAACCTTTGATGTTACACTCTCTTTTCCTCGTTATGGCTCTCTCTCTTAGATACATATCCCTAATTGAGTTTTCTGCAATAATTTTTCGGTTTTGGGCTTTCATGGGTTTTCTGCTAGAAACTACATTCCTTGCCGATACTTGGATTATCAAATAGAAAGGCTAGATCCAGCTAATCCACAGTAGCTCGCTACATTTCCATCCAAATTTTCATACTCATACGTCGAGATCGAATCGTCGAGGGGCAAGAAACTAAGAATACCACGTCGAGAACTATTTGATATCCGACTTCAAATCATGGCCGAGGATGGTGACGATGCCACAGCAGCAGCTGGCCTAGATGACTCAGACATCAGAACGAACGTCTATGAGGGTGGTTTTAAGAGCTGGGAATGTTCTTTCGACCTAGCAAAACTATTACTTGATCGCGGACCGCGAAAAGATCTGGATGACCTTTGTAGGGTGGATCATGTTGTTGAGGTATGAGCTAGAAGGTAAGAAAATTGATGTATTTACTAACAATCTTCATCTAGCTTGGATGCGGAACAGCAATCCCGTCACTAGTCCTCTTCCACTACGCCATGACCGAAAAACTTCCACTCTACTTTACTCTATCCGATTACAATGCCTCCGTCCTCCGCTTAGTCACATTACCAAATCTCCTCCTCACATGGGCAAGCACACTTCCCGCAGACGAAGCACCATTCTCGCCCTCGGATCCAAATCCCCTCTCCGGACCAGAAGAAAATGGAGATCTAGAAATCACTCCTGAGCTCACCAAAACCTTTCTTTCCACTCTATCCTCCCAAGGTCTAAATTTAAATCTCATTTCTGGGTCGTGGACACCGAGCGCTCCTTTTCTCTCAATGATACCGACAGATCCGGAAATGAACATTCTTGTACTCGCATCCGAGACTATTTACTCGCCTGAAGCACTTTCTTCCTTCGCTGAAGCACTTATTGGCATCCTTCAACGCGTAAGAATGGGCAAAGGGATGATTGCTGCGAAGAGAATGTATTTTGGGGTTGGTGGGAGTGTTGATGCATTCAAAATCGAGTGTAGGGAAAGAAAAGCTATAGCTTACGAGATTGATAACCACAACATCGATCTGGGAGAAAGTGGTGGGGTGAGGAGGAGTCTGGTCGAAGTGCAGATGTATTAGACTTTATCGAAGCATGTATATGGAGAAACGTGAAGGTAAAGAAACAACATATTTGATCTTACTAATACTATGGTATTACCAAACCCAGCTCGGGTGTTCAAGATCCATCACTTCCTCTTCGCCTCCTCAGACTCGCGAACTTCCCTCTAAATCCAAGACTGGCACAGGTACTTCCGCTTCCATTCCTCAGACCCTCTCCAAGTTCTTCCAGGGTCTTGCTAGGAAGAACCAATCCACCATCCTCATCCCTTGCATTTTGCACATCCGGAATCCATGCCCAAGCGAAGACAGCACCCAAGGCCATCACACCTCCGAAAGCAACAAAAATATATCCGAGACTATCCGTGGTGGGGTCATTGGAATGGATGAGATGCAGGATAACCAGCACGATGATCGACCCTAGCTTTCCTGAAGCAGCAGCGATGCCATGACACGTACATCTGTACGTTGTTGGAAACAATTCCGCTGGCAACTTTTCGGATGGAATTAGATTTGCTTATAATAGTGGAATGATAGGCTTACCATAAAGGTCAAAGTGTTTGCTCCAAAGTTAAAGAGGAAATGACACACAGCCACCAGACAGATGGTGACGGCATGATTCTCCTTGTGAAAGACGGCGAAAAAGGTTCCTCCCGTGACAATGAACAGGACGGCCTGGGAAATAAACGAGTAGATAAGCCACTGCCTCCTCGGTACGTAATTAATCACCATAATGAAGAGGAGGGACCCTAGAATGGAAGCAATAGAAACAGTTTCCATGCTTTGTATCGGACTGCGCACAAGACTGTCGTAAATAGTCGCGTTGGAAACGAGAGTGATGGGATTGAGAGCATAAGTTGGATTCGTATTCCAACTCTGTGTTTCAGGGATTTTGGTATGGTTATCCCATGTCGCAAATATCTTTGCAATGGTGCGAGGATTTCCCATACCGATACCGAAGAAGGCAAAATCGAGTAGGAACCAGCATATTGACGCTCCGGCGAGGGTCCTCCAGTTTCCTTCGGCGATGAAGTAGCGGTGGAGATCGCGCTTTGAAAATTGCAAAGGTGTGTGAGTATCGTCCTCTTTTGCATTTGGGTTGTCATTCTGGAAAGTTATGTTTGGAGAACTGCTGACGCGGACGTTTCGATATACGCGTTGCGTATTGCGAAAAGCTCTTGGTGTTTCTTTCTTTACTTCGAGGTCGTAGAGACCGCTGTCCCAGATGAGGAATCGGAAGACGATGGCAAGGAGAGCTGGACCTGCACCGACGCCGGTGACGATTCGCCATATTCGGTCCACACCGGATATGCAAGTTGGGTCCTTGGGATTGATGCATTTATGTTGGAGATCCATCTGGTTGTTTACTCCAAGAGTGACTAGAAGTCCGACGAGTTGGGCGGCCAGCTGTCCTAATGGTTGCATGAGGAAGACTGCTGCCATCATTCTTGCTCGAGCTTTGGTTGAAGCCCACCTGTCATGTGAGTCAATCCCCATTATTTGTAAAAATATGCCAATAAAGGGAGTGGTATCTTACTCGGACGTAATGACCGCAGAGAGAGGATCTTTGACACATAATTAGCAACGCGCCAAATATATCACAGTTCGGGGACACTCACATTCTGCACCTATACCCACGCCCATTAGAAGTCTCCACGACGAGAGCCAACCAAGAATAGCCATATCGTTCCCTACCCCAGTCGTACTCGACGCAACCCCAATAGTAGAAAAAATCACAATGACCAACTCAATCCCATACAGCCTTGTCCGGCCATATCGATCAGCCAGATATCCAAAAAGGACTTGTCCAAGGATTGATCCAGCCAGTGTCGTTACATTGATGAGAGTGTCACGCCATGCGTTTGCGTCGTTCTGCCAATACACGAATGCAATGGATGGTAGAATTACCTAAAACTGTCAGCCTTGCTTCATTACCTATCAGTGCGACTAACGTTCGTAGCGAAGAGATTATAGCTATCTGTGAAGAAACCTGATGCTGCTACTGCAAAGACACGCCAGTTGAAACTGTTCATGTCAATTTCATCTCTGAGTCTGTTGCGGTCCTGCAGGTGATTGTTAGTATCGAAAATGGACCAATCGGAAGAAATCATACATGGCGTTCGTTGACAGACAGAGCGAGGCTCTCAGGTCCCAAAAATCCCCTATTCGTCAGTTTATCTGACATGTTTTGCTGCTGTGCTCTCGAACAAAGAATAACGATAAAGACTTCAAGAACTTCGGGTCTGGGTGCGTAAAGAGTCTTTCATATCGCACGCGCGGTTATACATGTGGCCTCAAGGCTGTGCAAAATTTCCACCTGGTTGAAGATCCCATCCTACGAGGAGCAGCACCGCCTAATTTGAGAAATATCTAGGAATCGTGCATAATCAGTAGATGACATCCAATGGACACTGCGCCCGTTCCCAGGATCTCACAACCAAGCTCATGTCACTCACCAATTCCTCCGACGGCTTCTTCCATTTTGCTGTGCATGATAGTATGTGGTTGAGCGTTTGTTCGTATCTTTGCATGAGTCAACTCTTAGCTTGAGATATTAATACGAGGCCTCGTCTTGCTTGCTCGTCGTTGTTGGGCGCTCTTTTCTTGTTGTTTTCTCCCTCGCCGCACGGCTGCCTTTGGAGTACTATCGAGGCTGTATAACGATCATGTTTCAACCAGTTAAACATCGAGGATCCCGCACGTTTTACTTCTTCCAGCCCTCCACGTGATTTTTGTACATGAGTCGAATCATCACCTCCAAGGCTCCAATTCTGTCGTCAATAGACATGAGCGTGCCCGGATTCTCAATCACCGAGTTGGCTCAAGCTGCTCGGAAACTCAAGGATATATGTAACGCTTTCTTTAACGAGTTCGAGAATGCGCCTGCGCGAATCTCTGAGCTGGTAGAAACATGCAACTATCTTTCGACTGTTCTGGAGGAGTTCGGAGCTCTACTTGGTGATAGCTATCCACAAGAAACCACCTTCAAACGCAAACTGGATGAGTGTTACACCTTCATCACCAAATACTCGGCTCTGAATCGGCAACACCAAAATGAAGCCGCACAAGAAGATAGGATCGCGGGGAAGTTGCGCAATACTGGCGCATATGCGTGGTACGATTTTTGTGACCGTGGGGTATGAGTTACCAACGCTGATGTTTTGTAAAAGGCAAACAACCCGCTTCAGTTTCGACGATAAGAGAGCACAGACGCTGAAGGATGGTCTGTCCTTGGAGATCCAGAAGTTTCTCACCTTCATTCTCCTCTTTGCGTTGCGTCGCACTGTTCCGGTTGGCGATGCATCGAGCTCTACTCTGAACTCGCAAAGGCCAACCATTGCGAGGCAGCAGGACCAAGAAAGACTAACACGTCCGTCTCGATTCGCGCTGGCGGCAACCGGTCAGACGTCCACGAACTTCATGATTGAAAATGAGGGAGACACCATCGAGATTTGCTTTCGAAGACTGCTCCGCTTGCGATCGCTATATGAGCGAGAGACAAGTATGGCAGCAGTAAATGGCCAGCCTGAGAACATCGCCCTCGAACCACTGCAACAAACCTTGGAGTCTATCTGGCATACCCTATGCGTCAGAGCTGGAGTAGCAAGGCTGGATGGACCTGCGCCCCCTCTTCCACGAGAGCCTCTCAGACTGCTTGAGGCACCAGCACAGAACTACAATGCCCTTCTCATAGAAATGACGCCTTCATCGATGCGTGCGCGACGTGACAGCCATGCAAGCTTGTTTTCGCCTACCATGGCAGCAAACCGCCCGGCTATACATCGAAGACTAGTCTCGGCATCTTCACCGCCTCAAACGTCCAGATCAAGTTCGTACCTCAACTCTCCTGAGATTGGCAGAGGTTCTGCCTACAATTCCCCACAAATGGGTAGACACTCGATGTCTTCCACATCCACGATCACGGAGTCGTCGCCATACCATGCTGGATCGGTTAGCTCCTTCGGAGCAACTCCTTTCGCACTTCCATTACCTGCTATGTCGTCACATGCAGCGACGATAACAATTCCCCACGACACCGGGGATCGAAAGAGGTGTGTTGATTCATCTGCTAGCGTTTTAAGAGCTTTGATCTGAAGAAGCAGTCATGCTAACTATTCCGGGTAGAAATGTGCAACAGAGGACGTTATTTCTCCAAGAATGGCGGTGCCGGCCAGAGGTTGGAAGAGCGCAACTCATTGAATGGACAGGAGAGAATCCGGCTCAGATCTTCCACCACCACATTCCAGGAGATACTATCCCACAAACCTTCCACATGTCACAGAAGCTGCGCAAATTTGAGCTGACTTTCGAGTATGGCCACAGTCATCACATCATGCTTTTTGAAAATGACCGGATTGCTGATGAACAGCAAATGCCCGTTGAGTACCTTTTCACCTCTACCGAGGCTCGCGATACGTTCCAAGGAGATATTCTCGGAAAGGTACATGCAGCCAGTTTTGATATGAATGTTATCTGGTCAGATGGTATCCAGGAGACCAATGCCATGGGAAACGTGGAAGGCATGGCGATTTTGGAGAGGATACATATCTGGAAGGACAAACAATGGCCATATCGACATACGATTTCCTTTCTTGCGAGCAAATCCAGTGGAACGCTCGAAGAGTACCCAGTGGCTTTCTTCAAGCAGGCAGAGCGGTCACACGGGACCGTGACTCTAAAGAGAAAAGAACGCGAGCACAGAGACAACAGTGCTAGCAATACTTCTGGACGAAGACGGTCGTCGATATTGCGCCGCTTTTCTGTTATGAGTGCAATTTCAGATGAAGCAATCGCATCGAGTCCAGTGTCACCAATGGGAAGTACGACAATTGAGATGGAGGGAAACTGTCTGAAGTGGCTTAGTATCAAATTTACTGGCAAGAGTATGTACATCCAACCTCGTTGATCGTTTGAAACTCACAATTTAGGTCCCGAGGCCAAGCTCTTCCTTCAGACATTCAACACCGCTTTGGAACAAGACGGGAAGCCAGCAGATATTCCATACCCAAGCGTGGTAGAGTTGGCAGACACAACTGCTCCAGCAGAGCTTCCAGCTGAGAGAGAACCTTCTGAGCTTGATGGTGTGCCATTTCGGTTGCATGCATAATGTGTGCTTCCGTCTTCGCTATCAAGAACCACGAGTATGTCTTTCGAGTAGCGTTTCAATATGTAAAAGTATAAAGATATCTCAGGAAAGAGTATTAAATTAGCTTTTTCAACTTGTAATGGAATCGGATGGGAATAAGTCTCACGGTCAAAGCTGGGTTATCAATGCATCGCCGCTGCCAGACAGCTTAGAACTGCCTCAACATATCCAATTCTAGATCGATACTTTACAATCTCCAGAATTAAATCGATAACGTTTTACTAGATAGGAGCGTAATGTTGAGACCAATCTAAAGACTTCCGAAGATGAGGAAGGCAAATACTGACATCGAGCTTGCGCATTCATCCAATTCGGCTTCTGTCCTGACATCTTTTTGTTGGCCATTCCTTAATTCTTTAGCAGCATCCAGTCAAGATATGGATTTACACGAGAGTCCATCCCATCACGTGTTCTGTATAGACGAGTATGCGCGTAGATACGAGTACATGAAGCTCATTCCCAACTTGGTGCATGTTCCTGAAAATTAGCTTGACAGGATATTCTGCTTCTATTTCTTGTTCCAAAGTTTTCTGAGAATCGCCAGAGACATCGGCTTATCATGTGAAAACACTCAGCACAACCACAGTGAGGCTATCAGTGCTGCTTCATTTTGACAGCTATGCGTTCTTCGCGAGCACGCTCTCGATCTCACCATGTAGTAGCAAAGTTTCTAACGTTTCACAAAACTATTTTGCCGGAAATTTGGCGCCCTTGATCTAGATTTGAGAAAGTTGTATTCGAGTAGTAGTTGTTTGTACCGAAGGCGCGACTACTCCTCACCCTCACCTCTCAACTTAGCGGTATCGGCATCTTCGCAAAGGGCCGTAGAGAGAGAGAGGAGGATTACGCAATCGCGGTCAGAAATTGGAGAGGTGGTTTGGTGATTAAACTGTATCGAGCCGCATTAGCCGGCGTGGCAAGGAAACAATCTGTGCAGCAAACGGCTGGCCGTACCTACGTTCGAACAGCTCTTATAACAAGACTGCGATCGAGTCTTTGGTGAAGTAGCACAAGTATCAAGTGGGATTCACTAGAAGCTGGAACGACTTCCGGAAGATGGTAAAATTTTGTTCCATGCACAATGGGCAGATTGGCATGTTGCCTGTTTTCGATCTAGGAGAATCAGACATGGCTGACGAATCGCGCTCTTTGGGGACCATCCCATGTGAGGACCACGTCATTTCGCGTTCATTGATCAAAGCGGACTGTGGGAGGGATGAGTTAATTTATAGCATATTATTATGGGCAATCAGAATATCCGCTCTTGCAGACCAACCGCGGATACGAAAGGCCGAGCAAATGTAATTGGCTGAAAGCTGCAATGTGAAAAGAGCACGTGCTGGTGGCGTTGAGACTCAGGCTCTTTTCCTCTTCCTTCTCCAAGTCACTCTACGTCACTCCCTGAATTTCTTCCTTCATCTCTCTGTTCATTCCAAACCATCGCCCAGCCATCAACAAGCAAGTGCTGCAAACACTGTGAGCCTGAGAGATCGACACAAGTCTGCCTCAAATAGTCGGAAAAAGGTCCGGCGTGCGGCGCATTTCTAATCACAGACCGCCTGCTTCTCCTGATCTCAATATAATCTCTGCATCCGCCAACTCGTACGTCATCTTCCTCCCTCGTTCCCAGCTCTCCCTTCATCCCATCTGCCTGGTGAGGTCAGCGGTAGTCAGTACCTCCATTGTGTAGTGATTCACTTGGCCCTATCCCGCCCGCGAAAACTACCATCGCGCGAACAGCAGCGACAGAGTGAGTGCAGTTGTGTCTTTCTTGCGCGAGCCGCGAGGGAGTTCATCTGGGCCCTCCGCCACTGAAAACCTCCCGTTGGCAGTTTTGCCAACCACCAAAACGACACACCACCCATCGCATCACCGTCCAACACCAACACATCTGCGCGTTCTGTCGCTGACATTCCCGATAGCCGTACCTAATTATTGTTCCGACGCCAGAAACCCGCGACAGATCGTGACCGAGACGCGATTCGGTTGGTGGAGGAAAACTAACAGGACTTCCACTTTGGAGATCAACCAAGTCGTCACTCGATACACCAACTTTCCCCTCGTTTCTGTCGACGTCATTACCCGATGGCAGCTGTGGCTACGAGAAGCAACGGCGACACCTCTCGAAACTCGAGCAGGATGTCGTCTCCCAAGAATGTCAAGAAGAATCCCAAAGCTGAAGGTCAGTACCACTCTAGTATATGCGCCATCATCCTATCACCAGTTACATGCCATTGCGGGTCGTAATTATTATCGAGTATTGCTTGTCGCAAACATTGCTCAATCATAGTTGTTGCTGTTGCATTGACCTCACGCTTCACTATCAATGTTGCGCATCGTCGAATTTCATCATCGCTGACATCTGCATGGCAGATTTACGCAAAGACGCCGCGCAAGATGCTCGTGTGTCTCCTTCCAGAATAGGTACGTTGCTGTCGCATAGTATAATCAACCATCGCTGACACCATCATAGAAATCGCAGAACCTGTCCAACCCCCAGAGCAACCCACCTCGGAGGACGCAAAGCAAACTACCACAACCACCACCGGCGCATCGAATGCGCAACCCCTCGGACCTCCGCCTCGGCCCTCGCAAGCGAACCAATCCGACCAACCAGATTATTTCAACCAAGTTCACGGCAATAACAACGGCGGCACATACCAAGCGGAGCCCAATCCATTCGAAGCACAATTTGGCAACCCGTCTACTGAGACTCCAGGCAAGAGTTTATTGCCCCCAGTCTCAAGTCTGACTTCTCCACAGCCTTTGCTAAACGCTGGCACTCCAGGTTGGCCGTCGTTACGATCAGGACCCTTGAGCCCTGCTATGCTTACTGGGCCTACCGGTGCTAGTGACTACTTCGATACTTCGTTCAGTCGTGGATTTCCAACTCCAAACGAATCCGGTCTGCGCACCGGTTTGACACCTGGTGGTGGTGGGTCCATGTTCCCAGCACCGAGTCCCAACTCCCAGGCATTATTCAATTCTCTCCAATCAGGAGGTGCTACGCCCAGCACTCTTGATTTTTATCGAACTTCTATGGCCTCTAAAGCTGCAACACAGAATACAAACTTTGGAGGACCCACTTCTCAGCCGACCGATCCTAACCTTCAGCAAAACATGGATCGCTCGCAACAACAAAGCCAGCCAGATGCTTACCAGCAGCAGCAACAACAGCAGCAGCAACACGCTGATGCTGATGCCGTCAATGGGTTGTACATGCTAGCACAGGCCAACAATGGCATACGTAACAACCCCAATCCATATCCCGTCGCAAGCCAGGCCCCTAGCGTTCAGACGAACATGGCACCAATGCAGTCCGGCATGCCGTCTCACAACACGTCACCAGTGGCCAAGCGAGGCGCGAAGAACTCCATTGGTGGGATGTCTAGTATGTCTGCCGATACGGCTGAGTTCTCTGACAGCGGCCAGAGTGAGCAAGCAAAGCCGACGACTCGGTCACGTGGCAAGAAGGCTACGGGCAAAGCTGCTGCAGGAAACGGCAGACGAAAAGCTGATGATACACCTGCGAAGGCCCCTGCCAACAAGCGGGCAAAGGGAAACAATGGCAATGTCAACACTGCCATGAGCATGGACGGAATGGACGACATGTCTGATGACGAAGGCCCACAAGTGGATGCGAATGGAAAGAAGATGACAGACGAAGAGAAGCGCAAGAACTTCCTTGAACGCAACAGGTACGTCTCATTCTAGTTCCATTACCTACACTGCGTAAAGCAGTGGCAAGATTCCTGTCAATCACTTGTCCAAATCGCCCGTCAAACTACCACCATTGATACGAGTTTGATTTGACATCTCGATTACTGATACTGACGTCATTCAGGGTTGCTGCGCTCAAATGTCGACAGCGAAAGAAGCAGTGGCTGGCCAATCTGCAGTCCAAAGTCGAGCTGTTCAGCACTGAGAATGATGCACTGTCACAGACCGTCACTCAGCTTCGTGAGGAGCTTGTCACTCTGAAATCACTACTCCTCGCCCACAAGGACTGCCCAATCAGCCAAGAGCAGAGTCTCCAAGCACCACAGCTGAACATGTACCTCGGCGCAGGTGCTGGAGGCCATCATGCAAATCCCTATGGCATGGGAATGCAAAATGGGCTTCCACCAGGAATGCAGATGCCGATGCCACAAGGTCAACAAGGCCAAATGCAGCGGAGGTAAGTTGGGATCAAACCCAAGGATAGTAAAACGACCCCATCTCCACACGACTCACACCACCGGCACGGCTTCCCGGCTAACTTTCGGCCCAGCTAATCGGTATCATTACGATTCACAATTGGATATCCTGGGTCCGAAATGTGTCCATCCTTTGATTGACCTTGCAAAGCCCATTCCTTTCGAATCCAACGAATCCATTCTGAACACTGTTCACTCGATGTGGCATACCGGAATATGCTCGTTGTTGAGAACAAGTTCCATTCATGTACATTTACGATTTATTATTCTCTCGGCATTTCACTGTCTTCGACATCCCCTATTTGGAATTTGGTGCATTTCGGCGGTGTGGTGGAAAATTCTGTACAACTCATTTCTTCCTGGGTTGATTTGGCCAAATGGGGCCAAAATGGAAGCGGAATCCTCGACACCGTTCCTGACGGTTGGCATACCGTTAAGAAATTAGAGTGTAGGAGTCCGGCTTCCGGGGAGGTTAAATACACATGGGTTGTTTTAGCGGGCGAATGATGACTGGGCTGGGTGATGGGACGGCAACTTCTTTGATATTGAAGTGTTGAGCATAATTTGGGCCTTGGTCATTCCAGAGCCTAAATGACTTTGTTATGGAATGATCGGGCAAGCTGTGTGCAGCGGAGTTCTTGGAGCAGTGGAAAGGTGTAATGTAGATTAAGAAGCATTGACGAAGTAAGTCCGTAGTAACAAAGCGGAACGATTGATTTAAGAGCACTCTTTCAATCCTATAACGCAGCCCTGGATTGTCTTGCGATTCCAAAAATAATTTTGCCAGAAGTTTATCGCCCTCAATCTGAAGTTAAGAATGTTGTAATTAATTTGAGCTCGTCTTGAGAAAGCGGAATTGAATTACGAACTGAGTATGACGGCAGCATGCAAAGTCGACACCTATCCAGACCCATGCTCTCAAATAGCAGTTGATTTCTCACTTGTCCCGTTGGTAGGAGTATTGACTGCAGACGCCCCAGAGCTATAAGTCCTTGGTTGCCTCTGAACTCCCGGCACCAAAGGCAAGTAAGCTGCGATCTCAGTACTATACCCACTTTGGGCGTCCGTATTCATACTATATCCAGTATAGTCCCCACCATTGCTTTCTCAAGATTAGCAAACGTTTCCCTCGAATCGTTGCAAGGAATGGAAGAGAGACTCACCTTGGACTCGCCACCTCCCTGCTACCGACGGTGAATAGATTATAAACATAAATATTCTGCGAATTCACCGTTTCGAAAAGCCGATCCTGGCATACTCCGCCGACGGTGGGCGCATCACCAGCGCAGAGAGTATAAGAGTTAAAGAACGAGTAAAGACCTGCTCCATGGATAACCACATCGCTTGAATTGATGATGCGAAGACCCCACGCCATCGCGCATTTATTCGATTGCCCATTGCAATGATCCCAGGTGGGGTCGCTGGGAAAGTTGCTTTTCATGAAAGGTTGGGAGGCTTTGATGCGGGGTTGGTAGTAAGGAGTTTCAGACTGTATGTGACCCATCCAGACATTTTTGGCGTTGAGGAGCTGATATTGGTATAGGGCGTTGTGTTCGGAGGCTGTGCCATAGAGCCATGTTGGGCCTTGAGATTCTATGAGGATTCCGCGGGCAGAGTAGATTTCTATCATTGCTGCATTTGTGTTGGTGGAGTGGGGGTCGATTGGGTGGTCAATATCGTGGTCGGCGGTCCTGCGAACGTTAAACCAGCAATCCTAGATGTCCCGCATATGAGGAAGTCCTTACCAAGCCCACACGTTCTCAAAATAACCAGAAGATTTAGGCGTGATATGGAGGAGCAGGGCGGCAGCCATGCAGTTAGGATTTGTGCTCCCATCAGTTCTAGGAGGACAATCTGCCAATTGCAAGAAGCTGTTTGTAGCACCACCAACGCGGAAATGGCAATCCCACATGCCTGCAGAACCTTGCGTGGACTCATGGATGTTCCACTCCACCAGTACTGCGCCCTTGGTATTACCCTTGACGGTGAACAGGAAGTCTGATAGAGTCAGCATCGAGAATTTGTTGACCAAATTGTTTGGCCTTCTCTTCGACACACATACCTGACATCTCGACAACTCCAACATCACCAGGTTTTCCAACCCTAAGTTTGTCAGCACAATCTCTCCAACGGTTTTGTGAGGTAGACTAACTGGACGACAGGCCACGGATTCATCTCATCTGAGAATTTCGGACCATAACCCATGATCTGACTCCAACCTTCGCCAACCATCGTTGTTCCCGGAGGAACGAAGATTGTGTCTGCCACCGCATATACACCAGCAGGAAAATACACGACTGAGCCTTTGAAGATAGCCAGCAGCTTGTTGATCAAACCTGACTGATCTCCTGTCCCGTCATTCTTGATGCCCAGACTGGTAGCTTGAATGACTTTTTCAGCCGACTCGTACTGTGGTTTCGACCTCTCGAATACGGTGCCATTAGGTGTCTTTAGTGCCGCAGGAATCTTAGTACTGGGACTCATGAAGTTTCCTTTGGACTTAATGATAGAGCCACTGCGGTCCATGACTTGATTGCCCATAGCCCAGGTGTCGATTGCGGACGTTTTTGGAAGCACTGGCGGATCGATTCCCTCGTATCGCACAATGGACATATTTTTGTCAGCGTCCTTCTTCCCTGGCTCATCGACTTTGAACGTTATGACCTTCAGATTCTCAATCACTATGTTAGGAATGCCAGCTGATGGGTTTTCCTTTTTCAAGACTATGCCTGCATCTTCTATATTGACCATCTGCGAATCTGGAGTGTTCGGTGTTAGTGCTGCTATATAGGATTCTTGTCTGTTTTGGAAAATGCGGTTGACAGGCTGCGAAGAGAAGCGGGGACAAAGCTGAATACACTTACCAATCAACGATATCGATCCAATACCTTGTTGGTTTCCGCTGTTGTAGTTGGTGATTTTGAACCCAACCTTGGTGGCTAGGATTCCGATGCTTTTCCATACAAAACCCCAGTCCCAGCCCATCCACACGGCAATGTTATTTCGCACGAATGTCATATGTCCTTTGAAAATGTTAAAAACAACATGTGCTATACACTTGAGAAGAAGAATATCTCACGAGCGGTAAACTGTTGCGAACCAACTCTCCAGCCAATGTGGCCATTAAAGATGTCTACATCGCAGACAAAGCCGCCACTCCCATTTTCTGTGTCGATTCCAACATGGCTCACGTCAGTACCTTCAGGCATGGTGATGTTGATATTTTGGAGTGAGGTGGCCTGAGCGACTTGCCAATGGATTCCAATGGGACCGGAATCGGTCATATCATTGGTGAATTGTCTTGACGGCATAGCGGTCATGTCGAGATCAAGGTTTCGGATTTGACGGAAGAACTGATATTTGTTTATTAAAGAAGCCATGGTTAGAAGAAAGCGATGATTACCTGATTTTGAGGGATGTACCAGTTTTGGCCCGGGTCTGACATTGTGGATTAGTTCGCTTGTACGAAAGAGCCCTGCTCCTACTCTACTCACAATTTGGTGGAGGTCCGCCATCACCCGGGACGTAAGGATTAGACTCGATCATTGCAAGCACTGCAGAATTTTCGGATAGACTGAAGTCTGGTGAGGCCACTATCGTTGGCTTGACAACGGCGTCGCCCACAAGCTGTGTGTAGTAGTAGTGAATTATTGGCTTCGTTATCAAGTATTTACCCCTCTATTCCAAGTCCATTAGTCCGATATTCTTGTTCTTCAGCATCTGCTCGAAAAAGAGAAGCGCTTACCGGAAAGTACACTAGAGCCCCTTGAGTCGTAGTAGAACCACACTGGGTAAGCCAGCCGCATCGGAGAGCCTGGTTCGTCAAGCTCATCTGTGAAATGGCACGGTTGATGGCATCGGTATCATCCGTTTTGCTGTTATTTGTGAGCACTAGATACCATCAACGAATGAGAACATGGACTTTTACCCGTCTCCTTTTGCACCGAATTTGGTCACGTCCCTATAGAATTGATAGTCGTTGGAGCCGCTCCATGGAGCCTGGAATTTGTTAAAACGTCTCTGCTTCTTTTATAATCTTAGGAATTACACACGTTGCTAAAGTGATGCAACATCTCGTTACCAAGCCAATAGTCCCCTCCCGGGGCCGCTTGAGATATATCTTGCGTACTGAGTTTTTCATATTCGCTGAGGATACTGGCATTTTCAGCCTCGCTGCTGACAGTCATCAAATTATGCGATACCCCAGTAGCTACATTGGGATAGCTGTAACCTTGGTCTCCGTCAATTGAGTTGAAGACTGGTACAATGTAGCCACAATGAGCATTGAAGATATAAGAAAAGAGCAAGAGAACGTGAGAAGACTGAAGAAGAACCATGATAACCAACCAAAGACGAAATTAGGGGATACTGTGCAACTCGCAGCTCAGGCGGATGTCAATAACCTTTTGTGCTGAACTTGGGTAAGAGAAACCTAAAATAGCTATGAATTTCGGCAGGGGCATTTCGAAGGATTATTGCGGTATTTCAACCAAATCCTGATTCCTTCTGAGATGGGCTCGTGGTAGCCGGTCTCTCGAATGAAGAGGGTGGCATATAGTAAAAGGATTCGCTAGATTAATTTCGGGATGGCAATTTGCGAGACGCTTACGCCACATGGCTCGATGGTACCTTGATACCGACGCCTTTGACACGAGGAGATCCTAGGGTTTTGAGCTCTTTGTACATTGAGATTGTGGATAGTTGATTTGGCCAAGATCTGATTGGGGGGCCGAAGGATGAGATGAGATGAGGAGAAATAAAATACTGATTAGGAGTCGGTTCGTCTCCCAGATCCTGTGAACGAGACGGCTGGTCGATTCCAGTAGACTTGGCTCTGTTCCTTTTTGAATTCATTATCATTTGAATGAAGATGGAGAACAACTTGAATGGGATGGGGGGGAAGAAGTCGGAGTGCGTTCCCACTTTAGTGGTTCCCAAAAACGTGACACCAATTCGTCGCGTCCCTCAGTTTCGCGACTCAAAACAATCAACAAATCAACAAAATACACACAATGACGACTTCACGATCCCTCTCTCCCGAAGGCCCTCCTCCCCAAGAATCTGCGCCAGGAATCCGCGCAACAGCCCTCCAGAAAACCTTCGACGGTGCCCTCAAAGCAACTCTCTCAAAATGCTCCTACGAGAACTTCGCAGCCTGTTTCCCCACAACCGCAAAGTATCGACCCGAAACCCTGGAAGGATTCTGGAAAGACTTCACAGGCAGATTGGGCCAAGTTTGTAAAGTAAGTTTCCTACTCTATTGCCGTCTTCCGTCCCTTGCGCCAAAGCCATGACTGACTCCGCGGCAAAGTCAGAATTCGAGATTATCCTCTCAGATCGCTCCGTCGTACCCTCCCTTAACTCCCTCGATCGTCTCATCAACGAAGCCAAAGCCCGGAAGGCGGAGGCGGAAGCCAAGGCACCAGGTGGGAAAGCTATACCACCAGTTCCACCTCACACCCTTCCTGCTAGCGATTTGGTGAACGCACATCTCTCTCCATTCTTGATAGACCAGCAGAATGCATTGAGTGGAGCATTGACTACCATACAAACGAGCAATGAGGCACTGGTAGCTACGATTACAAACCAGAGAGCCGAGATGGAAGCTCTTGTCGCTGGACTGGAAGCTGTGGTCAGGGATCTGGAGAAAACCGCAGAGATGCTTCAGGGCGATGATGTGCAAGGTTTGAGCGGGGATGTCAGGATGATCGAGGAAGAATTGGCGGGGTGAATGGCGGGTAAAAAGGGCCAATATTGAATGGAAAGGGCAACAACAATGTGCTGGCATTGCATACACATACGCGACATGTCACACGCAGTGCAGCGCTCACACTGCCTGCGTAGAGGGGTCCCTCGAAGAGGATCCACAATGAGGAGAGGACAGGGAGAGGGGGTTGCTCGTAGTGGGGTTAGAATGAGGGGTGCGATATGCGCCCGCAGGGAACGATGATCACCGTTGAAATAAGGAGGAGGAGAAGAAGGAAACCTCATGACGTTCGAAGTACCTGCATAAAGGAGGCAAGGATACACAGGCTATTTGGAGAGTGCGCTAAAGAAAGAGAGAGAGCAGTGAGAGTGCCCAAATCACCCAACCTCGATTGAAATAAGTGTATTGAGTAAAGGTGTGCTAGGATCTTGGACAATCCTTGGAGAACATCTGCATGGAGGAAGTGATATGTTTAGGCCTCATTTTATTGATTGAGAGTGGTCAGAAAATTTTGAAAAGCGCAGCGAGTACGATAGGAACACTGATAGCAAGAAACTACTTCATTATAACAAGAAGAACAAGTACAGTCTGCTCGCTCATAGAGCATGTAGGGGTATCTAGCTATCTCAAGCAAGGGACAAAGGGAAAAAGTGAAGGCGCAAAGCCATGCCAGACATCCTATTCCCATTCTTACAATCATTATCCGACCCATCCATATCCAACCACGAAACTCCATGCTAAGTCCAACTATATCATAATCCGAATACCCCTCAAACGAGGAGCGGGCTCACATAAGTGGCCACCGTAATTTCATCATTCCCGCCATGCAAGCTCTTGACCGGCATGGTGAATTTGCGCACAGAAAGGAAAATAGCCTTTCCCTTTCCCTTCGCGCTCGCAGCACTGCCCGCTTCCTCAGCAGTCGTCTCAATCCTGGATAGTTCGCCGCCAATAGTGGCAGTGCTATGCAAGCTGTTTCCATCGTGATCTGCGTGTTCGTCCCCCACCTCCGCAGAACCAGTTGTCCAGCGGCTGCTTCCGCTCGCGAACGTCGCTGCTGTGACTCCACGATCGAGTGGTGGTCGTGTTGTCATGTCCTCGTCATCGAGGACGGAGGCGAGTGTGGTTTTGATGGTTTCTTTGGACGCGTCGTAGCGGGGTGGGAAGAGCTCGAAAGGTATAAGGGTATCTCTTTTAACGTCGATTTGGTAGCGGTGGCCGTTCCGAAATATTATAGGCGAGGCGCGTGGTGACGAGGCGAGGAGGATAGGAGCACAACGGCGACGGAAGCGGCAGAGAGCATTCGAGCTCATCGGGGCGCGTTCTGGCGCTGTCTTTGGGTCGTATAAAGCGATTTCTCGAAGAGAGGTTGAGGAAGTCTGCCGTCGCGCAGTGTTTGGTCGTGAAGATGACCCTTCCCCACTGTCCTCTCGTACATCGGCAGGATCCAAGTCTTCGGCATCCTCATGAGCAGCCTCTCTGCGCACTTCACTGGCGCTTGTGATTGTGCGCTCCAGGTTGGTGCCAGGCGGTGCAGAGTCGTCCGCCAGGTGTGGATACAGTCTTCTGAAAAGCCTTTGTTGTTGAGCAATCAACCTCGCCTCCAACTCTTCATTGGTTGCTGGACTTGTTCTCTCTAACGCGCTGGCCTCAATCTGTCTTTGACGACGCGATCTTCTTGGCAGACTCCTATATCTGGGTTCACTGCGGTCCTCGAGTGGTTGGGAAATGTCGATTGCAGCACCTAGTAACTCCAGCCAGTCAAGCATGTTTTCATGGGTAACCGAGCAAAGCAGGATTGTTTCTTCCTCTACCCGTAATCGCATAACATATTCCCTTGATGGCTCGAAAAGCTGTGGATCTGTCTCCCACAATTTCTTGCGGGCAGCCTTTGGCATCATTTTGGCGAAAAATGACTTTGGGACGATTTCATGGCCATTGTAGTCCACTGCCAGGCCTATTTCGGCATGCTGAAGGCTGTAAGTCCTGAGGAGTCGGCCTTTGGTTGGAGACCCGGATCTGAAGGCACGACTTGATTTGGATCGGAAAATGCTGAGTTGTGTTCCACAAAGAACGGCATAACTGGAATACCAATGCTTATCGAGGGATTCCAGAAAGGGAGTCGAAAGTTCGAGCTTGAATGCTAGGAAGCCTTGGAATTGGATGGTGCAATCGTATTCGGGAAGTGGTTCAGCGCCAGAAAGTGAAGGAGCACTTTTACTTGAACGAAGTCGTCTTTGGGGGGAGGTTGCAAAATCGTAGCTTGGTGGTGCAGATTCGGCAAGGGAAGCTAGAGCATGTGTGTGAAAGGTGTTGTGGTACCCGTAAGTTTGGATCTTCCCCGAGGCTGAGAGCACCTCTCCTGGCTGGGTGCCGCCAGATCTAGTAGTGGTAGCCATTGGATCAGCGTCTCCAGGTAATGCTGCAAACGAAGGTGGTAATTTAATTGCAGGTCCTGAAGTGGGGGAGACGCAGTGAGGGTTTTGATGCCCGAGAGGCAGGCGTCCAAGGGGCGTTGCGGATCGAGTAAGTTGAATACAGGTCGTGGCTGCATTCAGCTCGCTTGCAGATGCATGGGGACCGTTCTCATTGTTGGTGGGACTCCCCGAATATAGAAGAATAAACCGATTTTGAGCTGTGATATGTGAGGGCAAGGGAAGAAGGGGTTGCTTTGATGTAAGGAGGAGTAATGGTGAATATTCCCTGGTGAAGTGGAAGGAGGCTTGCATAAAAGAAGGAACAACGTCTGCTGTACATAGTGTCGAGAAGTGAAGGATCGTGGGCTGATGCGAGTCACTTGGGCTCAGCTGAGACTGGGCCTCTGTTGGTCTCTGCTGGTCTCTGCTGGTCTCTGCTGGCCTCCCGAGTTGGCCTTAGTTTCAATTCTTCATCCTCTCGCGATACGTGGATCGTGTGTTCGGTCGCAGGAGAGAAATCGAAAGAGGACTCCCCGGTCAAACGCTAACCATGCAAACTCCACTTCCCGCGCAAGCAACCATGTGTTCTGTCAAACTCTGGACCGTGAAGTCCAACACCAAGACCTCCGTTCACCAAAGAAGCGAAGTCTAGATCCACGAACCGCGGCATCTTATCGGTGTGCATTACGACTCCCCAGCTTCGCATGCTCAAGTAACTCTTAGCAAACTTGATCATCTCCTGCGTGCTGCAATGATTCTTTGCGCATTTCCACACACTCTCTCTCCACTAAAATACTTCTCGGCTTCTTCCGCCTGCTGCCGTCTCCTGACATTTGTGACACCGCTCAAACATGTTTTTGCCGTCGTATGACATGGAGACACAACTTCCTCATCATCTCCGAACTACACCGACGCGTGAGCAATTATCCTGCCCTGCCCGCAGCTACTTCATCGTCGAGTCTTGGACTTCTCTTGTCGTCTTGTCCAGCGTCCGCAGCAATGGTGTGAGCGGTGGCAAACTACTGTTGCTGCATCGCTATGCGAGAGCTATCCTGTACGAGCACAGTCCGGCCGTATGTTCTGAGCAAGTCGGTCCTGAATCAGCTTCTGGAACCCGAATCTGCCCATTTAAACCACTGCGACAATTTCTTCACGTCGTTGTGGTACTGCCAAGCCATGTTTTGTTTTGCTCACGGCTATGATTTTTCCCTCTCCAATCTCCCAAACACCTGTCTCGGAAATCATCACAACCATTTAAAAATTTTCAACCTTGTCTAATATTTCCGTGCCTTTTCTCGTCGTTCAATGTTCAGATTGACGGGTCACGTGATTCATGATCAAGTTCGAAGATTCCGTAGTATCTTGTCACTTTGCTGGCACGGAAGAAGCAAGCAATTGATGGGGTAGAAGAAGCCTGGCAAACATCTCATTAAAGATCTCCTGTCTTTCGCTTGACGGAGTCAAGCCCCAGACATGGCGACGGCGATTTGTTTCCCTCAAGCCCTTGATTGCCACACTAAGTTTTTCACCACTCCAACGACGTACGCATCAAGCGCCTTTTGATACCGAGAGCATAGTTCTATGTCCCCATAGAGAACTTGTTGAAGAACAGAATCAGCGTTCCATTCTGCGTCCGACACTTTTCGTCGTTGTACCCAAAGTTCTACATTGATGTTTTTCTGTCCCAGATCATTGACGACATCAAAAAGAATTCGTTGCATTGTGCGGATCGCATATTTCCGAAAATCTTTGTCGCTGGCTCTTTCCGTTGAACAGTGAGTGTTTCGGACAATCTTTACTCGAAAGATTCCACCACTGCTCATGTCCCCCAGTAGGCTTGAAATCGACACTCGATATTCCTGGCTGAGTTCTGGCAGCCAAAAACAACATGGCAGTTCCATGGTAACGTCTTGTAAACAAGGGAAGTGATGTATCGAAGGCGGATAAGGTTTCATGCTGTGCAGGCCCACGTACAGAAAACTACCATCGAGTTCGATAGCTCTAATCATCGAAAGTGCACCGTTTTTCACAGCGAAGTCGTGCAAGTACTTGAGTTCAGAGGTTGTGGATATGAACAAGGTATTCGAGGATAAGTAAAGCTCAATCCCTTCGATCAGAAAAACTTTGCACGTTGTTAACAGACGTGGAAAACAGAGTGATACTCGATCGTCTGTCGGTACGTAGTATTCATTCGGGATTTGGACGAAAATACCATCGGGCTCGTGAAGGGCGAAATTGAGGATCAGCTGGACCAGCTCTAGAGGAAGATCAAGGAGGCTGAAGACGGGACTTGTGGGTTTCCGGCGACCTTCTTTGCTGTTCTGTCTATTTCTTCGAAAACAAGATGAGACAATGCCTTTCAAAAGCGCTCGAAAGGAACCGATTTTGTTTGTTGCCTTAGGGCTACTCGAAAGGTTTATCTGTCGTGCAGCTAATTCCTCGGATTAGCATCTTGTTTTGACATGATCGAAGCCAATAGAAATCTCCCATAGGCTTCACGAGAATGGCAATTCGTTCTTGAGATTCATAGAATTCCTCGCGACTGATGCTCAAGGACGAGAAACACGACAAAGGAAATAACCATACCTTCTACAGCACCAACAGCCCTCCGGGATCTTCTTTTGAGAATATCCGGACTCATGCTTCTTGACGCTTTGAATGAAGGTTCAGGGTGGTAAGTTGACACGATGGTGTTTCTCAAATTGAGGCCTTTGGCTGCAGATGCAACAAAGCGTCCTTGTCAACAAATCCTTCTTCCCATGGTAGATAAGATGCAATCCATCTTTCCAATGGTACCTAGGAGGATGTTATCCACCACAGTTCCATAAAACTTTTTCCTCCAACCAAGGTTCTCACATCCTCTATTCTCCGAGGAATTTCCCCACGACTGCAATGCTTCAGTGCAGAGAGTCGAACCCATTTTTGAACGTTTGATCTCAACAAGCCTCCGAAGGGTATCAATAGAGCTTTCTAAATATTCCTATGCCACTTGCTTTGCGTGGATTCGCTTCGATGATGAGCGTGCTCACAGGTTTAGGATAGGCTTCATCAAACCACCTGAAAAGCCTCTAAGATCTTCATTTTCCCTGAAAGTTTCAGCGAGTATGCATATCTCTTATTTCTGCGAGGAAAACTCTACCAACAGCAAACATAGACGTCACAACTCAGTGCGTTTACAAAAAAGTAAGAACAGCAAACTTCGCATCTCCATCAAACCCACAAAACAAAAAACAAATCTATCCCCATAACCTGCCAACAGACAACCTTAAACAACCAAACGCCAATCCTCATCTCGCTTCACCATCAAATAAAGCCCTGTCTTGTACGCGGCTCTAAAAGCCCTAGCTTCGATCTGCCCACTATAAACACAACACTAGCATCGTCCTTTCACATAACCCACTGTTTCCCATTTCGTTTCGAGGCTGGCCCTCTGAACATCATTATCAAACGTGCCAAACCATTTCGCATTGATTTGCGAGGGCTGTCGGATATTGAGGGTGTTGGTTGGGTGTTTATGTGTAATGCTTATGTTGGTTTCATGCTGTTGTGTGAAACGAAACACGGCAGCGGGTTTGTTGGCTGGTTTGCTTGATTTCGTTCTTTATTATTGCGACGGCTTGTCTTTAAGTGGGATTTGACTTGTTGTTGACTTGACCTTGTTGTTGTCTCTTTTGGTCTCTTTTCAGACTCGGATTTCGCTGTGTGAACAAGTCACCGTTGGCCTTCCGCCCCTCCATCCACGCTCTTGACGGCATCGACATTGTTTGTTTCCTCATTCATTCATCCATAGCAAATCCACGAATTGTGGTCAATCGTAAAATGCGTCCTCACATCCAAATCCTCCCCAGCATCTTCATCATCGGCGCCCTCGCTCAAAACAATGCCGCAACACTCGCAGTCCAAAACCCATCTCCAGCCACGATGGCAATCGTCGATGTAACAGTCACCCAAACAATCGAAATCGCAGATTATCCAACCAGTGCCACGGGCCTAATCTACGACACAAGCCCCGTAAAATCCAACACAGGTACAGCCCTGGCCATGCCAACAAGTGTGTTCATCACAGCAGCCTCAAATTCGACGAAACCGACTGTTGCGACGGCGTTGGCTGGAGGTTCTGTTGCGAATAAGACTGGTACGGCGAAGCCGGTGGCTACGACGAAGAGTTTGGGAAGTACACTTGATGTGAGGATTACGCGGTTGTGGGAGGGGCTTTTGGGTATTGCTGTTGCTGTTGTGGTATTTTGCTAGTTGAGGGAGTTTGGAGAATGTCGGGAGTGGTTTGTTCTGATACCCATGTTTTGTTTCCATGCCCTCCCTGCATTGGAATGGCGTACGGTGGTCGGATTTCTGTTGCTATTTACTGCCGGATTTGTATGATTGATTGGAAAAACAATAGAAATCCTAGAGTTTCGCATCTGACAATCGCCAAGTGCATGTTGATGTTTTCCAGTCAGGTCGTAGGATCCTTTGATATCATCGTACCCGCCGGCACATTCATTCGTTCACTCTGAATCGTCATACCGTGTGTCCATCATACCGCCGAGACTCTCCGCTGGTGATGGACTTCGATTCCATAGCGGGTCATCTTCGGCAGGCTCGACGTCTTGCAGCCACGCTGGTTCGTCTCGCAACGGCGGCTCGGCTTCTTCCATTTCGCCAGGCGAATGTACCTCGTGACGTTTCCTCAAAGGCATTTCCATATCAAAGGTGGGTTCTAGGTCGATCGTGCTTTGAGCACGTCTACGTTTGCTTCCTCCCAGGTTGTTAACCGATATCCACCGTTTTTCCCTTTGTACAACACCCAGCACACTGTGATCCGATCCAAAAGAGGAGTCGAGGTCTTCATGGTGAGCTTGGGGAGCCGAAATCCAGGACAGTTTTACACCTTCTTCAAACTTCGGTTGGTCATCCATGCTGTTCCAGTCATCACCTTCAGAAGTTTCTGCCTCGTCCATTTCCCATTCTGCACGTCTCTCTGTCCACGCCCTCCAGTCTGCGAATGATGATGTGCCTTGCTCGATGGTGGGGACGACTTTGGGTATTTTAGGCTCTACGAGATCCAACAGATTGGCAGTATTCGGTGTATCTTTGTCAAGTGACTCCCAGATCTCCCTTTCCTGGATTCGGCTGGCTTGTAAGTCCAGCAGCTCGAGATATTGGTCAAAGGCATCAACAGGCTCACTTTGACTTAGATGGCGCGTTTGTGGTGTAGGGTCATCATCGAAGGCCTCAGGGCTTGTTTGGCTGTCGCTGTTTTGGGAGCCCAAACGCTCTGAGGTCTCAGTCTTTTCAGGCTGGAAAATTTTGTCAACTTCTGAGTGATTGATCCTTTCTTGATGTCGAAGATATCTCTCTGCCTCTTCCACAGTGACATGGCGCTTCTTTGACTTGTTATCGGTGTCAATCTGGTAGTACCAGTTCACTTTGTGTCGTCGCGGTAAAGTGGCCCAGTGCTCAAAGGAATTTTCCTTCAAATTGAGTATCTTCAGCGCTCCTAGAACATCCCGTCTCCCCACTCGAGGATCAGCGGCCAGAGCCTGTTCAATGTTGTCCTTTGCTCTCAACCGTGATGTTGCTAGGAAGAGAGAAGTGTGCATAATTCGTTTAGTAAGATTCACTACCACTCTGTGGAAGTCGTCGAAAGCAGTACGGAAAATTGCAGGGCTTTCTTCTGCCCTGCTCAATTTGCTATGTGATTTGTCTGGCTTTCCAGCATCTTGAAAAGAGCGCCAATCCCAGTCGGGGTCTTTCGAGTTCATGAAGACCTTTTCAGATAATTCAATGAAGTTTGAAAGGTTTAAGAGCCCTGCTGCTGGAACTGGGCTGGATGTCTCTGGGGTTCCAGATTTTGTCGCATCCATGTTCAGGTGCGAATACGAGACTCCGGCATGCTCTCTCTGAGATCTGTCACCGGTCTCAGAACGATTTTCGTGTGGACTATGCTCGTTGTCCTCGCTGTCATGAAGCGTATTCTCGACCTCATCTGCCAATTCTTTGTCCAGAAGCCAATACTCTCCATGCTTTTTGTGCTCTTGCTTCGCTTCCCAGTTAAATTGATACCACGCAAGCGCATCTGCGCATGCATCCAACTCCTCGAGGCATTCTCCACTCACTTGAATTGCGGCGGGCATTTCATCGGCAGCGCTCTTGAGTCCTCCATGGAGTGTTCTCACATGTTGCACCATAGCATTCTGCATATACTCAAGGTAAGCGCGCACTTCTTGTTCTGATTTTTTGGAGCTGGAAGCAATGCGAGGAAGGTCATCACGTCCATAGCGAGCAACGGCACGGAAGAGGATCCTTTTGTCGTCAGTCGTCCAACTGGTTCCACCAAGATCTGAAGGTGGAAGATTCAGCATGGGGTTCAGGATTTCCAAGTCGTCGTCTACCGCTATATGACCTGCTTCAGAGATCATGGAGTTGAGTAATTTGCGGTAGTTGTCATTGTAACAGCCTTTCAGGCGAATGTATTTGCGTAGATGAGATTTGGAGTGGTTTGTTGAAGTTGTTGATCCCTCCGCAGAATCGTCTGGTTCCTCGTCTTCTTTAACCTTAGTTGCATTCTTTGCATTTTTCCTCCGAATCGGGCTGGCTTCAGGTACATACTCAGAACCGTCTGAGAAGTTTTCTTCGTCGTCGTGCCTTTCTGTATCCATGTTGTACTTCTTTCGAGGTGTCCATATGTGGGGATGGGAAGAGAATTACGTGCAAAATTCTGTTGTAAGCTTGTTGCTTGGAACTTGTGGTTGGAAAAGTTTTGTTAACTTCTTCAATCGCGAAGTCACGTGAGAGGGCGATTGTGTTCTGATATTGTTTCTCTGGTAATGATATCTGATACATCTTCATTCACACTCTTTGAGGGTGGATCCATGAAAAATTGCTCCCTCTTACATTCCATCTACTTCTACTTCATCCCGGCGATGCAAAACACGACCTGAAGCGATTCTCATGCTTTTTGGTCGACGTCCTTCGCGGCCATTGCATTCTTTAATCTGCGGCCCACCACTGATACATCGAACACCATGTATACAATGGAAGCGACGCGCTTCCTCCGCTGTTGCAGTCGCACCGGCAGTACCAGAGCAGATTTATCAAATTCGGCTTCGTCCTTATCAAGAGGAGTCGATACAGGCCGTACTTGCAAGCCTTGAGAAAGGCCAGAAGCGTCTCGGCCTTTCGCTCGCTACTGGGAGTGGTAAAACTGTATGCATTCGCTTTGTTTCTATCATAACCACCAGCTAATTCTCTGCCAGGTTGTATTCACACAGCTAATTGAGCGTGTCCCTCCTCGAAATGCCACCGCAAACCAAACCTTGATATTAGCCCACCGACAGGAATTGGTAGATCAGGCGTATCGCCATTGTGCCCTCGCATACCCAGACAAGCATATTGAGATCGAGCTGGGAAAGTCTCATGCGAGCGGAGCCGCGGATATCACTGTAGCGTCGATGCAAAGCATAACCTCCAAGGATCGCATCCAGAAATACGACCCCAACGCATTCAAGTTGGTCCTGGTGGACGAAGCACATCATATAGTCGCTCCCAAATATCTTGAGATACTGGAGCATTTCGGCCTTAGAACATTGCAGGACGATTCACCTGCCCTAGTTGGGGTTTCTGCGACCATGTCAAGATTTGACGGGCTCAAACTCGGTGCTGCGTTGGACCACATTGTTTATCACAAGTATGGAGACTATTTTGTAGTTTTCTAGGTGACAAGGCTGATGACTACTAGGGACTACATTGAAATGATCAATGAGAAATGGCTTACAGATGTCATCTTCACTACTGTAGCTATACAAGCTGATCTTTCTAAGGTGAAAAGCAAGACTGGCGGAGACTTTCAGACAGCTGCGTTGTCAAAGGCTATCAATACGCCTGAGAACAACGAAGCGACTTTTCTAGCCTGGAAAGAACGTGCTGGAGATCGAAAAGCAACGCTTGTCTTCTGCGTAGATGTCAAGCACATTCACGACTTGACGAACACTTTCCGTCGTCATGGTATTGAGTCTCATTTTGTGACTGGCGAATCCGCCACCAAAACACGAAGTGCCACCCTCGATGCTTTCAAGCGTGGCGATTACCCAGTCTTGTTGAATTGTGGTGTATTCACAGAGGGCACCGATATTCCATCTGTCGACTGCGTAGTGCTTGCACGTCCGACAAAGTCGCGAAATTTGCTCGTGCAAATGATCGGCAGAGGTGTTCGGCTGCATCCCGGAAAAGAAAATTGTCACATCATAGACATGGTGTCCTCCTTGAAAGTAGGCGTGGTAACGACGCCAACGTTATTTGGTCTAGATCCTGACGAGTTAGTCGACAACGCGAGTGTCGATGACTTGAAAGAGCGGCTGGAGCGCAAGAAAGCGGAATTGGCTGGTGCGACTCTGGCGCCAGCGCAGAGCTCCGGGTTTCAAGGAACCCTATCTTTTACCGATTATGACTCGCTCAGCGACCTGATCGAAGACATGTCTGGAGAGCAGCATATTCGGGCGATCAGTCCTTTCGCCTGGGTCCAAGTAACCGACAAACGTTACATCCTCACAACAAATAGTGGCAATTATCTTTCAATTGAGAAGAGCGATGAGGATGGTGAGTTATACCGCGTGGATTACACTGGAAAGATCCCAGCACCGCTCGTCAAGAAAAGTCCATTTATGCGACCCCGCACAATCGCAACCGCGAAAACATTCCAAGACGCTGTCCATGCCGCAGATAAGTACGCAGTCGAAGTGTTCAACTACATTTTCATCTCGAAAACGCAAGGTTGGAGACGAGGCCCAGCTTCGAAGGCTCAACTCGAGTACTTGAACAAGATTAGGGATAAGGACAATCAACTGGAGGCCGGGGATATCATGAAAGGACAAGCAGGAGATATGATCACGAAGCTCAAGTTTGGAGCCAAGGGGAGGTTCAATAAGTTGGATGCTGGGCGGCAGAAGGTTTTGAAGGAGCAGATGACGTTGGAGAAGAAATTGGCTGATTTCAGGGTGCGTGAGAAGGTTACTGTTGGACCGATTGGGAATGGCTAGCATTACAAATATACTCCTTGAGAATCAGATTTAGAGCACAAACCTGATTTTCCTCGATCGGTTTGAAAATGTTAACCATGGAGCAACGATGAGTGAACTTCTCATTGGGTATATTGACGTTGATGATATTAGTCTGGCTAGTAAGTATGAATGCCGTTAAGACTGTGTTACATAAAAATCGAATAGAGTGCACAGCTCTAGAACTTGAGAACTCGAAATATGAGTCTTGAGTCGAAACTGATTGCTTTATGTTTCTGGTAAGAAGATATTTGCCAGGGACTTTTAAAGTCTTGGTCTCAACTTGAAAACATCTATTCGATGTTCGATAGCTCCAAACGTCTGGCACCCTACTCAGTTCTTATACATCGTACTCTACTACGACGAGAAAATACTCACGCCAAACTCCAGCTCCTTCATACAATCGTAATGGTTCTCAGTTGACCATCTGTAAAAAACCGTTCAAACTCTTGGATGGGTGCTTCGTTCCAAAATCCAAGCGTTCTCATTCTCGTAGGCCAAAGTCCAATTCTCTCAAAGACAGTGCCATCTTATCCTGCCACAGGTTGGAGTAGGAGAGCGTACTTTGGTTGAATGACAATGTAGGTACGCACAGGTTCCTTCGTGGCGGCGACGTTTGCAACAGCTGGCTGTTCTCTGTCAAAACCTACCTTGCCCGTAGTTTCTTTTTCATGCAAGTAACCCACGTAACCTTTCAAAACCATACGACCTCGCGAGACTTGACCAAATGGATTCAATTCATTGACCAGTTCAGTTTCAGCGAGAATGACCTCTACGTCATGTAACGAGCGATCGGGTTCGGGAAAGTGCTGAAAGAATAAATTCGGATATAGTGGGCTTTCCATAGACGCCCAACTCCACGAGGGTACCGTCCTTTTATCATTGGAGCGAGTTGACGTTGATACAACGGACCAGCAAAGACTTTGCGGCAGTTGTGTACGAAAGTGACCAGCGAGATATTGCGAATTGTCAAACACAACGCTGAATCTTTTCGCAATCGCTGAGATGGCGACGAGCTTGTCCTATTTTTTTGTCAGTTGTCGTGCGCTGTAGTCCTCAAGAATTCGTTCCCGTCGTACCATAGCTTCTGCCGGGTTATCAATGTCAGCCGAGAAGGGGGTTGGACACATCCAATAGCTTGAGGTCACCATCGATTCCTAGGTCTAAGTCTGAGATGTTCTTGACTTCTGTGCACTCCCAGAATATGCGGTTCTGGCCGAAGTCAAAATTCGTGGTGAGAGCAATCGTTCCTGCAGGATCCAGCCCCTTATCGTGAGCGGGGATTGGCTCAACTCTTGTTCCAGAATATCGACGTCTTCCTCGAACAATTGGAGCATCACGCTGTCATTTTCTCATTTCAATCGCAGAGGAGACATCGAATTGAATCCTGGTCTCACCCAGCGATCTCTAGGCCGAAAGCACCCTACTATCGGGTTAGGGGCTCGAGATGCCGAAATGTTGAATACGCAATTTGTGTAGATACGATCTATCTGCGCGCTCTCAACCTGCCAATCTTTCACAGACCTTTCACCAGACTGGATAATGCACAAAGCGTCAATCCACAGGTATCGGAAGCCAAGAGAACGAGTGACCATCATAGTCTCGTAGAATATAGCGGGAAATTTTTCCTTGGGCAAGGACGTGCAGAACTCGGAGAGGTTGTCCGTGGTGAGAGTTGTGAATTGGGGTTTTTGCCCCAACTATAGGACAATGTGGCGTACTCCACTGGCTCATTTTGTGTCGTCAACACCAGTTTACCGAGTTCTACATCGATAAAACTGTTAGGCCTGAATGAGGGATCCCGGTGGGCACCGCAGTTCGGGTGCAAGCGGCGACATTATCTCAACAACGTAGACGCGAGGCGAAGAAGCATCGGATGTCCAGTTGTGGTAGAAGAGGTAGTATACTCCTCGACTGTGGTGTTTTGAAGAGATACTGCGGCGGCTTCACGCAAGCTAGATATGCCTTTGCTTCCGAAAAGCCGAATTGTGGACACGCAGACGTTATCTTCAGTGCCTTTCTGATGCTTGTAGAAGCACAGCCCGTATTGTGCAGGCCTTCGAAATCCGTCATCGCTCGTTTTCTTCCAACCAGTCTGGATGAGTCTATAACTGTGTAAATATAACATGACTTCTGGACAGCCAATGCGAGGGGAGAAGAGCATTTATGGTGAGGATGAGGACCGTTTAGTTTGCCATATGGTTTAGGAATTGCACCCCACCGTCTACGTTGTCTTCCACATTCGAAGCAACCAACGGAAATAACGTCTGGGTAATCTTCGTGTATAACTCGCACAGCGCACGACCATGTTCTTTGCTGAGGATAACCAGGCTGAATCTGTTATTGCTGAGCGTCGTCATTTGCGATGTCCATAGTAGTGGTGATAACATGCATGCTTACAGAAAGTCTTTGCAACTACTTTTTTGGCCTTTTTCAACATGTTCATGGTTCGGGATGCTTATTTTGTTCCGTGACGGTGAGTTTGGCGACGGCGGGGCAACGGAAAGACACTCTTGCTCGGCTTAGCCGATTTCGTTGTGGCTTTGAGAATGCGTCCCCAGCCTTATCAAATATTGAGCCATGCGGTCAACCATGTATACATTACGACTGGTTGTTCTATATATACCTCCGTATTGGAGCTTCTGCCCATGGGCTTGGAGGCTGTCCAAGAATCTATCCATTGTGACCAAATATTCGAAGACGATACATGTCTGCCTTTACCCATAATTGACTGTTCTCCCACTTTTCCACAATATGTCTTTCACAATGGGTCGATCGATGATAGTCAGACCTTTTTTCCTTCCCCAGTCAATTGCATCTTGACTGATATGACCACAATCAGATACAGTGAGTGTCGCCAGCTTTGGGAAATGTTTCACGAGAGTCTTCATGGAGACACCGGTAATTGCCGAGCCAGTGAGATTCAGAGTGTGAATATTCTTTGTGGTAGACAACACTAGGTTTCGTTAGCGTGAACAATATTATGAAGAGGGGCAAGGATACCTACTTCCAAGGTCGGCCACGAATTTGTCAGTTACACAGCAATCTTGATCGTAGAGATTATACAATGTAAGCTGCTGCAGACCAGCGAGCCTTTCATTTGACAACAGTTCTACTAATTTGGTCGCATCCTCTGGAATCAGATGATGTGGCTTTTGTGCTTCTGGTCCGTATATGCTTAAGGATGTGAGGTTCTTTGGCTGAAACGAGATCATCGATGATTGGTCTAAATCATGTTAGTCACTAGATTAAACATGGAAGGTTGTATGCCAACGACGCACCTTTTGCAATTGCCGGATCCTCGAACTGACCATTAAGCATTAGCCCAATCTTAGCGAACGGGTAACCTTGAGCATCTAAATGAAGGCGTTCCAAGGCTGGGAGTGGTCCATGGAACTGCCAAGTCTGGGCATGTGCAAGGGGGGAGAGGATGTCGTTCAAGATGATGTTTTTGAGTGACGGCGGCAACCGCGGCGGACGTAGGATGTAGGTGTGTTGTAATGACAAGGTCTCTAACGACTTGAGCCGTGAAAAGTCGATAGCGGGTGCGAACGCACTCTTCCATCCTTCGAGATGCAGAGAGGTAAGGTTTGGAGCACGCTCGAAAAATGTAGCTAAGTTAAGAAGCTCCAAATATGGCTCTTGCAGTCGTCCAAGAGGGAGATGCAACGTCAGATCAAGTGACTTGAAAGCTGGAAGGTCGACTTTCCAGTCTGCCGTGTTGCGAGGCGGGTTGACGTGGTCAACTTGTAGGTTCTCCAGTGTTGGGCGATATCTGACGATTTGTGTGACTTGGTCCAGTGTGAGTTGAATGGCACGGCTTATATTCAGTGTTTTTAAGGCCTTTGCCATCATTGCAGTCTCAATGAGAGTGTCCCCTCCAAATTGAGTATTTCCAAAACGCAATTCTTCAAGACCTTTGCAGGTAGTTGCCAGTGAGCGAAGACCTCTATGGTCGGAGAATCTGTGTATTCGTGCTTTCGTGATCTGACATCTGGAATACTTGATCAGAGCGATGACAGAGCCGTGTCTAACCGCGACCTGTTTGTCGTTGTTGATGAAGAGGTCCATGTTTGTCCACAGCGCCGGCCTGGACGTTAAGATGGCTTTCCAATGTCGGGATACACGTAAAGCATTCACAAGTTCATTGAACTTGAGGTAGCTCAAAATCATCTCGGCAATTTCCAGGGGCAGCTGAGAGAAGGGGTCCACGGCCGTTGGAGGCGAGAGTTGTCGATTAAGCTTGTCATGAGCGGCTTGCAATAGCTTCTGTTGCAAATTGCTGATTGGGACATTTCGAAGTCCATAGGCATATATGCCCAAGGCTGTTTCCAGTTTTCCTTGCTGCTCCAAGATCCTTCCGGTTCGGAGGTAGCCCTACTAGAAACTTAGAATACACCGTTCAACATTCAACATTCAGTCGAAGCTGTGAAATTACCCTTGGATCCTTCTTCGCAGCCTTGATCATGTGTCGGCCATCGATGAGAGCATTTTGAAGATTGTCAAGCTTCGTCCAGGCGGCAGCTCTGTGATCATACAATGTGAGGTCGAGCTGAGAGGTGGCTGCAATTCCCTATAACGCTATGATCAGTATTGTAATCATTCCGTCACGTCGTCACGTACTTCTGTGAAGGCGTCCAAGGCACTCTGGTATTCTTTTCGGCTATAGTATCGTTTTCCAAGCTCGTCATATTCGGCAGAGGACAGAGTTCGTGGCATCGTAACGCATTAGAGGATGAATGTAATTCAAGCCTGTGTTTCTTTCACGTCTGTCGCTGTCGTCGCGTAGAAAGTCAATATCCTTCGGCTATACTTTCCATTTCCGAACGCGACTCTCTTACTTCTTATGAAAACATCTTGAACTCACGAATCTCCACAGAACACAATCGTCAAACCAACACAAAAAGGTATGTCACAAGTCATAGAGAAGGTGCAGTCGGACAAAGAGCCTGGAGAATTCCTGACCATCTCGCGCTGTGAAATTGCCAGGAATCTATCGATATTGATCTTGGTTTGAATATGTTATACTAACTAAATATTGATGCTTAGATCCTACCCAACATGGCCAGCGTTGACGATATCTTCAAAAGGCCGGCTCTGCCATCGAAGCGCAAACTTGACGTCTCCCACGATCCTAGCCAGTACTACAAATCAGCCAAAACGACGGCGAACGGTGATGCTAAAGGAAAGACACATGCAACTGTCGAAGAGGAGGATGAGGTCATGGACGAGGCAGGGCCTGCTGCCCCGCCAGACGATGAAGAGGGGGATTATGGGCCGGACGATGAAGAAGGCCGATTCTTCGGCGGCGGTGTGGATGAAGGCACATCGGCAGCACTCGATTTCTTAGACGAACGCGAGAAAGAGGAGACGTTTGTGGAAGAAAAATACGATATCCCATGGCTACGGAAGCTCAGTCTCAACTTCGAGAAGCGTATTTCGAAAAATGCAGAGCTCCGCGCGAAATACGAGGAAGACCCCTCAAAGTTTATGGCCTCCGAAGCAGATCTAGATGCCGATATCAAGACCCTTTCCATCCTATCTGAACATCCAGAGCTATACCCAGAATTTGCGAACCTCGGCTGTGTGAACTCGCTGGTTTCGCTCCTAGCACACGAGAATACAGACATTGCTATTGATGCTATTGAGATCATCGCAGAGCTCATAGATGAAGACGTGGCTGCAGCGCCCGAGCAATGGGATGCCCTCGTATCAGCTGCCCTAGATTCCGACCTCCTAGACCTCCTGGTCTCCAATTTCTCACGCTTCGACGAATCCCAAGAATCAGATCGTTCAGGCGTCTACAACTCCCTCTCCATCCTCGAATCCCTCGCCTCACAACCAAACCTCGCCTCAACCATAGGTCAATCGCCCAGAATTCTTGAATGGCTCCTCAATCGTATTCAAATTCTCGAATCTCCTCTCAAACAAAATAAACAATATGCCGCCGAAATTCTGGCAATTTTGCTACAAACATCGACAGAGAATCGAGCCGCACTCACAAAATTGAACGGTGTCGACATTTTACTTCAACTACTTGCGCCGTACAGAAGGAGAGATCCCCAAAAAGATTCAGAAGAGGAGGAATATGTAGAGAACATTTTTGACGCTCTCGCATGTCTCGTAGACGAACCAGCGGGGAAGGAAGAATACACAAAGGCTGAAGGCATTGAATTATGTCTCATCATGCTACGGGAAGGCAAAATGTCCAAGCCTCGAGCGCTCACGTTGCTCGATCACGCCGTCAGCGGGGCAGCAGGCATCTCAGTTTGTGAAAAATTGGTGGAAGCACAGGGTTTGAAGACGGTGTTCGGCATGTTCATGAAGAAAATCGATAAAGAGATGGTTGAGCACATTCTAGGCATCTTTGCCGCCTTACTACGCTCACTTCCAGGCGAATCAGCGGAAAGAATTAGAGTCCTAGCCAAATTCGTCGAAAAGGACTACGCTAAACTCGAAAAGATTATCAGTTTGAGACGAGATTACATGGCTCGCGTCTCAGCCGTCGACGCCCAAATCAAGCTCGAAAAAAAGGGTTTGAGTAAAGAAGAACAGGTTGATTCGGAAGCTGAGTTCTTCTCCAGACGCCTAGATGCAGGGCTGTACTGTCTCCAAACAATTGACGTTGTTCTCGCCTGGTTGGTGGCAGAAGACGGAGGTGCAAGGAAGAAAGTGATCAAAGTGATGGGCGAACGCGATGAGGGCCTCTCTGACATCAAAAAGACCTTACAGGAGCAAGTCCAGGGCATAACAGACGAAGACGACGAAGCCAAGGCCTCGAGAGATATGCTGAGTACGCTGGTAGACTTCTTGTCATGATATGGACACACGGGATGTACAGAGTATGTAGTAAAATAATAGGAAATTGCCAACTTCACATCGAGGGCGATAAATTTCTGGCAATTTTTGAAACTATATTCCTGGGAATCTAGATACTATCCAAAAGACCTCATACTATCGAAACCGATTGAGTATACTGCAAAAATTCCTTGCGCTTTTGAAAATTATTTTGCCAGGAATTTAGCTACCCTCCAGTAGAGAACATAATATGTAGACCGTACGGAATGGAGTACGAAGATGTACCCCATGAGCTGAGAAAATGACAGGACTGCGTTGTGGAGGTGTTTGACTTCCAAGCCCTATCTTGAGAATGAAGCATTGGAAAGGGAAAAGGCGAGCAGAAGGAAGAGTGTATCGAGGGGATTTGAGGCGATCGATATCACCATGAAGGAGACTTGAAGATCCTGCTCCCTTCTGACACAGGGGCAACATCATCGATGACGAGCTGGGCTTTTGAAGAGCACTCTCTCAATCTCATCAACGTAGTAGCAAAGTATCTGGAATTCCGAATGATTGTTTTGGTAGAGATTTATCGCCTAAGATCTGAATTTGACAGTGTTACATTCAAGCCGTAATTGTTTGTGCTGGGCATCAGCTGAGAAACTCGGAAAGGGAATTAAAAGGATCCGAAACCCATGCTACTGTTCATTCTTATGCTTGAGCCTCAGCTGTCAATACGAGATGTTTCCAATGTCTGATGAATCTGAAGTTGAAGAGGAATTAGAACCAGGCACCCAAGGGAAGTAAAAATTCATTGCTGCTTGTTGTACAGGTGAGACCAATATCTAATGTGAACCCTTTGTGTCTGCAAAGAATACACAAATGCGCGTCCTTTTCAACATACATAAACCAGATGGTCAAAGCCAGATTCCACGCCTCCTCCTGCCTTACCACTACTCCCTACACAAATGCGATCGTAGGAGCTTCGAAATATGCTTTTCGGGTATGAGCTTCTACCACCGCCCGATCTTATCTTTTCAGTATGCGCGAATTTAGTGCTCGCCGTGAGGAGCACTAGATCGGTATCCAACAATCTTGAATCTTCCGAGCATCTCACCAACGGAGAAGAAACCAATAACCTCAGCTGCAATGATACCAGCAGTTGCGTATTCCTTGTTGCTTGCGTTTCGGACACGGGCGAGGATCTGGGATGGCTGTGCGGAGGATCCGTGGAGAAGAGTCTGAGGTTGTCGCAGGACTGAGAGATATTTTGTGAAGACATCCATTGATCTGAGCGTACCACGTTAGCTGGCTGGAGATGTGGCCGAAGATGTAGTGGAATAGCTTACGGAGGGCTCATCTTCTGCTCCTTTGCAACAATTTTAGCTAGCTCGAGACCAACTCGGGAGTAATATATCGTCGGTGGGATCAACGCTATCATTCATTAGCTCTACACATTTCCAACGCCTCAATTGAACGCTGCGTCACCAATTGGGCGTGGTCGTCTAGAAAACCTACAGCTAACAAAGCCAATCAATCGTCCCGTCCTGCCTCCAATTCCGCCGAGCACATTTCCCACAGTAGAGCCAACCTTAGTAATGGCAGACCCAGCGCTTGATGTCACCCTCGATAGACCTTCCGAGGCTTTGGATGCGGCTTCCGATGCTTTTGCTTTCGCGGTGTTGGCAGCTTCGGCTGTTGAGGAAGCGTTGCGGAGAGCGGTACGTGGGAGGGAGACCAATTGAGCTTGCCGGCGGACGGCGCGGGAGATATAGAAAGACATTGTGAGATTGCCCTCTGAGTTGATGTGGTCAGAGGTGTTGGAGATGATGTTATGGCGTGAGTGGAGAGTTTGTCGATGGCGCGGATTGCTTGAAGAGCGAGAATGCTTCGGGAGTGATAGGACGCTAGGACGGATTGGGAATATAAAAGTCAAGATGCTATTCATACTACAAATTTTCCAATTGTGAGACTCAAGATGCTTTGATCTCCGGATTAATGCTATGAATTGATTTGAATCTTTGCTTTCAAATAGATATCGTCATAACAAAGAATTGAGATTCACTCTTCCCCAGAAATCTATACACATCAACATCATGCACCTCACCAACCATAAAGCAAAAAAGATCGGGTAATACCGACAAAAATATACATTTTACAGCTTCTACCACCTCAAATCTTCTGTCGCTAACGGCCATGATCTATAAACACTTATGACACATTTCTCGCCATATCATTCCTGATCCTATTATAATCCAACAGGCACTCAATCTGTCCGACACCAGAGATAGCGACGTCCTTGTCCCACAATTTCCTCTGGGCAAAGTCCATGACATCCTTGGCAGTAACGGCGTTGACAGCTCTCTCAACCTCTTCAGGGCTCAATCTTCGTCCAGTGGTGATGATCTGGCGTCCGATATCCTCAGCGATGGCGGTGGTGCCGTCAAGGGAAAGAAGGATGGAGGCCTTGAGTTGGGCCTTAGCGCGCTCGGTCTCAGCTTCAGTAACGTTGAAAGAAAGGCGAGACCATTCACGGAGGGTGAAGTGGACGAGATCGTCAATAGCAGTGACGTTGTCGGTAACGAGGTAGATACCCCAGAGACTAAGGAAAGTTAGCTTTGATCATGGATATCAACTTTGAGTACTTACCCAGTATCGCTGTAACTCGTCGAGAAGCTCATGAAGCTGTTGGCAAGGTTGTGCTGGTGAACGAATGTGCTAAGCTTGCTGCCGAGATATGGAGAGCTACCCATGGCCTTGTCCCAGTTTCCAACAATAGCCTGTGTGACGAGAGCTGGGAAGTAGTCTGGATCTTTCCAGCTAACACCTTCGACGCAAATGGCGATGTTGGCGGTTGGCATGGTGTCGTCACGGATTCTGACCTCAGAACCAATGAAGTCAGGCTTTTCCTTCTGAAGAGCAGCGATCTGAGCCTGTGCGGAAGTTGGTGGTGCGCTTGGGAGCTTGGAGAAGTATTTCTCAGCCAACTCAACGAGCTGCTGGTGGGGAACACCACCGGCACCAACGAGAACCATACGGTCAGCAGTGTAATTGGTCTTAATATAGCTGTCCAAATCGTTCCTGGTGATAGACTCAATGTTCTCCTTGGGTCCGAGAATTGTGCGTCCGAGCGGCTGGTTTTGGTATGCGGTTGCGTGGAGGTGGTCGAAAACAACTTCCTCAAGTTGCTTGTCAACCTCTTCCTGCTCACGCAGGATAACATCTCGTTCACGCTCGATAGCTGAAGGCTCAAGCTTGGAGTTCTGGAGGATATCGGAGAGGATGTCAACTGTAGCGGGAACGTCGGAGTTGAAGGATTTGGCGTAGTAGACAGTGTTTTCTCGCTATGGATATGTAAGTTCAGGTCTAAGATGAGAATGGACAGCACAAACAGATGTGTAGGCGTTTAGGTGTCCGCCCATGTTCTCGATTTCGAGCTCCAATTGCTGTTGAGTTCGCTTTTCGGTGCCCTGTCCATCGTCTTAGCATCCATAATCACATCTCTTATCGATTTTCCATACCTTGAAAGCAAGATGTTCCAAGAAGTGTGCAGTGCCATTGGTCTTGTCCGTCTCGGCGCGGGATCCAGCATCTATCCAAACACCAACAGTGGACGTTTGTGCCCAGGGTGAGTGCTCAGTAGCGATCTAGGAGCCTTGTAAGCACTCAATGCCATCGATTGAAGCATTCCCAACCTACTGTGAAGCCATTGGACAAGGTGGTGCTCTCTGTCTTGCTGCCGTGGCTTGTGGGAGTAGCAAAAGTTCGCTTCATAGGTTGGACAGCACTTCTAGTCAGACCAGCGCGGGAGCGCATGCCCTGCTGGAGGTTGAGAGCGAGCCGCCGCGAAGCCATTGCGGCGGTTGATTATAGAGAATTGGATGGGTGGGAGGGTGGTGGGTGACGGATTCGAGGCGCTTTCGATGAGATGAAGACTGATACTCAGGACTTTGACCGTGAACGTCCGATACTCACCACGTGATCTTGCTGCAATTCTTTCCAGCCGTCAGAACAAAGAGCGAGCAGATAGATTGAACAAGAAAGAAGCTTATAAAAAAGCCTGAGAATTTGTTTATTGTATAGAAAATTCAAAGTAATGTGTTTGATCTAATTGGCTGTGTCCGGACTGCTCCGAATCGGGACCTCGGATAGACTGTCACGACTACGACGAGACCAGTTTGTGCACTTCATCGTCGTATTCGCCTGCATCCATCCATTGCGAGTAAACATGGCCTCAATTGCACGATCCAACATGCTCCGCCAGGCATTCGCAGCTGCCCCATCCAAGCAGCTGTCCTCGCGAACCGCCTCTACCCTCGTCTCCTCCGCTCTACGTACATCACGACTAGCAGTCCAGCAGCCATTGCGCTCCGCCTTCGTTAGAGATGCCATACCTACCTCCTCGAGGGTTGCTGCCTTCCATACAACTGGTAGCAAGGCTATTCTCCCACCGCTACCTCGTATGTTGAATCCTGTCACCCCACCAGCTCACAAACAGCCGACTAATTGATTGCAACAGAGACAATTAAGGGAGATGGTATGGAACACTGCTAGGAAACATGGAATCTCCAATTGTCTAATAAATGTATAGTGAACGACCCTGCGCCAGTCCCAGCCTCAAGCCCATCCCACGGAAGCTACCATTGGACCTTCGAGCGATTCATCTCTGCCGGTCTCGTACCTCTTACCATGGCTCCATTCATTGGTGGATCCCTCAACCCTCTCATGGACGGCATCTTCTGCGCAGCTCTATTGGCACACTCGCACATTGGTTGGGAAGCCATGATTGTCGATTACTTCCCAAGCTGGCGAGTGCCAAAGATCCGAGCTCTCTTGAACTGGACGTTGCGGATAGCTACCGTGTTGGTTGGTGTGGGATTGTACGAGTTTGAGACAAGTATGTGGAGTCCAAGTTATACATGGGGGTGGAAATTGTTTGCTAACTATTCGACAGATGATGTTGGTGTGACTGAGGCCATTAAGAGGATCTGGAAGGCATAAGAGAAGCATATCTGGGCGCATTCGCAATGGTTTTGTCGATGGATTATGGATGGATGGTTGTATTTATGCGTCTCATGTATACTGACAAAATGCGAGAAGTTTCGATTTTTACCTTGGTGCCCCTTCGATTTAGGTCTGGCCACGGAATGCGAACGACTTCTGGAAGAGTGAGGCCGCCCTTGTAGCGAAAGAAAGAAATGGTCAATCAGCTAGTGAGCGCATGTCCCCTAGAGCTTCCCAAAAAGATCACCAGTACGCTGAATGCCCTGTTCGTGATAACCGCGACTTTGCAAATTGATCTTTGTAGTTAAAATGGGATTGGTTGATCCGGGCAATATTCAAAAAGTGAATTACAAGCGAAGGTAAGTAGACTAAGATAGGAATCTCCAGTAGACAAGAATGTGTCGTAGGCACCAAGTATAGACGCGGGATATTCGGATCATACCAACCGAACTGAGCCATGAGGTCGACCTCAAGTGTTTTAAAAAGTTAGGTTTCTGTATTGTCAAACATGTCGAATGCATCGTCACTTCACAGATGCTCGTGAACTCTAGTCACTTGTAAGCTCACTTTCTCGCCTTCACACAGCAGCGCGTACCGACTATTCGCCAAGGATAAGTAAAGAGGTAGAGGTCTCTATTTCCGGTTATCGCTCCAACCTCGCCCTGACCCAAACCCCAGGAAGTTCCCAACCACGGCAACCACACCCAAACAAAACCAACACCGGCAGAACAGTCATATAACCAAAAGCGCCCGATTTTTCCAGCAATCAATGGGTGCTTGTCTCAAGTGTGGGACTTGCGTAATAGGTCGGTTAATAGAATAAAACCCAAATCCGATACCTAATTGATACTGGGTTTTCTCCGTGTACTTCGGTTTCCTGGGAAGAGAAAATAGAACTGGGTCGATGACTTGTCTGGAGTAATCAGTCCTATTCTCTCTTTTTGCTGTTCTAATTGTATGGGATTGTGAGGGATCGAGGTTTTTTTGGTGGAGGTGAGGCAGGTTCTGGTGTTCGAGCCACGTTGAGTTCACTTTTTGCTCGCTTCTTATATTTTGGTAAGAGGAAAGCTGCTTTGTGAGCTCAACGCTCTCTGCTTCTGGTAGTGAATTTATTCACATTCCAGTCCCTTGTCAGTTGCCAGTGTATTCAATCTTTTCAATGATGTTTACGGCTAGTCGTAAGTGCTTCGTGTCTTGCAGGATATCTTGTTCCCTCTCCATAAATTTATCCCCTTCCTTGCTGATTTGGTCATAGTCAGCCTGCATCTTACTAAAACTTGATCGTATGAAAATCCCGACTCGAAAAAATAGAATCTGACCTGAGCAATTTCTCCGACTTTCCCAGGCTTGTCTGAAAATGGCGTGGCCGGTAGCTTCACAACGTAACCTCTATCGTAAGCTTCGATAAGACCTTCACTTAAAGCTATGAGATCTGATTCTTTTACCTGTTCTAAGATTTAAACGCAACGCACTGATACCAGTGGCCCTCATTGCGTCTAGTCGCGAATGGCATCCTAGGTCGATAACCTCCATCAGTGATAGCAGACGTGGAGAAAAGCACAATCTGGCCACTCACTCAACAATCCAAAAATTCTCGCCGTCAGCGAGAGAGACATGTAGTTTGGACACCGATTTACTTGACCAAAATATGATAATGGAATCCACTCACTTCGTTGACGGCATTACCTCAGGCTGCTCTCTATTTTTAGCAAGAAATGGTTCATTCACACTCCAAACTCACACATAAAGGCTGAAGGTTCAGGACATGATTAGTCCATCCTCCAAAGTCGTCGCAATCATATACCCTCAACCCAGAACCGCCATCCCCACAAAGTCCAACCTCCTTGCTTCTTCCCGTTTCACACAAAGCAACACTTCCTCTCCTGCATACCACAAGCCAATGGGTTCGTCCACCTCCGCAATGCCCAACGGCCCGAGGTGGAGTCAGATTCTTGTACCGACGTCATGTCTCTTATCAGCCTGATAATGAATTTTCTTCGCATTGATACATATCGTCGTTCTGGAACACGTTTGCGTCACATTGGGGCTGCTCGCCGTGGATGTCTTTGTCTTGATAGCAAGATATTATACGTATCTTAATGTCTACAATACGGGTCGATTGATGAGGTGATCTGAGCTGGACGCCGCTTGTAGCGCGTGGTGGTAAGATTATTAGCTAGGATGGAGGTTGGAGAAAAGGACGGCGGGATTCTAATTCTATAGGCGGCTAATTGAAAGGTTGAATTACTGATATTTGGAACTATTATCTGGATTATGGTTAATGGAAGTGGCATTAATAACCTGAAAATACAGCGTTATGTCGAACTCACACTAATAGGCAGTTAGTGAAAATATTGGTTAGCCAACAAATCTGAGAATGCGTAGTAGGCAGGAGTCAATGGGACATGATTCGAATTTTGTCTATAGCTCAGCATGCCCAGCGAGCAACATGGCCGTCGTTTCTTCGACGCCATAACACAATAGCTCATGTGGTCATTGACAATCAATACCAACACTATCATATCATCAAGAGATATCGTTTTATCCCAATCAACAAACTCCTCCTATCCAGTGGACAAACACCTTCGCGATTAACGAAGGAAGTAATCCGAAGTCAAAGCAAACAGCCAGATGTTTCCGCCTGTAGATTAAAAAAACGCCTGTGGTAGTGCCTTTATTTCCCTTTCCCAATGCAGATGACAAGAACTCCCCGGACCGTTGGCTTTATAAAATGGTAATGTAGGTGTATAAAAGGGTGTCGCAAAAATGGTAGATCTGTGTATGCGAAAGACCGCCAGAGCAAAAGGGTATCGGAGGCTATGCAAATGATGATATGCCGTCCATGAAGTTCATCAGGATGTTCGTCCACGCTCAGTGTCGTGCACACTCGACCAGCCGGGCCGACATTGAGACCGCGTGCGTGGCCGTCGGGGTCCACGACAAATTGGTGCAAGGAAGCACATTATTACTTCGCTCTGCCCTTTCCCTTGCCTTTTGCGGCACCCGCCGACGTGATTTTGCTCGTCTGCATGAGTTCGCCAATATATCTGGTGGAGAGGTCAGCCGTTGACATCATGGATGTGCAAAAGTGGGAAACACATACGATTGGAGGAATGCGTTGCCGCCTTCAAGTTTCTCATGCTCGGCCTTCACAGAATCCACCCGCTCACATATCGACAGGAGACTTGCTTGGAGCTGTTTCGCTTGTCTGTTTGTTGTTAGTAACTTATAGGCCATGTAGGAAAGACACAAAACATACTCAATCATAGCTTGTTTCGCGCCTTGTTCTAATCTGTCGACCTCTTCACTACTCCTCCTCGGACTCATCGTTCGAGCGTCGCCTTCGTCGTACTCTTCGTCGTTAACTTCCACTTTGGTGTGACTGGGCACAATGATAGTGCCACTGGATTTCCGCGTATGAAGTTTTGGTCTCGGCATTTTCTTTGATATACCTTCAGCCTCGCTAGTTGATCCTGATCGAGAGGAACCGGCGGAGCTGTAGTGGTCATCAGTGTTATGTGAAGGGCCACCACCAAAGTCCTGAATCGCCGGGTGTGGCATCGATGAAGTTGGAGAGTCTTCTTGTGATGATGTAGGCGACATTGTGGTGAAATTTGAAGTATGTGTCCGTGATCCGTCCAGGGACAAAGCCGCGAAGGAAGTGACAAAAAGTTGTCAGAAGACGAACAGTGCTGTTCGTATGAAGAAAAGGTAGAAGACCGCGCGCCAGATACCCGAAGCGGGTCAAGAGGATTTCGGGTGCAACCAAGCTGGGGTGAGTGGTAGGAGTAGGTATCACGTATTTTGACGCTAAACGTGGAGCGCAAATGTGTGGACCCTTGAGAGGATTATCACTGTTTTAATGAACCCAAAGAAACTTGGCTCGGAAAATTGAGAGCAAGTCCGTCTGGGGATTTGCAAAGGATAAGGAGGATTGCCGTAATGGAGATGCGCGGTTGGTCGAGTCGGGGCGAAAGTTGTGTGGCCGTGGGTTGATGAGCGGTCCGTAACCTTGTTCGAAGAATTCACGACTCAAAAAGTGGTGATCGTCGTTGCAAGGAAGTACGGAAGCAGGGCAGTAACAAAGTAGACAGCAACCACAACAATTGGTCACAAGACTTTGGCTTTCGTCCGACGGATGGCTGCGGTAGTAACGGTAGCTTGTTGGATAGGGGTCCTCGATGGTTGTGGGCTATCAAGGTTTGGTTCGTGGAGCCTCCTAAATGCTGCCGGATGGGGACTGTGGATAGTTGAGATGGATTGATGAAGGTGAACGAAGGGTTCGATGATGGATTTCAATCGGAACACAACTGCTGGGCCCGTTCTTTTGATGGAAGTTGTTTTGCCTCTCCTTGCCTTTTCCCTCGCTACAGCCTCCGTTGGGGCCTACCAGTCGTCACCTTGTCCGTATTTCGAAAGTCTGTATCATTTCAAGTAGCTGCAAGAGTAGATCAGTCAACGGCACGCGGATTTCCGACCTCTCTCTGACAAGATCTTCGGTTGTGACGTAGTTGTTGTCCGCTGAGGCCCACGCTTCTCAGCTGCTGAGATTGCCTTTCGAGTCGCTTGGCGGTGGTGTCACCTCCCTGTCCCGCCATTCCCACCCCACCCAGGCTGTAAGATCTGTTAATATCGCCGCCGAGGCGTACATCTGCGACGGGAAAACACTCTGCCTCAAGCATTGTATCCAGCGGTCGAAGCTCGGGCGAAGTTGTTGCTACTATCGCTCTTTGTAAGGCCGGCAGAGTCTTACTCCAACCTCTGACTTTCTACTGTTCTTTGTTGATCTCCATTTAACCCAGACATCTCACGCTGAAGCGCGAGAACGAAACGTGAGGAAATTGTAGCGTCACCGGCACGAGGGACGATTCCCGTTGGTTGGCTGACACTTTGACCGTATAATTGTTGATCTTCATGGAAAGAGAAAAATTACGCTGCTCCCCCATGACACAGGAGGCTCTCTTTACGGACCCTTAAAAGAGATGGCATGAGGCGGCATTATGCATGGAAGCTCTTTTGTTCAGGGAATCCGAAAGTGGAGCAGCGTGGGAATAAATTACCTGATCGCCGTTACCGTTCGTCGGTTCAACGGTGATAGACGGAGGCTTCTCCTGGCCGCCGAGTATGTATCACCATCTTATTTAGATCTCTTAGCAGATGGTCCACGGCCCGTATCATTTTCCCTGGAATAGATGAGGAGATGAAATATCTCCAACTATCACAGATCTCATGACACCCTCGAAACCCTGTCCATCTACGGCCAACCCTTCGTGACGAAGGAAATCTGGGGGATTCAAATCAACCCGGTCGCAGCAGCATGACGATCAACATTGTACTTCCCTGGTGCCCAAAAAGACCCTGCATCCTCCGTGTCGGGAGGAGCCTTTGGAAAAGTTTCTTATGGAGCAATTTTGGGAACAGGTGAGCATAAAGTATCAATGCATACGTCACTGCCAATTGGCTTTGCCATTTTTGAAAACGAAAATGCCTACAACCAGCCTTGCAAGGGAAAGCGAAGTCGCAGCGGGTACGCGCGCATCTGATAGCAGCACCACGATTACTGGGACATCATCGAGTGGTGCTACGGCCAAAAGGAGTAACTCCCTTGAAGAGCAGGATTTTAAGCAGATGACCGGGAAGGCGAAAATACATGTTGCAAGTATCGTGAGGTGCAATCATCAACGAGACTCATCCACGTTGCTGGTTACTACTTGTGATCTTTAGCCAATGATTCACCGGCCGTCTTAAGATCGCCTTCTCCTGTCATCCTCTCGCGGGATTCCGTCGATTTCGTCTTCATCGAGCAGCTTTGTCGGTTATCTCACCCAACGAGATAGTGAAACGTGGGATTAGATTTCGATATCTCGACAACCAGAGTGACAGTAGGAACGTGGCGGTCAGCGAAGAGAGGAGTAGATGGAGAGGCACACCAACCCTACTCATCATTACCGACAATTACATTCACCTTGGTGAACCTCCCCAATCTGCTCATAAACCAGAAATCGATCGATTCCAACCATGACATCCCACAATCTCTAACAACATCACGCAAAAGCCTAATCTGTCATCTACCAAACATTATCAATTCTGTTCATCGAACCAACGAGTAGGAATCAAACACATCATGCTCGATACAGGATGGAGGGCGATGAAATCCTCGCAATATCATTTTGGAGACAGCCAATTTTTTTTAAGAGAGCGTGCAGGAATTGAGAAAACGCTGTCTAGCCAGACTGTGTCTCACCCCTTCCTCTCGGAGCGGGAACACACAATGTGCTGCAGTACATGTCGCTTCACAGTCTTGCCTTAAAGAGGTGTTAACGACATTTTGGACAGCCTTCAGGCCATCATGCCTTACTGATAATCCACCCCTCGCACACCGAAAAAGAGAGTAACCATCTCCAACCAACGCATCCCACCCAGCAAATATCTTCTTTCCCAGTCCGAAACATCACGATAGCAATAATCCCACTACATACCTAAGATCAGCACACCCGCATACACCAAGACACAATCCCAAGTACATATGCACGCAAAGGTTTCACAACTCAAAACGACCAAGATCTCATAACCTAAAACATGGGATCCGGCAAGAACAGCCCGCTAGGTGGATCGACTTAAAAAGCGCAAGTCTGCATTAGTATTCCTTTTTAAACGGCTGTCATGGTCAGTCGGTCCGAGTAAATTCATTCGTTTACTTGACATGGAACACATCATTACGGTCGGATACTTCTCCCGCTAATTCGGTTCCCGAGCTCATCCTAGACGGCCTTGTCATGAAGTATAGTCTTTTAAAAAGTACTAAAGGAAGGTCGATGTCCTCTTTGGTTTCGACATCACCCATTACCTACCTCTCTTCTCACATATCCGCTTGTCAGTACGTAGTCCAATCCCGCTATCTCTGCTACCGAGTTCGAGCCAATTTCCGCATACAACCGCAAAAGAGGGGTACTATCAGAGAGAAAAACTGGCCGTCCTCGAGTTTGGGGGATGTTTGAGTATGCTCAAAATCGCCGATATATCGCCAATATCCGAAAACAGAAAATGTGTACCCCGAAAGGTCCCGAATGATATTTCGATCATTTGAAACTTGACATCCTCAGCCACTTTTTCTTTCGTCCTGTTGAAAGCAGGTCAAGGGCCGCTTGTTACTGATTGCGCTGCGTTTACCTACTTCACATTGTCTCTCCCCCCCTCACAGTAAACAATAACCAGGCTGCACCAGTACAACGGATTATCTTCTTCGTCTATTGTTTGAAAAACTGGAAAAGGTGTCTGTGTGACCTTGTTGCAATTGGAGCAGATTCACCGAAAACCATCACCTTCAACCTCCAAGCTGATCAACCATTTCCGCTCAATGAGGGTCGTAACAGTTGCCAAACGAAGAATATCATAGTGGCTCTCCCCAAGGATGGCGCTGAGTAGAATTGAGATATTTCGAAACTGATCGGAAATATGCTGGTCGAACGTTCCGTTGTTAGTTTCGCGGTACTGCATAATGGAAGAAACGAGATTGAGGTATCTTGACCTGTTGCGTGTGTGGGTGAACCCAAACCGCCCGGGCTAGCGCAGCTGGGACTCCTTCCAAGCCTTCTTCAAGACTCTTCGATCGTGTAGGCCTTGTCTTCGTCGATGTTGGTACGGTACTTTCTCAGCTCAGCTGTTTCCTGGATGATGAAATGTTAGACATACGAGGGATTTTGGAAGAGATTCGCACTCCAAGTGTAAATTGGCTGCGCTCAATCTGGGAACTTGGATACGATCAGGGGGTGCCGTTAAGAACGTTTCATCCCAATCGACAGCGAGCGCAATAACTTCCTAGCAGTTTTTCAAAAACGTTTCTCCAGAAAGTGAGCTACTATCAAGGACAGTATAGAGTGTCTGAGAGATCTGAGACTATCTAGTTTCCAGTCTAACTGGGCTTGGAAACTTACTTTTAGTCACCCTGCTACGGAGTACCTTTCAAAGCTCCCGATCATCCCAATGACTGGATGTCCGCCGTGTTACCTTTCCTATTTCTCAACATCCACCTAGAAGAGTATGTTCCTAGCGTTTGTTACTTCCATTTGGTAAAGCGCCCAAGGAGCGAAATCGCGAAGCTGAAAATATCAAAGTCTATGCATCATCATCCCAACAGTAATACACGCTCATTCGAAATTCATCAATGCATTCTGGGAGATCTGGCCTGCGCTCTGATCAATACCACCCTTGAGGAGGTTTGAAGATGTGACGCTTGATCGAGCACAAGGGCACAATCGATTTAGACAAACATTCAATTGAAGTGTGTTGTTTCAATATATTGTGCTGTGAAAGCGCAGGAACTTGGTCAAGATGGCACCAAGCTTCAGAGATAGGAGATCCTCGTCCAATTACTGAACCCATTCCAGAGAGAAATCGAAAAGTTTCTCGCGAAAGCTCTCTTCAGATTGCCAGGGACTTATAGCCCCCAGTCTCAAGTTTAGAGTGATATTTCGACTTCAGTAGCGTCTCGAGGGGGTAGTGGACTGATGAACACAGGTAGCTGCAAGCAGGAGTTAAAGGTTCGCGAACCGTGTACTAAAGCTGCACTGCGCGTTCAAGCACATACTTTGGATGTTCGTGAACCCCATCTCTTTGGGAGCTAAAGAGGACCTCTTACCTGAGCTTCATAACCCTCGCTCCCATACACCGGATTCACAAAGGGCCTCGAAGCACAAGGACTACACTACCCAGCCAGTGGGGCACCTTCACACACTCAACAAGCACAATGGGTGAAGTATAGCTTATTTGTTTGCATAAGGGAAAGTAGAGAAGGAAAAGAAAAAAAAACCATATCGAGAGCCCTTTTACACGCCATCACTCACTGCACCCGCACGGTGAAATTCACCACCACATAAAACCGCCGAAAGAGGTAAATATAGGACATTGCTATCCATGACATGTTTACCCTATACCAGGATCGAGGAAGCTATCTTGGGGGATGATTGATAAAAAGCAATTTGCGCGACAAAAAACAGAGGGACAAAATCTGGGAGGGCAATCAGGTGCTTCTTGGGGGAATGGGTAGTATGAGTGAGTAATTGATGATGTTGTTTGTTGTTTTTGTGTGTGTTGGTCTAAAGGAAGCATGATAGTGAAAACCCCGCTGAGCCAATTCCTTCCCGTAGAAACGAAATAGACCCGTACGATAATGGAAGAGAGCACTTGATGATCAATCCATCATGCCAAACCGTCTTCCCACGCCACGCCAGTCGCAAGGTCCAGTATGAAAAGAGGGTATTTACTCGGCGGCCTTGGTCTCCTCAGCAGCTGCAGGTGCCGGTGCATCGGTGGCTGGCTCCTTTGCGGCCTCTGGGGCGGCCTCAGCAGCGGCTGGCTCAGCTTCGGATGAAGTCCAGAGGGTCTGTGTGTGTTAGTCAAGTTCTGAGCAATCGTAATTTGTGAACATACCAAGTTGTCACGGAGGAGCTGCATGATCAAAGTGGAGTCCTTGTAGCTCTCTTCGCTCAAAGTGTCAAGCTCTGTATATTTGTCAGTGAATTGTTCATCTTCGCGTTCCTGCTCTACAAATACGTACCAGCAATGGCGTCATCGAATGCCTGCTTGGCAAGGTGGCAAGCTTGGTCAGGCGCGTTGAGGATCTCGTAGTAGAAGACGGAGAAGTTGAGCGCAAGACCAAGACGGATTGGGTGTGTTGGTGCCAATTCGGTCAAGGCGACCTCGGTGGCAGACTTGTAGGCCTCTAGTGACTTGTCGGCGGACGTCTTGCGCTTGTCGCCAATGGCGAACTCGGCAAGGTATCGGTGGTAATCACCCTTCCTGTGGAAGAAAAAACATTGGTCAGCCTGGCTCGCCACTAGAATCGCATTCTGCCTCACATCTTGTGGTAGAAGACCTTGGACTCGCCGCTCTGGGCGGATGGAATCAAGTGCTTGTCCAAAACATCGAGGATATCTTCGCAGATACCACCCAACTCGGCCTCGATCTTCTGGCGGTATTCCTTGATGAGTGTGACTTGGCTCTCGTTGCCTTTGGACTCCTCCTTTTGCTCAATGGAGGTAACAATTCTCCAAGACGCGCGGCGGGCACCAATGACGTTCTTGTAGGCGACGGATAGAAGATTTCGCTCCTCAACGGAGAGTTCCTGATCAGCGGAGGCGACCGTCTTCATATTCTCCACCATTTCTGCGCACATATCAGTTTCCATCCCGCCGTTGACGGGTCAGGTATTACTCACCCTCATAGCGCTCGGCTTGCTCGGCGAGCTTGGCCAGGTAGACGGAGTCTTCGTAACCCATTTTGATGGATTTCTGGGGGCAAGATGTGTTAGTGAAAAGTTCAAGTTTCGAGATGGTGATGTTGTTGTCGTTGTGCGGAACCAGGCGCCAGAACCCTGTATTTTGATAATGCGCGCCGTCACAGCCCCAGTGAAGGCACCATGCGTAATGCGGTCTGTTCCGAATTGTGCTTCGAATCGGAGGCGCAAGGAGTGCCGACTCGTGATGCAAATGCAGAGAGCAGGCAAGGCGACGGGTTCACATGCTGTAGAGGGGTGCCGTGACGGGTTGGGATATCATGATCAGGAGGGGGGTCAGGAGCGCTGCAAAAATGGCACAGGCTCAATTATTGACCAGATTGCATTCCAGTACTGCAATATTGACGCCCTCGACGTGGGCGGTGATGGTTCGAGTGCCGTCTCTGCCTGGTGAGGACTTGGGGGCCATGTCCTCGACCGGTAGTAGGTTGAGAATGGGAATGACGAAAGTGAAGGGGCACTACCTTTTGATATCTAAGGATCGACTACTGCGAGAGAGGAGATTCTTCAGAGTCGGGATGCGTTCTTTGCGAGGAAGAGTGGGCAGTCTTGTGATTGTTGGTTTGTTTAGGGAGTTGTGATGCGGTTGTTGATCAATCAATCTTCTGGGACTTGTGTTCGTTGAACTTGGGAGCGGGCGTAGAGAGTCACGTGGTCGCTACTGCCTTCTATTCAGGCTAAGACGTATCGTACGATCTGTATCATCGTCGTATATCTTGGAAGCATCACGAATTGTATTCCATCACCCAAGAATCCTCCGTCGAACCACTCAGACACCAATTCTCACTCAAAACACCATGCTTCGAACAAGAATCGCCAAGGCTTCAATGCCATTGATTGCCCGTAGAACCTTCACATACACACCAAGAGCCATGGCTGCTGGAGACACCGGCTCGGGCTTTTCAAGACCTGGAGGGGCTGCCTCTGGGTAATATCATCCTGTGGAATGGATCCATCAACACAATCTGACAGACTTGCAGAGACGCCTTCACCAAACGTGAGAAGGGATCCGAGGACATGTGGATCAGACAGGAAGAGAAAGCAAAGTAAGCTTCAATGGCATCTCCAACAAGGCCATCAGCACTAACAATAGCACCTCAAGGCTCAAGGCTCTCGCTGAGAAGGTCTCCAATGCCCAGAAGCACATGGAGGAGCTCCAGGGCTACATGTATGTCAACCCCGCTCTTCCCACCAAGTCCTCCAGAGGCCACACTGACCTCACCCACAGCAAGGACTTGACAAAGGATGAGGGTGGCGAGAAGAACTAGAGGAATGTAGATTGTTGGAACGGCGAAAGCAGGCAAATTGCAATCACTGGGAGCTTTCCGAGCTGTTCACTTTTTGATTGATGTTTGAGCCATGCATGTAACAGCAAGTACTTTTTTCGTATCATAAGCATCACAACTGTACCCACTCTGCTCTGTATCTATTCAATCTTGCAGAATATCTACCTCGTCTCATCGTAGCAATGTCTCCCGCCTTCCCGAAATTATCCGACCCACACCCGATGCGACCATGATACACCTATACAAATTTGAAGAGAGGCATGAGAATGGGGGGGGAAGGATTATCATTCTCAAGAAGTCACACCACTATGATACATGCATATTTCGCAGACGGTTGTCTCACGTCTGGCAGAGGCTTGTCCAACGTCAACGTCATTCCACTGACATACGCCCCAGCTCTTCTTTGCTCAATTTCGGGAGCCGAGCCAAAGACGAATTGCTATAGAGGCTTCTCCCTATTCTCTCTTTCGGCTGACCTCTCGGATATCCAACTTCGTGGGTATTTTCCACCCTCTAAGCTACTTGATCAATTCTTTTCAATGCCCTGCCGTGTCTCTTGTGCAGGTCTCTTTCGAAAGCAGCATTGATGTGATATATGCACCTTGCGGAAAGATACTCCAACAGAATGCGGGATCCTTACATTTTCTTCAACTGGATTGAAAGTATGCAAGCGGAGAAACGGGTCACAACTTTCTAGCAATTCATGCACACCATTCTTCTTCACCATACATGTATCTCCAAGCAATGCCTATATTGGTTTCCAGCGCAATTGAAAATTGAGAACTTGATGTCACTTGGAGTAGTGTATGCAGTCAGCATATCCTGAGACTTCTCCATGCAAACCAGGTCCCGTTGGTTTCTGCTTGAGTGGTCATTTATCATACATACTAGGTAAATTCCTGGCAAGTCGCACATGAAGAGCTTGGTCACTTGTGGTATTCATTCACAATCAAAGGAACAGGAAAGTCTTCAAGTGCATGGCGTGGTATTATGACTACATTCTGTTAAGATGTCATTACGAGAATCCGTTCGAACTCATCCATCGCCATATCTCATATCCCATATCGATGTCGACCAGGCAAGGCCAATTCGAATCCATATCCCATATTCAAACTCATCGACCAAGTTCAGTTCTCCACCTTAGCCTTTCCCTTTCCCTTCGCCTTTTTAGCAGCTCGAGCAGCTTTCGCGGAGTTGATCTTGTCCTGCTTCTCCTTCTCGATCGCGGTCAACATGTCCTTCAAGACCTTCAGATCCGTCTTCCTCGCCTGCTCGTCGTCCTCGTCCGGACCTTCGTTGTTAGCATCGTCAAAAGAAGAGGGAATATTTGATGACGGGGATACGACACACTCAGCCTCTGGGAGCTTATTCTCCTCCTCGACCTCTGGGTTCTTGCTGTCCTCGACAACTGGCTTCTTGCTCTCCTCAACGACTGGCTCCTTGCTCTCCTCGACGACTAACTTTTTGCCCTTACCCTCAGCCTCTGGTTTCTTGGTCTTGCCCTCGGGCTTCTTATTCTCCTCCTTAACATCACCCTCTGTCTTCTTCTCACCAGCAACAACCTTGGCCTGCCTATCCCAAACAGTAACACCATGCGCCCTTCCCTTCTTCAATCCATGCTCCACATAGTACTCAGGACACTTTCCAAACTTCTTCTCCTCAGGATACGGGCACGTAAACTCGAGTCTCAAGCGCCTAGAGACCTTCTTATCGGGGAAGGTGAGGTCTTCCACCGTCGCTTCAAGGAAAGAATAATCAAGCCCGGTAATTGGCGTACCACCCTCCTCCTCCTCAGGAAAGAAATAGCGCTACGCCCTCGTCTTGAGATCCTGAACTTGAACGTACCAGTGCACGTTATCGATGTTCATCTCGCGGTTACTGAGGAGTGGTGGCGTGGAATCGAAGTAGTGTTTTGCCCATGAGAGGAAGTGGATGAGGTTCTGTGCGTAGTTGATTTGGACGTTTGTGCCGATGACGGGGCCCGGTGGTGGGACGGTGCCGTCTTCTGCTGTTGGGGGGATGTGGAGGATACGGGAGACAGTGTCGATGCCATCGAGGGGAATGCCGACGCAGCAGAAGTACTTTCCTTTGAACGGCATGATTGATTTGAGGGAACGGTTCGGGGCGAGAGGTGGGTTTGGGGATTTGGGTGGCATGATTGCGCTTGGAGAGTAGAGGGTTAGATAAGGATCTCTTCTCAGGAAGGTGTGGTTCAGGGGGAAGGTAGGAGTGGACTCACTATTTGTTGTCGCTATCTGATTCTGTTGGTTGGTGAGGAAGGTGAGAGGTGAGAGAAGGTTGTGAAGAAGGAATCGCAAAGTACGAGGGCCTTTGTTGTGTGCGTGACTATGGCCGTCATGGTTGCCTGTTGTTGTTTGCTCTTTCGCATCTTTGTTGAATGTTGTTGCTAGGAAATGTCGATGAGCTGGAGTTGACGCGTGAAGTAGGAATTGTTTACTTCCCGACTAGGAAAGTCAACATGTTTGGATACTTTGGGTGAATTCCATTATCGAGAATTGATGGCGAGGCGGGACTCGTAACACTTTTCAGGTTTGTTTCTTTCATCTACTTCAGATTGAGTCTTGTTAATTTCCTTATCATTTTGGAAAAAGTGGAGTACCATAGAAAGACGAAATGCGAGATCAAGATATCTCAACCCAGCCAAGCAATCTAATTCGAGCCTTCTTGAATGTCTGGCAGTTTGAAAACATATCTCTTGCTAGGAGTCCAACCACTAGCAAACTTCTTGACCACAATTCCAAAGCTCCTGTTCAGTCAATCGGGAAATCGTACAGCAGTCGAAATGAGAACGAGGAGTTCAACTTCCCGCCAGTAAAATAGCTCTAACCCAACCCGGGATCTATCATCTATTCATCTAGTCATCTATTCGTCTATGGTATTCGATCATGCAACAGTTCTCCAATGCCAAATCGACCACCAACAAGGCACTTCTTGTAATTCACTGCCCACACCGCCCCAATCATCATAGCCAACCTCTTCACCCTGTTCTAGCACTTCCAATCCCAGTGTCGCAAGCCTCTGCCGCAAGTCTTCACGTTCCTTCTCATAGCCATGACCTTCACGAAGTGGGACCTCCAGGACGAGTCTGGCTTCCATGCTGCGCTCAAGCCACGGAGTAACAGCATTGACGAGTAGGGCTGGGTGTTCAGCAGAGTAAATGCAGTCAGCAGCGAGAATGATTGGGAACGGCTTGAGAGAGGCGGGGTCGTATGTACTGGCTGAGGAGGAGCGAACAACAAGCTTCGGGTTTGTCCAATCGAGGACTGCTGTTGTGGCGCGTCCACCTTCTGATTCGATCATGTCTAGGTTCTGTGAGACGTTCTTCGCCGAATTACCCTCAATTTCCGGCAAGTCTGTCAATAGCACATCGGCTTTCAACACTGCTGCAGCGGCCATGCCCACAAGGCCAGTACCTGAGCCAAGTTCCAGTATGCGATGTTGTCCATCTTTGGGTGGTGGTAGCTCCATGCCACACAGTCTTTTTGCCAGCATATAAGATGACGCCCAAGTCTTGAACCCAAGATGGTCCTCTGTGAGCGACGGTTCGTGCAGTGATATCTCGACATGCCCAGTGTGCGTAGGTATTGTGAAAACCCGCGATATTGCTGGCATGCCTGTTCGACCCGATCGTTCTGCAAGTCTCAGACTAGCTTGATCCCATATCTCTTCTCTTTTTGCCTCATCTTTTATCCACCTAAGCTCGTTTGAGACTATCGAGGTCAAATATTTTGGGACGCCTTCTGATGCGATTTGCCGTCGTTCCGTCGCTAACTTTGGGCCCTTGACTTCCTCGTCCCATGATGGCGGCTGCAGTGAGAGGAGTGAGAGAGCGTGGAGTAGGTCTTTGGCGGAAGGCTTCGTATATATTTGTGGAAGATCGAATACTGATGTATATTAGGAAACGGTTCAATTGGAAGAGAAGGCCTATAGTCACCATGCAGAGGCTCTTGTGCAGATTCTACTGCATCAGACAGCGCGTGCGGCATTTGACTGAGTGGCAGTATAGATTGGCGGGTGGAGTATCCTATCGTATCGAGGACTTTATCGACGAAAGCGGTGTGGTACAAAAGAAAGTCTCGCCAAGAAGCCGATTGGCTCCGAAATCCGGCTTCCCCAAAATGGGCATATTAAGTTCAACCCAGGACATTTTGAAGTGTTGGTTTCAGTGAGATCAAAGCGTTCTCTTGAATCCTTGGTATGCTTGCTGCATGTCGAACTGAAAATCTCTGGCTTCTTCCTCATTTAGTCGGTCGGATGCTCGCATCTGATTGAGTTTGATCAGCCATTTGACAATCTCGCCCTTGCTGTCAAATTCCTGGTCCGTCACTTTGTTCGCGGATTGGATGATGTCGACAAGAAGTGGGTGTAGCATGTCCTTCTCGACCATGCCGATTTTGATGGCATCAAGTAGGGTGATAAAGTTCTCGGTAGCGGCTACAACGAGTCCAGTTGCAGCTTCTGAACCTTGAGCAGCAGATTGGCGAGAAGGGCCTTGCTCGACTGTTGCTGGTAGTCCTACTCGTAATCTTTCTCGGGCTCGTGGGCATTCCATCTATAACGAGGATGAGCAACTGTGCAATGCACTGAGCATAACCCTACAGGTCCTACATACTTCCCAATCGCGCATAAATGTCTCCAAGTCCCCAAATTCATGGTTGACAGTCTCATCCTGCAGATTCGACTTGTATTGCTTGAGCAACCTGTTGCATGTGTCTGTATATTCGGATTCGGAAACGGAGTCCTTAAGGTAGGCCTTTTCCAGAGCATCAAGGGTGATGATTATACTGTAGACTTCGGCAAGGGAATCGTATAATTCTCGTTCAGCATTGTTGGAGGAGAGCTTGACTTCCTGGTAGAGTGTATAGGTTAGCTGGTGTCGCGTGAAGCCTGGACGGAGAAGCATACTTCGTCAAGGTTGATTGTATTTGACAATGAAGAGGGAGTATACGAGTGAGGTGTCGGCGCGTAGGCCAACTGTCTTTGGGCATACATTCTTTTTTATATACAATTCTATGTATGCTACGATGCTATGCTGCTAGGAGTAAGAGCTTGAGCTTCCCCGCTGGGCGGAGCGCCAAGTGATCCAAATCGAATTCAAGGGTCCAGTTCTATCCAGAAAAAAATCTTGAAGACCAGCAAAAGTTGATCACCACGCAAATCCACTTTGTCACTCGCCAATATGGGGAAAACCAAATCTACAAAGCATTTTGAGAAGAATCACCTCAAGGACGCCCTCAAGCGCCGGAAGGAGGGCGCAAAGGTCAAGCAGCGACACCAGGTCAAGGAAAAACTCAAGGCCAGGAAGGCCCGCGACAATGAAAGGGAAGATGCCGAACCAGCCAAGCCGGAGAAGAAGGACATCACTGGCGAGCAGTTTAAAAATATGAGTGTTGACGAGTTCTTCCAAGGTGGCTTCGAGATTCCTGAGGAACTAAAGCCCAAAAAGAAGAGCAAGAAGTCAAAAGATGCGCCTACCACCACTGGCAAGCGGAAGCGAACAGAAGCCAAGGAAGAAGCTGGCGACGGCGAGGACAGCTCGGAAGACGATGTCGAGGATTTCCCAATTGGCGACGCCAGTGGTTCAGACGCAGAGTCGGAATCGGACGAGGAGGATTACGAAAAGACACTCGAGGCTCTCAAGACGAACGACCCAAAACTATACGCACAACTACAGAAGGAGGACGAGGCATTGTTCAACAGCAATTTCAACGAAGTCGAAGAGCTGAGCGAGGACGAGGAAGAAGAAACTCCAAAGAAAAAGCGAAAGACCAGCAAAAAATCAAAACCAGAGCCAGAGTCTGAGGATTCTGAAGACGAGATTGAGGGCGATGGCAATGAAGTCACAAAGGCTATGGTGGATAAGTGGGAGAAGGCAATGGCTGAGCAGCACTCCCTGCGAGCCATGAAAGAGGTTGTCCTTGCTTTCAGAGCTGCTGCGCATTTGAACGAGGAAGATGGGAAACAGTATAAATACTCCGTCTCGAACCCAGATGGTATGATGAAGTGTGTATCCTTCGTTCAACAATTACTAACTGCGAACAGTATACCACAAACTTCTCATGATTTCTTTGAAGCATGTTCCAGACGTACTTCAGCATCATCTACCGCCAAAGAAACACCCTAATGGCAAAATGTATGTCGTACGAATCTCAAAACAATTGCGATACTAATATCTAGCTAGCTCACTTGCCACCGACTCAAAGAAGTACCGTACATTAACGCCTCTCCTCAAATCGCATATTACCTCTGTCCATCATCTGCTCGATAATCTTTCCGACGCAGCCACTCTCCGACTTACCCTCACCTCGATCGTTCCACTATTGCCATACATTCTCTCCTTCAAGAAGGTCGTGCGCGATGTCGTCAAGACTGTTGTCGTTCTCTGGTCTTCTTCGAGCAGCGCCGAAGCGACGAGAATTGCGGCTTTCCTCATTCTACGCCAACTAGTTGTCATTGGGGACCCAGGAATTCGCGAGTCGGTGTTGAAATCGACATACCAAGGCTTCGTAAAGGGAGCCCGAAACACCACTGTCCACACTATCAAAGGCATAAACTTGATGAAGAACTCAGCTGCTGAGTTATGGGGTCTAGATTCTAACGTCGGATACGCCACTGGATTCACCTTCATTCGACAACTCGCTATCCATCTCCGAACAAGTATAACACAGCCGACGAAGGATTCCTACAAAGCAGTCTACAACTGGCAATACGTGCACAGTCTCGATTTCTGGTCTCGCGTTCTTTCAGAGCACTGTGCTTCCCTGAAAGAAGCAGAGTCCGGTAAAGAGAGCTCTCTTCGACCGCTGATCTACCCTACTGTGCAAGTCACAATGGGTGCGCTGCGTTTGATTCCAACATCTCAATACTTCCCACTCCGATTCCAGCTCATTCGCTCTTTGCTAAGGCTGAGTCGCGCAACGACAACCTACATTCCTCTCGCACCTGCTCTTTACGAAGTACTCACCTCTGCTGAGATGAAGAAGTCACCTAAGAACAGCACGCTCAAACCCCTCGACTTCACAACAAATATCCGTGCACCCAAGCTGTACCTTAAAACCCGTGTCTATCAAGACGGTCTTGGTGAACAGGTCGTTGAATTACTGAGCGAGTTCTTCGTTCTTTGGTGCAAAAATATTGCGTTTCCTGAACTCGCATTGCCAGTCGTAGTAATGCTGAAGCGATGGATTAAGGATGCGAGTCAAGAACAGACTGGGAACAGAAACGGAAAAGTCAACGCAGCTATGAAATTGATTGTTCAGAAGCTAGAAGCAAATGCAAGGTTTGTTGAGGAGAAGCGGGCAAAGGTGGAGTTTGCACCAAGAAATAGAGCAGGCGTGGAAGGATTTTTGAAAGAGCTTGAATGGGAGAAGACGCCTCTAGGCGCATTTGTGATAGGGCAGAGGAGGAGTAGGACCGAGAAGGAGAAGGTTTTGGAAGATGGCAGAAAGGCGGAGGAGCGGAAGAGGTTGGAGAGAAAAGCTAAGGCTGGAGACGAGAAGCCCGAGATTGGTGGAGGGGGTGTTGTTGATGCTGATAGTGAGGACGAGGAAGAGGAAGAAGATGAAGATGACGAGGAGGTTGGTGACGAGAGCGATTAGATCTGTCACTTATTGGGTTTTATGGTAGGTTATCATGGCAAGGAGTTTTGCCAATGGCTTTTTTCACAATGCATCAGATTTATCACTCCCAATTCCAAAGTCAAACTGCCTTTCGAGCCGCAATAGTACAAAACAACTCCTAGCATGGTACCTTCACGTACAAAGTCCACCCTAATCACCCTCCCCAAAGTATCCCTCATCCCCACCCTCCTCCCACACTCTCGCCCTCCGCACCATTCTAGCCAATTCCCCCTCTCCATCTGCCATCCTCTCCTCCCTCCTCTTAATCCCACGAACAAGATCCCTCCTAACCGCTTGCGCAACAATGAGGGCTCTCCGTTCTATAAAATCCTCTTCGCTATCAAATCGTGAGTGCCGTTGCCGCCCTACTTCAACGGAGAGATAGCGTAGTTTACCAGATATCATATTGAGGATTTCGTCTCGAGTTATTGTGTCCCGGGGTGGCCAGTGAAGGAGGAGGTAATCGAGGACCATGGCGTTGAAGGAGGTGGCGAAGGCAACAACTGTGCGTGTTGGTTTGATGTCTGGAGGAGTTCGTAGTGGCGTGTGTAGAGGGGTGATTAATCCGTATTTTGGTGGTTGGCTTGCCGGAGGTGTGCTGGGGCTAGGGCTTCTTGCGGTGGTAGGATGCTGAGATACTGGAGGAGTGGTTTCTTTGTTTGGTTGGATAGAGTGGAGTTGGGAGGTTAGTGCAGGTTGTCGAGATATGAAGGATGCTTGTTTGGTGGTGGGTGTATTATCGTTGTTGGAATTGGACCGGATTTGAGATGCTATTGATTGAAAGGGGGATAGTAGTGAAAATTGGGAGTTTCTCGAATCAGGCGTTACTGGGTGAGAAGGTCTAAAGCTTGAAGAACTGGCCGATTATTGTACAGCAGCAGCTGGAGGCTGAGATCGTAATGCTTCCTGGTTTCGCTGACGTTTTGGGCGATTCCGAGCTCTTCTTTCTTTCACGGCCTGTGCAGCAGCCATTACGAGTTGACCATTTGCATCGTCTGGAATAAAAATACCCTTTGCAGCAGCTCTACTCCTCCAGTCGTCAGGGTTCTCGGCATGGAGTCTCGCATACTTTGTGAGGGGTGCGTTCTTGGAGCTTGTGAGATCGAGGGGAATATTATTCACATACCGTGTAGTAGTACGGACCGCATGATAATGTCTAGGTTGCGTGTCTCCACATGAAACGAGTCTTTCTTGCCTTAGAGGTATAGAACGAGGGTACTGGATATTTTTTCTTTGCTGAGCTATTCCTTCGGACATGAATGCCAAGAAGAAGCACATTTTGGTGTTGATCTGTTCAAACGTACGAGGAAATTTATTTTATACCTGGGCAGTCAAGACAAACTGTTTCCTGTGATGGCTGCCATGCTGGTTGCCGTGGGTTTGCATTGTGTGCACGTCAAAGGTTCTTTGTTGGGATATTGCTTGTCAAGTTCAAAGAGTGCTAAGGTTTGGTGCCTTGGAAAGAGGTGGTTTGCTTGGTGGGAGAGCCGCGGGTAGTTGAATTGAAAATGGAAACTGGGTGTATGCTTAGTTACTCTTATCATGTGTAAATTTAGAGGCAAGACGCATGAGAATGAAATTGTGGAACAGAAAATTGACAGTAATTTTAGAGACTCCATCTCAAGCTTTTATAAGGTTTCCTGTCATGCCAGTCCCAAGATCTCGAGAATCCCGCTCTTTGTTTAGGATTCTGGCAACACACAATTGCCGTCAGGGGTTAAAATCTGATAAGATCTGGTCGAGGAATGCAAAGGAAGCCATTACGATCCGCGAAGGTCTTCTCTATCCATTCTTCCATATGCTCTTATTTGTGGATGGCTTGATGTCGAGATCATGGCGTATAGTCTGCAGGTTGCCATACCAAAATTACTCACCGAGTCCCAGGGATGGTCGTTTGGACGATGGATGTATATGTCTGAGGCGATCTAACGTTGATGGTAATGGATTTCTGTGACTTCCTTCTTTGGATGCCACGCGAGATCGTGAGAGCCGCACGTGTCTTCCCGCGGCCCGCCGAGCTAAGCTAACTCTCCTGGGGACTACGACAACTTCTCAGCACCGCGAGTGCAAAAGCGGACAGGAGATGCTGTGGGCAATACAAATTGATCATACGGACAAGGAGAAGCCGTTGACAGTGTCCAAAAAACATTTGAGCTTTGGGTGGCTGACACAGGCAAGAGCACGTGATATCAATTCTGAGATACCAAAAAGTGAAGACCAAGGATCGAACTTGGAGCTCTGCATGATAGTTCTAATGATATCCAGTCCCCCATATCTCCATCCAAACTTACGACGTCGACTCCTTCGTCTGCTTCACTTCGATTGATGGACAGCGATGATTGCATATCTCGCGGGTGAACTTACATCAAAGGTGCTTTGTGGAGGATACTTGCTTACTCAAACTGGAGGGCCTTGTCGCTATGCAGCTTGCCTAGCAGACAGGCCTCGGGTCCTAGCACATCCGAATATCTCCCAGAGAGCTTGCAACGCAAACACTAGTAATCTGCCCGATTGTAAAAATAGGAGGAGGCGATAATCTGAGGACTGGGACCGGCCCAGTGCGACTATGATGCCAAGCCTCTGAAGAGAGAGTCCAGAGAGAATCTTCCCGTACATCTAGCAGTCGCACTTTGCGGAATCTGAATGAGCATAGAAGGCCCAAGTTCGACGTTGAAGGATTGCCAACACTGCCCGGTTACAAAGAGAGAACGACAGTCACAAGAGGCTACAAAGAACAAATGAGTGCGCTTGGTCCATTATTACGGGAAGATACACCTGATCCGTCCTTTGCTATACGGGTTGCTATGCAATCCTCCAGACCACACTGGTATATTTGGGGGCTTCTCTTCTGGTGAGGAGAAGCATCACAAGTCATTTCTCCGCTTCTCAACAGAAACGAAAGTGCAACGCTTTCTTCATACTTTCCCATATACTTGAACACACATTAACTAGCTCTTTCCCACCTAATTAGGTGGACTCGATCTTCTATTCTTTTCCTTTCTATTTCTTTTCTCCAGTCCATTAGCCAAGAGAGTAAATTAAGGTCAAAAAGCATAGAGATATACGGGGGTTTAGTCTTGTAGTAGTCGGGGTCTTGCCTTCGAACTAAGATATCGCTGAAAGGTCGGTCTTGGAGCAAAGAGAGATGTTTATCTATGAAATAATTTGCGGGAAATTCAAGCAGAGGGAAAGATGTGAGGGTGGAACTACTTCAAGTTCCCAGACCCAGACAAAGGGGGCCGCGGATTCTTACTTTCGGGGGACGGCTGGGCATCTTGGAAGCTTAAGATCGATCCTCAATTCAGACACTCGATTCAAACATATGGGACAACAGTATGAATCTGGAAGGGAGAAAATAGGGGAAATAAAAATACTAGCATCCAGAGTGCTCTACGTGCAAGATATCCGTTTGCGGAAAAGCGGCGTGTCGATAAACAGGACAGCGGCAGGAGCAGGCTGAGAAACCTCCAGTGGGATATCGTAGCATTGAGAAAAAAAAGGATTGAGAGGGAAAAGGGCAAAAAAGAATTGATCGCGCCCAGGCTTGAACTAAATTCCAATGTTAACATTTGGACTGGGGATTTGATCAGTTTGAGGTATATGTACCTGGGGACTGCAACATGTTAGCATTGGAAAAGATCCAAAGAGCTCAGTGTGACATACCCTTCAGTGATCAGCACGACTAGACTTGCAGAGCAAGCAGTTGTTAGACTGACGTGATAACCAACTACCTGAATGGACATTAGCGTCTGAGTTGTACTCAGGTGGTGAGATTTTGAACTTACACCACGCGACCATTGGATGAGCAGCTTTTTGACTGCGTTCGTTAATATTATGTGTGCGGTGGGGGCGCTGGTGGGAAATGAGCTGCGGGGAAGTTCGGAAGAAAGTTGATTGGATCCCATGCTCTTGGGCCGGATTACTGGATCCGGCAGTTGCCCGTTTTCGCTCATTATTATTCTGTGGTTTGGGATTTCGCGTGGCACGAGATTCTGGGATCGACTTATTTGGTTGCAGACTACATCATTTTTGGAAACTCCAAGAATTTGCACATTGTGAACCAGGAAATACAAGACCAAGTTTCCACCATTCGGCACTTGGTTCTGCTGCCACAGTCCTGCCATCAACTCTGTTCCTCGGACAGACGACCACAAATCGAATATATCATTTTCAAGTTGGAAATGAGAGCGACGAACTTCTAGCAACATGGTTGGTCAAATTGCCATGAATATCAAGTCCTTGATATGAGATTTGAGACTCGGTAATTGCTCTCAGAAAGGGAGCAGAATGCATGGCCCAGCTGTGCTTTTGCGACGACTTCCCAAAAACAGGTACACCTCATGAATCGTTACATGATTAAAATTCGCAAAATCCGAGATATCTCAAAGTGTGGTAACGAGAGTCTCATCCCGAAATTTGCATTGAAGAAGTTTGGTAGAGACGATGATTACCCTAGCCGGTGGGAAATGCAAGCGGGACGCATGCAGTCAATTCCCAAACTCTGGTAAATACTCCTTTCGTAACCCATGGGATGGATATTTAAGGTACCAAGCAGACGGTCGACCGTTCAAAAAGCATTCCACCTCTGGGACCACATGGTGGGATTAACCAATTTATACCCATATTCCCAATGACGGCAAACGGGCTTGTGCACCAAGAATAGCATAGATGCAGTCTGGGAGTATGGCCGGTCCCTGAAATATCAAAGGCAGCTATATAGGCACAAGATGCGGTCCACATGCACTCGTCCTGGCGTCATTTCGCCGCCGTCGTCAAGTGCTGGAAGAGAGGTCTTCGCACTGGACGCCGTGTGGATGCCAGTACCACTCGCATCAACTGTGTGTGCATGGCTACCTTGAGTCTGTCAATCCGGTTTGGGTGACGTGTGTCCAATTACGGGATACGGGACTGTCAGCCACCTGCTGTTTGTGCAGGCTACTAATTTTTCCGTCGCTGGCTGCCGGAAGGTGATAGACTTTCTCGTGGTGCCGATGGAGGCGGTGATGTTTTTCGTACCAGCGAAGCTGCTGAAACGTCTGCACCTCTTGCTTGGGAGTGTCGAATCAAGCGGTCAGCTGGGTCAGCGACGGAGGCAAAACGCAGCGGAGAGGCGAGTCTCCCTCACCGACTCTGCCCTGGGTGGAGCTGGTGGACTGCTAGTAATTGGCATTGCATCTGAAATGCATCCTGACTGGAGATGCCGTGACAAAGGTGTGCAGCAGCGCACCAAACGGCCACCCATTTATCGGTCCCCTAACCTCACTTTGCGTCCACACAAACCGGAACCCTTGCAGCGTGGTGATGAGGATGATGATGGGGGGCGCTTGGGGCAGCATGGATGAAAGAGGTATTGAAATAGCAAAGCACTCGTCCTCCCTTTTCGAGCGTTTTCCCGTCTCCCCTTGATTTTGGAAATACTACATCTCAGACTCCCGCCGGTGGCTTTTGCACGACAAAACTCGCCCTCACCACCAACCATTCCCGTTGGTTACAGGAGGAGCTAGAAGCCAGATCGCCGCGGCCCACTCGCCAACAATCTCGACGCTGCTTGTGAAATACTGGAGAGTTTAGCGGCGGAACCGGTGCTCCAGACCAGACGTCCTGCACTTCGTCCTGCAAGGTGCTTTTTCTTCAGTCGCAGGCAATAATAATAATACAACCCCTGAATATCCACATTCTTGACTCTTGGACGCAATACAAGGTCGCACCTGCCCGTGCTGCTTTGCTTGCAATCTTCAAACCCTCTCTCTGTTTATCTCCCACAAACCTGCTCCCCGCCGTACATCCAACACCCTCAGCCGAAACTTGTTCGCTGCTGTCTCAAGTCACAAACCCAACCTTGAGACACCGCACATCACACGTGGACCACCCAGCATCTCAGAAGAAACGGCACTGCACCACAAGAATCCGGTTGCCTCCAAACCCGGGTTTTGATCCGCTGTACAAATACAATCACTTCTGCTGCAATCCGCGCGCGACAGCTGTTGTCATCATCCACACTGCAAACACTCCTCACCTCAAACCTGCCAGGGCATAAAATACACCGACCCCCGTGGTTCGCATTTCCTTCTCATCAACCACCACAATGCGCCGCGAACACAGCATAGCCACCACTGTGTACAACCACCTCTTTCCAGTTCCAACCGCCAATGATCCTCCCGACTTTGCAACCCACCTGGCCAAACACCTTGTCGCCGAGGTCCGCATCGAGACACAGCGCTTCTACGGCGGACTGGAAACCGTCGAAGCACGCTATCCGGGTCTAAACTACTTCTACGCACCGCACCGAAAGCGATTGGGTAGATTTCCGCACCATGCTAGACTTTTCCGCGCGTTCGACGACTTGGGATTGACGGAGCATGAAATCAGCATGTTGTGCAGATGGGAAGGCACACTCTGGGCACGCCAGCGGTACGAACGAGACGAGGGCATCAAAGTCGTGGATACTACGTGTGCTGAAATTGGTCCCTGGGTTGACAGGAGGCGAGTCCACAAGAGAGGCCGCAGGAGCAGTCCACGAGGGATCAAAGTCAAGACAGATATTGAAGTTGAAATTGAGGATGTGGGAATGGGAAGGAGTTTGAGCAGAGATGGAACCAGATCTTCCACACCTGTGCCTGCTGCCAGCTACACAAGACCCTTGCACATTCACTCGAGAACCGTTGAAATGACCGACGCCGAGTCAGCAGCTTCAGTGCAAGCTGGTTCTTCCACCGATGACAGTGATTCGGAAATTGAAGGTGCTGGTATCGCATTGAATCAACGTCTAATCGCTGCTGCTGCACAGCGAGAAATGCATCATGGCCACAGCGACATGCCAGTGGACCCGGCATGGGAACAGTACTTGAAAGAGCAGGCAGAGCGAGGAGAAATCGCTTTCAGCGGTGGCAATGTCTCATCCGGTGTTCGCGCAGCAGCATTGCAATCCGCCTACGAAAACTCGATATCAGCATCTCCCTCACCAGCACCGACAAGCAACGGCCTACAACCTCCTCCGCCATCGACAGCCGTTCAACAATAGACCATTTGTCTCACCTTTTCTACATTTCGGCTCTCACACATCGCATGCATGTCAATACCTTAATCGGCCACAGGCGTTTCCACGGAACAGGCGTTCATCACATTCACGGAGCGGGAATTTAATTGTCTTCACTACGCGTACAGAGTACCCCATTGGGCACGTACTTTTTGCTGGTTTCTTTTCCTTTGTCACATCTTGAAGCGTTTGGGTGGGATTCACAATTGGCATGGTATGCGGCATCTTTGCGAACTTTTTGCTCTTAACTCGTTACCGCGCGCGCCCCTTTTTGTAGATAGATATTTAGGCTTCTCCTTTTTGGTTCTTTTTGGGATTGGGAGGAAAAGACCACCGATGGTGGACACATCTTGAGCGATGTAATATTTTGAGCATTCTGGCTTTGAGCAAGCAGATTTAGCATTGGCATAATACCTATAGGTGGATGCATCAGATGCAGTAGGAAGAGAATGAAGATGATTTATATTCAAAACATTGATGTTGCGAGGCCCAAAAGCGAAGAATTTCATAATTCGTAATCTTGATACAGTGAGTGAGTGAGCGAGCCTCCCAAGCTCCTCTGATAGAAGATGTGAAGAAATAAGCAACTCGAGTCGAATGACCAAATTTACTCATAATTTGTCAAAACGACCCAAAGCATTTCCTTGGCTCTGACTTCAACTTCCTCGTTGAGGCTGGTAGTCCCCGTGGCACTCCGCCCCAGACTTTCCATACTAGGTCCACCAGGGAAACCCCTCTCATGGTCATGGTCATGGTCATGATCGTGGCGGCCTCTTCTCCCGCCATGCCTCCTATCACCAACGTCTCTCCTCTTCCCTTCTCTCTTCGCCTTCCTCATCTCTTCCTTCCACCCTCTATACTCTCCCTTGACACCCTTCTTCCACTCCCTCTTTGCATTCTTCTGTTCCCGCTTCCAGTCTCTGTACTCACTTTTTTTCCCGTTCTTCCACGCCTTCCTATCACCCTTCATATCCTTCTTCCTCGCTCTCTTTTCCTGCGCCCATTCTCGCTTCGTTTTTTCCTTTTCGGCCATGTGTAGGGCACGCACTCGTTCTTTTTCAATCTGTGAAGGCGGTTTGGAATGATTGGTACGGGCTGTGGCGGCCATGGCTTCTATCGCAGCGACCTTGTCGGCGAAGATTTTGTCGGTATCGATGTAGGTTTTGTCAGTGGAGGAGCTGGAATCTGTTGAGGAGGAGGAGATTGAGGCAGTGTCATTGAATTCTTCATGATCTTCTTGCTCTTTGTTGTCTGGGAGTTCGCCACGAAGGCCACAGGGTCCTCCTGGTGGTGGAGGCGGGCCAGGAGGCGTTGGAGGTTGATGGATGTTGTGCAATGAAGGATACTGTGGGTATGCTCCAGGCATAGCAGGAAGCTGTCCATAAGATTGTCCTAGAAGTGGTGGAATCGGAACGTCGGCATAAGTATAGTTGGGCATGTGAGGTTGAGGATAGGGCTGGGTCATAGCCCGGCGACCAAACGGTCCCCCACCGGCTCCAAACGGACTACCGCCCGCTCCAAATGGTCCTCCATTCCCTCCAAATGGCCCTCCATTGTTTCCAAAGGGGCCATTCCGTCCACTAACACAAGGCCCGCCGAAAGAACCGCCACCAAAGGACCCTCTGCCCGAAGGATCTCTCCCTCCACCTCGCCACGCCCATGGAGGTGAGGCAGCCTTTTGTGCAATTACGTCTCCTAGTTGCTCAAATTTCCTTCCCTTTTCCTCTCCCCATTTCCCCCAAAATTCGCCTTTTTCTCGACCCCAATCTCCCCATTTTCTGCCCTGATGCTCGCCCCATCTTCCCCATTTCCGGCCGAACTGATCTCCCCATTCTTGCCATGTTGGAGGTCTTGAGGGCCTCTCGTTTGGACGATGAAATTGTGACGGATCCGATTGCGTTCGCGAATAGTCTGCACGAGTAGTGTCGTGAGTTGATTCTCTGGGAACAGAATCATCATCGTTGATGCCAAGAGCAGCAAGGCGAGATGCTACACTCTCCATAGACTCGTTATGCTTCTTTGGCTCTGGTACTGCTGTTGTCAGAGGCTCAATATATGGCACCATAGCCTGAGCAGCTGCGTGAGCAGCACCATTGGCGGCGGCTGGGACATCGATTCCAGCCTTGGAGTTGCGCAAGACCTCTTCTAAGATAGCCTTGCGAATCACTGGGTTACTCATGTTGACGAGGTCGGCCAGCTGCGTAAGATCTGTAATCTGGACCTGTAGACCGCGGGGGTTGAAGAAATGTGTATTGCTCAAGGCAATATATGCAGAGATGAGATCTTCGCGTGGGATATCAGCATCATCTCGAGGTACCTCAAAGGAAGTGAGGGCGTTTCGAGTTTGAAATGTGGATGTAGTAAACGAGGATGCAGTAGCTAATGCATTCAATCCATCGATAAAGTCCAGAAACTCTGAGGCTGTGACAGATTGTGTATCCAAGACAGCAGCAAAGAACCGAGCGAATTTTGAAATGCTTGGATCTCGAGTCAAGCTTGGCAGAGCAACAGGAAACCTCAATCTCTGGCGCGTCTCCGATACTGGTGGGGGCGTCTCAGTGAATCGAAGAGCTTCACTGAGAAGACCGGAAGCTCTTGGTCCCGTCGGCGAAATCGGTCGTTGTTTCTCATCAGGATACTTCGGTTGTCCACCCTCTTCTCCCTGCCCTCGAATTGGGACAACGGGATCAGGTGGCAGTTCGGTGCGATATACTGTGATATTGCTGTGGTTCTGAACCCCAGGTGGATAAGGAAACGCCGGCGGAGGTTGAACGCCAGCTGAGTCATGGAGAGCAGCCTGAGATTGTTCGTAGGTTGGTGGAAGATCGGAATGGGTGTTTTCGATTACAGATGTGCGGGGTGTGTACAATGTGCTTGCATCATCGTGGGACTCGAATTCCGAATCATCCACGGTGGATGTTGAGGTCGGTCGTGGAATGGGATCTCGCTGGTGACCAGCGAGCTGGATTTTTTCATCCATATTACAACTGAATTTATGAAGGACAAAAAAGGTTCACGAATATAACAAACCAGCTGTGGTATGCAGAACCAAGAAGCAGACGAGTTTAAGGATAGGATGCAATTGAGTTCGGCGGATGTCAGATGTCAAATGTGAAAGTAGATGAAACTTGGATTGAAGGTTCCAGAGAAGCAGCTGGAAAGGACTTGCTATAAGATTATAGCTTCGGCCTGATGATCTGATAGAAGGTCGGAGCCGGAGCAATGAGGTTGTTCGAAAAATGGCAGCCTAAAACGGAGGGTGATATCAGCCACGCAAGCTTACGAATGATGTTTGCACCGAGCGAGTAAGAACCCCGGTCGACATTGAAAGAGAATCAGTACTGGACTGGACTGGTCGCAAATTTGTCCATTGGTTGTGTGAACACGAATATTGGTGGTTCGACAATTGCCCTTTCGGTTTGTAAGGTATTTACGTTTCCAAGAATTGGATTAGTCAGATTTTGGTTCACCTATTGATTGCCATAGCCGCCCAGCATATTACTACTCCCACAGTGCTTAACATGCACCGAACAGTAGGACAGCCATCCACATGGTCCCCGAACATGTCCTGGCTGGGCGCAATGACGACTTGCCGGAAGTAGCAAGCCTCCTTATAGAAGGGCAGAGCTCGCACACCTTCGCGACCTGTCAATTAAGAGAACCAATCCATTCGAACCTTCCATCGAAGCTGGCACCTCACTGCTATGCGAACGAACGCATTACGAACCAAATCTTTATGAGTAAAAGAGTCACGAATGAACGTCTACGGGGCCACGAAACAAATTCCAAAGATACTGGAAAGGCATCGGTCGAGCACTTCGAGCTAGGGGTAGCTTTACATGTTGCAGAGCTGCTCTTGCAGAACGAACCCACTATGGCGGACGCTCCTCCATACATCATCATCATCATCATCATCATGTAGTAGCATTGGAGAACAAGATAATACCCAAGCATATCGTAACTCTACGATTGTAGTTTAGCACGAGGTTGCCAGTATGACAATTTGGACATGTGAAAATTACCCACCTCTGACACCGAAGATCAAATGAGTTGAATTTACAGAAGAAAAAGGAAAGGTATGAAAGCAAGATATCCCATCATGAGATGTTGTGCGTTTTCTGAAAGCCTGGCTCAACGCAAGAGCTTCACATAGGTGTGGTGCTGCTTCCAAAATAGTCATCGGATAATGCCCGAGACCGGCATTTAAGCTCAGAATCCACCTTTGATCCACAATCATTCAGTTTCTAGGCAAGGAAATATTAGCTTGAATGTACTGATTGAAGTCAGACGAGTTGGCTTGGTCTTCTGCAGAGAATACATGACAATGGGAAGGTTTGTGTGAAGCATCTTGAAAAAGTTACTATCAAGTTCTTAGCCTTGGACATTCACAATCAAGCTCAGAAAGGTAGTTTTACTTGCAATCTTCTTGCGCTTGTCAGCAACGAAAGCTCCGGATAACACCATCTACCAACGAGGAGTTATGCGGCGCCCCGGATCGCCATGCGTAAAGCCTAAAAGATTGAATAACTTCGTCAAGGTGGTGATTCATATGAGGTGATGTCCGGTTCATCCGTGTCTGGTCACTTCTGGATCCACCGATATACAGCTTGCCGTGGTTCCTTTTTACGAGGCTCACTGGCAAATACCCATCCTTGGCACAACGACTGACCGCATCGGATTGAGCGGCGAGCTTCATCAAAGTTTAGCTTCATGGAGATTGAACATGCTGGTCAATACGTTGGCAAATATGACGTTGATTGAGGTCGAAGTGACTTATATAAACAACTCTTCTGCCGTGGAGAGAAAGACATTCAAAGAAAACAATCACTCCAGCATCTCATATACAAGAGCTCACTCAAGTTCACTCCATTCCCAACTCCCGCCTTTCACGATGCTGGGCAAGTCTCTCTAGAAGAGGCCTTCGAGATCCCCGAACTCGTGGACTTGAGCGAAGCACAAGCAGCCACGTACATTGCTCCATGCGACCTTGATCGCTATATGCGCCAACTAAAGTCCATTACAGATGAGCGTGTGGAGATTTCCGACAAGCATGGCACTGGTTACCCATCCTCTCCCTCACTGTTCCGGGTATTCAAGGAATCACCGACAAGACCGCCGCCGAGAAGCACGCCACCATGGTAAACGACTACATTGGCAACAAAATCAAGAATCGCCGCGACAAACTCGGTACCTTTGCCTGTCTGTCGATGCACGACCCAGTACAAGCAGGAGGGAAACTCCGACGATGCGTCAAAGAATACGGATTCTACGGTGCCCTTCTATGTAACTTCCAACACGCCGGTCCAGATGGGGAGACCTACCTCTTCTATGACCAGCCAGCCTATGACGATTTCTGAAAGGTCTGCGTTGAGCTTGATGTCCCACTTTACCTCCACCCCTCAGAACCACAAGGCAACCTCAAAAAGCAACTCTACGGCCAGCGTCCCTACCTAAATGGTCCACCTCTCAGCTTCGCAAACAAAATCTCCCTCCACCTCCTCGGCATAATCAGCAACGGCGTCTTCGACCGCTTCCCAAAACTCAAACTCATCGTAGGCCACCTGGGTGAACACATCCCCTTCGACTTCTGGCGCACCGGTCATTGGTTCGACGGCTGGGCACGTCTTTGTTAAGCAGACTCTTCTTTACTACTTCAAAACGAATATCCGGGTCACGACGAGCGGCCATTTCTCTACGCCAGCACTGAAGTATGTGTGTGATTATTTGGGGCCTGAGAGGATTCTGTTCAGTGTCGATTATCCATACGAGAGACTGTTCAAATGGGATTTGGGTGGTGGGATGGAGATTCTAAGGCAATTAAGAAGGCTCTTGGAGGGTTAGAAGGGTATAAAGCTGTTGGGAGAGAGAATGCGAAGAAGCTCCTCAAGCTTGGGAAGTACCATGACTCGGAAGCTGAGGTTTTGTAAAACCTAAATGGAGACTGTTGTAATCTAGTTTTGATTTGAATTCCCTAATTCGAGCATTTTATGTACGTCCTCATTGTTATACACAAGCCTTCTGTTGCCACATACAAGTGGCTACGCAATAAAACATGATGATCCCGTCAATCCCGAGTGAAACAAATCCCTTCGAACCATCGGCTGAGTTTCACAGCCCTCGTGTCCACGACCCTCCAAAACCAATCTGCCATCACCGCGACACAAACTCCTAGTACCGACGTGCCCATCATCAATCCAATCCAATACCTCCACCCCTCCATGCCCGTGACCCTTATCCACACATTCGGCGTGATTGAATACCCCACCATGTGTATCAGAGGTCCGTGGACAATATACAACGCATAGCTGATCTTCCCCAGGTATTGGGCCAATCGAGTTTCAAATGGCTGTTGGACAGCTGAGCAATTGGCCACGGACCAAGTGACCAATATGGCGCCGAGGGACTGCAAGAATCTCTTCTTGTCAGTGTAGGTATGAGGAGTGAGGTAGGTGAATAACCATCGATACCCAGGAGTCTCATCGATGTTGAAGTTTGGCGTGGATAGAAGATAAAGTCCAGCGACGAAGATGACAATCCATCGCTTGAATCCAGGTCGAGAGAACAGAATAGCCGTACAGCGATGAGCTTTGGCGAGAAATTTGCGTAATCGAGTGGTAGAAGAAACGGGCATGGATTCGTAGCTGGGAAGCTTTTCATATTCCAAACCTGAATCGGACTCGGAATCGGAATCGGAATCGTTGAATGCAGTGGCTCGCGTCGCAATGTCAAGGTCGCACAGGAAAGTGCCTGAGAGAAAACATACTAGCTCCCATCGATCCCACATGCCGCAGAAGATGATGGTGCCAAGCGTTAAAATGAGTCTTGCCGAAATTTTGCAATGAGAGAAAGCAAGCAAAACCATGGTGACAACAAGTGAGGATCTGTACTCAAATGGGACGGTCCATTGATGCGGGTCGTATGCATTGTAGTACGGCATCATGAAGCCATTCTTGTTGTAATAGTTGAACAAATCAGTGAGATTGATTGTCGCAGAGAACCAATCCCAGAACTGAAGTCGAAAGCTCGGTTGTCTTTCAGGATGTGTGTCAGAATAGGAAATGTACTTCCTATCTTCGGTGATGAATTGTCGCGGGTATTCCCAGAATCCGGCGTAAATCGTGAGCATCGTCATAAAAGTAGCAACAACAGCTGGAATGTATAGTCGAAGACCCCGCCTGAAGACGGACGAAACAAGGGCGTCATACGCCGCAGACATTTGACGAGCATGTATAAGCGTCAATGGCTTAAGCGAAAGCACATATCCACCGACAACGAAGAACACAGCAACCATGGCGTGTCCTCGATAAAATAACGAAATGAAAGGAAGCTGAATGATCCTGGTCTGTTCCTCGCTTTGCCCGTAGCCATATTCGATAAATTGCTGGTACGAGAATAGCACATGAAAGAAGAAGACGAAAAGAGCGGCTATTCCACGCAGCCCATCGAGGGCAGACGTCCTATGAAGTCGTCTAGGTTTGTCGTCGTTGCCATTGCCTCGATAAAGGTAGCTTGGAATGAAGGAGGCGAGAACTCGTCGGGGAAGCTTCAAGGCGTCTTCTGAAGAGAGCGAGAAGCTTGGAGCAGACATTGCTGCAAGCGCAAAATTGTAAAAGATTGTACCACCATGTGAATTTCTTTGTGAATTGCAGTAGAGACAGTTTGTTCCACGCTCGACGTCGTCGATGAAAGTGTATGTAAGGGGACGGGAAGGATGACGGGAAAGAAAGAATTGATGAAGTGAAATCTAGTAATCGGGCTTGGGAAGGAAAAACCAAAGAATAAAGAAGAAGGACCGGCTGGCGATCTGTCAACATGTTACATACTGATGATGATTTGCGCAGGTGTGCAAGGATTCATATTATTACGCCTCGTCAGCCCACCTCCATGGTTGTTGGAACGCCTTGATCGCGATCAAAACATGGGGATGGTAAGACAAGTCATCAAATCGATTGGTCAAGTTGCAGTAGGCGCGCCGAGCTGCAAGAAAATAAAGTCCGTTAACAGGGAGAAACGATAAAGGAGGTCAAAATTGGCAAACTCCGCTTGAAACATGAGGTGGAACAGATCGGCCCTCGAAGATTTCAAGGTTTTTCCGAGCCCAGCCCGTGTGCTGCCAATATTTCTAATTGCGAAACGCGAAGAAAGCAGGGCTTCGTGGCTTTTCAGCCACGACCGAATTCGACAAACTCGACAGCTCTGGGTGCGCCACCGCTTCATTGGCCTCCTTTCTTCAGCCTCGCGAATGACATGCCTGAAATGCTTTGATCACGTGTAAATGATACCCCCGTCCACCTTCAACACAGTTAGTATGGAATTGTTTTCTCATTAAGATCGTACTTACCACCACAGTCTGCCCAGTCATGAAATCTGAGTCTGGCCCAGACAAGAACCCGACCACTTTGGAGACATCTTCGGGTACACTGGTTCTTCCCAAGGCTGTCAAGTCTTCAGTGTATTTCTTAATCATCTCGCCCTTCTTCGCGCCACTCTTTTTGCCGAGCTCCTCGTCAATCAATTCCCACATTGCTATAGTAGTGTCAGCATTTCTGGAAGTTTTCACCCATCTGTGCCGAGTTCATACCAGTGCCAACGATGCCAGGAGCATAGGCGTTGACTGTAATCTTATGCTCCGCCATCTCCATCGCAAACGCCTGTGTAAGTCCGCGGACGGCCCATTTCGATGCCGAGTAGTGACTGAGGAGAGGGAATGGTTTGAAGGCGACGATGCTGTAGAGAGTGTCAGCCGTTGGGCGAAAGCGAAGCAGACTAGCACATCTCATACCTGGCGGCGGCTAACAACTTGCCGCCAGTCCCTTGCTTGATCATCTGCTTGGCGGCAGTTGAGTAACAATTATAAACACCAAAGACATTAACCTCAAACATCCTCTTCAGGTCCTGCTCCGACAAGTCAAGTAAGGCCTTGACTTGTGCGATTCCAGCATTTGCAATCATTGTATCCAGTGGTCCTAACTCCTTTACAGAGTGTTGGACCAGCTTCTCTACCTCGGAGAGGACCGAGATGTCTGCTACACAACCTGTAGCTTTTCGACCTGTGGCCTGGATTTCCTTTACAACCTCATCGATGCCAGCTTGGTTTGCCGAGATGTCATTGATGCACACATCATAGCCATCTTGAGCTAGACGTAGAGCAATAGACTTGCCTATTCCACGAGCTGACCCGGTCACAATGGCGGTCCTGGATTTAGACATGTTGGAGGCAAACTTGTGGTCGAACGAGTTGGAGATGTTGACTGTATTCGTATAACACGTGTAGAATGAAGTCTAAGAAGTTGGTTGAATAATTCAAGGACAACGCGGGGAGGCCACGCCTCTACTTTTATTACTGCGATTATCTGCATCGGTCATCATTGCACCGGAATATGGCGGAGTACAATAGTAACCATGATGAGCTTCCCCTCGAATTGGAAAGCTATACGCGACTCGGACGGAGGGGAGAGGACAAGATATGTGGGGTAGGACCTTGCTCGAACCATCCGGGGATAGAAGATTACTCTTCTTGGACAAGAACTGCAGCGGCATTGGTGGACGACGATAACCCTTCAGCATCGGCGAAGTTGATATATACCGAGAATAGTGGTGAGTCCGCGGACTGGAACTTGATCTTGGAGATGTCCGACGCGATTTCAGGTAACCTCTTCTGGACTAGCCCCTTGCCACGGAACTCGAGAACCGATGCTCTTCTTTTCACAACACGCACGATTGACTTCAGTTAATCTGACGTATCCACCGTATGAAGCAACCCTCACTGTCGATGGATGCTTAGACCCGTCTTGAATACAACTCATTTTTTACTTTGTGTTTCCCCACCGAGCCCCTATATCATCACTGTCAGTTCGATGTCTGAAGAGTAGGATGTCATTACGCATCTAAGAGACAGAGCATCGTTATCTTTAGTCTTTTTCTTATCAGCAGTCTGATTCCCTCCTCCACCTGTATACCACAATTGATCTTGGCACACTCATCTTGTATGCTGATGATTGTTGGAGTACGATTCATCCAATAGACTCCAAATGAATAGGAGTTCTGTCAGTGCTTCAAACGACTCCCAGTTGCTGAATGTGGAGAATTATAGTGTTCAATTATTTTTCACAAAGAGGAGGCAAACGTATTCTTCTATCCTCCTAATCAGAATGGCATTTCCTGTACTGTACACGTCCAAGTCATCTGTTTCAAAAACGTATCGCAAACCCAAATCCCAGCTAGGCAGCACGATTGTATGTTCCCTGACTAGCGTTCAAAGCCACAACAGACGAAGGATCAAATCCTGGTATATGCATTTAATGCTACCCCGCCCTCGTTCTATTAAATTCAGCTATGTCGCCAGTTGGAAATTCCAGTTTGACAAACTGTCAACATGGCCGAAGTAACTGTACCAAAGGTACCAAGCAAGGAATGGATCGAGGATGTGGTTAAGGAAGCGAGAGAAGCCCAGGTACTTCTCAAAGAGCCTCTCTTAACCATGATCTGACTTCATACTCAGGAATTCTATGCCACTGACCCCGAGCGTTATCGCGAATACCTGAACGAAATTGAACGCAAGGGGAAAGAAGTCGTCCCCGATGACATGTCAATCAAGGAAAGGATGGCTCAAATGGAAGTAAACATGAAAGCACTCACGGACTACGATCCGAGTTTGATCCCAGGCTTTGACATGGAAAGGATGATGAAATCGATGGCGTTTGTGAACAAAGTCAAGGTTGGGCAGAGTCAGTCTAGTTGCGATTATTTTCTGATAGTTCACAGGACCGTTTCGAAGTGTCCAAGCCAGAAGTCTATCAGCAATTTCTCGAGGCGTGGAAATCAGAACAAGTTGTACAGGACCAGTTGGACGGGACGTGGAAGAGAATACGCACGCAGATGCAAACCATTCTCGCTGGTGACCCAGATCTACTGGAAGAATTAGACTCTTTGGCTCCGCCAGAGAAGAAAGCCAACTAGATTAAGCAGATTATATGAGTATACAGATCGACGGTAGAACAGCGCACCGCAGATTGGAATGCATGTATACGCCCGAAATCCCATGTCATCGCTATATGACCTCATACTACATATTTTCATTCGATTAACTCTCTTACTGCGTTCTTCATCTCAGGGCTCTGCTTGAGCACCGCACAAGAGGCTACCAGAAGGTCCTCTATTTCCACTGTTTCCTCAACCGCTGCTACCAGTCACTAGTATAGCTAGGCTGCGAACTCTGAACCGCCCCGCGCCTCCGACTCCAAGAACCTGGGTCTTCTGTAGCTTCGGCATGACCAGAGATCCTCGCACCCCCCGGGCAAAGGTTAGTCCACTTGTCACATCCAGCAGGCCAGGTGACGGACGTTTACCAAGCGGCAGTGGGTTTATGCTGCGTTGAAGAGGGGTCCTCGTTCGATGGGCACGCAGTTTTACGTGGGATTGACGCAGCAGGAGGGCAGAGATCTATTGATATGATATGGCCCGAGATCGCGATTGAGGCAAGGCCGATAAGAAAAAGGACAATTTTCGAGTACATTTCGATGTAAAAGTGGAAGCCAACTGTCTAAATGAATGCAAGTGGACTTGGTTTCTGGTTTGAGTTCAATCGATTAGTCAAATTGACGAGAAGAATTGTGTATACATAAACGAGAGGAAGAAAAGGAAGTAAGTACCAGTGGAGCCAGAATATAATCAAGCCAAAAGAAGAAAATAATAAGCGGTTTTTCTTCTCTATAACAATGTACATGGGATTTGTTATTCAATAATACATCTTTTACTTGGGCCTACATCGTCCTTGTGCTGAATGTTAGCGACAACGCTTGATCAGCTTGCGGAATGTAGGGAACATGCGAATGAAGATTTCAAGGAAGTGATACACGGCTGAATGATAAAAAAAACGTTGTAGATTGATCAAAAGATGCATGCAAAACTAATGTAAAAACGCGATGCTAACATAACGCTCAAAAAAGAATTTGATATCGTGAAATCATCGCTAAACCATCGCCTCGTCTATCATTTCCCCTCCAAGTCGTTTCCTACACCGCGCTTAGCACTTTTCAGACCCCACGATGGCCTCCTCCACTACGGTCACCTGTTTTGACGCCTCCCCACTGAAGTCTCTGGAAGCTAGCAGCTCAGTAAGAGCCGACTGTGGATCCCATTCAGGAACATTCCAGACTTTGTGTTCCTCATCGAAGGTGGCTGTTTGAGCCTGAGCCCATGCCTCTTGTATCCAATGTTTCCAGGCTGGGCTGTTCGGCGTCGCGTTGCTATGCTCTACCCAGCCTACCTTTTTCGTCGCAAGGATTGCTCTCCAAAGTGCCCAAGTAAATGTCGGGTTGTAATCGGTGAACGTTTTTGGATCCATCGCTTTGGCCTTTGGTGGTTCTTCATCTCCGTCTTTGATCCATTTGAACTCGTCGAGATCCGATTTACCAAATTGCTGCTTTTCGATGGCAAAGCAGGATATGTCCCAATTCATCTTGGAGGGGAGGGCGGCGACGAGCCAATAGGCTGCATTGAGAAGAATATAAGCGGCAGCGAAGGCTAGTTGGAGTTGTATCTGGGCATTGGCTAGTGATATAACGCCGAACATGATCATCATGGTGCCTACGAGTGAGATGAGGCGGTAGATATATGGACGCATGATAAGGTAGTCGATAGCCTCGGGCGCGAAGTACAACTCTCGTGCTACTTCTTCCGTACATTGCACGACCAGGAAGTTGCCTTTCGGATAACGTATAACTACATCTCCTTCCGGAACAGGTCCTTGTAAATTGCGTTTGTGCAAGCGCAGATGCCATTTGTTCCCAATTCCAACCAGTGATGACAGGAGCGATAGGAGGCCAACGGCAAGAATTGCCATCCCATCATTGTATGCGATAGCGAAAGATAGAAGGACCAAAGACTCAATGAAGCCGAATATTGCTAGCAGGGATTGGGGAGAGATGCGCCGGTTTTTGACGGTGCCTTCTGAGACACGTTTGATTCTCACGCAGCGTACGGAGTACTCTGGCATTTTCTCGGCGTCCCTTCGCAACGGTCAGGTTTGCAACGACTCGAAGCGTTAACCTAGGAGAAGACTTACAGCACCAAATGCCCAATTGCGTTCACATAGTCTCGTTTGTTTCCACTGTGAACGCCGGTCACTGTACCGACCTCCGATTCCAATTTAGACGGCCTTGAAGGTCGCAGAAGAGCTTGAGGTGCAGGGAGAAGCCTTGGTATGAAAACCAATCCAGACAGCGTTGATACTTGAGCGTTGGCTAGCACGGAACCTTCCCCCAGCACGGCGAGGAAACCCACGATATCAAGCTGGAGATTTGCGAGAGTCGTGTAAAAATACGGATAGGTGCTCCCAAAGTGACCAACGAAATTGTTCGCAATGTCTCTGAAGGTAGACATGGTGAGTTGTGGCGTGTAGCGATGGGAGCATAGACAACAGGTAGTGAGAAGGCTTTGAATCAGATGATTGAGAAGAGTAAGCTTGAAAACAGGCAGAAGAGACAATCAGATAGGGAAAAATGCAGTATTCGAAAGGTCTCCGGATGGAGACTGAGGGGCTGATGCCTCGAGACTATAAAGCACTCAGCCATCAATAATCGATGCAGGACGACGTAACGGGCCGGTGAGTAGGGATAGAGAAAGCTTGCAGTTTGGAGGCTCTCTTCAGCTCGAGCACAGGCTCCATTGCGCCTCGCGGGCGTTTTTTTAGCGGGACCTTTTGAGGCCCATGCGGGGGCGAAGCTCGTGGAACATATGTACGTTCACCAACATGTCCAGTTGAAGAGCTGCGTTTGTGTGCGGTGTGACCCTGCTTGTGGTTGAGAGTTCTTGTGTTCTATCATATCCGTGCTCTTGCAGAATTGGTACTCAATCATGCCGCCCAATATGGCAAGCCACCAACACATCAATTGACCTTCAATCAATCATTGAGAGAGCCAAGAATGTCAATAAGGAATCAGTTGTCACGCCAGCATTGGCATGCAGCAGTGGTAGCTACCTAGACGTGGCGAGGTCATAGTTTGGGCTTATTGAGGCCGCCGTGGCACGAGGCAATCTCTGGTCTAGAATTGGTTGGGGCATACCTGTCGGAGGAAATAATATAGCCCACCAGCGGTGGCACTACAAGATAAATGGAGCAGGGAAGTACCACAGTAAGGAAGGTGGGAGAGGCCGCCGTCACGAAATATCTATGCCTTGAACTCCGCAATGCGACCGGTTTCTGCATTATTCATAAACCACGCACTCAACGATGGAAACCTTTCCAATCATTCATGATAATGAATAGACGAGTGCGCGTCATTCCCTAGACTCAAAAAGTCTACAATTGTGTCATCATAAAGGGGCATCCACTCAATCATCTCTGCCCAATACTTATCCACATTCCCTCCTGCCTAAAGCAACACATCAGTCTGCTTGGTTGGCTTTGATGAGTCAAGGATCATAAAACCAAACTATTGCAATATTCCAAACAACATCTTCTCCACCTTCAGACAGAATGAACCATTCCTGAGAAAATCATCTATGTATACTGGCTGTATATTAGATAAAACACCGCATCATTCTAAGCCTAAAGGCCACAGAAGCGAAGATACGCAGTCACTACTCGTGATAAGCGGCGTTGCCAAAACTTCCCCGATGTATCCATCTGGCCCACGATCATAGAATTCTGCGAAATACCAGGGGCAGCAAGAATTGTGTCTCAGTCTAGCATGTCTGAGCGCATCGCCGCACGCCGTTTCTCCAAGATTCGACATTTCAAGGATGTGCAGTCCCGTTCTCGGAAGTTCTTCAATCAATCGATATCTCAGAGCTGAGATTGCGGCTTCAGCAGTAGGCCGAAGACAGCAGAGTAAGATGCTCTGCGGGATTGGCGGATGAGCGGTCCTCAGAGGCGCTGAAACCACTAGGCAACTCTACAGATCCGCTCTTCTGAGTTTCGGAGCGTGAAGTATGTGAAGCTTGCACTCAATCAAGTCTCGGCAATGCATAGGCTGGATTGGACATGCACCGTTTGAATAGGCAGATAATATGCCCCCTCGATCAACACTAGTAGGTCGAGAAAATCGGTCCTCTTAGCTCCGCAAATGCGAGAGTTTCGCGGGTATATGACAAACTACCCAAAACGGTCTTACGTCAAAAGAGGAAGCCCTTGATTCATTCAGTCTGCGCATTCAGCGAAGTCCGTGCCTCGGAGACTTTCGGACGACAGTGTGTTTGAGACGATCGTCAAGGTTCGACGATCTGGAGCTTAGGCTCGGCCTAGATTTGCTCTCTGCACGAGGAGGCATCGACTTGAATACCTCTTGCCTAAGCAAACACAGTTTCGTCCCATCGCAGGCTCCTTCTGACCAGTCGTGCGATTTAAAGAGGGCCGGAGAGATAGTGATTTCGACCTGACCGTCATCGGTGCGTGAGTTTGAACTAGAGTCTGCCATGGTGGCCGGGTCGAAGGGAATGCCAAAGTACTGGCGTAATCCTGATTTGCTCAATCGAGATTTGCGCTTGACTTCAAACTGTGCGACCTGCTTCCGGAAGTCGAGGTCTAATAACATGGAGTTCCACACTATGTCTACCAGATCGTCGTAGGCCTGAGGTGAACCCTTCACGAACCCTTTGAGAGATTTCCATATCCGGTCTGATACGAGAAACATTTGCGCGTCGCACTCTTCGCTATTCATAATCATCTTCTTTCCTGGTGGGGCGAGAAGATTGTATGTTGAAGCTCGCCACTCTAAAAATGTCTTCCAGGCAAGCTCATCAGCGGTCCCTGTTTCCAGAATTAGAAATGAGTCCCGGGAAGCAAATATCTTCAAGAGTGAATCACCTGCAGGACGAAGAACAGCGTCTAAAGGCCGCATGTCACGGTCAACTCTCTCATTGTCCTGCGTGACAGCCTTTTTCAAGAATGTCTGCTTTGCCCTTCCTCCCGTCCATATATAGCCGTAGTATTTCGAATCTCCATTCTTGTCATCCTCAAAGATGTGATATTGCAACAGATCCCATAAGCGAGCTTGGATGAGCCATGAGCGATATACTTCATCCTTAACATAGGCGTTAGGGTCACTAACGATATGACAAAACTGTTTCGCATTTTTGGGTGCTGAGATGCCGCCTTCATAGCTGGAAGAATGTGTGCTCACCCATCGAAGAACTTGGGTGCGCAGGGCCCTCATGAGATTCACCAAATCGGCATGCGATAAGCCTTGAGGCTTACTTGTGAGTTCGTTCCGCTGTATGGTTCTTACGTGATCGAGCTGCAACTGTTGTTCTCGAAGCTGGATATTGAGACTAGCGACGAGCTTTTGTAATTGCTCCATGTCCATCTTCAACGGGTCCACCAATTTTGCCTCTGGCCATTCTTGCCATGCGTTCAAATGTCCATTGAAGGTTGTTGCCGTGACCTCGCTGGAGAGTTGGCCGGCCAATCTTTCCGGCCTGTCCCTCTCCCAAGCGCGCTGATGCCCTCGAACAGATTCGAAAGCTTGTGTTTGACCGCCTCGAGTAGTGCTGGCAGAAGAGTCGGAGTCATCCTCTTCGCTCAGCGCGGCTGGATCGTCTACACTTTCCGCGTCCTCTAGGCGATGGCTATCGTCGAAGGGCCCGTGGTGTATCGATTCAGCATCGATGGTTTGGGCGTATTCGTCGCTGAGACGGTTTTCGTCGAACGGCTGGCTCAGCTTCTTCATGGCATTTGACGTCTTTCTACGGATGGGATCCTCAGCTTTCGAGGACGACCTTTGCATACCAGCTGCTTCTTCTAAGTTCGCATTAGTCGAGGACATGCAAAATCGCTCGTTGAACATACTTTTCAACTTAGATCGAATGCCATTTCCGTTTTGAGGGCTCCCCATGGCTTGCGGCGAGGATCCCGGCAATACTGATTACATGTTGGGAGGCTGGACAAGGCTCGAGGTTATCTACTGATCACATTTCATTGACCGGCAATGCACACCCCACGCCAAGCCCAGTCTTGAGCGAAGTGGAAGTCAGCCTTACCTGACCTCAAGTTTTGTTTCGAAGCACAAAGGAAGCGTTTTGACGGCAGCCAAGATAGAATAAGTTTTGGTTGAAATCACGAGCGAGCAGTACAAGGGGCATGCCATTCATGTACTCTCAATTCTATACAATATCATTAATCATAATTATCGTTACTTCATTGCTGCCCCATTTTAATCGCAACAGACACTGTCGGCAAGATTGTCAAAGTGACTGTCATGCTTGGCGAGAGTACCTTTGCAAATTTCTGAATGCGAGAGAGTGCTCTATTCCATATCTTGCTCTTTTGCTCCTTCTCGATCTCCTCAATCCTTACTTCAGTCTCTGACACAATATCCTGTCCCAGAGCGATCAAATCGTCCGTAGAGCGTAGATGTCTCCGTATCTGGTCTCTGAGCAGTAGCTTTATCTCCTTTTGGCGTGCGTAGTCGTTGGCACTCGCAGCATCCGCAAGTTCTCTCTCAAGGACTTGCCTGTCCTCCCTACTCACTTGTAGTCGTTCCTGTATCCCAGCACTGACGATCGAACCTGCAGAGGTCTTCGCGAGGAGCCTCTTTCTGTCCACAAGCTCCTTTTGTATCTTCAGAACGATACTGCCGGGTTTGATCGCAAGCTTGTTCACGATGGTCTCTGCCATTCCAGTCGAATCGTTGTATTGGAACATGACAGATCCTTTGGACACCAATCGTTCCCAGATATCGCCACGTAGCTCAATGTCTCGTTTGATGCCCTCTCCTAAGTCCACTTTGGACCACATGGTGCTGACGAGCGCAACGTTTGGAAGAGCCTCATCCCCCCATATCGCTGTGAAGATCCTGAGCAGTCGAAGACCGTCCGATCCAATACGGTTCTTGTTTATTTGGTGAAGGAAGATGACTCCTTTAAGTCGGAAGCCAAGCTTGTATTGTGCGGTGAGGAAGCGAGTGATGTTGTCTGAGACGAGGAGGTCAGTGGTGGAAGTACAGGACAGGGAATAATGTAGGACAAAAGCGGGTCATCATACTAAGTGTTCTTCCATCATCAATCGCATCGTCCCCGAAGCCCGGAGTGTCCACGACAGTAACAACATTGCGTCCAATTCGAATAGTTACCGCTTGGCATTCTTTCGTCTCTACGTCGTGTAAGTGTGCTGCCTTGCTCGACAGCTAGGGAATTCGAGCAAACCTGATCTCAGCGAATGCCCTTCTTTTGCTTCATCGCCTCCGGCCAATTTATTAATGAAACGACTTTTGCCGGCTCCTGTAGAGCCCATGACGAGAATCATACTGTCCTGCTCATCAGGACTCTTCGCCGCATCGGGTGCAGCGGTTCGCGTCCAGCTTTTCCGCCCATCTTCTGTACCTTCGGATTTCCTACTTGGGTCCAAATCCTTCCTCTGAGGTTGGTCATAGGTGGCCGCACGGGTGAAGCCACTGCGGTGGGTGGATTGTAATGGAGGAAGGTGAGGCAGAGATTGGTTGGGTTCATGGAGCTCTTCGGACTCTCTTCCAACTGGACGTTTACCCTTTGCTTTGGCAGATAGGCCAGAGCCGAAGGGAAGGTTCCTCTCTCTCATATTGATCTGACATCTAGTATCTTCGAGCAGCTCCCCCGCAAGCACAGCCCATTATATACTCGCAAGGCAGACTTTGAGGTTCGCAATCGACTCATATCAACTTCTCAGCGTGGCGTCGCCCTACCGTAAGAATGCTTGGCGTGTATAGATAACCAGATGAAAACAACCTGGCTCAGCCTGGCCACGAAGAACATTTTCTATCATTTACGTTCAATCTACCCGACTGCTCGTCGCCTCGCTATCGTCGTCGCCATTGGGAATGGCGGCCCCTAATAGTTTATATGTGATCATCGCAATCGACTTCGGAACAACGTGCGGAAGAGCATACACTATCCGATTGAAGGTCATATCACTCACTCATGTACAGATTCTCTGGCGTTGCTTGGATCTTGTCTGATGACCTCAGAAAAGTGACACCCATCACGCGTTGGCCAAGCGCAATGAATGGTGCTATCAATGTTTCGCAGCAGCCCAAAGTGCCCACAAAACTCCGTTATAAGCTGGGCAGGCCTATCTCGGAGTCCAAGTGGGGATGGAACCTCGACGAAGATGACACGGATACCGAAATCACCATCGAGTGGTTCAAGCTCCTCTTGAACTACGAATGTTTGTCTGATGAAATCAAAGACTCACCCCGGGTTAAGAGATGTCGGAAGAAACTTGAACACATCTATGGTTCAGGTAATGCTGCAAACGGTGCTTTCCAGGCTACGCATGATTATATGTCCTTTCTCTGGCCCGCTGCCATCAAAGCCATGGTTGACTCAGCAGGCGGAGGCTACTTTCGTAACCTGCCTGTCAAGATAGTCATCACGACCCCAGCAATCTGGAGTCCTCAGGCTTGCGACCGAACCAGAGAAGCCGTGAAAAGAGCCATACGTGAATACAAAACATCGCCATTCGGGGCCATACTAGCCTTAGACCTCGTCTCTGAGCCCGAAGCAGCAGCCCGTGCCTGTCTTACCATGTCAACAACGAACCATCGGCAGGTAAGTATCAGCTATGGATGTTTTCTGTATATTTAATGACCGAGGAACCAGCCTGGAGATTGTTTTATTATAGCTGACTGTGGAGGAGGTACTGTTGTAGGTAGCACACCTTGTTGCAGTCTGTACAGCTAAATTGTTCTCCCTCTAGGACGTGATCAGCTATACAGTCGCAGGTCTTGACCCGCTCGAACTGGAGGAGTGCGTCGAAGGCACAGGTATGATATTATATAGAACGCCCCCATCCTCCTTAGCTACATACTGAGACAAAAGTCATCATTTAGGAGATCTTTGCGGCGCCATCTTCATGGATGATGAGTTTGAAGAGTTCATGACTGGTCACGTCGCGTGGGAAGAGATTGACTCATATAGCCGTCAGGAGATCATGAACCAATACTGGGAACTTGGGATAAAGCGGAACTTTCTACCGGATCCTGAGAGAGGACACGAATGGCACGTAGCTGTCGGCACGAAGCGATTCAGGTTCAGCGAGTATGTAATCCTGCAGCTCCATGAGATAAATCTGATTGGAACTTAGCAACCAAGTTATGCCCTTGTTCCAGTCTGCTTGTAGTAGAGCCATTCTGCTGATCGACCGGCAAGTCACCAAAATCACTCAGAAAACAGGTTGCCTACCCAAAGTAATTGCGCCCACCAATTTACCAACTTCTCCGCTGATCATCCCAGGCAGTTTATTTGGTCGGCGGCATGGGACGATCTGAGTATCTAGCCTACCACTTGAAAGTACTATATGAACGACAGATCGAAGTACTACATTCCAATGGCGATGATCCGTGAGCATCCAATTTCCATGCGCAGACCATTAGACTGATGTGTGTCCACAGCTGGACTGCGGTTTGCCGAGGAGCCGCCATTGGCATAGCAACAAGGATGAACATTGGACGAATTTCCCGCTGCAATTATGGCTTCTCTTACAACGGCTACTTCAACCCGAAGATACATACAGAAGATGAGAAGATATGGGATAATGTGACGGAGAGACTGCGAGCACCCAAAATGGATTGGATCGTGAAGCGGGTACCCACTCGCCATTCTGACCGGCGTTCTGCATGGTTTCTAACTTTTCCAAAACTAGGGAACCCTTGTCCGACATCTCCAACCTATAACAACGGAATGTTCAGAAATGTTTCGCTACCCAGATGATATATCCGGTGGCATATTCAGGCTCCCCATCTGGATCTCTCCGTCTGAAAACGCAAGCGAAAAGAAAGATCGATGTATGTATCAACTTGTCACTTCCATTTGGAACCAATCTACTGACTTTTGTGGCACAACAGACGTCCGCGAACTCTGTGTAATAGATTGCTACCTTCCAATAGCCTCCTCAACCACATCAACTAGTACATACCGAAGCGCCGCACAAGTACTAGATCAATCCCTCGACAGAGAATCCATTCTACGCTTCTTCTACTCTCTTCCCAAAGTCACAAATGGGAAGCGCGAAGTATATCGTCAGCTTGATATTGACATTGTCATGTCTCCAAGAGGACAAGATCTGTTCTTCGATGTTCGTTTTGAGGGGAAGAGCTTGAAGACTGTGAGTACAAGAAATGACGTGTCTTCTTGAACCGGGCTGATTTCTGTGCGCTTTATAGGAATACCGATGGGCAGCTGGGAGAGATCGCGGTGCTCAAGGCGTCCCTCTCGAGCTTGAGCCTGTGCAACTTCGTTGACATCTTTGATCAGAAGTTGTCAATGGTATCAACCAAGATTAGCTCTTCACTGTCATGGGCATAGATAAACAGATATGTTTGTTCATGCGAGAATGATGTGCCATTTTTGGGATCACCTCTTGTCGACTGAATATTTTAACACCGCATCGTAACGCAGCCCTAAAATTCGCCATAACAGCGGCATAGTTTGTACAGACGATCAAACCCACATAATTTCCTGGTTGCCAACAATATGGGGGTCCGATTGTACTCGATTCAGATCTCTCTCCTTGTCTTTAGTGTTTTCTGAATTTCTAGAAAAATTCTTGACAATTTGCAGGAGTCTATCGCGATTGATTTAGATATAACATCTTTAACGGCACACTCTGTTTAGCGCCCTTTTATACTCAGGGCTCTCAAGAGCGAATCTATGATTTTGGTTTATCTTCCATCATGAAGGCGTTTTAGAGGCGAGTCGAATGTATCGCAAGGTGTGAGACTGTTTAAATGGTCAAAATTCAAATGTGATCGACGTACAAGATAGACAGCAGTTCACGGTGGTCGAGTGACAGATTCCCCGTGATTGGCTTGGTGAATGAATTAAGAATGAAACAATGAGTTTATTGGACCGATGTATCTAGGTCCTCTCTAATATCCCCTGTCGATTATTGAGGCTCTTTCGCCGATCAAGCAAGGTCCTCCAAATGCGATAGCCGAGTCCGGGGGCCAACGCGTGACGCTTGCTTCTGGTTGACTTGAAGTCAACCAAATTTCAGGGCAGTCACATATGGCTATGCAATCGAGGCGACGTCAACGGCTGGAGACCTTTTTCATAGTGTCTGATACCTCATAAACCATCATCCATACACATTCCAGCAATTCTTCCCATGTCTATCCGCAACCCAGCCTCCTCTACAAAACATCGAGACCCTCACCATCATTTGAATCTTCACCTATCCACCATCCACCTTTCAAACCTCCGATATGATTCCGACACGCACAGTCCCTCCCTACGTCCGATCATCAGATTGGGACGATGAAGAATGGAACGAAACACCCTCCACCCAAATGCCAAATGCCCTCATGCGCATGAGCATGACGCTTCCACTCGTCGGCCGACGAGTGTCTCAATCACGACGACCCTTGGGCGGAAAGCCAGAACAAGAACCTCTCGATAATACTGTAGCCTACGGATCGCGCTGGGCAGAATTCATGGTAGCCACGGGAGCGCCGAGGACACAAGCGACAAAGGAACAACAACAAACGGCTGCCTCGATATACGGCGAATATGATAGAAGGAGGGAAGAGAATCGGACACTGCTGTCAGAGAAGGATACGAAACCGAGGCGAAGGGATGCTATTTTTCTCCGATTCAAAAGAGGCCTCATGAAGAATGCGTTTGTTCCTCTCTTCTTCCGGCTCTTTGTCCTTGCGACAAGCGTGACTGCGATGGCACTTGCAAGTTCAATTCTCTTCGATTTCAATACCCTGGATGGGGATCGAATAGCTGGCTGCTCGAGAGGCGTAACTACCTATATGGCAGTCATCATCGGAGTCCTTGCGATCGCATACACGACCTACATTGCCTGGGACGAATTCTCCTCGAAACCTCTTGGCCTCCGACGACCTTCTTCCAAGCTGAGGTTGCTGCTGCTAGATCTCATTTTCCTCATCTTCATGAGTGCCAATGTTTCGTTAGCATGGGAGGCTTTGACGTCCGATACTTTTCCTTGCCCTTCCAAGAAACCCACCAACATGTGTGCAACCATTGGCCCTATTTGTCGGAGGCAGAAAGGCTTAACAGGGATTCTTATGATATCGATTGTCGCATGGCTGAGTACGTTTATTGTATCATTATATAGGCTGGTCTTCCAGGTGGAAATGTCAAGAAGAACCATTGCTTAGAGGATATTGTTCTGATTACCTCAAAATCCATGATTGATGACTCTCTTATATTCCTCTTGACTGTATTTCTAGACCGGCAACCAAATGTGAATTGCGGAATAAAACTTTGGCATATTAAGTCCGCCCCTTTTAGATACCATGTATATAACTTGATACATCAGATCGCTCGATAATTGCCCACGTGCATTCCTGCGAGGGTCGCGTTAGATTATGCCATCATCAACTTTCAATTTTTACATCTTCTTCTGCGCATCTTGCTACGAAGTATATCTTCTGCATATTCACGCGCTTTTCTCGTTCTCAAAGTCTTGTTGACAATTTCTCCACGATTCAAACGACGCGCTATTCACAATTGTCAAATCATCGCGTCACTTCAAAAGCTAGTAGACTCGCCACCTCCTGGATGTCCGATTGCTCTACCAACTCCTGCAAATTGATACAGCAATGCCTTCCTCTGTATCCTCAAGTATGACACCTAATACTGAACAGACGGCGCAAACGACGCCAGTTTCGTCGCCACTGCCATCCGACAACGACGCGACGAAAGATGCCACCATTTCGGACGCGATGAAGCGGGAAGAAGAAGCTATGAAGCGAAAGGCACAAAAGGAACAAGCGCAAAGAGATGAGACTATGGAGAAAGAGAGACAGAAGGACCTTGAAGCCGGGAGTGAGAATGTGGACAAAAAGTTCAAGGCGCTGGAATACTTGTTGAATCAAAGCAAGGTACATAATTTTGAGCATCTAGCGCTTCAATTTGGCTGATCAAAGGGTAGCTCTTTTCCACAATTATGCTGTCGCAAATGCAGAAACAAGAGGAGAAAGAGGTGGCCAAAGACGAGAGAGGGCGCAAACGAGCTGAGAAGGTTGAAGAAAAGGCAGAGGAGGTCGCAGAAACCGCACAACGTCGAACCGCTCGGAAAGCAGCACCAGCACCTCAAGATCCAAAAGCATCGACACGAGGTCGAGGACGAGCAAAGAAGGGCGAGACAAAGAACGACGGCCGGGGCAAGATCACATCATATTTGAAGAAAGAGGATGTGGAGGCAAAAGCTGGGAAACAAAGTGTCTCGGAGGCATTGCAAGAGGCAGCAGAGGATGAAGTCAAGACAGCGGATGTTGGCATCCAGGGTTTGAAATCTGCAAGACAGCCAGATACGGTCACTGGCGGCACGATGCGAAAGTACCAACTTGAAGGCCTCGAATGGCTTGTTTCTCTTTACGAGAATGGACTAAATGGCATCCTGGCCGATGAAATGGGCTTGGGAAAGACGATACAAACCATTTCATTCCTTGCTTTTCTTCGAGAGCAAAAGAGTTACGGTCCTTTTCTCATTGCGGCACCACTCAGCACGACAAGCAATTGGGTGGACGAGTTTCATAAATGGACGCCATCAATCCCTGTGGTTTTGTATCACGGCAGCAAGCAAGAGCGTGAGATGATACGCAACAAACAATTCAAGCATCCAGGAACGGCCGAGTTCCCAGTCGTAGTGACAAGCTACGAAATCTGTATGAACGATCGCAAGTTCTTGACGAATTTTGGCTGGAAGTTTATCATCATTGACGAAGGCCATCGGATCAAGAACATGAATTGCCGGTTGATTCGAGAACTTCAATCGTACCAGTCTGCGAACCGACTTCTTATAACTGGAACACCTCTGCAAAACAATTTGACAGAGCTCTGGTCACTACTACATTTCCTCATGCCCGATATCTTCGACAAACTGGAAGCCTTCGAATCGTGGTTTGACTTCTCGGAGCTGAAGGACGCACAAGGATACCACCAGATCCTCAACAAAGAACGACAGCAAAAACTCGTCGCTTCATTACATGCCATTCTGAAGCCGTTCTTGCTGCGAAGAGTCAAGGCGGACGTGGAAAAAATGATGCCCAAGAAAAGGGAATACGTGTTGTACGCACCATTGACCACGATGCAGCGGGAGTTGTACCAGGCGATCTTGGACGGCAGCAGTCGGTCGTATCTGGAAGAGAAAGCTGTTGAACGGTTGAGCGTCAGCGGGACTGCCACTCCAACCAGCATTCGAAGCAGTAATCTGGCGTTGAAACGAAAGGCTGCTAACATATCCGGGGCAAGCACACCAAACAAAAGCATGAAGTCGAGTCGAGACTCCACCCCTGCGAACAGTGCGCGTGGAAGGAGGGCCAGGAAGAGGAACTACGAAGAACTCAGCGATTCTCAATATTTTGCTCAGCTGGATAATCACGTCTCTGATGAGGAACTAGACACATCCTCAGAAACTGAGCAGGAGCAAATCCATGCTGCTACCCTAGCATTGGCAAAACGACAAATCGGCCAAAAGAAGCTGCAAAATCCCGTCATGCAGCTACGATTGTGTTGCGACTCGCCTTACAATTTCTTCAACCCATTCACAGTCGAAGGTACCGACGGCGAGGAAGGTGACCCTGACGAAACTCTTGTCACTACGTCAGGGAAGATGCTACTGCTGGACTCTCTGCTTCCTGCTCTGTTCAGAGACCGGCACAAGGTTCTTATCTTCTCGCAGTTTAAGACGCAATTGGATCTCCTGGCACAGTATGCGGAAATGCGTGGCTGGCCATGTTGTCGCATTGATGGATCAGTGGCACAAACGGACAGACATTCACAGATTAAAGCTTTCAACACACCAGCGACCGGAAAGGCTGCCAAGAAAGCTACGAATCTGTTCCTGCTTAGTACAAGAGCTGGTGGGCAGGGTATCAATCTTGTGGCGGCAGATACTGTCATCCTGTTTGATTCGGACTGGAATCCTCAGCAGGACTTGCAGGCTCAAGATCGTGCTCATAGGATCGGACAGACCAAGAACGTAATTGTCTATCGACTTGCAACGAGAGGGACTGTAGAACAGACACTGTTGGAAACAGCAGAAGGCAAGCGGAGATTGGAAAAACTGGTCATTCGTAAAGGGGGGCTACGTGAAGATGGTAAGAAGAAGCAAGAAGATAGAGAAGAAGTGGAAGAGCTACAACGACTTCTGAGGAGAGCAGATGGAGAACAATTCGACCTTGGTGAAGGACAGAATGGAATCCTGAGTGAACAGGACCTCAAGATTCTGATTGATAGGAGTGATGAGGCATACGAGAGAGCAGAGAAGGGTCTCGATGCTGGAAAGCTCTTCAGGCCGGTAGAGTTCAAAGGCGATACCGGCTTGCTGCAGAGCTTGAAGGCATGATTATATATCTTGGGTATTTGTTGGCGCAGACAGGTATGCTTGTCTTTTGAGTAATTCTGATGAGCGTTTTGAATCTGTTAGGATAGCACGTAGAGCATGATCGACTCGGGTCCTTACATGCGACGGTTCTAGGCGCCGAAAAATGCCAGCTACTTGCGTTTACCACCGTTGATGATTTGTTGTCGCCCTTGTGGTTGGAATTATCCGATTTGTACGTCGGGAATAGCTTGATACTCGAGATAAGCGGCCGATCTCGCGGTCCACCCGACCAGCATCATCACTCCTAATTAGGAATGTAAGATAGGAGCTGATATAAAAGGACAACGACGACTGGCACGCATCTACTCGCGATCCGCTCTGTAATAAAACATTATTGAAACTTCTCAACATGTCGGTCGTTTTTCTCAGCAATGGCGAGCCAACGGGTAAGCATACCATTCGAGCTATCTACATATCTGTCAATTGCTAACACGGTCATGTAGTCACACCAGAGGCGATACAAGCAATAGCATCTGCACATGATTTTAAGATTCCACAGCAGGATGAGAAGGATTATTTGTTTCTCCTCAACTCCTTAGATGCAACCCTAAATCAAGTCGCCGAACTACCTGCATATGTCGATCCACGATTGAAACCAGACGAAGGAACATTGCCCAGGAAATGGAATAAAGCAGCAGAAAATCCCCTAAATGCTTGGGCATGTCAAGTGGGCGCTTTTAAATCTGCTTGATGACGGAATGCTGACTTGTTTCCTCGGCAGACAGACATCAAATCGCCCACACCTATCGATACGCGATTGTCTGGGTCAACAGTAGCCATCAAAGACAACATTTCTCTCGCGGGAGTGCCGTTGACGGGCGGCACATTCTCTGAGTTTGTCACGGGAAGCTCGAACCCTCATGTTCCAACCATCGATGCCATTGTTGTACAACGACTACTACAATCTGGTGCCACCATTGCTGGCACCGCTACTTGCGAGAATTTCTCCATGTCACCTTTATCATTCACCAGTGCCACAGGGCCAGTGCATAATCCCTGGCTCAAAGGATGGACGACAGGAGGAAGTAGTTCAGGGCCTACTGCTTTGGTGGCCTTGAAAGTCGTTAATGAGTGGAGGAAACGTCATGGATTACCGAGCGTCGAGAAAGAGCTAGGTGAGGGGGTTGATATGGCGATGGGTGGTGATCAAGGAGGGAGTATCCGGATTCCAGCGAGTTATTGTGGTGTTTATGGGTTGAAACCTACGCATGGATTGATACCTTACACGGGGATTATGTCTCTGCATCCATTGCTTGATCACACAGGCCCAATTGCCGCGACTCTGGAAGACGTTGCAAAGTTGTTGAGTGCCGTGGCAGGATACGATGGCATGGATCCTAGAATGACGCCAGAATCTCCGCTGAGGTCTCAGGTAAAAGACTACAAACTCGATTTGGAGAATTGGGTCGCCACGAAGAAATCAGCAGGGGAATGGACACCCCAATCTTCTGGAAAGGGACTCAGAATCGGCGTGATCAAAGAATCCCTCACCGTCCTCAATCTCTCTGATTCCTGTAAGACTGCGTTCCTCAAAGCAGTCGACCGTTTCCGCGCCATCGGAGCGGAGGTCGACGAGATCTCAATACCAGAACACACAATAGCTCCTTCTATCTGGACCATAGCTACACGTTTAGGACTCTACCACTACGGCTTCCAAAACAACCCCTCCCCTCTCCTCAACTACACACTTCCAGACATTGCACCACCACCCTTCACCCAAGCCACCTACGACAAACTCACAGAATACAACCCTGCAGTCGTCAACGTGTTCTTAGGTGGCGAATTTCTCAAAGGAAAACCATCTGCTCGCCAAATCTCTGCAAAAGCAATGTGTCACGTCCACCAACTCATCGCGGCTTACGACGCTGCGCTAAGTAAATACGACGTCTTGGTATTACCTTCGAATCCCAATCCGGGATCTAAGCATCCAGAACGTCATATGACTGTCGGAGAGAAGATGGATCCGAGTATTGGTGCTACGCTGAATACGTGTGGGTTCAATGTTACTGGACATCCGGGATTGGTTATGCCGGTTGGGTTTGCGGAGGTGAGTGAGGGGAGGTTGCCGGTTGCTATGCAGATTGTCGGGAGGAAATTTGATGAGGGGAGTATTTTGAAGGTGGCGAAGGCTTGGGAGGTTCCCGGGTTGGGGCTGGATGAGTGGGATGGGAAATGATTGTTTGATTAGATAGGAAGTGGTTTATATTCGTCCGAATGCATTCCAAAGACCATTGACGGTATGTGAGCTATGTAAGGCAGAAACACGGATGTCAATCGAGCAAACAGCCGTCCCCTATAAATGGCTAGATACCCTTCGGTCTGTACAGCCACTCCCCAGGTCTGAACCTCACCTCCACTTCTGTTGCTCCAAACACGCCAACGGCAGGGAATAAATCACAACCTCCCTCCAACCCACCCACTCCCATAAGATCAAATTCAACGTCTCTCTCCTCGTACAAATCCCAACCACCGACCTTCTTTCCCTCTCTTGTGAAGAACACCTCAACTTCCAGTTTCGTCATCGCCTCACCATAAGCTGGTGGCTTTGAAGGGATTGAAAAACTCATCCCAATACCAACAGTCTCTCCAACCTTGAAAGGAGTTGTAAAATCAAGGCCGCCTTCATTATTGTTAACGTATCGGTGCCCATCATCGGAGTGTACACCCAGACTTCCACGTTGCCAGCCTGGGAGACGAAAGGAAGGATAAGGCGGCGCGAAGAAACCCATCGCCACACCAACTTCTTCGTTCCTTGCAGGAGAAGGCTGGCGCTTGTGCCTCGAGAAGAGACCAAGACCATGTTTTTGAGGCGATTCGATGGTCTGGGCTCCCAAACCGATAATTTTGACTTCAAAGTAGATTGTTTTCATGCGCTCGGTGACGAGTGGTGAGTCAGCAAGAGCAGAGTAGATTGGTAGTTGTGTTTGAAGCAGGGAATCCGTAGTCCCGGATCTACTTCTGCAGATCCATGCTCCGCCTAGGGGCTCTGTACTTGGAAAAACCTCGCCCGTGAAGCCTGGAGGCGTGACAAAGGATTGATTTTGGGTATGGACCGCGTGGAGTTGCTCGTGAGAGAGTTGGCGGGCTTCCCAGAGTGGATAGTTTGCGCACCAGGAATCGGCTCTTTTTGCTTCATCTGCCGTTGCGTTTGCACCTGGTGAGAGAAGATGTCCTAGGGCGGGTGGAGGTGGAAGCAAAGAGTTGTCTGGGATAACAGTCCAGTCGTGATAAGGAGGTGGGGCTTCTTCGGAGCCTTTTCCTGGCGGTGGACCTGGAGGTGCTTTGTAGCTAGGCGGGGGGCCTGATGGTGGTTGGAAGGACATGGTGCAGTGGTAATATATGGCTGGCGAGTTTGACTGTTGAAAAAGTGCACTTTGTCGAGGCAGACTATCCTAATGATCTCGGCAGCTTTGTATGTTGATCATGCAACGAGATTGTGGCTGTTCACGCTTTCCTGTGGTTCAGCAAGGCTCAGTTATTTCTATTTGATTTTCCGTATTCCGTATTCCGTAGTCCGTAGTCCGTATTCTGTAGTCCGTAATCCGTATTCCGTAGTCCGTATAGTTATGATGACGGTGACGGATGATCGAAAGAAGAAGACTTGGGTGATCAGACCTAGGAAGAGGCGCAGCACAAGCTAGCCGCATATGGAATCATAGTCTCGAAAGAGGCCGCCGCGCTTCACATTACCCTGTTCACACCATTACAAACAAATTAGACCGAAATGTCTCGGCCCTACCAGTCCGTTGATATAAAAGACCGGGTGGCTTCGCCATTGTACAGTTCTCCTTGCTCAGGCCATTCACGCCGCATCTAACGCGACGGGTAGAGACCGACGAGCTGCAGCCCCATATGCCGGCCAAGCACCCTCCTTCAAGACAAACGTCCATCGCGCAAAGACAAAGAAATGGGTACAGGCAAAGGCGCCCTCGTACGAAGGAGACGACTGGGACGACTACGATGAAGAGGACGAATATGGTGTGGAAGCCGCACGCCATGGGCCTGTTCATCCACTGCCTGGACAGAACCTTGGTCGGACCTTTACACAACCCATATCCCCAGCAATAAGAGGTGATCGGAGAAATTCCTTCGATACTGGAGACGAGCGGCTTGCTTTCTCGTCCGGGTCCCCCCAATCCCCCCCTGGCCCCCATCAGCTCGTTGTACGTAAACCACTATCCGGTGCTGGCGAGGCATTCGGCAATTCCCCTGTTCCTGGTGAGCGAAGCATGGCTTCCGCGCTGCCATTCATTCGGCCGGCAGACATTTACAAGAGGATGATGGAGGAAGAGGCAAACCGACATCTGGAAGAGGACACACTTCGGCACGCGAGGATGGAAAGCAATCGCTTAGAGCATATCTTGAAGGCAGATATGGAGAAACGCAGGCGAGAGCTCAAAAATCTACAACAAGGCGATGACGTTCTCCTCTCGTCGGATTACACTCTACCTGTTCCAGCTTCTGGCACTGAGGCGGCGAGGGCGTGGATAGGGAGCAAGATTCAACAATTGAGACGAACAACCATGTCGATATCCGGGGATGGATCTTTACGGAAGAGTGACCCAGCCACCTTCAACATGGATTCGCCACAAAATTCTAACAGGACACCGTCAGACACTTCAACTGCTCAGCCGCTCAAGCTTTTGATACCCCAACATTCAGATTCGACGTCAACACGAAGTTCGAAGATCCTATCCTCAAGCAATGAAAATTCTCTTCACCAAATCAAAGTGGATTCCAGCGTCCAAAGTGCAGCATCTATCTCCAAAGAGTGTGGTCTGGAACCTGGTCATCACGATTATGAGCTGTCTTCTCTCGTACCGATTCAGTATGTCAGTTCTCTGGGGCATGGATCTCTGGGCGTTGTCGAAGAGGTAAGGATGGCCGGCACTGACCGTCCCACATTCGTCAGAAAGAAGATCAGAGTACATCAATATGGCCCCCAGAAACAGCAACTAAGACTGATTCGACAAGAGGTTGATTCTCTGCGTCGATTGTCACATGCACATATTGTGACGATTATTGGGACATATCAAGAGATTGCTAGCCTGAACATGAGTTTCTATTCGCTCTTGATGGCCCCTGTTGGAGAAGCTGACTTGAGTGTATTCCTACATCGGATTGGAGATATCATAATTGCCTTGCGAACTGTCACTTCTTTCCAAGCAATTTCCGGGATGAAAATGGAAGAATCCCAGGCAGCTCGCGAGTCACTGTCGAGAATTCGTTCTCAAGAAATGCAATGGCTGAAGCAGTGGTTCCGATGTCTAGCCTCTGCGCTTGCTTTTATGCACTCGCAGGGGGTACGGCACCAAGATATCAAGCCGTCCAACATTATACATCGAGGACCGGATGTGTACTTCACAGACTTCAGTTCTTCAGCCGAATTCGATGTAGGACAAGCCACTTCGACCGAGAATCCAGCGGCTACAACGATGATGTACCGAGCTCCGGAAGTGGAATCTGGTGCTATGGGTGACGAAGTATCATTTCGCAGGCATGGACGGGGTACCGATGTCTTCTCTCTCGGCTGCGTATTCGTTGAGATGCTTGTGGTCCTCTGCGAATACAGTCTCGCCGACTTCCACACGGCGTGTATAAGACCGCGAGGGTCTTACGCCAAAGCACTTGAACAAATGGATTTTTGGTTCTCAAATCGCCCCGAGTGGCCATACCCTTTGTATTACGAGGAGTCGTTCAAACCACTTCTAGCATTCGATCGGGGGAGCCGACCTTCAGCTGAAGAGGTTTTTAACCATTTCGAATCTCACTCACTTGGCAGACAGGAGTTCTTGGAGGCCAGGTGCAAGGGCCGGCACTGAAATGGCATACGTTGAAACAGGGTGAGAAAGCCAAAACGGTCTCTACCATTGAGACCGCAAACCCCCCGTTGAGATACGTCCAAAGCTCACGCAATATATCGATGAACGGAACAAGCTTATGAGGTTTTCCTGTTCCCTTATGGGATCTTCAAACTAGGCGGATAACACTGACCACACTATTGTGTATTACAAGCTGTTTTCTGCTTACGCGATCATAAATGTACATACATGTATACGTTATCTCCCATCTATAGAGTCTCATCAGACGCAGGATCAGGTCATTGGCCGGGGTCCCTTTGTGTAGTTCCTCGAGTTTCCCCCAAAACCATCCACCCCCTTTCGTCTTGGGCAAATGCGAGCATTCCTACAGCTTCGCAGTCGGTGCTTATCATCTCAAAATCTTGGGAAGGATTGCTAGCTCGCAATTGAAGGCCACGTCTTTCTAGCTCGAGGACAAGTTATTGATCAGTATATCTGTCGGTGTGAACGTAACACTAGAATTTGGAGAATATAACTGACCGTTTTATGTCATGGTTGATAACATTTGTGGATGGTTGTGTGCTTGAAGGTCTAGTCTCTCTGCTTGATCACGGTTTGTAGAGTGAAGCTAATCACATATGGAATCATGTCTCGTTTGAGCCTTCCTTCACAAGGCTGATTCGTCACTATGATTGCGCTCTCCAAATGTAAGAACAAAACACCTCAAACAATCTCGATTTCTTCAAAAAACAATCAATAAAGCGCCTAAAGTTCTACCGATATCGTCACCAAATATCCTCCCCCGTCTTCAGCCTCATCCAGGGACTGTACAGTCTTTTCCATGTCCTCGCACGTATATTCGTAAGCTAACTAATTCTAGCAACTGATATGCGCCGATGTCTACCGGCGCCTCCAAGACAACTCCACCATGAGTTACCTCCGCAAAATCTTCGCCAAAGTTTCTTGCCCAAATCCGCGGTCCTTCATCCCTTGTATACCGACCCTTATCCTCATAGGTCTCCTCGTGTGCGCTCTGGCCTGAAATGTGGCTCTCTTCTTACGTTCACCGCTGGGAGGAGTGTGCTAGTCCTCAGATTGTGGACACAAAAAAGTGATATCGGGAGCGAGATAGTGTGAAGGACGATTGGATGGTATTGGAAATACGGTCACGGAACTCGGTGAATGAGAGGAACAGATTTTGTATGAAGAAGGAGTGCGACGGACCATGGATTTGTGGTTCTTTCTGAAAGACTATTGTACCATGGCTCGACGTGGAGGATAGCTCAAAATTGAACACCTCGAATTCTGAAGAAAAAATCGCGGCACAATACAAAACCAGCTCTGAAGTCAAGCTCTCGCAAGCTGCTAATCACCTTCCCGCATCGAACAATACCTTCACGACCTACCGACCAGTCTCTTTCTCCATCACAATGAGTGAGTTGGCCAATTTTTGGCATTTCAATAGGCTACCTCCTGGAGGCGTTTACAGAATTTCCACCCCCGAATCTTCATCTAAGATAGAACCCGTTGCAGGCTCCATGATTGCGAGTGTTATGGCCGTATTTCTTTTCGCACTTGTGGTTGCGATTGCAGGAGCTGTGATACTTGCCCTCATTTTCGCAATCTGCGAGCCAATCAGGGGGATCAGCGGCTGGAAAAGCAGGTAATCGGCCTAGACCAAGAACGACAAGCAGCGAGAGATGGTGAAGATTCCGGATCGCAATTGTGTTGAACATTTTGAGACGACTGCGAGAAAGGAGCTTTGATAGACCTCCCATGGGCCTTCCAAGGTTGGTTCAAACAAGAAACAAAAATTGAAGGAGAATTCTAATGGAAATTGAACAATTCGACAAAGACTAAATAGAAGGCGGGATTTTTGAGTACTTTTACACCCCTCACAGATTTCCAGTTCCAGGTCGAGCTTCTAGAATTTCTGAGAATTTTGAAGCTCAATCTAAACATGGACATCCAGAAGAGATGTAAGAAGTATGGTACTCCTAGCCCCTGTTTTCAATTTCTCTGTACCATATTCTTAGTAAATTCAGCTTTACGACACACGAGACCACGATCATCAACACAAGGGAAAAAAGGGAAGACACATAAGGCAGGACCACAAATCACGCCGACATCCAGAGTTCACTGTCAATTCTATTTAAGGTTTAGAAATCAAGTTAGCTTCAAGATCCGCGCTTTTCCACGTTACGAATCTCTTACCACTTCAAGTTTGAACACTGCCACTATGATCGCCGCAACTCTTCCTAATTGAGACTTTGCTCGTCTATCTGACCGTCAGCTGTAGATCTCCTATGTGTAAGAGTATAAATCCTGAACCTGCCCAGTGAGATGAAAATCAACAACTCATTCCCATCTCGCTCTGAACATCCAGAACCCCAAAACCACAACGTCATGAGTGTACCATTCCTCAGCGTCCCTTCATGGGACTTCATCATAAAATCGGTTACACAGTTCCCGCCGCCCCAAGCCGAGTCCGTCATCGAGGTCTTTATACCTTTCGTGCCCCTCACCATTCTAGTTACCATTGTCGGGGTTTCCCTTGTCGGCATCATATTTGCCCTTGCTTTCCCTGTGCTGAATTTGGTAGAACTGGTTTTCAAACGGCGAAAAACCTCAAATGGCGATTGGAAAGAGTGCAAAGATCGAGCATGTAGGAGTGCCTGTCATGGGGAACAAGTCAATCACGGTAAAAAGGATTCTTAGAACATGGTTCAGAACCTGCGTCCCAGCGAGGAACTGTGCAGGGCGACTCAGTAAATTCTTCCTCAAACTTCGACAACAACTCTCGAGAATATCAAGACCGATGGTATATACAACCTGATCAAACGGAACAGTGGACGAAAATCGGCCAGCCTGATGTCGCCAGGGAGAACGACTGTACTGTACCGAGAGAGACAAAAACATACCGACAATCCTTACCAACACTTCTTCGAATGCTTCAAAAAAGGCATACCGATTCTTCAAATATTTCCTACCTGCTTAGCACAACGACATCAAGAAAAAAGAAAGAAAGAAAAGATTATAATGGAAATACCCTGGCACCACTTTTGCGAGGTGGTTACCGGCTTTCCCCCAATTTTCCTCCCTGCCCGACCTCACGACCCCGAACTTGTCCGCCTACATCATGAAATGGACCGTGTACACTCCAGTCATGTTCTCCGACGTCTTCATCCCCATTGGCGCATTCATGCTTGCGGAAGTCACGCTCTTTATCGGAATTGTTATTCTTTGCCTCGCTGCATTCATTTCCGGGGAGGATACGGGAAGACTTAGAATAGCGAGTTATCGATGTCCAATAAATCAATCAGCTTGGTGTGGTTGTGGGTTCTGCCGTAGGAGAGGTGACGAAGAGAGCTTGCCGGGTGATGGTTGCAGGGGAGAGGATGAGACGGATGGCATCTCGGAGGGTACAGTGGAAAGTGCTTTTGAAACGAGCGGCTTTTTGGAAGATAGTGCGCAGGAGATTGGTAGCATGATTGATGGGGACAGCGTGTGTGAGGCAGACTCTTTACTATCTTATTATGAGTGTAGGCGTCGCTATGGTGCCCTACAAAGTCTCCGGGCTCATTTGGAGGTTGTTCCCCATATTCCGACAGGATTTCTTGCTGGGTTGTTAGCAGCTTTTATCCTGAGCCATGTATATTATTCCTTATATTTCCTGCCTGTCTATGGTATCCTATGGTATCCTACATCTAGGTGCAAATTGTCTAATGCTATGCCCACCGATTACTCTGGTCCAAATCCAACCTGATGCAAAAAACCTTCTTCGGCATCTGCATTTGAAAATCCGATTTTGAGATATCTCATCTCATTCGTGGGGCCATCTCTCGTGTCTCGAAAATCCATCACCAACTTTCCTGTGCCCTTTTCCTTCTTCGGAGGACGCAGGCAGTTCACACTGACTTCGACGACCTTTTGTTTCGCATGCATGTTCTTATTTCTAAAAAATTTGACAGTTTTTAAGCCAATAGCATCGTCTTCCCACACCTGGATCGTTTCGCACCCTCCTTCAGCAGCGTTGCCATGGGTACACGCCGACTTGATGCTTTCGACATCAAAGCTGGCGGACAAAGTTTTGTCGGCGATGGCTTGCATGAAATCCCAACAGTCGTCTTTGGTAGAAAAGGAGTATTGAGGATGGTGTTCTGGGTTGGGCGCAAAGCAAACCACAAAATTGGCAGACTGTTCACGGTGTTGAAATGCGCTGACGACCTCTGAATTCTCCAGGAAAGGGCTACTGTTGGTTCCCAGGGACGGCATCCAGAGGTCATCAAGAATCTCTTGGCCCGCAGAGGTTTTGGACACGATCACGACGCCTTCTCCTTTGATGCGATCCAGCCTACGCACTTCAATGTGCTCGATTGGCAGCAGCTGAAGTCGGGGCCCCTTATGAAACCACATCTTCGTGGTCCCTTCTTCGAATGTACGATCTCTGCTTGCAACTGTGAAAATGGACCCTTCACGAGATGTGGGCATAGACCGAAAGCTCCCAGATGAGCTGCTTGAATTTGCACTTGGTCCAGCTGGGCCTGGCATGTCAGTCACCGGCTGCTTTCCTTTTGCCTTTTGGTAAGGGGGGGCAGATTTCGCGGCCGGAAGAGGAGGAAGTGAATTTAGAATCTCGTCGAATACCCAGGGAGGATTAGTTCCGTCCAAGTATGGACTCAATCCTGGTGAGTCTGATCCTGATATCGTGAAATCCCCATTTGGTGACGGAAAAGGGTGCGGCAAGAGTTCGGAGATCGCTGCTAGGCCATCTGCTGATTCATTCGGTCTTTTTCGACGCTCCCTACTTGGTCGTTTTCGTTTGGATCCAGCAGTGGTGGATTCGCTGTATTGGGCAACAAATCGGTCCATGATTCGCTGTTCTTCTGTTTTTAGATGATCAGGCACTCGTTTTGGCCTAGACCTCCTTGTGCTGTTGGGAGTTGATCTTCCAGATTCAAGGCTGTATTCTGACGGGGTCAGAGATGGCGATGAAGATGGCTGAGATGCAGCATCCTCAGCTATAGATCGAGCCCGGGGACTCCTGTGTGGCATAAATAAGCGAGGAATCCTTAGAGCTTGATTTGATATGCACTTACGCTTGGAGAAGGGAGAAGAAGTTTTGACAATCTTCTTCCAGCCTCATCATGTGGTTTCGGAAGGTTTGGCATGTTGTATGAACGCAGTCGTTGTCCGTCACAGCCCAAGGTACCACATTTCGAGCTTCACTCCTTGGCCCTGACTGATGTAATTGATATTGAGGATCCAAGAACAACTCCAGGTCCAGAAGCTTTGAGCGAAACCGGCTGAAAGGTTTGCCCGAGAAGAATTCATTACTTGGATCTATCTGGAGACTTGCTTTGTTCAGCTGGGTGATGGACAGAGCGAGGAGTTGGCGCGAGTTTGCCAAGAGGTTAAACAGATCTTGGACCTCTTGGGGCACATTGTATAGCTGGTGATATAACTTGTTAAGCTGGTCGATATCGGCAATCAGATCATTGAGCACGCGGTCGACGCCCATATTGTCGTTGAGCAGCGACGAGTGTACAAACAGCAGGATTTGGGGAAGATTTCATGACCCATTTTATGAGTGAGAGCCAAGTCGAGGAAGGGCTGAGGTCGATATATTTATTTGACAAACGGGTGTGGGGAGACGGAGTACGGAGGAGAGCTTGGAGGTCTTCACGGATGGACGTTTCGAGGTGCAGGATTTAGGTAATGGGGGCCTCCAAAAGAGTCCAAATAGTCCAAATGGTCCAGGGGTGCCGAGCCATAATAATGCCCAGCAAGCCGAGCTGCACAAACCATAAGCACACGCCAAATGGGTATGTACACGTGCCATCAACGGCCACTATAAGTGGCTCCCGAGTGGCTTAACCCCCCGCGACGATTTGACATGTTCCTGGACATTTATCACGTTCTCTCGACCAGTGCTGGCAATGCTTACCGTCCCACGCATGCGTACTGATCCAATCCATCCGCCTGGTAGCCTCTCGCGACAGATCGTAAGATATTTCCAGGCTGTCTGGGGTTCATAGTCTTTCGCTTCGTCTCATAAGGCTGTTTTCCCCTTACTAAGGAGAAGGCGCAGTTCTGTCTCTGGTCTTCGGAAAAAAGAAATATTCAGCCAATGGATGTCTAGGCTTTTGGCACAATCCGATATTCCTGCCTTGAAACGATCATCATTTTTCGTGGCTTGGACGGGTGAGAACTTCCCACCTGCGCATTTCCATATCTACCCCAGTGTTCCTTGCCCCAAAGCTTTGTCGCTGTTGTCTCAATCAGTGTAACTCCGTTCACACTTCGGCTTGCATCGACGTTGAATTCCGAATAATGTTAGATTGTATCTGTCCGAATGAAACTCTCTTCAATCCTTCTTGCGCCGTACAGGAAGTTCCGTCATCCGTGGTCAGATCATGTCAAGCAGTTCGAATATCTGGTATGCTTCAAAATCCCAAGGCAGAAGAAGAGAAATGCTGAAGGCACGCACAGGATTGGGACACGCAACGGAAGCTTGCTTATAGACAGATAGATAAGGGCGGCTTTGGTTATTGGGTCGTCTTTGTCGCTGGAGCTGGTGAGGATCCGATCTTGGTGATTTCTACTTTTACATCGTGACTAACTTTTCCAAAGGCTTCTTGACTGATGCATATGATATCTTTGCCGTCAACACGGTGCTACCCATGCTCGGTATTGTTTATTGGAATGGAAAAATACCCCAGAGGAATGAAGGTGAGCAAGCCCACGTGACTGTCGCTGATAGATAGAAATTGCTAACCTCCCCCCAGTACTTATCAGCCTTTCCCTTCTCGTGGGGACATTCTTTGGCCAGATCTTTGTTGGCATATTAGCCGATCGATATGGGCGCAAGAAGATGTACGGCATTGAACTGCTCGTCCTCACTCTCGCAACCGTCTTGATGAGCTTGAGCTCCAAGGGTGCTCTGGCATCCACCAATGGTCTCGTCTGGATAGTTGCATGGCGGTTCGTCATGGGCCTGGGAATAGGAGGAGACTATCCTCTATCTGCTGTGATCACGGCTGAGTATGTCGTTCCGTTTCCTGCATGCTTGCAACGAGGTTCCCTAATTCATGATAGATTTGCCCCCAGAAAGCACCGGGATCGCATGGTTGCTACTGTTTTCTTTATGCAACCGATAGGAGCCTTGATCGCTAATGTGGTTGCTGTGGCTACTGTGGCCTCTCTCCAGAGTAACCTTCCAAATGGCTCCACTCCTACCAATTGTGTTGGTGAATGTCGACATACCGTGGACACAATGTGGCGGTGGATTGTTGGCATAGGTGCCGTTCCTCCTGCATTCGCTATTCTACTCCGCTGGTGGATTCCAGAATCGCCTCGGTATACCTTGGAAGTGGAGAAAGATCCTGACACTGCACAACAAGACGTGGACTCCTACTACAAGCCAAGCGCTGGCGTACTTGAACTGGCTAGCCATCAACCAGGTCCCAGCACAGCGTTATCGCCAGGATCTATAACCAGCACACAAGCAACACTCACTTTTGGTGAGCCAGAGCAGATGGAGATGAAAGAGCTCACATTGACCGAACCCGCTCTGGCAGTGACGCCCGCGTCATCCCGTCGGACGGTACGCAAGGAGACATGGTACGAATTTTGGACAGGCTTCTATGCATTCATGATCACAGAAGGCAACTGGACCGACTTGGCTGGCACGTCAATCGCATGGATGACATTAGACTTCGCCTTTTATTTCTTGGGGGTCAATAACCCTAAGATTCTGTCCAAAATTTGGAACGGTGTGGATGCAAACGAATCGCTCTACTTTATCCTTATGGAAAATGGCAATCGTGCGATGATTGCTGTTTCTATTGGCGCTATTCTAGGTGGCCTCCTATTCATCAAATTGGCAGGTTTTCGATATCACCTCCAGGTCAGCGGATTCTGGATTCTCGCTGCACTATTTGTAGCAGTCGGCGTCTCTTATGTCCTTCTTCTCAAGACCCGTTATTTCGCCGCAGTCATCGTCCTTTACTCGATCTGCAGCCTTTTTTTCAACTTTGGGCCGAACTCATCGACCTTTGTCGTAAGCCGCTATTTCTTTTGTTGATATCAATGTCCAGCTCTAATTCGATGGCGTAGATTTCTGCAGAGGTGTTTCCGACCAAATATCGGTGTACGTGTCACGGAATTAGTGCGGCAGCAGGCAAATTTGGATCCATTATAGCACAGATTTTCTTGGCATATGCAAAGTTTGGTTCGCCAGGCCAAGGCGTGAACGACCCCAATTCGTCTTGGTTAGGCTGGGTACTGCTGGTGTAAGTGCTAACACCCGTTGCATATCACGAGAAAAACTGACGCTGATTCTGGTCACAGTTTCGCAATATGGATGGTCTTCGGCGCAATGTAAGAGCAACTCTGGCCTACAATCCGAAGCAATATAAGCTGATCTATACTCTTAGCATTACCAAACTTTGGGTACCTAATCCCTGTAACATTTGGGGACAAAGCCGAAGCCTTGAAGACCTAGGGCTTGGGAAGGCGGCTAGGAAGCGGATGGAAAAGGACGAACGGGATGCTTGGAGCTCGTTTGTACCCGGAAGTCCGTACGTGTGAATGTGTTGTAATTATAAGCGTGGTTACTTTGGCTATAGGAGTTCTGCGCCCGGTTGGCAGGTAAGTTTCGAGTTGGCGTTTGGACAGATACCCTTGGGATAGGATGAAATACGGGCTACATCAATCTAATACAACAAGAGTCCTAGTTGTGAGTTCAACTTTCACTCTTTCGAACTTGCTCTCTTCAAACCTTAAAACTTCTCAATTGCGTTTTCCGACTGGCATAGTAAAAAGATTACAGCGTGATCAGTCAATTGCATCATGTCTATGATACTAAGCCTTGCTCACGGCTCTTACGGGTTGGCCAAATACCCGAGCCGCAAACTAACAAGGCTGCGATAATTGTCGCATACAACCCCAAAACACTAACTTCAAGTAGAAATTGAAGAAGTCCTGGAGGCAAAATGCTCCAAGCTCCAAGCATACGCCACGGAAGAATTCGAAACACGACTGCAGCTGATCACGATGATCGAAAATATCCACATTGCTATCAGTTGATTGGTCTGCTGACTAGACGATTTTCTTTTTGGCGTGACACTTTCCGCTGTTGTAGCTGGGATGGTGATGCCGTGTCTGAATCGGAGTTCCCAGGCCAAACATCTGCGGATCAATTTGAAACCATGACATCCAGCTGTCAACGATCTCCCGCACTCCCACGTTTCGTTTCAATTTCCGTCTCTGATCATTTGCCTTGTTCGACTTCTGTAGGCTCTACTGTGAGCGAATTGCGCGGCCTTTCTTTGAAAAAACACAAAGAATTCTCAACTCTTTTCGAAAATCGTGGTTAGTTTGCTATTTGGCTGAGCAAAACAATGCACGAGCAGTTTCTTAGACATCGCAGTCACTTTCAGCGATCTCAACATAAACCAAGCGCGGACCAAGACCAGCTCCAAAGCTTCTTTATTGCTCTATTTTGGGTCACTTGTTGAAACCCGGGAACCGCACGACCAAACAAGCGATGTGGATAGCGAAATCCTAAGCACCGGCTACACAATACGAGATCTCCAATGCGTTTCTAAGAGTAGAACTCCGTCTATTGATATCACAGCCATCGGTAGCATGCCAGTAGCCAACGAGCGAGCACCTTCTTGCTATGACCTACTGGCGATCTGGACTTTCTCCCGACCTCCACTTCTATGGTAACTTACCTGTCTAGTAATCTATACACAACACTCCAACCAACCAATCAAAACAGGAAGAGGAAAACACCGGTTCTGGCCCTAATCATAACGAGAATTACCCCAGATTTAGGTATCGAAATAGATTACCGTGGAAGCTCCCAACTGGATGGAATTTCTCTCCATCCGTTTTTCCTTTCCGTGCCCCATTGGAAGGAACCCTTGGGCGACAATCGTGCCGCCAGTTATCCACTGTGAACAGACTCCGGTTTAGATGAAATGTTGTTTCAAGCAGGTCGAGTGGAAAAGACTTGCACTTTCAATCCTGGGGGAATGGTTCTTTCTCTACGGAGCGAACGGGACAATGGATGCGAGTATAAAGATATAACGACTCACGGTGCTACTAGATAGACAGGTCGTTTGGTTTATTTGATCTCGTTCTCATATCATTCTTTCTCTCATCTTCCTTCAATTCCTTCGAAAGAAACTTCAACATGGTTGCACGAGGTCTCATTTTTGCTGCGCTGGTAGGATCGGGTATTGCAGGTAAGACTAGACAGCATGAAGGCTGCGTAGGGGCGTGGGATTCTTGAACGTGCTCAACGGTTTCCGAAGCCAGTGAATCTGGTCGGGGCATACTGAGTTTCTGGGCCACTTCAAAAAAAGAAAAGCCAGGAATCCAGCAAGTCTTCACTGGAAACAGTCGATTGATATGGCATTGACCATTCTCGATGATTCCGCCACCTCGATGCAGCACTGAGCCTCACGCGTGCCATTACCAGTTTCGAATGCTGACACCTTCCCAATTAGGCACGATCGCCCGTGACGCAAGCACATACCGCACCAACGGTCTCGCAGCTCGCAATGTCGCAACAGACCGCCTCGCCACGTTCCAGAGACGGGAAGTCGCTGCCGTAGAGACTACTGAGGCCGCCGATGTTACAGAATCCACGGATGCTGCCGAGAATGCCGATGCGACCGAGGATGCCGACAAAACGCCAAAAGAGAAAGATGGAACGAACAAGCCACCCAAGGAGAGTTCGGGAAGTGGCACAAGCAAGCCAAAACAACCAAAGGAGGCCAAGACTCCTGGCAGTTCTGGTTCAAGCTCGTCAGGTGGTGGAATGAGCATCCCAGAGCCAAAGAGTGGCAGTGGCACAAGCAAACCATCTAAGCCAAAGGAACATAAAGATAAGCCATCGAGCAGTTCCAGCGATGAAGGAAGTGGCACCAGTAAGCCCTCGAAGCCAAAGGAACACAAGGACAAGCCTTCAAGCGAAGACAGCAGTGGATCCAGCAAACCATCAAAACCAAAGGAACACAAAGACAAACCATCAAGTGGATCGAGTGATTCTGATAGCCAAAGCAACTCGCCAAGTAGCTCGAGCGGACATAGCCACGGTGATGGGTCAAAAGCTCCAAAGACTCCTAAGATGCCATCTGGGCTTGGTGGGGGTTCAAGTGGTGGTTTCCCTGGAGGAAGTAACCCATTCGGTACGTTTATCTTGAACCAGTCCTTATGGTCTCACCACGAATGGACCATCAATTATTCTGCTCATGTGCTATGAAACACAGCGCTAACGATGATCAACAGGTAATGGAGGCAGCTCCGGTGCATCTCCAGCCATGCCAGATTTTGCAAGCATTCTCGGCGGATCTAAAGGACTCGGCGGATCATCAGGCGGTGCAGCACCAGATTTCGCAAGTATCATTGCTGGCTTAAAGGGCGCCGGATCTGGATCTGGTGCTGGTATGCCAGACTTTGCCAGCATCCTTTCCGGACTCAAAGGTGCCGGTGGTGCAGCAAAACGCGATATCCAAGCCGTCGAGAGTGCCGACAATGTGGAAGGTGTTGAGAGCACTGAGAATATCGGAGCGAATGATGTCGACTCTCCCAAGAAACCGAAAAAGTCTGGATCGAATGGATCCAAGGGCAAGAAGAGCGGGAAGAAATCAAGTAGTGGTACAGCAAAGGCACCGAAGACGCCAAAAGCACCCAAATCGCCAAAAGAGAGCTCTCCAGCTCCGAGCAGCCCCGAGTCGTCATCTCCAGCTGCTGAGACGCCAAAGGAGCCCGCTGCGGAGACTCCAAAGGAACCAGCTGCTAAGACGTCCAAGGAGCCCGCTGCTGAAAAACCAAAGGGTGAGACACCTGAGCCTGAAGAGTAGATGAGGATGGTTGCTGATTAACCTCGAAGACGCTGCTGAGCCTAAGACTGAAGCTGAACCCAAGACCGCTGAGCCGGCCGCTGCTGCGGAACCCAAGGCTGCGGAGCCTGCGGCAGCTTGCAAGCCTGGAGCTGCAAAATGGAAGAGACACGGCCCTTGTGATGACGATTAAGTGCTGGTGATTAATTTCGGAAGGCTGGAAAAATATGTTAATGGCTTCTTGCATCCGTGTCCTGTACATACGCTCTTTTCTAAATGAATCATTTAAGCATCAGACTCTTTACACTGTCACGGTGGGACCGCCCTTTCTGTTCCCTTTCTGACAGCAACATGATCGACGAGATAGCCTTGCTTTTATTCGACGCATTCTCAATCTCACCGAGGGGTCTCAGAGTTTCTGGCGATTTCGAAAATAATTTTGGCAGACATTTATTGATATCGATCTCGAGTTGAGTATATATGATGTTTGAATTGAGTACGTTGTGTTCCAATCGGTTATTTAAACAGGGAAACAGAATTGATGGCCCACCTGTGCTGTAATCTTTGGAGCGTGAGGTTGGCCTTCGTATCGCTAAGCAGGCGGACAGGCCCTGGAGATTTTCTATCATTGAACAATGGCTAGGAATTGATGAATGTATGAACGTAAGATATGGAGTTGAAATTCATACTCCCAAGGTGAACGACCATGTAACGATCATATTGGTTGACATCTTTGTACATCCTGAAATTTTTGTTTATTAATGAGTAGCATTCGTGACAGCATCGCTAATTCAACCTCAACCATCTCAAATCCTCGCAGGGTCGTGAAGCTCGTAGGGTGGCGGCGGTTCAGTTGGCACACTATTCCTCGTGGACTTCGCCCTTCGTCTTGCTTCTCGGGGTAAAATTACTTCCTCCTCCTCTTCCACTGAAGCATCCTGCATGATTACATCTTCCTTTGAGCGGTCCGGCAATCCCTTCCCTACCGCTCCTCCAAGTCCAGAACCACGTGCTTCTGAAATCAAGGATTCCCAAAACTCGACGGCAGGTGAAGACGACGCAAGAACCTTCACTTTTCCCTCTCCAGCAAGCGCAAAAGGTCCGATTGCGATTTTCGACACACTAATACCGGGGTTTTCGAGGGTCATGGAGATGTGGTTTTTTAAGTATGTTGATAATGCAGCAGAAAAGGGACCAGTGATGGATGATTGGGGCCGGTTGATTAATTGCACGGTAGTATTTGCTTGAATTCGATGCTGTTGCCACGGTCCTCGTCCACGAGTGAGGAAGTCTCGGATGTCGTCTTTAGAAATTGAGACATCGATACTTTTGAGAAGTGGTGCCGCGGATGGAAAGGAAAGTTGGATCCCAATTCCTTTGCTTAGTGATTCGAGACTGAATGATGGGTCTTCGTCTTCGGGCGCTGAAGTTTCGTCGAGGATGTTCTCGACAGCTGCTGTGAGGAACGAAGAACGCAATCGCATTGGTGATAGTCGTGCATCGAAAGTGGTAGCAAGAAAATCAACAAAGATTTCCCGCAAAGGCGCTGGCATGCGTATCAACAGCAGAGGAAATGATGTAAAGCCAGGCGTGCTCAGAACCTGCGACTGCTCTCCAAGCAGTACTGCCACATGTCTCGCTTTTTCGAAGTTGAGCTGAATATGGACTCCTCGAGCTTCGCCGGGGTCTATGATTGGAGTTTCACCATTCTCGACTTGCTCCTGAGCAGTTTCCCATGACTCCTCGTCTCCTAACAATCTCCAATCACAGCTTTCGAGACTTCCTGATGTGTTGGCTCCGGGATACAATTCTGGCAGTTGCACTCCACGTGATCGGTCTCCAATCAAGGTCTCCCTCAAATGCCGAGCATGGACATCCAGGTTTGTGAAGAGTGGATTCGAGCCGTGGTAGAGCGGCGAGGCACGGTACAGGGTGAATGTCGAGCCATACAGGGGGTATTCCGTTCGTTCGCTCATCCTGGCTGGATCAACGAAGAGTTGTAAGGTAGAATTTGATGGGATGCAAGAATGTGGCGGCAGTTTGTTGCTTCGGCGATGAATGACAAAGTGGGGAGGCCCTCCCACGGTGATGGATGTTGTCACACGCTTGTTGATATGGAATGAGTGAATGGATGAAGACGCGTCGCGATTCGTGTGTCATGTCCCCGTGTTATTGTTATTACTTAAGCTACGGGAACGCCACAACCAAAGCCACACCCAGAGATGAAATGGAGCTTGCTAGACACTTCGCGAACTCGATAGAATTTGTTGGCATCCAAAACGAGAAATCGACAACTTGAGCAGCCAAACCAACCCCCATCACTTGCTTCCTCAAGCAAACAAACTCAACACCAATACTCTATTGTTTAAACCCGCCCAGCTATCCAGACCGTCCGCTATACCCCTCCACCACATAATACACCCCACCACCACAGACCGCAAACATGTCGGTTGTAGGCTGTGATTTTGGCTCCGTCAACACTGTTATCGCCGTGGCCAGGAACCGCGGTGTCGACGTGGTAAGTACCGCTGCCTGGGCTCTCCCCAAACCATATCCAAAGCTTCCATGTGTGGGCGAAGAAAACTGTTGAGCGCAAACTTTGCTAGCCTTGGAAGAAGATGTTGTTTTGCCCTCACCGCCCGTGGAGCTCACATCGCGAAGAAGTAATAATATTCGAGCATATGCTAATGCCTCTCTAGATCACCAATGAGGTCTCTAACCGTGCAACTCCGTATGTTTCCCATTTTCTCACAATCTGTCACTTCGCCCTCGAGCAAACACTAACAAATGCCAGATCTCTAGTGGCCTTCGGACCCAAGAGCAGATACATCGGCGAGCCAGCTAAGAACCAAGAAATCTCCAACCTCAAAAACACCGTCAGCTGCCTCACCAGATTAGCCGGACGAACCTTCAAAGACCCAGATGTCGCCATCGAACAACAATATATCTCGGCACCTCTTGTCGATGTCAATGGACAGCTCGGTGTGGAGGTCACATACCTCGGAACGAAAGAGAAGTTCACGGCGATTCAGCTCATGGCAATGTTCTTCACCAAAGTGAAGCAGACTGCCGCCGCTGAGTTGAAGGTGCCAGTCGCGGATATGGTCATCAGTTGCCCTGCATGGTACACGGATGCGCAGCGAAGGAATATCATCGATGCTGCAGAAATCGCCGGCCTCAAGGTTTTGCGCCTGATCAACGACACCACTGCTGTCGCTCTCGGATACGGCATTCCCAAGACCGATTTGCCTCTGCCAGAAGAGAAGCCCCGAAGAGTCGCTTTCATCGATATTGGCAACGCCAACTACACTTGCTCCATTGTCGAGTTCAAGAAAGGAGAGCTCGCCGTCAAATCCACTGCATGCGATAGACATTTCGGTGGCCGTGACTTCGACAAGGCACTATTGGATCACTTCCAGAAGGAGTTCAAGGAGAAGTTCAAGATCGACATTTTCGAAAATCCCAAGGCTCGTTTCCGAGTTTTGGCTGCTTGCGAAAAGTTGAAGAAGGTTCTCTCCGCAAACGCCAGCGCACCATTGAACATCGAGTCCTTGATGAACGATGTCGACGTCCGATCGTTCCTGAAGAGAGAAGAGCTGGAGGAACTTGTTGCACCATTGCTCGAGAAGGCTACGGAGCCTATCAAGCAAGCTCTCGCTGACGCCAAGTTGAAGCCGGAAGATATTGATCACATTGAGATGGTGGGAGGTTGCACCCGTGTTCCAGCATTGAAAAATGCCATCCAGGAATTCTTCGGCCGACCTCTTTCTTTCACTCTCAACCAGGACGAAGCTGCTGCTCGAGGTTGCGCCTTCAGCTGTGCTCTTGCTTCGCCCATGTTCCGCGTCCGTGACTTCGCTGTACACGATATCATGAACTACCCAATCGAGTTCACCTGGGAGAAATCGCCTGATATCCCAGATGAGGATACCAGCTTGACTGTATTCAACAGAGGAAACACGCTTCCCTCAACGAAAATTCTCACTTTCTACCGAAAGCAGCCTTTCGATTTGGAGGCACGCTACGCAAAGCCAGAAATGCTCCCTGGCAAGATCAACCCATGGATCGGTCGATTTTCAGTCAAGGGTGTGAAGCCAGACGCAAAGGACGACTTCATGATCTGCAAGCTTAAGGCGAGAATGAACCCACACGGTATCCTCAATGTCGAACAGGGTTACTTCGTAGAGGAGCAGGAGATCGAGGAGCCAATTCCCGAACCAAAGGAGGGTGATGTACGTTTCAATCCCTTCTCGCATGACAGCCGCGTCGTAGCAGGTGGAGATGGAGCAGTAGAGCCGCGGGCTTCTTCTCCGTCTCCTCGTGCAAGGCAGCGACGTCGTCTCTCCACAGATGGAAGTTTTCTTGTACAAACCCCACTTGAAACGGCTAGCGTGATGAATTTCACTGAATCAATGCTAACATTCCCACAGGCTATGGAAACTGACGAGAAAGACGAGAAGCCAAAGACTCGCAAGGTAAAGAAGCAAGTGAAGAAGGGCGAGCTGCCACTCGCAGCTGGAACCGCTTCGTTGGACACAGCGAACAAAGATTCTGCTGCCGAACGAGAGTACCAGATGGCTTCGGAAGACAAACTTGTCGCAGATACCGAAGACAAGAAAAACGAGCTTGAGTCATTCATCTACGAGCTCCGAAGCAAGATCGATGAGGTCTATGCACCATTCGCCAACGATGATGAGAAGGCCAAGATTCGGGAGAAGTGCGAGCAGAGCGAGGTAAGTGCTTGCAGATCTAAGTTTAATCATGAATCGGTGGATACTAATGGTTGAAATAGGACTGGCTCTATGACGAGGGCGAAGATGCTACCAAGGCTATCTACGTCGCCAAGATCGAGGAGATTCGTTCTGTCGCAGGACCAATCATTCAGCGATTCAGAGACAGCATCGAAGAGCAACGAGCAGCTGTTATCGCCAAGGAAGAAGCAAAGGCCGCAAAGAAGATGGCAGAGATCGCAGCCAAGAGGGAGGCAGAACAGAAGGCAAAGGAAGCTGCTGAGGCATCCAAGGCGCCAAAGGACGAAGACATGAAGGATGCTGAGCAGCCAGCACCCGTTGAGGAGACCATCGACTAAGTGCGAGGTAATGAGCTTGCGAATGAAAAAGGATTGGAGATATCATGGTCTTGATGCATTATGATTAAGAAAGCTTGCGGATTCATGGTTCACGATAGATTATATAGATCAATGATGATTTGATGCGCTGGGGAGGCAATGTGCGTTCTTCACTCCTGAGTCTGTCCTGTGTGATTGAGTATTGACACTTTCATCACTTCCTTCCGATGGAATCCAACAATCAATTAAATCGTTGATCTTTACTGCTTCGAGCCAGGTTGCACGTGTTGATAGTGGACAATGCTACTAGGAGTGCTTCGAGGTTGCTTCCTGGCCCTCTTCCATCAACAAATTTGGTTCCACCATGCTTCGAGCAATCTTTTATCAATGCATCATCCAAACATGTCAATATCAGGTGCCAACTACTCTCCCGCCTTCGAACCTTCCCTGGAGTCAAAATGAGCTAGGTCTCAAAGGTCTCAATTCTGTTTCTGCACAAACACCATCAAAACGGCAGCAAGCCTACTTTTGTCAGAAAAGGACTAGCAAATAACAAGCAGATCACTCACGCTGCTGTTGCGGCAAGTACTTCAAATAGCCTCGCCGCATCTGAAACAAGTCGCAATCTGATAGCGAACATGCTGACGAAATTGGTGGTGATTGCAAGTCTTTTCGAATCATTCCTGGCCAAATTTAGCCACCACATGGGCGCAAAGAGCATGAGGAGTCCACCAATGATGACCAAAGAATCACTGAACGCTTCCATCGACTTCAGACTTCAGTACTGTGCGCTCGCTTCATCGACGTAGCCTTTCCGATGTTTCTTTTTGAACATCCATCTCAATAATCTCTATCTCTCGCGAAAGGACACACGTCCATTTGTTACAGATCGAGAGAAGATTTATTCCCTTCTCGATGTACTGCTGTTCGCTGCTCTTCACAGCGTTCTTGACAGTTGCGAAGCGGTTTTTCACGCTTGCTACTTGGTGGTTACGTGCAGATTCACGGGCTTGCACATCCGAATACGCGACAATATACTCATCTTCACCTTGTCATGAGTATAGGCCCTGCAAGAAGGTAACATACTTACTGTACGCCTTTAGCATCGATTCCCAGTCTGCTGAGGATGCCTAATCGAGCATGCCCATACTTCGGACTTCCCTCATCCCATTCAAACTGAAAGTTCGCTCTTCGTCGTCGGGATCATCCATACACTGTCAGTCCAAGGTCTGCGAAGCGTCTTCTAGTCTTGAGATGTCGAATTGCATTTTCAGCAGGACTCGAGAGTTCAGTTCACCAAATCGTCGAAGGATGAAACGTCGTTATCCGAGGTTGAAACCAAGACAAAAATAAAATTACTCGTAGTGTTCTTCGAAGGAAATTTCGAGAAGGTGGCTTTGGATAAAGATCGTTCCGAGACACTGGCAGTGGAAAAAGCACTGTCAAGATGCTTCGTCGATTTCTTCAGACCCGGTGTTAGGCGCGTCCCAATCGGATATTCTATCCCAAAACACGTCACCCCGTGAACCATCCACAGAACCGATTACTCAAAATTAGGCGATCATGATCGAAGAGCTTGAAATGGAGTCCAATGCGGATCTGCAGACTTGATCAGAATCATCACATGTTCAAGAAGATCGGCTGGGCATCACGAGGAATTAATCTATCAAGCACGTACAGCTGGCTGAGGTTATGAGAAGTCACGCCGATAATCGCGCCGACTTAACCGCATATTTCGTCTAGCTGTTTATTAAAGATACAAAGCAGCGCCTAGATAGCCAGAAACTACTCGAGCTCTTCATCATATTCTCCCCTCCCCCAGTACCCCTCGCACTCTCTCACACTCTCGCACAACGTCAATCCATGTTCTTCCTCAGTTTGAATTCGAACTTCCATCATCTCCTATGAGTCAGGATAAACTTAGCCTTATACCACCTGCTTTTCTGAATCATATCTACATCATCCTTTCGAAAAGTTTCCGAGCTCTTAGTGCTAATACTTTGGCCCTCGAGATTTTGGGCAACGCACCGTTTCCCTGTACTGATACAGGAGGCCCTCATCATAATCCTAGAAAGCTACGATACCCTCAGCTGAAGCAAGCCCTCACATGAAAGACATTTGTGCTGAGGCGAGACCAGCTGGTAGTTAAAATCGAATGCTACAATCCAGATCCGGCCTCTACGTTGGTGTCATGTCTGAAAAGAGCTATAGCTATTCCTAGATGGGACTGCCAAGATGTGATAGCTCAGTCCTACCCTCAGCTCCCGCTTTCTGAAGGCCTAGGGCGATGCACGAGATAGCTATTTGACCGAGATCCCTTTTCTTCATTCGAGGATTCTTTTGGGTGAAAGAGAGAATGTCTAGATCGACTTCTCCTCTCTCTTTAAAAGATTGATTCAGAAGGCACCACTCCCAAGTTTTGCAATCAGTAACAATACATCGATATCAAAAGCTATTCGCTCGTTCCATAATTGTTTCAATCGAAATCCTCAAGCCAGGCAATTACAACATTGAACACAACTTTAAAAATACAATCTCGCCCCCCCCCCGAAATCATGGCACCAACAGCAACAACAATAACAACCATCCTCCTCCTCCTCCTCCTCCCACGTAAACCTTGCACAAACAATTGCAAACCAACAAACCTAATGGAGAACCTCTCCCTCGCCATCATTTTCGCCGTTCTCTCAACCATAATCCTGTTACTTGTGCTATGGTATTACAGAACGTTTACACGATGTCTGGGAGAGAGCAAGAAGAGGATGCCGTTTTCGGGAGAGGAGGTTGGGGTGAAGAAGGGAGTTGTTGTGACTGTTGAAGAGGTAAAAGGAGGATGATGGGGAAGCTTGTGCAGGAGAGGGAAGGAAGAGTGGGTTGGAGAGGTGGTGGAGAAGAGAATGAGGTAGGTAGGCCTTGGAAGGTATGGCGAGGGGGTAGTATGTTCAAATGACGCATGTGGATGGAGAATACAGGTGGTAATCCTGAGGTTTCGAAAGGTTTTACAAAACTAAACCTAAATGAGAATGACTGGAATAAAGTGAAAACCTCGATTAGGGAACGAAGTAATCAAGCCGCCTTTCAGGGATCATAAATTCAAACATGGAAGAATTACAGAAAATAAATTTGTGCAGTAGATATTTTCAGGTCTTGATGGTGGATTTTTTTTGGAAATATATTCAATGGATCCGATCGAGGATCCGCCAGCAACGGTCATGTTTCTGTGATACCCGACGCCTTTTGGGTCGTGAAAATATTAAAAACAAAAGTAGCTTATCAGATGCAGCCAGTACACCTTCGGGTATGAATAGAAGCGCAACGCATTGTAAAAAACCGAACTCCCTCCCATATTATGCACACCTGGACTCAATCTTCTTTCCGAAACTTATCTTCGTCACTTCCAATCCTCATCGTCATCCGAGCTCCCACTCTTCTTCGGCTTCGGCGCCTGCGGCACCAAGGTTCCCAGATTTAGCGGCATCTCCATGCCCCTCGTGACCGTAACCATGATCGGCGTCACGACAGGGGCAATGCTTTGGGAAACAATAAAATCAGGCATTCGCTCAGGCGTGGGTACATAGACAGCTGGTGAGACAGGCGCTGGGACATAGACCGCCGGAGAAACAGGCGCCCACGTTGGCTCATAGAGCGAAGTTGAAACGGGGTTTGGTGATGGTCGTACGTAGTTTGAAGGTTGTTGCGAGTAACTGGGTGGCGGGATAGGATTCGAAGGTAATTCTAGCTGACCTGATTCATGATTCCAAGTCAAAGCAGTACTGGAGCTCGCAATAGGTCCATTTTCGCCCGGCCAAGTAGGCCCCGGTGGAGCCGGTCGGGGGGTCCATCGAGTTGCTGTTGCGCCTGCTATGGAGTCTGTCGTTATATAGACTGGGACGTATACAGTTGATTGAGTAGTTTTGGGTTTGTTGTAGCCGAAAGTCGGCATCGAGAACGTTTGCAAGGAATAGGTTGGTATCGAAAGAGGTACAAATGAGAAAGTAGGAATTGTTAGAGTTGGTCTTGGGTTTTGATTTGCGTGTGATTGTTTGTTCTTTTGAGGTTTGTCGGAAGGTTGCGGTGGCCGTTGTTCAGTTATGCCTGGAGATTCGATGATACCAACAATTTTGGTTGTTTCTGAGACGTCAACTGCTGGACGAGCAGCTGCTGCAAGCGCAAATGCAGCAATAATGAGAGACTGCATGCTGAACATGTGTAGAAAAGAACGACAGAGCGATGATGGATTTGAAGGTAGCGACTGGCAGATAGTGAGGAAAAGAAAATGAGCGATTCGAACACCTGAGAACCAACCAAAAGAGTGACAAAGGCGAGAGGGAAATGCTGATGCGCGGATTCTCCGATCAAGTACTCAAGGGCAACAAGCAAATTATATGCCGATATGGCAAACAAACAAACCCTCGAGGTTAGTACGATCGAGCGACCAACCACGATCTGCGAACAGATTCCAGATGTGATACCTCGTCGGAAAGTCACCGCTTGAGATAGCGACATAATTCCCCTTTGATTCCTATTTCCAGCCTGGTGGTTCCACAATCTACCTGTCAAAGGTATAGATTCACGTGTTATCGGCGGGCCTCCCTGGTCGGTTCATAGGGCATTCATCTCCAACCATGAGCACTTCATCTCCCGCACGGCAACTAACCTGTATCAGTTTCGGAATAACACATTGGTTCCCATACATTGGGAAAGACGAGACTACAGAAGTTCCACTTTTCTCGACTTTTTGTGATATCTCGCAACATCTTGCAGCTCAACCTGTCGAAGCCTGTCTGTGATGGAATCCTACACTTGGACTTCATTCAGAGCAATACTCAACACACTATACAGAAAGCGTCGGTTACCTGGGTGCTTTCATTGTTAGTACATGCAGCCCACGCACAGCAGAGAGAAAGACATGCCTCGCCCTGACGTCTTATCGCGTGGTGACGGCTCGACCAGAACCGTTTTAGAAGAAGGTTATCTTAGCTAGTTCCGGGTAATTTTGAACGGACCATTCCAGATAGATATGACCGGCCCTTTTCACGGAAAATGATGAGGATTGGACAATGGTAGACAGTCCCTTCTCATACTGACCACGGTGAATGTGATTGTCCGTGGACCAGTACCTGAGTTAATTAATAAAGTGAGCAACGAGACCTTTTCGGGAGAATGAAGAATTTTTTTGAGAAGGGTCGAGAGGATACCACGTTTTGCATGGTTAGATTCGGGTGGTTGCCTGTGGATTTGGATCCTTCGACCGAATCTCTTTAAATCTGTGCGCGCTTCCGAGACCGAGCTGGCGTACCGAGGCCACTCGCACTGTTGTTTGATGTCGCCGTATGGATATTGACGACGTCCAGACGTGAAATCGGGTACAATCGGTAGAGGTGTCGAGATAGTTGCATGATTCATAGATGTCTGCTAAGTAAATACAGGCTACCCTCGGAGGATTATTCACGAAGCAGTTCCAAGTTGTATATCTCCCTAATATTGGCGCCCCGTCATTAATTTTTGTCGACCTTGGCAGTTTTCGTGCTCTAGGACAAGATGGAGGATGAATCACGATGGGGATGAGGAGAGGATGGGTTGGATAGAGCTGGAGAGGAAATAGGGGTCTGGCTTAGTAACATTCGCTTAGCCCTATCTTGAACTTGACACGATTCGCGGTCATCGCGACTTTTTATTTACGGCAAGGGACAGGTTGCTTTGTTTGATATCCAACTTTGAATGCTGAATCCCTTCTCGCCAGAATCCCCCACCGCACAATGGTATAATCTATCCATGCCAACTCGTCAAAGAAATACTAACCTCCTCCCCAGAACTCCCTCTACAACTCAGCATTACGCCAAGGTTCCGCCATAAGGAGGGATCTCGATGCCCTCGCCGAAGGAATCCAGTCCTCTCCCGCCCTGCTCGGCCAGATAAATGCCTCCCTAACCTCCTTCTCTCGAACAATCGAAGACTACAACAAACTCGCCAAACAAGAACTCGTCCCAGACAAACAGACAAAAGCCTACGAACGGATAAAGAACTTCCGCACAGAGCAAACCGAATACCGTGAGCGATTCGAACGCTTAAAACAGGAGACAGAAGCAAAAGTAGGTCTCAACAGAAGAAAGCAACCATGTAGCGATGCAGGAAGCAAACTGACTCTCTCGACAATAGCAAACAACACAAGCCCACGCCGAGCTCCTAGGTCGCAGACCGCACAACACCTCCACCCCCGAAAACCCCTACGCAAACACACAAACATCGCCTTACCCCACTCAGCCCTCAGGCCGCTATGGCGGTGGTCCTCAACTCGCCTTCGGCGCTGCTCCCGAACACGCCGATCGTGAATCACACGCTCTCCGCGAACAATCCTTCTTCCAGCAGACCCATTCACAAATCGACGAGTTTCTGGAGCGAGGATCAGATGTACTAGGGAATCTGGGGCAGCAGAGGGAGATGTTGAAGAATACGCAACGGAGGCTTTATAATGTAGGGAATACGTTAGGCATTAGTGGGGATACGATTCGCATGGTCGAGAGGAGGGCGAAGCAGGACAAGTGGATATTTTGGGGAGGTGTCATTGTCTTTTTCTTGTTTTGCTATTTTGTGCTTAGGTGGTTGAGGTAGGGAAGAAGCATGGATTCGTGGGTTTGGCATTTTGCAGCATAGCGTGGCGTTTGGTGTAAGAGTATATTCCTGGTATTGGTGTTCGGAGAACGAGCATGTATGAGAAGGAGGAACTGAATCTGTCCTCGAACAAAGTATATTTAATTATTTTGGCACACGTTTGTAGCATCTGTTGGTGATGGACGTGCCAATGAAGTCTTTGATCTGGCTGGTAAGAACGGTGTGTTTCAGTCACAAGAAAAGTTGCTTGAAGCTACCAAATTATAGTAGGTGAGAATATCAATATAATGGTCATGAACAAATATAATCACTAAAGAAATGTAGATAGACCGAATCCAGAACGCCTCTACGCTAAAAACAACGATTAGCCCAGCGAAGCCATCTCAAAGCCCCAGAATGATGGCGAAAACAGATATTGCAACCCTAAAATCACCAGACACTATCCAAATCATCATAATCAGAATCATCCCAACCAGAGAGATCATCATACGGATCATCTCTCAACCCCCTCAAATCCCTTGCCACAGTATGTTCCGCCAACTCCTGCACTCCACCTTCCAACTGGTTAAGCCTATCTTCAATCATATCTACCCGTCTCTTCTCCATCTTCACAACAGTCTTGACCGGCACCCCTCCAGCACCCCTAGGAACCAGCGTCCCACTCAGAGTCCTCACTATTGCCGGTCTTCTAACTCTGTTCCGACCTAGCGGACTCATACCCCGTCTCATCATCGTCATACCAGTCCCTCGTCGAAAGTATCCCCTCCCCTGCCGTATCAAGGGGAGATCAGACTCCTCAACTCGCTCAACGATCTGGTTTATCCCATGACACATCATTTGTGTACTTGGGGTTGGATTCCGCCTTGCAATCCTGTTCATCTGCAATCCGAAATCAGGGCGTGACATGACGATTTGTCTAAAGCATTCGATGAGGTCTTCTTGGTTGCGGATGGATTTGTAGATACTATGCGCCCAGTCATAGAGGGCCATTGGTTCCCTTTCCCGTTGCGCTATGGTAGAACCATGGTGCGTGAAGAAATGGACTACCGTTTTCCGAAGACGCTGCGAGTCGAAGCGATCAGCCAGATAGGCGAGACTCGAAAAATACTGATACGTAGTGCCGAAGAGGTGATAGTGTGGGTATTGCCATTGTGGGCCATGAAGGGTTGATTCCAACCAGGTTTGCAAATCAAGGTTTGTGGTGTGGAAGTCTTGTGGATAGCTGGCGAGAGAGCTGACGAGTTCGGTCAGGGTATCTAACATCATGCGAGGTTGAATGCGAGAGGAACGAAAGAAATTTTTGTTTTGTATGAGATGGCTGAGGTCGATGATGCCGTTGAGGTTGTGGTACATGACGGATATGTTTGGTAGGTAGGCGTGTAGAACTTGGCGCTCTACCATTTCGATTTGACGGCCGATGCGGATGGGGACCGCAGGGCCACTGCGGTAGGAAGAAATGGGTTGAGGACCATATGGCCTGATGAGTGCCAGCGAATTGGCATTTCGACGCATCATGGTTTCTGTGGTTGGTGAATGTCAATGTAGGTGAGTGTGTTCCGGCGATGAGAAGATTGAAGTTGTTAATGTTGGGTCCAGATATAGAGATTTTTCGTTGTTGCGGTCAGGAAGGAGTTCGGTGTGCGAGCTGATTCAGTGTAAACAGATAGATGTATTCTCGATAATCTCAACAAAAGAGCACCAGGCCGAACTTATAGGCTGCAGTGGCCCGGCGTGCTCTAATGGATGCTCCATTGAAATACCCTGGAGCAAACTTACCCGTTCGACCTAAGCCACTCGGGACCAGGCTTGGGAACCGTTCTCGCGCAGTTCAGGGTGCTGATTGGATCAACACTGACCGATGTGGGTTGTTTGCCATTGCTACTTGCGCTCCTCAGAGAAAACTAGGCACCGACAGCTGGTCATATTTGCCCTTCTTGGTGGGCACCACATCAGCTCTGTCTCTTCTCTTTGTATCGAGCATCTCCTCTCAACATGGCGTGATGTAAGTCTGAGCCATCTCGATGATTCTGCTATGGACCATTCCCGTGATCAGGGCGTCGTAGTTCGCCTGCGACGTTCCGTGGTTATCGAGTAGTCTCCAATGCCACGCGTCGTCAGATATCCGAAGACCTAGTCTGACGATGCGTCCGTCTATGCGAACGAGTATGTGTGTGACAGAACAGATATGTTAGAGTCGGACCGAAAACGGTGTCTGTACGAGGTACTAGGTTGCGTTCATGTATGTCGGTCCCATCAGAGTAAGAGTCATCTGAATGCTTTGCTGCATTCATGTTATTTGCCCTTGCAGTGGTGTGCTCCAGGCGACATCTTTGGGCTCGAAGAATTGATGCAAACATGGTATGCTCCTAGGTGGAGCAGGAGTAAGCACAATGGAAGAACCACAGGATGGAAATGAGGCTGGAGTATCACTGCCTTCTTCGTAGTGGAGTTCATTTCCGTGCCTCGCTCGTGAGTGGCTAACATAGGTCGAACTGCAGGGTGGAGGCGAAGAAAACGTACCTACCTCGAACTGAAGCACAGCCAAGAGGTATTAGGGCACCACTAAGGGGCGGGAAAACCTGGAAATTCTTTCGCTTGATGCGGACTTATTACTATTTGCAAATCACTAGACGTCTGAATGTGAGGCGCACTTTTATGTGATGCTGTCGTGTCTTTCAAGGCTACACAAGTGAGTCGTCGTTTGCTTCCTGACCCATCTCATTGGTGCTGGCAAGATTCGTCAGCCTGGGCATCATCGTCGCGCCAAACGCAAAGGAGAGCGTGGGTTGTTTGATAAAGGGTGCGTCGGCATGAATTCAAAACATGCGGTGAAGAAAAGCTTCGTCCTTGCTACATGGAGGGTCAGGTGATTGATTTCCTAATCGGGAAGACGTGAGAGGATCGATGGACAAACAGACATGGCGGGTTCACCAATTCAGCTTCACCATCGAAAGGCTTAATTCAGTACGATGTGCCTAACTCGATATCGATAAATTCCTGGTAATCTTAAAAAAGAAATTGCCAGAAATTTATCAATATTGATGTTGATATGAACTCACGATGTTCAAGATATCATGTGAGACGGTTCAACAAAGTCGCGTGCTCGACAAATTTGTTGTTAATGTTGTTGTTGTTCCCGGGTAACAGAAGTTTCCTACTTGTTATACTGAACTTTGACGAGTATCTTTTCCTCTGATGTCAAAACACCTCTACACAAAAATTCGCCAAAGCATCGCTGTAGATTCCTCAAAATGGCCGACATCGACAACGACGACGTCGTAAGTTTTCTTTTGATATATTATCTCCACTGGTCACTGACAATGAGCAGAAGATGGAGATCGGCGAAGAGCCCGCTACGCCAAAGGCGAAGGCTTCTGCAAAGAAGCGCAAGTCCAAGTATAGCGATGGCGACGTAAATAATGAGAGTCCTACAAAGAAGACCAAGCCAGCGACATCAAAGGGCATTCCCGATCGCCTCGAAGACCTTAGCCCAGAAGACTGCATGCTCATGCAGATGAAAGCGGTGAGTATTTCCATTCAGTTGAACGCTAGCTCTAACAATCTGACTTCGATTCTAGGATGGTAAAGGTTGGAAGGAGATTGGCGAGGCCTGGTTCACTATGACTGGCGCGAAGCACACCAGTCTTTCTACCCGCTACAATCGCATCAAGGCTGCTATAGCTAGAGTCAAGGATGAGGATTTGGAGGCGCTGACGGAATCCATGACCGAGGCAACGGAGCGTATTGAGGAGGAAAAGAAGCAAGCAGAGAAGAAGCGATACACTATCGTTGCGGAGCTCATGGAGGCTAAGGGTGCGGACAAGTACGATGCTACTACTCTGGAGAAGGCCTGGAAGCGCCTTCAGTCCGAGGGTAAAGGCGCCAGCTCTTAGAGGTTTCGACTGCTCTTCCGACGACGCTTTCACGAACTTCTTGCAGGAACACAGGACATGCCATAACGAGTAAGGGATTGGAGCATCATCTGAGTGTGCATAAATGTTTCTTGCTGGCTTCAACATCGCTCGACGTTCAGTCCAGATTTGGCTTCTGCTCGTGGGTCATGAGGATATATGTTCTTCCTTCGACTCTGCATTACAGTGACTCAAATTCGAGAATGCAAGATGTCCCAAACTCTTTTCTTTGTGCCTTCAATTCTCGTGAGGTTGTTCACACTGGCATTAAAGATGACAAACAGCCATATCCTACACCAAACGTGAGTCCATAATCAAACTCCTAACGATTCGTTTCGAGAAATCTCCAAAAAAAGAACCGCTATCGGAACACTCGGAGAAACTATAAGATGACTAGGTCTACATGCTATCTGGTGTTTGGGAGCAAGATTTCACTTTGTTGTAGCAACATAGTGTGAAAGTGAAAGTGAATCACCGTTGCCTGACAGATATCCACTCCGGTCTCTTGGGCGACGGACCACTGCTATAAAAACATCAACTCACCGCAGTCACCCCTCCTCATTCCACCTCCTTAATTTCTCTTCCCTACGCAAACTTACACGCAGCATCGATTGATCAACATGGACATCAACGAGATTTTCGGAACTGGTCCGTACGGCTTGGAACAAGGGCAGGTCGATGTCGTAAGTCGATTGATCTTTTCCTGACTTCAGTTGCTCACAGTGCCTCAGAAACACGAAGTTACCGACGAAACTACAGCACCAGCCTCCGCGGCCAAATCAACACTCAAAAAGCGCGGCGCTGCGAAGAGCAAGAACGATGGCAGCCCAAGCAAAAAATCGAAGATGGTGGGTGACGGCAAAACAGTGAGTTGACGTTCATAATGCGAAGCTAATAGTCGCTAACTTGCCCAGCCCGCCGAAAAGAGCAGGATACCAACAAGCGAAGTAGAGCTCTCAGAGGTTGATCGCTTACTCATCGAGATGAGAGATGTAGGCCCGTTCTCTACTCTTTTTGAATTACCACTATTTACACGTTGCAGGCAGGACAGGGTTGGGCCGCCATCAACGCCATGTGGGAGGAGAAGACTGGAGTCAAGCCCGGATCAACCTCTTGCCGCAATCGCTACAATCGTTTGAAGGCAAGCTTGGCTCGTGTCAGTGACGAAGACATTGATGCTATGAAGGCCTGTACTGCCCAGGTACTCGCAGAGATCGAAGAGGAGAAGAAGGCACTCGATAAGAAGATTTGGAGTCGTGTCGCTACCGCCATGGAGCAGGCAGGAACAAAGAAATATGAAGTTGGAACTATTGAGAAGGCCTGCAAGAACCTGGGTGTCAATGACAACCATAGCGCAAGCATGGCCATCGCAGCTGAAAATGGAGAATAGTAGGCACGAGGTGTCGTTGGGATGGGCATTAGGGGAACGTTATGGGCGTGAACATGGACAAAACAGTACATACTTACCTGGGTGCATATTTGAAATGAATATTTCCTTCCATAAGATGCACTTAAACATGTCAAAAGCAATTTGTTTCAGATGTAGATGATAACTTGGCCGGCATGCCGTTATTCTTTTGGTTAGAACTTTGATCCACACACAAAGGAATTGGGAGAACCAGTAAACACTTTGAAGCCCAAAAAGGTTGCAGTCCTTTGTCAGATATCGTCTTGAATGGAAATCTAGCGATTTGAATACGAGGGCTCAAGTTGACTGACTGTGAGTATCGGTAGGTCGCAGCGAGGCATGGTTTTCCGGTAGATTTTCGAAGTCGACGTTCGTAACCACCAACCAATATCCTTCTTTTTCTTTTTCCTTACAATATCCACCAACATCCATCAAGTCCATCCATCTGATCCCAATGTTTATTCTGCCTGTTGGCCCATGAATCCGACCTCCTTACGACCTGGCCGCCAAACGTTTCGGTCGATATTCCCGCTGAGGACGTCCAGTCGACCCACGTCGTGTGAATTGGGAGAAGACTCGCTCGCATCCTCCGCCACAGTGACATCTGCTTTTAAGACAAGATCTGAGCTCAGCAATTCTTCTCGGATACACATTCCAGCGGACGCGTTCTCCTTTCTGTGAGCGAATTTGAACGATATGGCCTACATTTCCGTGGCGGTGTGGATATCATCGTGTTCTTTCGTGTCCGAACGTCCAGACAAACTCAGCAATCAGAGGCGACGACCAACAATAATAGACGAGAGAATTTCTTGGAGAAAGGACTGAAGTCCGGACAAGAAGTTCCAAGTCTTGTGTCTCCTTTTCCTTTTGCCATTATTACCCTTTCCTTATTACGCTCAAACTCTTGCCATTGGCTGCAAAAACTTCTTATCTTTTAGCGGGTTAACCCGCATATCCCGATTCAAGGCTCTCCACAGCCCTGGTCTTTGGCCTGAACATCGACTTCCGCGGCGATCTGGCTCGCGTGTGCATCTATCTAGAATCGCTTTAATTGCTTGACTTGTATCTCCGAGCGGTTTGTTGCTAACACTAGGTAGAAAATGACGAAACGACAGCGGATCCTGGTTGATTACTTTGATTGTGATACAGAACGGCCCTCCCCTCTACCTTCGAATGCGCTGATATTGCAATCCTGGTTATCGACTTAACCTTCTTCAATTGCTATACTACTCTTTCATCATTGTTGGCTTTTGTTACCTTATCTTCATCCTCTATAGAAACTACATCATCTGATCAGCGATCACTAGTAAATATGGGTGGCTTTGCACAGGACGCGAGGGACCAATTTCATACAGTGTCATCCTCAGCCTCTTTGGTGCCAACTTCGGAAACCAAATTACCTCCAACCCCGCCAGAAAGTACTCTTGGAGGAGGCGAGGAATCATGTCCGGACTCGGTTGAATTTCCATTACCACCACCTTCGTCAGCACCGACAGATATACTAGCTGTCGATTTGAAAACACCGGACTCCCACGTCGCCCGAGATCCCAGGCTGATACGGCTCACCGGTGTCCATCCTTTCAACGTTGAAGCTCCTTTATCTGCTCTTTACAATGAAGGGTTTCTCACGAGTCCAGAATTATTTTATGTCAGGAATCATGGAGCAGTACCGGAAGTGCACGACGAAGAATGTCTGGATTGGGAGTTCACGATCGACGGGTATGTCTTTTCAACTCTTTTGCAATCATCAAAATTAACATGTATCAGCCTGGTCGAAAATCCCTTGACATTGAAATTGCGAGATTTGATAAGCGATTACAATGTCATCACATGTCCAATTACCCTCGTTTGTGCGGGAAACCGTAGAAAGGAGCAAAATGTGGTTCGCAAATCCAAAGGGTTCTCATGGGGCGCCGCAGGAGTTTCGACCGCTTTATGGACGGGCATCAACATGGCCGATGTCATCAAGAAGGCAAGACCGTTAAGGGGGGCTAGATATGTTTGCATGGAAGGTGCAGATAAGCTGGTATGCCACTGTTTGGGGACACAAAATGTTTTATGCTAATTGAAAGTAGCCCAACGGTTATTACGGAACTTCAGTCAAGCTCAACTGGGTTATGGACCCAAATCGTGGCATCATGCTGTCCTGGTCGATGAACGGAGAAATGTTGCGGCCTGATCACGGAAAGCCTCTCCGAGCTGTTATCCCTGGCCAAATCGGTGGTCGAAGTGTGAAGTGGCTCAAGAAGCTCACAATAACAGACAGACCCAGCGACAACTGGTATCATATTTATGACAATCGAGTTCTTCCGTAAGTGGCTTCATGTGCTTGGCTTGCTTGAAAAGACTGACCTCTTCTAGAACCATGGTCTCTCCCGAAGAAGCTGGAAATAAGCCAGAATGGTGGACGGACGAAAGATATGCCATCTACGATTTGAGCACTAACTCCGCTATTGCATTTCCCGCTCACGACGAGAGACTCTCTCTCGTATCGGCACCCCAAACATACAAGATTAAAGGTTACGCATACGGAGGCGGTGGCCGTCGTGTAACAAGGGTGGAGATTTCACTCGACAAGGGCAAGACATGGCGGTTGTCCAACATCGACTATGCAGAGGACAGATACCGGGATGCTGGCGAGCAAGATCTGTTCGGTGGAGTTTTGGACATGTCATGGCGGGAAACGTGTTTTTGCTGGTGTTTCTGGAACCTGGAAGTGCCTCTCGATGATCTGAAAGGAGCCAAAGATATTCTAGTACGTGCCATGGATGAAAGCATGAATCTCCAACCGCGAGACATGTATTGGTCAGTGTTAGGCATGATGAACAATCCATGGTTTCGGATCGTCATTCACCAGGATGGCGATGTCCTCCGCTTCGAACATCCAACTCAGCCTGCTTTGATGCCCGGAGGGTGGATGGAGCGGGTGAAGAAATCGGGCGGAAACTTGGCGAATGGCTACTGGGGCGAGTCAATTGGTGGAGACGAGGAAGTCAAGACGGCAATGGAAGCACCAGTTGAGATAAAGATGACCAAAGATGGTGTCAACGTCGAAATCTCAATCGACCAACTTCGGAAACACGACAAGGAAGATGCTCCATGGTTTGTCGTTAATGGCGAAGTTTATGATGGCACAAAATTCCTAGAGGGACATCCGGGAGGAGCCACAAGTATTATATCGGCAGCCGGAATGGACTCGACCGACGAGTTCATGGCTATTCGTAAGTTTCCCCCCGGATTCTGTTTTTGACATTGAGCTTATATTTTCCAGACTCCGAAAACGCCAAAGCTATGATGCAAGATTATCACATTGGTTCGTTAGACGAGCAATCCCGAAAAGTACTTAGCGAAGGAGAAATAACACATGATGTGAACGCTCCTCCTCGTCCAGTCTTCCTAGACACCAAAGTGTGGAGCAAAGCTGTGCTACACACGAAAACTTCCCTCTCGTGGGATGCTCGTTTGTTCACGTTCAAACTGGATCATGATGAGCAAGACCTCGGACTGCCCACTGGACAGCATTTGATGATTCGTTTACGCGACCCAGTAACGCGAGAGGCCATCATTCGGAGTTACACTCCAATATCGCCAACATCCAGGAAAGGCTACGTCGATGTTCTTGTCAAAGTTTACTTCGACACGAAGGAGCGAGTGGGCGGAAAAATGACGAAGGCAATGGATGCCCTTCCCATAGGCCACTCCATCGACTTCAAGGGCCCCATTGGAAAATTTCAGTATCTTGGGAATGGAAACTGCGATATCAACGGCACAAAACGTCGTGTCAAACGATTCTTCATGATCTGTGGAGGTTCCGGGGTCACTCCCATCTTCCAGGTCTACAGAGCTGTAATGCAAGACAAAGATGATGAGACTCAATGCGTCGTCTTGAACGGCAACCGACTGGTCGAAGATATTCTATGCAGGGAAGACCTTGACATGCTTGCATCAAGCAACGTTGAGAAGTGCAAGCTTATCTACACTCTAACACAAGCGCCGGAAGGCTGGGCAGGTCTGAAAGGCCGCATTGACGCTGCCTTACTGAAAGAGCATGCACCGAAGCATGATGATTCTATGGTGCTAATTTGCGGTCCGGAAGCCCTAGAAAAGAGTTGTCACGCTGCGTTGAATCAGCTTGGTTGGGATGATAAAGACATCTTGTTCTTTTAATGTATCATGCATTACGAACGTACGAATTGGAACGGCTGACATATTATTGGCGTTGGATTTGTTGCCATTGTACATATTCTCTTGCTGCACAAGATTGACAGCCTTTTGGTTCATAATATCCTGAATCCGTATCTCAGAAATTGACAAGCAAGCAACAGTATTTCTCTACAACCAATCATCATCGCCCGATAAGTCATTATTTTAGAACTTCACGTGCTCTCGCGGACTCTTTCTCCGTGCTCCTGCACCTCAACCCGCTCTCACCCGTCTGAATCTCATCCAAGTCTTGGCCAGTTCATCAACTCTAGATTCGCGTCTTTCCTTATCTATGATCGCCGTGGAGAAGCGATAGCTAGCCCACGCCTTTCCGCTTTGTGTTAATATGGGCTTTACCGTGCAGGAGTTTCGCTTTATCGACATTCTGCGGACTGGTCTATGACAGCCCATCGTATGAGCCGGAGAAGTCTGGCGTCGTTATGGGCCCGCGGTGGTGGAATCGTGTGCGGCATTTGGAGCTTTGAGCCTATGGTGGAGGTTCTTTGTAGCGGATAGCTTTTGTTGGTGACATATTTTCTTTCCTTAATACTTACAATTCCCCTCCTGCCATTGGAGCTCAGCTTGTTCGATCACTGTCATGAATACAATTTGATGCTACTACTCCTCACTCTACCTTGTACAACATCTTCGTAGTCTCTGTCTCAGTGCCCTTTGAAACAATTGATAAAGAGCTTTGGGAAAAGCCGACCGCTCTGTGAGCATCATGGCGGAACACTATCCAAGCAACAGCGCGTGGAATGACCCCGAGGCCAACAAGCTACCTGAAAAGGTGGAAGAATTGAAGATCAATGGCGAACTGCCCACAAGAAATGGAAGAAAGCGAGTGGTGGTGGTTGGTCTGGGAATGGTCGGAATTTCATTCATGTAAGTTTGCTCCCTAGTCCTATTGGCCGAAAGATGAGAAGCTGACGATTGTATAGTGAGAAACTGTTGAAACTCGATGTGAAGCGACGAGAATACGATATCATAGTTATTGGAGAGGAACCACATCTAGCATACAACCGAGTAGGCCTAACAAGCTTCTTTCAGCACAGGGAGGTCGAGAATCTATACCTCAATCCAAAAGAATGGGTAACAATTTGGCACACTGCAACTTCAAGAAGTATACACTGACTTGGATTTTCGTAGTATTCGAGCATGCCAGAGGGCTCCTTGAGCTACCACTTGAACACAATGGTCACCGAGATCGATTCTGAGAACAAGACAGTCAAAACCTCCGGCTCAAATATCGTGCCATATGATATCCTAGTCCTGGCCACAGGCTCAGACGCCCTCCTTCCAAAACATTCACCAGGACACGATGCCAACGGTGTCTTCGTCTACCGTACAATCGACGACTTGCAGAGACTGATAGAATTTGCGAAAGAGAAGAAAGGAACAACGGGCGCGGTCGTAGGTGGTGGTCTTTTGGGCCTTGAAGCTGCACACGCTATGATGGACTTGGAAGAATTCGGCAAAGTCAAGCTCATCGAGCGAAATAGATGGGTACTGTCGAGACAACTGGATGGTGATGCTGGTGGCATGGTTGTTGAACAAGTCAAAGCCATGGGACTGGACGTTATGCTCAGTAAGCGTGTCGGAAAGATACAGACAGACCAGGGAAACAACGTGATTGGTGTTGTTTTCGAGGATGGCGAGCAGATGGATTGCTCGTGCATATGCTTTGCCATTGGCATCAAAGCTCGAGACGAGCTTGCTCGGAAAGCTGGGATCAAATGTGCTGATCGTGGTGGTGGAATTGTGATCAAGCCAAACCTGGAAACTTCGACCAAGGACATCTACGCTATTGGAGAGTGTGCCAGCTGGGAGAATCAGACGTTCGGTCTTATCGCACCAGGAGTCGAAATGGCCGACGTCCTTGCCTTCAACCTTACCCAAGCCAAAGCGCACTCCCCAAGAGTATTCAAACGACCGGATCTTAGCACAAAGCTGAAGCTCCTTGGTGTGGAAGTGGCCAGCTTCGGTGATTTCTTCGCGGATCGAGATGGACCCAAGGAGTTGCCCATCCGACGTGGCGGTGGAAAGAAAGAGGGTGTGATTGACGCCAAAGATCGTGTCAAGAACATGACAGAAGGCCCACCTCCACCACCAGTGAAAGCACTAACATACAAAGATCCCTTCCAACAGGTCTACAAGAAGTATCTGTTCACCATGGACGGAAAGTACCTACTTGGTGGTATGATGATTGGCGACACGAAAGACTACATCAAGCTGGTACCCATGGTCAAGAACCAGAAAATCCTCGATATGCCACCCAGCGAGCTCATTGTAGGCGCACAGAAGAGCGATGAAGAGGGGGCCGACGACCTTACCGACGATACTCAGATTTGCTCATGTCACAATGTGACCAAAGGAGATGTATCAAATGCCGTCAAGGACGGCACTTGCAAGAGCATCGGGGACGTCAAATCCTGTACCAAGGCTGGCACAGGCTGTGGAGGTTGCATGCCGCTCGTGCAAACTATTTTCAACAAAGCCATGCTCTCCATGGGTCAGGAAGTCAAAAATCATCTCTGCCCTCACTTCGAATTTTCGCGCGCTGATCTCTTCAATATTATACATGTCAAGAAGCTGCAAAGCTTCGCCGATGTCATGAAGGATTCCGGGAAGGAGCCAGAATCGGTCGGTTGCGAGGTGTGCAAACCGACCGTGGGTTCTATTATCTCTTCCCTGTTTAACAAGCACATTGTCGACTCTCCACGCCGGGGTCTACAGGAGACGAATGACAAATTTTTGGCCAACATCCAACGAGACGGCACGTTCTCGGTTGTTCCTCGTGTCTCTGGTGGAGAAATCACTGCTGATAGACTCATTATTATTGGCCAAGTGGCCAAGAAATATGGTCTGTACTGCAAAATCACCGGTGGTCAACGTATCGACATGTTCGGCGCACAGAAGAAGGACCTCATCAACATCTGGACAGAACTGGTGGAAGGTGGAATGGAATCCGGACACGCATACGCCAAATCGTTACGAACGGTCAAGTCTTGTGTCGGAACCACGTGGTGCCGTTATGGAGTCGGCGACAGTGTTGGCATGGCCATTCGCCTCGAAGAGAGATACAAGTCTATTCGAGCTCCACACAAGATCAAGGGCGGAGTATCAGGCTGTGTCCGAGAGTGTGCAGAGGCACAAAACAAAGACTTTGGTCTCATTGCAACAGACAAAGGCTTCAACATATACGTGGGAGGAAATGGTGGTGCCAAACCACGACACTCAGAAATCCTCGCCACAGACGTGCCTCCAGATGATGTTGTCCCAATCCTCGATCGTTACTTGAGTTTCTACATCCGCACAGCAGACAGGCTTCAGCGAACCGCTCGATGGATCGAAAATCTGCCCGGAGGCATCAAGTACCTCCGTGAAGTCATTCTCGAAGACAAACTAGGAATCTGCGCCGATTTGGAACAACAAATGGAAGAGCTGGTCCAAACCTTCTTCTGCGAATGGACAGACGTTGTCACCAATACGGAGCGCCGCAAACAATTCCTCCAATTCGCTAACACAGACGACAACATGGCTCCAACGATCGAACCCACTCAAGAGAGAGGCCAATCGCGGCCCTCCTACTGGCCTCAACAGTCAGTCAAGACAGACTTCAAGGGCACCAAATGGACCGATCTCACTTGGCAGCCAATCGTCCAAGCCGACATGTTCAAGGATATCGCTACCGGTGATTCACAGGCCATTAAACGTGGCGATACGCAGTTGGCTGTTTTCAAGGTCAAGGGCAAGTACTACTGCACGCAGCAAATGTGTCCTCACAAACGTGCGTTTGTGCTTTCAGATGGATTGATTGGAGACGATATCAAGAACAACAAACTTTGGGTGTCGTGCCCTCTGCATAAGAGGAATTACGAGCTTACTGGCGAGAGTGCGGGCAAATGTGGCAATGATGATGAAGTCAATATCGCTACTTTCCCTGTTGAGGAGAGAGATGACGGATGGGTTTATGTCAAGTTGCCATCTGTGGAGGAGCTGGACTCTGTGCTCGGGACGTCTAAGTTTGTAGTCAAGAAGGATGAGACCACCGATCCTTTTGCGAAGATGGATGCTAAGTTGAAGGATATGAAGGGGCGGAAGGCCAGAGATGCCTCGCACCTGAGCGGAGGGAAGGGTGAGAGTGCAACTGCCGCCAGTGTCCTGTCTGGGAGTGGTACTGGCGCAAAGCTGAACGGAATGGATTGGTAATTGTCTTGTCTGGTTGGTTGGTTTTTGCGATTGGCGTTTTTAGATATCATGATGGTTGATGTGTATAATGAACTCTTTTCTTCGTTGATTATCATTGCCTCGTTATAATATCGTCTCTTGGCTTCGTCGCTCTATCTTGTGAATTTAGTACTCCAATCTCCCTCATAAATCCTTGTTACCACTTTTACTTCCTCTAGCCTGTTATTGTCTCAAACTTCCATCGATTAGAATATAGTCCCTCCAAGAATCCGGTATCTGCAAGATCATTTCGCATCGACCGGAACATCGTTCATCGTCATGCCAGTTCCAGTTGCGAAACCCGCGTTCCTCAAGAGCTCCTGGTCAAGCGCCGCCTGCTCTTGTACATACTCATCCAGGTACCTCAGAACATTTCTGGCCACGGCTTCCTTTGCTTTCTTCTGGCCATAGACGTTCTCAACATGTCCGATTGGCCTGCCATTGGCAATGACGTGAGAGTTTGCAAAGCGTGCGAAACCAGAATAGAAAGGGCCTTCGGGTGCGGGCTTTAGTTCGTAGTTTGGGACGTGGATACTGTGTCGGATACAGAGATCTGAATGTGTTAGACTTTTGCAGGGTAATTACTTCGCTCAGCGCTCACCGTTGACTTGCTGAGCATAGCTTATATCATCACCTCGTGGGCTTTCTAATACTGGTGGCGAGCCAGATGCGGAGCTCGAGATCCTCTTCTTCTGCTTCTTCTTTGGTGGGCCATCCTCAGAAAGAAGTCCTCGCTCACGAAGCCATAGAATCGCCTCACGAGCAGCGTTTTGGCGAGCAAGCTTCTTTGAGCCAAAGGGAAGGTCGCGATGGCCGAAAGCTTCTGGTCGTAAAGGAATGTTCAGCTCGCTCGACCACAAATTTTGACGTGTAGTTACTTCTTGAAAGTCTACGTACATCGGTGGCGAGTAGGTGGAAGCTTGAGAGAACAAGTTCAGCAAATCGATCCAGTTTTCTTCATTCTCGATATACTTCTTCTCCAGGTGGTCGACCCCTTGCTTCGTGATCGCGCTCGTGGCCTCCTGCTTCGTCAAGAAAGGGCCATCGTCCTGGAAGATTTTCCCGTCTAGCCTCAGGCGCGCACGATACTGGAGAGGTGTACCAACGAGCTCAGTAAAGTCGAAGATAGGCGGGTCGAGGCGATATCGATCAATAAAAGACCTTAACTTTGCAGTATGCTCTGCAGAAGATATCCCAGCAACAGCAGGCGTCGAGACGTGTTGAAGATGAGCCAGTCCGAGTTTTGCAATGGACTCTTTTGCGAGCTTCTTGTTCTGAAAGGGACCTCGTTCTTCAAAAGTAGTACTACCCAGAATCAAGGACACGCTGAACAGGCCTTTCGAAACTTCATCGAAGAGATACTCGGGAGGAGCGATTTTGAGCTTCTGAGCGCGTGTGTTGAGTTCAGATATATCTGCCGGTCCTGCAGAGAGTCCAGAGCCAGCAGTTTGGGGAGGACCATTCAGATTTGGATGTCCATTAAGATACTCAACACCCAGTCTTGCAACTGCTTCCTTTGCCTCTTTCTTGCTGCAGAAAGGCCCATGGGCTGTGAAGATCTGATCGTGTATTCTCAACGTCGCGTTGAAAGACTGGGTGTCAACCTCATTATAGTCAAAGATGGGTACGAGTTTTCTCTTCTGGGTCATGAGGTGCAACTTGGCCATGTTCTCGGCATTCTGAGTCTTCGTAACAGGCAAAGGCGCAAATTGAAAATTTGAGTTCATCCCTCGTGGTTGTCTATCAGCCTCCCATCGTGCGATTTCAGCAGACGTGTCGAGGAGACCAAGGCTGTCGATCGAATTATCCTCTATAAGATGAGCAGCGGCGACGCTCGACTGTGACGATGGCAAGGCCTGTACAATATCAGTTCCTACCATTTCGAGTCGCTGTACGTCTAAGGCTGTTATCAGGTGGCTGGCTCAAACCCCGCGCAGCTGGAATGAGTTTCAGATTATGACCTGAGCAATGGTGGGTAATCATGCTATTGAAAGTTGAGGACGTACCATTATCACCTATTCCTTGAATATCTTCACAACGAACTATAGTGTTCAGACAGAACAAGAGAGTGTTGAACTTGTGTTTCTGCATAGCCACCCAGCCACTGACTTGGCTGCAGGTGTTGACGGCAATACGGACCGATCCATGATCCATCAAACGGAAAACACAATTTGGAGATATCGGAAAATCATATCATACTGCCACAGTGAGTTCACCAATTCAGTTCCGCCCTCCGAGAAGTTAAAATCGATATACTACGTATGAGTAGATATCGATATCGATATCGATAAATTCCTACAAATGCAAAAAGAAATCTCGCCAGCACCTAATCGATATTTTTACTAGGTTGAACAGTTGTAGTTTAAAAGCTATATAGCTTGTTAATAAGTTGGCAGCGGACCTGTATTGATGAAGCCACTGTGCTGCTAGAGCTAGATCACCCTCAATTAGTGCTTGCAAATGCCGTATCGACTCCAGTCGTTTGCTTTTGGGACGGATAGTCCGTCAATGAATTGTAAACGGGTCACAGCAATTGTCCCGCCTTTGTATCGTTTGATGGGAAGATTGTTGGACAGTCAAATTACAATCGTGCCAGATTCGGCTACTCCTTTCATCGATAGGATTACAAATTACTTTATTGTTTCTTGCGATTCTTTCTATCCAATTTTGCGCACCACTGCGGCCTGATCTTGAACACGAGCAGCTTCAACAGTCCACTGCAATACATGTATGCCCAGAATCGCAGGTCTTTGTGTGTCTCAACAGACTGAATCCCTGGACATGACTGCGATGAATCGTTGCTATTGCTTGCAAGCAGTAACCATGACAGTACCACGCACACCTGTTACACCCTTGATATTCAACTCGACGACTCGCCGGCCAGCGATAGACCATTTAGTCCGGTGATCAGATGTCCATCGACTGGGTTTCGTATTCTGTCTTCTGGAGGCTGAACGGCGCCTGGAGGTGTGATTGCAGAGAGAGTATTCGTTGGCGGTGGATAAAGGTTCGGCTGCTGAAAGAGTACGATACCCGCTGGGAAATGCATACTGTAAAAACAGCGGTACGTTAGCAAGGCGTCCCTCAAATGACAAACAAAAGGCCCAAGGGTGAGCGAGTATACAAATGGCAAAAGCATGGGAACAGGCCATCAACGGCAGAGCAATACAAGTCAAGCAATGTGAGGCACGCGAAAACAAATTGTGAAGAAACAAACAAGCATGAGAGAAAGACTAAAGACTGCATAATCCTCCATAACTATCACAAATCCGTGGAATCCGCCCTCAAAGTTCAATATCATCATCCGCTGCCGTAATTTATGCTCGTAACCAATGCTCCTCGCTCGCTTGACTGAAATTCATCATGGCGATTGAAAAGGCCCCGGGGCCCGTGTGTTGTACAATGAAAGCAAATTTTCTCTAAGCCTCCCAATATATCGCTGGAAAATCCATGATAATGATAGCAAGCAGGCAGGGTATGAGAAAAGCAAAAGCAAAGAGGGGTGTGATGGAGTACTTTTGGGTCGGTATGGTGAACTCCGAATGGTGAAGGAAAGTCATCATGGCATAAATTGCTCGTGAATGTTGTCGGAGTCGTTATCGCTCGAATTACCGCAAGAAGCCATGGAGGGAAACCGAGAAAAGCTTACTATGAGACAGGTCAGTGAATGGCCAACATTTTGAACGAACCAACCTTGGCCAGCTTGAAACAGTTATTGCCTTCAGTATCGCAGGGGGTTATCCCCAAGACTGAAAATGTGTGGATGGGTACCCAACGATTCTGGAAGGCAACAACCTGGTGAGCATGGCAAAAGAGATTGCTTTCAAGGTGGCCATGTAGTCGGGCCACCATGCGAGGTCGGCAGATGTTCGAACTTCTCAGGGGTGAGGTACCTTCATAGGTTGAAAACCACCGTAGTGGGCTGGAGGCATTGCCATGTTAGGATACACTGGAGGAGGAGGGGCAGGACGATAGGGAGTACCGGCTGGGCCTGAGTTGTTCTGGCTACGTCCCCAAGACAGGCGAACTCTCGAGTTGCCAATTGGGTATCCTTGCATCTGGTTGATAGCCATCTCAGCAGCGTGGCGCTGGACGAATTGGACGAAGCCGCATCCCTTTCCTGGTGGGATCTTCACATATGTGATCTCACCGAAACCTTGGAAGAATGATCGAAGCTCATCCTCAGTGACATAGCCCGAGAGACCTCCAACGAAGACGGTGGTGTTGTTTGGGTCGGTGAATTGATTCATTGGCTGTGGCGCGCCGTAGTAGCCCATTGGTGGAGCTCCCATGCCGTACATGGCATTCATGCCAGGCTGAGCGTGCATGGCCATGGGACCAGGGCCACCTGCTGGGGCGCCGCTCTTGTTCTTGGGCGTGGCAGTCGAGATGCGCATGGGACGGTTGCCACAGTAGACACCTTGCATCTCGGTGAGTGCGCGCTGTTGCTCGGCCTCTTCAGTGAAGCGGACGAACCCATAGCCACGTGAGAGGCCGCTGATTGGGTCTGACATAATCTTGGCGGACTTGCATGAAGGGAACTTGCCCTGGAAGAGCGAGTGAAGGACGTATTCGTTGACTTCTGGTCCCAAGTCGCCAACGAAGATGGAGTACTCAGGTCCACGCTCATCACGGCTGCGGTCTGCAAGACCTCCACCTGAGGCCCAATTGAGCTTGAATGGGCGGTTCGAGTTTGGGATTGGCTGTCCATTAGCCGCGAGAGCTTTGGCCGCGGCTGCAGAGCTCTGGAAGTCAACGAAGCAGTAGCCAGCGTTCGAGCTTCTCGGTATAGTCAGTAAACGCACATGCTACATTCACTTCACAGGCAGCTTACCCGGTGAATTTGTCACGGATCATCTTGACGTTGACTTGTTCGCCCATGCCATACCACAAGCTGCGAATGAAGTTCTCATCAATCCAAGGCTCAAGCTCACCCATCCTTCGATTGAATTAGCATTGTTCGTCCATATTGCTTCCGAATCAGCCTACCAGAGAGTTGTCTTGTTATCAGGGTCGCTGTTGGGCGGACCTCCCATCTGCATGTTGTTGCCGACATAACCGCCCGCTCCGTTGTCGATCTGCATTTGTTGCTGACCACCTTGACCAGGAGCACCAGGCGCGTTGCCCTCTTCACCAACCTGTTGGCCGCCAAAGTATGGCTGATCGTTCTGAGGGAAAGACATGTTGTTGGTATTGTATCCTTGATGGGAAAGAATTGTAGCAAGTGTAGATGGAAAGCAAATGTTGCTCAAAGGATGTGTGTGTGAGGAAGAAGTGATTTCGCGATGGAATAACTGATCAAATAGCATTAGCGTCTGTTACTCGGTAAAATCCGCGAACATCTGGGTAGCCCACTGTGTCGCAAAGTGTTCCGAGAATACGCGGTTGGTGTTGAAGCAGGACTGGCGAAGAAAACTTGATTGATCTTTCGTGTCGAGACGCGCCAGAGGAGGTGGTAGATTGGAATTGGTGAGAGAGGAAACAATGAATAACCGTTGATGATCGATTGACGTGAACCCGCAAAACTCCAGTACGCGCGTGATCCTGGGAAAGAATGCGGCCTGGCTATGGAAGGAGAATGGATATCGATCGATGATAGTGCAGCAGCAGCAGATACTACTAGAGGCTACTTGCGAAACCTATGATGAGAGAGTTAGTCTGGGTAACACTAAACCCATCACATGCCTTTTGTTTGACAAGAGTGCTAGTCACACCGGGCCCACAGCCGGACACGGTTGCCTTCTGGCCTCATCAATTGCACTTCGTCCGGGTAATGGTGGGAAGTAGTGTCTACGAAGAGCCGAGAGTAGAGCCGGGTGCAGACGAGGACTTCCAGCATCAGGCGCAAAGGACATCGGAGAGGGCTTCCAAAGGCATTGCGGATGCAGCGGCCTCATATGTTCTGCGTGACACGGATGCGGCGACAGTGGGCAGTCCCTCATTGCGGGCTCTGCCTCTCCAGCGGGCTGGGCAAACAGAGGTGGGCGGGCGCAAGATGGGTCGCGGTGGAGAGGAAGAGATTGGAAGTTGTGACTTACTTGATGACGAAGCGCGCAATGCAAAGAAACGACGTGCCGACCCCGAGAAGCAGCAGGAAATCAAGAACAATCCACACAACGACGCAAAGGGAAGAGGGAGAGATTGAGGCCTTGATGATGTTGGATGGGTATTAGTTAGGTCTGAGTGTGCTCTGAACTCATGGATTGAAACCGAAAGCCTGACCCACTCTTCTTGCGTTGCACGTGCTTCGCGTTATAGAGGTAAATTATGAATAAGAACAAAGCTACCAAGTTTTACAAAGCCTAAAGCAGGCACGCTTGCCCTCGTATTGGCCTGTCCACCATGATCAAACTCGTGCGATCCATGGCCCGCGACCGTGAGTCGTCGTCGTCGATGCGGCCCAAATGGTGGAGTACATGAGGGAACCTGATCCAGAACAGAACAGAACAATGCGCCCACCAACCACTGCGTGCAAAATCAATACCTCAGCTGAGGACAGCGGATTTGCTTCTCCGCCCGCCCCATGGCGTCACTGAGGCTTGAAGGGTTGTCTGCGTGCACGTTTATTTATATCCCGTCAATCTCCATATCTCCAGCGAATTGCCTTTGCCATCAGAGTCGAATCATCAGATCTGTCTCCTGTCCAACATCGCCCACATGGCAATCCGATCCCATCGCCTGCAGCCGGTGCAGGGGGCCTTTGTGTGTTGGATTCTGCCCCTGAGAAGATCTTTTCCAGAACAATGTCTCGGTTCAGTGGAAGTCTTGGCCCTTATCAGGCAGGTTGTATATATTACCAGGACCAGTATTTTTCGCACAGAAAGCCGCTGTTTAATAGTGGCACGCACAAACGTTGTCTCATTGGCGGGTGCTCCAAAGTTTGGTTCCCGTACGTCGTCCTACATTGAAGCAAGACCAGGAACATGGGTCCAGCCGAATGTTGCAAACATCAATTCGCATCTATGTGCTGGAAGAGCATTGTTCTGCAAACGGAATCAATTTTGAGAACATTCTATAAACTGTCGTGACTTTTTATTCCATACAGCCTGGTTAGTTTACAAGAGGAAACATATCTAAACTCAGTCCTACGTATATGGTTTCGAGAATGGCCATGTCGAAACTTCGTAGTACAATACCTTGCAGCAAACGAACTGGATCGGCCATTTGAGCCAATTCGAGATGATTGCTGGCGAGTTTTGCAACCACAGCTGGTTCACCAACCCGAGTCAGTTCCAATCAACGTAACACACCTAACTCAATCTCCCTGGTAACGATGTTTTTGATATTGTTAGAAATTTCGCTATTGCACTATAAGATTGAGAGTACGCTATCTGAACAGCTCACTTCAGAATGCTTGGAAAAGGTGATAAACTCCCTGTCCAACTTGATAGCCACAAAATACCGACGCAATTGATTGGACTTGTCAACTATTTTCGGCAATCACCTACACGCCGTCAATGGAGGCAGGATTGAGAATTTCGACCGTCAAGCTCGTCGAGCACAAGATTGTTTACGATAGAAGTTCATTTATTGGTTCATTCCGCTTCTATCCGCTCTGACTACTCAAATGTCCATGTAAATGTCATTTGTATACCTTCATATCCAGCTCACTGGTAACCACATTACACATTATCCGCTTTAAACAAGCTCCTTCTTCTCACGGCCGGCCTCGAAGATCTTGTCGAAGTCAAACTCGCCCCACCTGATATCTGGGTTGAGACCAGCAAACTTCCACACACCATTGACCTTCTTGTACCAATGCTGGTTGTAGCTGTGGGCATGACCCTTAACCTTTACCTCCGCTCGTGTGGTGTCCGTGTATCTTTGATGGGGGACACGAAGTTGGTGCCATCCAACAACCTCGTCGTCAGAGACCTTCTCCCATTTGGTCTGACCGATAAAGTGCTGGGTCATGAGGGTTTCGTCTCCAAGGACAAGTGGGTCGGAAATCATCTTGAGGTAGTCGGCAGCTGGCATGGCCTCCCACAGCTTTCCGAGGAACGAGCGGTAGTCGATCTGGGAACCAAAAGTCAGCATTATGCTCCTTCATCCAGAAGAACAGAGTGGAACATACCCTCAATGTGGGGGCAATGACTGTCTCCAATCTTTTCCAGTCCTTGGTGTCATAACTGGCAGCCCAGTCGTAGAGACATGTGTTGAGACCGAGGAAGTCTATTGAAGATTAGCTTGATTGATATCCCCCACTATGGTCAGTGGAGAAGGCTTCTTACCCTCGAAAGTAATGTTTCCAGCAGCCATGATTGCAGTAGTAAGTTGATGTCTTTTAAATTCGCTGTTTGAAGGACGATGAATCTAGAACTTGGGCAACGCTGCCTTTATACGGCCAAACAGTACTCCATAGCAACGGGGTTAAAAATACATCGGGTCTCCAAACAGTGAGGGGAGCCGTGTCTCACCGAACGCGGGGCGCAATCACTTCTGAGGCACTGCTGGTGCATCTGAGATCATTGTGAGATGTTACACGTCTCTATACGCGTATACCCGTATAAATTGCTTGGGCATATATCTCAATATGGTCTTGGTGTTGAACTTTGGTCGAAATGAGCTATCCGGTGCAGAAGGATTGACATCTCACGTCTTCGCTCTAGAGATGCAGGTACATGAATTTGACAAGCGGGGTTCCTAGAACCCCCCTGCTTCGAAATCCCGCAGGGGGAAATAGAATTCAAGGCCCGCTGTCAACGCAGCCAACGCAGCCAGTGCAGCCTGACGATGAAACGGAACGGCAACTGCCTGATGAGCTGCAGGAAGCCTGTTGGAGAAAGTTGAGAACGCAGTCCTGGAACCTCTGGTAAAGAGACACGTAGGATGCCGTGGTCGGTGCCGTCTTTGAGGTCTCGGACTTCTCTCAGCTAGGCACAAATTGTTTCTTGCTAAGCCGAAGGCTGTTATGCGTGACCAGTTCCTCTTTAGGAAGGACCCGAGCAAACTTGCAAGATTGAGCAGCCTTACAAATGCTTGATATTTCGGAGCTGCCACTATCAAATCCTAGGTTCACGTCGTTCACTTCTTCAACCATCATCAAGACGGACCACTCGATGTAAATTTGTGATGAGTCCTGCTTGAAGGACGTTCTCAGCCATCTTTCTAACCAAAGTTCCCATTCAAGCTCATTTGCTAGACAACCCCCCACATCCCAACAATTGAGTCTCGGTATTTCAGAATACCTGCCGATAGGTATTCTTAAGAGGTCACTATGGCAGTGAGGATGGTTCCTCCATATGTGGGCTTTACGAACCATGAAGCTGCCGTCCAATCGATCCATACATTCGCGATCACATGCATCAGTTGCTTATCGACATCATCAAGCTGTATGCACGCTGCCCAAGACAGGCATCGTGGAACGCTTCCTGCGCGGCTGGCGGATGCTTCTATTCTATCCCGCGCAAAAAGAAAATCTTACACTACACGCTACAATCTCGTCCGGTCCCGACAGCCTGGGTGGGCAAACCGGGTTGTTTCATTCTTCCTCAGATCTCCCCGTGCCTTAACTTGTGGAACATCTCATGGCTGCCAAGTTTGTGCTGTATCTTTGACTCCGGAGTCACCTTTACTTTTTCCCAAGGTCCCAAGCGTATTGATTGATTTACTTCTCATCTCTTTCGCTCAGGCCGGCCTGTCTCTTCTCGTATCTTCCTGCGGTCGTCGCGCCGATATGCTCCCGCTCCGGGCAGAGTTCCAATCACTACTCGTCGTGGCTTGTCTTTGCACACAATCCCGACTTAATGGCATGGGGCTAGAATTTTGTTCATATGACGAATGAAGCTTTGGGCACACCAAAGCTACTATCGTAAGAGCACAGCCAGGGGTTTTGTTTCTTCTGTTTCTCCACAAAGCGCGACCATTTTGATCGTCATCCCGTCGCGACTCTTGCTGATGAGCAAGCAAGTGGCCCAATGGACCCTCTCTCCGTCACAGTATCTGTTGCTACCTTTCTCGCAAACTGCCTAATCACCGCCAAAGCTTTGAGTAATCTGAGCTCAAAATATCAGCATGCCTTAGCCACTATATCATCTGTCGTCTCGGAAACAACAATCCTAGGTTCGGCACTCGCAAACATACAACAGTTGCTTCTCATCAATGCCCCAGGCCTACAGGAACAAGGCCCCTCCGGAATCGAGCTACGCCGCATGTTTGACACTGCTCTCACGGCGTGTTTGATCACTTTCTCATGTCTAGAAGAGGAGGTCAGGAATTTGGCCATCAAATCAGCAGATGGAGCTGATCCGGATTGGAAGGAGAAATCGAGGATTGTGTGGAAGGAAGAAATAATGCGGGAACTTTTGAGGCAGATAAGAGATCAGCAAGTGACCATGGGGCTCCTGGTTCAAACCTTACAAATGTAAGACAATGCACAAAACTGCATATAGTGTGGGAATTTGGGTACAGTTGATTCTGTATCAGCTAAGAAATCGAGGTCGGGGCTTGCTAAATTTCTGGCAATTTTTTTTTCCGAATTGTCAGGAATTTGGCAGGCCCTTTTTCGCTTTGGGTGTCGGCAACAAATCATGAATGCTCAGATTTTTCACTCTTCAACTGTTGGATCCGTGATGCTCGATCCCGCTAACCCCAAATTGTAGGCAGTCATTGTCCGCCAGCAACCATTTCCTCGCCGATAACAGACCTCTCCTGCAAGACACTGTCTCACGCTCACGATCCCACCGCAATTCAACCTTCCCCAGCTTGAAGGTTCCCGAGTCGATATTCGAAGGGCGCATATCAGGCGCATTTTTGGACGGCTCCTCAACCATTGGCTCGGCAGAGTTTGATTTTGACGACGATGTTGTTAATTCGACGGTGTACCGAAGGGCAATGGCAACTGCTACTAAACGACATAAAATCAAGAGGACCAAGAGTGTGGTTGAAGGGGACTTGATAGACCTTAGCGAACTAGGTTCCGATGACGAGAATGGGATGGCAGAAAGTAGTACACGAGATCTCGAAGAGCTTCGAGATGGTAGTACGCTCAAAGCCCATACAAGGACTGGAACGATGGAGACGTTGCAGGAAGAGCAGGAACCGAAAGGAGATAGTCCACGTTCCCGAAGAATGGCTGCAGACCAACGCAGCCAGGCATCGTTGGGGTTCAGGGTGACGGGACCCGTCCATACACATCTTTACCCTCCTGGAGATGGCAGAGTTGGCGCGCACACTCCAACCATGACTATCACGTCCAATGGTGCTACTATTGACTCCCAATCCACTAAGAGCATTGAGGCTAGGTACGACTTCAAAACAATTGATTATAGAGCTGGTTTTTCAATTTTGGAACCATTGTGCTGAATTCTGGCTATTGAGGAGGGAAATTGCTGGAAGTTCTGCACCCCGTGTTCTGACTTTACAGCCTGTTCCTCACTTCGCATAGCTTGAATATCCCAGCCTCTATAATTAAAGCCCTGACAGGATGCTAACATCTGTCTAGAAGCTACGCTGATTCGAGATCGAATTCGCCAGCGACTGCCCTGAGCGATGCCACGTCGGGCGCTGTCAACTTCTCGAGGAAACAAACTCCGGTTTCTGCCACTGCGGGCTCTTCTGTACGGTCCGACAGTGTTAATGAGTTCTACGACGATACCACGAGCAGCATTGTTGCATCAGAACTAGACACAAGAGGATCAGCTCGATCAACGAATCTCCCGCTAAGAGGCCCTGGTCCGGCCGTAAGGCTGTTGGAAGAGCAGCAGATGTCGCAGCATACTCCGCGGACTTCTATTCCATTGAAGGCGGCAAGACAATTAGGCGTAGGCGACCGGTCTTATCATACCCAGAAACTGCCCCATATTGAAGAAATGCCCGGCAGTGATCCTTCGAGACCGGGAAGTCAAACGTCGAGAAGCTCTGGAGGCAGTTCAAGAAACAAGGCCCCGGTCTTGTCACCTGCTACAAGGAGTGTTCACGAATTAGCCAAGACCCATCCACTTGATTTTGGTCAGCCGTGGTCGGTTTTCTGGCGTCTGACTCCTTCCGAGACCCAAAAACCGCCAAATGGATACAGCGTCGGACTCCAGGAACTCTGGTGGCGATTGCTGCAGCTTGAAGAGAACTACCAAAATTCCCTTGAACTACTACACAGCCTTGTCTCAGCAGATGATGCATCGTTGCCGACATGTGGAATCACACCTCTGGCAGTCAGGAAACTGCAGGCTTCTCATGACAAGCATCTTCGCCAGCCCCTGCGACAATTCATGGGCATCGGCCCTTGGACATTTGATTACCCGTCCATCATAAAAGCCTACCAAGCAGCTCACGCGCAATTGGTCCCACTCTATGAAAGATTCGCCTGGGATCTTCCGCTGGTCACATTCCAAGTCGCAGCCGCATCTAAGCCGTCTTCACAAGCATCAAAGGACCTCCTCACATCAATGGGTCCCGGTATGCCAACACGGTACACCTGTTTCCGCAGTCCTTTGACGCATATCTGCTCCTCATTCGACACGATACAAGCACTCTCTGATGGTCTTGGGAAAAGTGGGCAACCTACGCCCAATTACTCGTCAATTGTTGGGCCTGTCCACGAACAGCTACGGTCTCTGATTGCTTCTTGTAATCGCAATATTCTCCTTCGATGGGATGATCTTCGCCGTTCTAACCTCTTCGGCTCCTACGCAAGCAGAGAAATTGCACACGTAACAAAGGAGCTCATTTTCCCGCCTTCCCAGCGAAGGAACATCGCTCTTCTAAACTTGGGCAGCCCGACAAGAGCAGTTATCTCCAGAGCGGACTTACATTGGAAGAGCTCGGTGAAAGACAGTTGGTCAAAATGCCACGCTATTCTCTTGAACAACTATCTCATTCTGGCTAGTGTCAGTGACTCTAAAGGGCAGAGGCAGCATCAGGTCTATCATCTGGTGAGTCTTTTTCATTCAATCTTTGGTCTGTAAGCTCTAACTCTTATCCTAGGTCGCCCTTCCTCAAATAACAACTACCACCATGTCTGCGGATCCAGCTCAAGCCGAGAAAAACCCTTCCAAGAAAATCAAACCAGGGAAACCCGTCTACCATCTATTTGTGAGGACACCAGAATTTGAACACATCCTGGGCTTTGCAACGATGGTCCATTGTTTGGAGTGGCACGAGCATCTTGATGTGGCACTGAGAGGTGAGATGATGAGTATGCCAACGGGAATCAGTAGCGTGAGCTCTGGATAACGAGTAGCAACCGAAGCCATTGGTAAGAAGAAGAGCAGGAGAAATGCTCACAAAATAATACGGCGTCCGCTTTGTCCTTGTTGTTATCAGTAGAATACCCAAAGAACGATTTTTTTTTTATTCCAGAAGCCCTCTTATCCACTATTCAAAACCTCGTATATCTCGCCTTCGTGGTGAAGGACTCAGTTGACAGTCAAGGAAGACACAAACCTCAACTGTCATGAATACATCCACATCACGCACAGCCAGCCTCACATTGACTTGCCTTCATGTCGGCCTCCCGTCACGCCGACTCACCATCACACCGACGCATCACCATGCCAAAGCACCACCCTATGAAGCCTGCCAGCTGGGGAAAGGGCAGCTTTTGTATGCCAGAGAGGTGGATCGGTGTCGGTGGGGCCTCATGTGAGAAAATCGGTCGGATGAGGCAGGATCGGGGTGAGCGCCTCCCCTTAAAAGGCAGCAGCGGACGAATATCCCCCACACACGTAACTTCCTAGAACGCAGTCCGTCCCTGTCCAATCAAGATGGTGATGAATTCCCAACAAATAATCCATCATTGTGTCAAATGCTTAGTATGATGACAGTGTAGTCCCAATCAATCCTCACATTCTCCCGGCTTTGCAGCACAAGTCCCCTTTGGCCCCTCACACCCAGGATTGACAGTGCACTTGCAACTCTGCTTCCACGCATCCGGCCTCTTAGCAATATTGATAGCATCCCAATAAAAATCCGGCAACTTCTGTCCAAGCAAATACGGACAGCCATCATGCTTGGTACAAAGCTGCTCCAACATCTTCTTCAAATTTATATCCACCGCTCTCTTCAACTCCAGTCCTTTGTCTCCTTGGAAGGCGTGCAGACGGGCGAAGTTGCGATAGGCGAAATCGTGAACAGCGCACGCCGGTCCGAGATGGACTGTTTTGTCGTTGGGAGTGGGCCAGTGGTCTGGTGAGTGCGAACAGCCGTCTGTGCACCAGTCGTATTGTTTTGGGTGGTTGTGGTCTTTACGGACGGATTCGAAGACTTTGTAGCCGTCCTGGAAGACGCGGGCCCAAATGTAATCATATTCTAGCTTTGCTGCTGAGGCGTCACCAAGACTTGTGTTCGTGGAAGACTGGTCCACGGATGTCTCAGGCGTGGCGAGACATGCTGTGACGAAAGCGAGGACGGCGAACGATAACCTCATTTCCAACATGTGTGACTGTCCTTTGTTTGGAGAAGGCAATGTCAGGAGAGAGTGACTGTTCGAAATTCGAGATTATGTCGTTGAGAGATACATCACATTCGTATCCACACTCAAGTGCCTGCTTGCCTCCGAGTGCTTGAATCTTATACTCTTTTAGAAGCATGTGTAAATGATTGCCTACCGTGTTCAAATCCTTCGAGGTCAACAGACACCTTTTGCACTCTGCTGCTGCCATTAAAGTATATTGACCTCAAATATGTGTTATAAAGCTGCTGACCCGAGTACCATAAGTATGTAGCAGAGAAATGAGGAGGCCGCCAACTCTACGATCGTGCATGTAAATTTTGCACATTTGATCCATAGGTGGTCCAAGAGTCTCCTTCCATTTTTGGATGAAACCTCAACACGGTAGCAGAGATTGCATCAGCACAGAAGCGAATCTCCTTGAAGATCATCTATCGAAGTATTTCAAAATGACTGAGACATCCTGCGCCCGGTTTAGTCTTTGGCCGCAGCTCTGACAAGTAAATAAATTCTGGGGGTTCACAATAAGAATCATCCCTCACTCACTTGTCCCTACTACAAGAACAAACCATAGCCAACTTTCTGCTCACCAATAGAAGAAAACACAATCGAAAGAACCACATCTTATCAATTTCTCTAAGTCTGTTGCTTACTACATCCATCAACGACCCTTTTCAGTTTGCCGCCCATACACCTCATCACGATCCACCCACCCATGCCCACCATGCAAATCTCACTCTCGGCCCAGCCAGAAGAAGCGTTTCGGTATATCAGTGCAGAAAAGAGAATGAAGAACTGATCTGGTATCATGAAAGCAGCACAAAAATCCAGCGCAAACAACAAACACCTAGTTGCCCAATTCCACAACCCACGCCCATCCATGAGTGGCGAACAATCCATCTACCTCCCCCGCTGCAACAAGAATGTAGCCTAATAGCCAGTGCCGTGCATCGAGAGGGTATCGTCCCACAAAAGAATTGGTATGAGTGAGGAAATCGGCCTTGCACCCGTCCGAATCATTCCACTCCCAGACATCCATCCCATCCCAAACAACCCGAGAAGAAATCAACACAAAGAACAAAAAGCACAAACAAAAAATCAGGTGGTATATTTCTCGTTTTTCTCTGTTGGCGCCAAATCGCCTAAATAGCAGCCGTAATTCTCTCAAACTAGAGAAAGAGCCGGACATCAAAAAAGACAAGCTTTTCTGCCCCGTAGGGAAGTTGAACAAAACAAGAGAAAGCGTCAAAAATGAGCAAATTGGAAAAAACAAATCGCAGTGGGGTATTCCTTTGCCATCATATGCCATACATGCGTAAAACATCCCGTCCCCTTTTTGATTCGGGGATATACATGGGATAAGGAGGGTATTTTTGGTATCTCTAACGTGAAGGGCCAATAGGGCCGGGGTATCCTAAGTTATTGAAAGAATGAGAAGTGCTAGGGCGTCCGCTATCGACGGATGCGCGAGGGTCGTAACGCGAAGTTGGTGTTGTATCGCCGGCTCCCGTCATGTGGGGCGGACCGAGCGGTGATGCACCAAAAGGAAATTTTCCGTTAGTCATACTGTGAGAAGAATGTGGCGGTCCAGAGGTGGTAGGCCACATACCACTGGCATGCGGTGTGCCTTCCTCGTCTGGCAGGTTGATGCCGCTATCGTTCCAGGGGTTGCGATAGCTGCTGTTAGATTCGAGACTTGCAAGTGAAGCTTTGGAGGCGTTGCTTGAAGCATGCTTGAAGAGGGAACCTGGGGAGTTGGATCCATTGGTCTTGCGACGGTCGATAAGGGATGTGAAAGAAGACATGCTGCCTGGTTTGCGGAATTTGGAGAAGAAACCAGAGTTCGCCACGTCATCCTCACCAAAAGTTGACCTCGTTGGTGAGTCGGTACCCATAGGCGGCTCGGTGCGGTGCAGCAGCTTGGACTCAAAGAAAGGCAAGGACTCTTCGAAGGAATCGGACTTGGGGCGAGGAATTGCACCTCGGACGGTCTCTGCATCCAAGCCTTTGGCAACCAACTTTGCAATTAAAAAGTCGATTGCATCTTTCAGACCGCCAGCGTTGTTTCTGGTGTAGCTTAGAATCAGGCTTTCGGGGTCCGCGAGGTCCGATGGTGGCTGCCAATTTTCCTGCAGACGTAGGTCGAGACAGTATTGCGAATTCATTATGTCCACGACCTCCATCTGGAATTCCGGCGAGTGCAAATAGCTCTTGAGGTGTTCGGGAGCTGAAAAGGCTATTTCATGAGTCTCTGGTACCATTCCCTACAGAGAGTAAACTGTTAGTACTCTATGTTTCAATACAGCATTTGATTACTTCAAGTTGGGATTATCAAAAGAAGAGGAACTAATTACCAGAAGCTCGTCCACCGCCTGGGGTATTTGGTACTCTGGACCAGAGATGGTAACAGTATTGCTAGCCTCTTCAGGATTCGGGAAAGTGATCTTGCAGTTCCATTTCTTCTCCAATTGCTCAATCTCTGGCATACGAGCAATCATGGCGCGTTGATAAAGACGATCGATGACAACAGTCTCATTGACGAACTCTGCATCCACTTTTTCAACCATGTCCATGATTTCCTGCTTAACAAGCTCCAAGTTCTGTGCATTACGAGTGGGTGTGCGGCAAATCACATTGTCGACCTTAATATCATCATCGTCTCGTCCGTGTGCGCCTCGATCCATGGCATTGGAGAATTTGACGAAGACAGAGTATCTCTTCATGATACGCTGGATGTGCTGACCACCAATTCCGATAATCCGCTTGTGGTATTGATCGGGCACATGGAAAGAGATCGAAGCTGGCATCTCCTGTTCTACGAGTTCGAGGCCGTTCTTCGTCGCATCGTAATGCTGGCCACGAATGTCAATGTAGAAGTTGTACTCATTGAACCCATCGAAGACAATCTGCACATTGGAGTGACTCATAATCTTGTTGATCTTGCCGTTCTTCTTACCACTGACAAATTCCTTGTGCTCGTTTGCAAGTTCGACTTTGACGGACAGCGCAGCTTGATATTTGGCGAAGGGGGTGTCGCTGATAACGTGCATGGCGAGTTTCACAGAGTCGTCTGAGCCATAGACGTGGAAGGTATTGTTCTCAAAGATGACTTCTGCACCAGAGCTGATGCAGATGTCACCCAGACCCTCGAACAGTTCATCAGTGTATGAGCTAAAGTCTTGTTGACCTTGTACGAGCCAGGTAGCGCTGTAGAATTGAGAAGCCTTTGATCAATATTAGAAACCTTTTCCACATTAAAATGCTAATCGCCATCTTACCAATGCCATGACTTCCCTCACCGTCCGCTCAACATTGAGTATGTCGGTTCCTTGAACGCGGACTAAACCATGCTTGCGGCCTACTTGAGGGAAGAGAACGTAGGAGCCGTTCATCTCCATAATCTTGCGGACCTTGTCCAGACGTCCAAGAAGAATGTCGTCAATTTTGGTGTCCGTGATGGCAACATCTTTGGCGAATGCTTTCGTCGCAACAACAAGATTACGTAGCCTCAACTTTGCATCTGTAATTTCGTTGGTCGTTTTCCCAGTGACGATGACTTCATCCTCTGGCCGTCTGCGGGCGCCTGCAGGACAGTATCCGTATATTTGAGGAAATGGAGGTGGGAAGTATATTGTGGTGTTCGTCGATGACTCAATGTTCGTGATATTCTTCCGTGCTCGTCCACAAATAAGACTGTGGAGTGATAACTCGACTTTCATCGTGTCAACCAATAGATGGCGCTAGCAAAGTGTTAGCACAGTTCGCATCACGAAGTACAGCAATAATCACCATTTGGTCAATCATGATCAACATCCGTATCTTTGCATGCTCCTCGGTAAGCATGTCTCCGTAGATGACAAGCCTGAGCTTCTCACTATTTGATGCATCCGGGTTGCCATTGATGCTAGCAGCGTCATCGAGCGGTTTGGCCTTGAGCAGGAAGATGTCGGCCTTTGTAACAGCAGCAGTATCATCGAGATAGGTGAGGAAGGGTGCAGAGATGGCTGTGGATCCATCAGGACGCTCGGTTGAAACCATGGTCTCGTCGATATCGATGGAGGAAACTCGCTGCTTGGGTCAATATACGCGTGAAGAATGCCATTGCAATATACATACCAACGAGATTGGTGTCTGGTTCAGGATAGCTTGTCGAGCTGAGCCAACGACTTCATATGCTCCGCGTAAGCACACGTTTGTGACCCACGCCTTTGATCGTGGCGGCATGCCCGCGACTGGCTTGGGCAGTCCGGACCGTATGAAGTACTTGATGCTCCCGTTCGTCTGACGAACAATGGTCTCGCACAGCATCTCGAGGTTTTCTCGATGCTGCACATGTACAGGCGAATCGTAGACTGGCTTCTCTTCCGAGCCCTCCGGCAGAATCCATCTGTCAAAAGCGCCTGGAGAGGCGTAGATGACCTCATCTCGCCGTGGACCAGATAGATCCGAGTTGAAGGGCACATTGAAGGAAAGAGTGACGGGGGCATTTGGCGGCGGTACTGAATTTGACGGAGCAGTTGATGTTCGTTTGAAGGGCGGCTGAGCGTGAATGTCGGTGTTGGTGGACCGATGAGCAAATGGCATAGATGGAGCTCTCGTAGTCATTCTATCCCATCCATTACGGGCGGAGCTTGCGATACCCGAGACGGTATTCATGGTCGGGTGGTGGTGATGTGTGGGAGGAGAGGAGAAGAGAGGTAAGTCTGGAGGACGACTCTCGAATGGAATGGGCGAGTGACGAGGAAGGATTAAGACCACCTCAGGCTTGAACCTAAGCACGGTCACGGATAACACGCAGGATGCCGAGAAACCGTTGCGGGAACAATAAAATCAACCAAGGCCTACTCCGAGTTGTAGTTTAATTGGTATAATGCGAGGAAGTGAGGAGGGAGAGACCAGGCTGGCTGGTGTCGAAGATGATTGATGGTCAGGTACTGACTGTCCTTTGCAGCGTGCAAATTCTCCCTCACCTACTAGCAAGTAAGGTATAGTCGAAGCGTCAAGACACACACGGCTAGCTGCAGGCACATTACGATTATTACAGAGACGACAGCAAAAAGCAGGAGACTTGTTCATTTAATCTTGAAGACGTCAACAACAACAGCTGATCATCACACGAGAGCCATAGCGAGCAATCAAGAAGCAATATAGAACAATCAGCCAGTCTCTCTTCTTCATTCACTTCACGTCTGCAGCCAGCATCACCTGCAGTCAACAGCACCGACACCTTTTCTGTAGGCAGTCAGCTCCCACCATTCGTCATGGTCGAATAGCCGAACGAGATACATGTCCATGTCAAGGCCCCGTGCATCCCAGCTATCACAGAGCTGAAATCGAACTACGAGTAATCGAGGCAGTGCAGAAAAAGCCAATATGCGGCTACGGGCTTCTTGTTTTCTTTTTTGTCCGCCCTGTTTCCTGACATGCTGCACGAGTGGAGCTCGAACGGCGTGCACAGTCTTCTTTTCTCTCAGTTCATCGGCTGTGTACCAGGGGGGAAACACGGTTATCCAACGAATCATTCCGAATTCCTGATTTCTAGTTACATTGGACTTCCCAATATCGGCATACCCATGTTTTTAATCACCCTCACAAATGGTAACGCGCCTTGGAAACATGAGATGCTTCAGGAACGTTGGAATATCAGGGCAACAAAATCATATACAACTTTAACTTCTAGACTCTGCAGATCTCATCGCGTTAGGAGCATCGAATTTTGGCACATTTCCCCATTCTACACACATCGATCAACGCATGATCACGATATCAAAACTAAATTAACGTTAATTGCTCTTCCATCTGTCAGAAAGGTCCACATCGTGACGACATCAATCCAAACAAAACATGCTCCCCATTCATCCACGTATCTCCTGAAATGATATCCACTGCCTCCTCAATGGTACGGCACACTCGGGACGACTGGGAACTTGCATACGACGAATGTGGAGTAGTCCACGTCGAGCGGGGAAGCAACGTCGTTACTAGCCAGGGACCAAAAATGCAAGACACGCATCCCAATACGACCAAATATCTTTCATTGCGAGCATTCAACCCTTTCCTGTCTCCTGCAAAACTATCGTACTTGAATTTCGTCCTTTCTGCAAATCCTTCTTGAGATCTGGTACCTCCTAGGACAATTCAATTTTCAACGTATCACGTTACCTCGATCGAGGGTACTCGGAACAAGGCACCGGAATTACCTCCATCCTGGTGCAATGCGAAATGCAAGATTAAGACCCGTGATCAGAATGCAACTCCATCCGTGTAATCGCAATTGCAAGATCAAGCCAGGAGAAGGAGGGGCACAAGATCGAAGAGAGATGAATATTAAAAACCAGAAATGTTTGAAAGAAAATGGAACACTCTTATATTCGTGAACAGTGTATGAAATCTCTAGCAATGTGATTCCAGTAGACTATACCAGGATTCCCTATCAGCAGAAAAACAGAGTAGCCGACGATATCCAAAGCCGAACTACTAAACGTCTATTTGGATCTTTAAGCACACCCGCTTTCTATTCTGGGAATACGGCAATTTCATATATACTTAGACATCCTTGAAACAACAAGTCGGCTATTTGCTATCTTACTGCTAGAATCTTTCATCTTCCATAACGGATTGGGATACATTTTCCAGAAATTACCCGAATGACTGTGATCTACAATCCGGGAAAGAAATACTTAGAAACATAGTAAGTGAGTGGCTTCATCGACAAACTCACATCTATATGGTCTTCACAAAGGAGACAAGAGCACAATCCGATTGAAAGCACAGATCGAATTCTGAAAAAAGATGTGATCTCATAATCCTAACAAGTCTCTCCAGCCCACGTATCCACCATTACACCAATCCAGGCCATCACTCCAAAGCTTAGAAGAAGAATCAAGAAAGCTAGTCATCGCTAGCCACGGTGTTTCCACAACCTTCTATAAAGACACTACCTCAAGATGCCCGGGACGCCAGAATATGCTTCCAAATCCTAACAAGTTGACAACTAAAAAACCCAAATATGTTCATACAACCCCTCTCCGACCCTGTCCACATCTCAGTACCTGTAACTCACAACTCGTCGTCCATCTCCATAAGGAGCGTCCTCCACAGGCTCAACTTCATCCGCATATCGTGGCACCGGTGGTGCATATCGACCACCATAACCATCATCAATAACAACCTGCTCCCTTGGAACAGGAGGAGGCGGCATTCCACGTCGAGCATAACCCTCGGGGTGGACACTGCCAGGACGAGATAAGTATTCCGGAACACGAGGTGCTTCAGGATGAACACTAAAAGCCCGAGGAGCATATTCGCGGGGGGCGTCGTCAAATCGAGGTGGAGGTGGTCGTGTGAACTCATCATCATGATCCGGAAACCCTCCTCGCATGGATCGAGTTGGCACTGCTTGTGGGTGCACCGAAAATGCTCTCTCACGGCGGTCAATGTCAGCTGGGATGGCTTGCGGGCGAACAGAAAAGGCTCTCTCGCGGGCACGGTGATCCAGAATCTCGGCTTCAGGAACACGAGAGTAAGCACGAGCCCGCGGTGGTGGGGGCATTCCGCGATATGGGTCTTCCTCAAACGGATCTGCAACACGAATCGGTGCCCGAGTCGATGCACGCTCGTAGCGAGGGTCGACTTCTGCCCGACGTGGAGTAGCAAGGCGATAGTCCACAGGCGTTGGTTCGGCGTAGTACCTCGTACCGTACTCATCGACAATGACTGGTCGTGCTGGTGGAGGGGGCATAAGAGCAGGACTACGAATTCTGGCGTATGGATCGGCTGCTCGTGGTGGAGAAGGCGAGCGAGGCGCGCGTACATACCGGGCACTATCGGGTCTGACAGAAGCCTCGCGATATGCCGGCTCTCGTGCATATGGGCGTTCAATGACTTCGTAGGCTGGCTCTGCATATGGTGCGTATCCTGGTGATAGAGGTCGTCTTGCATGCTGCAAGCTTGCTACTCGTCTCAAGTCCTGGTTGTCTCGCTCCGGTCGTCGATATGCAGCAGGTGGAGGCATTGCGGTGCGGTCAAGATCATCTGCCGATCTGTAGCTGCGAGGAGACTGGTCGTAGTCATAATAAGCAGAACGAGGGCGCGCAATACGAGGAGAAGTCATGAGAGCATCGGGCGCTTCACGGTAGCTTGTGCGTCTAGAAGGAGCGTAGTCGTCACGGCCAAAACCTGTCGGAGAGGTGGGTTCTGGTTTGATGTAAGGCTCGGGTGACATCAAAGGCTGAGGCATTGGCTGTGGTTGGGCCTGTGGTTGTTGTCTTTGCTTTGTCTTCTTGCGCTTCGCACTTGGATCTGGTGAACCACCGCGTTTGCGTTTGGTGGAACCGGTTGCATACGCCGTTACTCTCTTGGTTGCCTTTCCTTTCCCCTTTGGAGAAGCACGACGTGACTCTCTGCCGCTACCATTGTATGCACCTGTTTGAGCGGATGTCTGACCATATCGTGAGGAAACAGCCTGGTCTCTGAATGTATTTCCCATAGCCAAAGGTGAGATTCTTGAAGGTTGAGGCGCGACGGGGGTGGGAATATGGTTGACAGCAACAGATATTGGGGAGCGGATACCATTGCCCGAAGCATTACGTGCATGTTGAGGTTGTCTTCCTTGTGGTCTGGTATCGGGAACTGCAGGGCGCTGGTAATTATAGGTCAAAGGCTGGTTACGTGTGCTGCTGTGGGCTGGTTCTTCAAAGGCATGAGGTGCTGGTGGCTCATAATCGTCTTCTTCCTCTTCTTCGTCCCACTCTGGCTCCCACTGCTCATCCAAATCATCTCGCTCCGTATCATCACCAAGCCCAGGAATGGCAGTCACTTGATGTTGCAGCTCGGCGCCACCGATGGCCTGATGTGTATTGACAGAAATCTGGGCAGGCGGTTCATACTCTTCGTAAAGATCATCATCAGCATCTGACAAGGACATTGCATCGGGATCAGGATCATTGGGGTCGGGCTGGGGATCAGAGTGCTCTGTAGACCATGTGTTCGCCTTACTAGAATAGTAAGAGTTCTCATCAAAGGACTCACTCGAGGCATCTACAGCAGGAACGGGAGTCGGCGACTTGATACCCGAAATGGGTGGCACCATGAGCTGTGCCTTGGTCAAAGCCTCAGCGGCATTGTACTGGTTTGTATCTTCCATGTCCTTGCTGGATTCCTTGGCCTGTAATTCCTGGTGGAGCGCGCCTTCTATGCGATGGCGCGAGTTTTTCAGTTCTTGCAAGCGATCTGCCTGCAGCTTCTCTTGAGATGCCTGCTGACGACGTTGTTCTTTAAGCTTCATTTCAGCCTTGTTCAATACATCGGACTTTTGTAGAAGAATTGGATTGAATTGCGGAGTGGATGCGACGGCAGGTTGACGCTGCTGTGGAGTAGCAGCGGCGGTGTTGTTCCAGGAATGTTGAGGTTGCGGAGCGTTCTGCGCAGGAGACGAGGATGAAGCTGCCAAGTTATTCAAGCCAGGAGGGAATTGAAAAGCAGTTGGTGCGTGTGGTGTTGAGATGCCGTTTTGGATGGAGGCAGAGGCAGAGGCATTAGCAGACTCTGCGCCGTTGAGTAACTTGAAGCGCGGGTGGGTGCCAGATTTGGCCTCATTAAAGAGCTGGATCACCTTCCTATACGTTTCATGAGTACGCGCATCTGACATGTCCTGCGAACGCGCATCCTGATGGTAAGCAGGAACATGTCCGTTTAGATAGACGGCCGATGCGTTGGTTGCCGACATGTTGTGATGCTTCAAAGTCTCTACAGTCGGACTCGTTAAATACACGCAGGAATCAAGCTCATGGCTACTCCTCGGGTGTTGCAAGCAGCAAAGATCGTGGTCGATCTGGCGAAGGCGTTGTGTTGTTGGGAGTGTTGGCGAGAAAGAAAGAAGTTCCTCAGGAGATGTGATAGAAAGCTCTGAGGACAACGGACGAGCGACTCGCTTCGGACTCTCGCCTAGCACCCATATGGCTAGACTTGAACTGCTTCGATGACTGGCAGATACAAAGACTGATCTCTTACCGCCTTTGATTAAAAACCTCCCATTCTCTATATCAAGACTGATCTTCTCCTTCGATTGACAGTAATTCTGATATTCTTCATCTTCCTCATCATGGCTGCTTCCAAAGACACAAGACCCGTCTTTTTCTTCGACATCGACAATTGCGTAAGTAGAGTTCTACTTTGGGAAACATGTACTTGGCTGACGATGGATGTCTCTCCAGTTGTATCCAAGAAGTTTGTTGTTGTACACTCATGCCCTATAGCGATACTTATAATTCTTAGGCACAAAAATAATGAATGTGATGTCTGATCTAATCGGTGAGTGTGCAAAACTACTTTGTTGCTATATCATGTCTAGTCTGGTTTGCTATGGTTACTATTTACTCTTTGCATGCCTTCACTCTCAGTCAAACGTGTTTTCGAGAACCATTTCCTTGGTATAAAATTGGAAATACTTGGTCAGATTGTTTTGCTTCACATCAAACCATTCTCACTTCATCATCCGATTTCAAAATTGCTACCATTGCGACCTTATCCCCCGTAAATCTCAGCCCAAGGCGCAAATCTCTCATGTTAGAGTCTCAGGGCCATCTTATCTAACGAGCAGCAGACGAATACTTCCGAACCCATCTCTCCATGCCCCAATCCGAAGCCGCCGCCCTCCATCAGAAATACTATCAATCCTACGGCCTGGCAATAGAAGGACTAGTCCGCCACCATCAAGTAGACGCCCTCGACTTCAACAGCAAAGTAGACGATGCCGTTCCCCTCGAAGACATCTTAAAGCCCGATGCCAAATTACAGGCTCTCCTCGGCTCAATCGATCCCAAAAAGGTAAAATTATGGTTACTGACGAACGCACATGTTACCCATGGAAAGAGGGTGGTGAGATTACTAGGAGTGGATCGTTTCTTCGAAGGGATCACATATTGTGATTATGAAGAAGCGGCGGAGAAGGGGAGGTTGTTGGCGAAACCGCACAAGGACATGTGGATTAAGGCTATGAAGCAAGCTGGTGTAGAAAAGGTAGAAGATTGTTATTTCATTGGTGAGCCTCTTCTATTATATCGATTGCAATGTTCATACTGATCTGGAATTCTAGATGATTCATACATCAATGTCAAAGGAGCAAAGGAAATGGGTTGGAGCGCCGTTCATTTCGTGGAGAAGGAACTGGATTTGCCCGTGCCACCGGCAAGTCAATACCAGGTCCGTGATTTGGAGGAACTGAGAACTGTCTTCCCACAGTTCTTCCAGGAAAGCTGAATCGGTTAGTGCTTTGGGATAGCATTTTTCTTATAATTGCAGTTCTGGAGCGGAAATATGGACTTATAGAAGGGGTTGACAGCATTTATACCGTACAGATATACTAGACTCACAATGATGTATACGTATCAAACCTGACTGAATATACACAGACATTCGCACGCCACAACTGGGCCGTCGATTCCGTTCCAACTTCTAAGTGACCGGTTCGAGTAAGCCATTCTCAGTTCTAGATCGATGTCAATAAATTCCTGGCAAATATGATTTTTACAATCACCAGAGATTTTAGCACTGCTTTGTGAAATTAAAGATTGGGTATTAGAATTGCTCTACCCTAAAACAGAAAAGGATTGGTAGCATCAGCAGAGAATTGCTCATCCTTCATCTTCTCCTTCGAGGCTTCGTTATTGGCAATCAGTTCGTCCCTAGTATCCCCAGCGTATAGTTTCTCCTCACCCTCTCGTCTCTCGCTTTCTGTATATTGTATCTTGTTCTGGTGAAGCATTCGGATGTTCTCTGCGTCCTTCTGGGCCTCAGTCAGAGGGCTGTCCTCGTCCTTTGAACCTTCCACGAAGTCGCCTACGAAATCAAAATCCTCTTCCAATTCCCCGTCTTTCTTCGCTTCCTCCTTGTGCTCATGCTCGCCCTTCCTTTCACCACCATCACCACCCTCCTTCTTCAAATGCTTCCCATACTCCTCCCACAATTCTTTGACCCCACACCCACAGCACTCTTCCCAAAATGTGGCCTCCTTATACTCCCTATCCCTCAATCTGTCATTGATCTTCACCACCGTGCCATCCCCATACTTCCTCTCCAAGAAGTCGAGAAAATACCCCGTATGCTGATACCCAGCATCCCAATCCCCACCTCCCTCCTTCTTCCAATGCGGCGGCACAAACCCAGCTTTCAACCTCACGAAATCCGCGATCCCCTCGATCAAACCCCCAGGACATGTTCCAAGAGCAGCCCACTGCCAGCAATGAACCATTTCATGCGTCATAACACCCAACACCTCATCTTCAAATCTCTCCTTTGCAATCTGTTCGATATACCCCGTTGAGAAATGTATTTCCTTGTGATCGGAGTCTATATCACAGCCAGTCGTGTAGGCGACTCCGGGCATATCTCTGAGAATGAGGGTTATAGAGCGTGTTGGAGGGATGTGAGAGGTAGGTGTGTAGAGCCATGCTAGGACGGTGTCGACGGCGTTTTTGAGGATTGAGCCAGGATCTGGGAGGGCGAGGAAGGCGAGGGAGCCTTTTGAGGAGAGATCGCGGATTTCGAGGCGGAGGAGGGGGGTGCGTGGAAGGGAGGGGATGGGTGGATGTGGGCGTGGTTTTGATTTCGGAGTAGCAGGCGTCATTGGTATTTGGAAGTAGTGAGGATGAGGAGGCATTCCGGGAGGTGTTGGTGATAAGGAGGTCGTCTGCACAGAGGTAGCCCAGGATATGTAGGTGGTTGGACGAGGCTCTTCAGTCGTTTTCTCTTCCTGTCTTGCCTAGAGAAGTGGTAATCCCGAAGTGATGTCTTTCAATATGAGTTTTCAGAGCACACAGAGTCACTTGGTGAAATCTTTGCAGTTTTCTTGAAGCTAAAGTTTTATGATTGTCAGATCGGAGGATCGAAGTCGAGCGTTTGGAAGCTGGAGCTACCAACTGGGTCTAGCGTGCTTGATAAGAAATCCTTCATGCTATTCAGCCTCGTTTCAATGTGGACATCGAAAAATCTTGACTTCAGCTCTAAAGAAGAAGGCTTCTAATGATGCGAAGAGACTTGATTCGGGGATGGAATTAATAACAATAAGAACATCACATTGCCTGATCCCGACTCAACAATAGATTGGTGTAGATCATGAAAGACAAGAAAGACTGAGTGAGAGCGCTCTTACTTAAGTGGTCAAATATGGGACTGGGGCCCTCAAGCATCGAAAACTAAACCTTTCGTACGAAATCGCCTCTCGTGTTCATGTCACAGATCGATCAGCAATTCATGCCCGCCCTCGAGAAGCTGATGTTAATGGAACACTCCATTTTGCTAAGATTTTATGAATAGCCTTCTCGTGTCGAACAGTCGTTGTTTGAAATGTAGATGGCATCGCGATTTGGTAGACAGGGACGAGAGACCTGAATTGATGGGCCGACTGTGATGTTGCTCAAAATGTCGTGTGTTACAAAGGGGCTTGGTAGAACCCTTCGATGGGGAAATGATCCCACGCCCTGTTCTCCCTCATATGCGTATCCATGATCTACAACCATGGCTTTCTTTGCTATTGAACCGAAAACTGAGGTTTGAATTTTGTTAGGGCAAAATCACAAGCCCTAAAACGCCAAAAGAAGTTGCCAAACGCCTCGAGGCTGTACACGTAGTATATAACGCGTGGGATCTATTCCTGACCAATGGATTATGAAAGCAAGAGCCGTCCAAGCAGACGCGAGTGTTTGGAACAACAATGCGTGGCTTCTTTAGACCTTGAGTTCTTGCGGTCTTAGAAACTTCATGAGAAACTACTCTAGCGTACCAATCATTGTTCGAACCGAGAAGGTTCTCGACCAGAGGTTTCTTGGGAGGATGTTTTGACAAGTTGACACCTGGTCGAAATAACGAATTCAACGATCTGTCAGACCAAGGTTTTTTGGTTGTTTGAGCATCGTGCAGTTTCTGAGCTAGGAAGGTGGTCAGCAATTTCAATTGGTTTTCTGGACAACCAATCTCACGACATGCTGATGAAGAATGGTAACATCTCGCTCAGGCAGGCTAGATCAGCATGGAAATGAGCAGAATCCGATCCAGTCTTGCATGTTCTGCAGGGGTGGCGATGATGCCGCGGCAGGCTTGCAGCAGACTGTTTGGGGAACGGAAAAAGTCAATTGGTATGCGAGATCCGCTCAAGGATGATACCAGTTCCTGAGCCTGGCCATTCCATCTTTTTCAATTGTGGTCAGAGCTCAAAACTGTCGTAGGTGGCGGATGTTTGCTCCGTTGAGCGGCAAAACACGACCCAAGAATCACGACTTCTCTGTTTCTTCTCTGTTCATCAGCCTGGGCAAGCGACGTGTCTCGGATTCAATATGCCGCTGCTTTGCCACACATGGAACGCCTCAATGGCTCAATTGGGCCTTCGGTTTATTTTTCGGGGAGAAGATGAGCACTTTGGTCGCAAGCTACGCGGCTAGTGGACATGGAGCTGTTCCAAGGAAGCCGTTTTTGGGCGAGCAAGTCCTGACGTAGAGGCAAATCCCGGCGAGTTCCAACCTTGGCCGGATGGATTTGGCAGATCTGTGGCGTAGCAAACTGTGGGGATATCTGGAGAAGCAGTGGTTTGATTCGACCTTGGCAGCAAAGACGATGCACTATTCCGTTGGAGCCGCGAGAACGCATATGCAGGAGTTCAGCTCTTCGGACTTTCAATCATTCGAGGAGTTTCTTATACCACGCCAGCAAGTATTGCAAACACGGAGCACATTATTCGAAGGACGCCAGGGTGAAGGGAGCTCGGAGATGAGACCTGGCGATTCAACATATCAAAACAGATTGCCGTCACAATTGAAACGAGGTAGTGACACATTTCCATGGCAGCCAGCATGGCAATTCGCACAAGTTCCTTGTATTTCCCCAAGCTAAGCTTGTGCACAGACGGTCCTAGACGGCGCCAGATGGGCACAGCCTCGCTTCTGGGTGTGTTGTTTGTGAAGTGAAGGTTATAATGGTGTGCTGATGACATGGCTAGGCCTAGTATGACGTCTACCTCATAGCAACCAGCAATTGCTGCTAACTCTTTATAAACTCCTTCGACTCTCGCCGTTTCCTTCTCTTCCACACATCACCAAACAACTCACTTCCACTACAATTCATCAATCAACCAACTCTTCACTTAATCTAATCCCCCAAACCAAATAACAAACCTTCACTATGCGTTTCTCCACCATCGCCGTCGCTGCTTTCGCCGCAGTTGCATCTGCTCAGGACTCCAGCTCAATGAGCTCGGCCTCATCTGCTGCCAGTGCTGTATCGAGCGGTATCTCCTCTGCTCTCGCCTCTGGCAGCTCGGTCATCAGCTCCGCCCAGTCCCAGGGATCCTCTGTCATTAGCGTAAGTACAAACATCTTAACCAATTAAGATGTTACAGTCACTGATATGAACATACAGTCCATTACCTCCCAGGCGAACAGCGCTCTCTCTTCTGTCGGTAGCCGTCAATCCAGCATCTCTGCTGCTCTTGCCACTGCCACTGGCTCCGCTGCCTCTTCACTCTCTTCCGAGTTGGCCAGTTTGAGCACTGCCGCTACTTCGATCACATCCAGTGCCGGCACTCGTATCAGCAGTGTCACCAGCTCAGTCGGTTCCAAGACTGCTTCTGCGGCTTCCTCCGCTGCCAGGTCAGTAGATCGCCCTCTCTTTGATAACACTTCTAACATTTCTTAGCGCCTCATCCTCCGCTGCCGCAGGTCAGATGGGCCCAGCCGTTGGTGGTGCTGCTGGTCTCGCCGCCTTTGTTGCCTATCTCATCTAAATGTGAGAGAGTTTCAGCCAGGCTCATTATGGTATGGAGTTGACTCAACGGAACTGCCGCTTGAAATTTCCATCGGTTGTCGATTTGGTGGAGGATGAATAAAACTTAATGCATATATCCCATGGTGGCCACATTCCGTGGACGGAGTCTCAGGCGAGCTTTTGATTCCTAGATTGTAAAGTAGTCAATACTATAAAACAAGTCCATACTACTTGATCATCGTGCACACCGTAATCTAGAGATTTGTTCCATATATTCGTGCTTCCTATATTTGTGATAGTTCCATCTGAGCTATTGTTATGGCTTGAAAATGCCTCAAAAATGCATAGCGCGGAAAGGAGTTCAAACAATAAATCATGAAGCATACCCAATTGTTCGGCCGGTTTAAGAGAGTAGTTTTCACTCAAAGGACAACGAAATACATGATCAAGTGAGGTCGAATTCCAGTTCAGCGCCACGATAGATAAGACGTTTCTCAAATCCTTCTGCAGGTGATTCGCCGGTGGTAACCCTAGCCTCTAAGCTCCCCTCCCCAAACAAGGTCTGCACAATCTTCCACTCCACAACACCAGCCATTCCACCTCGCCATCAAAATGTCCTCCCTCTTCGTCCGCCCACGGGCCTTCCGCGCAGCTCCTCGTATCGTTCTGCAATCTCGTCGCACCCTCGTCACCGCGCAAAAGGACAAGGTTGGAGCTTTCAAGGGCCAGAAGGGTAACGACGGCAAGTACACCGTCAGTCTCATTGAGGGCGATGGCATCGGTCCAGAAATCGCAAAGTCTGTCAAGGACATCTACAAAGCCGCCGGCGTGCCAATAAAATGGGAGCCAATAGATGTTACACCTCGTGTGGTGGATGGAAAAACGGTCATCCCCGACGAGTCCATTGCGAGCGTGGGAAGGAACTTCGTCGCACTCAAAGGGCCACTGGCTACGCCAATTGGAAAGGGACATGTCAGTTTGAACTTGACCTTACGACGGACCTTCAATTTGTTCGCCAACGTTCGTCCTTGCAAGAGCATTGCTGGTTACAAGACTCCTTACGACAACGTGGATACCGTCCTCATCCGAGAGAACACCGAAGGAGAATACTCTGGCATTGAACACGTAGTCGTCGACGGTGTCGTCCAATCCATCAAACTCATCACCCGCGAAGCTTCCGAGAGGGTCATTCGATTCGCATTCCAATACGCTCGAGATGTTGGACGAAACAAGGTGCGAGCTGTGCACAAGGCTACAATCATGAAGATGAGCGACGGTCTCTTCCTGAGCATCGCCAGAGAAATTGCAAAGGAATACCCAGACATTGAGTTCGACGCCGAATTGCTGGATAATACCTGCCTCAAGATGGTTACGGATCCCGTCCCATACAACGACAAAGTTCTCGTCATGCCCAACTTGTACGGGGACATTCTATCCGATATGTCCGCGGGTTTGATCGGTGGTCTCGGTCTCACACCCTCCGGCAACATCGGTGACGAATGCAGTATTTTTGAGGCCGTCCACGGTTCCGCACCAGATATCGCTGGCAAGAACCTCGCCAACCCTACCGCGCTCCTTCTTTCCAGCATCATGATGTTGCAACACATGGGCCTAAACCAATACGCCGACAAGATCCAGACCGCCATCTTCAAGGTGTTGGCCGAGGGCAAGACAATCACCGGTGACTTGGGAGGGAAATCAAAGACAGATGAGTACGCAGAGGCAGTCATGAAGGCATTGTAAACTGAGGTTCTTGTTGAAAGTAATGGCATAGAAGAAGTTCTTGGAATTGGTCGAATTATGTATGTACATATGTACAATTAGAAGGCAAGGAAGCGAAGCGCCATGGATTACGAGCGAATATTGATCGATGAGCATATCTGCGATTTATTGCTGTGTAATCATGGGAGACAACTTTTGTGTGATTGATGAAATACTCGTTTTTTCTTGGGCTGTCTGTCGACTCTATCTGCATCACCTTGCATTCCGACTAATCCTATCATCTCTAGAGACCACAGCGGATGAGCGCAAACGAGAGGATTCGGTTACAACATAATATTTAGGTTCAGATCGAGGACGATGCATCCTTATCAACGATATCTTAGTAATCACTAGAAACTTTGACAATGTCTTATTAGTTTTTAAAAGAACGCTGTCCAGAAGCCAGCCTCATATTTCTGTCATTCCGACGGGAATAGAATGAGCGAGATGACCTCGTTACCTCCTAGATACCCGGCAGACAAGCCACAGATATAGATTTGGTACTTGGCATGCAAAACCAAAATCGGACAAAATAATTTACCGACTAGGGATCGGTGCCTCCGCCTGAAAAACGGCCTTGCTACTACGGATGTCAGCCTCGTGGAAAACTTTGGACTTCAGGCCTTGGTGAGCTGGCCGCTCGCTTTTATGCATAGGCTGATAAGCTCTGTCATAGGATTAGCAACACAACAACCTATGCATTACCCCGCTGATACTTTCCGCCCAACTTACCTATTAGCTAGATAATAGCCCCGTAAAGACGCCCTTTTAGGGCGCTTCCCTAGGGCTACTGGAGTTGAGATGAGCTTGATTGGACAATCGAGACCTGCTTGCGTTTGTGGTGGGCTGTACAGTCCTAGGTTGCACTCCATATATTGTCTCCCTCCTCCCACGGCTTTCTTCTGTTCTTTAGATTTCTAAGATTTTTACTGGGTACGGCCTGCCTCTCTTTACTTTTTTGTATTGAATTCCGCCTCTCAAATACGATTTCTCAAATATGATTTGAATTGACTAAGACTGAGAGAAATTCCGACCAAACGCAACAACCACGGGCGAGATGAAATGCCTTTACCCAGCGACAATCAGGTAGCCCGCCATGTATTCTGGATTAGTATGGAAACCTATACACAAACATCCTTGGAAGCGTCCAAAGTTTGGCCATGGCTATCACTTAGCAGATTGGGACTATGGATAACATCCAACATAATCATTCCATTTTACCAGGTAGGAATCATCCCATAGCTTAGACAAAAGGATAAAACGCTATTGTGAATGAAAGAGCTTGACCTGGGCCTTTGGGACCAGATCGCCTCCGACAACATTTTCCCTTTTTTCATCGAACATATCCTCCCGACAACCAACTCCTTCCTACTAAACCCGCCGACTGTTCAGTACCAGCCCACACATTTATACCATCAACAACCTCCTTCCGGTTCCAATTCGCTTCTTCCACGACATTATTCCACAGCGCCTTTGAATACTCCATTCGAACACCTAGAATATTCCATCGAGGAATCTTCTACCTCTCGCAAGCTTACCATGGCTGCAAGTTCGACATTCACGTCTGTCACTGAAAGTGATAACCCCAGCTTGAAGACTTCATTGAAAAAAAAATCCACTACCGCCAACAATGACCAAGAACCAATTCAAATAAAAGAATTAGACACCTCGAGCATGTTTCGAGCAACTAATGTCAATCACCTATCTCCGAAAGCACTAAACGAGAATGTAGAGATGCTACAGACACAAGAGACACCCCTTGCCTGCAGCCACCGATCCTGTCAAAACAGAAGGTTTAGTTACGAAATTGAATTGATGTAGGTGCTTCGCTTCAAACCGCCATTTCAACAAACTGTTACCTTCCCATCTCACTATTTGGCGTTTCCATTTACTTAATTAAGTAAATTGGACGCGGCTGACATGAAACTTCCCACAGAAATCATCTCAATCAGCACACCATTACTTTTCATTGCAAAGTTCCGAACTGTTAGAAGACCTTCAAGAGAAAATCAGACCTCACCCGCCATGAAGCCACGCACAGGAAAGAGGGCAACCGTCTTTGCCCTTTTTCCCAGTGTGAACGCTCAAGAAAAGGCTTCGCAAGGAAAGACCATCTGACACAAGATCTGAACTCAAGGCTCATCAATAGCAGACAACCGATCCTTCTCTTACATTCACTTACGAATATATTGAAGATGAAGAGCCGGACATTGATCCGTTCCATCCTCCTCGCAATCGACGACGGAAAAGTTCGAACGAAAACCAGATATCTCTTCAGATCTCCAGGGAGGCCTTCACCTTCGAACGAGCCGGTCTTGAAACAAGGATCCGAGAACTTGAAGAGGAGAATGACAGGCTCAAGGAGAGCGCGGCGAAACAGGCAGATACCATAGCGAAGCAGGCGGAAACCATTCAAACCTTGGTTATGAGGGTTTTGGGCAATTCAAGACTTACGATTAATGAAACTATTTCACCTTCTACACCGTCTTGGGTTTGGATCAATTGTAAGACTTTTGAATTGATGCACCACCATCACTAAACGTACCTCGGGTATCGAAAAGCACTTCATACAGTGGGTAAGATCGGTCCGTGTTGGCTCGTAGGCAAACACAGCAATTTTGCATAGTTCGAAAATAGTTCCCAGAAAGGGGATATTTTTGAAGGTACCAAGTGTTCCTACAATGAACTGGTTGACATTCTCTCTGACCGCTATAAATGCTTCCTACATCCCTAGAATTCTATTTATCTACTAAGAAGACGAATCTAATTTCAACCCAGCATACCCATTATTTGTAGACAAGCTCGTGCTTGCTGATCCATTCTTCAAAAAACAGGTACCATAATTCCGCGCAACAGACCCTGCAAGCTGAGCATTGAACGTAGCTCCTTTGCAACTATTCTGCCCAGCATTCAAGTTATACGATGCGCACGCTTGAGCACAATCGTGTAGTGAGTAAGAGATGACTGCCAAAATATCGGGCCCAGGAGCATCGGCGCCACAGGTGATTAAGAAACTCCAGCTTTTCGTTCCTAGGATGATAGTTTGATGAGAGTTGGTGATTGATGGACAATCTAGTGGTAGGAAACCTGTGGACCCAGTTGTCGGGACCGGTATGGTCGAGCTACTGGTTGCTGCAGAAGAGCCTGCAGCTGATTGTGAAGTGGGAGTAGCCGTGACTGTAAATGTCGTTGTTGATGTGACCTGTGTGACCTGAGGGTTTGACTGTGCTCTTTTTACTGTTAGAGCTTGATCGTCAAGTTTTAAATCCCTGACTTCCAAACGCTCTCGCGAGGTTGGATAGCAGCCAAAAGCAATCTTTTGAGCCCTCTTACTTTTTTGCGTTGTTTACGGCTATGGTTCCTCCAACTCCGTCACCAACTGCAGCAATGATAATCACCAGAATCAGCGCCGCCGACAGAAAGAATGTAGCAGGAAGCAAGCCACATATGCTTCCGCTTTTCCGTGGGCTGGCTTCCGAAGTCAGGACTGCCTGATTTGCATGAGAATTGTCCCTCTGTTCTCCATAAGACCCGCTTGTTGTTGGCTGTGCCCAGAATCTGGGCTCTGCGACTTCGAGCCCAGCTTGGGCAGAAGTCGATTTCATCTTCTCTTTTTGAAAGGTCGTGACTGGTTTGAAAGAAGTATGGCTGAATGAGAACAACTGGCAATAACGGCAGTCGACGACATAATTCAAGGTAACACAATCTTTCTCACCGGAACCTTATCCGCTTCCACTATGAATGAAATGGGGCGTAGAAAAAACGCCCAATTGCATGATGTCTGCATTGGCGTTCTTCCATGCCGGCAGCCCCCTCGCTTTCACAGCCGTACAACATATGTGTTCATAAAGGTCGTCATGTATAATCAGACGATTCGACTCTGAATGAATTCCCGATGGCACAAACCATCTTTGTTGAGTGTAGATGAAGGAGTTGAGGTGGCGGAGGAGAAGAAGAAAAGGGCGTCTATTTTTAGCACATGCACCCGTCAATTCTGTTCCCTTCAGTTTTTCTAAAACAAACTCTCAATCTCGAAAGGCAGTCTCAAAGTTTCTGGCGATTTCGAAAATGATGTTACCAGGAATTTGGCACCTCAGTTTTAAATTGAGAATGAGTTGTCGAAATAAATAGTCGCTCGAAAAGCATTGAACTGATGTTGTGGACCCAAGACTACGCCCTTTGACATCCTAACCTGCACCTTTTGGTTCTTTGATCTTCGAGAGAGGACTTTCTTCAATTCTAGAATTGAATTCAGGTATTTAAATAACAAGCGACTTGAAATCCGTCAAAAACTCTGGCCACCTCGCAAGTCCAGAATCACTCAATCCGTCTATCTGTAGTCCCTGACTCACCTTCGAGTCCAAAGTCATACTTCACACATAGTTCATCCCTAACTCAATCTAAGACCCAACAGCACATATATTTAAACTCATCGTTCTAATCTAGTCTACAATCAGATTAAAAGTCATGCTGATGTGATTAAATTAATCACACTGACCGCCAACCGACATCCAAAGACTAGATACTTGGATAATCATCAAACCTCGAGCACTCGATTCAATTCCCCTCCACTTTCAGGCCATTCCAAACGAGGCTCTTCTGGAACGAGACTAGCAAAATGCCGATAACATACAGAATAATACATCCCGACCTCATAACAAAACTCCCGCTCTGGCCATCCCTACACAAACTCATGAACTCATCCTACGAGCCATTCCGCGACGACTGGCCACTCCCACAACCATTTCACAGGCTCTATCCCGACCTACCAAAAGCCGCAGTGCAAATTGTCGAAGATCTGGGGGAAAATGGTGTCATGTGTGTTGCCCTTCTTACTTCTGATTCCGACCAAGGGGAATTCGACGGCACACCAATCGCTTGCGCGGCAATCATGCAGTTTGATGGCGATCTCAGCAACGGTGGCGATATCACGAAGCACGAAAGGAGCTCCAATGCGGTTCAATCGGCGATGGATCTGGGGTCGGCTGCCATTGAAGAAGTACCTTCTGGAACTTCTGTACCAGAAACACCGAAAGCACCTGCTTGGGAATTTAACATGCTCTCGACGTCGCGTGGATACCAAGGAAAGGGGATTGCTCAGACTATCATCAAGCTTTTGGAGGATTATGTATTGGAGTTTGAGAATGGAGGGAAGGTACGGATGATTTCCAGAACCATCGAAGAGATCAGTGGCCCCTTTTGGCGGAAGAGAGGCTATAAGACGTTGGAAGATGCTTGGATCACGTTGCCAAAGGGATTTACGCATATGGAAGGACACAATGGGCTACCCCGAGATGTGCTGCTGTGGACAGGGGAGAAGATCATTTCACCAACAATATAGGCTTGCTTGTCGCTTTATCTGGTCCAGGGTCTGGCGGTGACCCCAAGAGACAAAGTGTACCATGGTTTGAGGGGTATTCGGTGGTGTGCCGTGTGTGTGTGTGTGTGTGTGTGTATGCTCCGCGCGCGGTGACTTGATCTCAACCAAACCTAAAGAAATTTCATTGTAATCCGTCTTTTCATGACCCGATTAGTTGTCGAACAGGTGATAGAATAAAATTAAAATACTGGAGACTATATATTTGTTAACCTACGAGTCCGCTGTCGCGAACAAATAGAATAATGGAACCTCTCTGTAGGCTTGCTTGAGACATGGTAAAAATTGCGATGCTTTCCTTTCCTTCCAAACCTCACTCCCTCAAGATCAGAGGAAGAGTGAGGTCGTCTGAACACCACAGCTAGATTGAAATTCCTTCGGAGACTTCTTCCTGAATGTTAGAATACCAGGGTGTAGAACCGCGTTGTATGCCACACAAAGATATTGCAGTGGTGTCAAGTGAGATAGAAAACCCCGGGACTTACAAGTTGGACTGGTGAGCTGGTAAACAGACAAAGGGGCCATGCCAACAATGATGTAGTTGTTCAAAATAATCACTACATGCCTACCCTCCATGACTCCGAACATATACTACACGCCTACCTCAAACATTTTGCTCATGCCCAAATCTATAACAATACCGCACGCACCTATCAAACCCTAGAAGAAAGAAGAAAGGATTGCTCTGACACGCTACTCAACGTCCCCTACTCCCCCTCCGCGACCCGCCTCCAAAAACAGAACTACTCCTCTCACTCATGGGAGTCCCCGCAACGCCCCTCCCCATAATCGCACCGCTGACATCAACACCAAGTCTTTCTTCAAAGATCCGCCCAATGACACCTTGCACACACCTCTGCAAATCCTGTCCCATCTCTCTGTTCATCAAACCGACAACCAGTGGCCCAAACGTAGCGACATGTTTTGCAAACTCTTCAGCCGGGAACCCGGAGTATCCTTCCAACACATCAACAACAACGGGTCGCCAGGTGGAGATATTGCGTTGTTGTGTTTCTTCGTCCAGGTCCACGTAGCTCTGTACGATGTCGGCGCAGAGAGGAACAAGTGCCGCTTCTGTTTGTTCCCTTGAGGCAAGACGCTCGGTTCCTGTGTCATGGTACATGCGGAAAAGTATGCTAACATACACTGATGCAGCTCCGGATTCCTGTTTCAAGAGGTTGGGCGGTTGCTTCATGAATCCTTCTTTGAAAAGCCTCGTTCTCAGATCGCGATCACCATTGAAGCGTTTAGCAAAGTGATAGCTCTTCTTGAGCAAGCCCATGAGACGAAGAAGTTCTCCAGAAGGAATTTGAGTGTAGACTGCATCGTTGGAGAAGAGTTCGTTCACGGTCTCGATCATGAGGAGGGTGAGGACGCATTTGGTGATGATTTGGTTGAAGAAGCGCCGACGGGCAGCGGTGACAACAACGGGGGTTTGTTGGGAGTCGGACTCCGGGCGGAACTCTTCGAGATCTTGAGGTTGATGATTTCCAGGACGAGGAGTTGTGGGAGACTCGATCTCATCCGCATTGCTGTAGACCCGAGGTCGTGAGGATTGTGAAGAGATGCCGTTGATTCCAAGCGCGTTGTCTCCTTGACTGTTCATGTCGTGTTCTGAACCTGTCGAGCTGAGTGGGAGATCTGAGATGCTTGTTGCATCAGAAGTGGTAGGGCTGGGGGCGTGCAACCCATTCCCATTGAAAGCAGGCTTTGAGAAAGAGGCGGATGTCGCGGCCGAGAAAAGAGCAGTGGCTTCAGTGCGGGCGAAAAGCTCCACAAAGGCACCAACGATTTTATTCCAGTGTTCTGGGGTGAATTTGGCAACGTTCTGAAGGATGAGCTGCTGCAAACAATTGCTACCAATGCGAGCAAGAGTGTCGTTCTCTTGGCATATGCAAAGGATAAGGAGGTCCAAAAAGCGGTCCAGCATATATTCGAGCGAGTCGAAAAAGTGTGTAAAAAGGGTTATCATGTTGCGTAAAGCTTGAATCATGGTCGTAGATAACCAGACTGAGAGTTCCTCGTTGGTGGCGAACTTGGACATCTCGGATTTTGATCGAAGGACCATGAAGATCGGGTAAAGGAGTTGACGCCACAGGGTATCCCAAAAGTCGAGAGGAAATTGCTTGCCATATTTCATAAGCGTGTCAAAAAGGTAGTTGAGTGCTCTGTGACAACGTTAGCATGTGTTTGTAATATTGACAGTAGTACATGGAGAGATGTCATACCGTGACCGGACTTCTAAATCATCGCCAGTCATAAGCACGTCGTGGAAAGCAAACAGAACGGGGAACCAAAACTGTTCCTCTTCAGTCTGCTGCGTGGGCTGGGAAGGCGCATCAGTGGTTGGAGCATCCTTCGCCTTCCCGCTTCTTGCAGAGAGCGGACATTCCGGAGTTCTTAGCATCTTAGGGACGGTAGACTTTAGCATTTCAATCGCTTGCAACGACTTCTTTTGGAATTTGTGGTTCTTTGAAAATTGTGTCAAGCAAACAATGAGATCAGCGAAGGCACCTTGCGATATCACCACGCCGAAGTACAGGTTGTAAATCTGCGTCACGTTATCGTAAGCGAGATTTACAATGCCCTCTGCTCAATGGTTAGCTTGTTCATAGCAGTGCTTTGAAGACACTTACCATATGGTTCGCGAGCAGCAACGGTAAAGACACCAAACATTGTCCGCCAGCCAGACCGAATATTTTTGCCTCTTGCTTGTATCATTTGGATTAGGCATCGAAGGACCATATCTTTGACAGGCACAACTTGCGAATTGCCAATGATGTGCTCGAATGGCTTCAAAAAATCTTTCTGGAACTTGAAACCAGGCAGTTCTACAATTTCCAAGAACCGCATCGACAGTTGTCGTAGTGAATCCAGCGCGAAGAATACAACATTCGTATTCGTGTGACACCCGACCTGACTGAAATGTTGTCCTAGCACCTGCCATATGCTCGCCCATTCGAAACGAACACGAGTCAAATTGTAGCCACTGACTTCAACTATCTTCTGTAGGCTGTACGTTCGCGGTGACTCGGATTGGCCAGATGATTGGATTTCCTGCCAGCTCACCTGCGTCAATGCCTTCACGAAGTGAAGGATACCATCGCCTGACATTTTGGACGTGTTGGTGAAGATGCGATCCACGCTGCGAATGATGTCTGCAGATCTGCTCTCAGCCGCGATGTCGGCTTGGAAGTTGTGGTTGCCGCTGTGTGCCCTTGGTCGATGGCCTTTTGGCACATTGAGAGTTTTTCGGGTCTGCAAAGACCCACGTCCTTGACTGTGAGCTTTGAGGACATCCGGCACTGCGCCCTCATCAACACCAGTAGATATGAGTTGAAAGCGATCAAGCTGGCTGATGCAGGTGAGAATCTCTCTCCAAGCAGCTTTGAGCGAGTTTCCCTCGAGCTGAGCAACCTCTAAGAGTGCCTTCAACGCTTCCAAGTTTTTTGCCTTCATCTCGCTGAGGTTGTAAAGATTGGTGAATCTTGCAAGAGAAGCAACAAATGCCTGGCGGGCATCATCGAGGTCGAACAAGCATGCGATCCGGATGGCAAGTTTCTGGCCCTCCATACAGAGCTTGACCATCTCGAGATTTTGAGTTTCCTGGGCAGCGCCGGTCAAGGCAGTCAGGAAAGGCATCCAGGTCACCTGAAACATGGGACCGACATGCTTGAAGGAAGATGCTGGGATAAATTTGGAGACCTGGACTCTGGAAGGACCACGTCGCTGAGCCCTTAATAAGGTCTTGTAGAGTTGCTCGGTTCTGTTCGCAATCTCCTCAGTTTGCGCATATTCCTCCTTCCTGAGGTCACGACTCGCGTTCGTCACGGCTTGTCCGATAGTGGCAGCGAGGCCTGCAGATGGCTGTGGCAGTTGGCCGAGATTCGCTGCCTTCTCTTGCTCAGAGTTGAGGATGATCTCGTTGCGGGAAATTTCCTCAAAAATGCCTCGCAAATATTCGTCCGGAAGATCAGCGTTATCATTGATGCCTCTGTTGTTCTTGATGAAGTCTTCCGGAGTCATTCGAGATTTCACATTCGCACTATGTTGATCGGTATTCAACATAACTACCGAGTACGATAGTACATAGGCTGTATCGGCGTTGGCGAAAGCCTTCGGATTCCCAAGAGTGTATCGTTCAGCGAACTTGAGCATGAAACGATCAATCTTTTGCGCTTCACCGGGAAGTCGGAAACTCTGCAGAAAACGTCGCAGAGCATCTACAAATCTCGTCTGCTTGAACTCCATCAGATCGACAAACTCGTGCATGATTGCAATATTTTCAGCATCTCCTTCACCGAGAAATTCTCCCAGTGCAGCCTTATTGAGCGTATCATTCGTAAGGAGAAATTGCGCAATGTCCCTTGGAGCGTTTGACTTGATGAAGCCACTGTCGATGAGGGTTCGAATGCCTCGTTTGGGCTTGAAGTTGAACTGTCGTATGGCATTGAACATGGCGGTCTTTTGCTGTTTCTCCCGGTCAAGCTGGGTGGGATCGTCTTCAGCAACAGGGGTTGCGAATCCGCCGCTAGGACTATCGACTCCTCCGATATGTGGCGAGGTTGTCTGAGGGATGTCTCGTCGATCGATCGATTCTCGAGATTCGTCTACAGATCCTCTGAAGTCCGCATTTGGGTCCATGGCCACGTCAGACATGGCTTGCTGTGACCAGTCGACCAAAGACCTCAGTATCTGGACCAAAGTTTCTAGCGCCTCATATTTCATGGCATACTCGGCCGGATATCCTTGATCGACCTCCACTGGAGTGTGAATCGATCCTGTGTTCAAGGGAGGTAGGACGACGCGGTGGCCCCAACTCCTTGATGGATTATCAGCGACCTTCGCCAGGTGATCTTGGAAGGAGTGCGCTTGTATTGATGTAATCGTCACAGGTGTGCTGGATATCCGTGAAAGGTGTTCGATGATCCTCTCAAACATGTTGTCAAGAGCAGTGCGGTCGCAATCATAATTGAGATATACTTCCACGATAGCTCTGGAATCGCCCGCAAGTCGTGTAAGCATCGCTAATATCATCTGCTTCTGCCACGCGGGCGCAGAGCGCTTTTCCAGAATATTAAAGTAGATCTCCTTCAGAAAGACTTCGATCTCTTTCTTGAGCATGACGCGAAGATCTTTCAGCATAAGCCAGAAGATTTCGCAACTAACTTCAAACACTTGCTTCATCGAGCTTGGGCCATTTCGACTCATACTTAGACAAAGGTACTGTTTGATAGCCTGAACAAAAGACGTCGGCTCGTCGTTGGTACTACTTCGAATAGTGGAGTGAGGTGAGGTGAAGACTTGAATGTGATTGCTGAGGAGGGAGTGAATGATGTAGAGAGAAAGCAATTTCGATCGCATGCCTTGTGACTTGGCGTCCAGGACGTGTTCCACAGGTAGGGTTTTGGTGCTAAGCCTGCACATGGCCCGAAAGACGAGGTATGCATCCTTCATGTAGATTTCATCCTCCTCATCCTCATACGAGGCCTCAGAGTTCCCATTCGCGGTGACATCGTTTGTAGAGCCTGTCCGCCGAGGAGCCTGTCTGTCTTTGACCCGCGTGACCAGCGTCGGTGCTGCGTCTGTGATTCTGGCGTCATCAAAACTCTTCCGGTTCTCGAAACTTTGCAGAGTGATTTTCGGAGCGTCGCGCTTTTCCACAGGCATGTCACTTGGGGCTGTCGATGCTACTTCCGAGTCCTCTGAGCCATCTGTGCCCTCAAGAATGGTGGAACCATCAACTGCACTCATACTATTGTCCGCATCTTCCTCTTCATCCACATCTTCTCTTTCTAGCGAAATTTTTGATGCGTTGGTTCGAGCGTCCTTCATTTCCAATCTGGTCTTGACTCTTTCGAAGACAGTGCCAACCATTTGGGTCAAAGCAGTCTGAGCCAGCATTTGATTCGAGCTGTTTTTGGACAATAAGAATATGTTGTATGTCAAGCGGATAGCTTTGAGAAGTCCAGCTCCATGAACGACAATTTTATCATTGAGAATCGCAGCCAGGAGAGATTTGACGATTTGGACCTGGACCTCCAACGGCGTTGCCTCGCTTTGGAAGCAGTCGCATATCGTATCTATAGCCCTTTCAATCAAGGGAGCTCCTTCCGGCTGTTCCGCTTGGGCCTCTGGAAGTGAGAAGTATGAATAGCTTATAAGCTTGCCGATGCAGTCCAACGCAGTAGTGACAACCTGAACGGTCTGCAATTCCGAGGCTAACTGAAGTGGTTCGAAGAGTATTTCAGGACTCAAATGAGTAGGGTCACCATCTCCTTTGATTGCCGTGAGAGCTCTTTGCAAGGATTCTACAAGCTTCTTGTTCTTTCGCGCCTCTTTGGCCTCGGCTATACTCTCCAGCGACTTGACCACAAAGACCAGCGAGCTCTTCGTTGAGCGTTGGGTGTTTGTCGTAGCGGTTGTAGACTGCGAGTCTGTTCGGTTGCGCGAGGGTACGGGAGTACGGGACTCTGGCCGCTCGATGCCATTCTGCGTGTCCTGGGCGAATGGTGAACGCTGAGGAGAGGAAAAATCGGTGACGGTGGGAGTCGGTGCATCTGTCCCTGCAACTGTTGGTGTCGACTGTGAAGTTTCCCCTCTCCCATTCCCATTCTCTGTTGCGCCCGTTGTGATTATTGTTGGCGGTTGTCTTCTCAGCTCCTCGTCCTGGCCACGTTCTCCCACATGCGCCGGCTTTCCTGGCTCTTCCTCGACCTCGCCATTTGGCGAATGCTGGACCTCTACATCCTCCTCGGACTCGGCCATGATGTCTCGTTCACTTCCAACTGAGGTCGATGTTTGAGTTGATCATTCAATAAGTCCTCGTGGTTGCATGGCAGGTTGTGTTCAGTAAATGAGCGGGGGTTCCTTTCTCGATTCCAATTGTGGATGAAGTAACTGTTGATAAATAGTAACACGTTCTCTATAATCTTTGGCTTATGCCTGTCACGTCCAATAATGCATGTGGCTTGTCCAAACGCCACAGAATTTGCGGAACGAGCTTGGTGCTAGCTCTCTCCCGTTCATTGTTGGGAATACTTTGGAGACAACAAAAGATCGAGTCTTCATCCATTAACTCATCCGAAAGTCAATCAGGACTCCTCTTCCACATTTCAATTGACCTTCATCCCCAGTGATAAGGCTCAATCTCCCGCCGAATTTCTCCCTTTCTTCTCTCCGCCAACAATCGAACATCCCGTCACAATGGCCGCCATTCAACTTGCTCGGATATCTGGGCGGATAAGTCTGAGAACTGCCTCCAAATGCCAAAGTGGCCTTTCATTATCACACAATGCAATTGCGTATGCTTGATCCCCAGCCGGCCTCTGGATGGGATAACAATGCTGATTCTATTCATAGCTCTCGGACACCAGCTCTATCCGCCCTTGCCAGATATTATGCCTCCAAATGTCAGTAGAAACCTCCTATGATACCGATATCACGTTCGGACAATTGTCGTACAAGGCGAAGAATACTTTACTAACGATATGGTGCAGCGTTTCCTCCTCACTCCGTTATTACCATGCCGGCCCTCTCACCTACCATGACCAGCGGAAACATTGGAACATGGCAGAAAAAGCCCGGAGATGTGTTGGCTCCTGGAGATGTGCTCGTTGAGATCGAGACGGACAAGGCGCAGATGGACTTTGAGTTCCAGGAAGACGGTGTTCTAGCTAAGCTCCTCAAAGAGTCAGGCGAGAAGGATGTTGCTGTCGGCAGCGTAAGCACAAGCATTGGCTTATCGAGTCTACCATTGCTAATATATTGACAGCCAATCGCCGTCATGATCGAGGAAGGCGGTGATGTTTCCGCCTTCGATTCTTTCACTGTCGAGGATGCAGGTGGAGATAAATCTAGTCCAAAGGACGACGCGAAACAAGAAGCCTTGGACGCATCCGAGCCACCAAGTAACGACTCTGGCACCGCACCTGCGCCAAAGAAGGACGAGGGTTCATCCATCAAGTCTCAAGAATCGGACTCCACCGGTGCCCGGCTCGAGACTGTCCTGGACCGCTCCCCTAAGATCTCCCCTGCCGCACAGAAACTCGCACTCGAGAAGGGTGTGCCAATTGGCCAACTCAAGGGCTCAGGCGCGGGTGGACAAATCACCAAGCAGGATGTTGAGAAATTCCAGGGTGCTGCCCCAGCAGCAGCTGGAGGTGCAACATCTGGCCCAGCATCCTACGAAGACACAGAGGCAACAAGCATGCGAAAGACAATTGCAAAGCGTCTCCAAGAGTCTATGAACCAGAACCCACACTACTTCGTCGCCTCCACCATTTCCGTCTCCAAGCTTCTCAAACTCCGACAAGCGCTCAACAGCGCATCGGAAGGCAAGTACAAGCTCAGCGTTAATGACTTCCTCGTCAAGGCTATCGCTTCCGCCGCACTCAAGGTCCCAGCTGTCAACTCCTCCTGGCGCGAGGACGGCGGAAAGGTTATCATCCGCAAGCACAATGTTGTTGATGTCTCCGTTGCCGTCGCTACACCTGTCGGCCTCATGACTCCTATCGTCAAGAATGTCACCGGTCTCGGACTCCAAAGCATCTCCTCCCAGATCAAGGATCTCGGCAAGCGCGCTCGTGACGGCAAGTTAAAGCCAGAGGAATACCAGGGCGGAACCATCACCATCTCCAACATGGGAATGAACGATGCCATTGACCGATTTACCGCTGTCATCAACCCACCTCAAGCTGCCATCATGGCAGTCGGCACAACCAAGAAGGTCGCGATTCCAGGTGCTGAATTGGAAGATGGAAGTACGTCCGTGGAATGGGACGAGCAGATTTGCATCACTGGCAGCTTTGACCACAAGGTTGTTGATGGCGCGGTCGGAGGAGAGTTTATGAAGGAGTTGAAGAAGGTCATTGAGAATCCTTTGGAGTTGCTCTTATAATCGGTTACATTTTGGCAAGCGGGTTGGAGAAAGTTCTCCATATCCCAGACTCGATTGCGGGGTCTTGCTTTTTCTTTGCGTTGCAAGTATTTCATAGACCGGACGGTTGGTAAGGTAGGTATGGGATTTTGGTAGCGGGAGTGTGCTCGTAGGGATTTTCTTCATTTTTTGTCATTGTAAAAATGTGTTGAATGTTTAAGGTAATTTCAGTGGTCCACTCTCATGGCTTTGTCATGTTCCTCCTTCACTTAGCTGATGTATAAGGGGTGGCTTTAATGGCTCAATGACAGTAAGTCTCCAGCACCCATCACTACTCAATTCTCTTCAATATTCTTATCATTGCACGAGAGATCTCACTAATATTTCCAGGGACGTTAAAGTTCCTCGTTTCTCTGACTTATCCCTACTACATGAATAGTCAACCTTCATCGTCGACACTAGCAGTCATTCACATCTCAAAGCTACTCTAAAACATCAACACTCATGTTGCAAATACAAACACTCTGATCGACCAAATCTTCCCTCCTCCTGGGTCCACGAGGAAAACCAGCGAAATTGGGCTTGGAAAAGAATCACAATTCCAATTTGGCGGCCTCCGGATGCAAACACTAGAACTTCATTTGAAGATAGACTTCAATAGCGGTCCGGTATCCGTTTATAGTTCCTCGGCCGCAAATCCTATTTATGTCTCGTCCAAGCTTAATCAGATCTGATCCGAGCTCGAGGCGAGGTTATCTTTAGCGAACGAACGATATCTCTGCTCTATATTGCGAAGGATCATAGCCTTGTCAAAATCCAGGAACATAATCCATCGAGTTTGCCCTTTTTGTGAGTGAGCTTCTAGAGTCATAAATTTCCTTTAGATAAGACCGGGAGGTGAGAACCTCTACATTTCTTTCAATTTCTCCATTCAACTGCAACTCCAAGGGCATATTCACCTCAATCATCTTCAACATGGCACTACCAACCTTCACACCTGAACCATATGATATAAACACACCCGACGCGCAGCCCTCTCCATCTCTTTCCTCCCTCCCAACAACAAAAACAATGACAACAACAGCCACGCCCTCTCCTCGACGAACAACCTTCTCAAACTCCTACTCCCTTCGACGAGACACAACCTTCACAACCTCAACCCGCAACCACTGCACCCTGTACTCCGCCGGCTCGGGGATGGAATACTTCTCCTCAATCTGCAACTCCGTCTACGGTATCCCCACGGCAACAGGAACAGGATCCACCTCCTCTACCTACACGCCATCATTGTACGATCCCTCCTCCGACTACCACGGCACAATCATCGTCCCAATCGTGCATCCCTTCGCTATCTGGAAAATAATCATAGTCGCCCTGATAGGATTCTTCAGTCTACTGGGGTTGATAGGCGGTTGTTTCCGCTATCGGGAGAAGCAGAGACAGAAAGCTCTTGATGCTGCCTTTCCAAGGGAGGTAGAGCAGCTACCCTCCTATGGAGAAGCTGCGGTTGGTAGACAGAGTGTGGGCGTGTTGGATCAGCACGGGAGTGTGACACCGCCGATTACGAATGTTCAGAATGAGCATGTCGTTCAGCCGGTTGAGAGGGTGCATTTAAGGGACGAGGCTGGGAATGTGCCACCTGTGGCCAATCCGTCAGTAAGAAATGTGTGGCCTGGTCTGCGATGAAAGGAATGATTAGAGGTGGTGATGATAAACATAGACAGAAATTAATGATAGTAATGGCACAACTGGGCCATACACGCTTTACCATGGCATAGACGATCAGTATTCCAATACAACGTGCTAAGGTTTGGATCTAGGGCGATAAATCCCTGGCAGGATTATCTTTCAGGCTGCCAGAAGCATCGAGACGGTTCAATAGGCTTGAGAGAGTGCTTTCGAAAAGCCCATACTATGGATAACGGTTTCTCTCGTTAGAAACGGAACAGGAACAGTGGCATTATTGTGATCGTGAAAATCAATTTTGATCAGCTAATAACGCCAGGAACCATGGGTATATCTATCGTAGCTGAGATGTTCCAAATCTCCTCCGTTCATAATCATTACTAAACCCTGCCGAATCATGGGTCTCCCCAGGTTGTTATCGTAGTATCAGTACAAATCCGGTGGAAGGAAAAGTTCGCCAAAAAAATTGCCTAAAGCAAGCCTCAAAACTCCAGGAACCAAGCACGTCTTCAAACCAATCAAGAACTCTTTCTTCTCCATATCAATATTTCCAACCCCATTGCCTCACCTCACCTTATTACTGGCAACCACCAATCACCTAAATCCTCACATACATCTCCGCACACTCCTTAGCCTCAAACTTCTTCCCACTCTTCTCCTCCAATCCCTGCGCAACCATCTCCCAAAATCCCTGCTGCACCTCTCCAAATGCCTCCACAAGGAATACCCTATCTTGCTCATCCCACTTAGTCCTCCTACCACCAGCATCTCCCTCCTTGGCCGTTTTCTCATCCTTCAGATGCATCCACTCCTTTGGATTCAACGTCTCACCTTGCATCTGCGCAATGCGTGGTCCGTTCCTCACAAATCGGCTGTACACGGAGGCATCAGTGTGTGTAGGCTCACCACCATGTTTGATGCGCTCGGCGTTGAGGATGTTAGCGATAGCGTTCCAGGAGAGGCGCTCTTCTTGGCGGAGACGCTTGATTTCGTGGTTTTCTGGGTCTTGTTCAACGATGCGACGGCGGGGGGCTGTCTTGGGGAGGAAGGGGATCACCGTTGATGGGCCTTGGAGCATGGCTTTGAGAGCCTGAGCTTCATTCATTGCGTAGGCGGGACGGGTTGGAGTCGCCATCGTCATTGACGACCCAGCGACATGGGACTGGGAGAGCCCGGCGCGTGAGTTTAATGCTGCTGGATTGCGCATAGCGCTGGCGTTCTGGGGATCGTCATAGAGGGTCTCGGCAACCACGTCGTCCTCGAAATCGAGACTCATGTTTTGATTTGGGCCCGACTCGTGGGCGCCTCCGCGAATCTGGTGAGCGGCGGTGACTGATCCGGGTTGGTTACGGTTGCTTTGGGTCTGTTGCTGGCGATTGGCGTTGGAGGGGCGACCGCGACCGCGAAGTGGTGTGTCGGCAAGTTTGTTTGCTTGGGTCATGATGGCTTCGTGTTTGACCGCGGCGATATTTGTTGTAGGCCTGCGGAGAGACTGTTGTTAGGGTTTGAAGAAAATCGTGTTATAAGAGGAACAAGGAAAGGTTGAGGAGAAGAAATGGTGTTGATGCGGGGATAGTAGAAGATAAACGGTGAAAATGGGCAAGATGAGTGGTAGTGGTGGTTGGTTTGGGGGAAGAAGAATAAGTGCGAGAATGCAGGAGCTTGGAAGGTGAGAGGAAGTGTGGTGCGTTATGGTGATGGCAACAATCGCGACGCGTTGTTGCTTATAAACGGACTCGACCACGTAGTCACGGTTGTTTCGACCAAAAGAGGAATATGTTGAGAAGCGATGGGGAAAGCTGTAGCAACTTACTTTTGGCTGACTTTAGCAATGCGTGCGGTACCTGCAGGAAAATTTCCTCTGGAAGCAGGTGTTGGGCCTTGGCTTGGGCGAAGTGGTGCCATTGTTTATTAAGGAGTCTGCTGCCTGGTTAACAATCATTAATATTTAAGCATGAAAGACGGGAATTAATACCTTCAATGGATCACGCTTTGATATTCAGCTTAGCTGTCCCCCTGGTGAGAGATAAACAGTGATGTATTACGTTTAGATATCAAAAGTCTGGATCTTGGTGGAGAAAAGGATTTGCATGCTGATGGTGAGGGAATAAGGAAGATGAACCTGATGAACTAAAGATCCAACAAACGAGTGGACGGATGCCTAGATATAGGCAGCTCGAATGACTGTTGCTATTATCTGGCTATTGTCGAACCGAGATGGGATACAGTCGGCAGCGGACGGGACTTGGGTTACACACGGTGCAGAATTGTGATCATGAGCATCATCATTGAAAGGAGAAGTAAGAAACGAAAGAAGAAGATGATGGATAGAAATAGCATTAAAAATCTAGAAGTCGCGACGTAAAGCGAGATAACAGCAAAATATTTGGAAGGAGCTCCTCGCCTCATTCCTCCACACCCCCTTTCCTCCCTGCTACCCCCTTCTCAACCTTGCCCGCCAACGTTGCAATCTCAATGCTGACTGTCGGCATCAATTCCATCGGCGATGAATTCGATGAATTAATGCCGCTCAGGCAGGAGAATTGGTCATGTGTGTCGTAAATCGTGAGATCGTAAGAGGATGTCGCATAAACAGAGAGTGAGATGCCCAGCGAAAGCTTATGGCAGCTCAAGATGAAAGATTGCCAGAAAATGGAGGCCCTCAATCTAGCCTTCCTTTCCAAAAACCGAATCAATATGTTTTGAGATCCTGCGCCTACGTTCAAGGTTTATGCCACCATCTCTTGCCGATGATAAATATCATCGGCTGGAAACGAAAGATGTCCAATGTTGAAGATTGAAGATTGACTTTGAATACAGCAAAAATGCCCAGGGATGACGAAATCGATGAAGAAATGGTAGCCGTATCGTTTAGCGACTCGCAAGGTAATGGAAAGTCGCTTCGGTATTCAGCCTCCTATCCCTCTGGTTGAGTGCCTTCCTTGCTGCCTTCTCTTGCTTCTTTTGCTCTGTCTTGACGGCCTTCTCTTCTGCAAGAGCCTGCTCCCTGTGGAAGAGACTCTTGAGCATACTCATTGTGGTAGATGATGATTGTATTGAGGCGGCGTCTGATGACATGGTCTTCTCTGTGTTGGATGACATTGTAATGGTTCTTTGATGGTTGTAAGTAAGAGCAAATGATGTGTTTGAGCTTGAGGAATGGCTGACTTGATGTTGATGATGCTTTGAATCGGATGATTAGGTGTCGTTATTGATGTTATTGTACTTTGATGAAGAATTCTTAGAGATTTTTAAGTATGAATTGGAAGACGACTGATTGAATTGAGATATGCAATATGAAAACTCTAGGAAAGCCACCTCTTCTTATATACGAACCAATGCCTTCATTACAAACACACATGAGCTCAATTGCAGTCACAGCCATCGCTTAACCATCGTATAGGAGCTCATAATCATGTTTGCCAACCCTCGGAGTTGGACACGGCGTTCAGAATTAGCTCTTTCTCCAGGGGCTTGCGCTCACCAATGCCTCTCGTCGATAGTGTGTGTGGGTATTATTACCCTAGAGATGAGTCCGGTGTGCAAATTTACATCTTTGACTCACCTCGGGATACGAAAACTGCATCCTAAACGAGATTTCAAGGTTGTTGATGAGAGGGCGCAGTCACGAAGTCAGGATTTCCGGCTAGTCATGTATGGCGAAGGATCTTTTAGCGAGAAGTTCGCAGGGCTGAGAGTTGCTTTTAGCTGACAAAAGTGTGGCTCCATGCCCTTTCAATTCCCATCGATTGTGGCTCATGGAATCCTACACCATTTCAACAAGAGTCGAGATTGTTCTCCACCCTTCGTCTGCTTCCGCAGTATCAGAATGTTTCTTCATCCAGAGAAGAGAAACAAATGATGATTGAAATCATCATCGAGATTTCATTCAGACTTCCATCATCTTTACACTCCGAGATGTGAGACGACGAACAATTCCGAGTCCGTCTGATAACGTGTATGATCAGCAAGGAAAGACGCTAACGAATGCATGACCATGATGGGAAGTCCGCGTTGTGATTATCAAGATAAATTTTGTAAGCCAATCTGAGGAAGGAAATAGCACCGACTCTAGGCTTCAACGTTCATTGTCCAATGAACATAATATGCATAGTTCAAGTGACGAATCTCACTCACCGAGAGCGGAGAGAACATCATCAAGCGATAGGAGAAACTTGCTTTCACGGCTCGGAGTTCGAAATTTGATCCCGTTCTAGGCACCCCATGTCTAAAAAGTGAAGATGCATAATTTTGACATCTTCCATCCGCATGCTTCTGAGCAGAGCAGGAGAAAGCGTCGTCTATGATATATACCAACAAGGCAGCGTATGCCGCTGATCCACCCACCCCAAAAAAACGCCGCCGCGATGCATCTATACACAATTCTACATTCCCAGTCTACTCATATGGGATCGGTGGTATTTACCAACGGATGTTGCTCGAAATATTTCAACAGGGTTTGATACATAACCAACATTGTACCACTTTGCACACTTGTCCATACAGCGCGTGGTCCCACACCTCGGAACCAGCCTGCAACACCTTCAGTGCGGTATATTACTCGCAGTCCTGTCATGACGGATGATGTATCCAGCGTTACTGCTGTATGGTGTTTGAGGGAGGTGGATGGAGAAGAAGTCGAGATTGGCCGCTTGGCTTGAATTTGGGATTGGACCGGACTCGAAACGGACGCTGTCGAGTGTTTCAATGGCTGGTTGGAGGATATGGAGGTTGATGCTGCCGAGTTTCGTGAAGCGGATTTAGACACAGGCACAGCCTCTGGGTTTTGCTGAGTTTGTATCCTTGTTTTCACGACATCTAGAGGGCATGTGATGACGCCTGCCATTCCGCCTGCGGTTGCTGCCGTAGCTATCTCGAGTCCCAACCCAATGTCCCGCTGACCCATCCATGCTTTTGCAAGCTTTTGCTCCTGCTCATAGAATGCAAATTGCAATGCCGAGAACGGGAGATCGCGAACGAGAGTCGCCTTGTATCCATAAAATAGAGCAGCAAACCCCTCGTTGCGGTATATTGAGCGAATGGCATTCATGGTGCCCCGATAATTGTAACCACTTTTGAAGTAGGGGTTGTTGTAACGTCCTTGCAGTTGCAATCGAGTTTTGAGGACTTCGGAGGGAACGTAGAGCGGAGATGCGGCAAGATCTGCTACAAAACCTGTAAAGAGAGTCAGTCGTGCACATTCTGATAGTTGGACAATCCTAACCTGCGCAGAGATACGCCAGTGAAGGCGTAATGCCAGCATCTATCATTTTCCTCTTACTCCATTCATAAGTGCCGAAAAATATGACTGTCCCTGAGAATGATCCCAGAAATGCCGGTGCAACGCCCCCATATAATCCTTTCCGTACACCCTCCTGTCTGAGAATTGTCCAGTAACTCGATCCCATCGATGTGTATTTCGGTGGCATATGCGGATCGCCTTGTTGTCGCGTTTTGACAGTATCCAGTGAATGCATGAGCATATCTCCCGTGGTCCCTCCTAACCCTCCTGCTAACATTGCCTACAGTAACTATCGTTAACTCATCCTTAGAAATTCGGATTGGATATCTCTCCTACATGAATGTAAGGGGGTCGGATAGCCTCGAAATCCTCCATATCGTCCATTGTTTCTGTCGGCCGTCTAATATCCGCGACCAGGTTCTGTCTGACTCCCTCCCGCCCATCATCGAGATACTGCGGTGCGGTCGAAAAGTTTTTGGCCAGGTCGGCCAATGGCATGAAGTTCTGTCTCGAATCGCGCGACTATGGGATCTAGGTTTAGAGGATGAGAGGATGAGAGTGTGTATATGGTGAGAAGGATGAGATGCAGTGATATGTGTTTGGTGTCGTGTGTAAATTCAGCAAATCGTGATGTCGCTGGCCAGGAACAGAAAATCTGAACTAGGCTCGATCCGGAATCACATATAAATTCCCAGGTTGTCATATCTTGACAATGTCGATAGGCTTTTTAGGTGTGCAATTATCATACAATCTTCCTGTCCCACCACAGGCTTCTAAATCAATTGCTTAGAGCGCTAAACGCAAATATCACTGAAACAATCATATGCAGAAGAAAGCGAAAGAAACATTATCTCAGATCAAGAATGGGACTGGACAGCTATCGTTCGTTTTTCATAAGCTTAATGTTGTCTTTGATATGATCATATTCGTGTTCGTGTCGCCAGGAAACCCTCAACTCCTATGCATTCCCAGATCAATCTGGATCCTATATCACATAAATCCCCTCCAACCCATCTAAGATCCCCGGTACGTGGTATAGCTATACGGCCCGAGAAGCAAGGGAACATGCCAATGGCCCAAATCTTTATCTTCAACATCTCTATACCCCTTCGTCACAAATCTGATTTCCACCTCCGGAAAGAACGGCTCCACTCCCTTGGACTTCCAATGTTCCTGCACTTCAAACCGACATACCCAGATCATCTGCTGTGTGCCCCTTGTTGATTCAAATACTGATTCAATGTCGACATCGTGTTCTTTGCTTCCAGCCCATTGTGAAGACCAGCCTGTGACGCGACCATCGCTGTTGGTGACAGAAGTCCACTTGAGGCCAGGCATGAGAGGTGGTGGGGAGAGAAGAGTTAATGTTACAGGAACATCTGGCGCTGGAGTTCCTGTGAGGGTGTCGAGGATGTGGCAAGTTATTGGCGGGCGTGAGGTTGCCATTTTGCGTTTTATTGTTTGATATGGGCTTGTAGTTGTTGGTGTTGAAGGCGGTGGTGGAGGTGAGAGATGGGCTCGAAGGTTAGAAAGACGCGAGGGAGCTGAAGATGGTGGCATGTGCTCTGAGTTTTTCAGAGATTAAGAGATTATGAGAGAGAGGAGTCAATTGAATTTATGATAAAGGATCAATTGCAATTAATCGCTCAGAGAATTTGCTGTTTGATAAGGCTGTACGGCTTGATTCGGGATCAGCCGATGTCCGTTTCGTGGACATCTCCTCGATCGAAACTACATCTACATCTACATCTACCTCGATTAGATTTTCGATTTTGCCGTTCACTGAAAAGATGACCTGCTTTTCCTCATAAGGGTCTTACAGTAGACTTCATTCTTCATGAAGACCAGGGCGCTATGGGATCATGCCTCCAGTGAGCAGAGACACAGTTGAAATCGATCCCTCAATTCTATACTCGGGAACGAACGAGTAGAGTCGAAAGAGCATAGTTAAGTTCATAACGAGGGTGATAAACTCCGGGCGATATTATTTTTGAATTTTCCAGAAATTTGACAAACATGTTCTCAGACTCCAGAGTTACCTCATAATTCCCATAAATCCACGAGGCACTCGTTAACGACCCGATTATGATTGCGACACAGGCCCAGGAACCTTGACATTCCGCAAACGGTATCGCTCCAATCGTGGCTGCTTTGAATCTGTATAGGATGGATGTCGTAAGGGAGGCCTTCAGATGTGCAGGATAAGCCCCCGAGGACTAACATATGAACGAACATGCCACGGTGATATTTACGATTCCCCTCGTACCTTGACTGCCAGTGAGTAAAACCGATTGTTGGAAGAGGATGTGCACTAGCACGTCTGCACTTACGCGCCCTCAGGCTGTCCAAGCGTTTTGATTCGCCCGTCCTCTATGCTCCATACTCACTCAGCCTCACCTAAAAGCAAGAAGAGAGCAGACCTGCCTTTCAAAAGCAGAAGGTCACTTCAACCAAAGATTGAACCTGATACTAGATTGTAGCCTTCCATGATTTCTGACTCCAACCTTAATCGTTAACTACACATCCTTGCTACTGATAGCGTCAGATCGTCCTCAACCCACCATCAGTCGAAGGAGTATGTTGTCCGCAAATAACACCAAACCTTATAGCAGGATTCCACTTCCGCAATTTCCATCACTCCCTTTCGACAACCTAAATCAATACGAAACAAACGGCAGAGCTCAGGGCCCACAGTCATTGCTTCCATCTGCCGATCCATCTGCACGAAATTCTTCATTTTCAACAACCCTGGCGACAAAAGCTCCGGACGAGACGAACAACTGCTCCGGTCACGAACTACGATTCTTCACAGCATTTCATCGCAGTCTGCTGATCAGAAAACCTTTGACAATTCGTTGACGCTAACGAGGTCTTCCACACCTTCACGAGGTTGGTTCAGGCGATGGTTCGCGGACTGGTGGATGACCGAGATCGTTAGTTGGCTGTTTAGTGTACTATGCATGGTTGTTATCGTCACTTTGTTGTATAAGTACGATGGAAGACCCGATCCGAAGTGGAGAATAGGGATCTCTATAGAATCCTTAATTTCCATTTTCACTGGCTTCGCAAAGTCCGCACTACTTCTACCGACAGCAGAGGATAAGTACAAAATTCGATCCACATCTTGTTTCAAGAAGATCTAATTTGTTTGTCTGCTAGCTTTCGGGCAGCTCAAGGGGGACTGGTTTCAAAAGAGCAGCGCAAATAGGGTCGAAGGGCTAGACAGACTGGATTCAGCAAGCCGAGGGGCTAGTGGCTCCCTGATTTTTGCTTATCAGGACTAGAAAAGTGTGAGTTCTCATCTGTATTTCTTCTCATATTCAGTAAGCGACGGTGCACCCGAAAGGTGCACCAGACTCTCTCTATATCTAGTTCTCTATCTTCACGTCCAAATCAAGCCTCCAAATTCCTGGTGATTTGTATTTCAGATTGCCAGAAATTATAGGGGTCAGATTTCGACTTGAGAACATATACGACCTTGAGAATACTCAGAAATCCCGTGTTTTATTTAACTTCTATGCAATATTGTTTTATGTGCTAATCAACGCCCGAAGCACGCTGCCTACCATCGGTGCTGCGGTCATTCTTCTCTCGCTTCCCTTGGATCTTTTCTTTCTGGCAAGGAAAGGGGCTTTCACTTGGAGTCGAATTTGAATGTGGTACAAGCAAGTGTACATACGATCCATTCCACACCTTGGCACTCGACTTCCAGTGTATGGAAATGACAGATTTCCTTGAATTTGATTGCCGCAACACATCTGCTAAGTAGCTCACTACGATCCTTTATAACGATTATAGCAGCACTGATATAGTCCCAAGAGTAAACTCGTGTGGTTAGTATATGAATGTTCCAGGCCATGAGCCTCAACTTATGTCAGGATACGAGATCGAGACGGATGGATCAATTGGGGAAGTTTTGTCAACAAGGGTGTTCCCCGTCATGGACATCATCACGAATGAGCACTTTCTTCATTCCCCAAATTTCGAGGTTCAAAATCCGGTAATAGACTTTATTTTAATTTCTATTCCAGGAGGATTTGATGGTGTCCGCCACAACGACACCCCCAGTTGTGACCGAATGCAAGATCTACTGGACTGTGAAGAGGCTGAAAGCGCAAGTTTCCCTTGGTATACTCAGCGAAGAAACTTTGGATACGATTCAGTTCAACATCAACGATTCTAATAATTCATACAGCCCTTGGGGCGAATTGAACTCTCTTGTGTGGCTCGAGAGCGCAAATTGTTCCACGGTGTTGCCTGACCGTACATCGCCATCTGCCTGTCTACCTTTGGACTGGACAACACGACTGACTAAAAGGTCTGGGCAGTTTGGGCAGAGTTTGCACGATCGACTTTCAACCTCCCTGCCGATAACAACCCTTTGAAGACCGGCCCTGTCCAAAACAACTTCTGGGGCGCGGTCGTTTCTGATCTCCAGGTCGTCAGCGATAAGATTTTGCCGTGGGGCACGCCAAACAACGTCACTCAGCATATGGCAGATATTGTTCAGGTGATGAATCAAGTGATACGCAGGAATACGCTATCACAGAGGTGCTCTGGAGGACGAGCGCAAGATCTTGTCACTGGCCAGGCTTGGATAGATGTACGATTTGTGAAAGTCAACTGGACCTGGATCACCATGCCGCCTGTGTTGGTGCTCCTCAGTGGCGCCTTTCTCCTCGCAACTGTCATACGCACCTCAGGAGGCAGTGTCAGCATCGGGAAATCGAAGGGACTGGAGTATTTGTTCAACGAGACAGGAGAGCGTAGGGTATCGAAATGGCTGACTCCGGAAGGTCTGCCTCTATCTACCGCTTTCCTATATTCATTGTTTTCGTGCCACACTCACAGCTCAGGGACGATGTAAATGACGATATACTTAGATTCGGAGTCTACATAGGTAACCTTTTGAAAACCACGCTCATAGCGTAGAAGCCCGAGACCACTTCCCTCTCGCTCTAATGCGCTTGCCGTAGTAAAAGAAGAAAAACGGCACTGGAATCATCAACGTCCCAAGAATCGCGAAGACACTCATACCCAAATTCACACCAATCTTGCTTTGCAACATTGGCCCGATAAAAAGTGGAAAGCCCCCTGCCATAAGAGATCTCGAAAAAGTCATCGCCGCAACGGCCGACGCAGAATACGGATGAAACGTATCAACGAGGTAATTGAGCGCGGGCTGAAAAATGGTGAAGAAACCGATTCCCACAAGCACAACACCAACGATATTGACGGAAAGATGAACATTTGGTAATGCCGTCCAAGCAAAAATGAACATTCCAGACGCGAAAACGAGGGAGCCGATCATCATCGGTGGCAACCTCGCCTCTGGAACAGCTTTGTTATCGTTCTCCTTGAACTTCTTGAAATAGTAGGGTTGATTCCAGAGAAGGATGATAGCTCCCAGAAGGATCCCGCCCAGAAGAGCAAGGAACGGTAATGCACCAACAACTTCGTTCATCCCCCTCTTTTCTTGGTAGACGACTGGGAACGCGCCGAGAGTTGAGTAAAGGATTCCGTAGACGAAGCAGCCGTAGAGGCAGATGAGAGAGGCGATTGGTGTGAAGAGGATTTGGAAGGGGCGGATGAGGTATTTGTTTCCTAGCTCTTTTAATGTGGGTTCCCATTCTTCGTGTTTGGCGTGGAGGGCATAATTTCCCGTTTGGTGACGAAGACGGGATGCCTTGGCTACGAGTAGAGATGGAGCGAAGCACTCGTCAAGGACAATGACGTCGATTAGGAAGATGAAAATCATGAAGAAGCCTGTGACCTGCAAGGAAAGACATTAGTAAAGCGGAAAAGCGTAACATAGGTGAAGGAAAACCAAGGCTCACATATTGCGTCCATCTCCATCCCGCCGGCCCTAGAGTATATACAAGAGCACCCCCAATCACAGGACCCAGCGTAGGCCCTCCAAGAACAGAAATTGCGTAGCCGACCATTGCAACACCTCGATCTTCAGCTGACCACAAGTCGCCCAGCACGCCTCCAGTATTCGTAACCGGTGCGCTGGCAAAGAACCCAAGAAAAAAGCGGCATATCAGTATAGTCTCGATATTCTCCGCTGCACCGCAAGCGCACGAGAAAATCGCAGCAATAAGATATGGGATCAGAACTGTAAGCTTTCTTCCATATAGCTCACTTAAAGGTGCCCACAACAACGGTCCTGTTGCAAATCCCCACATGAGAAGGGCGGTGCCCATTTTAGACACCAAATGCGCGACGTCGAATTCGTCAACAATGGATTGAGCTCCCGGTGCGTATATTGACGAGGCCAAAGTCGAGCCCATTGCTGTTAGGGCGTAGAGGAAAGTCGTCATAACTTTTTTCTTCATTGGCCAATTGAGAGGTCGATAGGGATCCTCTTCGCCATCGAAGTCGACGACAACATCTTCACCGGTCTTTTCATTCTCAAGGGCATGATTGAATCCGCCAAAATCTCGTCGAGATCGAACGGTAGCCAGGACGGATTGGGACCGTTGAATGAGTCTGTCGGACCGACGTGCGCGGAGAGGAGTGGGTGGTGGTCTCGTTTTTTCAATGTCAACCAAGACGTTGGAAGTATCCATGGAGTCCCCCTCAAGTGAACTTTTCGGTTCAGCGGGAGACATCGAGCCGGTCGTTCTTTGGAAAGATACTGCACGTTGACGCATAGCAGACCGTGGTGTATCTCTAGACATGATTCTATATTGAATTTGACGAATTCAGGACCGCCTTGGCTATATTAACTGGAAGTCCTTGGTTAGTATAGCCCACAGCAGTTGCAAGAATCTTCATACCAGATACCTAAGATACCAAGCAATAGTAGGCTGAAAAATATCCTCGCATTGTGGTCCAATTTTTCTAATCCATCTTGATCATAAATGAAAATCCCCCATACTTGGTCCGGATGTCCCATTTGTTTTCAATCGGATCGTCCCTAACTCAAGCTTTCAACCTCCACTGCCACAGTAATGACGACCATTACGTCGTTGCGAAACTTCTTGTTTGTAGTATAATTGGAGCCGCGGCCTTATGTTGAGTGGATTTGGGCCGATGCGTGAGGGTATCCCCGGGTCCACCTCCATTGCTCCCCTAAATCATGTCTACAAACCCTATGGCAATCTCAGGAATCCCCATGTGTAACCGAAAGCTTATCTTTCTATGTTACAGATTATCAACGATCTTCCACGTTGAATCGCAAGCGCGTCTATTTGACATCTTGGCATGCCGAGATACTGGAGTAGAGGCTGTAAGGCTGGGCATTAGAGATCGCCTTGTGTTTGCTCTCTTGGCTTCAAACGTCTATCGTGACCGTCACTGGTTAGTTCGATGCTCAACTGCCTTAATGTTTGTACTTATCTCTGATTTTGGTGTTCTTGCAGATATTTTTGGTGGAACGCCTGATTTCGCAAGTGTGGACCTTCGAACTCTGTCGTGATAGTTATTCTCTCGCGACAGCCCTTTGTGGACACGATCCGCGACTCCAAGATATTCTTGTCTCATTCAACAGCAATGCTAAGTATCATTTCTTAGGTCAGTCGAGGCCCAAAGTGGCAAGCTTGGCTGCGACACCGCTCGATTGTTTTGCTCTCCTTTCAGAATCTCCCAGAGAATCAGAACCATCCTTGCCGTTGATCTTTGGCTGTATTCCAAGCCTATCTGTTAAGAAGGAAGTAAATCTAAACTGGCCTTCACTGGCTTGATTGACGGGTTTGGAAAAATGCTACTCACCTCACAGCCTTCAGCATCGCGATCGAACGATCTTCAGCCTCAGATTGTGGATCTAGACTTACGCTGCCAAGAGATCTTATCGTCCTCAGGTTCACGGTGATGCTTGGGGTACCAGATGAGCCGGTTCGCGATGTTTGAGCAAGTCCAGATCGGACGAGCACAGCTGTAGTATTGTGATCACGACAATTGTTTACACAAGTTACGGTAATTAACTTTTGTTCACGAGGGTGCTAAAGTCCTGGCAACTCAAAGAACATATTTCCAGGAATATTGTAACCTATTAAGATACTGAAGAGCTTTTCTTTTAGCTTTTACTTGAAGAGTCGACGATTCCCGCCGCCGCAATTGACGCAGTACAGGTTCGTCATGCAGGTATCGCGTTGCTGTCTCGTTGTCAAAGAGCCGAATCTGTTGAGTAAGTGCAAAAGCTAACTCTTGATTCCGATGGACCAAGCAATCATGTTGATATACGAAGCAGGAAACAGGATAATAAACAAAGTGTTACATTTTTGGCTAGTCAAGCTAGCAGCCAATAAAAGCGCGGTGCCCCAGCTCTATTCCTAATATTTGCCCACCATCGATATACGAATCTATATCTAGCCGACCAGAACATATATTTCCTCATTGACAAATAAATGGAAATTGGTATCTTAAACACAAAAGAAACTCGAACACCAGCAAGGCAAACGCGCCAAAGAAAAGATAAGAACCTCAAGCCGTTACAAAAAAAGGGGGTATAAGAGAATCGAGCCAAAAAGCAGAACACGTGGCCAACAATCTGGTCCACGTTCAGAGAAAAAAAAATTATCCCTAATACAAATACACTAGCACCGAGTCTGAAAAGAGCCGAGAAAGAAATGAAAGGCCGTTGTTATCCGGGTCATTAGCTCCTCATTACAGCCCATAGAAACGCCGAATAAACCGAAGGCACTTTTAAAAATGAAAAGTCAAGAGAAGGAAAGGGGACGAAAGCTCTAAGCCACATTGTGCGGAGGAGGGGCCGGAAGTGGGCAGTTTGGTGGTGGAGCTGGTGGTGGAAGACCTGGGACCATCATTGGATTTCGCAGAAGCAGATTTGGTCGAGATGGATTCATTGGCGGAATAGGTGGTGCGGCCGAGGCGGACGAGTAAAGAGGAGCTGGAGAAGCTGAAGGCGGTCGATACAATGAAGATTGTCGGTTTCGAGAAGAAGAAAGAAATGGAGCTGGATCTGAGCGTATTTGAAGGCTGGTTGGCCGTTGCAGCCTCTTGGCCGGAGGTGCAGATGGCGGTGGCCCTTGTGGGTGGAATGCAGGCGTGAGAGAATAGGATGGTGCACGCGGCCGATTTGTAGATGAAACAGGGGGTCCTGCTGGCAGCACTGGAGGGGAGGGACCGGAATTGGGCAAGGAGGAGAATCTTCGAGAAACATAAGCTTCAGGAGCACGGCTTTGCACTCCACTGGTGGGTTCGGAGGGTCTGATTGGCAGTGGACGGAAGAGCTGACGCCGAGGCTGATCGATTCTAGACATTGACCGATTGGAGATATTGGGAAGTTGCCCAATTGTCGATTCAGGACGTTGGGCTCTCGTCCTGGGTTCCATCTCATAGTTCTGCTGCCTGTTTGGCACGCCTCGTGGATACATTTGTGGTCCGCGCGAACGAGGGTTTTCTAGAATGGTTGAAGGCACAGGTGTTGCCTTGGCATACAGAACGGGCGAAGTTTGGTCATGAACAACTGTTGATGTCTGCCTTTGAATCCGGACGATCCTCTCTGAACCATTTACTGGGGTTGTCTGCATTGATCTTCGATAGCTGCCTGCATTTGAGATAGGTTGTATGTATGAGGTCCTGACAGGTGGAGGGCGGGGAGGGCTAGGCTGTTGAGGAACAAATGTTTCCACGTGTGGAGATGGTGGTGAAGAAGAACATCTTGAGGTGGGAATAGTTATTGTATCGGTTGCGGAAGTGCGGGATGTTCGCACTGAGATGATAGAATGGCGAGAACCGTCGCGAAGCTGATCAAGCCGCATCTGATCGACCGAGGCGGGAGTTGTGGCTAAGGAGGAAGCTTCGGTGGAAGTCCCACGATGGGGTTGAGACGAGTGTCCATCAGTGTCCGATGCCGAGTGGCGTGGAGAGTTATCCTCTGTTGAATGAATTGAGCCATGGACAGACATCGCTGGAGGTTGGACCGAAGAGGGGCGAATTGAGGAGTGAGCCTGGGAGTGGGAAGAGGACGACCGTGTCACACTCTCTGGAGCTTCGTTTGCACTTGTCTGGGCCCGGAATCGATGAGTTGGAAGGTCCTCTAATTTCTCCGCGGTATTCTTTCTCGAGTGCTTGGTTTCTGCTTCGATGTCATCGCCTTTGCCATTGATCTGCTGAATCACTTTACGAATTGCCTTCAACCAGAAATCCATCTCCTCTGCGCTGCTGAAGATTAGCAGAAAACTTGAGGCAGTTTTCCGCATGGCGGAGCTTGGCATGCGGAGGCGAGACAGTAGGGATCGTGACTTGTTGATTGATGTGCCTTCGCCGTTCACTGATTGAAGGACTTGAACCACCCAGTGTTTCCCGGGTATCAAATCACACGCAAAAGCTGCTGATTTTTCTCCCAGCTGTAGGACCTTTTCCGGCATGCGATCGTAGTTTCCATCTCCAGCATATTGAACCAGTCGACCAGCTGTGACAAGTACGAAAACTTTCGACACCAACTCCGGGCCCTCCCATGGAGCTGGAATGAGGCCGAGAGACTGCCAAGACTGTTCTTGCTTACTGGGTTGGTCCTCGGAGCCTTCGTGAACAAAGGGCAAAGACGTCGTGCTTCCAAACAGTCCAGCATTCTGCCTCCTCAGTTGCTGCCCACGAATGACATCTGCCGAGAGATTGGTTCCTAGAAGAGTTCCATGCCTCACTGATTGAGGATAGGCCTGGAATAACGGAGGCGGGTCCCAGTCGTCCACTGGTCGGGGCGATTTGATTGAAGCAGGGCTTTGAGAGGAGGTAAGAGTTGATCCACTCAACCTTGAGATCGACCGCGATTGTGCGGCAGTTTCCATGGGCTGTGGTAGAGGTTTATCGGGTTTGGTATAGAAGTAGGCTGGAGTTTGCGATCTCTCCGGCAATGGATCCAGACCTGGCTCGTTTCCGTATCCTCGAGCGCGCTCGACCTTGGGTTTGCTGAACATATCGAACAAAGACATTCGATTTTGCCGTCGGTCCACGTTGGAAGTTGGTGCAATTGGAAGGGTTTTGATCTCGACATTGACAGGTTTTGGAGCTGGCTTTTGTTCCAGCTCGGTGACAGGATTGGTAGATCGTGCAAAGCTTGCGCGAAGTGAGGCAAAATTCCGGGTTGCCTTGCGCGGCTTTCCTGCCTGATTGTTGAGAGCCATCGTAGTTCGAACGCATCTGCTCAAATGCAGAAGGTGTTGGGGGTTAGCATGGACTGTTACGTCAAGGCCATGCGCGTCGAAGATGAGCAAGCAAGGCGCGGGTGATATTTGCGGCGAACAATGGGTCTTATTTGTCTCAAGTAGTGGTAGGGATGTAAATGACGGGATCCGGACCAGAGTTGAGCGAAGATGACGACCGAGAAGAGAATGATCAAGCTCTGAAGGAGAGTCAAGACGAAGGTTAAAGGCCGTGGAGAGTAAAAGAATGTTGGTGATCTAGCAGGGAGGAGCAATAGAATGGAAATTGGGAAAAGAGTGATATCCAGGTAACGAACGACAATTCCTCCAGGTTTATGTTGTTTTTCCTCCGGGTGAGGTTCCGGTGGACGTCAGTTTTGCTAGCCAGGAACAGGAAGCATGGGCCAATTTGGAAAAAATGAAAGAAGGACTGTAGAAGTCAAGGGCAAATGAGCGTGTATGTATTTAATGAGCGATAACCTTCAAGGATGATGAAACGTACGGGTGGAATGGAGGGGAGAGAATAATGATGGGAAGAGGTTAACAATGGAGAAGAAGAAGAAGCCAAAGGTTTCAACAGGAGAAAATGAAACATGAGGAGGGGGGCAGAAGAGGGACGCGGTACGTGAAGTGGCTTTTTTGGCTTGCAGATGGAGCCTTTTCCCAGTCCTAAAGAGGCAAGGTTCAAACGGCGCATGCGAAGGTAATTTGCGTTCGGGACTGCTTACGATCGCCTGGTTTCTGATCCCCGAGAACCCAACGTCGTGTTATCGAAAGAGGCTGCGAGCTTCTGCACGTTACCGTAGTCGCGTTGGACGCAGCACCGCAGGTCAACTATAGCAATTGTCTTTGATCCAAGAATGATGCCCACTTTGTCCGTTCTGGCCGAAAACCATGATTGTTTGGACCAAGCCATTTAGGCTTTCCATCGCATTCGCCATCCTCATCGGTAGTGTCCAAACTTTGTGATGTGACCGGCCCGATGCATGCCGCACACAAAACTCCACAAGCTATCGATACTCTATCCGTCTTCGGAAGTCCCACTAAGGCTCCTGATACGTGCATGCCGAGACGTCAGGGTGGTAGATATTTCTAGCTGTCATATGTCCAAGCCTGCGAGACCACGGAGGCTCATATAGCAGAGGCTTCCTTTGAGAGTATGACCCTCGTAGATCAAGAATGGACAGGATGCAGCCATCAGGAGCTGTCACTGAGTACACAATCGTATGCTAGTAAAGCGAGCAGAGTGACGAAGTGACGAGTCCTCGTCGCCTTGTCGCCCGCCATCGCGTTTGAAACGCATCTCCTTTCTTCTTCTTCTCCACCACTCCGTACTCCAGGGAAGATTGAGAATTGCAGAAAGACGTAGATACACGGCGATAACGCGTCTGAGACGTCAGGTGCAAAAAAGCTAGACGTGTTGCGATTTGCGTACGATATTAGACGAGGCAATATACGTGAATGGGTGATCCTGGTATCGACCGTCAATTGCGCTGGAGGTTGTTGTTTTTCAGCGAATACCAGGTGGTCTTTTTCGAATATATCGTTTGATCACCTCTGCATCTGCATGCGCGATTGTTGTTGATTCTGATTTCTGATCTGCTTTTGCTGGATAAGGCGGGAGCTAATCTTAGTTTATCGATACAGAGCCTCATCCTAGTGGAACATGGATTGATCGCTCGACGAAGTGAAGAATTCGGATGTGATGGATGGTTCTGAAGAGGCCAATCATGGGGAGAGAATGGTTGATCTAAATTCTGTGTTGGTGTTTGCCACTTTGTCTTCAACTCTGATGTCACAAGTCACAGACAGATGGAGAGGTCAGTCTCACACCACCAGCGAAGCACCAGACGTTCCAATCATTGTCTCCAGATGTCGAACAGATCAAGCAACCACCTGATGAACGTGCCGGACCTTGCCTTGAACTGGCGGTAGAGCTCCAATTGAAGTCTAGGTATTGAATATATAATTCGGAGTGGACTCCACATGATATATGCCAGACCTCAACTCTCTACCGAAATCCCCAAACCTATCCGATTCCCATTCCCATTGCCATTTCCATTCCCACTCCCCCACCATGGCCGAGCCAACTTCCAACTCGCCGGCACATTCGCTTGCAGCTGCAGCCGCTCTGAACGCTGGACTCCATAGTGAAGATTCTCACCGCTCGTCAAATGGATCCTTACGCGGCGCACGACGCGAGAGACGAAGGTCGTCCGTCCGAATGTCTCTCAATCTGAACGACCCCTCTATTCCTGGCCCTGGAGAGCTTCAAATGAGTCCAGGCGCAAGCAGGTCCAATTCGAACGCATGGCTAGCAAATCCTACCCACCAGCGAAACCCAAGCCTGGGAGAACTGCATCAAGAGCTAGAGAGCGAGCAGGAGAACCAAGTAGTCAGTACAGCTGAGCTGAAGTATATATGAACCGTATTGACAATATATAGAACCGTCTACTCCACATGATCCGCCAGCAACAAGCCCAAATTCAATCACTTCAAAGTTCTCATGGCGGCAGCGCAGTAGTCGATGACAGCACTCCTCCCACACCGCAGCCAGCCCTCCATACTTCAACCGGCTCACAGCCACGTTCGCCCTTCATTGCACACTCTCTGTCTAGAAACTCTTCATATCGCTCCAACCGAAGCAGTATCACCACCTCTCCCTCCATAATGCCCATGGCTGGTGTCAGCGATGGCAACGACCTGCTTCTTGGGCCAGCAGCGTCTAGAGACGAGAGCGCTTTCTACCAAGCTGAGACACAGACTCTCACGCGGGAGAACCAAATGCTGAAGCTGCGCATCCGTGAACTTGGTTAGTATTATCATCTTTCTGGGGTACGTATTGGGCTAATCTTATTACAGAACGACAGCTGCTAGAATCCAATCCAACGTCTCCCATTACGCATTCGCCGGTGGTAGTGTCACCTCTAATTCGGCCGCCAATCACGCCAAGTGCGGAAGATGCCCCACTCTCTATTGATACCGCCATGAAGGAGTAAATGATCATTTCCCTATGTAGTATGGAAAGGCGTTTTGTGCAGTCAGGTAAAAGGGCAGGACAAACGGAGCTTGAATGCTTGCAAACCGGCAGGTGGTTTTCGGAGTTATATCTGTCACGATGGGCGACCAATGGCTTAAAATGGCGTTTAATGATTCACTGTTCCCTAAGCACGCATGTTGCTTACTCCTAGGTATAACCCCAGGTCCATGCTATAAATCATGATAGGCATGGACTATGTCACACAGACTACTCTCAAAATTGAAACAGCTGTTACAGTGAGTACCTTACTTCGATGGGCTCAAAGTTTCTGGCAAGTTTTTTATTCAATTCGTCCGGAATTTCAGAGGCTCGATGTCAACCGGGAGGCTGAGATCTGATTTCGAAGAGCTTCGAAGTTTCTCTCTCCGTTCAGCCTGGGATGTTTCACAAAGGTTTGCATGGTACGGACTCAGCTTTTTATAGAGTGTCCCTAACACAATGCTGGATCCGCGGTGGCGATCCTTATCGATTCCATGAGCATGGTTGCACGATCCACGTGGTACAACAGCCAGCTTCTTCACGCAAGGCGCTGCAACCCTTGCCTGCCGCCGTTTGCGGTGTACAGCCGTCTTCAAGCAAGGGACAGAAAGCTTCTTCGTACTACCAACTGCTAAATCGTGTGGAACAGTCTTTGCTATGGGGTCTGGGGGTCGGGACCGGCTAGTATGTAAGCACCGGACATGAGTTTGTACCTGTACCTTTGGTATGCACGTTGTTTTCGTGGTGCAGATTCTGTGTTTGGGGGGAGAGATTGCTAGGCCTTAAAGAAGTTGTTTGTACGAGTATCGAGCTTGTGATTTGGAAGGTTTTTATCGTCATGAAGTCGTCAATATTGTGTTTCTTCATTGGGTGAGGATTTGAGTTGGGTTTTCCGACCAGGTTCCTCCCTTGTTTGTTGTCCAATCTTGTTCAATGCGTCAGCTGACGATCTTCATTCTTCATCTGGAATCTTCTCGTCTTCCTCCTCTTCTGGGCGACCGATGATGCGGTGATGGTTTTGTTTGTATGGCAAGGTATTTGCCGTTTTGGTATGTATGTAGTTTCTTTGCTATGAATTTGGATCGGTCCAACGAGATGTCTTACTCTGGAAGCAATAGCGTCAGCTGTCCATTCCAGGGCACCCTACAAGTACTATCACGATTTGAATCCTTTTCTCGGAAAAATCAACCTTATCAATCTTCTCCATCCCAATCAAGTCACGATTCTTCACCTCACCATTCAATGCAATATTTTGATGCATATGTGAGTAAATACACAAAGCACAAAATGCGCAAACCCTAGCATCAAAGAGCATAAGCAAGCGATATTTTAAACGAATGTAGTCCAAGTTGCAGAGTGTCCATGCTGCAGAATGTATGTGCGTAGGTACTGAGCTTTTGGGTCACAAAAAGAAAGGAATGTGGCTTCCGCCACTTGTCGGCGACATGTCGACGGATACCAGGAACGGGAGTTTGGGAAAGAGGAATTATAATCGGGTTCTTAGTTGCATTTGCCGAATAAAGATTCCCTTCGTTCCATCTCCTTGATAGCTTTGAATGGTGAAGGGGCCAAAAGTTGTTGTGATACTGAGGGTCGATGGGCCCAATGTCCTTCGCTTACTTTTTTTCGAAATGGGTGTCCTCAATGACGAATACTCTGCATGAGCAATCAATGCATCACACTCTCGCCGCAATGGCAAACGCGAAAAGAAGAAATATCTTTAGTGGCGCTCCCAGTATCATGGAAGCTATCGGGACGCGAAGCCGTCAAGCCTCCCTCTGCTAGGAGTATTGGGAGCCGTGGTATCGGGAGGAATAAGGAATCATGTGGAGTCCCGTTTCCGTGGTGGAGAGTGTTTGGATCGTGCGTGGTTATCTACGGCTCTATCCGTGATAGAGCAGAGCACATCATGGCAGAGTTATCTGATAGTGGTGGTTTGTCATCAATTGACACTGGAAAAGAAGGTGAGTGCGATTCTGCAATCTGACCTTAACTCCAATGGTTTCTGTGTATTCATTTATCTTCCTTCTAGGAAAAATCTGGAGGCAAAGGGCTGCGGATGTATATATACCATGTTGAATTGTGACGACGGGCAAAGGAGCCGCATGTCCAACCCTAAGAAAGAGAACGAAAGCTCTCGAAATGTGAGTGCAATTATCATCCTTTCGGATTTCGTTCAGATGATTGTTGGTATTCGATTCGAAATTTACTCGATATCTACTTGTCTGCCTCCAAATCGGCGATCTCGAGCACAGCCTTGCCAAAGTTATCACCCTTCAACATTCCAAGGAACCCGTCGACTCCATTGTCGATACCCTTGGTAACACTCTGCAAAGCCTTGAAGCTGCCATCCGCGATCCATTTCTGGAGCTTTTCTTGGTGGTCTTTGGCATACTTTGGACCCATATTCGGGTCGCCAACGATGAAACCTTGCATCTTTATGCGCTTGCCTACGAAAGCCATGACATTTTTCAAGGCGTACGAATCTTTAGGTTCGAGGTTATACTGAGAGATCATGCCGCATGCAACTATTGAAAGGTTAGTTCTGGTGAATAAAAGAAGGTGAAGAAAGCATACTAATTCTTCCAAAAGTCTTCATGTGGTCTAACGCTGCTTGTAGCTGCTCTCCTCCCACATTCTCGTAATAGATGTCGATTCCTCCAGGTGCAAGCCTCTTTAGAGCATCAGCTGGCTTCTCCTTTTTGTAGTTGAAGCCCCCATCGAATCCGAGTTCTTTGATGATATAATCCAGCTTCTCATCCGTGCCTACTGAGCCGATGACCTTCAACCCCTCGTGCTTGGCCAACTGACCGACCAATTGTCCAACAGCGCCACTGGCCGCAGAAATGAAAATAACTTCTCCCTTCTTTGGCTCGCCAATTTCGTAGAACGAGGACCAGGCCGTGAGACCGGGCATTCCTAGCGCGCCGATGAAGATTCGTGGATCCAGGTTGTATGGGTTTTCGAGTTTTCGAGCTCTGCTTGACGGGCCTTCTGGGAGAGCTGTGTATTCCTCAGAACCAACGGAGTCCATAGCGATGATCACATCACCCTCCTTGAATTCTGGGCGATCAGATTTGATCACCTTTGAAATACCACGGTTGGTGATTGCCTTGCCGAGCTCGAATGGTGGGGAGTACGATTCCTTTTCTGGTGCTCTCATACGGCCGCGTTGATAGGGGTCGTAGGAGATATAGAAGTTCTTGAGGGTGAGACCTTTTGGTGGTGGAGCCTGGTTTAGGTCGAATTCTGAGGACTCGATAACCAAGTCCTTCCCTGCAACGGGCCAGCCGGTGGGAACTTGCTTGAAGATGAGACCTTTGTTTTGAACCATGGTTGCGATTTGAGAATTTAATTGAAGTGTGGTTTGAAATTTGAAGTTGAAGAAATGCCAGACAATGAGTACTTATAGGAAAGGCAACTGGGATGATATGGAGTGATCAATGGCGGGGAAGGACAGAGAATTTATGTAGAAACAGAAATCCCAAACATTGCATCATCTATCCTCGATTTCATTAGCCTTTGTCCACTTCTGTACCACACTTAAGTGGACAAGACGGCCATTTTTGGGTATGCCTCCGATGTTGCTTAGCAATTCATTTGATGGACCGAGGTCGTTGAAGAAGTTTGTCCTTTGGAGGCAACATGCAGCTCGTTTAGTAACCCATTGGATGCCAATGGCGGAGGGAGAGTCCTGCCGATGCCGAATGAAGCTGTACCTCCCGAATTGAAGTGATGGTCCGAAGATTGGAGGAGAGATGAGTGAAGTTTGTGCGATGACGCTTGAGGCTTTCAGCCTCGAAGTTTGATTCGCCATGCCCAACAACAACAATATCTACAATGGAGATGGACATGGACATGTAAACGAATTCTAGGGGCTGTTTGGAACAAGTCTCTCAGATCTGCTACATATTCCAATTCGAAGCGATCGTCTCTGTTCACCAAGGTACAATATCCACAGTTCCTGGCGGTGGTCGTTCTTGACAGGCTTGAAAGACTTGCCGCTCCACGAGCCTGCCCTTCCGGAGCTGCATAGAGAGCTTTCCGCCCAAAGTACAACGCCGAAATAACAACAATTACAATCACTATGGGCCCTTCAAGCTCAAAAGACGGCGCAAGCGAGAATTTGATCGACTTGGGAGTCCCCGCATCACCTCCGCCAGCATACTCGACACCCGTAGCCACAACTGGAGCAGGATCAACTCCAGCATCGGGTACACCCTCACCTTTGCCTATTAGACCGCGAGGTCCGAGACCTCCCCTCCCCCTGGACTTGCCATCATTGGCTTCTCTCAAGGGCAAAAGAGTCATCCTCGCTTCAGCATCTCCACGTCGAAGACAGCTCCTTGCTCAGGTAAAATTTGTGCCCCTCCATGAGCTTCCTGTCCCCCTCTGCGAAATGGCATATCCTCAATTCCTACACTAACAAATCTCAGATAGGCCTTACAAACATAGAAGTCATACCATCCAAGTTTCCCGAGAACCTCTCAAAGTCCCTCTCGCCATTCGAATATGTCCTCGCCACTGCGCAGGAGAAAGCCATGGACGTCTACCAGGCGGAGCTTGATTCAGACAAGGGCGAGCCAGCACTGGTCATCGCAGCCGATACAATTGTCGTGAGCCGGAATGGAGAGATACTGGAGAAACCACGAAGCGAGGCAGATCACATTCTGATGCTGAAAATGCTGCGCGACACAGATGTGCACAAAGTTTACACGGCAGTCGCTCTCATGAGACCGATGGAGAGTGCCAAAGATCCCGGTTACGAACTGGAGACATGCTGCGAGGAAACTACGGTCAAGTTTGACGAGGCTGGTAAGTTCCTTCTCCAATTTCAGAAAGAAGTAGGCTTTTGCGTCCCTATCAATGCACTCTTCCTCACATGTTCTTTCAAGATATGCTGACATGAGTGTAGTCACGGATGAACTTCTTCTCGCCTATGTTCGGACAAGGGAAGGCGCCGATAAGGCGGGTGGTTATGGCATTCAGGGTATGGGCTCAATCCTGGTCGAACGAATCGAAGGCACTTTCGATAACGTCGTTGGTCTGCCATTGAGGGCTACCTTGAGGCTCATTGAGAAGATCATGGAGCCAGAGGAACTATCCGATGACGACCTTTCTTTCGCGCGGTGAAGCATCATCGTTCTCACAATCAATGCCGCGCCGTAATTTCTTCCTGCGACTGGTCATCGCATTAGCTTTGCTGTTGTATACTGATTAGCAATTATGGAAGACATTTTGATATTGGGATCATAGTAGGATGCAATCAATCCACAGGATCAGCAGCATTGGAGATTGAGCGCGTCCATGACGCGAGACTCGAATTATATGGTAGAATAAGTTGCTAACAATGAGCTTCTAGTATGTTTGTACTGTTGGAGCAGTATCAAATGGAATTGCCGATATAATATACATAATAATCTGGCACGTTGGTTAATAGCAACCACAGTGTACATATACGTCATGAATGATCAGAAAAGTGTCAAACATCTGAGCATAGAATGCACGCTTTCACATTTCTACAACTACTTCACGTTCTGAGATTGCTCGTACCATCAATACTTGTCCCTCCACTCTTTTGACGGCATGCCCACTTGATCGTTATCGCCCAGGATTTCTTTGACAAATGTGGAATCGGGATTGAGGAGGAGGACGTGGAAATGTTCAATGTCGCTTACGCTCATGAGGACCATGGGATTCATGTACCAATCGACCTAGTCCACGTCAATCGTCAGCTATTCCCCACCTGTCCATCAGACAAATAACACATACATTATAAGAATCCATCCGACACCGAAAAGTACAATCAAGATAATCCTCTATCTTCCTCCTCGAAGAATCCAAAATCTCGCCCGTTTCGGCATTGCGCTCGAAGTGGAATTTCGTCCACACGGTGGGTTGGACGACGCCTGGTTCGGAACCCCAGGGCCAGGGATTTCGTAGGACTTTTATATTTTCGGGGTTTGAGAAGAAATCTACCGCGTCGTCTGTTGATGGGGCTGGCCAGTGGAGACATTGAGGTAGGAGGTGGTTTGTCACTGTGCCGTATTCTTGTTTGATGTGGTGGACGTAGGCTTTGTATTTTCGGAGGTCGGTTGGTGTTATTCGCATTGGTTGGACGTTTGTCGTTTCTGCAGCGTTCATGCTTGGTTAGATTATTGGTTGAGGTGATTTGGGCGTGAGGATGGGACGCACTGAGTGATTCTTTGAGCTCGGCCCAGGATACGCGATGGTAGTCTGCTTCGTTTATGGCAATGAGATCTCTTTCTCGATCAGAGATGCCAACTAGAAAATCTGAACATTCGGCTGTTTTCTGTTGCGGTGGAAGGTTTATATTCCACCATTTCTCTTGTTGGCAAGGGGTATCTGAGCTCGCGTCTCCCATTACGATATGACGTAAATAACAGAAGAAAGATGTAAAGGAAGAAGTAGATTTGAGTAGATGGAAGTCTATAGAGAGCCTTCGCCCTTGATCGCTACCTACGGCGTATATATGGCATATCGTCCGGCGAGACTCCGCGGTTGGGACCGAATGTCAACCTGTCGTTGAACAGATGTTTGACGTCGTGTCTTGAAAGCCCTCAAGATTGTGCGCTCCTTCTTCGGCGCAACTGATCATCATTTACATCTTCTTGATTCGTTGTCGAGAGCTTTTAGCACCTGGCTAATATCCACGGCGTGCCCAGATAGAAGCTAGAATTCTTCGTTTGTGATCAACAGCGGTATGAGTGCTTAATCGTAGAGGTTGTTGCAGTTTAGGTCTGTGACGTTATTTATCCTAAATTCCTAACAAAGGTTTACGTAGCAATCCGTGATACATGATCGTATTTTTCCCTTTTCCCTCACAACCGAAGGACCTGTCAAATGTCAATAGATGACTGATAGTTTGAAAGTATTGTAGGTTCGGTTGACTTTGAGATGTTAGAATAATAACGTCTGGTACGGATTCGGATGTCGGTTGATGTCTTATCAGATCCGCTGTCAGCGAGACCGACGCTACTCCGGAGTACTTGAGTAGGTTAGTTCTACAACCCCTTGAGTAACAAACCTCTCTTCCTTTGACGACGATCATAAAGTCTACCAGACCGGACCATGGGATTATAAGACCGAGTTATCATCGGCTGACATTTAAACCGGAATGCAGTTTGCGCAGTGGCTAAAATTAGGTGCAGATTAGGAAACGATAACGGCGACTCATGCGAGCGATTGCTAGAGTGGAACGCCGCGACGGATGGCCTGAGATATGCCTTTGCGACGGGTAGGGCCTCTGTCATAGTCGATCCAAAGGAGCTATGGCATCAAAATAGAGTGCAGATAGATTAATGGAGGAGAGATGCCCCTAGAGAGAGCAGTTGAAGCTTGGAAAGTGCTACAATCTGTAAATCTCCACAGCTTCCTTTTGGGCTACTAGTAGCAGTGACAACCAGGGTCTGTTGTTCAGACAAACTGTGCCCTTCGCCTTCACCCTCGCCCCCAGCATATATGTCAATCTCCCATAAGCATCAGGCAAACCTCTGCCAATTACACTCGTTTGTGCTGAGGGCATAGAGATCACTCATCGACACCATTCTCAGCCGTACTGTCATCGTCCGTCTGTCTTCCACATTCCTTATCACCACATACGCCGTTGCGTCGCGTCCCCTGCCACACATCCTCAACCGAATGGGTCCACAGTAAAGGCCCTCTCAAGTCAATTCCTCGCGGCCAATTCTTCCTCCATAGCAAAGATGCACGGCGACGTGCGGTTTACCCTCTTGATCTCCGCCCTCCTGGCCTTCGCATCACTTGGAGACTCCTTTTACATACCCGGTATGCTCGCCGCTGCCATCCCCCACGTACAGACAGACTCCTAACTAACGTTTGCGAAGGATATTCAATCAAAAGCTATCGCGATGGAGAGACGTTACCCTTGTTCTGGAACAAGATATACTCCGATCAGACTCAGCTACAGTATGCTTACTCGGAACTGCCCTTTGTGTGTCCTCCCAGCGGCCGGAAACGATTGAGTGGATTGACCAGCGGAACGAGTCTGTCTCTCAATCTTGGCCAGGTCCTTCGAGGAGATCGTATAATGGTGTCGGACTATGAGCTGGTCATGGGCGAGGATCAGGAGATTCGATACCTCTGCAGCCACCAAGTCGATGCGAAAGGACTGAAATGGGCAAGACAGCTTATCAGTGAACGTCACGAAGCTGAATGGATCGTGGACAACCTGCCTGGCGCTACAAGTTTCGTCACCACCGATAAGTCACGCAAGTACTATGCTGCCGGCTTCAAGCTTGGTTACGAGGATTTTGATCGATACACCATGGAACCACGTTTCTACATCAACAACCATGTCACGCTCGTCATACGCTATCACCGGGCACCTGGAAAGGCTGGTGATCAAGGCAAGAAGGTGGTGGTGGGCTTCGAAGTGTACCCAAAGAGCATCGAAGCTGGAAACCGAGATCCAGTCTCTGGCCTCCCGGCGGATATCAACAATGTTGAGCAAGGCATGGAGCTCAGCTTCCGTGCAAATGCAAGCTATGTCAGCGGCAATCACACCTACAGCGATCCCACCGCCTCTTTGATCGACGACGAGGATGACTTGGAGGGCGATGGACTTCTTACAATTCCTTACACATATTCCGTTTACTTCCGTGAGGAAGAGCACTTGGAATGGCAGAACCGGTGGGACATGTACTTTGTCAACCAAGACGACAACTCGAAGATCCATTGGCTTGCGATCTTGAACTCTCTCATCATTTCGGGACTGCTTACTGCCGTCGTTGCAGTCATTTTGACAAGAACGATTCGAGGCGACATTAAGGGATACAACAAGGAGCCAGGCATGGAAGAAGGCAAGATCAAGATGAAGCGCAAGGGCCTCAAGTCGCCGACCCGTTCACCTCGAAAGAGCATGGAGAAGACTAGCAGTGGCCTGTTGGAGCAGATCGACACTGAGCTGGACGTGGAGATGTCTTCGGACGACGAATCAATCGAGGAGATCACAGGCTGGAAGCTTGTCCATGGCGATGTCTTTCGACCTCCACCTCATGGAGCCTTCCTCGCACCAATTGTCGGTTCAGGTACACAAGTCGTCTTCGTCGCTGTCGGCCTCTTGGTGCTCAGTCTATTCGGTGTCCTCAATCCTAGTTTCCGTGGTGGATACATTAGCGTTGGCATGGGTTTATTTGTCTTTGCTGGCCTTTTCTCCGGATACTTCTCAGCACGCGTATACAAGACATTTGGTGGTCAGAGATGGCAGAAGAATGTCCTCGTTACCGGCACTCTGGTTCCAGGTCTAATTTTCGCCGCTGTTTTCATCCTAAACTTCTTCGTCTGGGCGCAAGCCTCCAGCACAGCTATTCCGTTTGGCACACTTATCGGTCTCGTAGCTTTGTGGCTCCTCATTCAGCTTCCACTCGTTTACGTGGGCAGCTGGTATGGGTTCGTCATGGTTGGCGCGTGGGAGCATCCTGTCAAACCGAACATCATTCCCCGTCAGATTCCAGTTCAGTCTTGGTACATGAAGAGTGCGCTACAAACAATCCTGGTGGCTGGTCTCATCCCTTTTGCCGTCGTTTTTATCGAGCTACTATTTGTGTTCAAGAGCCTCTGGCTCGACAAAAGTGGATACTACTATGTCTTTGGCTTTTTGGCGGTGGTTTGTGGGATATTGATTATCACCGTTGTCGAGGTCACAGTTGTGGCGACTTATATTCAACTTTGTTCTGAGGTATGTTTTGCGCTACCGCCAAACGGATCTATACTAACAAGAAACAGAACTATCACTGGTGGTGGCAATCTTTCTTCGTTGGCGGTGCCAGCTCTGTCTGGATTTTCGCTTATTGCGTCTGGTACTACGTCTTCAAGCTGCACATTACCGGCTTTGTGAGCAGCATTCTTTTCTTCACGTACAGCTTCCTAGCTTGCGTGGTCTACGGTCTTTTGACCGGGACAATAGGGTTTTTGGCAGCGTATGCGTTCGTGAGGAGGATATATGGGTGAGTTTGACACCTGCGCTACCCCCTCCAGCCCGTATCTAATCCTATCAATAGGGCGGTCAAAGTCGACTAAAAGCACCATCTACTCGCCTTCTTCATTTTCTGCATCCCAAACGAGCAAGTGATACATGGCTTGTTTGCATTTGACGGGCGTTTATGGGGCTCATATGGCCGGCGTTGATAATTTTAATGATTTGCGTGAAGCCTGCAGCGGTTGTCTCCCCTTTTCTCATTGACCCTTCCTAGCATAATCGATTGATAGGAAGTCATGGGCTTTTTTGCATGATTAATTAGAGAGATGAGACTTTTGGACTGGAGGCTGTGCGGCTTTCTCTTTCATGAAGGAAAAAAGTTCATTGAAATGAGGGCGGTATGGATAATGGACGAGTAAATAGGGTTTTGTAGGTAGTCCTGAGCCCTTGAAAGAGGGTGGAGTGTTTGGTGATTTTTAGAGATATCCTGAGAATCGTTTTCTTCTCTTCTGTTCTGGTTTGAAGTTTCTTTCTTTTGAGGCTTGAGTTGACAGGCAACTGATGCTGTTTAGGAACGGCGTGAATACTGTGTTTCTCGTGCTGCGGGTTCATCGCTGTGGGCTGATCGTGGAGGTTTTGGTCGTTGAAGTTGAGTCGTTGGCGACATGCCAAATGATATCCGATATGGTCAATTAGAAGCAGTAAGTACGGCCGATTCGTCGCTCTGACGCACACCTTTTCAAGGGTATGTATGCTCTAGATCCACCGTCTTCTGCCAAAGGATATGAGAAGCTCTCATTGTGCCTCAATTTCTTGGTCTTATCTTTCGTAAGAGGTGCTTATTATGCTCACGCCAGGTAGGCCGCTCTTCACTTTCTCACAAAATTGAGTACACTTAAATACTGTCCTCTGTTGCGAATTTTGTTCTGTTCTTGATTACGAGTTCAATTCTATCCTTGGTGGCGAGATCGGTACCATTCAGTCTCAATCGGCTTCTGAAAGTCCTCGTGGACCTCTTTCTAAAAAAAAAATTCAAGAGAATCGAGGTAGGACGATTGAAGATGGTGGGACGAGATATGCGACACGAATTGTTGGGAGGGGTTTGGGACCCAGCAGTATCTGGCTGGGAACGAGAAGTGGGAGACTGAGTAACTCCCAGTGTTCGTGAACGATATCTCTGACCATTATCGTGTCTTTTGAGCCGAAGTCGGGAACCTGGTTGGAGATCCCTCCAAACCGAATTAGCGAGAACGAAGTTGAGTACTTTTGTAACTTTTGTTGGAGCTCGCAAATTTTGCCCGGTTAATTTAATGTAGACGGACGGCTTTATTTCCTTCTGGACAGGAGAAGAGTTCATGTGGTATGATCTTCAAAAGGGAAAACCAGTTCAAATTGTCATGAGGAACGAGCTCACGAGTTGCATTTCCTAGCAATATCCCATCCTTTTTACGGCATGTCCGAACTTAATACCCATCACACACGCAAGGGCCTACTCTGGACAATTTATCGGCACAGAGGCGAGCAAAATTCAGGAAAAGAACGCAGAAATTCGTTCATTGGAACTTGCCTCGAAAATTAACAAGGCCGGGTTACCTAGGACGGAGACAACGTCCATAAACTATTTAGGGCTGAGACTGATTGGCTTCTCAATGCACCCCCCTTGCCGTTAGTGCTGCGAACTATACATTAAATTAACGATCAATCACTCTTTGATTATATCTAGATCCACCAGATCTAAAACATTCGACTACCTCATCGCGGGATGTTGCGGATATCAAGCCGTTGTGGGACAGGGACCAATTTACTAGACTGTCCACTTCTCCTCGCCTCCCCAATCGTTCGAGCAGACTGCGGGATCCACATTTGGTGTGTTGGTAATATCATGGACCCTCAGGTGGTACTGAATTTGAGGGCGAGGATTGGGTACCACTAAAACTGGGAAACAGAGCAGTAAGTATGGGAAGGGTATCTAACAGATGGGATTGTTATAGTTCGCTAATCTCAAGCATCGTGTCATGGTTGTATATCTCCATACAGCTGTGAATTGACAATATTTTTGATTATCCTTTCACCCCCTCCACGGTACCTCTCTTCCTTCGTCCCTTACCTGCGTCCGCTTTCTCTTTCCCACCTTAGTCATTCCTTGAGTTCACGATGAAGACCACATTCCTTTTCTCGATTTTACCGCTTCTACTTTCCGTCGCCGCTTCGCCACAGGCCACCAACCTCAATGCACCAGGTGCAGCGCAAGAATGCCTTTGTCCCACAAATATCGACTACCCAGCCTGCCGTGGTTCATCCGTAAGACATGTCTCAATCCAACCAGGAACAAAGAAACCACCCTAACCTTGCCAGTGTGAATGCAGAAACAACCAAATAATGACCTGCTGGCTGACCCGGCCCCTAAAATGCAACGTCTCTTTCGTGGTACGCGAATAAAGCCCAATCTTAAACCCTCTTTCCCTCACACAGATATTCAGAACTGTCCCGCCGCCCCGATAACGAAGAATTACCCCCGCTGTGGACAAATCGGCCTCCCATCCTGCGCCCAAGGCCGTTTCTGCAGACAGATAGACGGCGCCTGCAAACCAGGTCTAACAGGTTGCGTCGGCGTCTGCGTCCCCCAACAAGGCGGCAGCTTCAACCCCAACCCCAACCCGAACCCCGGATTCAGCTCCAACTTCCCCCCAGGCGGCCAACAACAACAGGGTCCTGCATGGGGCACACCACAACAAAACCAGCCGCCACCACAGCAAGGTTCGCAGGGGCAACCGGGCTGGTTTGGCGGTGGAGTCGGGCCGACTGGACAGCAGACGCAGCAACCGGCCAAGGCTGCCAGCTGTCCCAAGAATTATGCGTGTCCTGGTAATCTTGTTTGTGTGCAGGATCCGCACGATGCTTTGGCTGCGTCGAGGGGTCCAACGTTCAAGTGTGTTGAGGGCGGTGTCGATGCTATTTGTGCTGGGTTCCAGAATAAACAGTGTCAGAATGGGGATGTCTGTGTTTCGGATCCTAGGATAGAATGGTGAGTTGATCATGTTTTGCTGTCGAGTGTGAGATGGGAGCTAATCAAGTATTCTAGTTTTGGGGCAGGCTGTACTGGCCTTTGTGCGTGAGCGTAGCGAGAAGACTGGGGGATGGTAGGTGAGGTGGAGAAAATGAAGGATAGATCTGAATACTATTAATAAGGTTATACGTTTTTTCCGTCGCTCAGGATGAAAATAGTTGATGTTGACAAAGTTCGAGTCATTGATGACCCTCCTGAAAAGTTGAGAAAACTCGTTTCTCGATCTGGGATGAAGTTGGAATGAGTACACCCAGATGGCTTGAGAATCGCAACCAACAAACTCTGCCGAGAGGTTTAAAAGATATTCCAAAACGCCACGCTGTCTGTACGCTTCGAATTAAAAATACACCATAGCTCAACCAAACTGGGAATTCCTAAGCCCGCGAAGTAGGCGTGCTCCCCCTCTTTTCCTTTTCAACCTCGATAACCTCGTCAATGCCGCCAATGGTGGCGCTCCTGCTAATTCTGCTTCCCGTCCGACTTCCACTGGTGCTTAGAGGCTCACCACTGACTATTGACTGCAAAACCTGTTCGCTAGTCTCTCCTGCAACATTTGGTCTTTGCACCTCCTCTTTCGTAACGGCTTCTTCCGGAGGATTGAACATTTCAATCTCATGGTCGTCGAAGTCCTGTCCAGGATTGACAGTCTCATACTCCGAGAATTTCATCAACTTGTAGAACCCAACTGCCAACAAGGAACCCAACGTAGGACCGAGCCAGTAAATCCAGTGATATCCTGGGAAATTCTTTGTCACAACTGCCGGTCCGAATGAACGAGCAGGATTGAGAGACCCTCCTGTGAAATATACGCCCGTCATCTCCGAGACGAAAAGGGCGAGCCCGATACCGACAGGAGCGAGGTACGTGGCTTTGTGCTTCTCAGCTGCGAGCATGAAGATCACAAAGACAAGCTCGGCCGTCAGGAACATCTCGATGAAGAGGCCTTGGGTTATGCTCGTCCCACCACCGAGGGTTGTATTGACATTCAATGGACCCGGAAAGAGGGCACTGACTACACCAGCGGCGCACATGGCGGCTAATATTTGGGCGAGGAAGACAGAAATAGCGCGGAAGGGTTTGATGCCACCGATCAGGTAGAGGCCGAGTGTTACCTGCGAGGTTGTTAAGGTCAAGGCTTGAAGAGAAGGCTTCCGATGCTTACGACTGGGTTCTGCAAGATCTGTTAGCTTGGAAGACGAGAAGGTGTTGATGGATACTTACGAATAATCCGCCAGAGATTCTGAAGAAAGCCCACGCATTTACTGCCAATGAGAATCCAAATGCCAGCGAGATGAAGAGTAAATTGGAAGAATTGGGAGTCTGTGTCAAAGAACCATCCGCTGTTGCAGGTGCTGCTGCATTGGCGACTTGTGTCGCTGCAAATGCCATGAACAAGAACATGAAGGTTCCGCCAAATTCACCTAGAACGTATCAGACCCCAGGCTGTCTTTATTTGGGCGAGACTTGCTCACCTATCCAGGCGATAAACTCGTTTCGAACCCAATTCGGCGCAAAGGCAAAGCGAACCAGTCGCCTGTCTTTCGGCGGCCTCGATGGTTCTGATCGTTTGGCCTCAGCATCCTTCTTGTGGAACGGCAATATATTCTTCGCCATTCTGGAAGCTCGTAATACAAAGGTAGAACACGCTGAGCGACAACGACAAACCGAGCAAAAGAATAACTAGAAGGCTGTGAACAATGGAACACGAAGAAGCGGTGATGGGAGAGATACGTAAGAAAAATAAAGTATGAGAGGCGATCAACGAGTCTTAGCAGATGATCGTTCTTGAAGATCATCCATGTAGAAGTCAGTAGTGTGGAACGGCGGCAGCTAGTCTGCCATAGTATAAGGCTGAATCCGTACTATAGACGGCTTGGATGATCTAGATACTGTCTCTTCCGCTATTTCCTATGGTTTGTTCGCGAAACCTCGCATGCTGCGATACGAAGAAACAGCACGCATCACTGCTACATGACGGGCTTCAAGAGTGCTCAGAAACATTTCCTCATACAGCTCACATGAGAAATAAAAACATCGCCCCCCCCTCACCAGAAATCTGGTCTGGATCGTCGATACCTAGAGCCATTAAATTTCGAACCTGGATCAGCATTGGCCGTTCTGACAACGCCCCACGGGGATGGTGGAGGATCGGGACGGAAATTGTGCCGTGCAAATCTCCAAGTCTCTCGGTATTGGATCATGGGTGTTTCTGAAAATCGATGTGTGCGGGCACAAATCGAGGTTAGTGGTCGTGGCGATGAAGCTACGTCAACGGCGTAGGGGCAGTTGGTGACGCTTTGCACATTTCGGGTCAAACGACACGCAATCATGGATATTGAGACACGAGAATACATACGATCTTGGCCATCGATGATGGAGATGTGTCGACATTCGATGGAGTGATAATTGTTAGGAAGAATAATGCAGCCAGAGAAAATGGCTCCAATTAGTTGACACGTGACGTAGATGATTATTACTTCTAAAGTTAGTACAGCTATTCAGGAGTAACGAAACTTCTGGAATGGAACCAGAGAATTCGTCAGCAATATAAGGTCTTCGACCTCGGCACAAAGTCGTTGTTTTTAATTCCGAGTTAAGTGGGTTCGAGATTAGAGACTTGATGGAAGATACGAGTTTTTTAGTAGGATTGAATTTCAACAAATGAGATTGAATTATGTTAAGACAATACCAGCGAAGGACATGATTGTCAAAGATAGTAAGGTAATAAAAGCATGCCACCGTAAAGACGTGAGATCGGAACATCGTAAAGAGCGTATACATCGTGAAAAAGAAAGAAACCGTCGTCTCCTCTTGGAGACCGGAAAAACTAAGTGAAAGATCATCGTCGAATCGAAAGTATTACCGCCATGGGAAGACACTAGTCCGCAACATCTTCCTCAGATGATCGGTACCGCTCCACTCCTTCTTGTTCTGCTTCCTGCTGTTGCCCTTTCTCCTCGTCAACCACTTTCCTAAACCATGTCCATTATGCCCTTCTTCTTGAGGCTCCAAAGTCTCCATGATTCTGGCGTCACATCTAGCTTCAACTGAACTGAGGATGCAAGGGACATCCATTGTTTCAATTGAGTATTGATGGTTCTGATCAGGAGTACCTGGCAACTGCTTGCCCCGTCGTAGCTTCTCAAGTGGTTCAAGAGCATGGTCCCAATCACCACTGCGCAGAGTGATTTCTTCGAAGCTGAATTCGACAAGAGTGCGCCGGTGGCGAGAGATGAAAGTTGCAACTTGACTTGAGTCCACGATGGCATTTTCGAGTACAAGGTTTCGCAAGCTCCGGAATCTCAATGCGCGTGGTGAGCGAGGAGGAGCTTCTGTCCTCTCTGGAGTACTTGGCTGTGAAGGTGGTTGGAGGACAGGCTCGCGATCTAGGGATAGTGGTGATGGTCCTTTACTCTTGCCGATCCAGCGGAAAGAGAGGTCGGTGAGATTGGGAGAGAATGCGCGCAGATATGCATTTAGGATTCGAAGATGCTCGGTTCGATTTGGATCATCGAATGGAAAGCTGACCATCTGAATGTCTAGATTGCGTATCTGGATCCAGCGACGATTTGAACCAGGTGAAGAGCCAATACCCATGATAGGTTGCAGGTAGAATAATGCTGAAGGGTGGATCGAGTCGAGCGACAGCTTTTCAAGTTCGTGGAGTTGTGATCGCTCAATGGCGATGCGAAGCGAGATGAGCGCGTAGTCAACTGTGCTGCGTAGGTAACGCTGGTAGGCATCTTGTCCTGGACAACTAATTTTGATTCGCACCAGATTTGGCATGCTTGAAAATGCACGAGTAAAAGCCGGGATATTGGTTGCCGCATGGAATAGTGGCGGATACTGTTCCACCAGCATATTGGTCATCTCCTGGGTACCATATTTGGGCTGCTTTTCTTGGCCCGATGAACTTGATGGTCTTTCAACTTGCGGCACATACGTGAAGCTTCGTTGCTCTCCAGTGAGCGGATCCAGAAGTGGTGGTAGAAACGTTTCGCCCGTGTGTGGCATGCGAAAGGAGAGATTCTTCGCGTGATGTCCGATTCTCTTCAGCGTAGCCATCCGTCCAGCTTTGGTGAACGTGCTTGATTTGAACGTGATGTTGATATCCTTGAAGATGTGAGGGGCAGCTCTCGCCCCGAAATCATGGCAGACTAAGCGAAGATCTTGGAGCGTCGCATTATCAACTTTGGATAGGAAAGTCTCTCTACATTCTTCAGAAAGCCAGAATCTGAGAAAAGCTTGGTTGGTCGAGAGAACGAGGTTGCAAACCGAACTGTTTGATCGATGGCCTGGATCATCTGTCAGTCCCGTTCGTTCGTTCGCAATATTCATCCGAATTGAATTCGCGTCGCGCAAGGAAGCTTACATCGACTACCCACGAGAGAGACAGTACTCGGTATTTCTCCAAAAAGAAGGGTCCGCGATGGGTGGCTGTCAGTGCTGGTTGTGCTCTCTCCAGACGATCTCTCACGGCGCAAAGAAGGTCGGGAAGGAGAATCCATTCGTAGAGATCATGTAAGTACGCGCAATGAGGTACGCAATTGAAGTGCTGGCACGGCTCGATCAAAGGAGAAGTGTCGATTGCAGGAACGAAAAGATGGAGACCTTAGGTAGGCTAGGCATTGTGGTGCCATGATCCTTTTCACGGTGGGAGGGCATCTTGCTGCGAACTGGCGCAAAAACATCACGGGAGACGCAAGTGTGAGTCAAAGCAAAGATCTCCCTCAAAGCTGCAGAGCTATGGGTTGGGCTTTGGCGGTCGAGGGCTTGTAAATTGATAAATCGCGACTATGTCGCGGTCGTGAGGTTAAGTAGACAACGTGAAGTTGGTGATGACTGGATGGTCAAAAAGGGATCCTCCCAGCCCCTCGTGTTTGATACATGTTTTAGGCAGCGGAGCGAATCAGAATGTCGAAAATTGTGGCAAGCTGCAGTGATTGTGCTAGCGTTGCATAAATGCTGCATGCTAGTCCCAGCCACCTGCGCGTCGAAGTCAAAGTACTGGACAAGACGCGTCGAGGAGAACAATAAAAGAATGTTTGACGTCCCAAACAATTATTTAGTTTGCTGTCAAAGAAGCTATGTCTTTCGGACGCCCCCGTGAGACCCTTTCCCGATCCCTGGCTCTGGAGCTTGAAAAGTCCAATCATGGAAAAGATCTATCAGTTTGTTTCTCCTGCATTTTCATCGATCTGCAAACCACTAGAGGAACCTTAAACCTAAAGTCGGCGAGTGTATCGATAACCGAAAGAGGTGAAACTTGAAACAATTCTTTTGAACGATGGACCTGTTGTTTAGAGAAATGAGCGTGTGTCAATTCACCTCAGTGGACCTTTGAGCGAAACTGGAAGACTTTATTTTGCGGTATTTCCGCTTTGGGTTAGCCAATCATGTGACTTGAATCTTTTTGTACTTCACCAAGCGAGTTACCATTTCATACCGTGAATGCGCTCGTCTTAGTTCAGAAAATGGGTATTCGGGCTTTTAGGGAGAATCAGCCAACTCAGCCAACATGAGAGACCTATAGATTGATCTGGGTAAATGGTTGGTTGTTTTTTGGTGCAGTCAACCCTGAAGAAGTGTGGCGGTTTTCCTGTGAGCACGTGGCAAAAATGGCCAGGAAGTCTACTCCTGGCAACAATCGAAAGCTTGAAACAGAGAACTTGTTGATCGATGGTCAGAAGATGGGGAGTCCAGGATCGTGGGTTTGGAGAAAGTAAAGTTTATTGTGGTTACTTTGGCGCGATTGATCAAGTGAAGCATGGAATGCCCCAACCTCGAATCGGCATCCTAGAGATTGAAGTGGATAGAAGCGGGGACGCGCAGTCGTTATGAAGTCGCTGTTTGAAGAGGGTTTGAGGATGGCAGCTCTTTCCACAAAAGACCCTGGACATCCACGAGTCAGGGCTATGCGAGATGCCATAAGATCCGATGTCACGTTTTATACACGCGGCTGCGAGTAACTTTTGACGGCTGTTCTTACTAAGTAAGCCCCACACGAGAGGGGATTTGACCTCGCTACTGGTAGCGGCTGGTGAATACTAGCGGCTATGAATATCTGTATGTAAGTGAACACGGAGGAGGATGGCGAAGAGATCTCGGATGACAAGGACGACGAATTGTTCTTCCAATCAATTGTCTGTGCCGAGAACTAAGGCAGGGCAAATTGTGGTTCTGCACAGGTCTAGAACTAAAGATTGTCATACGATTCCCGTACCCCATCAGCACTCACCCCCTTTCGTCCAAGACTAATTCTGACAAAGCTCGGCCCTTTTGTCAAAAGACTTTCCGAGCACTGGTTGTGACTCTCGACGACAGCAGTATCCTATACACTCTTTCCAATGACGAGCGAGGCTGATTGAACCGCCCTGAGGAAGTTGCTCGACGCCTTAGACCTCTTCCCATTCGCCGCCCTACAGCCTCCGCTCTGTCCTTAACAAGGCTCGTACCATAACTTCCGACCGACTGGATCCGACGACAATACGCCCTTCTTCTTGACCGCTCCCACTCGATATCACACCTTCGCCCGCTGGCGGTCTTCGAAAGTGTGGCTCGGCCTACAGGAGTATCACTGAGGAATGGAAGCAGACCAGCAAAGGTCGGAAGAAGAACCGCAGTCGTGACGATTCTTACTCCAGCCAAAAGGCCAGAAACCGCGACGACGTTTTCCTTTTCGTCTGCTGGTGATACACTTGCATCCGTCTCCGGTCCGCGACGGCCAAAGCCAGCCATGTTCAAAATGCGGATCGGGATTCGGCTCCAATTGGGTCTGCTGGTGCTGATTGCATCGCTTGTAGCTTTGAGCGTATTGACTCTCGCGGTCTGGGTAAGGTGCCATGGTACTCATGATTGAGAGTTGCGCTGATTTAGACCTCCAGTATACAAATCATAACTTTGTTCTGGATATCCGGTTCGTCTTACAACGCTTTTTTGAAGTTTCGCGCCGCTAATTTACAACTTCAGATCCCAACGCCTGGTCCTTACAGCATCCCTCAAGGCTGCAAATGTCGGCGCCGCCCTTTCGCTCGTATCGAGCAGTGTGACCGCCGTAGCAACGCGATTGCTCATACAAAGTTCTCTCCAACGATATAACCAACAAGGAAACAATACGGATGCAAATTGGAACAGAGCAATAACGGATCTCAACACGGCTCTCAACGGGGCTCTCAAGAGTGGAATCTTGATGCAGGCCAAAGTATTTGCCACCAATGATAGCCTGGGAGCGAACACGACCTTGTTGCAGGCCACGGGTGCGGATCTTGATGGCATTGTACAGCTGCCTTACAACTATCCCAATGGCACTGCTGTTTTCCTCGGAGACGATTCGGCGCTAGGATACCCTTCAGAACTATATCCAAACCTGACATATGGTCCGGCTTGTTATAATGGTCCTTCGACTTCCCCAAAAGCCTGTTTTGGCGGAATGGTCTTGGATGCGAATAGCTCTCTCTTTTTGGGGCCATGGTCGATCAACAACAGTTACTCTCTCGCCTCAATGACACTGCCAGTCATCAACAATACGTCTCGCGACGATGTTCTGGGCTGGATGACCGTAATCGTGGACGCCGTGTTGATCACCAACCCGATCCAGGGCCAGCAAGAGGGATTGGATCAAACAGGTATCGCCTTGCTTGTAGGACCGAACAACGTCACCAACAGGCTTCCGGCAGGGGTGCACAATGCTTCGTCCCGTGCTCCAAAGGATCTCATTGCTCGCTTCGTTCTACCCCCCAACAATACGCAGCATCGGCATGATCGAACCACCAGCGGGAATCTATCATTCGACTACAACAATTTTCCCGCCGTTAAAAAGGCTTGGACAGATCCACCATCGTCTTGGAATCTTGCAGGATCTATCCTAACCACAGAGAACGAGATGGACATAACTGTGTCTATGGGATACGCGACAGTTCCAAACGACAACCTGGTCGACTGGCTTCTACTGCTAGAACAATCTCACAGCGAAGTATGGCAACCAATCATTCAACTCCGCAAAGTCATTCTGGCATGCGTATTCGGGACCCTCGGAGCCGTCCTGATCCTGATCATTCCCATCGTGCATTATTCGACCGCTCCTATCCGTCGCTTGAGGGATGCGACACTCAACTCAGTATTAGCACCTGGGTACGATCCGAATGAGGATTCGAGCGAGCGAAGCAATTCGGTGGATGAAGGACTTGCAAGAGGTGTTGATTCCCAACAGGCGCGCAAGGAAGGATTATTTGCTGTTATATCGAAGTGGCGACACAGAAACGAAAAGACTGAGTCTGAGAAATCTGAGGAGAGGAAACGCCGGCAATTTCGAATACCAGCCAAAGTGAAAGACCGGGAGCATGTGATCCTTGACGAACTGACGGATTTGACGGCGACTTTCAACGAAATGTCCGATGAATTGATGGTCCAGTATGAAACGTTGGAGGACCGGGTCCAGCAACGGACAGCCGAGCTTGAAGAAAGCAAGATGGCTGCGGAGTCTGCAAACGAAGCCAAGACTGTGTTCGTGGCCAACATTTCTCATGAGCTCAAGACTCCTCTCAATGGCATCATTGGTATCGCGCAGGCATCGCAAGCAGAGTCAAGTTTGGCGGTTATGAAACGAGACATGAAGATGATTTTCAATCAAGGTGATCTTCTCAACAAGCTCATCCAGGACCTGCTCCTCTTCAGTAAAAACCAAGTCGACCACAATATTGTTCTTGAGGAGGCCGAATTCCGCGTGCGGGATATCACGAGCCAAGTCTTCGCGACATTTCAACTATTAGCCAAGGAGCGGGAGGTGGACTTCAAAATCTTGTTCGAGGGCCCGAATGACTCTGCAACACTGGAGGGGACTGGTGTCGGCGATCGCAAGGAGTTTGGCCCGTTCGGAAGTGGGCGAGTGAAGGATATGGTTCTTTGGGGTGACAAGACTCGAATTACCCAGGTTGTGAACAACCTTACAAACAACGCTCTGAAATTTACTCCAGAGGGCGGGACTGTTCGCGTCATTGTTCGATGCCTTGGCGAGCCGGAAAGCGTCAGTCGAAGAGGTTCGGTGTTGTCGAAGCAGAACTCGATGTCTAAGCAAAACTCGTTGTCGAGGAATGGCTCTGGGCGAAACTCGCGGCATATGCCTATACAGGAAGCTAATTCAGAACGATCTGTGACGCCGAATTCGATAAACCAAAAACAACCAATGACTGCGACTGCAAACGAAATCAACGCAATAGATCATCCGATCCAGGCCTTGCCCACACCTGCAAATTCACCACCTTTGAGCGCTCGAGATGTGATCTTCGAATGGGAGGTAGCAGATACAGGACCCGGTATGCCTGAGCATATCCAGGAGAAGGTATTTGAACCATTTTTCCAAGGGGACATGGCGTTGAGCAAGAAATTCCAAGGTACGGGTTTGGGTTTGAGTATTTGTGCTCAGCTGTCCTCACTCATGTCGGGCTCAATGGCACTGAAGAGCCAGGAGGGGATCGGGTCCACGTTCACTATGCGCGTGCCAATGAAACACATTGGCAACCGGTCAGATAGCTCTGCTTCCTCGCAAGCTACAGGTTCAGTCCGATTCAACTCTCCACGGAACAGTATCAGTGGTGACTCGTTCCGCCCTGGCGAGGCCCGATATAGTATGGACACATCAGGACGCGCAGACGACGACTCAAGAAGCATTGGCAGCTTCGCCAATATTGCTGAACGTCGTCGCAGCGGCTCTCCACCTCCATCGACTCCCTCTTCATCCACACCAAAATCTGCAGCATGTACAAAAGATCAGAGTGGAACTTTAGATCACGCTCGGAGTCTCAAAATCCTCGTGGCCGAAGACAACAAGACGAACCAAGTCGTTGTGCAGCGTCTCCTCAAGATGGAAAAAGTCACCGATGTCACCATTGCCGCCGACGGGAAAGTGGCATACGATATGGTCATTGAGAATATGGCGAAGACTGATGATTTCGATCTCATCTTCATGGACGTTCAGGTAAGTACTTGACCCAGACCGAATGACAGCACCTCTAACGCTCAATCAGATGCCAAACATGGATGGTCTCGAGGCTACACGTCTCATTCGAGAGGCAGGCTACAAAGGTCCCATCGTTGCTCTCTCGGCTTACTCAGATGAAGCAAACGTCAAGGTACGTCTCATTCAACTTCCCATGCGTACATTGAAATCCGCATGCTAACAGTTCCCGCCTCCAGAGCTGCCACGAATGTGGAATGGATGATTTCGTTTCGAAGCCTATCCAACTGCCCCGCCTGAAGCTGGTCCTGAAAACCTTTTGCCCAGCAGAAGATGCCGAACACCGATGACCCGGAATCCCCGACCCCACCCACGATTTTCTTTCATTTTAGAAACAAAAGTAAAGCTATGATACCCCCGGCACTGCTGTCGAAGCAGTTTTTTTTTTTTTTGTATAAAGCATTTGTGTGTATTTGTGAGCGTTAGGCAATTGCTCGGCGCTATGGATGTAGGAGAGACTCTGGATAAAAAGTCGCATTGGATGGGAATAATGCATGGATTGTAATTTCTTGTAGTATAGTATTGGAGAAAGGAGGATAGAATCATTTTGGGCACATGGTCTGGTAGTCATCAGAAAACGAGAGAGGCTATGAATGAAGTGGAAGATATGGGACAATTCAAGCTTGTTCTTCACTCCTGTGTTCTTGGTGGTTTGTGATGAACTTGACTTCGAGTCTATGCTGATGCATCTCTAGATATCCGATGTTGAATCCATTTCGGTGTGTCTAATGTTCCCGCTATCTCATCCCGTTGAGGTCGGAATACGTACACGTTTCGCTCATTCTTGATACAGTCAGTCTAGTCCTCATCTTCCTTTTCAAAATTCTCGTCACTCCCAAACTCATCAACAACCCATTCACAGAATCTCTCCCATTGCAACAACCATTCCGTCAATCGTTCAGCTTTGACTCCATTCCCAGCAGCCCCAAGTTTAATCTGTAAAACCCAGTCTTTTTGGCTCTGATCCTCAAATGCTGCCCATCTCACACTATTCTCTGCCAACGATCCCAAACCTGCCAAACCAAGGTTTTCCCATCCTTGAAGCGCCTGCCAGAAATCATGACTTAGACCGCTTGTTCCATGACCGAGAAGAGCCGGGTCATCATTGCACAGACTGACGGGGACGCCGCGGGAGAGGAGAGCAGGAAGTGGATGTCCCATGATTGAACTTGTGAGACGCAACACCTCATTTGACACCGGACAGCTTTCAATCAGGATTTTCTTCTCTTTGATCATATCGATTAGCAACGGGTGTTTGAAGAGAGAGAATCCGTGACCGATTCTTCGGGTGCTGAGGAGTACGGCATCGAAGAGGTTCTCGTCTGTTGAGTCGCCGTCGCCGAGTGTTTCGCCGGCGTGGAAGAAGAAGGGGATGTCGACCTTTTCAATGGCGCATTGTTTCTTGAACCAGAAGAGTTCAGGAATTATATCCGAAAGGGGACGGCCTGCGTCTTCTTGGCCTACTAGGTCGAAGCCTGCTATCAAATGCGGCATGATTTTCTTGAGAGCAATACAGCGTTTCATCGCTATTGGCAATTAGGAAAGACATGGGAAAGCAGGGAAAGACGAACCAGTAATCATTGTTCTTTTGTCGAAGGAGCGAAGAGCTTCCCAGATAATTCGAATACCCCAAAATCCTTTTCCTTCCTCACTGGCTTTGTATGCTTCCACTTCTTCATTGAAGATATGTATATATTCGGCAAAGCCTTCTTCAGGCATCCCAGGGCGCTCGTCGTACATTCGTGCACGTATATCGGCCCATAGCACGTTGTCTTCATGAAGTGTTTCGCAAAGTTTCCGTACGTATTTCCGAAAGATGGGTCGGATGTAGATAATTGTGTGGCGTAATCTGAAGGTTGATATGAATTTCCGCCATACATCATTAATGCCTTCATGATGAGCGAGCGATTCTTCGTGAGTGATGGTGCAGCGAGATTCTATCAAAGCCTCGAACCCCGCTTTACCGCCATCTGGAAATGTTTCTGCGGCTACTTTCAGCGGTACAAATGTGTCAGGCTTGTAATCCGGGGACCAAATTGAGGGTGTGGATGGTGACTCTGTCTGATTTTCGGGCACGTCAAAAACAATCAGGCCAAATCTCCTATTCTCAGACGTATCCAAGCTTTTACTCGCCTTGATTTGGACGTTTCCTAATGCGAATGCCTCCTCGAGGATCCATGACGTCTCGACCATTGCCTCGAAGTGACAATGTAGAAGTGAGCCTTTTGGCATCTTCCGAATAATCTTCCATAACTTTGTCTTTTCCATTCGTTCTCTGGCAAGACTGAACATCATGCCGGGGTATATCTCTCCGCCATGCTCCTTCCCACCTAGAGAATCTTCAAAGTCCTGGGTCCATATTGTTTGCTGTTCTTCGAACCGGATCTGATCCACTATGGCGCAAGCTTCACTGGCAATTGGTGAAAGATTTTCGCGGAATACTCGATCTGAGATATAATGGAATGTGAGAAGAATGCAGAAAAGATTGAGGAGGTCGATAAAATTGAGATATGAATGACTGACCACTTCTTTGCTTCTTTTCTTGGGCCACCAGAGCATCGCGACCATGAAGGTATTGCTGAATGAATTGATCCTCGAGACGAGGTACGCCCTCTATTTCATGCCATTCATCGTCCGAATTCCACTCATCTTCGAAATCGTCCTCGATGCTCAGGTTCTCGAGCTTTTCTTCCATGATGACGTCGCTTGCTTGTTCCGTTGTGGTCGGGTTTGGGGTTTGGTGGAATGCAAAGAGTATGAGGAGGATCTACTCTTTGAACATATGTAACTAATCACCTTTAGGGCGCAACTCGAAGATTAGCCACCTCCAAATCTACGAGGTAGCATCAGTTGATAATGTGACTCCGCAGTCAGCACGTTACCTAATCGGGAAAAGTGGACCTTATCCATCCTCTGATTTGTGGGCAACTTCAACTTCATGTTCTATCTCCTCAGCTTTTTTATGCTTCCTCATTCAATCATCTTACTTGTACACGAGATGACTTCCAACTCTCAACTCAGCTCCAAGTGGGACCATCACCAGGACTAAGTCCGCGGATTTAAAATGTGCGTCTCAGCCTTTGATTTGTGAGCAACCTCACGCCCATCTCTCCTACTACAACTTATTCTTCATTTCTTCACTTTCTTCAATCTCTCATTTCATTTGCATACAAAATGGGTTCCGTCTCTCAACTTTTGCGCTTCACGCTGCCCAGATCGGCAACGCGTCTGACAGCTTTTCGCGCCCTTCGAGATCGCGTCGCTTCAAAAGCGGCAGTGAAGACACAGTATTTTGGATACGTCCTTCGGGATCAGGGGTTTCCCGTTCCGAAGGCAGAGAATGAAATGTGTTGGTTGATACGTAATAACCCTTCTCCTTCCAAGCTCATGATCAGAACCTCGAGCTGTGTAAGAAAGAAAATGAGGTTAACATTTCATCGTAACTAGAATGGCCCTCACATCCGACTCTCCAAAAGAGCAAAGACTTCAAGACGGATTTAGAAACAGTCGTTGAAGGCAGCGTTCGGTCTTTGCTTTTCAACTTCCAGGAAACGAAAGATGGGGAGGTGGAAAAGGGGTTGGAAGCTTCAGTTTGCCAATTTGTATGTTTTATCAAATTTTGTGTCATCTTATCGTCTGATCAAATTGTGTACGCTGCAAAGAACGAAGTCTGACGTGCTTTGAACAAGGCCATTATAAATCTTGTCCCAGACGCACCACGATTCAAAGACGACTTCGAACGCTCAATGCACAAAACCTTTACAGACTGTTACCTAGCAGATGGATTTATAGGAGGTGGATGGGCATACTCACTTACCAGCAACGACGCCGACGGCAAAATCGTCGAAGATTCTCCACCAACAGAACTGGATGAGAAGAATAGACGGTTAGCATACTACATTATCGGCTGGGACACTTTAGAGGTGAACCTCAACTCGTCACAAGGATGAATAGGAGCTAATGACGAGCGCAGGCCCATCACAACTACGCAAAGACCCCCCTCTTCGACGAGGAAATCGATAACTTGAAACCATGGCTCACAAAAGGATCAGGTGCTTTCTATGTCAAATTCGAGAAACATATGTGATGATTTCCTACTTGAGAGGTTTGACACGTCCTTTCCTCGAGGATTTTGTCATGAAAGCGCAGTTGATGCTGTTAAAAGATCGACATGCTCGGCCAGACTCGTATTTGTGGTCAATCGCTGCACAGGGGCTTTCCATCGCGATCTGGTAGTGGTGTATTTTTGAAGATGAGAATTCGTCGAATGAATCGTGGTGTTTTCGCACTGATTGTCTACGGCGTTTACTTCCGCACTCTGGTTCTCCATCATTGTATCATTGAGTCCGCTGATACAATCTTCTGACCGATTCGTCAATCTTCTCAGAATCTTCCCCTTTAACAGTAGGCGTTTGATCTGTTTTCGATCTTCCGCTCTTCCCCTCCCAAACCCCTCTCCCTTTTGACCAGCCCCGTCCCCGTCCCAGAAAGATCACAAGGAAACCTCTTCCCCTCCATTCTCTTTGGCGCCATCGGCGTTCGTGGTAAAATCGGCGACGGTGTCTCAAAGCTCTGCCTCATCTTCCGCCGTGTCTCCGGCGCCGGCGTCATAAACAATCTCTTATCCTTAACCTCTTTAGCCATCTCCTCGTTCTTCTTCCTCTCCACCCTCTTCATGTTCCTTACGAATTTTCTTAATGGCGTTCGCACCCGACACTGTGGTGATTCGCGGCATGGTTCTTTGAATCCAAAAGGCAGTCTAGCAATGCTTTTTTGATGAGGTTGGTGGTTGCAACGACTTGGATTTTCAGGAGTGAGAAGCAAGGTGAGAATTATATACGAGTGAGTGGGGATCAAAGCGAGCACCTAGGGATGAAGAGCGAGTCCGCACACCCATAGCATAAAGAAGGGGCAGACGGGTGGCAATTTTGAACAAAACGAAGCAAATAGTTCAAACCGCAACAGCGAGATGAAAGAAGACAAAATTCTTGGAAAGTTTGCATTCTGAATTTCCACAGAGCTTGAACATCCATTTGCCTCCTTTGAGAGCCTTTCTCTGTTTTTCAATCTTCCGCGGTGACATTAGCCACAGCAACCATTTTGCGGGTATTGACGATTCATTGCTATCTACCACCACCGTCTTAGCATGGTCATAAGTGAGCATACATTCCCACAGCATCCGTACATAACGTCGTAATCCATCATTTACCTGTATAGGCGGCTTTAGCTCACTTATGCTTGATAGCTTCCTCAGCCTGAGGCTCAACACCAACAATCTCGGCTGCGAGCTTCTCTGGTGCCTTGCTCGTGTCGTCTTTCATGAAGGGGAAGGTGATGACCTCCTTGATGCTATAGTGATCGGTTAAGAACATGACCAAGCGATCAATTCCGAGACCCCAACCACCGCTGTGAAATATAATTAGCGTTAAGTTCAAACCAAAGACTTCGACTCAGTATCGAGGGCGGAAATATCCTGACGAATTGCCCTTGCAATGCCATAAATTTTACGCGCTCAATCTCAAATATGAGAGTTGTGGATAGGATGGCACTTACGTAGGCGGTAGCCCGAATTCAAGCGACTGGCAGAATGTTTCGTCAATCAGCTGTGCCTCATCGTCACCTTGATCCTTTTGTCTCGCCTGCTCCTCAAATCGCAAACGTTGGTCAAATGGATCGTTCAACTCAGTATAAGCATTGCAAATCTCCTTCTTGCACACAAAAGCCTCAAAACGTTCGCAAAGACCCTTCTTGGAACGATGGTACTTGGCCAGTGGACTCATCATCTGTGGATGTCCAATGATGAATGTAGGGCTGATGCAAGTCTCCTCAATGAACTCGCCAACAAGTTTGTCGATCATGCGGGCGTTGGTCAATGGTGGCGGGCAGTCGACCTTCATCTTGGTGAGTATGGCCCTTAGGAACTTATTGGTCTCGTCGGTGTGGAGTTCGTCTCCTGGTGGGAACTTCTCCCCCGTGGCTTCCTCGAGCGCAGGAATCATCTCGACTCGCCTCCATGGCTTCTCCCAGTTGACCTCAAACTTCTCGCCCGATTGAGTGTGATATTCGGTCTTGTAGCTGCCAGTGACTTCCTTGACAAGGCCCGAGACCATGTCTTCGGTGACTTCTAGGACATCGTACATGTCTGCGAATGCCCAGTAGAACTCGCATGTCGTGAATTCAGGATTGTGGGTCAGATCAATGCCCTCATTTCGGAACTGTCGGCCAATTTCGTACACACGGTTCAGACCTCCTACAGTAAGCATCTTGAGGTAAAGCTCGGGCGCAATTCGCATGAACAGGTCCATTCCGAGTTCGTTGTGGAACGTCTTGAAAGGCTTAGCGGTAGCACCACCAGCGATCTTGTTCATCATCGGTGTCTGTACTTCGAGGAAATCTCTGTCGTCGAGGAATCGTCGGATGTACTTGATGATCTTTGAGCGGGTGATGAAGGTGTCGCGTGTGCGGTCGTTCATGATCAAGTCCAAGAACTTCTGCCTGTGTCGCTGCTCTTGATCCTTGAAACCGTAATGCGCTGTTGGTAGAAGGTGCAAGCATGGTGTGAGGAGGATAACCTCGCGGGCGAAGATGCTGAGTTCGCCGACATCACGCCCCTTGGGCGCGGTTCTGCCTGGGTAACCAACGATGCCGATTATGTCACCGCGCTGAAGGGTATCGTGGACTTCGACGAACTTCTCAGGGTCTACTGCGTTGTTTGCCTGGCACATGACTTGGAAGATAAGGCCCTCTGCTCTTGTGTTAGCTTCGTGACCTTCCTTCATCTTTTCTTACATACCTGACTTGACATCGTAGAACCTGAGCTTGGAGCTAGATGCTCGCATTGTGATTATCCTGGCACCAAGACGTATCTCGTCATTTTCGAGAGTCTCTCCAGTCTTGAGATGTTCGTATTTGGGCTTGAATTCGGAGGGAACGAGAGTGGAGTTGAACTTGTGCGGGTATCTAGCGGAGTTGTTAGCAAGACCCAAGGTTGACGTCGGACGGCAAGGCCTACGGATTCGTCTTCTCCTTGGTGTCGAGCATAGACTTGATCTGCCTCGACCTCATCTCAAAGTATTGCTTCGCCATGTTAGTCCTATTCCAAGATGCCTCCGCAAACACTAACATTTGGGTTCAAATCCGACATATCAAGCTTGTCCTTGCTCTTCTCCTTGGGGGGTGGTGCCGCAGCCGCCTTCTCTGCCTTCTTGGCCGCGGCTTGTCTGGCCTTCTGCCTCTTCTTCAATTCGCTCTTGGAGACCATCTCTCCAGTCTCCTCGTCCTTTTGTAGATTTGGGGCATTGGATGCCGCTGCTTCGCCTGTAGGGGCACTTGAGGAGCCAATTGTCGCGTCCTTGACTTGTTCGACGATGCCCTCGACGGCATCTTTGACTGTATCGGCCATGTTGTTAGGTGTTTTGTTGGAGAGAGTTGTGACAGTCGCCAAATTAAATGTTTTGAATTTCAAGAGTCATCGTGATCATCGTGTCCGAGGCTCGTGTGGGGCATATTGTGGCTTGCTTGCCCCTCCCTCCCCTCCAATTTTTCTTCTTCTTCGACCAAGTGTTTGTATGTGTTTGACTGAGTTGATTCATCCCACAAAAAGCTTCAAACTTTTGGTGGGAATTTGATATCGTCGTAGTAATCACATCTTGTGAATTGAAGGAAAATATTATAATACTTTGTAGGATGCGTCTATATACAGCACAGCCTACGAAGCAAACTGCCTCATATCTGGCAATAGAAAAGTGAAGGAGCGCTCACGAAAGACCATCCATCCATCCATCCATCCATCCATCAAGCAAGCAAAGAAGCTGCTAAAGGAGGAATTGAAAATTCGTCGAAAAGAGGTTGCAGTCTCTCCAACCGCCACCATCCATGTGAAGTGAAGTGAAAAGATGAAAAGCAGTATGCATCAATAATACAAAAGTAACAAAGCGCCCAGATATTATAAAGCTTGTAACACAGAACGCAGAATCCCCCATTTTGTCGGACCGCTAAAAGTTACTGAAGCGAGCACCATAAACGCCATACCACACCCGCTGTAAATGCTTTCTCGCTCTTCCATGCTGTTCATGCTCTTTCACACAATTTGTTGATGGCTGCTCCCCCTCCTGCTTCCATCAATTTTCACTGATTCTTGTTTTCATCGCATGCCTTCACAAAGTCTGCCGCTTCTTCGATGGATGGAAACTGAACGATCCAGTTCTCCAACTTGCCCGCGGCCGAGACAACACCAAATCTCGCACGCTTCGCCAAGTGTTCGTACTTCATCGCTGACATTAGTCGTGTGTTGAGGACGATTCCACCGTTAGGCACCTTTTTCATCAAGATCTTGGTCACACCTGTATCTTGGTCTTTGAGGATGGCAATGGGACCGACACCTTGAGTTGACCATGCAGCTGGCTTCTTCTCTGTGGGGTCCTTGTCGAATCGGGAAGCTTTGGCATTGCTGTTTTCGAAAAGAACATCATGACCTTGCTTGGCTGCCTCCATGCCGACGAGGTCTCCAATCTGTGGGTCGTTACTTGTTTCTTCTTGCTCGCCTCCGGTCGTCTCCGCGCCCGAGACATCTGAGATACCAGGAGTTGTGGCGCGAGATGTGTTACCAGAGGGAAGGACAGATGAAGAGCCGCTTGGTACGAATAGACTCTGACTAGGCTTGTTACCAAACAAGGATGATGTAGCAGGAGTGATTGATCCAAACAAGGACGTTCCAGGTGTGGTTGTGGAGCCGAGAGGCTTGAAAGAGAAACCTGTCGAGGGGCCTGTCTTTGTTGGCGTGCTTGATGTAAAGCTGAATTTGGGAGGCTCCTTCGAGGAATCCTCGGTGCTGTTGTTGAATCGAATCGGGCTGTCTGGTTTCCATGTCTGATCTCCAGCAGTTGAAGTCTTTGTTCCGAAGCCAAAAAGACCGCCCTCATTTGCTGCAGTAGTCGCAAGAGGAGTGCGCTCAGAGGAATCATCGCGAGTGACACGTCCAAACAAGCCGCCGGTTAGAGCAGAGCTGCTCTGCTCTGCTGGCTTCGGAAAGCCAAAGGGATTGTCACTTGGTGAAGAAGATGGTTTTTCAATGCGATCGAAGAGACTGCGTCCAGCAGCCAGATTGTCGCTCGGCGCATCGTCGGATTCACTAAACCCACCGAATCGGCCGTTTGGTTGGCTCTTCGCTGGCTTTGCGCCATTCGACTGCTGGGAATCGTAATCGTCAGAATCCTCATCGTCAGCGTCACCTCGAGCGCTACCTTCGACATCGGACCCGGCATTGGAAAGATGGCCAAAGATGTTGTTGCTACCACTCGGTGTGCTTGATCTTGCTACATCGAAGACTGACCCGGTGGCGGAAGCCGCAGGACTGGCGCTGCGGGAGAAGTTGAAACCGCCATTTGTCGATGGAGGAGCAAGTGAGGAACTTGGGGCTGACGATGGTGCAGCTGGTTTGAATTGGAAGCCCGAGGTTGATGGAGCTGATGGTGTTGCAGCTGATTTGAATTGGAAGCCCGTGGTTGATGGGGCTGACGATGTGGCAGCTGGTTTGAACTGGAAGCCTGTGGCTAACTTGGCTTGCTCTTTGACTTGAGCTGCTTTAGCGGCTAATTTTTCAGCGTACTGACGCTCCCACTCGTCAAGGTCATCATCTTCCGAGTCAAACTCTTCGTCCTTTGCTTTCTGCTTCGCCTCGGCGGCCGCTTTTGCAGCGTTCTTGGCGAACGCTCCCATGAAGTTTGCGGATGGGTCAAAGGTAGGCAACTTGAAGGCAGGCTCCGCTGGGGTCGATTTCTGCGTCTTGCCATTGACTGGCGTGTCAGGCTTGCTGCTTGCTGTCGAATTGTCGGACTGGCCGAGGAAATTCATGAATTTATTCGCAGTTGCAGATGATTGCGTAGCCTGACTCGCGGGCTGAGGTGTGAAGTGAGACATCCGAGCGTCGATTTTAGCTTTCTTGGTGTTGTCGTCTTCGCGGGAGATATCATTGCTAGACTTGCGCTTTCCAGACTCGTCGGGCATCGATCCATTTTGCTGGTAGAAGAGGCGATAACCTTGTTCTTTGCCATGTGTGGCAATGAGCTTAGACAACGGCCCTTCAATCGGTGCCATGAGCTCTTCGTACATTGTGATATAGTTGGCGAACATAGGTCGGAGGTCCATCGATCTGAAGTCATCCTCGTTGCTGCGATTTAGGAAGAAGTTCTTGTACATATCGTTCAATCGTTGTTGCATGCGTTCACGAGCCCAGTATTTGATCTCCTCCTCTCCCATTCCGGAATCCGCAGAGGGAAATTCGAGTGTGTCATCGGAAAGGATGGAAGCACGAATGGCTGGCGTAAGATGTTTGGACAGGTCACGGATGCGATCTTGAGGCAGAATCGTTCCAACTTCGCGCAGACGAGCGACTGTTGCACTGTCAACCACCTCGTCCGAAGTTGCCGCTTGTGCCGATTTTGCGAACTGACCAAACATGTTCGTAGGAGGAGAAGGTGTTGGTGTTGGTTGTGAAGATGCTTGTGGCTTGAAAATTGAAGAAGATTGTGTTGATGGTTTGAACGTAGAATCGACCTTTGCCTTGGAAGAAGTTTCATTGCCAACAATAGGAGATTGTCCGACAATAGCTGGCTGGTTAACAATAGAGCTAAAAATAGAAGCTTTGGCCACAGGCGGTGTTGAAGAATTTGTTGGCGAAGTGAAGGCAGATGCAGATCCCGTGGCTGGCTTTGCCAAATTGAATATACTTGAGGAAGTTGGTGTTGATTGCAAAAGATTTGACTTTGAATTTGAATCTGCAGGTTTTGGTGTAGATTGAGTCTTCCTAGCAATGGATGCAAATGGATTGGGTTTCGATTCTTCTTCAATGTGAGGTGCCTCTTCTTCTTGGGGTTTCTCTTCGGGTTTCTCACTGCTGAATATTGACTTTGCAGGTTTCTCTACTGCTTTTGGTGGTTCTGAAGATGGCGCTCTTGATATCAATGCAAAAGGATTGGGCTCCGTTTTTTCTTCTTCAATGTGTGGTTGGTCGGGAGAATCTCCGCCATTTGAGGATGAACTGCTAGGAACTCCATTTGCAATTGTTCCAAGCGGTTTGTTCCAATGATTAGGTTCTGGCTTGGTCCCACCACGTACAGGAGAATTATCCGGAGATGTGCTCATTGCATCATCAACAGTCTGTCCAAATGGTGCTTTGGCTGCTTGGGCAGGCGTGCCGAAAAAAGAGGTGAATGGGGCTGCAGATTTCTCCTGTGCAGGTGGCTGCCCGAAGAGAGATCCACCAGACGGCTGCTGGCTTGTGCTGGATGCCGCACCGAATATACCTCCTCCATTTGTAGCACCAAACGTGCTGCCTCCGTTCGTACTTCCAAATAAGCCAGCTCCTGGAGTTGCCGATGATGCAGGTTTTCCAAAGACATTGCTAGTAGGCGTGGTTGAAGAGCCAAATAGACCAGTAGATGGAGCCTGGGACGTTGCAGAAGAGAAAGGACTAGCGGCCGATTGCTGGTTTCCACCAAAGGAGAATATACCTGTTGAAGAGGCTGGCGTTGCAGCTGGCTGTGATGCCCCAAAACTGAATCCGAAGCCACCATTTGACGCGCCGTTGGTCGCAGGAGTCGTAGATGCGTTTGCGAAGGGATTGTTCACCGCAGCAGACGATGAAAAGTCGAAGCCTGAACCACCTCCAACACCACCGCTGCCGAATCCTCCAAAAGACACATTCGGCGACCCATTTCCTATTGGAGGCGCACCATTCGTGGGAGGGAAACTCTGGGCGCCATTGGTAAAAAGACCTGGTTGTTGTGGAGTCGAGGACGATGGGCCGAAACTGGTGGTAGGCCGCGCGGGCGCACCGCCAGGTCTTCTTCCCTTTGCGGCTTTGATTCTAGATACAGTCGATGTCAGCGAAATTGTTGTGATGATAGATCCTCGGCGCATCCGCAGCGCTGACCATGTTGTTTAGGCCAACGCGCATCGCATTCACGCCAGCAGTATCAATGCAACCTACTTTCTGTTTGCCAACTGAGCAGCCGTAGCCCGGTGGACAGGGTCTTCAGAGCTGTCCGGTCCTCCTTGATTCATTCTCGGATCGCTAGAGTCGTCCTTGGTCAAGTACCTCTCTGCGCCGCGTTTAAACCCAGACATGGGAGGCCACAGCTCCTTGGATGTCTATATGTGCCCAGCACGACCGAGCAGGGGAGATTTGTGGACAGGTTGGATTATGATGAGGTTTCCATGCGCGTCGTGGTGGCCGGATGCGGTTGTTTGGTATTGGGTTGGTAGTGAGGTTGAGTGCTGATGAGGGCTTCGCAATAAACGGGTGGGGAGGGCGACGAGATGAGTCGAGGGTGAGATGCGCGCGAACAATTAAAGGAGGGATGGCCGGTGGTTGGGCTCGATGGGGAGGTTTTTTATGTGCAGAAGTCGTGTTGTTTAAAGGGGGTGTTGGAATTGGAATCTTCTATTCTTTGGTGTGCAGACAAGTTTTGATGAGGCCCTTCTTCTTCTCCGGCGCCAGATCGTGAGAACCTATGACGACGGGCTTTGAAACTGTTTGACTTTCAACTCGGCACAATCACTACTCGACCACATGTATCGTCCTTTGTCACTTTGGTTATTAAATAGGTTATCTCGATTTGTCTTATATTCTCCTGTCCAACTGATCAAAGGAAGGAGGGTAGCCGAATTCGGCAGTGAAGAATATCACTATCAACAAAGACATCCCCATCTAGGAAACTTTCATAACACTTTCATTTTCTTCTTATACATCGTTTGTGTTTGAGAGGATATTTAGGACTTCAGTGTGCGCCCCATCATCATCATCATCATCATCATATCACTTCACTAGTCCTAGGTAGGGAGATCAGAATGAATCGAAGCAATCAGGTTGGATGTAATTCACTCCATGCTACATGTTCAAAAACCTCTCAATCTCGCAGCCCTGTTCAATCGCTGCTCTGTATAATAACCTTAATAGCACCAGTATTAGGGTCGCTTGCCGTCTTAAACGCGTTGACAGCATCGTCCAATGCAAACCGATGCGTGACCAACTGCTTCAAGTCAATGAGACCACTCTTCAACAGCCTGATAGCCCTTGGCCATGTATTACAGTATCTGTACTGAAGCTTCAAATCCACCTCTTTGACTGAGCATTGCATGAATGGGAGCTTGATCTCATTTTTGCCAACACCGATGATAAACACCGTGCCTCCAAATTTAACACTGTGGATTGCACCTGATATCGAGGATTCGACGCCAGTGCACTCCATCACAACCGCAGGTTCATCGCCTTCTGCAAGTTCAACAACTCGTTTTGCAAAATCTTCAGGCGATTCTCCAATCACCACTCTCAGCGTCTTCACACCTGGCACAGCCTTTTTTGCGAATGCTAATCGTCCCTCGTCGATGTCTGTGATGATCAATGGCTCGCAACCGGCGGCCCTGCAACAGATTGCCGTGATCAAACCAATTGGTCCAGCTCCGCAGACCATTACTGAGTCTCCTAGTCTAATGTCCGCCCTCTTGATGCCAGCAAGCGCGACGCTCAGTGGTTCCAGGAGTGCTCCATCCTCGTAACTTAGACTGTCTGGGAGTTTGTGACACCATACTGCAGGGTGGTTGACGTATCGTCTCAACAGTCCAGGAACAGGCGGTGTAGATAGGAATTGGACATTGGGACATCCGTTGTAGCGTCCAGTGAGGCATGGTTCGCAGGCATGGCAAGGGATGTTTGGCTCGATTGCGACACGGTCGCCAGGCTTGAGAGACGTGACGGATGGGTGGACAGCGAGGATTTGGCCGGCAGATTCATGGCCGAGGATATGGTTATCTCGAACGACCATGGTTGGGCCTATGCAACCAGCGTGCCAGAAATGAATATCTGAACTGTAGGGAGAGGATTAGCATTGTGAACGCTGCTCCACATGAGAGACGTACCCGCATATTCCAGTGCTCTTGATTCCTATTGTCACTTCACCTGGTTTGAGTGTACTGCCACTCGAGAGAGATTCGAGACTTGGCTCAGCTGGTGCAATCCATAGGTCGTGGGCTGGGTTTGTGTAAACTCCTATGTTTGCCTTGCTAGGCTTGACCTCTGTGATGGTAGTAGACATGTTCACTGGAGAAAAACAAGTCAGAAGGGGTCAAAAATGAAAGAGTAGTCGGTCAGGGTCAGGATGAAGAGGGGTGAGGTGAGTTTATAGTAGTATTTCTCAATTGAACCTCCACGATGGTGGAGCAACGAGCCCCACCATGTTCTTTGAGATCCTGGGACATGGTGATTGGTGGACTTCTGTCATACGTTGGGTCTTTTCGTTAGCTGTGATCGTAACAAAAGGACGATGCTTGAAATCGTGACGGGTTCGAATGGACGTTATTGAACCGAGTTTCGGAAGAAGATGACGCGAGCAGGAAAGCCTCTCAGCTGAGCAGCTCTACGACATTGTTCGAAGAATCTAATTGTTTCTCAAATATTTCCATTAGTGATTATTAAGTCTTCTAGATCCATAGATATGCGTACAAAACCTCCTAGCAATTCAAACAACCGGACACTCCTTATCATATCTTACAACCCACAAGCTGGAGGTTTCTGACGAACAACTTCCAGGTTCCACCGCCATCACCACTCCTGTTTGGCAAATCCATTGAGACCGTGCTAAGCACTCATGGGTCCTCCAAACAACGCGAATTTTACGTACTCGTTTGACATGTGGAAAGACACTTGCAAGGGAGCTCTTACTTACCCGGCGAGGTCTCGCATTTCTCGAGTAAACCCCTGAAAATACAGTGAATGCGAGAAGTGAGTTCCCCAAAAGAGCTCGCCATAGATTAATTCTTCACGTGTCTGAAAGACTCGCAAGGACAGACTCTGCAAATCTTGGTATGGTACAGCTCGATACTGCTCAATTGGAACCCCGGCTTCGCATCCGTTCCTTGCTCCGATCTCTAAACGACATCCGTTGAAACCAGCAGAGGGATCTCGCCCTGCCCTTATTGGCAGTGCTGGCCGCTGGATGCATCCTATTCAGTACCTGGCCCGTTCCTGGGACGGTACTATCCTAGGCACGACTCATCCAACTCACGATGGACGACATCTTCCTCGTCACACATCATCCTTGATAGGAAACTCATCTCGACCAAAATATGTCTGCTGGCGTAAATCATGACGCGAGCACAAAAGGGGTTGAGAGGATGTCCAATCTGGCTGAGCATCAATGTAGTGGGTATAACTTTGCCTAGCTGGTCCATCTTTGACCTTCGCGCCGTTCAAAACTATTTTCATTCCTTAGTATCATTCTTTTCGAGTCATGGCAGTCAAAATGCGATCGATTCTCTTTCTTAGTTTGGCCCTCACTACCTTTGCGGTTCCCCTTGAAGATGAGCACCTCCAACAACGCGGTACCGATGCAATCGTTCCTATCGTTACAATCCCTGACGGAACAATATTCGGCACCGGTGATGGGATCGTAGAGAGCTTCAAGGGAATACCTTTCGCAGAGCCTCCTGTTGGACCTCTTCGCCTTAAGCCACCACAACCATTGAAGCGTGGCTTCGGCACCTTCATTTCTCAGACTATTCCTGCATCATGCCCGCAGTTTTTCTCCCAAGTGGATAGAAGCAATCTTCCAAGTGATACCATCAGTTTGCTCTTGGATACACCATTCTTTCAGGCAGCGCAGAAATCGTCGGAAGATTGTCTCAATCTCAACGTACAGCGCCCCTCTGGCACCACTGGCCGCTCTAAACTGCCCGTCGTTGTCTGGTTCTTTGGAGGTAAGATAGCTCTGGTAGAAATAGCGCCACAAGCTTACTGATCGCCGCCATAGGCGGCTTCGAATTTGGCAGTACTCAGCTCTACGATGGAACAAGTATAATCACAAAGTCCATTGCTTTAGGACAGCAGGTCGTTTTCGTAGCCGTTAACTCTCGCATTTCTGGCTTCGGCTTTCTTGGTGGCGAGGAGCTCAAAGCTGATGGGAGCACGAACCTTGGCTTGAGAGACCAGAGGTATGAGTATGATTCCTCCAGTATCAAACATGCAACTAACCCCCTCCACTAGACTGGCATTGCAGTGGGTCCAAGACAATATTGCGGCTTTCGGAGGCGATCCCAAGAAAGTGACACTTTGGGGGGAATCTGCTGGATCAATCAGTGCCTTTGATCACACGATTATCAATGGTGGTGACAATACCTACAATGGCAATCCTCTTTTCAGAGGCGTCATCATGGACTCGGGTGCCATCATTCCTGCACTGGATGTCGATGACCCCAAGCCACAGCAGATCTATGATTCCGTTGTTGACGCCGCTTTCTGTCCAAGAGGTCCAAGGTCGCTCCAATGTCTCCGTCTTGTCCCTTATACTGTCTTCCTGAATGCTGTAAATTCTGTGCCAGGAATTTTCAGCTACCGTGCAGTGGATTTGGCGTATCTTCCTCGACCCGATTCTTCAGACAACTTCTTCCCAGTTTCTCCTGACACTGCGGTCTTGAACGGTAAATTCACCAAAGTACCCATTATCATTGGAGATCAAGAGGACGAAGGAACACTCTTTTCCCTCACTCAAACAAACATTACAACAACGAACAAGCTCATTGACTACGTTCACTCCTATTTTCCTATCTCCTCCCGTCAAGATATCGAGGACCTAGTTGCAACTTACCCAGACGACCCCAGAGAAGGATCACCATTCGGCACCGGTTTCGCAAACCAAGTCTACCCTCAATTCAAGAGACTTGCAGCTATCCTAGGCGACATCACCTTCACACTCAACAGACGTGCCTACCTGTCCATCGTTTCCTCTCAGGTCAACTCCTGGTCTTACCTCTCATCATACTTCTCTGGCACACCCATCCTCGGGACATTCCACGCTTCAGATGTTCTGCAAGCTTTCTTCGATCTGCCATCTGAAGCCGTCGCTGCAAATATCGAAAATTACTACATTGCTTTCATCAATCACCTTGATCCGAATAAGGCTCCCAATTTGCTTACCTGGCCTCAATACGATACCACCCAGAGGCTGTTGATGAATTTCAGAGAATCAACATTGTTGGCTGTTGATCTTATCATTCCGGACACGTTCCGTGAGGCAAGCTTCGAGGCGTTGCTGGCGAAAATGCCGAAGTTGAAGATCTAGTGGTTGAGCGGTAGTTGAGAACAAGAGTGGTATCTATATACTGGTAATCTGTTAGAAATAGAGATAATTCATTTGGTTGATCGGAATGCCTTGAGTACAAAGTACTGTTCGTGATGGTACTACTCTCTTTAATAGGCACCCCAAGTCTTCTTGGGCCTACTATTTCATACTTTACTAGCCTTGCGGTGTCAGAACTTATAGTATAATTTTATTTATTGGCGAGTTGTCGGATCCAACCAACGAGTGAAACTTCCTATGTGGGTTGGACCAGTCAGTACTGAAGCCTTGACATTTGCCGACGTCGCCATCAGAACTGCGTTTCCATGCCAAAGCTAGTTGCTTGACTATTCCTGAGGTTCTCAATGTAGGTGTGTTATTGGTCGTCGGATTCGGCAATACTTATATGGTGTACAACTACGCTGTAAGAGATATTATTAGTATTGCTTAAGGGAAGAATGGACTACCTTCAATTGTCCAATCGAGATATTAAAGAAGTAGCTCGGAAATTCCGTGCCCCATGTTTTACGAACTTGGACTTGATCAATTGATGGGACGAAGAGATTGTTAATAGATGTGTCTTTCAACTTACTATGGGTTTCTTATCGAACAAATGAGATGATGATTTCAATTGAGTTTATACGGTGTCGTTCAGAAGGCTTTCCGGGGGCGCAAGTAGTGATGTCCGTGGAGAGCTTCCGTGGATCCAGCCTTGTCCGTTGCCGTGCTTGAAACAACGAGTGTCGCTTAGGATAGTAAATAATTGTGATCATTTCCAAAATTGCGACGTTCAAATATATAAAGGCTACTCCAATCTCAAAAACGGTTCCGCCAAGCTAAGGACTTGAATTCAATTATCACTTCACCAAGAACCCTAGCCATAATGCGAACCTTGCATTTCCTCAGCCTCCTCGCAACCACCACACTCGTCTCAGCAGAATGTACCCGCGACTCCCTCATCGCAGCCCGCGATGATTTCTTCAAATCCTCTTCCACCAGATCCCCCAAAACAGCAGCAGACGCCAAGATAAGCTTCAACAACAAAATAACTCCCCTAGCTCAAACGCCCTACCCAAAACTATCTGGCTTCACACAATTCCTCGTCCAAGCCGTCGACACTGAGATATGCGAGATAGCAACCTTCCGCATCTCTCCAACCCAGCTCCTCAGTACCCGGCTCAAACTCGATACCACAGGAACGATATCCGAAATCGAGTTCCTCCAAGCAATATCTGGCGACCAATTCTTCCGACCCACGGGATTCCCAGCAAAAGAACCAGCGATGTTTAATACACCACAAGTAGCCGGTCCACCTCCCACCGTTCCCTTTTCCTGGACAGAGAAGGGCTACCCAGGCGTCCCAGACAAAGACGTAAACAAAGCAACTTGCAAGACCGGCGCTGGACCATCTCGAAAACTTACGAGGAAGGAGTTGATCTACGTTTCCTCAACCTACGCCGACGGATTAAAAGGTGAACCGTGGGCCTCCTGTGTAATCGGCGGTTTGTCCTGTCCCCGAAACGAGAACGGCGTCACGACAACGAATAACTGCGCTGTTGGAACGGGGATGTTTGGATTTGCGGTTAAGGGGAGACGATGGGTCGCCGACACAGAAACGGGTGTTGTACTGGGGAACTTCTACTTTGATTACACCGGTATGGCTGCGTTGGCAACAAATAATCTGTACTTGCATGAATATTTCAAGGTGGATGCTGGAAAGTTGGCGTACATCTTTGCTCCGATGAAGAATATACCAAAGGCACAGGCAGCGGCGCAGGTATTTTAGGTCATCTCTAGGATGTGAATGTCATGTGAAGGAAGGAATAACCTTGATAATTAGAACATTGTGCCAGATATTTGCCATGATTGACGTACGAGTTCTTCTATTTGTTCAGGTCCAAGCCTTCTCAAAGCTACGTAGCCTTGAGCACGAACTATCTGGCCCGAACAAGATATTGGAAAATTTCTGGCAATGTTTCTTTTCAAATTTCCGAGAATTTATCGATATTGATCGCGAGCTGAGAGTGCTGTATTGGACTTAGCTTCTTGAGAGTGGATACGAATGATTGAATTAGCTGTGGAAGGGTAAAAGGGTTAGAAACGGCAAATAACCGACGTTATCAGCGTTGTCAATGTCTAACTATGTGTTGGTGTTAGAAAGAATTCGTATTCTGCTATAGTGTTGGAAACTATTTTAGACATCTTGTTCTTGGGCGACTGCGAATGGGGTTTCTCAGCGGCCTTCGAGTCCATTTGTTTTTGTCTTTTCAATGCTTCTTTCTTTTCGTCAATCTCGTGCTCACAATTAGGCGTAGTGTTGACAATTTCTTTTTTGCTCCCAACGTGGTTCGAACACCTCTCAACACCAATAACATAATTTTGCTTACCTCACTCATCTTATCCTCCATCAAACAACTTTATCACCAATGATCTGTGAACTAGGCACACTCCCTTTAAAACTCTCTCTCTCCTCTAACCCTCTCCAATACCTCTCCAACCTCGGCCATTCCTTCTCCAAATCCAACTCCCCAAATCTACACTTCAAATACCCCAAACAAGCACCAACAGCCACATCCGCAACTCCAAAGACATTGTCAATCAAAAATTCTTTATTCCCGAACCACCCATCCAACGCCTTCAAGCCTCCCTCAATCTTTCGCCTCTGCCTGGCAATCCACTCTACACTAGGCCTCTCCCTCTGTCTCTCAAAAAACAAAAGAACAACAGCGTCGCATACCCCATCCGCGACGACTTGGACTTGCTTCACAAATAATTCTGTCTCCTTATCCTTTGGAAACAGAGGTGGGGTTGGAAAACGGAATTCAAGCCATTCGAGGATGAGGTGAGATTCGTAGATTGGGGCCCCAGCGTCTGGGATCAGAACCGGAAGTTTCTCAAGGGGATTATAGTCTTTTGTCTTGGTTGTGCTGTTCCAGGGGACTTCGGTTTGGAGGGTAAAGGGTATACCCTTTTCCGCGAGGGCGATGCGGATTTTGCGGGCGTATGGCGAACTTTGCAAAAGTTAGCTAGTGGGTTTGGGATGGGAGATAGGATGGAATGGGAGAGTGCATAAGAGCATGGCATTTCCGTGCTGTTTTGAAGTTTCTGTGACATTGTTGACCGAACTGAGGTTGACGAGATTTCTGGACAGTCTTGCTTCAGACATCACCAGGACTCGCATATCCCTTATTCGACTTCCTCACTCTCATTCCATATCTGAATATCTCGAAAATCTCAACCTCTTATGCACCTCTCTCTTTATCTTCCATCAATAAGTACTTACGGTGTCGCCGATATCAATGTTAGAACCATTGTTGTTGATGAGAAAATAATGGTCGGTTTTAATTTCATCAAGGTAGATCTAGTAAGCACCTACGTTAATTCGATTGAGTAAGTCAAAGGCAACGCTTTTGGTATTTGTGCATTGTTCCCATTTGCCCGGAGGCCGATGATGTCAGATGGATGGGACAATGCAATGGTCTAGAACCATCGAAAATGAGCCACACAGATTAGAGCATATGGCAAGGATAAATTCTACGCGACTGTAGTCGACGAACGTCTTTGAGAGGTGGTAAAAATCCTGGCAAATCATTTTGAGAATTTGTTAGGAATTTGTCACCTGCTTTATCGAATTGAGCATCATATGCTAACCTGCACCCACTGTGAAGTGGAGATTTCTCCTCACCTGTACGGTATGATGTTCGTGCTAACCATGCATGCTTTTTCTCCAGGAGCAACTCATTCCTTATTTAACATCCACTTCCTTCTCAGCCAACTTCTTCAACGCCTCTCCGTCCACTCTCAGCCCAACCCACTCATCCCTCGTCACAGCACCAAGACTCCGATAGAAAGTCAAAGCGTTCGTGTTCCAATCAAGACAAGCCCATTCCAGCCTCGCTCCGCCAATTCTCACAACTTCTTTTGCCAATTCTCTTAGTAAAAGAGTTGCATACCCTCGCCGTCTATATGCAGGTCTTATAAACAAATCCTCAAGGTAAATACCAGGTGCCGCGCGCCAGGTACTATAGTTGTGGAAGAACAATGCCATGCCAGCTATTCCTCCCTCTGGTGCAGTGAGAATGAAGGTCTTTGCGTATCCGGCTGCTTGTGTGGGTTGTCCATGCGCCGAAGCCTGTAAGGGCGCATCCGGTGGTGGCTTCGTGTTATGGGCATGTGTTTCTGAAGTGGAATGCTTCTCCTCGTTGTGGTGACGGTGTGGTGACGGAGCGAAGGAGAGGGTGAGTGAAAGCGAGGCTTCGGTTGCGAGGACAGAATCCGCAGCATTCTCAAAGACGGCCAGTTCATGGATCATAGCCAGGATTTCTGGGACATCTTGAAAGTGATAGTCAGTGTGTATGCAATTTTGCAAGACGGGGAGGATTGAAATTACCTTCGCGTGTGGCCAGACGAATTGTAGGTGCTTGAGACATGGTTGCAGTTGCTGAGCGAAGAATTGATTGAGTAAAAGGGTTCAATGGTATTTGTATTGTTTGTATGGAACAGAGGTTTTACAGCATTATAAATATTGACGCGCCCTTCAACAGACGATGATGTTGTAGGGCGGGATGTTGACTCCACAAAATTTGGACCCTGACGACGTCTGATTGGGCTGGATTACGGTATTTCGTCCGGTGAGTTCAAATTGACAAACAAGGCGGAGAAATTCCAATTGTTGCTGCTAAACAACCAAAAGGGCGGGAATCTTTCGAATATCGAAAATCGTGGAGTGTTCTGACATGCCGAGTCCCGAATAGTGGTTGTAGTATATCAAAGGCTTTCATACAAGTGCGGCCTCCTTTTGTGGCGTTCGCCTATCATTCTTCCGGAGTGGTTTAAGTTCCAGATCTTTGCGGTTCTTCTTGTTTTCAGCAACCGGCTGAGCCAAACCCTCAAATAATGGAGCTAGTTCCTCGATGGACTGGGGATTGACCACAGTCTCTGGCCCGTATCCCCACGTAACGTTCCATTTACTATCTGTGTCGTCCCTGGTGAGCTTGGGGCAGGCCTCAAATATCCTCTGCCACAGCCGTTGCATGAATCTGGGCGTGATTTGGTGGCCTGCTACCCTGCCCTTTGAGTGTTTGTCCAGAGGCCGACCTAGTGAAAGTTCATCTTTGAGAAGATCTTCTTTGGCCTCCTCCACGGCATCCGTATTCTCTAGCCAAGTGTTTTCGGTTCCTTCATTCGATGATATTGTATTTTGTCCTGGGTCCAAGTGTGCCAGCTTTTCAAGATCATAACTTGTCAACAAGTCTGGCTTTGCAGCAATCCTTTTCCGACGGGGCTTAGGTCCTTCTCCCCCGATATTACCATGCACAAGTCCATGCAGTCTATTCCAGTCCTCCTCGTTGAGAGGCGGGTGAAGCTTGTCCAGAAGGTTTGCATAGGCCCTATGGACCATGTTCTTCACTCTGAGACGCGGCATCATTCGGTCCCATGTGTTTTTGGTGGGCATTTTGAAATCTGCACGTTTGAGCTCTACACCCCTCATTGCTGGTGGATGTGCCTTGACCTGGGATGTTGCCAGGGCTTTGAGCTTTGAGTATTCAGGAGCTATGCTGTAGACGACGGTGTCACCCTGAACCAGCGGAGGATGCTGGAAGACCTTGTCAACACGCACGGTGTCGATGGTCCACTCTGATTTCGTAGGCCCTTGTTTGTTTTTAATCTCCTTGGTTAGAAGTTCTGAGTCGTCCACAGGGTCTGCACATAGCAATGGAGCCAAAAGATCACGACGGTATGGGCCCGTACGGCCATAGGCCAGTCGAAGTATTTTGTCCAATTGTACCAGCTCGCCGTTGTTGGCAGCTTGTAGTTGTCTCAGGGCTTTGTATGCCTTCTTGAAGTCGGTCGCGAGTAGATGTTTTGTCTCTGGATGGACATGTGGATACGTGCTGGCTGGAACAGCTTTGAGTTTCTTGAGTCTTGCCTTGTTATTCCTCGTTCGACGCTCGAATCTGGAGAGAATTTGCTGCTTGATCCTAGTACGGGCGAGAGAGTCGGGAAGGTAGGAGCATTCTCGTAGGAGAGCGCGAACGAGACGTCGACTGTCATTCTCATTCTCAACATCACTTTCAGTCGGCGGAATGGCCGTGTTGAATGCGCGTGTTGGTGTAGCCCTTTGTCTTGCTTGGAAGCCTCTCTGGGCTGCCCTGATAGAGCCCGAGCACTTTGTGAGAGCTGCCATTGCGGGAAGATTGGATCAAGACAGGAGTCGTATAAGAAAAGTGACTTTGGTTACCCAATCGGGCCTACCAAATAGTCCGTGCAGATACGCGTCGATTCAACTCCTCTTCACGCTGAAGCGCGAAACTCGACGAGAAGCCCAACACCGCATGCGACGACACCACCACCCAATTTACACAGTTCCCACCATTGCTAATCCCGACATCTGAATGCCCTCACCCCTCCGCGCTCAACACATATGACCCTAAACGAGCAAACCTGTGCTTCAACGACGAAATAGCATTCCCTCCACCCACACTGGCATGCAAACTCCCCACGGCCTGCCAATGTCTTCCTTCGACGGCCGCCCGAATACGTCCTTCACCTCGTCGCAAGGCGGCTACGGCCAGCCCGTCATGTACGCCCAGGCCCAGCAGAGCTTCACAAGCCACCGTAGTTTCTCAGATCTCAACGGACATGCTGCGCAAACCAGTATGAGCGCTCCCCAGATATACACTGTATGTGATGGCCCATTGCTCAAAAAGCTACACAAAATTTGCTAACCATGTTTCCCAAATTCAGGCCGTCTACTCTGGCGTTTCAGTCTACGAAATGGAAGTCAATGGCGTCGCAGTCATGCGCAGAAGATCAGATTCATGGCTCAACGCAACTCAGATCCTCAAAGTCGCCGGTGTTGACAAGGGAAAACGGACGAAAGTTCTGGAAAAAGAAATCCTCACAGGCGAACACGAGAAGGTTCAGGGTGGATATGGCAAATATCAAGGCACGTGGATCAACTACCGAAGAGGGCGGGAGTTCTGCCGTCAATATGGTGTCGAGGAGATCCTAAGACCTTTACTGGACTATGACATGAGCAGCGACGGCAGTGGTCAGCCAGGCCAAGGTGTTGATACGCCCACCAAGGAGCAGGCAATGGCCGCGAACAGAAAGCGGTTCTACACGCAGAATCTTGATGGCCGACAGAATCAGTCCTCTGCTTCCGGAACTTTTTTCTCCAATATTTCCTCCACTGCTTCTAATGCGCTCGCGGCTATGAACAAGGCCGCTCGTTTGAATTCGCCAGCACCGCGTCCAACTAGTGCAGCGCAAAGAAGGGCCGCAAATATGCAACAGCCACGGTCATCGCAATCGAATCTAGGAAGTCAAGAGTCATTCCGTAGCGTGCCTGGTCTGTCTTCAGAGCGTAGCTTTGGCGCTGCTTCGGACTCTGCCTATGCCACGCAGAGCGGATATCCAGAAGGACCCTCAGATAGCCAGGAACCGCCCAGAAAACGAATCAAAGCCGGCAGTCCTAGCGAGTCATTTTCACATTCTCAGCCAAATGGCGCAGAAATCTCAATGCGAGAAGGAACCCCTACAGAACCAAGCGAATCATTTCTATATCACCAACCAGCTCACTCGCTTTCAGATGGCGAGGTCCACCGCACAGCGCTACCTCCGTTGCCACATCCAGGCGATAAACATACCGAGGAGAAGCAGGCCCTTATCTTGGACATGTTCCACGATCTCACCCGCACCGACTACACAAATCATCCTGCCATCTCTCAACTTTCTGGCATCGACTTGGACCTCCCACTCGACCAATCTTGCAATACCGCTCTGCATTGGGCCGCCACGCTTGCACGAGTATCTCTGATGCGCCTACTAATATCGAGAGGTGCCAGCATCTATCGTGGTAACATTGCAGGCGAGACCCCCCTAATGGCCGCAGTCATGGTGAACAACAACTTGGACTACAGCTGCTTTCCCGAACTGCTCGAAATCCTTGCTCCACTTATCGAAGTGTGTGATGCCAAAGGCCGAACCATTTTACATCACATCGCCGTGGCTTGTGGTATCAAAGGCCGTGCTTCATCATCAAAGTACTACCTCGAGTGTCTTCTAGAATTCTTGGTACGAAGCAACACGTCCCCATTGACGTCCTCGCAACAAGATTCTGGAGGCATGCCAAAAACAATTGGCCTCATGCGCTTCATGAGCGAGATGGTGAATGCACGTGATATTAATGGCAATACGGCATTGAATCTTGTCGCGCGAATTGGCAATCGAAGCATCATTCAACAGTTGCTGGAAGTGCAAGCCGATCCCACGATACCGAACTACAAAGGTCTGACGGCCGCGGCATTTCTTGGAGAAGCCGATGGCCTGAGTCGATCTGATAGTCAGGCAATAGAAAGTCCAGGGAAACGCGCAACGACAAAAATCTTGGAGCTTAGCAATGAGATCGTTCCTGGTATGTTAACACAGGCCCATCCCATCCATCTAAGTTCAAATGCTAATTACGAAACAGCTCTCTCCGCATCCCTGGGAGAAACTCATAACCAATTCAATGCCGAGCTTCGAGTAATACAAGATCGTATCGATGCACATACAGCTCAAGTCCGCGACCTGTCAACAACACAGAAGAACCTCTCAGAACAGCTAGAAGGTATACAGTCACGCCTTCGCGCACGCCAGGAACGAAAACAAAAGGTCCAGAATTTACGTCGAGCAGTTAAGGAAATGCGTGATCGACGGAAATCACCACCAACCTTGGAAGGTCTGAAATTGGGCGACGCAGACAAGGAATTTTCGGCGCCTTCCTCGTTACAAGATGGGAATATACCGCAACATCAACAAGTCGGAGAGGCGGAGAAGAGGCAATTACAATCGAGATTGTCGGCTTATAACTCATTGAATGCGAGATTACAGGCACACTTGACGTCTCTAAGAGCAAGAGATGGGGAACTGGAAGCAAAATATCGGAGAGTCATTGCATTATGTACGGGGACGAAAGAAGAGCATGTGGATACTGTGCTGACACAGTTGGTACTCGCTGTTGAAAGTGAGGGCGATCCTGGGCAAGGGGCCGGTGGGCAGGATGTTGGGAGAGTGAGGGAGTTTCTGAGAAGGGTGGAGATGGTAGTGTAGTACGTGAATTGCATTCAGTAGGAGTGCTTCGTTTTATGATCTTATGAGTGTTACTGCTTATCCTGTAACAATAGTAGGTGGGCGACCTGTCTGAATACAAGCTTCTTGGCTTTCGACCAAGCATTCTAATTATGTATGTTCCAGAACGACATCTAGCAAACTCTTCTCAAATGTCTGCCACTTTCCCCATCCCTCATTACTAATGTCTAAGCCATACCCCAAGTATACGTCTCGCCTTCCACGGTTGTATCAGACACGGTCACAAAAGCGTGTTGTGTTTACGTAGCCAAAGTCGCATCAACACCAAAGAACTTTCGCATCTTGAATCCCTCATATTCATCAGCTTGGTCATCCTGGGTAATCTTCGAAGGCCTCCCCCCCCCCAACTCCCCCACCCCTCAATGCGATGTTACAGTGCTCCGAGGTCTGGTATAATCACTCGCATAGCATACTTGTTCAACAAAGAACGAACAAACCAGAAATCTTGTTGCACTGATCAATATCAAGCTATTTGCTATTTGCTATTTGCGCATACTAGAAGTCGTTTTTCGAAGAGCAATGATGGACCTTGCATGATTATCTACAGGCCAATAGCCCGACACTAGCATTATCAGTCGAACGAATCACGCCGGGGTCCCATCCCAACTTATATCAAAAGCACTTTGTAGATTTGCATGCAACGAGTCGAGTCGAGAGCTTCCGGACTTCTAGACAGGTTTTGGTCACAAACGGACAGAATGGAGTGACATGTTGAAAAGCATCAATGGTTACCGTACGACACAGAAGCTCTGGAAACATTAATATTGATGTAGCTGTTATGTGTAAATGTAATGCTAGAAAACCCAATGACTCCAAATATATGCGAGAACACAATATACCTGATGACTCTCTTCAAAGAGTGTCGATTTTGCCGAGCAACCACTCAAGATGCCTATATGCAACCAATGGTTGATACTCAGGTCCCTATAGGCACGCGTCAGTCTCCGGAAATCGATCAGATTGACGGGAGGAGACAACTTACCATATGTCCGCTCTTGTAGGTCTCAGCCCACATCAGGCCACGCTCATAATGCTGGATGCCCATCTGTCCCTGGCTAGGGATATTGATCGGAGTCACCGGTGGACTTTGAAAGCCAAGTGCGCCACCCCACGTCATGTTTTGAATCGAAAGAAGAGTTCCGTTTGTGATGATGATCATATCGTAGTCTCCATTGGCAACAAGCACGCGGTTGGTGGCGGCAATGACTTGTGGAAGCACCTTTTGGATGGAATCCAGAGAGAAGTCACCCTCATGTTCGGGTCCACCACTGCCACCGGTAAAGACAGCACCGTTCGAGCACTCACTCCATTGCGAGTTGGAGGGTGCATGCAAAGCCTTCTTGACGTCTGCTCGGTTGAAGTAGGGCGAGTTTCCGCTTAGCTGATCGGTGGGCGTCGGGCATGTCTGGTTGACTTCGTAGATATTGAAACATGGGTTGACTTGAGTGGCCTGGTTGTTGATCATATCAAAGACATCGCAATTTGAGCTGGGTCCAGTCAAGACTGGCTGTTGTCCTGGTGGAGGAAATTGCAGATATTGGGATATGAAGTCCTCGTAGCCGCACGACTGGTGTAAGGACTCGATCTGCGACATGAAGCTGCTATCGAAGTTGAAGAATTCTTGATTGGCTTGAACAAAGGGGACGGCGGGGACTTGTTCTTGGACGTAGTCAAATTGTCCAATACAAGGATCGTAGACGAGTGCGCCTGTATAAATAGCGTAAGCAAAGCCAATGAAGTGGACGAGCGTGTCTCAATACCTCCCAAGTCGAACAGTGCAGTGTTCTTCTTGTTCAAAATAGCAGCTGAAATGTATGGGACGTATCGGCCAGCATAACTTTCACCTGAGAATTGTTTTAGTCCCTTCGATCAGTCTGAATAACGAGTGATATACTCACCTGTCACGTAGATCTTGAAATTTTTGATTCCGAAAGTGTTTTCAAAATTCTCGAGGAATCCAACGAAGTCGTTCGCAATTGCTTCTTCCGATTGAGCTGTTGGCGTGCCTACTGTATAACCAGTACCAACGGGCTGCTCGACCCTTTGATCCAAAGTTGGTTAGATTGAGTCGAGAATTCATTTCTTAAGTCGTGAAGACATACCATAGCATATTCGTCAAGTTGACCCTGTGACAAATCCGTTAGATCATGCTTAACCTCATCTCTTGGCGAGTGAAGACATACCATGAGTTCTGATTGATATAAGGTGCCGCTGAACCTTCTGTCCACAAGAATCTTCCATTCTCCTGGAAGAAACCTTCCAATGAACTGCAGCCAGGTCCTCCGTTCAACCAGATAGTGATCTCGTCGACGGGTGCGCCGATAGTAGGCTGGAATACAAAGAAAAGCTCCCTCGATTTGACGCCGGCCTTGATGGGAATCTCTCCCGCATACATCTCACCAACATCGAAAGGAACATCGGGAAGGCTCTTCACCTGAAAAGCTAGTGATGAATTAGATACGGAAGTCTTTTGTCGCAAGGACCTGATATATTTACCAGACGTGTTGGAGTTGAGAAATCGAAAATTCGACGTTTGTCTGGTCTCCAGGACTGGAGAGCCGGAGGCGGTATGAAATACTAGGGCACTGCCAGCAAAAAAAGAAGTCACAGCATTTTGGAAAAACATGGTGAATGAAAGAATAGCAAAACTTGACTTCTACTTGAGATCTAGAAGGCCATCCATCGTGAAATATATCTTATTCCTCTGGAGCTAGATCTTCAGCACCGAATCATGCCTATTCTAGAGCCATGCTACGCACCGCCAGATGGGATCCAATGCCTTCCAGACTAGGGAAGATGAGAAGGAAGAAAAGGTGACATCAAAGATACCATTCGTGGATACGAAATCACAATCCAAACAAGAAGGTCAACGAAATAAGGTCCTTCGGAATCTTGCCTAGTCCAGCTCTGAATTTCCGGGGTCATGGTTTGAAAGGCCCGAGAAGATCTCCAGGTTGCCAGACTAGGTTAGTAAGCCGTCATCTCCTAGGAGTCGCATTGGTGGAAATCTCCTGGAACCAATGGGCATCAAGTACAGCTCCCGTCACGAAACACGAGAGCCGCTTGCGAAATGGCGAGAGACACCTTCCAGAAACCTTCTACCAGTATCAGCTCAGATACCTAGCAGTCTTCCATCGTCTTATCGCGGCAGAGGATCAGCGCCAAAAAGCTTCGGTGTTTTGTTGGCTGTACCTGGTTCATCCTGCCCAATGATCTTGTCCGCATGACTTGTTCCTTGATCAGCCCTGGTAGCATCTAGCAGGCTTGCAGTTTGTCGTTTTGTTGAACCTAGCAATCATCCCACGGCATTAACCAGGAAATGGCCGATATCAGTAGGGAACACGCGCTGTGTGCTGTCATGGCGCAACGGCGATGCCGCGCATCGTACTGGCCTGATGTTTGGTCGGATTTGTACAACAAGAGGTCATAATATTTTGATGAAGGAGGAATAGGTGATGAAAAAGTCGCGGCAAGAACATACATATGAACAAAAATTGCCACGTGAATAAGTGGGCCGATTTCGGATCGTTGCTCCATCCCCAACGTCAACGTTCAAAGACGTAGAAGCGGCGCAAAAGAAAGTTTTAAATTAGCAAGCATGATGATGCTACGAGCATTAGAAAGGAAACATCAAAAGGTGAGGAGTCTCATTTAGGGTAGAGTGCGCTCTGGAAAGAGAAAATTGGCAAAAAGTAACTCAAATGATATGGCCGACAGCGCTCCTACTCGAACGCCCTTGGTCTTATTCTGAGAACGCCGTGCAGTAGATATCTGACCATATCGAATTAATGGGAACAGCAGTCCAACCAATATTCTTATAACACTAACAATTTTGCTTGGCAGTTAGTAATGCTCACTGGAATCTTTAGTAGCAGTGCAAATTCATCTCATTTCGAATTCTTGTATTCTTGTTCTTCACAATGTCAATCAACACTGACAAATACAAACTACAGGTCAATGATAGCAGCTCATCATTAAATAAGGAAACACGCACTCAGCACGATATTGCTGCATTCCCATAAATGAATGAAACTGCAATTACTGTTTAGATTTAGAAAAGGCATTGTAATTATGGCAAAGGGAACCCCACATGTAAACATTCTATGTTGAGATTCCATACCAATAACCATACATCCCCCATCCATCATAATTCCTCCCACACACACGTACTCGTATCTCCTCCTCATACCATTTACTCCAACCATCATGGGAGCGATCCTTGCTATACCACCTTGTGTAGTTCTCGAAACATCCGTCCACTCTTCTCCTTGTTGTTGAACATGATTTTCCTGATCTTGGGGCATTTCCACAGCTTTACCGACAACTCCTTGATACATTATTTAAGTCTCCTCACCCCTTCCGGATTCCCAAGTTCGTCATACTGCGTGTCACTCACAGAGCCCGTCGTGTATGTGACGTGAAACTCCACTCGCTCAAGCTTCGGTGCGCTGAGAAGATGTTCATTCATGAACTGTACCGCTGCAGTGCATTTCCAACTCTCTTCGTTGACTGTGATTTTTATATTGCATGACCGGATATAGGGTTTGAGATCTTTCCAAGGCAGCCTATTCCTGCGCTTCCAACCTGTTGAAGTCCCGTAGCGCCGATTCCCATGAGTTGTATTGGGAAAAATTACGACCAAAGGGTCCGAGTTTTTGAGGACGGCTTCCAGAAACTTGCGATAAGAGGGCAGCCCGAGATGTTTCTTGACGTTCAATACCTCCCCGATCATTTCCCATGAGACTTTGCCGAGTTTTCCATTTGCTTTTTGGAGGGCAATTTTGTCGCTGTCGTCTTCCGAGGTAAGCTGTAGGAGGGCATCACTAATGGAAGAGATTGCTTTGACAGAAGACGTTGGCTTTGATTGCCGTTTGGTTTGAGGGACTGGGATTTTGCTACCAGTTGGACTTTTGCTTGAAGCTCTTTTCACCGACTTGTCTTTCGCAAGCTTTAAAATTTTTGATGTTTGATCTGGAGTGTGTATTCGCTTGGTGGAGGTAGGCGTTTGAGGCAGTCTTGCTGTGGTTGATTGCTGTGGCTTTTGCGGTGTACTTGTCTGCTTGCTTGCTACGCTTGTATTCGTGTCTGGGATGATTTGGGCGACTGGGGCATCAACAGGGCGATCGTGCCTTCTCGCGTATTCTCGATATTCGCGGTCTCGCTTTTCTTTGTGCTTCTCCCACATCCTATAACAATTGTCATCGCCGACCTCAGGCATTTAGGTGTGTAGATGGGAGATTGATAAGGCGTAGAAATGGTGATGGTACCAGCGCAAAAGTGATGAATGAAAGAGTCGAAGTGAAGAAATGAAAACAACACCAACGCGAACACGAACCGAACACGCGAGAATCTTTTGGTTACCCTGGTGAGTCCTTCGTCAGCAATTTTTTTCTGTAGACAAACCTGAGAGATTCAACACCCAAGAATTTCAAACTGCTGGGATTAATGAAAGTAGCCACTTCAGAATTCGGAGCATACTAGGAATTCTGAGGAAACTCTTACCGTGAATATCAAAGAACGATCACTATCTTCAAGTGCTTGAATATCTCCGAAGGCATCCTAAAGTCCGTCGACACTCGCACTACACGTCCCTATTAAGATGAACGTGAGAACAGCGCGGTACAAACATAACATTAGGTACTGTCTTCGAATTGATATGCGATCCTTCACACTCAAGCCCGAATTCTCAAAGAATCCGGAAAACAAATAGTGCTCTCTGGTAATGAGTACACTCAATTGCGAAAGCTGTTTCTATGGTCTTTGGTTAGAAGGAGCTTACACTAACGATGAGTCTGGAATCAGACAACGATGTCTTTATTGTTCACATTTTGATTGCTAACCGACCAACTACCTGAGCCAGGTCCTGAATTCGCAGCCATTTCAAGCTTGAAGAGTATTCCAAGTTTTCTTATCAACGACAATTTACTCCAATGATCCCAGACGTCAGAAGTTTTGACGCGAACAAATCCGCAGGATCTATCTTCGCCGGGATTTCAGTCTCACCGTTATGCTGTCAACAGGCGTCTCGTTTTCTGCACAGCTTTTGGATTCAATATGTCTTGTTTTTAAAGGGTTCGTGGTAGCATAAGGTTTGACCTAAAATTGAAAGTTACTACAAGTTAAGAGTTCTGGTAGGCTGCTTACCATCGACACGCACGTCCACTACAAGCAGGTGTAATGTGCTGGAAGCAGTGACGAGCTAATTCCGGATATAGACATGCACAACAGCAGCGAACGGCCAATTGTTCCATGCACCTAACGTCAGCAACCACGGGAGTACATGAGGGCCAATCAGCCGCAACTCGTCACGTTGACTAGTCAGCCATTGCTTCTCAAACCAGAACCAGAACTTGGGCGCATAGATCTCGAGAGCAGACCCAGGACCAGATGATCCAAGAGCGGAGCAATTCCATGGACCCTGATTACTGTTCAACAACCCAGCATGTGGCCTCGATTCTGGACTAAAATAGCGGAAGCACCGGACTATAGGGCAGCAGGTCAACCAAGTTCTTGGGTCAGATCCTTTGGTGCGAACAAGATAACTAACCGACACGGGGCAGTTTGAGATCAGTACGTCGTTGCGGAAATACTGACCGGGAATAGTTCAAAAAAGGGAGCCTTGATTGAGTTGAATTCCATCGAAATCGCATCCTAACTGGCCTGGAAATTTCCTCAATTGTAGATTGATGTCGAGCATATGGAGGGAAGACCATCGCAACTCGGACAGACTTAAATAATAGAACTGCTTAGGATTAGACTACTCCAAGTTTGTTTGGTAGACGTGTACTAACATCGCTGACGTCCAGTCGTTGCTGTTAAAGATACCCCAGTGCATCGCAGTCGGCGGGGTAATTTGTGGGGTAGTGCGCAGTATTAGCGCATGAGCTTCTACCTGCTAGGGGCCATTTCCCAGATAAACCCGATTATTTCTCAGTGACAAGCCTTCGGATTCGTGGGTTTGTGATCTCGAATGCTGATCTTCTTCAAATCAACCATGATTTTCCTTTGGCCCGGAACCCCTCATACGGGGACCACAGAATCCAAAGGTAGGCCAACAATCGGATGATAGCTGAGTGGATCCAGACGGTTTCCGTATGCGCGACAAAAGCTAAGCTCTTGAGCGCTATATCAGACGTCGATCTGCTGTCTCTTGAGGGCATTCAAGTACTTCAATCTCTCTTCCCACTTTCATCCAAAACATAACACCCTCTTTCAATCCATTTCGACCTAAAGAAACATAACACCGCAAATATGGGCTCCATCGAAGAACCAATTGTTGAATTGGACGTGCTCCTTGTCGGAGCCGGGTTTGGATCCTTTACTTTGATGAATCGGTAAGCAGGTCCACTCCATTGCAACAGCTCAACACCGTGCTAATGTATACGAGGCTCCGAAAGCAAGGGTTGAATGTCAAGATATTCGAGAAAGGCTCCGCTAGTGGTGGTATCTGGTACTGGAATTGTTACCCGGGCGCCCGCGTCGACAGCGATACTCCAATCTATCAGCTTTTTGATAAGGAACTTTGGGAGGACTTCACCTTCAAGGAGCGATATGCCGGCGGCCCTGAATTGAGAAGATATTTCGAATACATCGAACAAAAGTGGGACCTGAAGAAGGACATCACATACAACAAGCACGTTGATGGTGCGACTTTCGACGAAAAGACGCACAAGTGGTTGGTCGACTGCTCGGATGGTAGTCAAATCCTGTGCAAATGGTTCATCCCATGCATCGGATTTGCGTCAAGAAAATTCACACCTCCATTCAGAGGTCTTTCGGATTTCAAAGGTGAAGTGTATCACACCGCCGTCTGGCCACAGCATGGTGTGAGCTTCAAGGGCAAGAGGGTCGCACAGGTGGGAACAGGAGCTTCAGGGATCCAATGCATCCAAGAAATCGGACCCAAAGCGAAACACCTGACCATCTACCAGCGAACACCAAACATGTGCCTTCCCATGAATCAGCGCAAGCTCGATCCCAAGGAAGAAGAGGAGAAGAAAAAGAATGGAACATACGAAAAGAACTTTGCCAAGACGTACACGACATTTGCTGGTTTCCTGTATGACTTCCTCGAGAAGAACACCTTTGATGATACGCCGGAAGAGCGTGAGAAGTTGTACCACAACTTGATGGTCGAAGAGGGTGGTTTCAGATTCTGGCTCAACACCTACAAGGACATGCTATTCGACCAAGAAGCCAACAACGAGGCGTACGAGTTCTGGAAGAAAACAGTACGCAAGCGAATCCCTGACTCAAAGAAAGCAGAGTTGTTGGCTCCTACCAAAGCCCCTCACCCATGGGGTACCAAGAGACCATCTTTGGAGCAGAATTTCTACGAGGTGGTGTCGATGGACCATGTTGATATCATTGACGTGAATCAAGATAAAATCATTGAGATTACCGAGAAGGGTATCAAGACAGAATCTGGTATCGTTGAAGTTGATGTCTTGGTCCTCGCAACTGGATTTGATTCTGTCACCGGGTCTTTGGCTCAACTCAACATCCAGGGTACAGGTGGTGGTACCATTGCCGACCACTGGGCCAACGGCACCAGGACGGCTATGGGAATTGCAATCCAAGAATTTCCGAACATGTTCTTTCTTTACGGACCACAAGCGCCAACTGCTTTCTCGAACGGTCCCTCATGCACGGCTGTGCAAGCAGACTGGGTTGAAAAGACGATCAAGGATCTCGAAGCGAACAAGATCACACGCTTCGAGGCCAAGGAATCCACAGAGGAGGACTGGTGCCGTCGTATGAAGGAGAAATGGGACGCCAGTTTGTTCCCACTTGCAAAATCCTGGTACCAAGGTGCCAATATTCCCGGCAGAAGAATCGAGCCTTTGAACTGGTAAGCTGACCTCCAAATTCCCCTCTCCACAACGTGATTTGTGCTGATGATTTCTGTCTAGGGCTGGTGGAATTCCCGCGTACATTGAGACGCTTGACAACAGCATGAAGGACGACTACTCGGGTTGGAATGTAGTCAAGGCGACGGCCTGAGGATTTCTCATGGTGTTTCTTGCATGGCGCTTTTGTAGATATCCAGATCCGCCTTCATAGTGGTTCTCATTTTCGAAGTCATTATTCTTAGCATGTTACAGTTACATTCTTTTACCTACTCTCCAGTAGTGAGCCGTTGGTAGATGTGACCTGGATACTGCTTGTGATGTTTGCGGACGTTGATGTGTGAAGAGTGAAGCCTGAGACTTGAAATGAAGATTGAATGCAAGGATTGGGCGGGGCCCCACTAAAATTTGCTGGCCTCTACTACCATAGCGTCATTCTGATTAGTTGCTTCTGCCGCATACCAAGACATTTATCTTCACATACAAACAAACACCATGTCGAGCTCCTCTTCGTGATACTAATTATATTGTTGGAATATATTCACGTACAGAAAAGAGAAGCCGTCGTCATGGCTCGCAAACGCGCCCCTTCAAATGCCTCGACGAACTCGTCAACAACAGCTCGAGACCAAGTGAGATAATGTCCCGCTTACATGGATATCATGAAAATACTTATGCTGACATGAATACAGGAGCTCGGGAGCATGTACGATTATCTGGCCAAAATCATCCTTCTAGGACCTAGCGGATGCGGAAAGTAGGCGACACCGTACTCCTACAATCACCTTGGGGGTACCGGGAACTGATAAGGTCCTAGATCGTGTGTATTACACCGATTTCTGAAGAATGAGTGTGCGGAAAGTCGATAACAAGAGACTACGGACCATGCTCATGCCTCCTAGGGCGCATCCTCTCTTCGCAGACCATAGGCGTTGAATTCGCATCCAAGATCGTGAAAGTCGGTACCGGGTCACGGAGAAAACGGGTCAAGCTTCAGGTACGACGATACGGGATTACGCTCTCACAAGCTATGTTAACAAAGAAGCTTTGGGATACAGCGGGCACAGAGCGCTTTCGATCCGTCTCCCGCTCATACTATCGTGGTGCAGCCGGCGCTCTCCTAATCTACGACGTCTGCTCCAGACACTCCTTCCACTCTCTCCCTACATTCCTCAACGATGCTCGCGCCCTCGCGTCTCCGAACCTGATCACCGTCCTGGTTGGCAACAAAGCAGATCTGACAGAGGACGACTTTGCGACCCCTGAGCCTTCACTTCTAGATAGTCCGATGGTAACACCCTCTACCTCCTTCACCAGTCGCCCAAATACCTCCCGCGGGTCTATAAACTCTTCAAAATCGATGTCTCTAGGAGCACGGAATACGGCTACTATCGCGCCGGAAGGGCGAGAGGTGTCGGAGGAAGAGGCAGCGCATTGGGCATCAAAGAATGGCATACCCGTATCCATGGAAGTTTCTGCCCTGTCAGGCGATAACGTTGATGAGGCTTTCGCAAGATTAGCAAGGATGATCTTAACCAAAATCGAACTAGGAGAGATCAACCCAGACGACCCACAAAGTGGGATACAATACGGTGACAGCGGAGGTTGGAGTGGAGGCGTTAGCGACGGCGCAAGCGTCAAGAGCGTGGACGAAGCCAGAAGAAGAAGAGGTGGCCGCGCGAAAAGAGGAGGCGGTTTAAGAGACTGGGAAGAAGTCTTTAGGCTGGACTCGAGAGGTCGGAGATGTTGTTGATGATTGCATTTTTTCATTCATTTGGCCTTCAAGGCTGTAAATTGTGAACGAGCATGGCGTTTTGGATATCAGCTGCAGCGTTTTGTGGTACTTTTTAGGCAAGGCGGTGACTCTTTTCTTAATACTTCTGTATACCCCCAAGAGCGCGCATGATGTGAAAGGAGCGAGTTATATGATCAAGTAAATCATAATCCTCAATTTAGAGGTGTTTCATGGCTTCCAGCAAAGCAGTCTTTTGCTTCACCGTTTAAACCGTACAGATACCACGTCCAACAATATAGGTGCAACCTGAGAGGATGTCGGAAAGTACTCACAAGACATGACCTGCAGCGTGCTGATGATTTCAGTCAAAGAATTTTCAAGGCAACGAACGATAATCCTTCCGAAATTTGTAAAAAGGCTCGTAAATTCTTCACAGAACAAGCCAATACATTGCCAGGACTTTATCACACTCGTTACAGAATTGAGCATGACAAACTTCGGTCTCGAAGAAGCTCCAAATCCGTACCCTCAACGCAGTCTTTTTTGTGACATACTCTTACAAGAAAAGATTCTCAAATATCCCCGGACCAAGTGCTAGTAAGATTATATCGTCGAAAGGCATGAGGCGCCAGGAATCTAAATACCTTCATCTAATCTAAAAACCAGTCCCTCATCTTAAAGTAGCCAAAGTTTCTAGAACTTTTCTTCATGATGTAGCCCGGAATTTTGGAGGTTCAATGTCAGCTTAGAGTCTCAACCTGAGTTTCGAAGAACCTAAAAAATCACACTTTCGGTTTGATCCTAGGACAGATACTCCCATCGAGCTGGATGTCTTCACCGTTGTGAGATGTCAGCGGTCAACCTCCACGACCACTCCGGACCTGAAGCAGAGAGGCGAAAAGTTGAATCGGGTAAATAGGTTTTTATTTCATCCCGAGAAGCAGGGTATTTCTATATAGGGAAAGTCATATCATCCTCTTGAACCCAGAAAACCAGAGTCGCCATGGAACCATCACGCTCATCGAGCAGCCGAGAGACTTAATAACCACCACCATAACCACCCCCGCCACCTCCACGGCGCCTCCTCTCTCCGTATTCGTCCACCTCATCTTCATCTTCATCTTCACGTCTGCCGTGGTGACCTCTACCTTCTCGGCCATGCTCCGGCTCATCATGATCCCTACGATGTCCTTCGCCGCGGCGGGATTCCTGGCCATATTCGGATCTTTCCTCACGACCACCTCCAAATCCAGAAGGCTCTTGGTGACCATAGGATTGTTGTTGTCCGCCATAAGACTGCTCCTGGCGACCATAGGATTGTTGTTGTCCGCCATAAGATGGCTGCTGTTGACCATATGACTGATTTTGCTGTCCGTATGACTGATCTTGCTGTCCATATGAGCTCTGTTGGCCATACTGATCCTGACGTCCACCGGAAGAACGTTTTGGTTTGTCATCGTCGGAATCGCCTCTTCCGCCTCTGCGGTGTTTTTCTTCCTTCTCGCGTCGCTTGCGTTCCTTCTTCGCGTAATCATCCTCATCACTGTCCTCTTTGTTGTAAGAGCTGCCATGGTGCCTATTGCGGTTAGTGTGAGTTCTGAACGAAAGAAAATGTGGAACAACCACTGCTCAGGAGTGGTATATTTGAACAACTGCAATTGTCTCCAGGTCAAGTAGATTCGTTCAAGACACGCGAAGGTTCTGGCAATCGATACAGAGATCTCGCAGAAATCTTGAACGGTTTACTCTGACCTTGAGACTTGGTCTTCAAGTGATTCACAAATCGTGCCCTCTTGGCCACCCGTTCGAGAATTGGGAAATGAAGGAAGGGAAGCACTTACTTGCTCTCGGAAGAGGTGTAATTTCCGCCACCGCTAATACCTTCCGTGCGTCTCTCAGACTCCCAGTTCCCGCCTGGGCGCTCGGTTCTCCTCTCTTCAGTTCTCTCATACCCACCACCGTAGGTGGGCTTGGTCTCAACAGTCTGTTGGAAGCCATATCCGACGGGTTTGGAGTTGCCGTCCTGTTCATAACGGGAGTACTCCTCCTTTCGACCCCCACTGGGATACTCGGTCTTTTTGTATTCTGCTTGTCCGTATTGGTCGCTGCCTCCGTAGCTTTGGGCAGGCTTTCGGCCAGTCTCTGTGTATGACTGCGTGTAGGATCCATCTTGGCCTTGAGATTCTTGTTTGTAGGTCTTGGTCTCGCTATCAGATCCACCAAAGGCACCTCCCAAAAGAGAGGATCCTACGCCGCCGACTAGACCGCCAACGAGACCTCCGAGGAGTCCGCCACCAGCAGCTTCACCAGCCATCTTTCCAAGGCCGAATTGATCCTGGCTCTTTCCACCACCTCCATATCCAGATGACTGTGACTGACCAGTGGGGCGAGCAAAATCTCCAAGACCTTGAGAAGAAAGTCCTTGGTTGAGGACACCCATCATTCCGGCTGCAATGGCACCAGAGGCACCAGAAGCGGCGCCAGTCTTGGCCATACCGAGAGGCTTTCCGCAGCCGTGACCTGAATCATGCACACCTTCTTTGTGGTTCCTGCCTTGCTCGACACCGTCACGGCTCAGTTTGTTACGTAGATCACTACGCTCTCTGTCGTCTAGACCCCGCCACCATCCCTCGACAACCTGAAACATCTGCTGATGACAGTCACGAGCGCCATCCTCGCCTTGGTCTCGAAGAGCTGGGTGATGAAAGACTCCATTGATGATGCGACTGATATTGCGGTCGGCATCGACGCGTTCATCATCCCAGCATTCGACAATTTGAGGCACAACCCACTTGAGGACTTGACTGGCGACTTTACCTGCAGGCTCGTTGAGCACGTTGCTGAAGTGATCTTTTGAAATCATGGAATGGGTTGGATCGGTGCTATTGTCATCCCTAAAGACAACGAGTTGCTTCTCCCTGCTGCTGGCGATGATTTCAGAAGAGCCAGTGGAAAGCTCTGACTTGATCTGTTTGATGAGAGGCAGAACAAATGGAGCAATCAAAGAGAAGACAAAGATGCTCATAGCCTCGCTCAACTGATCGATCAATTCTGGCAGAACAGGGATCTTCTCAACCGCTTCGTTAATAGAACGCATGATTTCGTCGTGGAATTCCAATGCAGGGTAGATTTGCTGTCTGATGATCTCTGCCTGTCGAGTGAATTCTTCAGGTGATTTTGGCGAGATATGCATGTTCTGCATCTGAGCGTTGTTTGCGTTTTGCTGAAGCTGATCAACCTTGCCTGCTTCGTCCTTACCACCAAAGAGGCCACTTGGAAGAGCATTGAGAAGATCTTTGACGATACTTGGCTGGTCACGATTTGCCTCAGCGCTGGAAATGCTGCCTTCAAGTTCGTCGATCTCGGACTGAGTTGCTTTGTCCGACAATTCGCCCATAACAGAATGCAAGAAATCGACTCCTCCGAATGTACCAGTGATGACGGGCCAGACTTGTCGGCCTTGAACGTTGACTTGTGCACGACGGCCGACATGAGGGAATACATCCCGCTCGCCCATCTCGATCAAACAGAGCTCTGTGTAGTTGGAATGGGCGGAGTAGTCTGTTGAAGTAATTAGCCAAGTTTAGGTCTCAAATAAGGCTTGCGTGATCTTACCTTCAAGGCAATGGTTGGCTGTTCCAAGAAGACGGAAAGCTTCGTAAAGATCAGCCTTGTTGTTGCTGCGTTTGTACTGACGACCAAGCTGAATGCAACGCCTGTAAAGGTCGCGGACCATGGCAGCAGAAGTAGTGATTCCACGATCCTCAGAAGCTATGTACATCTTGAGACCGGTTCGTTCGTCGATGGCAAGCTCTCGACGCTCGTCAACAGGGCCACGAAGGCGTGGATCGTATTGTCTGGCGTCCATGTTGTCGGCATAGTCCTTGGGGTTGTCGATGTGCTCTTCGGGACTACCAATCAATTAGTATAATTCATGAGTAAATATTGCTGGTAGCTCATACCGGTAGCAACCAAGCCTCTCTGAAGTCACTTCAAATTCTTTGGTGCCAAAGCCGAAGCTGAGAAACCCAAGAATCCAAAGCAAGAGGCGAATAGCTTCTGCGCTGACCATCTTGACAGTTCCAACATCGACAGCCTGGCTGTAATCACGGAGCCAATTTCCAAAATAGATGCGCTTGACATCGAGCTTGGAGAACTTCTTGCCTCCAGAGGCCCGGGTCATGAGAATGGCGAGGAGAGTATCTTCGATATCACTATGTTTGCATGTTAGCTTCAAGACCTCAGAATAGTCATTGAAGTGATTGAGTTACCCATGGCGCCAGTTCTGTCCCTCGATCTTAGAGATTCCAGCGATATTACCAGCTCCAAAGGCTGCAACCCCGCGAACGTTCAAGAGGAGAATTACGAGGGCAAATGAGAGTAGCAGCGAACTACTGGGAGCTCTAAAGCCCGCCATGGTTGCAATTTGTGATTGTGAAGTTAGCTAGGTGAGGGTTGTTGTTATGGTGGAAGTGGTAGGTTATTCTTGAGAAAAGACTTGGAGGGGCATTTATTCTTCGAAATGCGTGGTGGGGGCATCGTCTCCTGATTGAAGGCCATTGCATCATGCTAATGACTTGGCAGTTTCGGTATCACTTGGCAAACGCGTAAAAAGGGCGATGGTTGGATGCGGGATAGAGATAGACAGCTGGGAGAGTCGCGGATGTTGTCAAAATCCAAAATGTCAACAGTATCAAATGATTTAGACCAGTCTAACGCCTCCAGAAATAGCTCAAAAAGGCCAAAATGCAGGGACTAGTACAAGAAGACCCTGAGGGACATTTTCAATCCATTGCGTATTGCCTCATTGGGAAATTTGGTTCCCTCAAAGAGTTGTCAGGAAGCTATCGATATCGATATTGAGTTGGGCCTGTTTAATCAAGTTCCAGCTTCTCGAGGGCGGGACTGAATTGGTGAACCAGCTGTGTCGTAATGTACATGTTCATCATTCTTCTCGAGAACGACGGAAAGGAAGACACAGATGAGTCCGGTCATAAAGCAATCTCATTAAGAATAGCTCGTACAGCCACCCAAACGTACATCTCCAGGCATAAATAGATAGGTGAGCTCTCTCCTCCCAAAGACAAGGAGACCTGATCACCCAAAAGGGAGCCCACCACATCCCAAAACCCACCCACCAATCCATGCAACCCAAATATCCAAAAACGCCACTCATCCCATCATCATCAAGCCATGCATTAGAGGGAGGGGATATCTAAACTACAACATCGAACGCTGCAAAGACATACACAACAAACCAGCTACATCAGCTAGGTAAAATCAACTTTATTCCCCCTCCCCTCCTGTCTAGCCTGCAATGCCCTCGCCCTCTCCGCCCTCCTCCTCTTTCGGTTACTCTCAGCCCTGGAATCAACAGCAGAGGGTCCACTTCCATAAATACTCCCCGGACTTCCCCCACCCATCCCACTCTCCGCGGCACCAGGGATACGAGGCGGCGGCGGTAGATCGCCCAAATCCATTGTACTCGTCGGACCGGCGTATGTCGACGGACCTGCAAAAGACGATGGAGGAGGTGGTGGTCCCGGCGGCGGGCCAGGAAGGTTTGCAGGAATAGGAGGGATATTGTGCTGTTGAGCTCCTTGTTCTGCTTCCATCCTTTCTACGCGGCGCCAATGTTCGTCTCCAGATGGCCCGCCGTCTACGGAACTGATACTTCCAGATCTGCCTCGTCCTTGTCGTCTTCGGGCTTCGCGTTCAGCGGCGGCTTCGGCAGGATCTAGTCTTCGTAAAGTGACATGTCGTCCATCGTTGTGCATCTTCACTTTCACAGATACGGGAGGGGAGTTGACACTTGCACCTCCTTCGCTGTTTCGTCTTCGACTCGAGTTTCGATGTGCTGCGGCTAGGGATGCGCCTACTGCTCCTGCTGCGAGACCTGCCGCTGCTGCCTCGCCTCGACCATGTCGATTCCGAGAAGAATGCCGCGCATTTCCGAACGAAGAATTCGAGGAATCGTTGTGTAAAATAGCACCAGGCATCGGCGGCGGAGGTGGCAAGCCACTGTTGGCCAAAGTGTTGGAAGTGGTTATGGCCGTCCTCCCACCAGCTGGCGGAGGCAAGCTGTGCAATGATAGTTCTGGGTTACTTCCATGAAGAGGTGTCATTTCACTGTCTGTAATCGAATTGTGTCGCCCTGGCCGAACTCGAGACGGTGCTCCATCTCCCGTGTAGCGCGGCGGTCGTTGTGAACCACTTGCATGTCTATTGATGCGCTCGTTTTCGCGCTCCTTTCGTCTCATCTCTTCCACTCTGCGATCATCTTTAGCATCTTTGTTTTTCTTGAACTTGTGTCTGAGATATCCAGCAACACCAAGAGCTGCTAGCCCATTCCTCAATGTGTGGGTTTGCTGTTTCGCCTTCCCAGGACTGTAATAATCAGATCTGCTATCGTAAGAATCGATAGATGTTCCACTTGGCCTCCGGCCAGGTCTTGAGCCAGGTCTTGAATGGCGCGATGGGCTTGTCATGGCTGCTGGTACTGCAGCGAGTCCCACCGCTTCTGTTCTTCGATTGGGCGTTGTCGGTACTCGTCCTTCTTCGATTTGACTGATGTCTGTTTGGGTAATGTTGGTTGAACCGCCCAATGGATGATGAGGGTAATCGGAAACGCTGGAACTTGAATCCGATTTTCGTCCTCCGCTGAACACTCTCCGTGCTGCTGTCGCCAATCCTACTCCCGCAGCTCCAGCCAAAATCCGATCACGCCAGGTATGCTTTTTGGGTGAGCGACCATCATCGGTGTATTTGTCGTCAACATAAGATGCTGAAGTTCGTCTTGAGCTTTGGACATCTGTCCGTGTCCGACTCCGGCTCCTGCTTCGACTCCTGCTTTTCCTTCTGCTCGCAAATGCTGCGAGAAGTCCGGCTCCACCAAGTCCGGCAGCAATTTTGCCGAATTTACCACTACTCTTTCGGCCTCGTGATGGACTTCCTGTGGCATCGGTTCTGGTTCCAGAATGATAGCTTCCGTGATCGTCAACTGACATGCGATGTTGATTCGTGTACGTGAAAATAAACCATGCCAGGATGAGCACGAACACCCACACGGCATAAAGGATAAAGAGATTTTTAGGTGATCCATATAATGTTAGTCCAAGAGCAACTTGGACGATACCCAGGAGAGCAATTGTTCTTCCTAGCCATTGGTGCAGCTACAAATATGTCAGCGCGAATCGAAAACGGATCCATCGTCCAAACCTACCACAAGCTTCAATGGAATCCTGTATCGGGTCTTTCCTTTTTCAATATGATGTACCAAGCTTCCGAATAAAAACTGGAACATGATCAGGACATATAGTGCAACGCCAATACCATGATGGGGATTTGACAAGCTTCGACTTGGTCCAACAGCGAACCAGCCGAGGACCAGGACCACTGTCGCCAAAAAGACCACCAAGACTTGTATCCATATGTGTAATCGCAGTGCCCTTCGTCCATTTTGGTGGTAGAATCGTGCGATGAATATGGCAGCCGGGATCATGAATAGGAAAGTAATGGCAGCCATAACGCCATGCGCAACAATTTTTTGATGGTATTCGGGCATGTTTTTGAATCGATTGCCCATGCCTAACGAGCTTGTTAGCCCATTCTATTCCCGCGACTGGAACACAACCAGTGCATACATACCGTTATATCTCATTGTATCGAAATTCAAGCCCACGAGGTTCGGTAGCAAGAAATCATTTCTGCCACTGTCCCAGGTCCCATCGCCAACATTCAGAGTATTCGAAGTGTACGAGCTGCTGCCAGGAGCGGCGAGCTGTGGAGACGGCGACATTGTTGTAACTCAGCCCGATTCGACGCAATGAGGATTTATGTGTACGGTGGAAAGGTAGGTCAAACTCAGCCGGCGCAGAGCGCCATACTGTGGTGTAAGATTTGATTGAAGCAGTTTTTGAGGGTTGGTCGTGATAACGATGTGTTGTTGTACTGTTTTCGCTATCGTCCGGTGTCTCTCGAAGTGGATGTGCGTTGGCCAATAAATGTTTGTTTGCTGAGATTTGTTGTAGCTGCCAGCTGACTGGGTATGGTATGTTCCTCTCTTAGAGCTCGATAGGATTCTGGAATTCAGCTGGTATGATCTGGCAGTCAAACAAGGTTTTGGAAACACTAAAATGGTGGGTAACAGAGGATTGTTACACTTCGTCTTGTCACTGGTTGACGGCATGCATAAACTTGGTGGCGTAGACCCGCTTGGGCCTCTGGTGTTGGCTAGGCGACACGAGTCAAGGCAATCTCAGCTTCGATGGAATATAGACGTGAATCCTTTCTTTTCCCCTCCATGCACTCTACGACATTAATGTTCATCAGTTGTGTTGAGATAAGAGCTGTTGATGATTCCTTGCGAGTTCGTGGGAGAAAGCTCCACCACCGACTCCATACCTCTCATCAGATGTTTGCCCCGGACTCCCAGATCCCGACTCGTTATCGCTTGAGTTTTATTCGTGGCAATGTCGTTTTGCAATATCTTCAGACTGCATTGTACTACTTTGCAACATATCAAGAGCGCAGTGTCAAGAAACACCCAGCTTCATAAAATATGAGCGAAAGCAGAGCACACTTAGGACATCGATTGGATCAATTGGCAGTTAATATTCTGTCTATCTAGCTCTATACGAAATATCACCATACCAGCTTCGATGAGCTATGCCCGCAAATCGCCCCCAACGCCAGAACTGACCCAACAACGCCTTAGAAAGAAACCCAAATATCAAACTATGTACACATCCTCAATCTTCGATGAATCTTCCACAGCTTGGCCATACATGATACCATGCACATAACAATCGCCGACGAGCTCGTAGCAGTCACGTTCTTCACGCCCTGGAACAAGCCGACGGCCTTTCAAACGAAGAAGAAAAGGCGTGTTGCCTCCATCCAGGACATAGACAACATCGCCCTTTTCCATGCCTTTTGGACCGAGTCCCATGTATCCGCCCGAAGTCCGAAAGAACCTTCGATGTGCTGTTGCTGATGTGACTGAATCATCAATTCCAACTTGCTCATTAGCTTCCACCTCCTCTTCGTCATCATCGTCGGAGCAAACACAACTCTTTCCTGGCTTTATGGCAAATGTCTTTGTCTTGTTGGTCTTTTTGCCATCCCGGAATGCCCTTCGAAACCCGAAAGGATCGTCATGAGCTCCACCAACGCTACTCTCCTGTTGCGGATGGGTTTGTTGCAGACCGTCATTCTGAAGGCTTTCAAGTCTATCGCTAAGCTCTGTTCCATCCGGACCTATGCCAATCTGCGAAGCAGATGCGGCAGGCTCCGTGCGATCTAGAGACATTGTTCGGCCTGTCCACTCCTTGAACCCTTTCCCGTACTCGTTATTCACTCTCTCGTAATCCTTTCTGTTGAGCGGGATGCTTCGATCGACCTTTTCTTCAGAGGGCCCAGTGTCCATGCACAAAGTGCGCCAATACGCCTCCCCATCTGTGCAATCGCCAGTCGGATACTCGTTCTTGGCATAAGTTCGCATCCCTGCAATCTTATACCAGTCAGCGAAGGTGCTGTTTGCTAACACTTCGTCTTCCGTGGGCATGAGTTTGCCAACATCGGTGACAACTCTGTGGCGAACGCCCTTGAGACTAAGGATGGACCCGTTGCCGAGGTAGAATGGTTCAGGCTTTCTGGTCCCAGATGCATTGTACAGTTCGGCCCGTTTCAGACGCTCCAATTCGTACGGGTGTGGGTGGACAGTCCAATCGGGAACCCAGGATGGCAACTCTCTGAGTCTTGTTGATTTCTCAGTATTGCCCATGAGAACGAGGAGGGAATCGTGGACCTCGATCGAATTGATTACAACCTCCCGAAAGACTCGGTAGTCGCTTCGATTGTAGTCTGGTCGAATTTCAGTCTTCCCATTCCAGAAAGTCACGAGCGGTAGCAGGGCATAGACCTTATCCTTCGGGTCTGTCGTTGTCCGAGAGCGAAATTGCCACAGCAACGGCAGTAATCGAATGTTCGTGCTCTCACTCCATATCTTCCTCCAGTCGTCAACATCGCGGAAGACTCGAGCGAATTGTGCGATCCCTTGGATATCAGCTAGAGGCCATTTGGCGTTCTGATCGGAGCAACATGTTGTTCGATGCTTCTGAAAGTATGTGGCGGCATCCGAGAGCATCTCCCATGGAACTTCAAACCCGTGGTAATACATGATTGCTTTCTGGGCAAGTACTGTCTCTTGAATGACCCACTGCCGGCTCCACCAATCAAGTTCAGTCATTTCCTTGAGCGCTGCAACTATGGCTTGACGAACAGGCTCTGCCTTGAGGAACGGTATGGTATTCTCATTGAGATGGCGGTCTTGGGCAAGCAGGCTCAGCATACAGAACATGCCTAAAACGTAATCCTGTTGGAGTAGGTGACGAAGTGCCTTTGGGGTTTGGTGATATTTCATGAAGTTGTCTTCATAACTCTTGATTTTGTCGCCATCCTTTGCATCATCATGGCCCCATCCGTAGAGCTTCCGGTTTGCCATGGTCACAGCCTCCTCTCCAGGCTGCATCCCTTCTCCAAGCCAGATCAGAACCCTATCGGCTTTTTCGTAAATCGTCCTCATCAGCTGAACTTGGTCGTTTCTCTCCTTCTCATCTCTTTGGTTTATACAAACAGCGTCCGCCCACAGCCGTCGAACCTCTTGAGGATGTCGAAAGCGGCGAAGTGCCGACTCAAGGTTAGGTGTGATTTCGAACGGTTCCTGGTCAAGAATGATCTTCTTCATTTTCTTCCGTGCGCCCCAGACGTACGAAATAGCTTCGTATTTAAGCTGTCCTTCTCCAAGCTCTTTCACAACCAAATTGACAACAATTTCGTCGTTCTCAGAACCTGGCTGAAGCTCAGCCAGTCTTATTTGACGAGGGACATGAGGATCGAATTGGCGATCGGTGCGTCCGTAGATTGGATCGTAAGCAACGTGGTATCCAAAAACATTCTCGCAGGTGTGGAACAAGCGCTTGATACTCTTTGGCAAACCAGCGAAAAAGAAGACAGAAGAAACAGCAACAACAATGAAGGCGATAATGATCGGGGCGTACATTTTTAAGGGTAAATACGCGGTAGTAAGAAGGAAGAACCTTTTTCAATCTGGACCAGCAGAGTAGGATCGAGTCCTCTTAAATAGACCATCGATGCCATGATCCAGCGGCCTCTCGTGTCCCCTAATCTTGAGTTTCTAGAACTTGGGCGAACACCTCGCACAAAGCTGGTGCCTGGATATGACGTTGCTCTTCGCAAGAAATGAGGCCCATTGCATTTCCTGTGAGGTGAAAAAGTGGCGTTCGTCAACTTCTGAAGATAGACTTCATGCACGCTACGCCACCTAGGCTGGGGCTTCGATGCAGTAACTTATTTTGGTTGCGGTGTGCGCCACGACCTCTCTCTCCAAGAAAACCTGCAGTTCTTTTCACTTCAACATTTATTCACGTTTTTGCGATGATTTCATCTTCAAAGTTGGCAAATGCAAAGTCTGGATCAATTTTCCGTGCCTGATGTCGGGCGCATGCGGCACGGCGCGATCACGAGGTGGATTTTGGTGGTGGCTGTGAGGCCGTTCGGAAGTACAAATGCAGGTCCATAGCGGCCTCTTCGTATAACAACGTCATTCTGGTGGCAACTGTTTAGAGCGCTATGATCATGCTGTTCACCGCATCTTGAAGCAGTTCTTGACCTACGGGCAGATAGTCACGCTGAAGACATTGGGAGCGTAAATCAGCATCGGGGATGACCTGGGGGAGTTGGACATATTTGATTAACCACTTTTTGTAATAGCGAGTTCGGGTATACTGTGCGTTCCTAGAAAGAGAAATGAAGAGTTTGAAGCCCAACTTAAATCTCACCAGTCTACCTCGGTCGAGGTTTTATCCGCGGTGGACCTATATCGTCTCCTCTGCTATCATCCTCGTACTCCATCTCATCCCCATCATGGTCCTCATCCTCGCCCTGATACTCCTCTTCATCCTCTATATCCACATCCATTTCACCATAATCCTCCTTAAGCTCATGCTCAGGTTCATACCGAAAAGCCTTCCGATACTCCCACCCCAACGTAGCCTCAAACATCGCCGCCTCTCTAACCTCCCACTCCCCATCTTTCTCCTCCTCATTCCCCATCACACACACTCCAAGCCAAACACTCCACTCAATCAACTGATCCACGTCCCTCAACCCTTTCGGAAGCACCAACCCAAATCTCCCCACCCCTCTCAACATCTTAGCAAACGGTGCGCAAACAATCTCAATAACAGAGTAACGATCCGTCCCAAACCTAACATTGTTGCCGCGGGTCCAAAATTCGTGAGCACCCACCACATCAATTTGTAGCGTAGCCAGTTGTCCTAACATGCCAACGACATCCTGAACATGCTTCCGCATACGCCACATCCCAGTTTTAGACTCAACATCCCCACCCACAAGCACAAAATTCAAATGTCTCATGCGCTGCAGACAGAAATGTCCTCCGGCTTCGAAATGCGTCATTTGCTCTGCGAGTTCCTCTCCGAGGTATTCGTAGATTGCGAGGCGGGGGAGATGGAGGAAATCGATGCCGGAGGGGTGGACGTGGATCTCGAAGGTATACTCCTCATAAAGAATGGTTGAGATTTCCTCGGCGAATAGGAAACATGTGGTCATGAGGTCTAGAGTCATATTGGTTGGAACGGCATCGTATTGTTCGGTGTGGAGGGCCTCATTGAGCTGAGCAATCTCTTCTGCCGAATGTGGATCGATGAATGTAGTGGTTTGTTGCTCATCGATTTCTGAGGATGTCCCCAAGGCGGATGTATACTCCTCTCCCAGATCGGCGAATGGAGATTCTTTCGCTGCTGGTGGTGGTGGTGGTGGTGGTAAGGATGGAGTCCAAACAATATCCTCCTCATCCTCAGCCATATTATAAACCCCTCCAAAAGTCCCCACACTAAAATCCATCGGAATCTCAAAGCTCTCCACCTCAAATGGCACCTTATACCTCGTCGAATGAACACTCACATCCCAAGCCCCATAAAAATTACTATTCTGCAAAAGGTCATTAACGAACTTATACTGTGCGACGGCTCGTGCTCTCACGCGCGAGAGAAACCGATCATCGCGCTCCTGCTGAGCTTGCTTTCGAGCTTTGATGGGTGTGCTGGGTTCGATGGGGGTTTCTTTGTTCGGGAGGAGGTAGCGGAAGATCTTGGCGCGGAGTTCGGTTGGGAGACGTAGGATGGGTGGGGTGTAGGTGGTGGTAGGTAGTGCTTGGACAGCCTTGTCGGGAGAGGCTGAAGACTCCTTGAAGCGTTCGACGAGGATGTGGTCGTGGTTATAACGATCTAGAAGCCCACTGATGTTGCTCTTGTTGATTGCGAGATTGTCGAAACTGCCATTGCGTGTGGCAAGCGACTCATTGTTTCCAAGTTTCATCATGCTGGCGGAGGCAGAAGGAGCATTGGGTTTCATCTTGTGAGCGTTGAAGTGTATGAGATGACCGAAATCCAGAGGAATATCAGAGACGTAAAAGAAGCTGCGTAAGCTTTAAAACAGTCCTAGGTTGATGAGAGGATTTTGAGATTCGAAAACTTGGTTGATAGACGAAATGTACGAGGCCGGCTGTCTCAAGGTGGTCTATCGAGCTGATGGAGGGCAAGGAACATTGGCCTTTATAACTACTCAAAAATATCGGAGTGTTGTTCTAATATTAATGACCAATTGGAAAAAGTCCTGTGACGGTCCGGAACGCTGAAATGTAGTACGAATAATTAAAGAATATAGGTTACACACTAGTGTTATACTGTTAGCAGGGCGAAACTCCTCGTGAAAGTCGCAGAAGAGACAAACACAACACCTGGACCAGCCTCTCTGTTTGATTTCCCATCAGAAACGATACAAATACTTGTGAATAGATTGCACTTACCTGTCCATCGGTTTGAGTAACAAGGAACAGATATGAACACAATCGTGACCCTACAAAGTCACAAATTCAGACGAAACGCCGAAAAGAAGCAACACACAAAGAAACAAGATTTCACACTGATCTTGGGAAAAAATCCCTTAAATGGTGTCAAGCTTTTTTCATTCAGATTGTGCCTTCATCGTGCAGCAATAACTCTGATGGTCTTTTCAACCTAGCCTGCCAAAGATCATGTGCCTTGCATAGCTCATTCATTCATGTCCATTGTGGATTATAATCATATCGCACTCCCTACGCCAATATATGCTCGCAGATAGGATCTACTGCTGGACTCCGGCGCCTGCAGCGTTGTTGGGGTTGCGGTCACCTTGTCGGGAGGCGCCCTGTGACAATTCATTAGCATCTAACATGGAGTGACTTCAATTGGGTCTCGACATACCTGTGTCTCCTGTAGCTGGCCCTTCTCGATGATGGCCTTGACAGCGTCTTCTGAGTGCTTGGTACCGAACTCGTTCTCGAGGACAGCATGCGAAGCGCGGTTGAGCTCTCCCTGTGCACCATGCCTGCAACTACGTCAGCGGCATTCTCGTAAGGCTCGTCTGTGCTCAAAACTCACTTTCCTGTGGTGAAGACATCGAAGCTGTTGACGACGTCGACGAGAGGAATGGTCTTGTCCTCCTTCCATTTCTTTACGGCCTCTGCACTCTCGACCATGATGATAAAGTCATCCTCAGTTCCCTTGTAGTGGATCTTGGTCTGCTGGGTGTCGCCTTTAGTCATGATGATGGAGGGGAAGTGTGTTGTAGTTAAGTGTGAGGTTTTGAGAATGATTCCAAAGATGAATTGGGGTTTTACTTGTAGTTGGAGTTGGATTGTGTTTGTACTGTTGGATGGCACGATGTGGGACGATGAAGCTTTATAAAGAGCTCAGAGCTCATCCTTGTGAGGCACGAGAGCATATGACATCACTCCCGGCCTAGGCTGGATTCAGCCCAGTAATACTTAATCATCGAAACATGTTTGAGGATATCCAGCAATACCCTTGTGTTCGGGAATGTGATATTGCTTGTTACTTGGAAATGACGTGACCGATGCTTCAGAACGTGTGCAAAATACGAGTATGATGTATCCAGAAGCAAAAGGTCAATCATTCCAAACATCAACTCCTGGCTGCTGCCCAACAACCTAGACTAGGAACAGCGATGATGGTCCCATCATATTCTTTGATTAAAAAACTACGTCTATGTCTAGCACCAACACTCCCGTTTTCCAAACCCCCAAAGAACGGGTACCTGCATCACGCAACACCCGGGCCCAAGAAGCTGTTTCCAGAAAGATCTGCATCATCCGCTGCGCAGGAGCAATTAGTCCAAACCTGCCTCGTTACCAAAAAAATTCCATAACCCTATCATTCCTAAAATGCTCCTATTCATGGCTCTCGCTCATTATCCTTCAGTCTTTCGACACTCCCAACAACTTGAACAGAATGCTGCGAGCCTTTGTAGGTCCCTTTATTGGCGTGTGATGAGCTCGGGAATTAAGGGGTAATGATACTTCCTCTTTGACTGGTGTGCGGACCACAGTAGCTATGCTTGGTCCAGAGGAATTCTCTGATGGTGAAATTTGACGTGTAGGTGGTGATTCTATGATCGTTGAGACCCTCGACACTTTGGTCTCTTGCGACTTTTCGAGGAACATTCGGATTGGAGTCATCGGACGTGCTGACATGGACCGCTCACTTGTAGCCGCTCTGTTCGCCCGTCTTCTCACCCTGCCGTCTAAGCTCGCTGGTTTGAGTTCAAAGTCTTCAGGCAAGAATGCGGTAGGAGCACTGTGGAAGTCGACCAGCGTGCCAGGATTTGGGCAGGGTCTTTTGACTAAGGTTCGTTTCGGTCTCGTGGAAGCCAGAGCCGGGATCGGGGTTGGGGCTATGATTCGTGTCTCGTCCATGCGATGATGGCTGAAGCTTGCGAAGCTGGTGGAGCGTTTTGAAAAATTGCTTGCGATACTTGCCATGCTAAGCTTGCGCATAACGGAATTGGCCGAAGCGCGGATTGGGTTATCCGGCCTCCTCGACACCATGCCAGGATAAGGCAGTACTTCTCGAGACCAGACATCAGTGAGCGCAATCTCAAGCCGTATGCGTTCAGCACGTCGAGGAGCAAGAGTGGGGACATGGCCGGAAGACATATGCGACTGAGAACGCAAGACCGGAAGGGAGGATTCGGAGTCGTTGTTTCCGGGCTTTTGGGCATGCGTGTTCTTAATGATAACTTGATGGAGATTGGTCTTGGTTCCAAGCGTTGCGGCACGATGAATTGATTTGCGCCTCGTGAAAGACCCATTTGCCTCAAAGGCAGGACCAAGGCACTTGAGCTCTGCTGGAAGGTAGGTGGGTGGACTAATGAGTCCCTCAACCCCTTCACGAGACTCTGCCTCTATCCGAGATCGAATATGGCCTTTCCATTCTTCTTCTTCCTGCTCCGAGCACGCACTCAATATGACCTCGTATTGTCGCTGGTTGGATTCAAATAACAACTTCTAAGTATGAGGCGCGGTATGGCATTGCAGGCCTGTTGAAAGAAGTGGTCAGCGCCTCTCCAATTCGTACAAGAAGCAAACCACCAAAAGTCCTACCTCGTCCGTTGTCTGAGTCTTCCAGCCGAGCATTGATCAGGGGCACGACGGCAAAAACATCATATGTTGCAAAGCCTTTACTAGCAAATGCCAGAACGAGACATGAGCGGTAAAGAATTGTGATCATGTAATCTCCTTTAATGCCATTATTTGTGTCATAGGCTACGTGGAGAGCGCCGCAAAGCACGACGTGTCCCAGCAGCCTCTGGATAGCCACTTCATCGACTCCAATCTATCCTTATCAGCCATGTTTGGTAGCAGAAATCAGAAATGAACGTACACTGTCATCAAATACCAGTCGATCCTGCAGAATCCAAGTAGTCTCAATGAGTTGTCTGACTCTTGGGTTGTCTCTGGCAGTGTTGATTTCTTCAGCAGTCTGTTGAAGTCTCAACAAAACCTTTTGAAGCTCAGTGTACGCGACAGGGTCATCGCAAGCAGGAGTATGCTTGCAAAGGTCCTGAAAGAACAGAGGATACTTGCAGATTCGTTGAATTGGCTGTAAAGAAGTAAATTAGCGAGCGCAGTTGGCCAGGAACTCTCTAGACTGGCCTTGATCAGCAAGTCCGAGAAGGTGAGGCCTTTTCGGTTGTGTGCTTCATGGTGATAGATCGAATTTGTTGATGAGGCCAGCGCTTCAACTCCTCTTTCATATGCAGGCCAGGTGGGTATCAATTTCGAAGTGGACGACGCATCTTCTTCCATGACCTCGTTGTTCGCAACGTAAGCTTCATAAGCCAGGAATCTTGTCATCTATAGCGATTGTAAGCAACAAAATCGACGTCGTTGAACCCAGACTCACAAAACGGTCGAAAACTTTTGCCACATTCAAAACGATGCTTGTGTTGACAATTACACCGCCGACTTGAAGAATGGCAGGCCTGCTGGCATCAATTGAATGTCGAGCGCGATGGCCAATGGTCCTCAGATTCGGTCTTGATAAAGCACTCTCAGCGCTATGCCATCTCATATGCTTCGACGTCTTCTTTCGGGGACGTGGCATGGCGTCGTCTTCGTTGGCCTCTGCATTTGGCACCACTTTGTGCAGTTCTGCCAATAACTCTTCGTGTAATTGTACAATTTGGGTTACACTTTTCTGTATATTCTTTCTTCGCTGTAATGTCATCGTAGGCATAGTTGCGAGTACTGTGAAATAAACCTAAAGACAGTTAGTCTTGGGTTTGCAAACAGATGTTGACACAAACATTGACAAGCGCCTTCATGTCCACAATGTAGTTCTCCTCCGAGTAGAGCAGCTCTTCTACGATTTTCCTTCTTTGCACCGATCTGGCCCAAGCCTTTTCATCAATAGCTGTCTCAACCGATGGCGCCGTGCTTTCAAAGGACATCCGGATATCAGAGAATCGACTGCTCCTGTTATCACCGCGTAGACGGGCTGATTGTGTACCTGCTTGTGATTTTGTCGCCAAGCTTGTGGCAGTCAAGGTCATCGACGCTGATTTCACAGCGGTGAGCAGACCAAGCGACGAGGTCAACGAGAGTGATTTTCTATGGCCACAATGTCGAATATTGTGCTGTCGAGGCGATTCCAAGGGCGGAAGTCGATAAGGCTCATCAAAAGCCGGTGTCTGAAGATACGATCGAATATCCTTGCGCCTTTGTTGATTCTTCCTTCTCAGAGTGCTGAGCCACCTCTTGAAAGGGAGGTGCTCTGGGACTGCCCTCACAGGAGAGCTTTCCTCGGCTTCCTCTTGATGATCATCCAGCTCATCGGCTTCACGATATTCGTCTTTCACATGTCCGATTGCTTGGTCGACATGCTCGCCAGTGACTTGGACATCTGGGGATCTCGGACCAGAAACTGGACAGATAGTATTGTCTGCAATTAAAAGTCGAGGCGTATATAATTGCTCTTCAGTACGTCGGTCGCTTTGGATACGAGCGGTCTTTTTCTTCAAAAGGCGAAGGCTCTGTGGCCCAGGGACTGGCGATACAGAACGTGAGCTGCACCAGCTTGCTTGTCTAGAAAGCTGGCCTGGTGGTGGCCCGGGAGGAGTGGTACTATTAAGGTCATGTGTTAGGCTGAGAAGGAATCGAGAGGCCGATCCGAGTTGGGCATTCTCGTCGTGTCTTGGTCGAAAGCCGTTTGGGGCTGACAATGCTGATCTTGCTGATGCTGCTGAAACACTTCGTGGGGTATAGTGGCGGACTGTTCCAAGTGATGCTTGACTGGCAAAAGACGAGCAAGATCGCATGCAACGAGGATTCATGAAGGGCCGCTCCAACGGGTTTGTGGACGGCAAGGACAGGATGTAAGCCATACTGTATATGAGTCTTGGACAAGAACAAGAAAGTTGGGCAACAAGTGACGGCGTCCCGGGGGCATGAATATGAGATAGAAGAGACGGGATGAGGGAGAGACGCTATCCGTCCATATACAACAAGTAAGAGAATTCATAAAAACAGTCAGGTCGAACAGCCAGTTGCATTGGAGCAGTCAAAGGCAGTGACAGCTGAATTGTCTTGATGCTGTTCATGTCAAGAGGCAAGCACTCCACATTCGGCTTATCGAAGGTGTTTGCCTGTGAATCTCTTCGCGTTCTTGCCACATTAAATGGGAACTTCTCAGTATAAAGATGCACTGGTGATACATTTTAAGAGCGCGCTGCTGCTAGTTAGGAAAGAACGCTGGAGACACTAAACCAGGCAACTCATTCAAGATAGAGAATCATTGGCTCTGGAAATAAGAGATTTACGCGTTCGACGCTTTCACTAACAAAGTGGTGTAGCAGTTGAGGATGATGGAAACATGAAGATGGTTTGGATGGAGCTTTGACCTCCAGTTCTACAACAACCCCTCCGCTCGAGTTTGTAGTTTCTAGAATACACTTTCATTTCTCTTTCCTACACGATCTCTAATTCTCTACTTTCTTCCTCCTCTTCTGAAAATACTTGAAAATCAGCGTCATGGACGACATACATACACCCTCAGTCGCCTCAGGGCCGACCTCCAACGGATATTCAAATGGCATCGCCACAGACAAGCTCAACTTCAACGAGCTCATGGCTGAGAAGACAAGGTTGGAAGGCGAACTCACATCATTAGGGGCGGTCTTGGAATCTGTAAGGGCGGCTTCTTTCTTGTCTTAACCAACCAGTGCCTCATGATTTACAGCACGGCGTGACGATGCAAACTGGCTTGACGACCTTCGATGGGTACCCTCGCGCGGATATCGATGTCCCTCAAAGTACATTGTCCCGAGTCTACTACCAGACAGAAATCATACTGACGCCTGTCCATAGTCAGAACCACACGCGCAAGAATAATTCACCTCCGTAATGACTACAAAGCACTCATGTCTCGACTTGAGGTCGTAATCCAAAAACGATTTGCAGAAATGGCAGCCAATCCTGCACCAACTCCAGCATCGTCTTCCACCTCAGTTCCCGTCCGCTCTTCCACGTCACAATCCGCACAGGCTGCAACAAATACGCCCTTTGCCAAAGTGAATACAGTAGTGTCTGGGAGCCCAGCTGCAGATTCCGGGCTGCAAATTGGAGATCATATCACACGATTTGGTTCTGCCACTTGGTTGAATCATGACAAGCTTAGCAAGGTGGCAGAAATCGTTGCTCAAAGTGAAGGCGTATGTATTTACCTGCATGTCGAGATTATGACTGTGCTAACGCCTCGACTCAGCGGCCAATAGCAGTATCCATTATGCGTGGTTCCACGAGTCAACAGCTCACATTGACACCTCGCTCGAACTGGGGTGGCAGAGGGATGTTGGGATGTCAATTGCTTCCTCTATAGATAGGAGATGAAGTGGTGGCCACCTTCATTACACGCCGCCACCAGCAATGACGAGATGAGGTGATGATGTTGCTATCAAGAGACATGGCAATAACATGACGCTGCCAGTATGAGGTGCAAAGAAGCTGGCGAATGATGAGTCCTGAAGTACGAACATGATACCCAATATGATCAGAAGCATTTTGAAGGCGTTTACCGGGTATGCATACGTCTGTCGTGGCTTTCCTTGGCTGGTGCGATAGACAATGCATCTAGAAGCTTCTAGCAGCAGGTTCTCTTACCAGTTTTGACAGCGAGTTGTCCCAAAGCGGCAATTGACGGAACAGCGGGCAAGAGCGGAGGAAAATTTGACCCTTAGTCGTAGAAACAAAGGAGCTCAACAAATCAACAGCAAATACCAATGATGTCACAAAAAGATTCGTTTGTTCCAAGAGGAATGTTATGGTTTTTTATGCCAAATAATTATAACACGTGACCCTCTCAAAGACTGCCTTAGCGACAAATTCTACCTAAACCATGACAACAATCCCCACCACTTCAACCCGCCACTTCACTGCAACACTCAATCTTTTCTCCCAACATCCCAGTAGAGTCCACGCGCTCTGTCTCCTCGATATAAAAGTGAGCCCTTGCCCCAAATTCTCATCTCTCCACTTCACTATCGGTACACCCTTGCTAACAACAAACTGTAAACAGCAAACCACTACACCCATCCTCCGTCGCACACACGATCATGGCAGATGCAGCATCTGGAATCCCAACCTTCAAGCTGGTGCTTGTTGGTGACGGTGGTACTGGCAAGGTAACGCATTCTTCTCACCAGCTCCAGGTTTGCGTCATGAATACTGACCGCCATCTCTAGACCACCTTCGTTAAGCGTCACATTACCGGCGAGTTCGAGAAGAAGTACATTGCGACACTCGGAGTAGAGGTCCACCCCCTCGGTTTCACCACGGTATGCGATCACGATCACAGCGAATGATCAACGGACACTAATTTTTGATGTTTAGAACTTGGGACAAATTCAGTTCGATGTCTGGGACACGGCTGGACAAGAGAAGTTCGGCGGTCTTCGTGACGGATACTATATCAACGGACAGTGCGGTATTATCATGTTCGACGTGACTTCCCGTATCACCTACAAGAACGTTCCCAACTGGCATCGTAGGTTTTCCGACAATGTACGCGGCTTGCATGCAACTAACCAGGACTCCAGGCGATCTCGTCCGCGTCTGCGAAAACATCCCCATCGTTTTGACCGGTAACAAGGTCGATGTCAAGGAGCGCAAAGTCAAGGCCAAGACCATCACTTTCCACCGCAAGAAGAACCTCCAATACTACGACATCTCAGCCAAGTCCAACTACAACTTCGAGAAGCCCTTCCTGTAAGTTTAAGCCCGTGAAAATTTCAGGTCAATACTAATGCGCGACCCAGTTGGCTCGCCCGCAAGCTCGTCGGTAACCAGTCCCTCGAATTCGTCGCTGCGCCAGCCCTTGCACCTCCAGAAGTCCAGGTTGATCAGGCCGTTCTCGAGCAGTACCAGGCAGAGATGGAGGCAGCAGCCAACATGCCGCTTCCAGATGAGGAGGATACCGATTTGTAAATGTGTCCGTCAACTGAGCTTTCACAGCTCTGCGCCCCAGCGCCCATCATCGATATCAGTGCGGTAGTCAGGATTAGGAATCTCTATGGTGGGAGAGGCGGAGGATCAGGCCCCTGGCGATATTCACCACTGCATCACAACTTTCAGAGCGTTGCACCCTAGACAGTTTGACGTATTTTCGAACACACCCCATTATGTAGACCATTATCGGAAGCGATTTATGAAGGCTAGGTGGAATCTTTTGGCAACACCGGGCTAAAGATGCTGGACGGGGACACGGGCTCTTCCGATCTCTGCGAGCATGCAAAACAAAAAGTTATGAAGATTCCTCTTACCCGTTGTGATTGATTCCCCACCATACTGGTTGATGTTATCTTGCCATTTCCAGTTTTGGGAGGCCACTACGACTACCACTCACCAAAGTCCCTAACCGTGTTTATACACCATGCGGTCCAACCATAATCTTTAGTGAGGCCTTTATTTTTTGTTAGTTGCTGCAGTGGGTCTCTGATATCTGCTCGCCTAATTTGATGCCCCGCAACACCTGTCGACTTCGAAAGCTACAATTTAAGGTCCAATCTAGACGGAATGCCACGAGGGAATATAAATATGACGAATACTCTTGCCACACTCAATTGATACCACGTGAAGAATTATCATCTCAACGCTTATTGGCTCCCCTGCTCTTCATGTTATTACACAAACCAACAGACAGGCGGAGACCGTGAAATGGGCCGGCACATGGCCACATCAAAAAGCGACTACTTATTCCAAATAGGCACTGTTTGATTTGATCGTCACCACAAGTGGTGACCGTAAAAATACGTCAACGAAAGGTCGAGGGCGTCGGGCTGAGAGCTTCGCAAAAATGAGGGGTAGTCGGTCTAAACCCGCCTCCCTTTCATCTCTTTGATGCGAGATGAGGCGCATTTTCGAGGATCCTCTTATAGATAACTGATGATTATTCCCGTCCAGAAATCTTACACGCGCCAGCCCTTATATCCATCGAATCCATCGGGATCCATGCGACTAATTTGTGGAGGTGTGAATGGCGGGAGCGAATAATAACGTCCTCTGTGGCTACGATGAACGCCATGGAGAGGAAGACGTCGCGCAGGCTACTTCTTTGAAAGGAGAAGAGGACGAGGCTTCACAGTCGCCGACGAGGAAGAAGCAGAAGAGGAATAAACCTACGCTCTCGTGTTTGGAATGTGTGGAGAGGAAAACGAAAGTATGGTGTTTTATCTCTCGTGGCGCGTTTGCGAGCTTTGCTAATGTATGTTTGCTTTGTAGTGCGACCGGACACGGCCTGGCTGTCTTGCTTGTGTGAAACGACAGAGTGAGTGTAGATATAGTGAGATTGCCAACCTCATTGCTGCTAGGTATGTTGCCTTGTTATTCATCCTGCTGTTCTGACTAACGAAATCGTAGCAATGGATCAGGACGCTCGAGCAAGTCAAGACGAAATAAGGACTCCATTGTCAGTGTGTCAACAAATGCTCCTAAGTCGCCAGCTACCCTTGGAACTGGAGTGACTGTTAGTAGCGTATGTATCTTCTGATTTCCTCAATCCTATCCCATCTTGGAGTTTCGTGAATCCAATCTCATTCTCTCCTGGGCTTTTATCATATTTCATTTGTCAGGAGCGATTACTCCCCAAGCTTCCATTCAATTAAGATGGCAACAGATGTGTCGGGCTTCTGGCTGGCTTGATGCTCTATGAGGAAAGAATCTTGAAGTATTGAACGCTGCCTACTTTTCCCGATCCTCATTTGCCTTCTTTTCATGACCGTCTCTCTTTATGACGGCTCCCGTGTTGTGCTCATCAGCTACATCAAGCTAATGTTGACTCTACAATAGCTTCCAAGCCCGGTTGATACCTATAACAGAAGTGGCTCTACGAGCTCAACGCACTCCTCGCCGTTCCTACTCTCCAATCTTCAACATACGCGGCAAGTCACGGCTAGTGTATTTGGAAGCGGAGCTCAGCATCCATTCGCAAATTACTGGACCACCACAGGAGGCGTTCCTGAAGTCATCGGCGTGCTTCCAAGCAAAGAGCAAGCCGACTCTTTAGTAGCAAAGTATTTCGAATGCATCGACCCAGTCTACCCGATGCTGAACCAGCAGCATTTCATCGCCGAATATGATCGCTTCTGGAGTGTGCCTGTGCTGGAAAGACAGCGGACTGACGCATCGTTACTCGCTCTGCATTTCGCAGTCTACGCAATGGGTGCTCAGTTCATACAAATGGAGTCCGAACAGGCGAGAGCTCAAATCGCAGAGTTCTACGTTTCCGCTGCACATCAATCCTTGCGACTCTATCCATTCCTGAGCCGGACGTCGCTCAAATCTATTCAAGCCATGGTTCTTATGGGATACTTCCTGATGAACGATAACAAAGCCACTGATGCTTGGGCCTTTGGCGGGATCCTAACTCGGCAAGCCTACGCCATGGGTCTGAATCGGGATCCAAATGTCATGGTACCCAACGCCTCATCATCCGAAAAGCAACAGCGACGCAAAGCCTGGCAAGCAGTGTACTTCCAAGACACATTCCTTACAGTCCTACTCAAACTCCCACCGACAACAACATTCTCCGACGTAACAGTCGAATCCTTGACTGAAGATCCAGCTGATCAACCATCCTTAATCAATCCAGCCTCTCTCCTCCCACCAGTCTCAAGTAATGTAATGAGCATCAGCAACATCGCACCACGACACCCCTCCCCAATCCCACAGTCAGCAAACGACCCTGGACGACATACCGACGTCGAATTCATCCGAAGCATGTGGCGCATGGCGGATCTGGTCCAACGCTCCCTCTGCATGCCCCGCGCGCTAAACAAACCCATCGTAACATCCCTCCGACACAAAACAGCACTACTAAACCAATTCAGAACACTCTACGCCACGTTCCCTCGCTCTCTAACAGCCGCACGCGAGCAATTCGCACAGTTGGTCGCGAATGATGGACGTATGGCACGGCAGAATCTGTTCTTGAGAAGTAATTATTGGCATTGCGTTATGATTGTTGATGCGGAGGAGAATGAGTTGGGTGATGTACATTGTGATGTCCGTGGTGCGCTGGAGGCGGGTCGTCTGGCCGTGGAATCTTTCTTTGATTTTTGGGAGTATTTGCAGGTTGATGCGGGGGTGTGGTGGGTTTTTCAGCATAGGGCTTTTGAGGAGGCTGTGAGTTTTCCCCTTTCCCATTACCCCGTTCCCAATTCCAAATTACTGATGAAGGTGTTTACTGATAATTGTGAAACAGCTTACAATGGCCAATTTACTAGGCGCCTATCAACCAACACCCAGTTCTCCCATTCTGGGAATGAAACCAGTGGTTGATCCAGTGTTTGCTGGGTCGAAGGATGCGATTCGAAAGATGTTGGAGATTATTGAGCATGTGGGTAGTGCGGCGCCTGAGATGCAGAAGACGAGGACGGAGGTGTTGAGGACGGCTTGGGAGGCTATTCAGTGGTAATGGGAGGGTACAGGTCACGTCTTTCTGTATATAAATCATGTGTGGGTATTTCGGTATTTCGAAGGTTCGTCGAGAGAATCGAGTCATGTTTGATTTGATTGTTGTTCCGAATTTTCTTGTTGCTTGTCGGACGTTGTGAGTATATATGAGATCTGCTCTGTTTTGATGCTGAAATGCGTGAGCTTGGAGTTCTTAGGCATCTCCAGTGACTCGGTTCGATGCAATCTGATCGATTTTTTGACGAAGAATTGTGAATCTACTCGAAATGAATGCTATTCTCGGGTACACTTTTTGTCAGTCGAATTGCATTGAATGAGTATATTTATCCTTCCTATAAATTTTTGACGGAGGGAGTAGATATCACGTCCTCTACAGAGACTCGGTAGCTTTGAAGGAAGATACCCGAAAATTGTGCTAAGATTTGCTGCAGACTTGGCGAATAAAATTGATGCTTCATACTTAATAACAATTAGTGTCCTGTACTACCCTGACTCTCCGAGCATCCAGAGAGACTATTTTTGCGCAGGCCATACGAAAACATCTCGAAGTGTCCCATGTTGTGCAAAACAACCAAACCCCTTTCTGTAGTCATTTCTCGTAGTCAAAACATCCGATCCCGCTATCATGGGTTCAAGCAATTTAGGGTACCACAACCGGCAGTTCCTGGATCCTGGGCTAAAATAATGTCCACGCGAGCGATAGTGATCCGGGGCATTGCCGGTGGAGCGAAAGGCTCAGTGATGCTAGGGTTTATCAATCCTTTGACCCTTCGGCCATGGATGTGAGAATTATCCGTGAAGCTTGGATGAAGAAAATTGATAAGAGAGATTCAAAAGGGACAGGGAATGGCGCATCTCATCTGCAAGCCGAGTCATGGCTAGGCATGGGCTTTATCCCGACAAGCATGACATCAGCATCATTAAAAGCGTCTGTTATCGGAAGCTCACAACGAACAACGACATCAACCATACCGAACATGGCAGAAACCGAGGCCATCACTCTGATCGCTATACTTTCTCCAAAGCCAGGCAAGAAAGAGAGGGTATGCTTGCTTGCATGCACTCATTCACAATGCACGATAACTGAGCAAGATAGGTTATCGAGCTCATGAAAAAGATAGTTGATGGTGTGACGAAAAATGAAATGGGCGCGCTCCAATACGAAATGTTTGAAGATCAAAAGACGCATGAGATATGCTTCGTTGAAAAGTAAGGCAATACGCGTCCTGTTCTCTTGGGAGGGCAATCTTTAGCGACTGATGTGGCACAGATATGCGGACGGGGCGGCTCAAAAATTGCACGAAAACACGGAATATTTCAAGGAGTCTATTGGGGCTCTGGTGAAGGAGGATCTGTTGTCAAAGGATTATGACTTGAGGTTTTTGAAAACAGTTGCTGGATTCCAGGTGCGGTCTTGATACTGTGGGATCCACTTGGGACATGGAAAAGCTTTGTACCAGGCGTGTCGATCTTGCTATGAATTGATTCTTTCGGAATGAAAGATCTCTACCTATCCCTTGCTACGGCGAGGACCGTGAGGCTGGTTTGAGCACTGAAAATCGAAGATTGCAGAAAATCATCACCGTGTCTGAACGATTAAGTAGTATTTGTTCATCTCGACATGTTCATGTTAGATGAACCAATGAGGAACAATTTCAATGTCTACATTCATTCTGCTTGTTGGCGTATATGGATACAAGCTTCAACCCAGCCGTCCCAGTGTAAATCTCTGCAGCTCTGCTTCACAACCACGCGCGGATGGGGCGGAATCTGTCTCGACTGTTGTCACGATGAGGATATTCGGGAGGGTTTTGCCAACTTTCTGCGAACCGTCTGCCCTGCTAGGCCGGGTAGCCCGCATGCTTCGTGCATACAAGCCGTGTTGATTCGTCTAGTTCGTTATCTGTCTCGCGTACTCTGCTCGTTATTATAGAGCTAGGGATCAATATAGACGCAATATGGGCTGGGCATTGACTGTGGATAGCAATTCACGGCCAGCGGGCATGATCATGGTATGCAGGCGAAGAATTCAATTCAATGCAATTGTTATTAGTGCGATGGTCTGGGAGTGGTAGCGCAAGAGCTTGAATGCGGTTCGGGCGACGCCTCTTCTAGACGCCATCACCAGTTTCCTGCCTCTCTATCTCTTGTGAATGATCCCGCTCCCAAATCCCCATCATCATTCTTTGCTGCTGTCCTGAGTGTGTGTGCTGAACCTGCTGGGTCGCCGGATGAAAAGTCGCTCGTTATTAGCTTCTCTCCCATCTCCTCACTAAAGTGTTTTCTCCCTTCGAGAAGCCTTTCCCTTTCTCTCTCTCCTCCCCCCCAGCAATCGCAACGCAACGGCGTAATCCGCTTCCGCTTGGCAGGCTTCGCAACTCTTAGCAACTCTCTACGTCAATCACTACTGATAGCCCTCTTGTTTCTGCGCGCGAAACCTTAATCACAAAACTTGCTGTGTTTTGTCGCCTGGCTCGAGCACAGCGGTCCACTCTTTGGGGGCCTGTATAAATGCGGAGACGGCCTTCGGGGTCAACAACTGAGGAGGAGGACGACATTCCGAATTCTGATGTGGTCCCAATCAAAGAGAAGGAAGACAAGGAGGAAAGCTTGAGGAAACAACATCCACATCTGGATACAAAGGACAAGAGACGGGCCAGTCGTCCTCAAACAGGATCGAAACCCGCATGGAAAACGACCACCTCGAAGAAAGACATGCCGAGTGAGAAAGAGATGGCCGAGCTGCGGCTGTCAAAGGATATCAGTCGTGATGCTACAAAGGAAATATCGCCGCCGCGCCGTCGCTGCCAGATGCGCAATCCCTGGTCGTGCTCCTGGCTGACCTTGGGCACTTCGTTGACAGCATTGGCCCTCATATTATGCATATTTCAGTCTTTTACAACTCGCCAGCTGGATCCGAAGGGAGCCGACATGTCCTGGATGGCGAGTGCTTTTGTGCGATTCCCCGACTTTGATACGGAACATACGCGCTTTGCTACGAAATACTCGCTACATCTATATCGAGAAATGGGAATAGATGATGAGGATCCGAAAGTAGGATATGGTCAGGAATTCTACCCGTTCTCTAGCTAACATCCAAGCAGGTCAAAGGAGTGCCCGTCCTATTCATCCCAGGAAATGCTGGATCCTACAAACAAGTTCGATCCCTCGCCTCAGAGGCAGCCAATTACTGGAATAATAACATTCGGCAAAATGCCCAAGCGGTGCAGGATGGGAAGATGGCATTGGATTTCTTTACCGTGGATTTCAACGAGGATTTGACAGCATTCCACGGCCAGACACTGCTCGATCAAGCAGAATACCTCAACGACGCAGTCGCATACATCTTATCTCTCTACCACAACCCTCAAAAATCGATAAGAGATACAAGTCTCCCGGATCCTAGCTCTGTGATGCTGATTGGGCATTCCATGGGTGGCGTGGCAGCACGAACGATGCTCACAATGCCGAATTACCAAGCAAATTCTGTCAATACGATAATCACACTTTCAGCGCCGCATGCTCGCCCTCCGGTTTCGTTCGATGCGCAAATCGTCAAGACCTATCAGACAATCAATGACTACTGGAGGAAGGCACACTCGACACAATGGGGTTCAGATAATCCACTATGGCATGTCACACTGATTTCCATCGCCGGAGGTGGACTGGATACGATTGTGCCTTCGGATTACTCGAGTCTGGCATCCTTGGTTCCTGAGACACACGGCTTCACCGTTTACACATCGACGATACCTGATGTGTGGTTAGGAATGGATCATCTTTCAATCACTTGGTGTGACCAATTCAGGAAGGCAGTAATCAGGTCTCTTTTTGATGTCATGGATTCGTCGCGAGCTACGCAGACCAAGCCTCGCGGACGGCGGATGCGGTCGTTCAAGAAGTGGTTCTTGACAGGATTGGAGGATGTCGCTGAGAAATCGTTGCCTCACAAGGAGCCAAAGACACTACTCACCCTGGAAGACAATTCGAATGCCATCATCTCGCAGGGAGAGCGTTTGGTACTACGAGAGCTCGGCCGGTCGGGCCAGCGAAAGGCGCATCTTCTCCCGATTCCACCACAAGGCTCTTCAGAAGGTCGGAAGTTCACCCTTTTGACGGATCAGCATCTTGATTACCCCGGAGAAAACGGAAATCTTGAGATCCTGTTTTGCAGCGTCTTTCCTCTTCAAGTTGGACACTCTGCCACGCTTTTCTCCATGAATATGGACCTTTCTGGAGAGAGCTCTGGATCCACACGACTGGCTTGCAAAAATGTTGCTTCTGACACGATCCGACTGCCAGCTTCCACACGCCAATCCAAGTATCCGTTTGATAAGGCCACACCATTTTCCTACCTTCAATACGATCTTGAGGACTTGGTTGAACATCAATTTGTTGCTATTGTCGATAAAGCTTCAGACCACGTTCCCGGGTGGTTGATTGCAGAGTTCAATGCTGGCTCAGAGTCGCTTGTTCAATCTTCTGTTGGGGTCAAGAAAATGCTAGCATCGGACCTAAAGATCAAGCTTTCTGCAAAACGACCGCTTTTGATGGACATCAAGCTTCCGAACTTGGAGTCTGGCTTGTTTGCTTACAAGCTCACTGTGGGCAAGCAAGCATGTGGCGATGCAGAGATCTTTACGCCCTTGGTGCGCCAGTACATTTCAGAGGTATACGAGTCCAAATTCTTTGTCAATGTTAAGGATGTTGAGATCACCCTGCACGGCGTGGCTCCTTATATGCCTCCGCCATTGAAAGGACAGAGCTATGGTAACGGCCTTGCTCTACAGATTTGGACGGATCCTACCTGCAATAGTGCGGTTGAAGTGACGTTGAGCTTGGATCTACTTGGTAGTTTTGGAAAGCTTTGGATGCGCTATCGCACGCTTTTTGCTGCGCTACCGCTCCTTGTAGTTGCACTTGCTCTGAGGAAACAGTTCCAGATCTATGACGAAACTGGTAAGTAAATGGATTGCTCCTGTTCTTGACAAACGCTAACCATATGATCAGGCATCTTCATGAGCTTCTCTGAAGGTTTGAACGAGTCTCTCCGCCGTTCAATTGCTGTCTTGTTTCTGTCTCTATCCTTTGCCTCGATTTACTTAGCGAATGTGAGCCAGTCGGGACTCTCAAAGAAATCAACCTGGTCTGGTCACCAGCAAGGCAATGGCACCGAGTCAGTGGTCGACTTCACCAAAAATGAGCTTCTCACAGGCTCCCCAGACCCATTCTTCTGGTTCCTCCTGCCCTTGTTTGGAGTGATCAGTGTCGGTTTATGTGCGGCGATCAATTACACTGCACTCTTGATCACCCATGTCATGACATGGGCGTATTCGAGGATTCGAGCTGCGCCTCCGACAAATGGAGATGGACGGTATGCGTATCTTATCTTACACTTTCGAGGAATCCATGCTAATTAAGACTAACCAGGCGAACACCATCAGCTTTTGCAGTAACATCCACTCGACAACGTGTGGTCACGACTGGTGTTTTGCTGATACTGGTATCGACCGTGATACCCTATCAATTCGCCTTCCTTGTATTATGTATCGTACAAATCGCGACTTGTGTGAGAGCCTTGAGAGTAGCCAAAGAAACAGTGCGTTGATCTTGTCTGATCGCTCTGTACCCAATACTGACCGCTGGCAGAACTCGGAGGCCAACTACAATTTCTACAACTACGCACATTCTATCCTCATTCTCATGCTTTGGATACTCCCAATCAACCTTCCAGTACTCGTGGTTTGGATACGAAACCTCGCTGTTCACTGGCTCACACCATTCTCCTCCCACCATAATATCCTATCCATCATGCCCTACATCCTCCTAGTAGAGACTCTCAGTACAGGCCGGATGATTCCTCGAGTTCAAACTCGGTAAGTTCGGCTACCATCCGAACCCACTTTGTATACACTAACAAGTATTAGCGTCCGCTACATGACCCACGTCTTGCTCTTCGTTCTCGCCGTTGATGCGGCACTTTACAGCGTTTCTTATGCATATTTCCTACACCAAGTGGTTAATTTCTTCTGCGCATGGCTTGTCCTCATACACCTCTCGACAAGTTCGATTTCCTTCTATAGACTCGATCGGCTATTAGATGATTCCGTGGAGCCGGACGGACAGCACATGAAGAAGAGGCCTTGAGGTCTCTGGTTTTTCCTTTTCTTGATTTCATTTCTCATTAACGTCTGGATCAGACAGTTCGCATTTGTCATTGCATTGCGGCTCAGGCTACCGCACGGGGTGGTTGAGTCGATGAGATTCCCTAGAGGTATCCGAGGGTTCGTCAGGCGCACTCCGATTCCTTGGTCTACGGACGGGGAAGGAGTGATCCTTTCTCTTGTACATATTTGTTCACTTTGAGCTTTTCTATTTTCCTAAAGTGGTGCTACGCGGGATCGATCTTGCCGAGGACGAGGATCCTGGTTGGTTCTGCGGTCTCTCGCGATGTGGTCTTGTTTAATCTTGTAACCGTCTCCTCTTATCTTGGAGAAGACATGGCGTTCCTGAGGGGATATGGGGGCGGTAATGTCAATAATGCTGTCTGCTGTCGCTGGTGTATGGCCGGCTGGCTGGATGGCGGCTGTTAGATATATATAATTGAGTGCTTGACAATACTTTTGATCTGTCTAATGATGATATGACTTAATTGTGATCACTCTCGGGTGAATCTTTTCGTTTCCTTTGGGCCAGAATTCCTTCTTCGTTTTAATACTCGAATTTATGCACGCCCCCTCCTACGTAAGCTCCGACCTCACTCCCATCTCCAAGCTAAGCTCCGTCACCGACAACATCAACCCAACCCCTAGAAACCGACGCAAATATACCCACCTACACAATGTCGACCCACGAAATCAAACCGGAAGAAATAGAAAAGTATTGGGAAATCTTTGCCTCCCTGACGAATGGCGGCACGCACCTGAACGGGTCACAAGCGGCGCCCGTCCTCAAGAATTCTGGCTTGGGCGATGAGAAGTTGGAGAGGGTGTGGGATCTTGCGGATGTGGATGGGGATGGGAATTTGGACTTTGAGGAGTTTTGTGTTGCTATGAGGGTTATTTTTGATTTGGTTAATGGGGTAAGTTATTGCAACTGAAGAACTGATAGACTGAATGACGAGATGGACTCGCTGCGCTCGCCTCGAGGGCCGGCGGTGAGAGTACGATACGGGAATGGACATAATGCTAATATATTGTGAATAGTTATCAGCAGATGTGCCAACAACATTACCAGACTGGCTCGTCCCAGAATCAAAAGCCCACCTCGTCCAAGCCAACCGCGCCCTCACAGGCCGCCAACCCCAATTCGAACGCGTGGACGACGATGATACAGATTCCTCTCTCAAAGATGGCTTCGATTGGTACATGTCTCCCACCAACAAAACCAAATACGAAGAAATATACACTGCGAACCGCGATACACACGGCGAGATCTCCTTTGCCTCCCTCGAACCCCTATACTCTTCCCTCGAAGTCCCAGACACGGATATCAGAAGCGCTTGGAATCTCATAAATCCGAGTGCGAGTCAAACCATTGGAAAGGATGCGACTTTGGCGTTTTTGCATATTTTGAACAATAGACATGAGGGCTTCCGGATCCCGCGCTCGGTGCCGGCGTCGCTGCGATCTACATTCGAAAGAGGAACAATAGAATATAACATGGATCGTGTGCAACCAACCTCGAAATCGCGCTGGGCAGCCAAAGACGACGAAGGCGGCTCGAGAAAGGCAAAATTCGGAGATGCATACCTAACGCGACTAGGCGTAGGCGAACGAGGCGGTTTCAACAAAGCTAAAGGCACAGATTTCAGCGCTACAAAAGGTCGAGACGACGAGTGGGAAGAGGTTCGTTTAAAGAGACAACTCAAAGATGTCGAGGAGAAGATTGAGCGTGCGGAGAAGGAGGCAGGGAAACGAAAGGGTGGAAGGGATACGAGGAGTAAACCTGCGCTTGTGAAGAGGGAATTGGAGATGCTGCTTGATTATAAGAGGAGAGAGTTGAGGGATTTGGAGGCGGGCGAGGGCAAATATGGTGAGAGTGGCAGTTTGAAGGGGTTGAGTGATGATATTGGTGTTGTTAGAGAGCAGGTTGATGGTTTGCAGAGTCATTTGAGTGAGAGGGAGAGGGTGTTAGATGATTTGAAGAGACAAATTGAGGAGGAGAAGGCGAGATGATGGGATCATTTTCGTTGGTGAGGCTGGAGGGAAGTAGATTTTGGTAACATTGCTTGGTTACTTTTTGAGCGAGCTCTGGATGGAGCAGATGTAGGATTGGTGCATGGACAGCAGTGCATATAACCACCATGAGAGATCATTCATCGGGTCTTTGGTGCCTTGTCGTTGTAGTGAAAGGATGAGAAGGCAAGATGAGTTCTTTCTGACCAGGTTTGGGTACATGATTAGAAGTGAGACAGGAATCAGATACGGTTGATTACCGTCCTTTAGTTCTAGCTCGCGGCTTCAGACTTGACCACTAAGATCAGACATAGCTTCCAAACAAGTTCTGATAAATGAATGACTTTGACTATGTATTTGATTTCCAAAATGTAAGCAATATGCCAAAATTAGAACATGGCTCAGGGGTATTTAAGGACCGGTCCAGTTGTAGGAATTCCGCCGAGATTTGAGGCCGAGACTATAACAGACCCAAGATGCGCCTGTAATTCTTGCTGAACTCATCCTTCCTACATCTGAAGCCTCTCTCTACAGAAATGGCTCAAATGAAAAACATACTTATCACGGGATGCTCTGACGATGGCATTGGCTCCTCTCTAGCAATCCAACTCCAGAAACGCAACCATCGTATCTTCGCAGCAGTCCGGACTCCCTCCAAAGCCTTGGCCCTCTCCCCCCTTCCCAATGTCGTAATCATCACCCTCGACGTCACATCCAAAGACTCTATCGCCAATGCCGTCGAGACAATACAAGAGCAAACAGGAGGTCGTGGACTAGACATCTTGATCAATAATGCGGGAGGAGGTGTACCGACAACTCCAATCGTGGAGGCAGATCTTGATGCCGGAAGACGCATGTTCGATGTCAATTTCTGGGGTGTATTGAGCGTAGTCCAGGCATTTACACCGATGCTTATACAAGCTCAAGGCACTATTGTGAATATATGCTCTGTGGGAGCTATTATGCATACACCCTATCTTGGACTTTACGACTCAAGCAAAGCTGCTATCACTATGGCTAGCGAGACGATGAGGCTGGAGTTGAAACCATTGGGTGTAAAGGTCATTACAGCAATGGTGGGAATGGTGGAGTCGAAGTTCCACGACAATTTGAGCGAGCCACAATTGAAGGAAGGATCCTTTTACAAGCCGGCGGAGAAATGGATCAAGATGTCATCGACTCCTGGGCAAGGAAGTTTGAGCCAGTATGAGATGCCACTTGAGAAGTTCTCTTCCAACATGGTGGATGATATACTTGCTGGCAAGAGTGGGAAGGTATACAGAGGTGGATTGTCTACCACCTCAGGGTTGTTGCATTGGTTACTACCTAGGTGGCTATTGGTACGTTTGCTACATGTTCTATCTGACGAAACTTGTAATCTGATATCAGTTGTCAGGACTTCTCGCTTGCTAATGGACGCGGATTGGATCATTTGTCCAACCCATCATGATCGATACAAGGAATACCTAAAAACTTCAGCCACTCCACCACAAAGAACCCTAGTTTAGAGGCAGCCTGGAGAGGGCCATGATGTCCTACGCTTATTGATCCCATTTCGCTTCTACGTGTGAAATTTGAGATGCAGATCTTGGCTGTGCATACGATGCAGTTAGTATGACATGCTCGGATCAGAAAAGCTGACGACGGAATCTTGGCATCACTGAAAAAAAAAAGCTGGAACCTGTGCTACTGCTAAAAGAATTTGGGTGATTCTACCGAATATTGTGGCTTGACAAGCCATTGTTGCGAGGTCCCATCGAGCAGCTTTCAATATTTGGCGCAGTGCGCGCCGCAATTTCGCATCATGTAGTAAGCCTTTTATCCCATCGATCGGTAAGCTTCAATGCCAGCACATCACAAAAATCCGCTGTAAGTGATGTGAGATCTGGTTAGGTATGCCTTACTTTTCTTTTACACCAACAGGGCAGAGAGTAATTGAGATCTTCTCAGGCACTGGTGTCCTCGCTCGAGGACAGTGCTTCCTTTCATTCCCAAACACGGCGCTTTCATTCCACATGCTGACCGATCAGCTTCCTAGGGGCGAGGTGATAAAAGCCGTCGCACATAACAGAAGCTCTCCACGTGATCCATCGGCTTTAGGTGGAACGCATTTGCTGACAATTCCCAGAGATAGTTCCCATCGCGCATTACTACAGTTGGCTGGGACTGACTTTGTTGTAACCACATTTGGAAAACGACTTTTCGCTGAGCATAAATAGCCTGTTGTTGAATATCAATTGGTAATCTCGATATTCGGAACAAGCATGAGGATAAAACGTATCTCCCGATATTTGTTACTCACATCTCAACCAAATCTTCAATACCTCGATCAACTTTCTTCATATTCTTCAATTCGCCTTTAATCATGTCGGCTCTTGACCCAGATATGTTCACTGCTCCCAAGTCTCTAACCAAGAATTTTTATCGCGATGTTTATCCAGCAGTCGACCCGACCAATCCAGAATTGAGTGCCAAAGGAATGGTCGTGGTGATCACAGGTGCCGCTGGTGGTGTTGGTAACGTGAGTCTAGTCACTGCAAGATTACATGTATTTAAGGCTGAGATCTGTAGGGCATTGCAAAAGCCTGGAGCACCGCTGGAGCAAAGGGCATTGTTCTCGTCGGCCGCAACAAGGCAAACCTGGAGGATACAGCCAAAGAGCTTGGCTCTGACATCAAACCACTCATCATCACCGCCGATATGACCCTGAAGCCGACGGAGCTCGAATATTCAAAGAAACCATTGCCGCTTTCGGAAAAGTGGATGTCCTTATTAATAATGCTGGTGTAATGCAGCGTGATGAACCCATTGCTACAACACCTGCCTCGGCATTTTTCAGCACTTTCGTGAGTCTAGTTTTCCTTCTCGTGGGAAGTTTGGGAGAGAGTCTAACAGGGATGGGTTTAGGAAACCAATGTAAAGGGGACTTACAACATGGTTCAACATTTCATTGAAGCAACAAACGGGACAGGGACAATTATAAACTTTGTATCTTTAGGTGCGGCTCTAGTTGTCCCCGGGCTTTCATCTTATTCGATCAGCAAGCTTGCTGCTACCAGATTGGGTGAATATATCCATGCCGGTGAGTCCGTTTCACGCACTCTCCCCGATATCGTTGCTGATCATAATACAGAGCAACCCTACATCCGTGTTTTCTCCGTACACCCCGGAATCGTCGAAGTCGAGAACGGCCGCGGAATGTTCAACCCAATGTTCGATCCTTTCGCGCACGACAAAGCAGCCTTGAGCGGAGGATTGACTTTGTATCTCTCAACTCCTCGAGCAGAACATCTTCGCGGAAACTACCTCAGCGTGAATTGGGATGTTGTCGAGCTCGAAGAACACAAAGCAGAGTTTGTAGAGAAGAATTTAGGAATGTTAGGATTTGTGCATGGGACAGATGCGGATGGATCAGTTGGAGAGGGTGGGTATAAATGGACGGCCAAAGTTTAAAGATTATGTTCCTAATTCCATGCTCCTGAGGTTGAGTCCTGCTCTTGTGTATACTGTGTCTATCTATTTTTATAAATAAAATGTGTTCCTCCTGGCTCTAAGCAACGACTTGCTCTGGGTATTGTGTCTCCTTTTCCCTCGAAGCAGCAAAGACAGTAAGGCAGCAACTATATTCCACAATGCTGTCCTTTTCCAGATTTGCTTTCCTTTGGCACCCCAATGGCGCAACAGAACTAGTCAGATGTATCGCCCTGGAAATGGTAATTTCGGTTTCCCTTCTGCATGTAGTCTCTCTGTCTGTGTGACACTGTCATTTACCGCGATAGTTGTTCCCGGTGGTAACAGTAGTGATCGTGGAGATCGTGGTTGAGGACCCTTGGGTGGGATTTGAGGCATCGCTATTCCCAACTCGTCCCTCAAGAACTTCAAAGTTTCACGTTGGTCAGAGGACACATCTTTCTTTGGCTCCTTTTTCCCCAGGAGTCGGCGGCGAAAGGTATGGGTTATATCGGGAGACTGAGGTGATGAACTGATCGATGGTCCGTCGTTCTGTGCTGTGGGAGGCGTTGCAGATGAAACTTCTGCTCGCGAATGCGATCTTGGCGATACGTCTGCAGGTGAACGTACACTCGATCTGCTCGAGAAGATGGGTCTCTGCTGCGGGGAGGTGGGACTTGAGATAGGGTTTCCTCGTAACGGGTGGTTTTGAACTGTTGGAAGTGTAGCCTCTTGAACCGGGAAGTAATCTCGTTGTACCGAGTATGCAGATGACGGACTCGATATCGTGCTCTTGAGTTTGAGGTCTCGTTGTTGTTCCTGTTGAAGCTGTTCCTGGTGATGTCGTCGGATTTCTTCCTGTCTCGAATCGTCACGAAATTCTGCTTCTGGCGATAATCCTCGGAACTGCTCGTCCAGTGATTGGTGTTGCTTAGTACTTGATTCGTCCCAAGTATAATCTTGCTGGTATCTCCATTGTGCCTCTTCCTCTTCCAGCAGCCGTTTCGCTTCCTTTAAATTCTGTCTCTCTTCTTCGACGCGTCTGCGCTCCTCGACAATTTTTTTCCTTTCTTCCTCGATTGCACGTCGTTCTAAATCAATTCGTCGGCGTTCCTCTAACTTGATTTGATGCTGTTCAAGCTCTTGCATCTCCTGCCTCAACTTTTGTTTCTCCTCTTCAAGTTGAGCTCTTTCTTCGTCTAATTTCCGCTTCTCTTCAGAGGTCGGCGACAGCGGTCCTGAAAACTCCAATTGTGGCAATTGGAATGGCTGAACAGGTTGAACAGGTTCATGGAAGTTCCGAGATCGAGTGTAGTCCACAAACTCCGGTGAATGAACCCGAGAATTTGGTAAAGACTGGGCATCGGAGATATTTTGAGGAGATTGAACACGCGAACTTGCTGCAGATGACTCTAAAGTTCGAACTTGTGCACCTTCCTGTTTCTCTTCCTTTGACCCACGTCGGTATTGGAACAGATTGCCTAGATTTGAGACCTGACTAGGGGTCGTGATTGAGAGACTGTGTTTCTGCTTTGGCACACCCGTCGAGGTGTATGATGAAAGATCTGAGAAGGACCTCACAATTTCTTGTGGTCTCTCACCAACGGGAGAGGGTGAAACCATGGCTGCTGGAGGTAACCTTTCTATGTTCAAGCGATGGCTGAATGAAGCCCGAATACTCGACGCGTTACTAGGTGGTGTAATAGTGACACCGCTTTGTTTGGATGTCGTCGAGGTGTTTGAACTCTGCTGTGATGAGGAACGCGAATTTTCGTCTGATTCGGTCTCCTCGTCCTCCTCTTCGATCCGATCCTCGGAGGACAGAGACGACGCTAACAAGCCTCCTTTATAACGACCAGAAGGGCTGATGATGGCCCCATTACGGTGCCGCTGACCGCGGGTCATCTGTTGACTTGAGTTGAACTGGTAGGAAATTGTGCTAAGGATCACAATCAGTACGATATGTTCAAGCTCACACTAATGGCGTCAAACTCCTGGCAAAATATCGAGACATGTTTCCAGGAGCTTGTCACCTTTTTTAATGAACTGAATATGACATACTTAGCTACACCGTCTGTACTTCGCTGGGTCTCCGAACTCGAGCGCGTCAGATTACCGCCACTTAGACGTCTCATCAAAGAAGCCTTTTGGTTGAAGATGCGGCTGCCCTGTGCTGCTCGATCGCGTTGTTGTTGTTGTGCGTATTGAAGCTGTGACCGTTGGGATTCCACAGATTTGATAACGGCAATTTTCACCTTTTCCAGTCCCTTTCCCTCCTTCGCTGAGCACTCAATATATGGACATCCAAGCTTTGATGCCAGCGCCTCGCCTTCCAAACATAAAATCTTCCTCTTGTCTCTACTTTTATCCAGCTTGTTTCCTACTATGCACAACACCTTCGGCTCTACTCTGTCGGACTTGCTATCCTGGATTCGAGCGTCGATGAGATGCTTGAGAGCGTCAAAGGAGGAGCGAGAATCGATATTATAGACTAGTATCATTCCATTTGCATCTTTGAATCGATAGACGTCCACTGGTAAACGAGTAGCTGGGTACAGGTGTTGAGAATGAGGGACATCCTCGGGTCGCGAGATATCCAAGCGCGTTGGGTGGATCTGAAAGGCGAATTTGTCGTTACCGTCAGACTTCCATAGCATCTGAGGTGTTTCCGAGTCGAAGAAGGGATCTCGTATCGATGGAAAGCACGCGTAGACAAACTATGGGGTATCAGTCTTGCCTGTTGTCCAAGTGCCACTCTGAACTTACTTGATGGTGTAAACAGTATTTTCCCACTCCTTGTGCTCCAACTATCAGCATGCGATAGCCCAGGTGCTTCCGGCCAGCCGTCTGCTGTACAGCAGGAGGGACGAAAGGCTGCATTTTGAGCGAGTGCATGCTGGAGCGCAGCAAAAGACTTGATTGTGGCCTTTACGAAGGGGCTCTCACCACTCGTATGGCCATCTCTTGGTCAAAGCCAGAACAAGTTTGAAGTTACGTGAGCGGAGCGTCGGCAACAGCGTGATCATTGAACCGATGCTGCGGCTCTCCCATGATTCCATATGAATACTGATAAGATTCAGCGATCAATACCTTTGTTGCTTTTCCGCATACGATGGATAGGCAATGCGATTCGTGGTTAGATTAACTCGCAAGGCTGAACCCTGTGCTTAAACTTTAAAATGTATGCAAGCGGCAGGTACCCGCGCACGTCAACTGACAGATAGTATGTAGTCTTTTCTCCGGTCCTAAATAATAGATAGTCTGTGTGCCACACTCAGATATATGGCCACATGAGCCATTTGGAGCACGTGTTTACATGAGAGGACAGTTCTTTGCAAGGGGATTGGTGCATGACGCCTTGAGAGGCCTGCTATTGCTACCTACGATCCCAGCCAATCTGTGTTAGCATCGAACATGAAGTTCGTGATGTTGAACTCGTTCAGGCTGTTCATGCCGTGATCCACTGGCTGTGACTGTTCCATGGCAGCCCCGGCGCCTCCATTTGCTCCGTTCCCATCCGCCACTTGGCCACCGATGCTAGCAGGAAGCCTGGGTAAGTTGAAGAAGTCGAAGACATCCAGATATTCGAGATCCGTCGGCGCCGGAGTGCGCACGGGAGTCGCAGCAAATCGCACGTTTCCGGAACTGAGTAATCTTGGTTGCCGAGATATCAAGGAGTCTAGATCAAATGCAGTTCGGCGCATGTCTGCAAGTATCTTGACTGTGTTCGGTGTCTCCATGCCCGGCGCTCTTTCGCTCTCTCTGTATTCGTCTAGAACTCGCTGCAACAGATTTGCGTATCGGTCTGCGACTTTCCAGCACCGGCCCATTTCTCGTAAACTTTCCACTAGCGGGTTGATTACAGGCGAGACGCGATGGTCGATAGTGCAGCCGTGCACCAAAACCACTCGAGCTGCAACCCACAAGCTGAAAGCGAATGGAGGCCCAAGCTGATTCAACATATCGGCATTCTTTACGTACGTGCTGAGTACGGAAACTAGAAGATAAGCACAACTAGGTCAGCGAAAATGTCCATACGGTCGGTATTCAGCTCTTGATTCAGCTTCCAAGAAACGCCAAAAAGGTTCTTATGTTAGGGTCTAGAACCAAATTGGAAATCTGGAAAGTACAAGTACTTGCGCAAATGGAATGAATAAAGGCGCGGAATCCTCGAACTCTATATCTTTATTTCTTAGTCCCACAATTCCTGGCGACAATTTGTTTTGAATAACCAGGAATCAAGTGAACCTTGACTAGAATTGCTGATTCGAAAGGAGAGTTAAAAAAATCCCGCGTTTCTTTAGTCCTTTTGCTGACTGGTCATAGTCTGAGTCGAACCAATAAATGAATCATGGACTTACTGTTATCCACAGCAGTCTGACAGCGCTGAGCCGCAGAATAAGAGGGAGTAAAGATCGGTGAACGAGTGGTGGGGTATGCAGCAGATGAGTGCAGACGAATTACGGTCCTGTCAAGTTTCAGATCTATTCACTCAAAGTACAAGTCATGCAATACTCACGTGTAGAAAGTTGCGTGTAGCATGATCCAGCCACAATTTACGACCTTATTTTTGGATGCAGGATTGAAGACACGAGACATGTTTCCGTATTCTTGCGGCAGATTGTACTTCCATGTCTGCAATTCAGTATCGAGTTCTCGATATCGCTTTTGCCAACATTCGACATCAGACAGCGCACCAATGTCAACTGGTTCCTTAAGGAACTGATGGATCTTGGACAGAATTCCAAGAACCTCAATATAGTACGAGAAGGACCCCAAACTTTCCGGACGATCGAGGGAGTAATCACTCCTTTCAGCCGTTTTGAACCATCGAGTTTCTACGATTTGATTGTTGTTGAAGAGATCTTCCCGGCAAGGAAGACGTCGATCAATTTCCTTTTCATCGAGAGTAAACTCAAATGCCGTCGCTATGGTAGCGTAGCGGTCCAGGAGGTAGACGATCCAGAACAGTCTTCGACGACTTTCATCTTCGATAAAGTCCCTTGGTTCAGGAAGTATTGTGGCTCGTAGAGTATAGATAGAAGGATACAGGGGGGATATAGATAGAGAGGTGGACTCTACCGCAAGACCGAGCTGAACAACTTGACGAACGATGAGTGCCAGCATATTCCAGCCTGGTGGACCGTTCGAGTCGCCAATGAAGTCGAGAGTCAGGATGACAAGAGCTTGCAGCGCTCTGACGGAGCTGTGCTCCATACCGTACAGTTGCACGCGCTCTTTCGAGATCTTGTGCTGTCGGTGCCGGAAGTCTTCTGTCAAGCGTCTGTCTGTTGAGAATCGTAGGGTTGTTGCAATGATGGAATGCAATAAGACTCGCTCTTCTTCTTGGAGTGGGCTTGGTCCAAAGAGAAGATCTATGGTTGATTTTCGATGCAATATGGGACACCACTTGTTGATATGTTTGAAGAAATGATCCACAAGTTGATAACATAGGTCATGGTCCGGGAATTCAGGTTGGGAGCTCATGGGAGCAGAGGTGGGAGCAGGAGGTAAGGCTTCCGGGAGATTCAAGGTAGGAGAATGAACAGCAGGATTTGGTTGGCTGTATATATCGCGGGAAGTGGAAGGAATACCCGGGACACCGGCATTGTTGATACTGTCTGTAGGGATTTGGGCCTGAAATGCGTTGCTGCTGTGAGATATACTTGAAGTCCGACGATCACCTAATCCAGGGAACTCAGGCGTGAATGGGGAATGGTTTGAGGGATAAGTATTCGACTTCTGCAGGAACAAAGCCGTTTCCGGTCTTGGAACATGCGGTGTTTGGGCTGGTGAAGGTCGAAAGAAGTTGTCACCATGTGCTGACGATTGCGCTGGGGAGAGGCTGGCGTTGGACAGCTGAGTTATTGCGCCTTCATGACGACGAAGAATATCACGCATTTGTTCTGATGTCTCAACGCGTTAGCATGGGAATCTATCACAGAAGTAGGACTATGGTGCTAAAAAGGCTGAATAGAGAGCAGACTTTTGAAGCCTTCTTGAGCCATTGTGAGTTCGAGTAAACTTAGACGCCCACAAAACATCGAATGTTCTTGGACATTTGAGAGTACTCATTCCTCTATTTTGGACAATTGAGAATTTGAATATACTCTAATATCCTCGACAAAATCTTAGATGATGGATTTTCAAGCAGCCCGAATACCGCATCTAGGGTGGTCAATCCCTTGCGGCTTCGTTGACAAGATCCCCAGAAACTACGTAAATTAAGGAGATTTGAAGCGAACTCACCGATCATGGCCGCTTGCTCCGCCAGCTTTGCTTCAAGCTCGCGCCCATACCCAGCTCTTAACCCAGGCTTTTTCCGCTCCTTGTATTCGCATCGCTGCGAATTCTTCATACACCATCCACAAGCAGGCTGGCCTCTGTCGCATTTCACCTTGCGCTGCTTGCACGTCTCGCACGACACACTGAGCGGTCGTGTCGTCCTGCGTCTCTTCCGACTGCCATCCGCCTCGACCTGCCCATCGCTCTCTTCGCTCCAGCCATCTTCGCTTTGCTGAGAGAGGTTTGAGGTTGGCGAAGCTTGCTGTCCTGCAATGGAAGTCATAGTGTAACGGGCGTCTGGAGCTAATTGCTTGTTTCGTGGAAGATGCACCCGAAGAACGACTCGAAGAATGAGAATGCGAGCCGAAGAGTAATATTGCGGGGTTCTGCCTCCATTACACCACTTTTGCGATCGGATCTTCATAGACGAGAATCCGAGCAAGTTCCTGCATTTTTATTGGCTAGTTGACAGACCCATGAAGAGACTAAGCTGTAGTAAGTACCGAAGAGCCGAACAGGAGCCAGGAAATAGCGGCAGGGACGGCTCCCAGAACCGAGTGCAGAACGTGTCTATTCTCTGGTACAAAGACCTGACCCCTGTCTTAAGATCTCGCCTCCATCGAGGTCGCGACCAGATGCGCCGAGTTTGTATCGCGGAACGGAAGTTTCCTTCGCAATGCACTGTAGAAGGTCCTAATATATAGAATCATGGCTACCATGTGTTGGAGAGTCAGTACCACTCAGATATTACTCCTTCTCTCCTCTTTCCCTCTCTTTCCACCTTGATAAACTGCAATCATGTCTCCTCCTACAAAAGCAGTAAACCAGTTTCCCACAATCAAGAACATCAAGACCTTCATAATCCAAGGAGTGGGGTCTGGTGGTGATTACCACAATGTCAAGGGCGGACATTGGCTCATTGACTCCAAGATTTCGACGCCCATGTCCCAGTACGAAAAGTATAGGAGCTCTCGCACAACATGGGGTATAAACGTTTTGGGCTCTTTCTGTGTGGAACTTGAAGCATCAGATGGAACCAAGGGCTTCGCGACTGGATTTGGTGGGCCACCAGCTTGCTGGCTAGTGAAAGAACATTTTGAGAGGTTTTTGATCGGTGCTGGTAAGTCGTTCGTACCATGGCATTGTTTAGAGCAGATATTGACAGTAGCGTACAGACCCACGAGACACCAACCACCTCTTTGAGCAAATGTACCGTGCTTCTATGTTTTATGGTCGCAAAGGTCTCCCGGTGGCTGTCATATCCGTCATCGACCTCGCTGTATGGGACCTTCTCGGCAAGATCCGCAATGAACCCGTATACAAAATGATTGGGGGAGCCACAAGGGAGAAATTGGATTTCTACTGTACAGGCCCAGAACCTTTGGCAGCAAAGAAGATGGGCTTCTTCGGTGGAAAGGTGCCGTTACCCTATGGCCCAGGTGAAGGACATGTGGGCTTGAAGAAGAACGTCGAGTTCTTGAGGAAACATCGTGAAGATGTTGGACCAGACTTTCCTCTCATGGTGGACTGCTATATGTCTCTCAACGTGTCGTACACAGTTGAGGTGGTGGAAGCTTGCAAAGACCTCAACATCAATTGGTGGGAAGAGTGTTTGTCACCTGATGACTTCGACGGCCAGGCATTACTCAAAAGAGCACATCCGGGCATGAAATTTACGACTGGAGAGCACGAGTATTCTCGATATGGCTTCCGAAAGCTCATCGAAGGTCGTCATGTCGACATTCTCCAGCCAGACGTGATGTGGGTGGGCGGTATGACAGAGCTCCTGAAGGTCTCTGCCATGGCAGCCGCATATGATATCCCAGTCGTACCACACGCCAGTGGCCCATACTCGTATCATTTCGTGGTCTCGCAAGCTCACTCGCCTTTCCAAGAATATTTGGCCAATTCTCCAGACGGCAAAAGCGTCCAACCAGTTTTCGGCGATCTTTTCCTCAACGAACCCATTCCTGTGAATGGATATTTGAACGTCTCAGACCTTGATAAGCCTGGCTTTGGCCTCGAGCTCAACCCAGCAGCAAGATTACTAGACGCGACATACATTCTCAACCCCGCGGTAGAGAGGCCTCTGAATGGTACCTCGGTCCCACAAATGGAAGCGGAACAGGAAGTCGTCGTGAACGGTGGAAGCAGTGCATAGTTTAGTGAAAGATTTAGGACTCGGTGTGGTCTTTTGTTTTGGCGTTCTGGAATCGATTTGTGAGTTGATTAGGAAGTCACGATCCGGCCATTTTTGCCTTCAATTGTAAGATATCGTTTGTCGGCATTCTCAGCTGTGAGCGTAGGGATGGAAACTTCTTGGAGTTACAAATCAATCTTCATCAATCTTCATCAATCTTCATCAATCTTCATCAATCTTCATCAATCTTCATCAATCTTCATCAATCTTCATCAAATTACTGCATTTCCTGTCCATTTCATCTTCCTGGAATCCGTCTGCTAAATCTTGGATTACATAAATTCTATGTTATGTTCATCTCATTAGACCACTTGACTCTTTCGCCAGAACAATATTCCAACCTCTGACACCTTAATCGACTTCTCGCTTGTAAATTATCCTCTCAATTTTCATCTCAGCCACCTTCATCAAATGGATTTTGGCTTTTCGCCTGCGAACACACAATGCCACAACAGTAGCAATAAAAATCACCTTCGTCACCACCAATCCGATGATCAAGCCCTTGGTAGTAGTCAGCCAAGACGTATGAGCGTATGTTCGAACGAGGTTGAATTTGAAGCGTCGAAGACCCTAAAATCAATCGTCGCTATAGCCTCTAAACAGCTTAGGAGCAGACGAAGGAGTTGAGAAAACAATTGCTGGTAGAGGAGGTCTGTTTGAACATGGCCGATGTTGTGGCAGATGGTGCCATTATTGACGTCGTTGGCAACTCTGTATGTTGGGAACGTGCGTGGATGATTGTCCACGTGCGGTTTTTCGTCCTCTGGTGCGGTTCCGAAAGGAGTTTAGGAGTGGCTGTTGGATATCCAGCCTTGGCAGGTGGGTAGGTTGTTTGAAGAGTATGTGGCGATTGTACGGCGTGTCTTTGATCTGAGACTTGCCATAATGTTATCGCACAAATGATGAGGGCGAATACAAAGCAACCGATATAAATTCTGTATGGCATGTTGGATGAGCTTGGAGTCGAAGGAGAGAGAAAGCAGAGTGTTACAGATGGTATCAGACGGAAATAATGGTTATATAGCTCCAAGTTGCTAGTCCTGCTAAAAAAAGATGTAAGGTCACACTTGTGTCTCCAAAACCTCCTTACTTGACTCCCTTTCTTCTTTGTCAGTCGGAAAGAAGACTACGCTCCAGACTTTCACCTAACCGCGATTGACCCCCTGTCAACCAACCGGATTGAACATGGCCTTTTCAGGTTCTGATTGAGGGCGATAACTTTCTAACGTATTTCTTTTGCACACCGCTAGGAATTTTGAGATTACTTTATACTGATAAGAATGTGCTGCTCAAAGGCCTAAGATCCGTTTGCAAGTGCTCTCAAAAGGGGAACAAAAATGAGAGCGTAAATTTGATTTCCCAGACCGTCTTTTGTGTTAGTTTTGAGGAGCAAGGGCGAAATTCAGGACGAGTTCAGGTAGGATGTGAAGTATTCAAGCTCAAGCCCCTGTCTATGGGCAACAGAGCGAGACATGGAACTATCCCCAAAGACCAGAGATAGGTCCAATGAATAAGTCACCAGGAAACTCGAATTAAAAAAAATCTGGAAATCAAAAATCCATCCTTCAAATGCTCTTGGCTAAGGTCGTTCGAAAATTCTCGCCTCGTTGCTGATATGAACACAAGATAGTACATCCCCACCCTCTGGCCAGGTTTCGTGGTGATATTTCAAATCATACTCCTTTGTCCATCACATCTTTCCGTTGATCTCACTGCCGCCACTTTGCACCAGACACCGACCATTCCCACCACCATGAACGGGTTGAACAACACCATACAAATCACCAGCTCCCCTACAAGCTCCTCCATGCTGTTCCTCAAACCTCCTCACATCCGCCTACTCCGTTCCACCACGGTTCATCGGGGCCAATCCTGCATTCTCAATCTCAACACCTGCTCCCCTCACTGCCTCTTTCTTTACTTCCCGTCTCCGAAGACACCGAGTAAAAGCAGCGACGATAATAAAGAAAAAGATAATGATTATGGCGTAGAAAGTTTGCAGTTTGGCTGAGTTTCGCTCGTCGTCGTCGCACGGATTGAGAGGAATGGTATTGGTACCACTCATAGCTATGTTTCCTTGTAGGGATATCAAATCGCTGTACTCAGAGATGTGGGTGAGTGTATTCAGGATGAGTGAAGTTGTTATACTCGCCATGAGAAAAGGAGGAACAAGAATGAAGATGGGAGACGGGGAAAAGCGAGTAGAAATATTTGGTAGGGATAGTCATCGTTTGTGGCATGATGATAAGAGGGAGCTTGGGAAGGATCGGCTCAAAGAAAATCTGAAGTCGCACCAAAGGTGGTGAGGCTTGATAGCATACCAACGCAAGGTATGGCACACCTACGCACATGCCGGCTGTTGAAACAAAGCTGCGCTCGACCCAAGCGTATAGACCTAAATGCAGTTACCATACAAACAGGATATTTGTATTAAATACATGAGCCGATGCCCATGGCATGGAGTCGAGGCAATCCGCATTTGATCACCATTGTTATTCTTCTCTCGAATCTAGAGTTCTTGGAAGATTGCATTGGACCATGGGACCAAAATCTTTCAGGTTTCCGCTCGTTTCTATCCGGAAATCTACCAACCTTTTCTTCAGTAACGTACCGCAAACCTCATTTCTCCAGCTCCAACATCAAAAACAGCAAGCACACTCTTCAAGAATACATCCCCAACGATCATAGTTCCCTCACCACCCGGCTGTACTCCACTAATACACACCGTTCCTGGACCATCACTCTGAATCATGTCCTTTGGATCCAGCCAAAAAGTCGTTCCACTAATCGTCAAACCAACTCTAGGTGCAGTCGAATTACAAGCCACGAAATAGGTTTGGGTTTTCTCATCGTAGCGGGGCGCAGGCGAGAAGAGGGCGTTAATGTTCGTGGCAAGTGAGGCAGAGAGGAACATCAATGTCGTGCCAGAGTCGATGATCAGCTTGCCGTCGGGCTTTTGCGTGGCAATCTTTTCCGGGGCGAGATTGAGTTGGTAACGAGATGTTTGGCGGGCGAAAGAGAAGTTTTCGATGCTGATAGTGTACATTTTGTATTCAGTTTGGTTCACTCGTGTTGTTGTTCCATTGATTGTCGTGGTTGAAGTGATGGTTGTGTATTCGATTGGGGTGCGGGCGAAAGTCGTGCTGTATCTGACTGGATGGCCTGGGAGGCCTCCAAAGGCGAGGACACCGTCTTCGTTCTTGTTTCGGGCGAGGGCCAGACTGAAAAGAGGGGCTGTGAGATTATTCTTCCACATCGTGGTAAAGATGGGACTGTATGGAATGTTTCCGCCTCGGCGATCCACTCTTGTGTTGTTCCCTGGGTATGCTCTTGTGACACTTGGGTAGGCGAGACCGACTAGTCCAGAAGACTTCGTATCACCCATCCAAGCTGCATAGTTAACCACTCCAACTATCTGTTTACGGACAGTTATTCCAGCTAGCGAAACGTCCTCAGATCCCATAATACCATTGAGAAATTCACCATCAGCATAAGAAATGTTGAAATGCTGGTCATCGAGTGGTTTGAACGTTGGACTTGCTGATGTATTGAAAGATGGCCCAAAGCGGCACTCCCTTTGAGCTTGAAGATTTCGGGTCTGTACCTCAAGGCAAGAGAAATTTCGACCGACAAGCCAGGTATCAGCTGAGCCAGTATCAAGAACGGAGAGGAATGACTGTCTTCCAAACGTGATAGGGGTGAGATAGACATTGCCATTGGCTGCCCAGATGACTGGCGATGTACTTGACACGGACCGTTTGGAGTGTTGAGTGTGGTATGCTCGGATATATCGTCTGCTTAGAGGATCACCTTTGCGGGCTATTAGAGGTATGACATTATTTGTTACTGTAAGATCGTTAGGTCTCAATGTTTGAAGGAATGTGGGCGCCAGAAGGGAGAGAAACAGACACCAAAGATCACCACGTCAAGGCTGTTTTTTCGAGGAGACCACGGACCTGCTCTATAAAATAGAGGCGAGCTACACTATTCATACAATAGTAGCAGAAGATTCAATGCATAGGCTGGCTACTCTATCGGTGAAGAGATATATGAAAAATGGTAAATATGTCCTACCTATGTTTGGGCTGGCTAGCGCGAATGGCTCCGCTCTGTGTCTTCTTATGCTGAATGCTGATGACGAATGAAATATATGTGAGTATGGAAAGGCTGCTGCATCTACAAATCAGTCAGCGGTATTCCGACACTATTGGCACGAGCGCTCACCTCTTGAGCTAAGAAAATGGTCTTCCTCATCGGGAGAGACATCTGCAGCTAGAGAGTGCTGTAAGATTCCAAGAAGTAGAACCCAGAAATTCAGCATAGTGAGATGTCCGCAGAGGCGTCTGACAGACTGGTCACTATTAGAAAGGCCTATCAAAAGAAGGACGGCATCTGCGTAACGAATGACAGACGTAAGACCAGGCCTAGAGATAAGAGAATGGCATGTACTTGGAAGAGTAGAATTGCATCCCGACAAAGAAGTCGTCTGAACAGGTCACGCCTGAATGTACGCTTGATGAGGGCTTGCCAAATGAGAAATCAATCAATATAAATTGTTGCCGAGCTGTGAAAGGTATGGTGTCTTGGATCAATGCCAGGATGTCGCGTCTAGAGTTCTAGGAACGAGGGGAGCCTCATCAACGCCGCGAACGCTACTCGGTTGAGTTTTCAGTCTCCCCCAATAGCAAGCTGCGGTAGCTACGCATTTTCGATAGCAGATCGAATCATGTGCATAATGTCGGGGCTGGTATGTAATCTGGGGTAACGACAAATCTCCCAAAACAAGACGTTGGCGATTATTTCGATATTGCGATATTATCGGCCAGCACACAATTGTCTAATCCAATAACTAGAGCTCGCCGCTTGTTCCTGCTAACCACTTTCCTGATCCGCTTTGCTCGACGACATTCTCTGATTCATGGGTGTCTGCAGCCAACAAGTTCAGCCAAGTCGCCAAGCGAAGTGATGCCTTGCTGATTTGAAGCTCTATAATAGGAAAGGCGCCTTGTGCATATCCACTGAGGAGTAAATCGGTTTCGTTATCCAGCCTGGAGTGGTAGACATAAGCGCATGTCCACGCATTGCTTTCTCGAGCCCAGCTCATCGCACAATCAACAGGAGAGAACGGATCAATACACTCCAGCCAAGTTGAGACAGGCTCGATGAAACTATCCTGCTTGATGCGAGCGACCAAATCGACCATGAACGGAGCGATGGACATGTTGGAGAACTGAGTTACTCCACTAGCAGCGTACGGAATGTATCCGTCCCAGACCTGCAAATGTTAAAAATGTCAGAAATACGAAAGGGAAGGGCATCTCACAGCATGTAGCTCCGTTGCCTTTCCTCCAAAGTTGACCCTGATGAAATTGCCTCCAGCAGCTAGGCCACTCGCATGCAATGGCTGAGTTATGTCTCCGAAATAGTGAGATATCCATTTCAAAGCATAGGAGCAGGTCAAGTTGGTTCCTCCGGTCAATTGACCAGCTTTGACTTTGGCAATACAGCTACGAAGTATCTTCGTTTGGTTTGCAATTGCTGACACGATGCATCCTCCTGGCGAACAGTCTTGTTCAAAATCAACATTGCACATAAGAGGAGGCTTCCAAGAGGTTAGCTCTCATAATTTACGTTGGATTGGTAACAACGTACTTTATCGTCCGAGTCTATCCAGTGCCATTGGTACGAAAAGCGACCCTCTACAGTGTGCGCATAAGCATCAGCCCAAGATGCGCCTCTTCCTATCGATCCGTTGTATTGAGGTTCGAGAATGTTTTTCATTACTTCGATGGTATATGGACTCAGAAACGTCTCCGCCATGAACCCGATTTGGTTGTGGACATCGGTATTCCATCCTGAAACTATCAGGGAGAGTGCGCTGCTAACCAGCAAAGTTGTTGTGCGCATGACGTCTCAAAGCATCCAGGCTTAAATGGTGATGAAAAAGGCAATGGTTTTAATGGGGTGCCACGAAGGGCAAGATGTGTGCTGTTTATAAACAGAGTCGACTTTGTTGTTGTTGAAAACAAACAGCCTCAGGTCTTGCGTTCAAGAGGAATTTATTGGCTAAGAGGATTCGATAGAATTGAGCTAGGGGAGGCCGCTAATTTAGTGGGGTCGCTCGTGTCGATCATTGCAGACTGCAGATTGGTGAATAGGGAAAAACAGTCATACACCCCATCAATTCTGTTCCACTACACAAACACCTGCTTCGAATACAACAAACTTAGGTCTCGATCGATATCGATAAGTTTCTGACAGCTTAGTCTTCCTTACCAGAAACCTTAACTAACAATCCTTTATGGGAGTAAAAGTGCGCTATCTGAACAGTTTATAACTTAGAACGAGGTTGATGAATGGTTCAAGATAATCGAAGATCTGTAGCCCGTGAAGAACTAGACCTAAACTATGTACCTCGGAGATTCTCGATCAGATGCTAAGAAGTATATACAACAGCTTGATCGTCAATTGATATGTCATCGCCAGAGAAGGCATTGCTCCTTGAGCGCAAGCGCAATGACTCGGTCACTCTGAGATTTCAAAGCAGGATTGAATGGATGTTCGCGAGAACTTTGTAGGATCGATCTTGAACATTCGTCTTATTATCATGGGGTCGAGAGCAAAGGATACCTGGTGATTTTGCTTTTCGAAGAGACGCAACATATTTTGGATGGATCTGGTCTCTCGTTGATATCCACCAGCTGAGAATAATCGATGTTCCCAGCGATGCGATTCTGCTTCCCTGAAGTCTCACATCTGGAAGTCAACCCCGTCTCCCAAGTCGGTGACCATCCCTTTAATTCCCATTTTTTCTTCTTCTGACAACTCAATCCCAAACCAATCCTTCAGAGCGCCTATCCTCTTGCTCTCGTTCTTGAACATCGCCAGCTGTTCGCTGGTGCCACGAATTCTCCTCTTCAAAGTATTGTTTGAAAGGATCAAGACGCCAACGACATCTTCTGTGCTCTCACTCGTCTCTTCGAGAATTGTCCGCACGCAGACAATGCGATAGGTAAACCAGCTCTTCCGACTCATCGAACCCATTTTCATGATCTCATAGTCTTGAGGCAAGAATTCGAGCTCCGTGAAGCAATAAGTAGGCACGAAGTCTGATTTGCCGTCATTGTTCTGCTCATATATCCATAGCTTGCAATTGGGATCTGTGTACTCTGGGATTGTATCGTAGCGAAGACGTGATGTCGTGGTGCCAATGCCGGATGCGGTATGCATATGGGAGAGGAGGAGTGGTTGAGTAGATCCGGTGGCTCCCATTCCGACATCGACGAGATACTTCTGATCGTTGAAAGTGACAAGATTCACACAATGGTTCCTATCCATACGTTAGTGTTCGGATTGGGTATAATATTTAGATATACGACAAAATGCATAGAGGCGGCAGGATTTCGAGGCATAGTCAAAGCTACTGCAAACAATAGCGAGCTCCTAGATCCCTGCCAACCTAGATGGGTGGGCAACGGAGACTGAGATTTCCTTGGGTAAGAGCGCTGGGTCAGTATGCCATTGAGTATGCCCAACTCCCAGCTCATTATGCTAGTCTCCGTTGCCCGACCTCTTGACTTAACATAACATACCACCCATTGTATCTGGCCTCCCCACCATGGATTGCGATGTTCACCCTTGCGCCCACAGGCCTAATATAAAATCCCATTGTTCGCAGCATGTTGCCGAAGAAGGTGTTGTTTTCGGTGCAGGTTCCACCCATTCGTCTGTCCACGAATTTTTTGTACAGATCTCCAGCTTCTAGAGACTTGATCATGTCCTTGGTATAGTGCATGTTTAAATTCTCGAAGGGGCACGCCTGCATCTGATACTTCTGAAGTCGCTGGAGGTATTCGAGACCATGATCGGAGGTTATGTTTTCCGCCGTTGGACGACGAGTTTCTGGAAAGCGAATACGAGAGAGGTAAATGTCTATTTGGAGGGGAGTGTATATGACACCGCGGAAGGAGGACATGGTTGTAAGCTGTTAGGAGTCCACGATATACAGAGGTGGCTGCAGTGTTAGTACATCTCAGCAGCGTACAACCGCGTTGTGGGCCGGGTAAGCTCAATCGGGATGCCATGTCGCCTTGCGCAATGATATAGATGAAGCATAGTTGATCAGCTTGAACATGTCCTTGCTTACGGAGATGGGACGATGATTGATGCTGGGAAGATCATTCACTATGGTTTGATGTCGAAAAAGCCATGACCCGAAAGTTAAAAAGGAAAGGCGCATTTCTGAGAGCCTCCAGAAATGCTGTCTGCTCTCCAGACAATTCACTCTTTTAACGTCTGATAAGAAGACCTATCAACCAATGTGAGAAAGGGCACATATGGCATCCAGTAGGTAACAAACAACAGTGATAGGCACTGCTAAGATGCATGCGGGCCACCCACCGGTGAGCTTTGTGTTGCCTAAACCTGGGAGGCGCATATGTAGCAGCTCTTCTTCCTGCCATTCCTTCTCGAACTTCGTGTGATAGAGTCTTCTACCATCCACTCTTCGCTGCTGACTACTCATTGTGATCTCATCAATAGAATATTCATAGATCGCTGCTGATAGACGCTTGTGCGATACGAGAGTCAAAAAGGTATGTTTGTCTTGGTTCTTCTTTGTGGATGTCTCTGCAGGAGTTGCCAATGTAGCTTTAAAAAGCGACTCGTCTCTCTCATAAAGCTCACTGGAAGTTCCTGGCCACTCGGTTTGTAAAGTTGCTGGGATCTTGTCCGTGTCAATTTCACTCCGACAACATCTCACTCACTCAGATAGCAACACCAAAATGGCGTTGGAATCGGCCAACGCAGCCGTCAACGCTCTTCAAGCAAGAGACCTATCTCATAACCCGTTCCAATCGTTGAGATCCGGCTATAACCTTGCCATCTATATGGTCAAAGACATACTTGGTCTTGATCCCGTCATAGTCGTCAATCTCAGCATTCTTTTTGCCGCCATCTCAACATTCGGCCGATATGTCACAAACTACCTATATTATTATCTCAAACAGATATTTGTCAGTAGTGTTCGTATCCACGAAGATGACCATTTGTATCGCTACATCATGAAATGGATGACAGACAACCATCTCGATACCAAGGCCTTTCGTTCTGTCAAAGCTCAAACCATCCAGAAGACCACCATTGAGGATGAAGAGGAAGCCTTCAAGGCTATGGATCAAGGGCCGTTTGATCTCAAGAACACTGGCCAGCTCCTTTCATATAGGACTATGATTGGCAGAAATCCGATACGATTTCAACCATATGAAATGAGCCACTTATTCATTCACAAGCGCAACGTCTTCCTCTTCAGACACGGTTTACGGGCAGTCCCTCAGCCCCACAGGTCCATGATGATGAAGTACAGTGGTGAGCTTACGCTGGAGTGTCTGGGACGCTCATTGGATCCAATCAAAGCACTTCTCGAAGAGTCTCAAACGTATTACCTTGAGAAGACCATGTCCTCTACTACAGTGTATCGAGCCAATGGACCTCATTGGGGCCGCATTACCAGCAGACCATCGAGAGACATTGAGACGGTGATTCTGGAGAAGGCGAAGAAGGAAGAACTTCTTCAAGATATCAACGAATACCTTCATCCTCGGACACGTCGATGGTATGCAAATCACGGAATACCCTATCGAAGGGGTTATCTGTCAGTAGCAGAATTGCCCTCGAATTGGAGTAATGAAGTGATATAACTAACAAATGTACTAGTTTCTCTGGGCCTCCCGGTACGGGGAAGACTTCTCTCACTGCAGCTCTGGCCGGCGTTTTTGGACTCGACATCTACGTTCTCAGCCTTCTCGATCCATATTGCAACGAAGATGCCCTCGTTCGTCTTTTCTCAGCAGTGCCATCACGCTGTATTGTCTTGTTAGAAGATGTTGATGCAGCAGGTCTCAAGCGAGCCGATGATCCTCGACTAAAGAAGACGCTCAAAGAAGCAGACACAATGGAGAAGGATACCGGTTTGCCACCAAAACCCGTGACTGCAATCAGTCTCTCTGGCCTGCTCAACGCCATCGATGGAGTATCGTCAAGCGAGGGTCGCATTTTAGTTATGACAACAAATAAACCAAAAGATCTCGACCAGGCTCTCACCCGTCCAGGTCGTGTGGACATGCACATCCCCTTCTCGCTACCTCAGCCAGCCGAAATGATAGAGATGTTCATTAGCATGTATCGCGAGACGGAGACAGTGGAGGTTGAAGCAAAGACGTCTGCCGGTCCCACCAAGATCACGATAAAAGCAAACGGTAGCATTGAAAATCCTGGTCCACTCTTCAACCCGTCAGTTACTCCACAAGCAGATGTAACAGTAGACGAGAAAGATGCCAAAGCCCCACTCACCGAGGCTGAACTTGGTGTCTTAGCTGAGAAATTCTCGATCGAGCTTCCAGCAAACAAATTGAGTCTTGCAGCCATACAAGGCTACCTGCTGCGATTCAAGCATGATCCTCGACATGCTGTTGACTATGCTGCTACCTGGGCTGAGCAGACACTCCGGGACATGGAAGAAATGCAGGAGAATCAGAGCTGACTAGCCGAGGAGAAAGTACTGGCTGCTCAAGAAGGTCCAAGGGTTCAGGACAAGCGGAGGCAAGAGATGTTTCAAAGCGCTATGCAATCACATCCAATGCCCCCAAAAAGGTCCCAACGAGCGGTTCGTACGTGAAAGATTCCTATCAAGATGGTGTTTCTCCAGGAACGACCAGAAGAATAGGATTACTGAGGAAAATAAATGAAGAGATAGGATGGTATACATTTCGGTATATAAGAGTCGAGTCTACAGCATAATATTGATACATTTAGGGCGCAAATGGCAAGCGCCTCCAAAGCTGATACTGGGAGACTGAATTGAGCCTATGCATCCTAAAATGCTCGAAGTGGTTTCTTCCAGTAGCCAAGAATTTGGCAGACCATGACCTTGAATGATAGAGAAATATTTCTGTCAAAATTCAGCCCTGTTTGTCACTACGGGAATTCGGTTTATTCTGATAGTCATTTACTATTGTTTCCATCATCTAGAAGCCTACCAAATTAATTTGTAGGAGTACTAGGAACATTGCCAGAACACCTGGAACATTGATCTTGACTTCGAGACTCGAAATCGAGTTGGAAGATTCAAGAAAATCTCGCTGTTTATCCGGTCTTTATACCACCTTGAACATAGTCTTACAAAGGTGTAATTTTGTTAGGCCGACTGTAGAACCCATTGTGTTGGTAGAATAGAAATACTAACTTGGTTCCTTGTGTAAGCAGCTGTTTTGGGGAAGAGGTCTGTCTCTAGGTTTAACCTATCGAGAATACCGGTTTTGAGCCTACCGCACATCGCTGGTTGATTAGTTGTTAAGACTTGATTTGAGCTGTCGCTGATGCTGCTTATTCTGTCCATGATGCTGTTTATTATGTCGGAACTCTTAAATGACCGGTCCCCTAGAATGGACAGAGAACGTCAATAGTAGGTGGAGAGCGATGGAATTCTAGAGACTCTATTGTCGAAATCGCCAGAAACTTTGAACGTGTGATAATGAAAGAGGGCTCTATAAAAAGGTCGTTTATGGGCCCAGAAAGAGTATTGGATTGGTGGCCCAGCTGTGATGCCCTCGATTTTTTTTTGAGTCTTGTATCGATGGGCCATATTTTGTGCTACCAATTCCTAACCACGTATTCGAAGTTTGAGCTAGTCAAGGGAGAGGTCTTGATTGTTGTTTCATGGCGGGTGCCAAGGTCGAAGAATTCGAGATTATTCTTAGATATAAAGGTCGTATTGGAGGCCCTTGGTGTCAATTTCTTTTTGTGGCTTGGAAGAGAAGCAAGGCTGAGAGATTATTTCCTGTCTTAGTCTCTGATGAAGTCATTACCGTCTGTTGTCAGAGCTTGAGCATAATCGAACACGAATGTATGCAAAGAGGGTGTTGTGAGGCGAGAAAAGAAGAGAGATGTGGCGCGATTGAAGATTGAGGCAAAAGCCATAGCAGGGCACCTGCCCGATGGAGAGAGAGTCGTAACACCATACAATACATCATGTACTGTAATAATCGTTAGTGATGTCTCTTCTTCTTTCTCACAACCACATCAATCGCAAAGATCTTTCGCCAAGGCTCTCTAACCCAGCTGTAGTCATGGCTTATACATCTCCATCCACCAAAAGCCTTCATTTCTTGGCTGACTTTTGAATTCCCATCCCTGAAACAGACTAGGACGAGCGCATTCTCCGCGAACACAACACCAAAAAGTTTTCAGCAGCGGGGACCAATTGCATTTCAACGGTATTATTTCCTAAAGGTATTCCAGGACTTCGAACCGTTGTTCTTGGTATCACCGCAGACGGGCCTTTTTCAACGTTCGCGATATAAGAACCTTCAGCACCCTCAACCTGCTGTTAGCTGGAGACGTGTTATTGTTGTCCAAGCTGCCCAAACATCGAGACCTAATGATAACAGCCTCTCCAAGACCAATAAGTGGGACCTCAATCTACGCATCAAACATACTCCCAGGGCACTACTAAATAGACACAGGATACAGCGATGAAAACGGTCATGGCGGTCAACACAGACGTCGCGGCAATCGCAAAGCTAGCCGTACCGCCGTCCTCGGCGCCAAATTGTTGTCGAGCACATGTGGTTCGGTGCCGATTGATTGCGACGAACAAACGGTGATGAGAACTTCATGAACCGGGGCGAGCGAAACCCAGAGCAGATGCCAGAGGAGAGGTCGCTACCATTTTGCTTCTGCGAAAGTGACGACATCTGCGGCCCACTCTGGAGGGTTCCGCGCTCGATGCTAGCGGCAGGATGTCTCGCACGCTTCATGCCCACGGCATTAAACATCCGAAAAGGGACATGTCAAAAACGCCATTTGGGCAACGATCTGTAAGTGTTGCTGTGCTGTTGTTCTGGCCACAGCCACGATATGAGCGACAACGCCGTTGAGTGGTACCAAGCCGCCCGCTCTTTTGGCGCAGTTCAAGCTTTCTCTGCTAGTAACTCCACAATCCCCTGGTCGTTACCGATGCACCTCTGTATGCAGGGCATTATTTCCTCGCTCCCTCGCCTTCGTCACATTCATTTTCTGACCTGCTCTCCAGTCCCCTTTTGTCCATTGTGGTCCGAGCTATTCCGTACCAAACCCTAAGGCTGATAGCCATACCTCTCGTGCCTTGGCTTCTGGGCGCGCCTGCCAAAAGGTTCAAAAGTCACTCATCAGTGGTTGCCTCAATCAAGCATAGCTGCGCAATCCGGCCCACACTGATGACACAAACTGCCAATGGATATTCGGTAGACGTCTATCATAACCCCATGCTCAGCTCTCCATTTTCAGGTCTACCTATGCCAAATGTCCTGCCTGCTGCTGCACCTCATCACGATCCGATTTTCTTACTCCCACGACGGCTGCTCTTGCCAAGGTGGAGCAGCCTTCCACAACCATGTCTTCCTCACCCTCCTCCTCCACTCCTGTTAAACGTGCATGCGACAGGTTTGTACTTCACTCGCAGCTCTACATGCACGATTTTTTACTGATTATCTCACGAACATTAGCTGTCATAGACGTAAAGTAAAATGCATCGGCGAAGGCACAAAGCCTTGCAAAAATTGCATTTCAGCCGGTTTAACGTGCACCTACAACGCCATACCACAGAAAAAGGGTCCAAAGGGCAGTAGGGCGAAGGTTCTTTCGGAATTGCGAGAAAACCAGAGACAATCGCAATTGTCACCTGGAACTCAGTACGATTTGGGACATGGGAGCCGATCTATGTCTCCAGTGGCCGGTCTCGCCAGAACCCCAGGTCTTCTCACCCTTGAGATTGTTGACTCCTGTGTCGAATACTTCTTTGCAAATATCTACCCAACCCAGCCCATTCTCCATCGTGGTCGTGTTCAACAAACCATTCAAGCCATGGACCACTCAGTCGAAGCTTATTGCAAGATGGTTTCCCTTTGCGCGTACGTGCTTGTGCAGCCCAACATGGTCTTACAATCCAGTGCACGCCCGGCGGGCGATTTCGCGCAAAGTTCGAACCAAGGTCTTGCTCACATTCTCCTGGAAGAGGCGGTTCGGGTGCGCAAAGGATATGAGTTTTCGGAGAATCCCACGATCCTTACCGTTTACACCTCATTCTTTATTTTCTCCACCTACTTTTGCATGGATCGACAAAACGCGGCCTGGGTATATCTTCGGGAGGCAACGACTGTGGCGCACATTATGGGAATGCACGAGGAAGACACGTACAAAAATGACGATTATGTTGATGCATCACGGAAACGTAGACTATTCTGGGTCTTGTTTATGACGGAGAGGTAGTGATTTCTTGTCACGGCTTCGAGGCTCCCAGGCTTACTTTCTCGCAGGGCTTATGCATTCAAACGACATCGTCCATTGACACTATACGACACTATTCAGCCTCCGACTACTGACGAAGACCCTACTGAGACGGTCCAATTATCGGGATTTATCCACTTAATCAAGCTTTATAAGCCATTCGACGAGACTTTTTTTGGATTGTGGAACAGAACGAGACACGGCGCAGTACCTTCATGGTTGGTCGGTTTGCAGCGACAGTTATCCGATGCTCTTCCTAGCTACATTGATAGCACGGAAACGCAAGCAGTGGATCTGAAAATGAGCCAACAGTGGCTCAAGACTATGGTCTGGCAATTGGCAATCAGCCACGGCTTTATCTCCTCCATGGCTTCGGACCAAACTTTGAGCTTTCGATACCCGATTGAAATTTCCCGCGACCTGGTCGAAATGTCGAATGAGTTTTCTCAGCACGCTATGGAGGTCCACGGGATTGGCTTGGTGAGCTAGCGCAAGTCCCGAATCATGTATGTCCATGACTAATACACCTGTGTTAGGTCGAGAAGCTTTTTGATGTGGCATGCACGCTCATTGATGTCATGTCCTGCGTGCCTATGGTTCCAGAAAACTACGATATGAGCTCGCGCGATTATCTGAATCGATTCATATCATTGATATCTTCACTTCGCGGCGGTCAAGCTCGGTACTTGCCGCTCCTCAACACAAAAATTTCAGAGGTATTGCCGAGTTTTCAACTTCCGCTCCATCCCTCGCTCTCATCGAATAGACTCGATATATACGGCGACCATTCTCAATCTACATCTGCCCCGCGGTCGAATGAAGCTACGCCATTTGAGACGCCCCCACCCATGGCCATCCGTCACAACATGCCTGGAATGAGCTATCAAGACTCAGCATTATCCACGATGCAAGGCCAGATGTCCGATACAGGCGCGTATCCGTCCTACAACAGCTCGGCGGTATATCATGAGACAACAACTGGGCCGAGTGTGGCTGGTCAGGGACTTTACCAAACACATCTACCGCGCCGCCCTGGATATCCTGGCTGAAGCGCGCTTTGAGACACGAATGATTGGACCCCCATCGGACCACACTATGCAGTTCTATAATGTCTGCTACCCACTCAAGCGCAAATATCTACTTTCACACACAGTGTTTTCTGCATGCACAGCAGCCGAGGGCCAAAGCAAAGAAGAAGAAGGAAGCATATAGCACCAATGACTGTGCCTTCCAGTTTACTACAATCCCGATGTGAGATTGGCAAGCTGCAAAGCTAGGAGCCTCAAGTGGCCACAGTCAATCAATCACGTCTCTTCGGAAAATCATACCGAATTGTTTGAACTAGATGATGGACCCTTGAAAGATCTACAGTGCCATCGCATCAAATCTTCAGAACACAAATCGATTATACCGGTCCACATATACGCCGCTCCGTTAGATCCGAACCGCATCTTCAGTCTTCAGCTGTGCAATGCTAGATATCATCGGGCCGTGATTGCCACGGAAATTCCGTGAATCGATATGTTGTCAGCAGTCTATTGGGTCGGCTTGTAGTTCGTTTTAGAAGATATATCAAATATAGGATGCCCTCATATCTTGTGCATCATTTACCCCTTGCCGTCAGCAGAGTACTATCTTGAAGGATCGGTCGTCATCCAAATGCTTGAAGGGCGGTATTTCTGCACTTGGCCATGGTGGCTTGATGAATGAATATATGCGGATACCATCCCTCCTACAAGTCAAAGCAAACCTGGAGAAACTGCGTTGTAGGGAGTCCGCTCTTCTTGGCTTCCCACTCCGTCGGAATCATGTCATGGATGTTGATTTACGAGCGATATCGATCGTAGGGTTGGACAGCAAAGACCTAGTGACCCAGGCGGAGATAATAATTGGTTACTGAGGTGTTCATTGAAGGGCCGTGCCATTAGTGGCAGAGTTTAACTCTCTCGCAACTATGGCGTCGTTGAACCGCTCGTGATGAGAAGAGGTACCGCCGAAATGAGACCGAAGACGGCCAGGCGGTCAAGAGTGTCTTGCCTTCGTCATTTGGAACAACTCGCAACGCTGCTTGAAAAATGTAAGGCAGAAGAGGAAGGGGTCGGAACTCCTTGCCAGTGTTCTTGAATGCTCGTTATCCACGGCCATATAATTGCTCACGGCAAATGACACTGCGGAGAAACTGTCAATCGAAAGGTCTAGACTCTCGTAAACGTACCAGTAAAGCAGGGAGCAGCCACATCACACCCTTGAGGTTCGACACATCCAATTATATCTTGACGGACGCCCCCAATGGACGCGGTTAATGCACCGAAAATCCGCCTCTGGTTGCACTTTGTCCTCCGCGGACCGCCTCCCTCCTGACACTCGAGTATTCGACGTCATATCTTATCTCATCAGGATTTTTTTTTTCATTTCTAGCACAATGCGGGGCGTTGAGCGAACTCTCGTAAGCCTGTGGCTGGATAAAACGATCGTCTGCAATGTTGTTGGTGCGTTCTGCATCCCCCTCCCTAACTGCCTGTCAGGCGTGAGATGAAAATCATCAATTCACAACGGGATGTTCCTGGTCAAGATAATATTGATTGCCACCCGAAGAATCGCTGATCAGGGTTTAAGACTATACCTTTCGGGACAGACGGCGAATATCTTGAACGGGGCTTTCTTGTGTACCCAAGTTGAACCTCTTCAGATCCACAATCAACCTGAACTCCTTCTAGCGGCCTTCTTGGTGAATTCTTCGGTATCAGACCGAGCACTGACGTCTACATTAGCGGCACACCTTGATGGGCGCTTATATTTGCTGGGACGCTCAGTTTTGCAGGGCCAGGGACCGCTAAGAGGAAAGATCATGGTACTCGTTCGCAACGGTGCAACATTGACGATGATCGCTGGTCAGACATGAGCCTCCTATTTGCTGTTGCAATTCCTAATAGAGCAGTGCCAAATGTGGTATCCTGCACTGCAAAGGCCCAGATCTTCGAGACCCAGCTCTGGGCTCTTTGTGTTGCTGATCTTTCACAGATGGCAAATTCATCTACACCTTGTCCGAATGCCTTCGGAGCGTTCGATTATTGGACATAACGCTCATAGTCTCTATAGCAGGCGACGGTTCAAAGCAGTGGAGAGGGCTGTTGGCAAAGACCCTGAGAATTGAAACCAAAATCCATCGCACCACGACGGCTTTTCGTCTCTTACTCACCCTGCAAAGAAGGATTTTAATGAGCCATTCCTCAACAACATTCGGAACTCCAAGGTTATGGTCTCTGTCAAGCCTATAGACTACTTCTGGCGACATCTGTCAGGGTATTTGTGTGATTCCAAATGTCTTGTGTAGGCAAGTTATATCAATTTGAAGGCGACAACGCGGAACTTGATGGCTCAACCAGTAAACCAGATGACAAGAAGGGTGCCTCACGATGACATGGCCCTGCAGTTTTATCGTGGCGATGTAGAACCTTGAAAGCTGAGATTTATCGAAGAATTGTCTCCGATACGAGCTCGACTGTCGTCTGAATGCACGGAGCGCCACAGCTGCACAATGCCTGTTGCCAATCACCCAATCCTAATCAACCAGCACCCAACGGCCAAAACTCAACGTCGTACGACGCTTCTCAGCTGCATTCATTCATCTTCCAACTTTTGTTCGAGGAAACGCCCCCTGGTGCCAGCACAACTTACGCGTCATTTGTATATGCGGACCACTCGTGAAAAATTCCTAGCATGAATATTTAAGCCCTGCTTCGGAAGCTTGTGAGTTGCTGCAGGACGCACGTTATTTTACGGAGGTGGACAGCTCTAACTCATCTTGAATAGTTGAACCGAGAAGTCGGATGATTCCATGGGTATGTAGGCTTAGCGGCACTTGCTGTTTGCTTGAATGCCGACGTCAGTGGGATAGAAACTTTCAGGCTTCAAGCCGACTTGTCGTTTCGTCTCGATCGCATGCGGTAAAATCCCATCGTGGCATTCCTCGATCGATCTATCAGCTGAACGACTTCTCCACCGATGTTCGGATCGATGCAACCACTACCACAAGGATCGTTCAGCGATTCAATCTTCTCTGCCCAAGATTCCAATATGAATCTCCGATTGAGAGTAATTAACAGACTTAAACAAGCCAACGCAATCACGTCACTTGCACAGGAATGAACCTACCTCAATCAAAGCTATTCAAGCCTCTTGGCAAAGAAAACCCCAGAGGCTTGAACAAAACTTACTACCACTGCAAGAAGCTGCAAACAGCTTCATAAGCGAGGCTGATCTCTTAACGCCGACCGTGGAAGCAAACTTCTCTAGCTTGCGGATGTCAGAGCTTGACAGAAAAGATCCACAAGTATCGAAAGCCCTAGCCATTACTGCTCGAGCAGATAATGTTCCTGCAGTACCTTCCCTCGAGACGAGATGGCATTTTCGTTCCGGAATATTGGTTGCGTGCTTAGGGCCGTACCTACTATTCATGCGGGCCCATGCGAATAATTGCTGCCCGAAGACTCGCTCAGAAACACACTCGATGGAAGGATTTGACCTATTTCTCCTTTCATTCACTACGAATGCTTCATATACTCGCTATGCTAACGACGAGTTCATTTCGAGGGCGAATAAACCCCCAGCCAAGGAATAAATAACACAAATAATCGTTGTAGATCCTTGGTTATTTTGAAAACTTGTCTTATCTTGTACTAACTGATGCTGAACCAATTCATGTACGCTCATACTCGGATCAAGAAGGAATTAGCAGCTTAGATGTTTCAGTTCCAGCATTCTAGTATTAGCTTCTGCCTAAATTCCAAGCTCGATGCGCGATCATGCGAACTTGATGACAAGCCAGCTCCAAGAATACACTCAAGCACCGTTGGCGCTGCTTAGACTCTACTAATCTCCACTATGTGAAGACGAGCATGCAATGAACGAAATCTTTGGCAAAGATCAGCGAAGGAACCACAATTCAAACACTCTGATGTTGCCAATCCTTAGACATCAGCCTCAAGTCCGAGGAGTGCGATGTTGGCATATCTTAGGCTTGTTGTGATGAGAATACGATGAACGAACACGTAGACAAGATCGGCTGCGGGATCACAGTTTAAGCACTTCCATATTGTCATTTCTTGGACGCACAGAGGGCATTGAAAAACACATCTTAACCAATCGAGGTCCTAAACGCCAACAACCAAGATCAAAGGGGCATAGAATCGATCTGAACACTTTATCCTCTTTTTAAACGGTAGCTAAATTCCTAGAAAAATCATTTTGAAAATTGCGAGGAAATTAAAGCACTCGCGTTTGATTCGCAAATGGTATATTTGACGGAACTCTCCGTACAGCCTCAAGTCTGGAAAGAGCTGAGAATAAGAATGCGATGAACGAGCCCCTTGACAAGGACTAGTCGCGGGATTACAATCTAAAATATCGACTTCAGCCTTTTTTTTTTCAAGGACTCCAATAATGACCGTTTCCTGGCTTGGACACCAGACTCAACACCCAACGACCGTGATATCGGCACACATAGCTTGGATTTTTGGAAACAAAAAATCATCAACTCCATATCAAATCGCCTTAATATCAATCTGCTGTCACACATTTTCCTCCCTTGGTTTAGTGATATTTTGCAAGAGGCTCCTCAACCTTCACCATGAAAGAGTAGTGCCTCTAGTCTGTTCATTGTCATCTCCACTAGCGGGCAGCAATATGGAGAGCCCCCTTTTTGAGGACCAAACGTATGCATAGTTTCCTCCCTGGCGACTTCGTGGTCCTTCTGACCAGATGAATGCACGACCTCTTCCCCGTAGAATCATGTGAACATGAAGTAGGAAGAAGAAAATACTACGAGATTGTAGTACAGCCATTTTGGTTTCTGGCCATGCTTTGGCTTTTCTTGTTTAGTCTGGACTGATCTGGCCTGATACCGATACTTTGGGATAATGTGATGCCATGCATGAAAATGACGGCCATATTATCTCATGGCTATATCATCAACAATCTCAAACGAACAAAGGCACCCGTTTATTGAAGAACCCTGTACAAAGAATGAAAACGGACACAATCCAAACGCCAACATCCCTCCTGTTCCCCCTTTCACAAAAAAAAAGCATTCACACAAACTCTAAAATCAATCCAAAAACAAACATTCCAATCAAACTAAACCACAAAAAAAACACCAAGCCAAGCCAATTTCATTTCCAATTCCCACGATAGAAAAAAAATACAAAGAGAAAGAAGAGAGTGGAGAGGAGAAGAAAGGTTTCTTGTATCGTAACCATAATTACATTTGAAGCATACTGACATAACCACATTAAAACAGCACTAACCCCAACAAGCATTGCCCCCAAAAACGCCCGAGTAGCACGATACACCATTCCATGTTTCACAAGTGACGCTATGTGTATGCTTTTGCTGCTCCCATGTTGGAAGCAAGTCTTCGATCGAGAGAACTCATCCCCTAGAAAGAAAGTCTCCCACGCAGCAACCGATCACAACAAGCGCTCAAGAGATATCAAACAAGGGCTTCAACTTCTTGATCAAACTCCATTCGTCCATGGAGACATCAGCTCTGTAGTGTTCCTTGAGGGTATCGATACTCTCTCTCGAGATGAGAGAATACAGCGTATCCTTTTCTTCGAGCTGCCGTCCGTAAAGAGGTTGGTGAGGTCCTTCGATCTTGACTGCAACACTAGGCTGTCCCTTCTTGCAGAGTGGAATTTGTTTGTGTTCGCGCTCGATACCGGTCCTGTTCATAAATGTTAGTCAAATGGGAGGTGGAATTGTGTTTCAAGGAAAACTTTACACTCTGCCCATGTTGATGATTTCCTTTTGCTTGGTGATGGGGTTTTCCTTGATGGCGCAAATGGGGGTCAAGAGTTTAAGAACTCCTTCCACGACATCCACACCCACAACGATCGGATCTTTCTTGTTGAAGACTGCGATTGGACGAAGAACGCAAGGGAAGACAGCGAGGAGTTTGCTCTCTTCCTTCTTCTGCTCCTTGATCTGGTCCATATGTTTGTTGAAGGCGTCGAAAAGATGGTAGATAATGTCTGCTGTGAAGATCTTGACACCAACTTCGGTTGCATATGCGGCAGCATCCTTGTCAACCTTGACATCAAAGCAAAGCATGATAGCATATTCTTTCGACTTCTCCAACATGACACCTGCTTGCATGACATCGCGCTTGTAGACAGGCCCGATGCCGATGTTAGCGACGGGAATCTTGGACACTTTCAAGAACTCTAGCAAAGCTTCCAAGGATCCAAGAGTCGATGCTTGAACACTGACTCCTTTACCAGTCTTCGAGATACGGCTGAGAAGGTTTTCAAGATCGCCCATGACTTCCTCTTCCAAATCTTCCTCGTCATCATCTTTTCCAACAACAAGAAGACGGGATCCAGCAATCGCACTGTCAAGTCCATCGGCAGAGATCTTGACACCTATTGCTGCTTTAACTTCCTTGTTGTGGACGTAGGCCGATTTGACGCGAAGTTCTTTCATCTCAGCTGGTGTAAGCAGCGCTCGAATATTCGTTGTGATGGCACCATTGAGACCGCAAAGAACAATTCGATCCCCTTCGCGAAGGACACCATTAGACAAGATAACATCGATGGTAGTTCCTAGGCCCTCAATAACCTTGACTTCAAGAACCGTAGCCTCGACTTCGGAGAGGTACATCAGCGAGTTCGTCATGCGTTCTTGCGTAAGTTGGACGAGCAGCTTCAACATGTCGGGAATACCTTCTCCGGTATGTGCAGAAGTTGGCACGAGAGAAACATATCGTGCCATGTTCTTGTTCTCGTAGAAGAGCTCAGCGTTGAATCCTTTCTCAGCGAACTCCAGCTTGGTCTTTTCCAAACGATCTCTGAACTCTCCCTGGCAACCCTTGTTCTGCATTTCCAAACTTTCTCTGAAGCCGTTGTTGTCGATCTTCTTCCAGCCAAACAGTCGATCGATCTTGTTCAATGCAACAATGAATGGAGTCTTACGGTCGCGGAGAAGCTTCATGGATTCCAGAGTTTGTGGTTCGAGACCGTGCATGATATCAACAACTAGAATGGCTATGTTGCAAAGAGAGGAACCTCGGGATCGCAGATTGCTGAAAGACTCGTGACCAGGTGTGTCAATGACGAGGAGACCAGGAACGTTGAATTTGAACGCTCCATCGGTGTTTACAACGGCAGTCTTCTTCTGTAGTGCTTCGACAGGGAAATAGGTAGCACCAATCTGTTGAGTGATACCACCAGCTTCACCTTCTTGGACGTTGGTTTGACGAATCTTGTCAAGCAGCTTGGTCTTACCAGTATCGACGTGACCGAGGATACAGCAAATAGGCGACCGAAGATCGTCTTTGGACCTAGCTGCCAGCGCTGCTTCATGCTGTTGTCTTCTGCGCTCAGCGGCTTGGGCCTTCTTTTCGGCGATTGCTTTCTTGGTTGCAGTCGTTTCTTCTTCATCTGACGAAGACTCTTCTTCTTCCGAGGAGGACTCGATGATAGACCGCCTTCGTCCATTTGCGGCAGGTTGGGCATCATCCGATGCTGCGACAGAGGCGGCTGCTGCTGGAACAGGCTTTCCATTCGCTGCCGGCTTGGTCGCCGTAGTGGTCGCAACGACCTTTGGAGGTGGAGCATCAAGTTTCTCCATCTCTGTTTCCCAATCATCGAGCTCATCACTCTCCTCTGCCTTTTTAGCTTCTGCTTCGGCGCGTGCTGCTTCTTCCGCAGCTTTAGCCTTGGCGGCCTCTTCAGCCAGTCTCAACGTCTCCATCTTCTTTCTCGCCTCTTCCAGCTCAGCCTCCTCCTTCTCCAGTTGGATATCCTTTGCGCTCTTTCCGCCCTTCTTTTTCGAATACTTTGGCTTTTCCTTCTTTTCAGTCTTCTCGGCCTTTTCGGGCTCGTCTTGGCCTTGAACGACGACTCCACCAGCATCCATCATCTGTTGCAACCGTTCCTTCTGGCGAGCTTCGGCGTCTTTCTGAGCCTTGGTCTTGTATGTGCCTGCTTTCTTCATTTCTGCAATCTTCTGCTTCTCCTTCAGCTTCTTTGCGGCTCTCTCCTCCTCTCGTCGCTTCATCTCCTCTTCATCCTTGCGGTTCTCCTCTTCTATCCTTGCTTTCTCTTCGGCTGCAAGGCGAGCTGCTTCATCCTCCCGCCTCTTACGTTCTTCCTGCTGTTTCTGTAGAGCAGCTAACGCAGGATTGAGCTTCTTCTTCTTGCCACCGGCTGCTGGAGCCTCGACGGGCGCGGGTTTGACCTCCTCTTTGACTTCTAGGGCCGCTTTGGTTGGTTCTGGCTTAACAGCTGCTGGTGCTGGTGCTGTGGTCTTCTTCTTCGCGGCCTGAGTCGAATACGTTAGTCTAGGATATATATTTAAGAAACCAAAACACAACATACCTGTTCTTTTTTACGCTGCTTCTCTCGTTCCTTCTTCGCCTTCTCCTTCTCCTTCTTAGTCATGACTCTGCCTGAAGCATCCCGCTCTTCATCATCGTCCTTTGGCTCCTCGGCTTTGCTTGCTTTGGCAGGTGCTGCCTTCTTGATAGGACCAGAATATATGTCCTCCTCATCATCACCAAATGTAGCCTCTTGGGGGGCCTTTGCGGCGAGATCTGCTGGTGGTGCCGCGTCTGCGCCATCAAATGTGGGGTCTTCGCCTTCCACAAAGTCTTCGACGGGCTTTCCTTTCTTCGCCTTCTTTCCGCGGTTCTTCTTGATCATGGCTAAGAGACCGCCACCCATGGCCTCCCCGTTGTCTTCGTCGGCGGCGGCGTCATTGTCCTTTGCTTCCTTTTCTGCCTGGACTATGGGATCCTCGCCTAGATCAGCTTCCCAGTCGTCCTGGGCCTTCTTGCCGCCCTTCTTTTTTGGCGCCATTGGAAAAGTGGGATTCGGTGCAGTTATACTGGGCTTTGGTGCTGTATGTATTCGATTGTCGGTTGTGGGAATTTGTTCGGTTCAAGTCGTCGGCTGAGTTAGGTGATATCGGGCAGCGGAGTAGGAGGAATTTTGGATGGACGAAATTTCGGTGGAGCGAAAGACATTCACTCTATATTGCAGTCGTCCCTAGTGGTGGCAAAAGTGTTGTAGGACTGAGAAATTTGATGATGTGAATTCCAGTGTTGTGGGATGGAACGCGAATGCCGAATTTAACCCCGCCATCTGTCTGATAGAAATCACGAGAATATTTGGCATTAAATATTCATTTCGCCAGTCTTTCGAGACGACTTGAAGAGAGGACGCCCATTCACAAGTGAGCAATCAGTACCGAGCATGGAACTTGTGTCTGTCAAATTTCACCCAAAATATTCATTATCCTTCCAATCTAGCTTGTATTCTCCTCGCTCAACTGTCTTTTCATATCCCCCTTCTATTTCAGTACAATCTCTAGTAACCAGTGGCTCCATTCCCGGTAGCCTTCGCCGGGTCGAGGGGCTCGATGTTCCATATCCCTTCAGCGTATTCATCGATGCATCGATCGCTGGAGAAGAATCCCATCCTCGACACGCTGGTGATACATTTCGTGATCCACTCCTCTTGGTTCTTGTATGCCTCGTCAATGAGGTCATGAGTCTTGCAGTAGCTGTTGAAGTCGTCCGAGACCAAGTAATAATCGCCGTGTTCCACGATACCGTTGACCAGCGCCGAGAATTGGCCAGCATCTCCAAACGTGCCCTTCTGGATAGCATCAAAGACCTTAGCCAAGCCTTCGTCAAGCTGGTATGTGCCGTAGACGTGACCGTGACGGAGATCTTCGACATCCTCAGTGAGGTTACCGAAGAGGAAGATGTTGTTCTCGCCAATCTCGCGAGTGATCTCAATCTATAAAAAGGTGTTAGCCAATGCATCGGGTGGTTAAGTAATCATAGACTTACGTTGGCACCATCACAAGTACCGATGATTAGACCACCATTGAGAACGAACTTCATGTTGCTGGTGCCACTTGCTTCGGTTCCGGCAGTCGAGATGTGCTCGCTGATGTCGGAAGCAGGGCAGATGATTTCGGCCTTGCTGACATTGTAGTCTTCAATGAAGATGACCTTGAGCAAATCCCCAACGTCCTTGTCGTTGTTAATGACATCTCCGACCTTGTTGATCAAGTGGATCACAGTCTTGGCCATCCAGTAGCCTGGTGCTGCCTTGCCTCCAAAGATGGAAACTCGTGGTGCCAACTTTTTGCGCTCCTCGGCGCCCATTGCTTTGATTGCAAGGTAGCGGTGGATGACACCGAAGATATTCATCTGCTGTCGCTTATACTCATGTATACGCTTGACTTGGATATCGAACAGAGCTGCGGGGTTCACGCTGTGGCCAGTGGTCTCCTTGATGTGCTTGGCTAAGCGGACCTTGTTGGCGTACTTGATTTCTTGCCATTCCTTGCGGAAATCTTTGTCGTCGACGAATGCCTCCAATTTGTGGAGAAGTGTCAAGTCCTTGAGGAAGCCGTGGCCGCCCAATTTGGACGCGATCAACTCCGACAACCGAGGGTTGGCTTGGTGTAACCAGCGTCGAGGCGTGATGCCATTGGTGACATTGGTAAACTTGTCTGATCCGTAGATCTTGACGAAGTCCTTGAAAATGGTGGTCTTGATAAGGTCGGAGTGCAGCTCTGCAACACCATTGACCTTGTGCGAACCAATGACGGCAAGATACGCCATACGCACCATCTTCGGCTGAGACTCCTCGATGATGGAGACGCGGCCGAGCATTTCCCGATCCTTCGGAAAATTGCGCTCAACATATTGCAGGAATTGAAGATTGATCTCGTAGATGATCTGAAGATGGCGGGGAAGCAGGTGTTGTACGAGAGGAACAGACCATTTCTCTAGAGCTTCTGGAAGCACAGTATGATTGGTGTAGCCGAATGTCTTGTGGACGATGCTCCAAGCTTCATCCCAGTCAAGGCCTTCGAGATCGAGCAAGATTCTCATCAGCTCGGGAATAGCGAGCGTCGGGTGAGTATCGTTCAACTGGATGGCAACTTGACTTGGGAAGTCCTTCCAGGCCCGCTTGGTCTTCTTAAAGCGGCGAACAATGTCGAACAATGACGCAGCACACCAGAAGTACTGTTGCTTCAAACGCAGCTCTTTGCCACGATCCAAGTTGTCATTGGGGTACAGCACTGCTGAAATCGTTTCGGCTCGCTGCTGGTCGGCAACAGAGCTCTCGTACTCGCCAGAGTTGAACTTCTGGAAGTCAAACTCGCCGCTTGCAGCTTTACTGGCCCATAGACGGAGATTGTTTGTTGTCGCCGTCGCGTACCCAGGAACTGGGAAATCGTATGCAACGGCTTGTACAATCTCACCACCTTCCCATGAGTTGTTGATTTTGCCATTCTCATCCCTGCCATTTGTAAGAATAAGCAAGCTGCAGAGATAGGAAAAGAACTCACTGCCATCGATTGACAGTTCCAAAGAACTGAATGTCGACGGTGATGTCGTGGCGAGGGAACTCCCACGGGTTGAAGTCAAGCCAGTAGTCAGGAACCTCGACTTGATAGCCATCCACAATCTCCTGCTTGAAAATACCATATCGGTATCTCAATCCGTAGCCCCACGCTGGGTAATTGAGAGATGCCATGCTGTCCAAAAAGCAGGCAGCAAGTCTTCCAAGACCACCATTGCCTAAAGCAGCATCGTGCTCTTGTTGAACAATGTCTTCCATTCGGAAGCCAAGCTCGGCGAGACCCTCTGGAGTATTGATTAGTATTGGCCACTTGTGATCCTACTGCACCTACTGGTAGCTGTATCCTTCTGTTCAACGTTCAGCATGGCATTGTCTAGTGCTCTGCCCATCAGGAATTCCAGAGACAGGTCTGATGAACTATATTAGATCTGATGTTCGTGATATCAATACTTAAAGACCCACAGTAGATTCTCTTTTGGTCAGAAAATGTCTGATTTTGCTGGGTCTTGTTCCAGTCAATAACCAATCGATCTCTGAAAGCAAGAGCTGTTCCGGCATAGACGGCACTGCCTCTGTTAGCCTAAAGATCTATCGTTGAACATAGAATTTGTTTTACTTCTCGTCGCAATTGTACATGGACCGCGCCAAGGTTGTCTCGATGTGTCGAATGGCATCTTTCTGTTGTCATTTCTCAGTATTGTCCCTCCAATGTAGGATTGCAGTGGTAAGTAGTACCTCAAATTCTTCTGGTGTTTCGAAAGGTTTTGGGGCCTAGAATGTCAGGTTAGTGGCAGTGACGAGCGACAACAATATTCCACCTACATAGTTTTTCCATCTGTGACACAATTGTTAGCCGTTGATACTCGTGGAGCTTGGAGATGACTAACGCGGCTCGCTGCGGCTCTGGAATTGAAGCTTCAACAGCTTTGATTTCGGAAGGACCAAACCCAGTAACGGTTCTCTTGTGCTTAGGTCGTGTAAACCCAGGTCCTACAGGTCCCTGAAGCTCAGAGAGCGGAGCGCTCATGGAAGGTTTGCGTTCCCTTGCCATTGACGGCCGTCTCTCAGGAAGCGGGCGTTCTGTTGGAGCTGCTGAAGCCATGATGGTGGGTGATGTTAGATCAATGCTGAGCGACAGAGGAGATGGGCAATTGAGGGCACAGCAAGATGCACTGTGCAGGTGTAATCGAAGGAGAGGAGGGATCTGATTGTGTGATTGAGGAGGAACGAGAGGAGGACGTGGGATTGCGGAGGAGTCTGTTGAGATTCACATTGTTCACTTGGGTTAGCTAAGGTCCAGGTTACTTCTACTAGCTTGCATAAGGCGGGGTAGCTCTTTCTGATCGAATACCACTGTCTCTCGTCACAGTGCATTCTTCTGCGTCTTTGTACATCGAGCAGACGGGTGAGTAGCTCTCAAGTCGCCTAGAGGATTACGCGACGGCCCTCAATTCGTGCGCCTCGTATGCTGTTGTCGGTCTGAACTCGAGGTATTTATTCAGCTGCTGCAGACAATCCCGGTGGTCTGATGTGCAAAGACGCGACCTTATCGACCACAGGAGGAGCTCCAAGCTTATTAAATATGCACAGACCGGGACATGGCTTATTATCCATGCCCAAGACTTGTTTACAGCACGAATCGCGTCTTTCGAGTGGCGAATGTTTTCACATGCGGTGGGCACAATCGTCCAGTTGCTTCGTTCGTGAGGTCGTTTCCGTACAAAGAGTACATACAATTAAGTGTTATGGTCGAGTTGATGAGGAGCACCTAGTCCTGAAATTCAAAAACCACTGAAAAGATGAACAGAGCAGATGCTCTTCCAAAGTATCGTTTCGATTTTCGATTTCTTGGCTGTGGCGTTCCGCACACCGCGTTACATACAGTACCCGAGTTCTTTTCTCTGAACAACACTCAAGATAACTCATAAACAGCCTCAAGCAGACATCTTATCAGAGGTATGCTCATAAGATTCAGGTTCGAAATCGAAAAGTACAAACGCCATAAATAAATCCTTGCTCTGGGGTATCATTGCAATCAACAAATAACAAAACCAGATGCCCAAATATGCTGATCGTCGCAGACACATTATTCAACTCCCAAACCAAAAATCAGGATATGAAACTCATCAATCACTCATCCTTTTGAAGGCGAATCGTCAGGCGTTAGCTGTCCCTGAATGATGACTGCCCTTCCACCTGCAACTCCTCTATCTTCCTTCCGGTACATCTCCTGCTTCATCGCCTCCACGTCTTCCGGCGCAAAGCTCATAAGTCCGTAGTCGATATCCTGAAGAATACATCGTGTGGTGGCAGCAATCTCGCGAGGCTCTACCGTTTCCCTCGCCACCCTCGCCCACCACTTTGGCTCACCTGCGACATCTTGGAGATAGTTGTGAGCAATAGCAAGGGCTCCCAGGATAATGAGCTCAGATTTTAGCGGGTTGGAATGAAAAGACGCCTGCTCTGGCGAACGCGCTTTTGCGCAAGCTTTTCGCCAGGACCGAATAAAGGATGAGCTCAGACTGTCAAGGATGCACGCGGCAAGAGCTATTGTAGAATCGGTAAGGTTTGCCCGGGTAATGTAGCCTGCGATTTGGTCCGCGCTTGGACGGTGTTGTGGTACCAGTGTGGAAAGGAACACGCTTGGTGCTGGTTGATATGTCAGTTTGACGCGACGCAAATGAACACTTGACAATACATACCAGAAGGATTTTCACCAGAAGTGAAAATCTTGGGGGCCATCATAGGCGAGGACGTTGAAGACAGAGGGGGTGTAGGTACTGTTTAAAAAAATTCAGTAGGCGCTTCTTGAGTTATGGTGCTGCGAGATGCACAACGTACAGTTAGATATGGGAACGTATGAAGTATTAAAGTATTCCTCTAATTCCCTCTCCTCATCCTCATCAATTGAGCCTCTACGGCGTTTAAGACTGAAGTAATCCATTTCATCCATATCCATGTTCTTCTGTGACAGCTGAACTGTCTGCTTTATGGTTGATATCCCGCCCTTTGTTGAAACGTAAAAGGAGCATTGACGTGAATAACACTGTTGAGAGTTTGGAAGGAGACGAACAGTCTTTAAATATACAATTAAGACAACACATCACGTAGCCAAAAGGTGTGCATGTTGAAATCACACTAGTAATAGAACATCGGTGTGAAAGGACGCCAACATTGGGTCCACCAACAGGCGCCCACCGCCAAATCATCACAAATGCGGACCAACGGCGTGCATGTTCTCTCAGCCCCGACATTCACTCAGGCGAGGCTCACTTGATTCGCTAGTCCTTTGTTCGCCATTTGGTCTGGTGACCCCAGATCTCTCTCCCCACGTCCAAAGTTTGCGGGACGCAATCAAAACTAATATCTTTTGATGCAGCCTTACCATGCAGCGAGGTTCGGTGAAGAACTGTCGAAAGAACCAGACTCCGGCTCTCCCTCTTTTGCAGATTCGTAATTCATGGTCCACCATCACGCCCACTCCTGCATGAATCCTAATCTTTAGCGACTGCATCCACATATTCTTACCACCAAACCAGCGGCTGAATCGGCCACGACATGCTTGAATGGCCAGGCTGATGCACTATGGGTTTGAATCTCCTACCTCCGAGAGACGGAACCTCTTCTCTGACCGCAACGGGAACACCGGATCCTTGGACCAGGCAAGGTTTTCAAGAACGATTTTGCGTGTCGCCATGCACCACGAGCAGAAGATTGCCATTCGCAATATGGATCTTCGATCCGATCGATCCTGGAAAATGCCTGGGACACCGCATGGGAGAATATAACGAACCAACCCAGTCTTATGAAAATCTCTCGCATGCCGTCCCCCTCTCAAGAGACCATATGGAATCCCAGATTCTGGCTCCACGAAAGACCATATGCCGCTGAGGTCGTTTTCATGTCCACATTCTCCGCTTGGTCCGGTCTCGCTCTTACCAGTCTGAATTCGAAGAAATGAATCACGACACGTGATGTTCTTGTCCATGAACCATACTCGAGCTGTCAGTGACAGTGTCCTCGGGTATGTTTCTTGGCTTTCCGTCTATATATATTTTGACTTCCGTCGCCTTTTTTTCTCAGCCGATGTCTCAGCTGAGAGCCTCAATTTTTACATAACTTCAGGTCTGCCATAAACGCCACGAGTCCACTAATTATGGAGTAAGAGTTGCAGAGACTTCAAGAACGTGTTCACTGATTTTGAATGACATACTACAATACATTCCCTCTTTCTCGTGAGCGAAGCTCAATTTTCCGGACAATCCTACGCCAAAAGTTTACGAAAACTGACTCGGCCGAGGTCAAATCTGAGTTCCTCGAGATCTCAATAAACAAAACTATAGCTATAAAGATTCCCAATAATTGTGTCGAGGATCTAGACGAGAATTAACCTTGAGTAATTGGTGTTTCGAGACCTGGATGTTTCGAGGATCTGCAGCATTTAATCAAGCTCTGTATATTTTTCGTATCCTTTCAACGATCCTCCATGCTTGTCTCAATCTTTATATGCATATTCGTCGTTATTGAGGGGCGTTCCCAAGCTTCTTGAGTCGCAATTGGTGTATCACTTAACTAGCAACACTGCAGCGGAAATGTGATGTAAATCTCCTATACCAGACATCGGGCTGCAAAGTGTAATGTGATGCTACAATGGGATTTCTTCCCAAGCAGAACAAACCTTTATTGGGGTCTCTTAATCTACCCTACGAATGCATTCGTACAGTTTTACCTACGACTCTTCGTACACCGCCCCAATGTAGTCAGTTGTGGAATGTCACCACGATTCATCTCACATCGACTAGCGGTGGTTCCTCCGGTCAACAGTACGCGCCAGTCACATACATCACTCCGACCGTTTATTCTTATCGCTTTCTGCCCTACAATACGGCATTGGAAAGGACAGACACCGAAAGTCCCTACCCAACCGAAATTGTGCCAGAACATCAAAGCTGCTTCCCCTTGATCACACCTCCGGCATGTCCGTTCGAATACCGAGATTCAGAATGCCCAGACGGATGGAAGGCTTCATCCGCGGGCAGCGCAACTTCAACATTGACAGAATATTGCTGTCCAAAGTATGGGAGACAAGTAAAACCTATATCTTAGCATTTGCTCAAATCATGTAGTCAGGCAGAGTTCCAATCAGTAACCAGCGGTGGTGGTTTTAGAAGCACCTTTTATTGTGTTGGGCTTCCAGTGCACACAATGGACGATCGGTGGGCATTCACTGACTGGACCGGTGGAATCACTTATTTCGCTCCCGCGATTAAAGTTTATCGAACAGCAACACCAACTATTCCGCCGACTTCGACCTCCATTGCCACCCCTCGGAAAGAAGGAACATACAATCAGTCTGCGGCCAGCCCTGTGAATACCCAAGTAATCAGTCTGCCGGTCGAAGCAAAAGCGGGTATAGGAGCAGGAATCTCGATAGGCTTCCTCTCGATGTGTGCGATATTAGCATGGTGGATATTAAGGCGGAGAAAGAGAAAGGACGCACATTCAACAGAAGATGTTGCGGGGTGGGGAAAAGCCGAGTTGGATACCACGACTCTGGACTTGAGCAAAGGAAAGATGGAGCTCGCAGTTCATGAGGTTCACGAGATGGAAGGATCGGCAAGCCAACCTGCCGAGCTGGGCATTACCCCGCGTGAAGTTGAAGCTGTGAGAGGTGTTGAGGTCGAAGCACCTAGGGGTGTGGAAGTTGAGGCGCCTCGAGGTGTAGAAATTGAATCTCATAGGGGCGTAGAGATCGCAGGCTCTTCCCAGAAACCATGAGATATCTAGGGTGAATGAGTGGGCAAGTGAAGAGAAAGAGACTTCGAGTTTTCGGGTTGATTGCACCTAATTGAAGCTGCCAAGGTCTCAGCACGGTGGTATGAGACTGGTACCGGGCGCAGCGACAGGACAGGACAGGTCGTTATAGCTCTGGTCTCCCAAGGAATCACAGAACAGCCAGCTGGATAGAACTGCGTTGGATCGCCCCAGAAGTTAGAAAATTCTTAGAGTTCCAAGTCGAGATTTTGCTGGGATTTCATCGCCATCCTTACGCAATCTGTGAGAAAACGTTGCATAAAGAACGAGTAGAGAGATATCCAAAGACCTTTGAAGCGAAAATGACTCTTATGTCGATATCAATCGCTTCAAGTGTGCGGTGATTTGTAAACGAGAATTGCCACAAATGTTGGAGTCTCGTTCTGAACAGAGATGGTTATATTCAGATTTTGAGAGTTCGGAAATCCGGTGCTCGCACTGTCACGCAGACGTGAACACAATGTTAGATGGTCAAATCATTCGCATTTCTGTATTCAGGAGCCCGATACCTATGTTTACATGCTCCGGGTGACACCAACGACACCAGTCCAAGTGAACCAAGGCTAAATCCGCGCCAAAAAGACTCGCGTAGAATTCGTGCTTGTTAAGGTGTGTCTATTGAGTCTTGAATAGCAAGATTGCACAGTGCCCGAGGTAGAAGTAGATGAAATGCTTGGTCTCTGGGGGGAAGTTAGTCTTGGGGATCGGATTTATAACGGAGAATAAATACCGTGCGTCACAAAGCTGCCAAAGTTTCTTCCCACGATGCAGTGCCATGTAGCACCTTTTCGGGCATCGAACTAGATTTGGTCAGATTTGGAGGGGCGGATAGTTCAAGAACTAGCATACCTCTTTCTTGATGTACTGGGCAATTTCCTGTCCTGTTTAGCGAATTGATCTCATCGACATTGAACAAATCCCACGAACCTTTTCAATGTTGAATTTTTGCATGGCTTCTTGGGCTACAATCACACTGTTAGCACCTTTCCAGCCGAACAAGATGTAAGCTATATTCTTACCAACTTCAATAGCTTCCTGCTGCATGTCTTCACTCTAGAGATATATTAGCTAGAACCGGGAATAGATCATCACGTGGTCACGAACCATATCTGCGGCTTTGACTTGAGCTGAAGTTGGGAAGTTAGCGGCATATCATTCAAATGGATTCGGAGATTTGATCTTACCCTCAAGCTTCTCTTCTGACTTTTCTAATGCCATATTGGATGGAGATTGGAGGGCAAGCGACTGTGTGGGCGATGGTGGACGTGATAGCGTGTTGCGGAAGGATCCAAAGCTAGAGAAACAATGCGAGATAGTTGTTTCTTGAATGGAGATGAAGAGGAGCCCAGGAGAGGTGGATATGAAGAGCGGCGGTGATGTGATATCCCTTTTCCCCAGCAGATGCTAGATTCTAGAAGCGCGTCGAGATTGGTGACCATGAATCGCGGGCGTCTTGGCATAAAAAAGTGTAGACAAGAAAATCTTCGAGTCGGACAAACTCGAAACAAAGAACAACATTCGCCTCAACTCGAAAAGGACAACTATTCTCCTGGCTCAATGGGGTCCTCTCGTGTATTTGTGCGCAATCTTCCGCCTAACTTGAGCGAGGATGAGTTCAAGACGCACTTTTCCAAGCAGTTTGCAATCACAGACGCAAAATACATTGGACATCGTAGAATAGGCTATGTTGGCTTCAAGACTCCCGAAGATGCTGTGAAGGCGGTCAAGTATTTCAACAAGTCCTTCATCCGTATGTCGAGGATTGGAGTTGAGCTGGCTCGTCCTGTAAGTCTGCTCATCCCATGCACTGATGATTTATCGACTAACACTATGTCAGGCCAGCGACAGCTCCTTTCCTTCCAACCAGACAACTGAACAAAATGGCACTGGTGCAAACTCTGTTGTCACCACGAAGCGTACCTCACTACCCGTCACAGATAACCGAGAAGAAAATACTCTCAAGCGAAAACGAGAAAAGCCCCAGGATGAAGCTGAGAACCCAAAGCTCAAAGAATTCCTACAAGTAATGCAAAAGCCCTCAAAGAAGTCTTGGCAAGATGAAGGCGCGAACCTACTTGGTGGGCCGGTGGGAGGAACGGAAACCGAACCATTGATGGCAGAGGCTGAACCAGACAGTGATGATGAGATTCAAACTATCAAGAAGAAGGCGAAGCAAGAGTCGAATACTGACGAGGTTGAGATCCCACTGGCAACGACCGGCCGAGAAGACCAGTCGATAGATTACATACCTCCGGAGAAAGAACCACCTCAGGCGCAGGGCAATTCCAACGAGGGAAAGTCTGATGCAGACTGGTTACGGTCAAAGACAAGTCGACTACTAGACCTAGTGGACGACGACCCAGCACCGGCTCGACACGTGCCAATTCCAAGCACACAAACAACTATATCGACAATCACAACATCGATAGCTCCTGCAAGAACCCAGAAAAACGACGCAGTCGAGACCCAGCCAGACATTGAAATGGAAACAGAGCCTGTCAACGTGGATGAGGAAGCTATTCGTCTCAGCCGACGGCTTTTCTTGAGAAATCTTTCTTACAGCATTACAGAAGACGACCTAAGAGCCGGGTTTGCTCAGTTCGGCGGTCTAGAAGAGGTAAGAACAGTAACTTTTCATACTCTATTTCACTCTCTTGTGATGAACACTGATAGGGACAACTTATGCAAAACGCAGTTGATTTTAAACTCAGAGACAGAATTTTAGTAGATGCTTGTCGTAACTGAAGAGACTTACCATTCACCTTTTTGTTTTGAAACATTGTACTATGCAGGAAGCTAACGTCATGGTCAGGTTCACGTGCCAATGGATGGCTCCAAGAAGAATGGAAAAGGATTTGCCTACATTCTCTTCACAGACGCCGAAGCAGCGATCAATGCACATAAAACCATGGATGGTTCCATATTCCAAGGGCGTCTTCTCCACATATTACCAGCTGCGCCCAAGCGAGAGAACAAGCTTGATGACTTTGCCATATCACAGCTACCCCTCAAGCAGCAGCGTCAGTTACGACGCAAGGCAGACGCGACAACCATGAGCTTCAATTGGAACTCCCTGTTTATGAACGTGCGTGGAGTGTCACATTATTCTTTTTTTAAAACCTCGATTTACTAACAGTCATAGACGGACGCTGTTATGTCCTCCATATCATCCCGCCTTGGCGTCGATAAGTCCACCTTGCTCGATCCTACAGCGTCAGATGCGGCTGTCAAGCAGGCTCTCGCTGAAACACACGTTATCCAAGAATCAAAGTCTTTCTTTGCAGAGAACGGCGTTGATCTTGAAGCGTTCAAAAGCAAAAAGAGAGGCGATAGAGCGATTCTGGTGAAGAATTTTCCCTTCGGAACGACTCCAGATGAGCTTCGCAAGCTTTTCGAAGAACACGGCAAAGTAGTTCGATTTTTGATGCCTCCCAGTGGTACCATAGCGATCGTTGAGTTTGCTGTTGCCCCAGAAGCTCGTTCTGCTTTCAAGACCCTCGCTTATCGTAAGATGAAAGATTCGGTCTTGTTTCTAGAACCAGCTCCAAAGGACGTGTTCACAGGAGCACCGACTGTGACAAGTATCCCAGCTGTAAGCACAGTGCCGCAATTACATGCCATAGCTCCCAAGCTATCGGCCGCTGACCTTTTGCGTAATGAGGCTGAATCAGAGGCGATTGAAACAGCCACCTTGTTCGTCCGCAATTTGAACTTTTCCACAACAACCCTACGCATGACACAGGTTTTCTCACCTCTTGATGGATTCTTGTCGGCACGAGTGAAGACGAAGACGGATCCCAAGAAACCAGGCCAAATTTTGAGCATGGGCTTCGGCTTCCTAGAATTTCGCAGCAAGGAGCAGGCCCAAGCTGCGCTCCAAGCAATGAATGGCTACGATCTCGAGGGACATAAACTTGACATCAGAACTTCTCAAAAGGCCCTCGATGCTGGGATAGAGCGCCAGAAAGAGGACAAAGCAAGAGCGATTGCAGGTCGCCGGACGAAGATTATCATCAAGAATCTTCCATTCGAAGCCACCAAGAAAGATGTTCGTCATCTGTTCGGCACATTTGGACAACTTCGCTCAGTTCGTGTTCCCAAGAAGTTCGACAGCTCCACGAGAGGTTTTGGGTTTGCTGAGTTTACGACTCCGCGCGAGGCTCAAAATGCTATGGATGCCTTGCGTAACACTCATTTGCTTGGGCGCCGACTTGCTCTCGACTTTGCTGCCGCGGACGCGGAGGATGCAGAAGAAGAAATTGAACGTATGCAGAAGAAAGTGGGCGCTCAAATTGACAAAGTGACTATTCAGAAGCTCACTGGGACGGGCCGCATAAAATTCAATGTTTCAGGAGAGGATCCAGAGGATGACGCATAAGGTGTGGAAGGGTCTGGTGGTGGTCGAGATGGTGGCTGGTTGGGTGGCGTCTGCTAACCTCCCTTGCTTCGCCCTGACAGCACGCATCTCAAATGAACTCTATCCCCATTACAATCACGCGGCTCACGATGGTGGTTTCACCGACTTCCCAAGTCCGGCTCATTGTCTTGAAATAAACAATTGGGTAGTGTCACCACGGCCAATAACAAAGACGGGGTGACGAAAGAGCCTATGGAATTCAACGTCGTTTCAGCCTTCTTCCTCCATCAAATAAGGAACTAGTACCAAGCATCGTTGCGTTCGCATTCTTCGTCTGAGAAATCTAGCCCTCGGTCATATTCGAGACCACATTCTTGAGCTCTTGATCTGTTGTGGGCAATTGCCACTGCAAGCCACCCGGGCCAATGCCGAATGTTGCCATTTCTGTCCGCCAGGGAAGCAGCCCTTGCGTGTATAGCTAGCAGGTATCCGGTTGGACCGTTTTGACACTCACCGCGAGTTGTCATCGGACTCCCGATGGGCCCTATCCAACGCGCAAAAATAGTGGGTAGGATCAGTGTGTGCATGTCCCTGTCTTGCCTGGGTTGAAATTCGGCTGCTTTTGGGCTTTAGACCGACAGACACACCTTGTCTCAAATGATTGTCAAATCATTCCGGAATATAAACCTGACCCAGTTCCTTGAACCTCATTCTTTAGCCATAGATCATCGTTCATTTAATTCATATTCACTTTGCGTGCCCTCATCAACACTCATTAGTCACAGGTGACAGACTGTTCGCTTCCTATAACACAACATGCCATTCTATAATTCAATACCGTCCCACTCAACCGAATGCGAACAGCATAGCATTAATGAACGCCTAGCTGGTATGCCATTAGATCACGAAAAATTGCCTCTCATGCTTCCATCCAACTCGCTCCCATCGAATGCGCCAGCACTACCACAACTCGAAGAATATGGAGTCCACAGTCGTTCCTACCAAAGCCGGTGTAGCAGTCGTCAAGAAGAACTCTTGGACTTTGACTTTCAACGGCCTGGGCAACTCTCACCGGCTGAGAGTGCTTTCATCAATGACTTCCGTCGCGGGAAATACCCCAACGTCAAACACAAGTCGGCTGAGGACATAATAAAAGAGGCGAATCGGTTGTGGCGCCGTCTCCTTCGATGCAAAGCGTACTCCAAGTACCGTGAGCGGAAACCCAAGGATAACCCAACGTCCCAGGACATGAAATGGCCAGAAAATCTTGAGGTTGCGTTTTGCCAAGGTGAGCCTTACAACTTGATTCTACAGGCGAAAAGCTAATCACATTTGCGCGTAGCTCTGATTATTTATCCCCCAGTCGGTCGCCGAATGGTGGCTTCTGGGGACAGCAACAAAGCTCGTGGTCGCAATGAGCTGATCGCCGATTTTATTCAGAGGTACACTGGTGAGCCCAGAACAAGGAAGCAAGTTTCAAGCCACATCCAAGTTTTGAAGCCCATGGTCAAAGAAGACCAAGTTGGTAAGACATCACCTACGAGGGAACAATGGATGTAGCACGAACTCACCCTTGCCGCAGTGATAGACCACCTTGCCGTACCGGAGCACAAGAGCATCGGACACAGAGGCCGCCACAGCCGCCGTATTTCAATCGCCTCGACACCATCTACGCGCTACTCATCTCAGGATAGTATCCAAATGCCTCAGCGAAGCATAAGTATGCTTCCAAGCTCCTATCGCTCCATGTCTTATACTCCAGCCCATTCAGTCTCGCCAATCAGATTATCAACACCCGCTCCATCTTCCATCCATGAGCCTATACAATTCGAAATGTTTATCCGTGACAGCTCCCAAGATGAATCGTCCCTCCATCTTCACACTTTTACCAGCATGAATCAATCCCAAGCTCGCCTCGAGGACCTCCATGTTACAGATCCAATGGATTTGTGTTCGCAATTGCCTCAACTATCTTCCATAATGTCTCCAGATGAGATGACGAGCTCTCAGATCATCCTTGCTGAATCAAGGTTGCGACTCGTGTCTAACAATCTTCCCAAAGGAGCCGAACTTGGGATCCAATTCGAGGTCAACAGTCTCTGCAACATTGGAGTATACGAAAACTTCGTGTGCGAGACGAGATTTTTCGAAGACGGCGAGGCAGCATGCGAGCCGATACATGGCCGCATCGAATACATTGGCCATCTTCAACGCTTGGGAAACATCCAATTCGGCAGCGATTTCTGGGCCCGAAAAGTCATTGAGTTGGCTCAGCAGCTTCGAAGGGCTGATGATCTGAAAAATAAGGCCGATGATCTACGGTCTTGTGGATTAGATGGCGGTATGGGCGAGCTTGCCGAGCCGTTGGAGGATGAAGCCAGAGAGTGCGAAGAAGAGGTGCGAAAAGCAATCAAAGGTACGACAGGATTGCAAGAAATCAGTGCCAGATTCAAGGCGACTGGCGAAAAAGTAAGGCTATTCGTCATCTGCTGGAACTTCGAGCAGATGTTTGGTGAAGGCGACGCAGAAACAACTTGGAGGAATGTCAATGTTGGTACTTCCCAAAACCACATGGGCCAAGGACATCAACTTCAACTCCCGTTCTTCCAGCAAGCCGTGCTCCGCCATAACAACTCTTTTGGGCCTGGATCTTCAGTCGAAGATATTTCTTGCGTGCTTCCTCCACACCTACAAACAAGCCGACGACACTCATATAACCCACACCAACTCCAACAAACACATTACATGGACGCCGATCTCAGCAACACCACCCTCGATTACACAAACCCCCACCAAACCCAACTAATGGACTTCCAACAAGGTCTCCAAATGTCCTTCGACGCCCCCCTCCAAATCTCCTTCAACACCTCCTTCACTACTACGCCCACCCTCGGCCCCTTCGACCCCTCCTTTGTCGATAACGTAAATGCCCGCTCCTTTGATGTCAATACAACCGCTGGCGCTCAACAAAACCCTTCACCATACGCCCACAATGCGCCATGGCATACCCCGCCAGCAAATTTCAATGGCACACCGTATGGTGCGAATGACTATTTCTCCCCCGCCCCTCCGGATAGGGATGATCATTCCTACACCTTCACACCTGCAACGCGCCACCAGTCTGAGGAGTTTAGACAAAGCCCATATCTTGATGAGTCGAGGAGGAATTCTGTGGCTGCTTCATCAATGTCGGGAGGACGGTTTGATGGGGCTGCTTCTTATTCGGTTAGTCCCTTTGTACCCTCACTGGGTCCTTTTGCGGAGGAGGCTTCTAGGCGGCCCAGTCTAGTGAGGCATTCTTCGTTGGTGGGAAGTCGGGCGGGGAGTTTGGCGCCTTCCATGGCTGGTGGGTTTGAGCAGGATGGGATGGCGTTTGGGGAGGTGAGGAGGGGGAGTATTTATTAACTTTCCTTTCCTTTTTTGTTTTCTTTGAAGCAGTTTTCGGGATCTGGCTGGGGGTGGGTAGGGTAGGGTAGGGTAGGGTATACATGCATACAGTCATAAGAGGGGGGAGGGGTTTGGGGCGTTCTGAGGAAAAAGAAGGTAAATTGTTATGGGCTTCAAGATTGGTTGATTGGCTGGCATGCATTTTCATAACTCTGTTTTCTTCTTCCTTATTGCATGCATCACTCTGCCGGGCATAGAGAGTTTCTTTTTTTTTGGGTGGTGGTAATGATTAATGTTTTGTTTTAGCTCGTTTGCTCTTTTTATTAATTATGATATTAGATAGGAGGAAAGTTGCTGGACAATGGTGGTGTTGGTTGGTGGTTGTAATATGTATCTTGTAATTGTAGTAAGTATCGGAGCTGGATCTTTTGGATGCTGTCTTCATTTTGTATAACAACAAATTTATAATAATAATAATAAACCCGATTTGTACATACGTTTCTGCCTTGCCTTGCCTTGCCTTGCCTTGCCTTCTTGTCTTTGAGATGGATCATACAGCGACAGAACTTCTCGCGGTCCCGTATAGGAGACTCTCCACTTCTTCCGCTATGGCTAAACTGCTTGTCAGGCCTGGCGACTCGATACCGAGTAAATTCACAAAATTATCAACACTCTTCTCCTTCTTGACGTAGAAATCTATGAACCCTTTCCCAGCAATAGCAGATGCCTCACCCAATTTTGGACGAATGCCACAGTAATCTAGACCAATGGCATTGCGATGGATGCCCGGGAGGTAAATTTGAATATCATCGATTGCCTCTTTTAGACGCGAGTCGTTGACTGTGTAGTCATCTGGGTTGTCTACCCACTCTACATCTGGCCCGAATCTGACTTGACCAGCCATATCGACTGTCAAATGCGTGCCGAGACCGCCGTGGCCGGGCATGGGTGCTGGGTACACGAGTGTTTTGGGTTTTGGGTGGGAGGCCGAGTAGGAGAAGTATGATCCTTTGGCATAATATGGTTTTCTGTATTCTTCTTTTGGTAGAATCATGTTTGATAATGGGATAGCGAAGAGGCCAGCTGAGTTTATCAATGTTTCGGCTGTGATGCATGATTCTTCGTCTGTATCTGCGAATTTTGTCCAGATTTCGAAGCCGGAGGTGCCGTTGGAGAGGGCAACGATGCGGGTTACTTTGCTTTGGCAGGCCAGTGTTCCACCAAGGTCTTCGAAGGAACCCTGCAGGTATTGCATGTAGCTGTGGCTGTCTACGATGCCCGTTGTCGGGGATTCGAGGACACCGGCTGCGGCGCGGACGTCTGGTTCGCGACGTTTGGCTTCTTCGGGGGAGATGAAGCGGGTTGGTACACCGATTGTCTTTGCAAAATCGTGGACTTTTTGGAGTTCGTTCATTTGTTGGTCATCTTGCGCTACGATCCATTTCCCGCAGTTTTTGTGCGAGATGCTGGTTTCTTCGCAGAGTTGGTAGAGGAGTTGTTTGCCGCGGAGACAGAGTTTTGTTTTGAGAGAGGTGGGACCGTAGTAGAGGCCTGCGTGGATTACCTGATTGGGTAAGACAAGGCTGATATGTTTGTTGTCACGTTTCGAGTTGTACCTCTGAGTTTCGACTGCTGGTTTCTGTGCCTACGGATGCATGCTTTTCGATCAAAGCCACTGAGGCCCCGTCTCTAGACTGCAATTGACGTGCTACGGCTAGACCGACAGCGCCCGCGCCGACTATTGCATGGGTGAAATCTGCTGAACGAGATACAGATGTGGAGAATGCTCGTTGGTGGCGTACCAACTGGCCCAGAAAGCGAGGAGCGTACATGATGAAGGGAAATCTGCAGAACGCTATGACAGAACAGACAAAGGAATCAGAGGCTCAAAGGGGGGATGTTCAGGCGGTCAGACGGTTGTGGATTCATTGCGGTCAGGAATTGAGATTGGAGTGTTGATTGACTGGGCTTTGGCGCCTTGCCACATCTGGACGTCACCATGCCATCTCCTTCTTCTGCCACCAACTCAGTGTGAGAGTTTCTCTCGATTGTTCAAACACAATGACTAGGGATTTCTCGCCATTGAGACTTTGCTGACTCTCATCTCAGTGGTGTGTAACAAGGGGGAGGAAGCGGAAGGTCGGCCGTCCTTGGCGTTATGACGTATCTTGGCGGTCTCAAGGCTAAAGACTGTTTTGGCAAAGGTTGTCGATGAATTGGGCCTGATGATGGCGGGGGAGCAGCAGGTTTTCTAAAGAAACGAGATCTGATCTTGCAGAAAAGATCTTGATAAAGACGCCCCACATGCCGGTCAATTCCCATGCCATGAGCTGTAGCAGTCCCCCTTCCACTGTAAACATCCGAGACCTTCTCCTCTGCTTCAATTGCTTCAGCTGCTTCCACCATGGCCACTCCAGGACCCGGCCCAGACACGAGTCACGCTCCAGGAGGGGTGGTCAAGGAAAAGATCAAGCACCCCTTCGCTGGCCTGCGACAGAAACTCAAGGACACAAAGCTATACGACGTCAAGATCCACGCAACCAACGCGAAGCATAAGATTGGCAAGTTTGGCAACCTCTTCAACCCCAACCACCGCCACGACGAGGAGCATGAGAAACTCACCGACGAGAAGCGCAATCGAATTGCCGAGAGTCATCGATTTGACTCGTTTGCGCCAGAACGCGAAGGAAACGACATCAAGTGGTATGTGGATGGAAGAGACTATTTCTGGGCCGTGTCCGTGGCATTGGAAAGAGCAAAGGAAACCATTTACATTGCCGATTGGTGGCTGTCGCCAGAGTTGTTCCTGAGGAGACCACCCTACTTCAACCAAGAATATCGAATCGATCAAATCCTCAAGCGCAAGGCAGAGCAAGGAGTCAAAATCTACATCATTGTGTACAAAGAGGTCGAGGCTGCTCTGACATGCAACAGCCAGCATACGAAGAGGTCGCTCATGAACATGATCGTGGAAGGACAGCCAGGATATGGCAATATCAAAGTCATGAGGCATCCCGATCACAACGTCTTCGAGAACATGGGTGATATGACCTTCTACTGGGCTCACCACGAGAAATTCATCGTCATTGACTATCACATGGCTTTCATTGGTGGTCTGGATCTATGCTATGGCCGATGGGATTCAAAGCAACACCCTCTCGCCGATGTCCACCCTGGAGGTGTCGAAAACGAGGTCTTCCCAGGTCAAGATTTCAACAACAATCGAATTATGGACTTCCAAAGTGTCAATGACTGGAAGTCGAATGAGCTTTCAAAAGCAGAATACGGCCGGATGCCTTGGCATGACGTCGCCATGGGTCTCATCGGGCCTTGCGTGCTCGATATTGCTGAGCATTTTGTTCTCCGATGGAACTTCTGCAAGCGTGACAAGTACAAGCGAGACGACCGATACGATTGGCTGACCATGGAGGGTCGTGAAGGGGATAACGAGGATTTGATTGCAGTGCAGAGACCCAAATTCCCTGTTGGAGACTACATTCATCACCCACTGTCGCCAATCTCTACCAAAGGGCTGACCAAGGCTGGTACTGTTCATGCCCAAATTGTGAGAAGCAGTGCAGATTGGAGCAGCGGTATTCTTGTGGAGCACAGTATCCAGAATGCCTATTGCGAGGTCATCAGAAATGCTCAGCATTACGTCTATATCGAGAATCAGTTTTTCAGTAAGTCTCCTTTCTTCGGAGCCTGCCATCTTCTCTAACCATATCAAAGTCACGGCTACTGGCGACGAGCAAGCCCCAATACATAATATCATCGGCGGTGCAATTGTCGATGCTTGCGTGCGAGCAGGACAGGAAGGCCGAAAGTTCCGTGTCATCATTGTCATTCCTGCAATCCCAGGTTTCGCTGGTGATTTGAGAGAAGATGCCGCGATTGGTACGCGCGCAATCATGGACTATCAGTACAAATCGCTTTGCCGTGGCGAGCATTCTATCAAGGAACGCATCAAGGCGCATGGAGTGAACCCAGATGATCACGTCTTCGTCTTCAACCTGCGGTCATATGATCGTCTTAACACAACCCCTGCTATGAAGGCACAAGAAGAGAAGTCTGGTGTCAAATATCAAGATGTCCAACGAGCTGAGGCTGAAGAGATTATGGGTAGCGATATCCATCGCGAAAAGGCGGGAGAAAAGAAAGACGACTCTGGCAACATCGAGCAAGAGGAAGCCGTCGACCAAAAACGTAAATTCGAAGCACACAGAGAAGCTGTCGGTCTCCACAAGGAAGGTGACAAGGTCATCAGCGACGACTCTATCGCAAAGAACGCCATGTTGGGCCAAAAGCTCGTCAGTGAGGAGCCATGGGATCCCGAAAACGAAGAGCAGGAAAAGGATAATTTCTTCCAGGAAGAACTCTACATCCACGGCAAGTTACTCATTGTAGATGACCGTACCGTCATCTGCGGAAGCTCAAACATCAACGATCGCTCTCAGCTGGGTTTCCACGACTCAGAATTGAGTATTGTTATGCAAGATACGCATATGCTCGAGTCAACAATGGATGGTCAACCATACAAAGCTGGACACCACGCAGCCACTTTGCGAAGAATGCTATGGCGAGAACATATGGGATTGCTCCCACCACAAGAGCTAGACGGGAGCAAAGACCCAAATGCACAACCGCCAGGAGATGGTGTGAACGATAACTTGGAAGGAGAAGAATTCGAATTCGTCGCCGATCCTTTGAGCGACAAAGTGTGGGATATGTGGACTAAGAACGCCCATACTAATACCGAAGTCTTCCGCGATTTATTCCACGCTGATCCAGATAACAGCAGTAAGTCATACCTATCCCCCAGATCTCAAAAAATAGTAATCAATACTGACAATTTTTTAGTCCGCAACTTCGACGACTATGCAGCCTACATCCCCAACCCCAAAAACTCAGACAATGATTACAAACAAGGTCATCTCTTTGCAACGAATCTGTCGGCGATGGAGGTGAAGAAACAACTTGATCGTGTTAGGGGACATCTTGTTTGGATGCCTTTGGAATTTTTGTGTGATGCTGAGATGGCGGAGAAGGGGTTGCAGGTTAATGCTTATACCGAGTCCATTTATACCTAGTCTGCGCCACCACAGAGTAGCATTAGCATTGGCAGGTATTTTCAACTTTTGGAAATATAATGCGAGGATTTTTGGCGTTTTGGAAGCATTTGTTACGACGGCGGATGGGACCACTGCTATGAGAAAACGAATGGATGGGGTGGTGGGTGCGTGGATAGATGGACTGGTGCATCTGTTTTATACCGCATATGGTCATTATCAATGCATGCATTTCATTCCCATTTTCGTCGTTGTCCACATCACGGCATTTTTATTGTTCCCTCAAAGACATTGAATCGCCAAAACTCGACTGTGAAGAAAATTATTGAAAAATTTGAAAAATTTCCAAACAACCCCCCCCCCCCCCCGGTTTGCAAAATCGCAGCTTTCAAAGTCTGAACTTGAACAGGTGCATCCTCAATGTTGTACATGAAGTCATGGCTTTACATTCTTCAACCAGTACTCACAACAATCCATTCGAACTTGTCTTTCAGAAGCTTGAACAAAGCGTCTCCCTGCGCATTGGTATGCATGGAAGTGAGCTCAGTAGGCTCGGAAAGTTTATTGACACTGGTGATGAGTTTAGAAGAAAACGGGCTAGTCTTGCCCAAAGTCTTTCCAACTGGAATCATGGAGTTCACAATTGAAGACTTGACCAACGGATTGGACAAAGGAAGAGAAAAAAGTATTCGTAATATCCCACTGCACTGCCATCTCAAAGAACTTCAAGACCGGCAGTAGCAGTAATAGCTAATCAACTAGTAAACAAGCCAACCGCAGGCTCAAAGCTAGATAAAGAAGAAGTAACACCAAAAGCTACCACGCTATAGGACCATTCTCTTATTCAAACAAGATAGCTCCATATGGCAAACCCAGGCAGACATCCAACTCCATCTCGAGAGAAATCCAAAGCAAGCCTTTAGATCCAAACCAGAAGAAAGAGGTGCGCCAAAAATAACAACAAGTGAACAAAAAGCAACCTAGATCCCAAACTCCGCCACCTACAGCTCCAATCTCTTCGTCCTGCTCATACAAGCGCCAGCGAGTTGGGGTATCCAAAGCCGCCGTGGCCGCACGCAGGAGGAGAATCGGCCATTTTTCAAACGCCCACTGCAAAGTACAACCCGAAAGGATCAAAAAGGTGACTACAAGGGGAATATAAACTTGATAAGATGGTGCAACGCTAGCTTGTGAAATAGGGAAGAAGCAGATAAGAGGGGGCCAAAGTCGTGGCATATCCGTTGAATAGTGTTGCCGCCGTTTTGGGCTGAAGAGAAAAGTATGCTCGCGGTAAATAATATTTCAAGGATTCGTGGACAGGGCGTGATGGATGTGCGGTAAGCGCAAGCGCGTGACTAGGTGTCGTACCCAAAGATGACCTGGTTCATCTCGAGGAGCGTTTGAACAGCGACACGTTGCGCTTGCATGTCGCTCATTTCGCGCTCAATTGTTCGTGGTCGCATGATGGTTGGAGCAAACACCACGGCGAGGTTAAGCGGTGTCATCTACTTCAGATTAGCAGCTATCCATCGTCAGAAAAACAAGAGTCACGTACCAAGTTATCCTTTTCTTGAGCCATGACTTTGGCGAGATGGAAGACGAGGAATTCCAAGCAATCCTTGTGAGCCTTAGGCAGCATGTTCACGGCTGCTTTCATTTCTAATCCACGATCCTCCTTGTCCTCGATTCGGGAGGCATCGAGCAAATCATCGTAAACATCAAAGGTGATGAGAGGTACAGGAAGCTTCCTGAAGTACTGCTTTAATGCCGAGGTGACAGCGTGAATGTCGAGATCAGGATCGGAGATATCAAAGTCGTTGTCCTTCTCGAATCCAGCGCGAACTTGGTTCACTTGACCAGTACCACCGCTCTTGCGGTACACACCCTCAACATCCATACCTCGGAGTTCGACTTCTTCAATGCAGCGACTAACAATGCAAGGGATGACCCGTCTTTCAAACTCACAACGCAAGCCAAGCTCCTGGCCGAAGAGCTGATTAGATGCAGTGCTGTCATTCGCCAAGCTTGGATTGCTGCCATTTTGGCCACCCTTGAGATGCTTGAGATGCGATTTCTCAGGCTTGTTGCTGCTGCCAAAGAAGCCAAAGTTATTCTCGCGTCTTACATCTGTCGGCTTGCCGATAGAGACGATATGGCCAGAATTTTCAGTCTGAACAGGAAGTTGGTTGTAGGGAGTTCCCTCGATCCCATGACCCAGACTGTTGTTGCGCTGCTCTCCAGGTCTCTCACGAGTCTCATTGATATTCCCTTGGATTTTGCGGAAGCCCTTGACCAGGCCCATTCCACCCTTCTTCAACATATTGGGTTTTCCTTTACTGCTAATTTTGACGACTTGTGGCGTTTGAACAATCGTGTTCTCAGAGTCGTTGTCTGGGATGTATTGCGATGAAGGGTACTCCGAGACGCTCATTAATGTACGCTGATCGCTTGGAGTTTGTGAATAGTCTTTGCTGTTCTGGGTGTAAATGCCGAGACCGTTTGGTGGCGCCTGCCTTTGATCAACTGGAATGCCATTATTCTGCTGGGCCACGGCTTTCATGGAGCCTTGAATGTTGGAAATCAGCTCGTTGTTGTGCTGCGAGAGTTGATGATTGCGTGAAGACAAGGACTCATATTCCTGGAAGCCTTTGTCCTTCATCTGGATCAGATCGTCAATCTCACGTGTCAACTCGTTTCTCTTCTGCATAAGGTCTTCAATCTGCTGTCCAAGCGTGTCCCTGAGCCTTTGAAGCGATGCCGCAAAGTCGCGAGAGACGTTGGACTTTATCTCGTTCACATCAAATGGCTTGTTTGTCTCCTTGGCCCTCTTCAGGTGCTCTGTCATGACCTCCAGTTCGCGTACGACGATCTCGCGCTGCGTGTCCAAAAATGCCATAGTTGATCTCTTCTCTTTGAGCTCCGTGTTCACTTGGGAGATGTCAGTGGATCCATCAACCATGGCCTTCAATTTGTTGGATTCGACCTCGAGCTTCGCTATCCTTTCTTGCGCTTGTCGTAATTTGTGCTTCATGAGTATGTTCTCTTCTTTCATGTTGTCCGGGGACGTTGCAGAGGTAGGGCTACTGATATCTAGAGATCCGTTCAGCGGAGACTTTGACCATTTTTGTGACGAGCTTGCGGATCGAGTTCCTCGGTCACTGAAGCTTCTGCCATGCTTCACAGCATTGGAGACTTTGCGGAGCATACCATTTTCATGTTTTTCCTGCCCACGCATTATCCGCTCCATCTCTTCCTCCATGGTGAAATCACCCCCAGTACTATGCCGTGGCAAGTTTGTGGGCGATTTTTGACTCGAGAGGTCGCTGGTCGTAGTGCTAGTCGAAGCACTGGCCCTGTGGTGCGTACCAGGCGGTGGTGGAGGAGGAGGAGCTCGAGGCGCCGCGAATACGTCAAATCGTTCGAATGCGCCATTCGCAGTGAGAACCACAGAGCTTCTGTCAAAAGCTCCATTTGCAGACATCCCGTTGGCGCTGCCTGTTGGCCGACTTGATGCTCTCGGTGGTGGAGCGCTCGGCACATCCATCAAACTTTTTGGTACTGGAGATTCTAACGGAGACGATATGGACTTTCCGCCGTTCAGCTGTTGAGTAGATGGGTCATTCACTTGCCTAATTGTAGTTGCTGGTGCGACCGGAGCTTTCCTTTCTGGTGGGAAAGTTGTTGCTGGTGCCGCCGTTGGAGTTGTCGGCCCAGAAGGCTGAGGGGATGTGCGTGACGAGCCCACTTCCTTCCTAGAAACCGACTTCTTGATTGAAGATGAAGCAGCGAGTGAGTCGCCTCGCTTCGGCCTCTCTACTAACGACATGTCGGCTGCTGGAGTGACGGCTGGACTGAAAGTCGGTGATCCGTAATCCTCAATGCTAAACGTCTCCTTCTCGACAGGTGATGCTGATAGCGGTTCTTCGACCCGAGGGGTGTCTCGTGGAGTGTAGACTCGGGAGGTCAACTCTTGAGGTGCTGATCCGGCCGTAGGTGTGCGGTCGTCCTTTGAGCTCCTTCGGGAACTAGAGCTCTTCTTAGTTTTCGGAGCCTCTTGTAGCCTGAAGTCGTTTGAACTTGTAGCTGGAGTTGCCTGTGGAGTGGGCTGTGAAGACGACCGGCTAGGCTGAGCGACATCTGGTGACGCAGTTTCCTTTGGCTTGCGCATTGAATCTGCGATGTGGCTGCTGCCCGAAGACTGTCTTCCCTTGTCTTGATATGCGATATGAGGGCCTTGTGGTGGTTTGCGCTCGGCGGATGAGGATCTTGAGGAATGCTCTTGCAAATCACGAAGTGCATCACGACCCGACAAGGAAGAAGTTGTGCGCCCAAAGTAGTCACGAGTTGAGCTTTTGCTTTCCGCAGCTTTCATATGGCTATGAGAGCTGGTAGATTCGGCGAATTCCCTACCATTGGCCGCTGGTGAAGCACCAACAGCGTCAGGATTTGTGTCCAGGAGGAGTGGAACTGTGCCGAAGAAATCGTCCCCATTCGCAGTTCCAAAAGACATGGCCGAAGTTTTGGACAAAGTCGACATTCGATTACCTTTGAAGGTGGACGAGGGAAGTGTTAAATCGTCTATAAATGATTAGTACAAGTTTGGCAAAGGCCCGACCCTGACATACCTCTCCCCGATCCATTATCGGTACTCTCGGGCTTGGACTTGCTGTGGCGCGCTGGAGGAGACATTTCGCCCTGTGCATCGCTGTACTTGTCAGACATCTCAGAGTACTGGTTTTCCTCGGGCGGCGTTTCCAGATCTGGAGTGAATGCGTTGTTTGGTATCTTGTTGCGAGGCAATTCGGGCAGCGATTTGTTGAGGCCATTCGATGCCGGTGCAGGGGTTTTGTTTGCCTTTTTATTCTTTCGCCGTCGCGCCATAAGGCTTTCGTGGCAGGACATGCAGAATATGCCTTGCGAGGTTCGAGCATATCGAAGATTGTCGATTTTCCGTTTACAGTTGCGACATCTGAAGCAATTGGCGCAAAAAGCTTGGTCTCCTGTCAATATAGCCAGATCCTCGATCTTGTTGTTGCATGCGCTGCAGCTGTATGTGCAATTGTTGCAGATGAGGGATCCATCGCCGAGCAGGAGGAGATTGGCATCCGAGTCGAGGAGGGTGCCACAAGTATTGCAGCGAAAGCAGTCTATATGCCATCGGTTTCCAGCTGTGCACAGTTGTTAGCACCGAATATCAGATAGTAGGTAGGGTGGATCGAGGTGAATGTCGTGGATTCTTCCTCGCTCGCTCAAAGACAACGACCCAACATCAGACGAAAGGGGACATACCAAGTTCGAAGGCTTTGCCCTCTTCAAGAATCTAGACAACGTTCACCCGTCAGCTTCTGCCACTCCTATTCGCTACTGCACCGTACTAACCTCTCCACAGCCTTTGCATGGGAATATTTCCGAGTCTTCCATGACTGCATCGGGAAACGGACTGCTCGCAGTCTCCAGCATAGCAGCCATCTAGTTCATGGGACGATGGCGAACTGGCAGCGATAGCAGTTCGTCCAAGTGGTGGGGAAGGATGCAAGTGTATAGGTCGCTTCGAGACGCGAGACGCAATGCAACGAGTCCGGGAGCACTATGGATGTTGCCGTAATGGAAGTCGTTATTAGGTCGTCCCTGCGATGCACCCAATGGATATTCTGATATGATAAAGAGCGTGGTGTTGACTTTTGGTGGTTTGTGAGATGGGAGGGAGAGGGTTGCGTTGCTGAGCATTACTCTAATTGGACACAGTCGTGAACTAAGAAACTTTGGCCCAGCTGCGCACCTGTGAGAGCCACACCTGTTCTAATCGTATCGAATCCTAACCGATGCAGGAGGATGCGGCTGGCCGCAAGGGAAGAAGACGCTGAGGGGCGAATGTGATGTTATCCTATTCTATTCTATGCTATGCTATGTATCACGTCTTTGTCCAAACGAATTCAGGTCCCCCAAAGAGGCTGTGTGATGCTCTCTCTCTTACCGCCTATTCCGACAGCTTCTTAGTGGGCCCGGAGAATAACTTGGACGCTCCCAACGGGCAACCTGTCCTGACAACTCCAGCAACAGCCGCGAGATGGCGCCTTTCCACACAACCCGTCTACCAAAGTCGTAAGGTTACACACGACATTTGACGTGTCTCCACGGGGTTCAATCTCGGAGAAGGCTTGGCATATCTGCGAAGAAGAAGATGAAGAGAACAAGGATAGAATCATCATCATCATCATCATCACATCTGCCACTCCTGGACTGGTGGGGGCCCATCGAAGGGTCTGGGGGGGCGAACTTCAGTCTGCTCCTCCAATTACGGACTGAGATCGAACCCTCTTCCATCCAACCACACCAAAGCATTCTGAAGCATACCTATTCAGTACGGCTGATGATAGCCTTCCTCACCATCCAATAAATTCCTCCTCTCTCTTCCACACACTTCTCCTGACTCTTGCACTTTCTAGATACGAGATCAAATTCATAAACCTTTATCAAGGGTTCAAGCCATCCTTCGACGACCCGGCCCCAGCCAGTGGTTCTAGCTCGCCAAGATCGTCTCTGCTGTGCCCCCCGCAGACGGCGCAGAGACGACTTCAAAGCTCGAGCTTCCGCCCATGCCTGCAGCGCGTCCCGTCCAAGTTAGTGTCAGGGATACGAAACCCATTCCCACATTTAGCGAGGGGACTTGTCGAAAAAGAAATCCTTAGGCGCGGTTGGCGGGAGGGAGGTCTTGAATCGGTGATGGCCGTCTGACCTCACTTCATCCTATCGAGAGAATTATAGTATATCTGTCAGCTCGTTCGCTCTCTCAGCCCTGGGCGAAGATCAAAGAAGCCTTCCAGAATCCTGGTGGAATAGTCATTGTGACCAAGCACTCGTGGTTCCGTAGCAGGGACTCCTTGTTTGCCCCAAATAGACAGCCGTTTCAGACGTGGTGACGGGGTCCAGGACCTCCGAATTGATGAAAGAACGCGATTTTGGCATCCCTCCTTCGAAATCCTGCACAGCCCTAATTACTTCAAAGGACCGCTTACTCCCAACACACTACGAATAGTAATATATCATTTCACATTCCAATTCCCACCAGCAACTATCCGCGTTTTTCAAGTACCCTTACACTCGAAAAGTTACCATAAAATGGTACACTTGTTTCACGCAGGTACCACGAAATCTCCAGACCCGTCGTTTCAGTGCTGTTCAAGGTACAACCCAGATTCCCAAGATGCGGGTACTTGTGCTTTGTACAACCCGTTAGCACCCAACCATTCGGCTCCCAGCTCGGCTCACACGACGAACAGCAAGCACTGGCACGGTACCTGTTTGAAGAAGCTCAAGCAACAACCGCCATTCCGGTACACTTCTGGAAATTAGACAGCACTCTCCTGACTATGATTAGCCGCCATGAGACGGAACAACTCTTCTTCTCTTCAGCAAGAAGGTTTCAGAAGGTTGACGTATACTACCCGCCCTTCCCTCCGTTCACCGACCTTCTCATTCTCCTGCTTCTTCTTCCAACAAGAATGCACGTCACAGCCTCCGTCAATGTCATGCAGCCAGATCTCCAAACAAGCAACAATGGCGTCGCAGCACTGCTTTAAATACAAGTGCATAATCGTGGAAGCAACCTTATTTTATCGCTTCTGCAAGCCACAACCCTTCTGGCAATAGATGATCGTGATCCTTCATTCTCTCTGCTCATGGCTTTTACGTCCATATGTTGATTTCCCATACCCGTCTTGGGGTTGTATCTAAACCTTTTTGGGCAATAGCCTAGCCTTTTGTCACTTCTTTTGGAAGGGATGCTTGATGTGGTATTTCTATATTGAGAAGACACATGTGGTTGGGATTGTATGAATAGTTACTACATAGCTTCTTTAGACCTCAACCATGTATACCCGCACGATATTCCTTGATACTCCATTCCCACCAACAAGAATCTCAACCCATCCAGGATCCAAACATGGAATTTTTTTATCGATTTAAACTTTTTACAAACTCACGAGCAGCTGTTACCCAAACACCATCATCATCATCATCACTACCTGCATGTGCTATTTTGCCACCGACCAAACTTTACAAAACATCCCATGTCTACACCAAGACTTCGGCCCGCAAACGAAATTACAATCGAATCATAAATAGAATTCTTCCACAGCTCTTCCTTGCCATCTCTCCGTTCAGCTACCACCACCACCGCCACCACTGCCGATCCGTCCATCCTATTCCCCGGCCGCCCGGCTCAAACAACTAAACCCCAAATACAACATCCTCCAGTCCATTTCAAACCCGATGAATTCCCAACAGGTTCATCAACAAAAAACCCCTACAAACTCCAAAATAGCGAGATGAGACTAAGAGGGCTCCTCTCGAGGGACACATATCATCAGTTATACTCTCAGAAAGGGGAACAGAATGGAGACTCTATCATACATACCTAGGGCAAACTCAACCCATCGTTATCGTCTTCATATTCAGCAATAATGTAGCTTATACTAGCCCGATGGTAGAATTCAACCTTCCAACCACGAAATCTAGAATGGATGAATAGTATGTACCCAAAAATTCCTCTTTACAAGTCTGATGCAGGATAAATGGTGTATACAAGGCCAAACAAACTCAAAGCAAGCACGAATATCATCGAGAATTGTCGTGACGACAACACTTACACTCAAAACGTCTTCAGTTACACTCCGAAGGAAATCAATTAAACATATATTTTGAGTATCCCGTAAGAATGACGAACCCACAAGCCTACCCAGCCCAGCCCAACCAACACCAAAATCAAAAGAGGCTTCCCATAGAATACAAGATCAAAGGCCCAACAAGACAACAACGCTCGAGTACACGCCCTAACTCATATACTCCAAAGGTACCATGACAAACGCTAAGATAGAAGAAGAAAAACAAAAAGGGGAAGGCAAGAAAGAAAGAAAGAAAGTACATCTACCAACCAGCTCGACTGGCTCCAACACCCATCGCCACCTCCTCAATCAACCCCAATCCCAGCTAAGCCCTCACCCTCTTAGCCAAATAATAAGTGATGAGGTTAACATTATTCTCCCGAATGCCCACCCCTCTCATCATCTTCCAAAATGCCTCGCCCTCCTTGCTCTGTCCATCTTGTTGATCATCACGAAGAATATGATGCATAACAAGACAGAAATCTACATCCGCCTTGCGAACATCAGCATCTGTATCCTGCAAAAACTTCAACGCAACACGGCCAAGTCTCTGCGTCTGCGAAGAACTAAGTGGGATATTCCTGGCCTGCGCGGCCGAGAGGAGGGAGCCAAGGACAGAAAGGGAGAGAACGACTGTCCTGGCATTAGAGCCGCCGAGGTCCTGTGACGAGCTGGAGAGAATGGGCGAAGTAGAAGGATCCGAGGTCGAACTTGTCGAGGAGCTGGGAGATCCGGGAACGGCTCCAGACAGCGATTCTACTAGATCAAGAACAGCGTTGATAGAGTCATTGGGTTGTCCGAACTTGATGACATCTTCCGCAGTTCTCTCGATATCACTCGTGATATGCATACTCTCTTCAAACCACTTCCGCATCACCAGAACAGAGCACAGCGCTCTTGAATAGTAAGGAGCGGCTTCCTTACGATGAACAGCCAGCATTGCACGGAGAGTGGTGAGCGCTTGTGTCTTAAGATTCTGTGCTTTCGTGGCATTCGAGGCCGAGTTGGACTCGCCCGGTGCACGCAAAGAATCATTCGATGCCTCAAGGTATCCAAGAAGTGCGAAAAGCAGTTCGCCAAAGCGTTGGCTATCATCACCCCAAATGTCTTGATTGCCCTTGACCATGTTCTGAACACGGCGGAAACCATGCGCGTCAAGAGTCTTCGCACGAATGCGGTCAATACCGCTTGCGAGTAATCGTCTGGATCTGAGCGTTTCTGCGTGGTCTTGCTGCATCATCGTGTCGTTGGAGTCACCATTGGCGATGACGCTTCCAGTGCTCGTCGTCTTGTGATGGCGTGGAGAGCGTTGAAGGTCAATATTCTGCTCGTTGCTACGTGTGCTCTGTCTTAGTTCAAAAGGTGTAGTGAACTCTTCGCTCTGTGCGCGTTCATTGATGCGTCCATTGACAGGTAACTCCTCCAGGACAGGTTTCTCAGGCTCATCGGGCTGTGCAGATTCCTCATCAACAACAAATGGATCTTCATATACTTGCACAACAGGCTCAATTTCAACATGATCAAGTCCAGTAACCATTGGGCTCCTCGCTCGTTCGGGTGACTTCGTTGGAGGACTTCGTAATCGCTGGAGCAGGGAAGGAGAATTGGTCGAGGCGGATTTGATGGGAGACAGTCGCGGAGTGCTAGACTTTTGAGGAGTATTAGACTTTTGAGGAGTGTTCGACTTTGGCTGAGATGCGCTCAGCATTGGTCTCTCATCAAAGGCGTGGCTGCGCAAGTTGGGCAAAACCATCGTAAATCCTTCGTCATCCATATCCTGCAAAGCACCATCCATTGGCATCGGCTTCTCGAGCCTCGAAGATCGTTGCGGTGGTGGAGCATAAGCGTTGTCATCATCTGGAGGCCTCGTGAAAGGAACAGCCATTGTGAAGTTGTCTTCTCTGGAAGGGCTTGACATTGGACTGTCGGATGCGCCTGTTGTGCCTCGTCGCGGTGAGGGTTTCGGTATGGTGCTTTCAAGCCGGGACTTGCTTCTGACTGTAGAGCTAGCTGTAGGCGCATATGCTCTCCCGCCAGCAGGAGTTCGAGTCGTAGTCTTTGCGGTTGATTTGGTTGACTTCTGAGGACTAGTGTTTGGGCTCATGGTTGGTGTATTTTGTTGAGCATTGGCCCTCCTGCTTGCCGCATATGGATCAGCCGTTGCTGGTCGTGGTACCTGTGGCCGAGGACGGCGAACAGGAGCTGACATGAGTGATCCGGATGGGTGGGTAGGCGCAGGGGGAGGAGCCTCTCGTGCAAATGCTGAAGGCGGTCGGCCAGTGACTGATCTTCCAGCAGGCGCCGGTCGCGATGTGGATGCGGATGCGGAGGTAGATACAGATGCAGGCTTAGATTTGACTGGAGAGAAATGCGACTGAGCAGAGCTTGGTCGATCGGGCATGCTTTTGGATTCCAAAGCGGCTTTTCGCTGAGCAAGTATTGCGTCTCGTACAGATGGGCGACCTGGAGCAAGGCCCGGTCGTGGTTTGGGAGCAGCACTAGTAATGCTGGAGACGGATGAAGCCAACGATCCTGCATTTGGGTTACGGGAGTCTTTCTCAAGCTGTCCCTTCGACTTCGCATCCAAAGTATTCATGATCGTCTCAGCGTGATCTGGCCAAACTCTAGCGAATTGCCAGAATGCGCCTCTTGTACCCTCACGAACCTTGGGATTTGCATCCGCCAGCCCCTTCTTGATACACTGCTGCGCGACCTCAAGTCCACCAGAGTGCTCAATGTGAGCCTTTTGACTTGCATGCTTCTTGATAAGAGTCCCTAACCAGCCTGATGCGTAACTTCGTGTCTGCACGTTCTTGTCCTGGAAGGAAAGCAGCATGTGGTGCATCAATCGTGCTGAGTATGAGACGTTTTGGAGTATTATGTCAACCGTGGCGTTTCCGTTCTCAGCAGCAATCTTCTTGGTGGCGGCGCTGGTTTTGATGAAATTCTGTATCAGTATCTCCACCATTGGGTCCAGGCCTGGGCCAAGAGTCCTCGCCAATTCCTGTATCGCTTGACTGCCATTGCTCGACACTGTCGTTCGCAGAGAGTTTGCGACTTTGAGCACACCGTCCAAGCAGCTCTTTACTCCAGCAACAAAGACAACATGGAACTCTGTTGGTCCATTGCCTTTTGTCAATCGTCGGATCTTCATGACATTCTTGTCCCGTACCATCCAATTGTGTTCTGATTCTCTGCCTTCAAATGGTGGTAACATGTCCCTGAATATCTCCTCCAATTCACGTTGTGACGAAACATATAGGGGGTCCATCGGGACGGTCTCCTGTGGAGGTGGGACTTCGGACATCATGCTGTCGCCGAGGACAGTGTGGGAAAGGTCTGGTGCAGTCTGGACAGACATGGTCGAAGCAGCGAGGTCTACTTCGACCGAGTTTCGGAGGCCGATTTGGGATACCACATGCGACTCAATCGTCTTGCGGACTCCTTGTTGGGTCATTCGCTTCTTTAAATCCGTCTTTGCCCGCTCTGGTGCATTTCTATACATTTACGTTAGCAAGTGTTTGTTAACGTCACGGTAAACAAAACTCACCGGAAAAGCTCCACTACACAACTCTTTGCTGTCTCCCGAACCATACCGTCAGCGTCTTCAAGGAGAGCAACAAGCTGCGGTACAAACGACTTGAATTGTAGTCCGTCTGATTTGTTCATCTGTGGCCAATTAGACATTTATTCGGCATATTGAGGTATTTTCCGTACCTTGACTACCCACAGCATTCCCATCTCCTTTGCGCGGGCATTGTTTCCAGACAAAGCCCCCTCGCGTATTGTCTGCTCCACTTCAGCATGTGAATAGGGCCAGATGTCTCCAATGCATTGTGAAGCAGCGTTGCGGTGGCTTTCACGCGCATCGCCAAGCCGATCGAGGAGTATAGGCAGTAATCGTTTTGCTTGCGCAGTGATAACGTTGGTCTGATCTTGCAATACCAGTCGCTTTATCAAGTGTCCGAGGGTGGAGAGGCCGGTAGAGACGAGGGTAGGGGAGGCTTGAGATGCTATGGCGAGTTTGATGCATTCGAAAACAGTTGGTTGGGCAGCATCTGGCACGCGGAGGTGCTTTATGTTTGATTTGAGCCCGTTGAAAGCTGCAATCTTCGCGTCGGTAGCGACCGATGTCCTCTTGAGAGTGGCGATAAGGTTGGTCGCCTGGTCTTCCATGTTTACGGTAGCCATGGTGGGTTATTGGAGAATGAGCATTATCTCTGGAGAGGTTGTTGTTGTATATTGACCCTCGCCGAACTTGCTACCAAAAACACGCTATGGGCATCATGGCAACCATTCGCGAACCCTCCAATCGGACATTTTAGAATCAGGAACACTCCCACAAACATCAACACGGGGAACCACACTAAGGTCATTGTGCAGATGCAGATGCAGATGCATACATCCTGGGTTCTTCTGCATCCTTCTAGCCGTTGAGGCCAGACGGAGACCGCATACAGAACTTCCTTCACAAGTAATCGATCACGAACAGGACACGTTTGAGACGATGGCCACGCCGATCTGCCCCTTTTTCGCGTGTGGTGTACAGTTCACGCTTCTCCTTACAGCACCAGACGAATACAGCCAATGAACGTGTCTCGCACCCAAGCATACACAATCATCCGGCCGAGAATCAATTCAACCATTTCACAAAAGAGCCATGACCTCATAGTCCTCCATCGGGCGCATACAACTGAATTGCCACTAGACCACGAATCCGTGGAGAATAATGGCTGACCTTCCAGTCTTGTTGAGATTGTCGAATTTGGGGAATGTGTTTATAGGATTCTTCTGTACACCTTCCGGGGTCATTAACTTGAATCACAATTCTATAGCATTTCCGTCCAAGTATCAGGTACACTCAAACCTCCATCAACAATATCCTACACCATAAACCTACCCCAAACTCATAATCTTGCTCCCACCATTCAGCAACTTCCACCTCAAAACAGCCCCTGGATGCACCCTCCCATCAACCCCATAGTTCCACATGGGCTGATACGGCAACTGATTAATATTAACATACAAGTACCCATCCTGCGCAATCGTGGCGCTATCCGGCCAAATAACTCTCGGATCCCTCACAAAAGAATGTGTCTGCAAATCGCTGGGATCGTAGTAGAAAACACCGTTGTGTTCGGGCATCAATTGGTAAATGAGACCATTAGAATCGCCTTCGAAGCCATTAGCGTTACCGCCTCGTTGGCCGTGAATGGAGACATTGGAGGATGCAGAGATTTCGGCGAGGGGATCGGTGTCGCGTGCGAGGAGGTTGGTGGTGGGAATGGAGTAGAGGTCGTCGCCTGTCAAAGAGGAGTAGTAAATCGTACTTCCGTCATGGGATATCTGGATTCCGTCTAGGCCTTCTCTCAAAGTGTTGACGGGCATACCGAGTGAATGTTGGTAGAACGGTTTGCCCTGATACACTGGAACGTCATTGTTAACTCGCAATACAGATGGATGTTGCGTCAGTCTGCGCCATGACTCTCCAGTCCCCATGTCGAGCATGATGAAGCCGTTGCGTCCTTCGTCGGAGCTATCGACAATGTATGCGACACCTTGGCCACCGCTCGTCACGTTGTGTCGAAGATCGAAACGAATATCGTTCATGTACGAGTCTGGGTAGTGTACGGTGGCTGGAAAAGTGTAAGTAGCGTACACGGTGTCATTCGTCAACGATATGGCAATAACTTTTGGTCCTCCAGGTTGGCCGTAGGGCATACTCGGATCGCCCTGGGCATTCATGACAGACGGTCGACCTGTATCGAGGACCCAGAGGGTTTCTGGACGAGAAGAAGACTCGGCTGTGATGTATAGAGCTTGTACACTGATCAAGCCTGTCGAATTGGCGCTACCAAATGGGATTCCATTGAAGGTTGTATTCAATGCTGATACAGGAAGGTTGAGATTCGGTGGGTATGGTGCTTCTAGAATTCTATGAGCATTTTCTCGGTCAGTGCTAGATAAAAGATTTACCTGCGGTCTTGTTTACCGCTTCACCTAATGTGTACTCATATGTTCCTCGTGTATAGCAGACAAACAGTCTTCCTGTGCTGGAGACTGCCAGCCCGATCGGCCATTGATCATAGTAATAATGAAATTCTTCCGCTTCAGGTCCGTACGTCCCATTGTCGACGCGTAGGATTGTGCCAGAGCAATTCTGATATGTGAATTGAGCAAGAGAGCTCGCTAGAAACAGAAATAAAACTAAGAATGGAGACATGATGACTTTGTGCAGTAACTGCCTTTAGATTGTGAGGCTCTGGGCCATTTTGAGACCTTCATCCTGCTTCCAGAATCATTACGCGTTGACGACGACATCATTGACGTTGTACTATGGTAGCTCGGGTTGTGATGATGTTTTTCTTGAAGCTCTTCCGGGGTGACGAGACCATCTCCTATTCGAGATAGCTCTGGTTCAGGGTCCATTTTCTCGGCGCCATTTTGGCCGCATACAATCCACCTCTCCAGTCTCTTGCCCAAGTTCAACATAGGTCTATCATATCAACATAGGTCTATCATACACAACTGCCATGTCCGATAGTAGACCAGATGAACCTCAAAAACCAGCTCCAGAAGCAAGACTTCCTCGTTGACGCAAAGGTCGGGCCCAACTATGCGGCAGGCGACGCTTGAGAGTAAACGATGACATTGGAATGATCAGAGAAAGAGATGGACAAGAGGTCGTTTCGCCATAGTAGCTTATTATAAGAAAGGGTACCAGTGAAAGAGATACAAAGCAGAGGCTAGGATAAGTTTCGACTATGGAAAGGTCAAATCAGACCACAGGTATTTTCGATGTCGATCTTCCAGGAGTTGCCGAGGGAGTAGTTCTATCATATCTCTGAGTGCAGCGGCGCATTTGTTGAAGGCGATTAGAGATGCCATCGCTATTCCGAAGACCTTGGCCAACCAGTATTGACGGATGTGTGTGCAGAATACTCCCTCGTCTGGACCATCGGAGGCTCTCGCCCTTGGTCCCATCGATAGTGCCATTTCACGGCCGGCGACATACCAATGCTCAACGAACCCGGGCTTGACTTCCGGCCCACAGTCCCCATCCCTACTTACGTCATCAAGCAGATCGACTACTCTTGTAGCTCCTGCTGTATCTAAACAGCTGTACTGGTGTGTGGATGACCGCTGGTCCGAACCGACGAAGACTTTGATGTGCAACATCGAAGTCGAAGAAGTCCTAGATGACAGTGCCGCTTTCAAAAGATGTCCAAATACTATAATAACGTACGGGGAAGTATGTTCTCTAATCAGAAACGCATGGGAGTCAAGTTCATAAAGGTATGTCACAACCACTATCCAACAAGCAATTTGTTGAACCCGGACAAAAAGTTTGGTCGAGTCTTTGCCAAACAAAATCAAGTTGTAGAGGTCGATGTCGGCGTCCCAGACCCAAAGTCAAAGACATGGGATTACACACTTCAAGCTTCACAGAAGTCCATATGCTCATTGCTGGAAAGCAATTAATGATAGGAATTTCGAACCCGGACTGCTCGAACAAGATGAAAGAGACTCTCAATATGCTACCAAAGAAGTGTAATGGGCCCGTAGGCACACAGCGCGGTGCAAGTGGCTGGGGAACGCGTGCTGTCCCTGGACACTCATTGACGAAGATTCTGTGGGTATTCTTGTGTTGCGGTGATAGTGCCTTTGGTGTTTGTGGTGCTTTGGCTGCGACTTGTGTCGAAACCAGATTTGCAGAATGCGTCTACTTTTCCTGCTTGGTTGTTGGCTGCGTTTATGGGGTCATTGGCTATTCAACCACTTCTGAGGAGTTCTTGAATACAATATAGGATGTAATGAAGGTCATTGTTTGCGATGCGAGTCTTGATCACTGGGAGACGGAGGAAATTGATAGTCCTTTTTGTCAAATAGGGAATCTCACCTCACCATTTCATGACACTCATGTACCAAATCAAACCCAACCTCATCGTCTTCTCCAGCAGTATCAATCGTGTTTCTGCTCCGTTCCACGAACATGTTGAAAACAATATGCCACAAAACACCTGCCATACCACACTACCAAAGCGATTCTTTCTATCCTCTTCATAGTGTGAGGACAAACTGCTGTTGTGTAAGGTAGTATATCTAGCAGCAAATCACTACCGTTGAATCATTTCGGGTCTGTAGCAACCGAGTTTTTCGAGTGGTGAGGATCTTCCAGTGCACAAAACTTGGCCTCTCAAACAAACACTCCAGATTATGCTCAAGTTTCCTGCGAAAAAATTCGCCCATATCCAATGCCCCTGCATTCAACAATGGTAAATCTGGTATACTGGATAATTCTATATTGTGAAGACAAGGATGGTTGATATTGGATGCACCTAGATGATAGGTGTCTTAGCAACTTTTTGCAACTGATAATCTTTTGTATACTATTTGAGGACCCAACGATCAACGAGACAATGGAGCCGCCAGGCACGTGTGCAGCAAGACCTATGACCCTCTCTACTTCATTGGTTGGCACTGTCCGTCACATGCTTTGAACGCCATTCTTGATTCAGTGGTTCCCTCCACCAGGTTATGAGGGAGATGATTGCCCTCCTTCTTCTTTCAGAGACGGACAATCCTTCTAGCACCAGTCATTCAGGCACAAGCACCCATGTCCCGCGCTACTTCGACGCGGCAGAACGCTACCAATCCCTTTCATGACGGCAAGACGATTTTGCCACATCATTGAAGAAGGATCCATAGAAGGTTCTTCCTGACATTCTCAATCTTCCTTACCGATCGCTCCAAGCTCGATTCGGTGTATTCTATGGTGGTGAATGGGCCGGGGGAGTGGATTTTGGTGGTCGAGTCATCATGAGGATCGTCGATGACAGGAGCATCTGGGTGGATGCTCCACTACACGTTGTCTGGATGCTCCCGAGGTGGATTGGATGGTCAGGATTTATTTCGTACACGTTTGGGACGCCAATGGCACACGGTTTAGGGTCAGTTCGGAGGGGTAGGGTTGTCGAGATTCGTGGTGTCTTGAACAGTCTGCAGCTTCTTGTACTCCTCCTCAAGAGTCTTTTGCATATCAAAATCTAATTGACGTTCCCTCCTGATCCTTTGCTGTTCCATGTCGCGTAGTACACCTGCGTGCATTCCCTGATGATACGATGAGTGTTGATTCATTATTCTTCCAATTGAGAACATACAGCTTTCTCGACTTTTTGTCCATAATGCACAAATACAATGATTCCAATGGCCGACAGACTGGTTGCAACCAGCGTGGTTTTTGAAGCGGCTGACATGATGAATGTGAATTGGAAATGTTGTTTGTGGCAGGATGATGATCACCACATTTTTCCTGAGGAGCGAGCTTGGAAGCTTGAGCCACACTTTGAAAGGTTCGGTCCAATCGAACGCCATCTCCGACTTTCTCGAAGCTTGAGCTGCGATAACACCATCAACTTTGCATACACAGCTGAACTACACTCTCTTTCGTTATGGTGAGAAGTTCCACGTCTTTCCATCTTGATAAGATAGCTAACATGTTCCAGTCTGCTCAAAACTCAGCCGGTATCCAGACCCTCCTCGATGTGAGTTTGATACCAAGACCGTTGCAATCAATCAACGAAGCTCACATAATGTACAGGCGGAGCGGGAAGCACAGAAGATTGTGCAAAAGGGTAAATATCTTTCTCTCTGAATTGGCCAAGTACGAACTAACAACATCGCAGCACGAGAATGTACGAACCACCTACGCAGCCTAAATCCACCAACCGCCAGCTAACAAGACAACCACAGACCGAACGAAGCGAGTAAAGGAGGCCCGAGCAGAAGCCCAGAAAGAAATTGACGAATACCGAAACAAGAAAGAAGAAGAGTTCAAGGCATTCGAGAAAGAGGTACCGTCTGTGGGACCAGATTTGGAGGGGCTCAAGCTAACGAGGATAACAGCATTCGAGCGGAAACAAGAAGATGGAGGAGGACGCCAACAAGGACACCGAGAAAAAGATAAACGAAATAAAGGGCACTGGCAAGGGAAAGGGCAAGAAGGTGGTGGATGATCTACTCCAGGCAGTTATGGATGTCAAGCCCGAGGTTCCGGAAACAAGATAGGGTGTGCAGATTATTTTGGAGGATAAGGATGAAGACTCGAGGCTGATACGATAGCTTGGAGAAGGTGGCTTGTTCTGTTGTCTGCACCCGGTCCATGGACGCATTGTACAGTGACCTTGAGGACTTTTCAACTCGCGATATGATATAGATCAGCCAAATTATACTTATTGATAATGATCTTCCCTAATTCAAATTGTCTCACCAGGCTTGAACAATTCGCTTTGCAATGAAGCGTTTCAGCCTTCCCTCGATTTTCTTCAATTATGTTGAAATGAATGTCTAGCTCCTCGTACACCCTGAGCTCCAACCATTACATCACCGGCTGAATTTCTCAAAACCACGATTCTGGCCTTTCAATCTCCTTTCACCACATGTACAACATGAGATCATAACATTTCACCCAATTGACCGGAAATGAGTCTATTCACTCCACGAAGCCTGCGGCTTCCGGCCACTCTGCGATTATCTCTTGTTGTTGTCAAACACGAACAGCAAGCGAGCTTTTCATCGTGCAGGCGTCTTAGAGAAGATCCACGAATACAAGAGCTTGGAAAGGTGATCAAGGATGAATTTGCAGTGCTGCGCGAAGATTACAGTACGTAGCTACTCTCCCATTTGGTCGATGCAGGATCGCTGGGTATCAAGATTCAATGCATACTCAACAAAGCAGTCATTATTTCGATGAACAATGACTGACTAACACTGCAGAGGCTCCCAAAAATCCAATCATTCTTGCACATGGTCTTCTAGGATTCGACGAGCTACATTTAGCTGGCCAAAGCCTGCCAGGCATCCAGTATTGGCGTGGCATTCGAGAAGCGCTCGCGCGAAAGAATATCGAAGTCATTACAGCGACTGTTCCTGCTTCTGGATCAATTGAAGCACGAGCAGCAAAATTGGCTGAAACGATTGCGGAAAAGGCTGGCGGCAAGAGCGTGAACATTATCGCGTAAGCCAATGGGGTCCCCCTCTTCATTGTATCACAGCTAACGCAGTATCACAGGCATAGCATGGTATGATTTGTGAATGCAAACGCCTCAAAGAATTCGCTAACTCTGATAGGGGTCGGTTTTCTTATCGAGGTTCTATGTCTAATACTAACCTCGAATACTAGTGGACTGGATGCCAGATACATGATTAGCCAGCTCAAGCCGCCGAACGTCAAGGTCCTCTCTCTAACTACGATTGCGACCCCTCACAGGGGCTCAGCTTTTGCTGATCATGTTTTTGAACGTATTGGCCGTATGACTTGCTAGAGTGGTTGTGATTGTGATCACCGCTAATGCGTTCAGCATTTTACACACCAAAATTCTACAAGATATTGGAATACTTCGGTCTCGAGACAGGTGCTTTCTCGCAGCTGACGAGGAAGTACATGGCAGAAGAATTCAATCCAAAAACGCCAGATCTAGAGGGAGTCAAGTATGCCATCGACTGACCTCATGTGTTCATTACTAAATATAACTCAACAGGTACTATTCTTATGGAGCCTCGCTAGAGCCTACCCGCTGGTCTGTTTTCTGGTTGTCGCACAAGATAATGAACGAGATGGGAGATAGGCCAAATGATGGCCTTGTGAGGTGGTTAATCCCAATTATCTCTGCCTATCCATCGTCGCTAAGGTTGAAACAGCGTCCCTAGCAGTCAATGGGGCACATACAAAGGCACCCTTATAGGCGTCAGCCATCTTGATTTGATCAATTGGACAAACAGATTGAAGTGGCTGTTCTGGTCGTTGACAGGGACCAAACAAAAGTAGGTGGATGGATCGAGTTGAGATCAATAAAGAAGACTACTGATGCTTGTCCAGTTTCAATGCTGTCGCCTTCTATCTCGACATTGCAGGTAGGTAACAGACATTGCGGTGAGGCTTTCCTACTGATGATCCTCCAGATATGTTGGCAAAAGAAGGCCTGTAAAGCTTAGTGAGTTTCGTAGTAGACTTGGTAGATTTTAGATAGACTGCGGCAAAAATAGAAGGCTGTAAAGATATCTGTACGGTCGGTTGGTTTCAAAGGGAAATATGGTGCTCAAGACGATGTAGCAACATGATTTATCGATAGGAGAGAAAACGACATAGGGGAGGTTTGAGTACACTCTTTCTAAAAATGGCAACTCTGAGTTTATTCGATTATCCTCCCACAGGCGCCACTTCTCCAATAGATAGCGCAGGCCTGTAAGAGTATGGGGGTTTGAGGTGGCAAGATGGACAAGAGCATGATTTGGGGCCACCTCAAACTGGCCAGACGAAACCGAACGCTCAACAATTCTGGAAATGCAAAGGAAATTTTTGCCAGAAATTTTGCAGATCTTGAACGAGTTTACTTGCGTGTAGAACGACTGAGAGTGTTCAAAGGTCCCGCACCTCTAACAAAAATCTTTTGTCGAAAACCACCGTGAACAACGCAACTTCAGAATATGGAGTTGTATGAACGATGAGTGGTGTTCAATGCTTGCAAATCGCGAATTATACACGCAACGCGTCTCTTATCGATTAGGCGTTCTGAAACCCTAGAAACGCCTCGAGATCGTTGTTGCTAGGGAAAGATAAACAAAGCCTCAATCCTCTCCCTCAACACCACTCCTCGTCCATCACCTCTTTCACCTTCTCCTCCACGAACTCTTCCATCAACTTGTATCCAGCTTCTACCCATCATAACATACACCAACAAGTTTCCATCAAAACTTCATCATGGATATGGCAAACCAAGCTCCCGCTCCGGCCACCTTGAAAACCACCTCCGCAAATCCACCACAGAACAATGGCAACGTCTCCAAGCGTCTACAGACTGAACTCATGACCTTGATGATGTCCCCGACGCCTGGCATTAGCGCATTCCCAAACGATGGCGATTTGTTGAACTGGACTGCAACCATCACCGGCCCTACTGAGACACCGTACGAAGGCCTTATATTCAAGCTCAGCTTCGCATTTCCAAATTCTTACCCTCTCACGCCTCCTACTGTGCTCTTCAAGACTCCAATTTACCACCCAAACATCGATTTCTCTGGCCGTATTTGTTTAGATATTCTCAAGGACAAATGGAGCGCTATCTACAATGTACAGAGCGTGCTATTGAGCTTGCAGAGCTTACTCGGCGAGCCAAACAAGTGAGTACAAGTACCTCGACATTAAAACACCAACAAATTTCTGACAAATAAACAGCTCGAGTCCACTCAACGGACAAGCCGCCGAGCTATGGGACAACGACATGGAAGAATTCAAGAAACAGGTGTTGGCTCGTCATCGAGACGTCGAGGATGAGAACGCAGGCATGTGAAGGCTCTGAAATAACGCGGGCAGAGATCTCAATCGCCAGGAGTTTGGGGAATTTGCTAATGGGAGTGACTGTTACACATGATTTAAGCGTGGACACATCCCTAGATTCATATTGGGTAGCATTGCATTGGGTTGGCGTCTGATATCCCTAGCGAACAAGAATTGAAGTTTGCTTCCATGTATACGGTCATCCGATTGCTTTGTGCGATCGTGGGAGATTATGGATGGTGGGAGTTTTGAAACATTTCAAATTCGAATTTCTGTCTTACGGTCACGAAGAAGTGTGGAACACTCCAGGACAGTATTCCTTCTTCGTCTCCAGAAATTTCCCATGCCTTCTCGGCTTGCTTTCCTGTTGGGAGACCGGGAGCATCTAAAAATTCCCTTCTCTACTTAATATTCTGACGAGCTGGACGGCGCAATATAATCTTTGATAAGGTCCCCTGCTTCAGTGTTGTGAAAGATGGTCGACGTAGCATCGCAAGTGAAAATAATGATAGGAAAACCCTCCGGTCTTATCTTGATGTCGGAGAATATATACTTCCATCTTTCCATCTGTACCTGATCGGCATGTGCAGAAGCAAGGATTTACTTACCTCCTGCTCAAAAGGGGCAGCCGTAAAGCAGGGCAATATAAAATCCTCCCACTCTCAGTCTGCCTCAGCATTCACAAAACACACTTTCCAGCAAAGTGGTTAGACCATGCATGTCCCATCATTTCTTCCGATTTGCAATTGCGCTTCCTTACGCGGGATCCGAGGATTGTGGGGATTAGTGAAACGAGTTTTCCTTCTGCTCACCAAATCTGTTGAACCTTATTCCACGTCCCTCGGTGAGATGCCATCAACTCGAGACACTTCCGACGCTTCATTGCTCACAAGCTTGTGGCACCCATTTTCTCAGTTCCAGAAGGTACCTGTAATCTCGCCAGTCGTTCGAGTCTGCTACGCAAATTACGGTGCCATCCTATAAGCAAACAAGTCAAATGCACGTCGCGGGCCCTGGCAGATCCCTCGATATTGGATGAGAGTAATTTCCAACCACCTCGAAATCCATCGCTCAGTTTCACGGATCCGCAAATGCTGTCGAAACGTCTTGCCCACTTACGTCCAAGCGGTGCCGAATCTCAAAACGTGTTTCGTCTCCTCAAAGCAATGGGCCTCCGAACAAATAAATCAAAGTGGGGTTCGTTGAACCCAGATACGAAGGGGATGCAGCAATCAACAATAAGCAAAAGACTCGTGATTCTTTCCGGTGGGCTCAGCTCATCAGAATAATAATTAGTCGTACGCCCAATATACACCTCGATCACCAGATTCAGGAACCCGCAAAGATGCTCGATGCACTTTAATTTCCCCACAAGCTTTAGATAGGTGTGTGGAGAGAGCTCGTTACGCGGATATGAATTCCCAGCGTTGCTCCCAGTAGCAATTCCAAAAACAGTTCTTGAGCTGCAAATGGGTCCGTCATGCACGCAAGCTTTCGGCCTGTGATCCCGCCTGTGCTACATGCCCAGCCAGCTCCGGCTATGTATCTATTTCCTGCTGGGTTGCACCACCATCAGTACAAAAATGACGGACAATCCGTCGTGAGAGAAGGGTGAATGCGGAAGTCGAACAACAGGGCCGTCTAAAACGGAAGTCTGCATCCAATCGATTGGAGCGATCACACTAGTAAGCGTCGTGTTTCGATGGTGGACTTGATCCAGCGCATTCGAAACAGTTGCTGAGAGCGTTTTCTGCTACGATCTGGAAGGCCTTTCGTCACCTCCCTTACATTAAAGTTGGCCCTGAAAGAGCCAACGCGTTTGTCAGGAATTATGTTGCCACTGGCAAAGCAACAGCAGCAAAAACCGCGCGACAGTACTTGATACCTGCATTAGGGTGACCAGGTCCTGTAATCTGCGGGCGGGAGTGAACGTGCTCGAGGTGTATTTGTTCCTGCTTTGCACCATCTAGATGAAGTGGGAAACCATTTGACCAGCATCGGGCATGTTGGCGAGTGGTACAGGTGTGGAGATGCCTGTTAACGTTCCACAGCCGGTTCCTCAGGAACGATGGCCCCCGTATATAGCACGATTGATACAGCAAAGCTACTTTTGTCATGAGCGGCGGAGTGGTGTACCAGGGCTGAATCACGCTGACCTCAAAGCGTGAGCAGAGCATGAGTGAGCGGTTTCTCTGCCAATTCGAGGAGGGGCAGAGACAAAGGCAACAGCTGGGCTTGAACTTTTGGAGCGAATGTCTGTGCGAGCCCAGATCCAACAAAGCTTGCCGAGACAATCCTAGCCTGTGCCATGCAAGCATTCGACCGGCTGACGGCCACCATCACACCCTGGAAGGTCACCGCCGTCCTTGTTCAGCACTGCCAGGACTTGGACTGCTTCCAGCAACAACTAACTTCACAATTATTCGTTTGCTCCTCTTCTACTCTTTGTCACTGGGCAATAACGGCTTCTTCATTGTTTGCCTGTTTACGTCAACCTACTCCGTCTGCATTCTTTACCCGTATAGAAAGCAAGCCTACGGAATGCTCTATACGACTTCTTAGGGTGCGGCCTCTGCAGACTGGTCCTCAACGACAACACTCTCTCCCGCCTACCACCTCTCGGATATCGTAGCAAATCGATTATTTGTTTAAGCCATGGCTCGAGAAGAGATCCTGCTCGAAGGGGCCCCCGATGCCCTAATTGGGACACCTGGGGCAAAGGGCACTGCAGTTCAGGTCATGCAATTGGAAATGACCAACGACGTACTCGACGAACTGTTAGACTGCGTCCAACGGAAACAGTCTCCCCAGATTATGTTCGGGAGAAATCCTGTATGTTGCCGTGCAGAGTCGGGTCTTCCATGCTCGTGCCTGCCTCTTGTATTACGACACAACAGCTGACTACAAATTTCAGAAACTTCAATACGACGGAAAATCAATCAATCTTCAAGCCTTCGAGGATAAGTCGGCCAGCCATGAATTATACAAATTCGACGAGGAGGGCAAGGAAAATGAGTGGAGTTTTGGTGGACTCATCAACTACAACCTCGTCACAATACAGAAAGTCGAGGAGGTCTCGGCAGGGGCCGACAAAGCTTTGGAGCAGCTGAAGAATACTCTCGCAAGGGCACAGCAGGAAAATGAAGCTCGAAAGTGCGTTACTGCCGCCATTGAACAATGGTGCTGCTACGGTGCAAGTGGCAAACAATTACTAACAATTGTTCCATCTTAGACCCACAGTCTCTACCCCTGAGATGCGAGCTGCACAGAGGAGAAACGGACCATCCAAGGCTCAAGCCCGAGCATCTCTCCTCAACCCATTGTCGGGTCGCTCCAGCCCGGCCTTCGGTGCATCCACCCCTTCACACTTGGCAGCTCCAACCTCAGCTGGCCTCGATTCGAATATGCCTATGGCTGTTGCTGGGAGGAAGGTCTTGATACACCTGCTCGCTGCGAAGCCACAGACGTATGAAACATGCCGCAAATTATTACACTTTAATTGCCGTGATCTGTTGGACAAGGTTGCGAAAAAGAATGATGCAAATGAGTGGGCTCTTTTGGATCGGCAATACAAGGAGTTGGATGTTTGGGATTTCAATTATCAGAAAGATGCCGAGCGACAGACGGCCATTGAAGGTGCGATACGGGCGTATGATCGTATGAGGCTATCCAAGGAAGACAAATTGTGGCAGATGCTACTACCAAGAGAAGAGCGAGGGAAGGGCGTGGTACTATCAAGGCTGAATATCAAGAACACTACCGATGTTGCTGCCACGACTCCAGCCACAAAAGCCACCACTTTCAACAAGAAGACTGGCCTACCCAAGAAGACAGTGGAGAAGAAGAAGCCTGTGGATAAGGATGCAGCAAAGACAAAGAAGAGTAAGGATAGCGAAGCAGAATCCGCCAAGACGGCCATTGCACCGAAACCAAGAGTTACAAAGGACGCTGCCGCGAAGGAAAGATTGGCTACAAAGAGAAAAGAGAGGGCATCCAAGGACGACAGCGACCGTACTCCCGCACCCAAGAAGGCGAAACCAAGCACAGCTGCGAAGAGTCTACTGAACAAGCCCAAGAACCCATCACCGCTGAGTGCATCGCCGCCGGTGAATGCCTCAGACTTCGAAGACGGTCATCCAGTGCACAAAGCACTCTCTGCAGCAGTCTCACCCAAAAAAGCTGCCAAGAGGAAAGTAGAAGATATGAATGGCGGTTCATCAAATCGATCTGTTCAGCAAACCAATGGGACAAATAATAACAACAAACGCCGCCATCTCGACTCCTCATCCTCCTCCAATAATAGTCCTTCCTCCCAACCTCTTTCACACGCCAAAACAAATGGCCTCACTAATGGCTACTCACATTCTCACTCTCATCCTCCACCGAAGCACCAGCATAGCGGTCATCATTCCCCGGAGACGTCGGATAGTTCTAATGAGCGTAGTCCACCAATGAAGCTAAGCTGGAAACAGAGTCTGGATTTGGCGAAGAGGTTTAAGACGTACTACGATAAGTATAAGAGGCTACATGAAGAGTTGGCGAGTTCGGAGCGCCCGCCCAGTGAGAACAAGAGAAAGGAGTTGATTAATATGAGGGAGAGGTTGGAGAGGATGAAAAGTCAGGTTCGGGAAGGAGTATTGTGATGGATGATTCGCTAGGTGGAAGTTGAGGTGTATTGAGACATGCAGTGGAATATGTACTTGTTTGAGGGAGGATCGTCTGTTTGTATTTGGGCTTGCATTGGGTTAATGAGACATGGATGGAAGGGCTACAATATGCATATACATTAGAGGAGTTTGGATTTGGATATGTATAGGATGGACTGATGGATTGCTGGGTGTATTTTGGGAGGTGTTCATGCGGTTTTCTGCTCATTTCATCACATATACCAAAAGGACTATCAAGAGTCCAAACACAGAGTACAACAATTGGGAGGAAGATAAAACTAGACTAAACTGCCTTGATTTGGCAAGTGCGTCTGTAAATTAAAATGTCAAATATCAAGAACTACTATCATATTGCACTGCATCAATGGTGAGCGGGTAGGAAGATTTGCTGTGAATTCTTTGTGCATTGGCTTTACTGCCTCTCCATCCCCTTGCTTGATGTCGATTGCTTTTGCTATCGTCATGATAGCTTTGGACGTTGAGATCCCCTTGCTTCGGCATGGGCCGTCCCAGCTGAGCTCACCGCAGCTGAAGATGGTCGAAGCTTTGCCCCTTACATGGTGGTGTCCTCATAAGGAAGTTTGTTGATGATAATTGAGGTCGTGCTTGGATCGTACGAGTCCTTGCCCTTTTTTACGATGATAATTCTCCGTGATAGCGGGTGGCGAAAAATGCTCCGCGCCCCTGGCAACGAGCGGGAAAGGAGAAGGGGGATTATTGGGTTTTTTTTTTTGCAGGTACTCTATTATCGTCTTTGCTGTTGGGACAAGTTATGGTCTAAGGAATGGGTTGGTACTTTGGGTTTTAGTACTTCATGTCCAACTGTGTACGAAGGTTTTGAAAGGCTTATAACGCTGAGTTATTCTGAATATATTTACAAGTAAGCTTTGATGATAAGGCAGGCCGAAATTGATTGTCTTTGTTGTTGGAAGACATGGTAGATTAAGAGGGTAGTGAGTTTTCTTCATTTCAATTTCAAAAGACCCCATCCGAATCCTCTGACTCCATTGCTAATCCATACTTTCTCGCCGTGTTTGAGGCTCGAGATAGGCACTGCTTCGACGGTGCATATGCGTTTCTCGATGGCGTATCGTCTTGTTGTGCCTCGTTGGCCGCCGTGATTGTCATCCCAGACTGGCGGTGTTACCCAGCGCCCATTGCGGAGGAAGTAGGGTGTTGTTAGTGATCCTTCCATGATTTTGCCGGAGGGGTTGTAGAGGAGGACCTCTTCTGCGAGGTCGGAGCTTGGGGTTTGGCCTAGGTTTCGAGACCGCGATGAGTCGTAGTGTGGACGATGTGTTGTTTTGAAGATGGTATGAGAGTCAACTGGTGTTGGTTGAGAGTCCAGCAGAATGGAGTAGGTGGCTTTGAGTGATGAAGATGTTGGAGGCGGGACAGGTTGGTAATCTGTTGGTCCCATAGTGAGAGCACCTCCTGTGAGTGGTGATGGTTGGAATGTCGTCGACTCTTGATTCTCTTCTTCCTCCGATGGCTGATTCAGCGTAGTTGGAAACAATGCCTCGAGGGAGACCTTTGGAACAGCGGATAACTCTACTTTCTTTGCACCTTGTCGATTGAAAACGAGCTTTACCTGTTTGTACATTCAGCATCATCTAGGAGGGTACTTCAGGCTACTAGCAGTACCCTTAACGGCAATGAAGAATCGTTGCCTTCGTTCTCAGTATTCCAGCGTTCTGCTTCCCGAACTATATAGTTCTCAAATTGAGCTCCGTCCTTGAGGAATTTCAAGGCTTCAGTACAGTTGAAACCAAACTCTTCAGCAGCTTCGAGCAAACGATTCTGGTGATGATATGCCATGTACAGTGGAGATTCTCGACCGTCACTGTAAGCCGAATTCTCGCGGCTCTTACAAAGAACTGGATCCAGACGCAGAGATGTAAACAGCTCGAAGGCCGCTGTTTCAGAGACGCCAGATGTCATTTTGAGTTCGGGTCTGGAATTTGAGAATGGCTTGTTTGTGTTCAGGAGAACTCTAAGACTCCGTTGGACTCAAGTGGATATAGATATCTGCACGTGATTCGGCATTCTCCATTTCAAGTTTCCAAGACCTGCTTCCACCTTTGATATAGTTTACAGTTATATTCATGTAGCTCTACTTGAAAATACTCAGTGGCGCTGACCGACACACACAGATTTTATCACGTTGGTGGGTTAACCAATGACGACGTTTTCTTACCAGTAACAGCTTTTTGAGGAGCTCCGAGTCGACGAACGCGAAGCCAACTCCTCCATCACCGCCATCGACTCCCTTTGCCTATATCAACCTGATTCGACAAAAAGCGCGCACTTCTCTCTAGATCTCTCTTTCAATTTACATCTCGCGCCATGGACGGCAAGAGCGCCCCAATTCCAGCGCAGCCTGTGCCAATTCAACTCAATACAACAGTCCTTTCCGACGCCGCTTCATCATCATCAGTATGGGACAGAGTATCGACCTGGGTGTCAGATAACAAAGGCGTTGTCACCATTGCCGGCATCACGTTGATTGCTGTAGGAGGGACTGTATACTACTTGCAAGACTCGAACACAACCAAGGAGGCAACAGGTCCTCCATCTAAAAAGAACCAAGCCAAGAAGGCGCGCCGGAAAGCAAAGAAGGAGGCGGAAGATAGCCCAAAGAAGGATGCCGAAGAGTCAAAACCATGTCAGTGCTGACATGGGAGCAATCCATTTTATAGCCTTCACTGATAGCATAGTAGCACCGAAAACCCCAACAGTATCTTCCGTCGAGGCCGAAGACGAACTCCCGGAAATTACAGACGAACTAGTTGCCACACTCTCGGAACAGGTGCGAATATTCCAAAAGTCTCCGACCATGAACTGACCCCTCTCCAGCAACGAAAAGACTATGCCGCCAAGTTGAAGGCGTTGGGAAACAAAGCCTACGGCTCCAAGGACTACAACAAAGCCATCGGGCTTTACACTAAAGCTCTTATGTGCAAACAGGACCCCGTCTTTTACTCGAACCGAGCAGCTTGCTATAATGCCCTGTCAGATTGGGATCAAGTTATCGGAGACACGACCGCTGCGATAAATCTCGAACCTACATACGTCAAGGCGTTGAATCGGAGAGCAAATGCCTACGAACAGGTCCAGTTAAATAGCGAAGCCCTCCTTGATTACACTGCGAGCTGTATCATCGATCAATTCGCCAACCAAGGCAATGCTCAAAGCGTGGAGCGTCTATTGAAGAAGGTTGCGGAGGCCAAGGGCAAGGCCATCCTCGAGAGCAAGGAGAAGAAATTGCCCAGCCCCACATTCGTCACAAACTACCTTCAGAGCTTCCGTCCAAAGGATGCACCAGCAGGATTAGAGTCGACGGCAGATTTGTCAGAAGAGTCCGGAAAGGGTCAACTACAAAAAGGTCTAAGGGCTTTGGCTCAAAAGACGGGAGATGGATATGCGGAAGCTTCGGCGGCGTTCGACAAGTCCCTTGAGCTGGGTGACTTAGGTGACCATGAGGCTTTCGCCTACAACATGCGTGGAACCTTCCGATACTTGAGAGGCGAGAATGCGGAAGCACTTGCAGATATATCCAAGAGCTTGGAGCTAGACCCAGATTATTGCCAGAGCTACATTAAGCGAGCCAGCATGCATCTGGAAATGGGTAAGCTATACTGCTTTGTCTGATAAAGAACAAACTAACATAATACAGGTGAACAAGAAAAGACCGATGGCGACTTCGAGGAAGCCATCAAGAGAGATGCCGAGGACCCAGACATCTACTACCACCGCGCGCAGCTCCACTTCATTAAAGGAGAATTCAAGGAAGCTGCAGCTGACTACCAAAAGTCCATCGATTTGGACAAGGATTTCATTTTCTCGCACATTCAGCTCGGTGTGACGCAATACAAGCTTGGATCCGTCGCTTCATCGATGGCCACGTTTCGTCGCATCATCAAGAACTTTGAGAAGGTGCCTGATGTTTACAACTATTACGGAGAACTACTGCTCGACCAACAGAAATTCGACGACGCCATCCGACAATTCGAGACCGCGATCGAAATGGAGAAGCAGCAGCGACCAGTGGGCATGAATGTTTTGCCGCTGATCAACAAGGCTCTTGCTTTGTTCCAGTGGAAGCAGGACTACGCTGAGGCTGAAGATCTATGCAAGAAAGCCTTGATCTGTAAGTATATATATTTTTATTTCATTTACAAAATGCTAATAACTAAATCCAGTCGATCCCGAATGCGATATTGCGGTTGCCACCATGGCTCAGCTTCTCCTCCAACAAGGCAAGGTTACAGAGGCGCTTACATACTTCGAGCGCGCGGCAGAGCTTTCAAGGACAGAAGGCGAGATCGTCAATGCCTTGTCGTATGCCGAAGCCACCCGCACGCAACTGCAGGTACAGGAAAAATACCCGCAACTGACCAACCATTTGCAAAACATGGGCGGTGGATTCGCTGGCCCTGTCCCGGCTCAATAAACTCCTCGCCAATCGGCCTCTCTGTGCACACCCCAGTGAACAGAAGCTGGGTGTGTGCTTCGAATCTTGTGTGTAATTATCATCCCTACTCCTCTTCCTTGTATTGGTATTTCGTTCTTGAATGCCAAGCGTTATTCGCTGGTGTATCGGTGGTCATTGGGGTCCGGGTTGGGGGAGCCTTTGTGGTGGACAAGCGTTGTTGTTGCTTTATTGAAAGATGCGTCGCGCGAACAAAATATGAGACGATGGTGGGTTGGGTTTGGGGGACCGCTTTTTGGCGTCTGTATGAATACATTGGTGTCGAGTAGCTAATATGGCGGTGATCGCTGCTTGTGGGAAGAGAGATTGAAGATAGAGAATGACATATATTGTCTTTCAATGTTCATATGCTTATCTCGAACTCAGTGGGCACAATATACGCTTAGCTGATCTATTCCCGGATTGTAGATGGACAGTGTTCCGTGTCCGAGACTTTGGACCTGGATCGTCCGCCAGATCGACTTCGACTCTTCGGAACCACGGTAAGCGCGGATGTGGACGTCTTGGTAAGTAGTAACTATTCTTGTGCCTCCCACTGGGCTCTCTTTTCGTGCCTCGATCTTCCGTTTTCTGTTCTGATGCTATGCTTGGTGTGGCCTGATTTTTTAGTGATTACTGATCATATGACGCTCATAACAGCGGCCGACGTTATTTACCTTGCTTCCCATTGATACAGATAGTCAGGGACTTGATGTGCATTGGAAACTTTCAATAGCGAATATAAAATGCCATCACAGCGTGTTGCGGGAATTTCTGGACGTGGTGCAACATACTCTTCTCTCAACACAGGACTATTAGGCCTTCTACTGGGTGACGCATATTAGCAAGTAGTATGGCCGATAATAACAGACAGATACAAAGCTGTTGAACTTCCCGTGTCTACAGACATGCCTCCACATCAATAATCCAATTAAACATGAAAGCAGTACCGCTGCTCATTGTTGGCAATCTCGGGTCCGGTTCGCTTCTGGTAGCTAACGGCCAGCTGACTGTACTGGGAATACTAAGATAGATGAGACGGAAGCTAGGCGACGAGTTTTTAGATGGGTGGAAACTTGTTTCTAGGAGGTTTCGTGGGTTGATTGCGGGGGTTGGGGGGTGGAGGTGGCGGTTTTGGTTGGAGATTGGAAGGTGATATTTGGTGGCAAAGTGAGGCTGTTGGTTGTGATCGCGTCGTACGTATATTTTGGCAGATACTCGAAAATTAGGGTACATACTTGCTTTCAGAGGGTAAGAAAGCATCTTCAAGTATCCAACCAGTGTGTTTGATAGTAATAATTGATGCCAGCATCTCTCTCTTCATTACCCCCAAAATCGGGGAGTTGTTTCTCAACGCTCCCAGAACTCTTGTTCATGGGTTCATATGTCATACCATGGCCTAAGACTTCGACCCTTAAGCTGATGCTCGCCCCGTTTGTTCAACAGGACATCTCTATATTCTCGAGAAAAGGAAGGTTGGTTCTGTGCCATCGCATCTAGCGTACCTAGCGAGTAGAAGACGCCATTGATGAAAATACCGTATTATAGGAACGGTTAGCAGAGTCTATTTCCATGCTCTCGTGCTTAATTCACCCTATTTTCGCGGGCCAAGAAAATGAAAGGGCAGATTCCATATCTAGAGCATGGTTAAAACATGCGACGGGACGAGTGATTAGATGCTGGGATCTCGAGCCATTCTAAGCTGGAATCACGTTATTAGTTCGTGATCGAGGGTCTAGCTCTCCCGACGATGTGAAGTTAGATGCCCAGGAATCTCCAATGCCTTGCCTATGTGACTCGTTTCGAGAACGCTTGAGGGTATTCAAAGGTCCAGCGTCTCGACTCAGTCCTATTGACCCATGATCTTGTTAGGATAGGGCGCGAAACGTAACTGGATAATGATTCTCGTACGAGTAGCAAGGTTTGTTCAAGCGTGGGGAGAACAATTGAGAATCGAGATGCTTTCAGCAAAACAATATGGAATCGAGATCCTCTCGAAGGCCAGGCCAGGCCAATTTCGTTGTGAAACGTGATCGATGATCGTTGTGAGTTGGCGCTCGATATTCAGCACCCATTGGATTCACAAGACTCCTCATGTAGATTCAAGCGAGATGCTGATCAGAAGTCAGACATTACTGAGGCTAATGAAGGCTTTGTGGGGAATTGATGCTCAAGATTCGGCACGCGGTGCCGGGCCTTTCGGGACGATTTCCGCGGAATGTGGACCAACGATGGCGAGGGACAAGGCTGTTTCTGGGGAATGAGCACATTGTTTAAAAACGGCAGAATGAAGTAATCTGTGGGCTAGAAATTTGGCTCAGACTCTCACAATCTTTGAGTTTGCGTACCTGGATAAATTTGGAGGATGTCCGCAATAAGTTTCTCAAACTGGGAGATGAGGCTGAGTGCTCTGGGCCTTTCCAAATTATCTGCGGGAACGCTTGACCGGTAGGGGATCTGAGACAATTATTTGGCGAGGTCTGCCATTTTGGCCCCGAATCGATTCAGATCATCTCAACCAACCCTAAGCAATGGCACGATGTGACCACTGCACGCTGGATGGCAAATTCCAGTCGTTTCTGCATTCCATCCACTTGTTCACCACATCACCACTTCATGAGAATGAGAATGGGACTATTGTGCCGGCTTCAATGCAACGTTGGATATTGAACCATACATTCGGGAGCACGCGGCATCCCCGATTCCTGCCGTCAACTTCCTTTTATCGAACAAAGCGCGTAGTCCCTTCCTAATGCCGCCGAAGACTTCAAAAACCAAGCAGCTGGTACCGAATCGCGGTTCAAGACTCCAATGATCTTCCTGATCTCCCATACATCAGGATTGGACGGAGTCTCCCCTTCCGCACGACCAGACATCAACGTCGATGTCGGCCCGGCGAATGAGATACTTTGGCGGAAGATGACGAGTACAACAACGCAGATGAGACCGTGCCAGCGGACAACTGGAAGAGAGAGTATCGCCGTCGGCCGTTTTCCAATGGCACACGTCGCTGGTATCAGGGATGAATCCAAAAGACAATGCATGCAGGACAGGGAAGAATTCATTTGTCCCGCCCTTGCTTTGAAAGCTCTTGAAACAGCAAAGCGACCTGAATGTTGACCACTGACAAAAGCGTCGTAGTGTGTCGCCTGGTGGAGGCACTGTTCCGAGTTTGGCCTAAAGATGTTCCTGCTCTTTTCTCTCCAAACGGATTCGCCTTGCATGGTGCAAATATTCCCTTTGAGTCAATTCTCCACACGCCGGTAAGTTCCTCCCTCTTCTAGTCTTTCTAGCACACAGCATAATATCCAAATATCCAGCGGTAAAATACTCATGGTTTTGTCTCCCGACGTTGTCAAAATGCGTCAGCCATATGTGCAAGACTCAGCGAAGTGGGGTAGAAAAGGTTGATAAATATGGTGGAACCTGAGATCAACCCCTTCAACTATGAAAGGACTTAGTCTGCAATAAAAAAGATTCGAGATGCCCTTTTAACAAGTGTTGGTGAGCGGTGTAAAGAGCAACTGTGTTTTGGGGGAGTTGCGGTCGCTCAGAAGTACTCGATTTGATTTCCGTCCTTTTCAGATTCATTTCTTGAAAAGAGTTCCTTCACCCTTCTTCTTCGAGAGCCAACAAACCATTATCTTCTTTATTGGATTGCAATTGCTCTTCTCCTCTGGTCAAGTTCCGGCAACATCGTGTCCCGTATCCAGGCAAAGCCATGGCGGCAACGGCGGCAAGGACCTGGCGACTTTGGGCCATGAAACTGCTTTCATGATCATGCTCCAGGTGGACGAAAGACCAGTCCAGCAGGCTCTTTATAACCCCAATCAACTAGAGAGAAATCCAGTGGGTAACTGGATTCGAGAAAGTGGCATCAGGAAGTTGAATTTACCTCTGCCGTCATTTTGGAAGAAGATTACCAAGGCTTCTCGAATGTCACCCGGTAATTTCCGCTGGGGAGATTTCCAGCTATCCATGCCTTAGTTTGTCCATGGGGTATAAATATACGCCAACCACCAATGTTCGATCCCACGATGCTGCGGGTTTCAGAGCACCTGGACCACATGTCGTCTATCAGAGTTGCATTGAGGTATAATGTCTATAATATGCACACCGCAAGTCTTCAAACTGTTCTCAATTTCCGGCTTCACTTCTCTTTCACCCGGCAATACCTCGCTATCCCATTCCAACCCAGAGCTAGCCGCCATGTTCATCATTACTTCAAATAATGCACAATGTAGGTTACTTCATCATGTAACTCGATCTGGGCTATGATTGCCAGCTATGCGATGCCTCTTCACAGATATCATCCTCATCCTATGGATTTGATAAATTACAAGTTCACGGATTTGGTTGGGATGGTCTGCAATATCTTCATCATAACCTGTCAAAACTTATCGTCGGCCACCAGCCAGCCTTCTTTGGATCTTACTACCGGTGGGGGAAAGAAGTGGCCGAAAATGTTTTCTTGATACAAAGTCCAACGAGAAGGTCGTAAATTCTGGGCAATACATTTTGAAAATTGCTAAGAGTTTATCGCCCTCTCGTTCGATGGTATCGTGTTAGGACCATTTCAGCCACTTTATTCTCCTACTGATAGATCTTGCTAAGTAACGAAACAGCCGATCAAGTTCTAACGCACAGACTGGCTTGAGAAGGGAGGTCTAAGCTGAGCATGGCGCCAAATACGACAAGTCTGGTTGAGCGAGGAATCGGCACCAGCCATGATATGTGCGCCATGGTGGAGGCGGACATATCCCGTTGGAGAGAAAGCTGTTGCCTTTGAAGCATGTCAAACCTGGTTATTGGCTCAAGTTCCGCCTTTCTAACTGGGTCACAGTCCAGCGGCGACGTTCAGGGGTTGCTCTGCCGCAATCTCTTGATTGTGACACGTGATGCTGTCCAGTAGAGAGATCAGACTTTCGAAGACCGATGGGTTGGTGCCGCAGTGACAGAAGTACTCTCTCGAGCCAGGATCATGGTGTGCTTGCAAGTTGCCTCGAACGCCACGACACCCACGACCTAGAATCTTCAAGGCGGACGGGTGAGCGGCACGAGCCGCGTTAGCTCCTTTCCCTGAATCTGAATAGGGCAGCGCAGTATCGTGAACGTTTTTGTTGTCTCTTACAATAGTTGCACCTACTTTGAAGAGGTTCGAATAAGGTTGTGATCATAGACCCATGTACCTTCCTTCTGTATTCTAAAGATTACACAACGCACGTCCATATTGGATACTTCCGAGTACGGGAACTGAAGGATCGCATCGCATCGCGATCGCGATGACATGTTCCACCAACAACGCCTTGCAAGCAATACGTGTTCGAGGGTCAGGAGATACGTGGCGAGATCGGAAGCATCAGACGTTGTCTTCGTCGCATTCGGCCGATTTTGCTAGCCACCTGATTGCGAAGCGAGAGAATAATTGTACGTCGGATCTCTTGGTTAGGTTCGACACGAACATCAAGTGAGTCCACCCTGAAGACGCACATCTCCCAGATCCTTGGGAACAGAAAGCCCTAGATTACCGCCCACATCGACCGTAATTCGTTGTCATTATAGCAACCTGCATCTCCGGCTGAGTTTCCCCGTCCCCGGCACACCCTTGATCCTGGCACCGTTAAGCATGCATTAGAAAACACCCTTGTTGTTTGACATGCATTTTCCCACAGTCTTTGTACGATATCAGACAGCACAAACGAGAAAAGCGCCTACTTGGAAAAGTTCGGGCTCCGGAGCCTGTTTGGGCGCTGTGCAGTTCTCGTTACCGAGAGCGACTTTACAAATTCACGATAAGGTCGGCACCACGTTGAAATTTCTGAACAAAAGGACTGAATTGATTGGAGGAGCTCGGCAAAAAGACAGTTTGACGACAATTAACGTGGACGATCCTGCACGATCCCACGACTTACCCGAAATGCACATTGGGTGCCCCAAGACAAACTTCTTTGACGCACGAGTGGACCCCATTTTTGGAGATGCAGGCTGTTGCGGATTGCTTTACTTAACCGCCCGGCCACTAATCATTCCCCAGCCTTGCAAAGCTGGACACGAGATGGTCCATTTAAGGGTCCATTGCACCCTTTGGCTAAGCTTTGCGCGTGACAATGGCCAGGAGATTAACCCCAGATTATCGAGGAAAATGTGACTGATCACAAGTTACCAGATCGGTTCGCCGAGAGGCAAACAATATAGGTAAAGTGGCCGAAAAAGAGCATCGGTATTCCAGGTCGATCCACGCGGTGCTTAAGGATTCGAATTGGGCCCACCGATGGCCTAGTCCTGCCGCTGTGTGGAGTACATTAAGTCGAACTTATCTCGAGTAATGGCTGGCCTCCTGCGGCTCGATGAATTCGTGCATTTCTTACAACGGAACTAAGACTACGAGGGCGCTTACCGCTGCTCACGAGTGAAACTAACTTGGCAATCTACAAAATAACTTCTGGCAATGGCGGAGAAAACCAGAGGCAAGACGTGGTATTGGACAAGGGTACGATCCCAGCAAAATTGGTTTAAAATCTTCAGGGCAACACACAGCCACCGATGCACATGGACCGATGCAGATATCCTGGTGGGGTGAAAACGTGAGGGCGGACATGTGGGACCCAAGTTTTGTAACTATCCAAAGCTCTCTTGACTCTCGTGCCATTGAGTTTCCTGGATAACAGCGGGCAGAACTACGAGGTGGTGAGAGAAAGCTGGGAGACGAGCGGGGTCTTCAGATTAGCGGGCCTTGTGATAGCGCCTCGCTCACTGGATAGCTTTTCGATATTACAGATTGCTCAAGACAGTTTGAGGCAACGGGCCGGAAGAAGCCATTGGCCAGAGCAACATGACTGGCATCAGCCACTGCTTGGTGGATCGAGCGTCATCCCGTTGCAAATGCCCTGCAGATTGAGCCCACACCCATCAAGCATGCAATCATGCAACACCCCAGCAAGAGCTGTGTCTTTGCTGCTGGCCTGGACACCGAGGAGGGCACTGTCTACGCCTTGACATGCGCGCGCATCGCATCAAAGAGACGGGAATGGCTCCATCGCGCTATCCATCAGGCCAAAATCTAGTAATGGAATCGCCGCAACGGGCTGATTTCAATTCAACATCTCGCTCGTTACCGTCAGAGTGGTACTCCTAACAACCATCAAGCTTGGCCTATATATACTGACAGGATACCCTCCGAGGTGCCACATACATATTTGCCTTTCATCACTGTGATGATTGAGCCTTCATCAAGTTTGGACGCTCATTCCCTTCCATTCGTTCCATTTCGGCCTCTGTAATGGCGCTCCTATATGACTTTCTGTTGTTGTTTTTGCTTGCGTATGTTTTCCACTCGCCCGTGTTGCCAGCCCCAGAGTCTGCCCTCAGCCCTACGAAACGCTAACATGTCACAGATTTTTGAAGTATTTCCGCCTTCTTGTCAATTGCATAGCGTATTGGCGTTACAAACCAGTCCCTTTGTCGGACGACCCAATATATACACCGGACGATGTCACGGTTGTCGTGCCCTCACTCGATGGTGACAATGACGAACTCCGAGAGACGATTCGATCTGTCCTAAAAAATGAACCACGCGAAGTAATTCTGGTCACGATTGACGCCAATGTGGAGAAGGCCGAACGATTGGCTGCATCAATCTCCAGCAAAATGATCAGGGTTCTCAGCATCCGCAAGCCGAACAAACGCCACCAAATGTGCAAGGCGCTTCCTCACGTCACGACACCCATAACTGTCTTCGCAGACGACGATGTTAGCTGGCCTACGACGTTGCTTCCTTGGATGCTTTCGCCCTTCAAAGATGAACGGATGGGAGGAGTTGGGACCAACCAGCGCCTGCGGCGGGAGAAGAATCCGAACGTCTGGAACTTCCTTGGCGCAGCATACTTGATCCGGCGAAACTGGGACTGTACTGCGTGTACCTTTATCGACGGCGGTCTTCCGTGTCTCTCCGGCCGTACTGTGGCCTATCGGACACACATTCTCCAGGACCCAGAATTCCAGCATTCCTTCACCCACGAGGAGTGGCGATCGTGTCAGCTAAATGCCGACGATGACAACTTCCTAACTCGCTGGATGGTCAACCACAATTGGAACACGTGGATCCAATATCACAAAGAATGCGAGGTTCAGACAACTCTCGAAAACAATGCCAAATACTTGAAACAATGCCTTCGATGGGCCCGGAGTAACTGGAGATCCAACATCAAGAGCCTCTTTCTTGAAAGATTCGTTTGGAGGTACGTGCACTATCCCCATTCATCGACCTGCATGAAACTCTGCATCTCACCTCGTCCCGAATCGATGCCGAGATCACGCCAGCCCTGAAGACGCAACTCGCTAACAATTGCGTTTTTTTCACAGGCGTCATCCATGGAGTACTTTTGCCGTATTCCAAACGACACTTACCAGCTCGGCCTTTGTCTTCGACTTGGCCATGGTGTACCTTTTCTGGCAAGTGACAGCGGGTCTAAGTCCAGAGGCGCAGCAGCTTAGCACAGCTGTTTGGGTTGTCTGGGTGGTTTTCATCTCCAGGCTTGTGAAATACATTGAGCATTTCTCACGCTTTCCCGGCGACATCTTGATTTTCATCTTTCTGGTGCCTCTGTTTGGATATTTCCATTCACTGGTCATCAAAGTCTATGCAGGAATTACAATGGGAGTTGTGAGTTTGCCCCAATCGCGCCTTTGCCGAGACCCCGCACCTGTTCGATTGCTGATCTTTGCGTGACATTGCAGACAACATGGGGCAGTCGAGAAGGCGCAGACGCCAGCGATAGTTTCAGAATGATACGCCTACCAGAATACACCGAAATGGTCGGCTCGTCCAGCAGCAAATCGGCCAAGGTTGACGACTTGGAGGCTATGGATGATATTCTTGGAGAGGATCAGGCGCTTCTGCCAGTATACGCCGAAGAGGAGGCTTAAAAGTTCTGTTCCGAACACAAATAGACCGGACACTCGAAAAGTTTTTTTCATTTTGCTCTTGCATTTTCAGCGTTGGATCAAAGAGAAGGATTAACTGCCTTGGCTAAACGATAAGTCGTTGGCATCTCGGGATTGGAATGGGCATAAAATTCGGTTTTGGGTCAACTTTACTGTTGGCCTTCTCGTTAGAGGCGGCATCAACATCCTTGGATAGGATGAATCGAGTTATTTGTCGTGTTATTGAGCGCGCTTGGGTCGATGGCTTCGAAAGCTGCAGCTCACGACCAAGCTGTAGGCACTTTTCAGCGCATTTGTCACTAGTCACCACATCATCCATCTCTCCGGCTCTCAATCATAGAAAGCTGGGTTGAGTGTAGTAATAATTTTTTCCTCTCTGGCACACGACCTCGCATCGAGATCGATTCATGACAGCCACGATCAGACGACGTTGCATGCTTGCAATGTCCACAACGCACGCACGCCTCTGACGATGCTGTGAAACAAAACGCCCGGTTTGTTACTCGTTCGTGAACGGGTGAGCAGCTCCATCCAACAGGGTGAAATAGCTAATAGCTAACCAAAAGGGTTCCCGATGGCAGTAGTGTACGGACGGAGGCGCTTTGATGAGCAAGTCCTGGCAACAAAGTGGGGTGCACCGATGTGGCTTGCAAAGACTGCTGCATGAAAATTTAGTCGCCCTGGAGAAACGATTCCATCGGCCAGTTTTGAAATTACTTTTCCTGGTGTAGCACCCACGTATCACCACATATATTGGCCCGCCGAAGAAGGGCCTTGTGGAACAAAGCTGCTCAGTGACACATCACGTAGTAATAATATCCAAAGGCGTGGGAGCTATCACAGCCATCTTCCAGGCGTGGCAACCTGAGGTTCAAACCAGGCATCATAACCGGAATGATATCCTCGTACGACTTGTTCTTCAGTGCTCATGCCCGTCATTCCCGTGTGTCGCGTTCCCGCAAGTACTCCCGCAATGATTGATCCTCGCGTTCAAGCCTCGACGTTTCGGCGCTAGTTCCGGTCTGAGAAGACTTCAACCCACAGTAAGCTCAGATCGATTAGTGGCATTCCGATAGCTGATTGTTGTCCCACTTCCAAGGTCAGTATTGGTGTAGGCGAGATCTTTAAACAGAAGGTCATTGTGCCTAGTTGCTTCGTGATTGCGTCAACGATGGTGGAATATATCCTGTAGCTCGTTAATACGCCGAAGCTACTCAAGCAGGTGCATAGACGAAGCCTCCCCAGCGTGCAGGTACTTTGATGGTGTATAGTTAGCCGCTTCGGCAATATCGAGGTTTACGAGAATATAAGCCATAAAAACGCCAGTCGCAACATTTCTGTTTACGACCGATACCATCATCGATCGAGATACAATACAGCGTAGCTCTGCTGTTCAAAAGGTCCAAACGGTATTGGCTACCGAAAGCGGATGCCGCTTAATTAAGCTAGGCCGTGCCCTCTTTCTTTACGATGTCCACATGAGTTCGTCTACAACACTTCATCATCAAAATACCCAATACCATGAACCTCATATGCATACTATCACGTCCTGAAGAATCAAAATCTGATGTATCACAATTTGGCTTGCCAGGCTCTTCGTCTCGCAGCTTCTGAGCGTACGATTTCCTCTTCTGGCCTGCATTAGTCTTGCATTAGCCATCCTTATCTTCTCACATGTTTGCCAGAATCACCTCAGCATAGCAGCTTGTTGCTATTATAACGAACCACCACATATTCACTCCTGCTACCCTGGCCCCTCCAACGACCAGTGGTTGCGAGAGCGGACTAATTCGGTCTTAGATTATCTCCAATCCATCAATCCATACACGAACCATCACTGACCTCTGTTCCCCGCATTTCACAGCCATCCAAGATCCGAGTTCGTAACCACCGTACAAGTGCATCTTAGTGACAGCTCGCTAAAGCTAGACATCATAGTTCCTCAGACTAGATCGATTCAACGTTTTTGAGCCTACCATCCGGTCAATCAGACCATTCTCTAGCTTCGGACTCAGCCTTGTACCCCGCAATGCGCAAAGTGGAAGCGTCAATTTATGCGATCGACGATGGCCATCTGGTGATCACTGATTCGATAGTCATTGATTTGCAGAGTCTCACGATGAAGAGCGTCAGTCATGCATAACAGATCCGGACCCCACGTACGAGCTTTCCCATGGTGTGGAAGCGATTTTTATCAATAAATTATCCTTGACTGCATACTGTGGACGATTATGGCTGCTCACAACGTGCTTTCGACGTCCTGCAGCGCCTTGATTGCGCCATGCCATCGTGTCCATTCTGCATCACCGTCCGGAAACCCTCCCTGCAGGGGCAATCTTCCACCATCGCCATCTCCGAGTCCAACGACACGCGCGACGGCTTCGCGAATTCCGATAGTCCCCCACCTCACCACGAGCTTCTCAGCTTTCGTGATGCGATATTGCAACTCCCTCATCTCCGAACTACTACCACTGCTGCTTTGGCTTTGCTTTTCGAACAGGTCAAACAACCGAACCATCGCTTTTGGGAAAGCTGCAGACAGCCCATCGATCGTGCCCGCTCCACCAACACTCAAAACGGGCAACAACTGTTGTCCCAATCCGGTGAACGTTCGAAACTTTGAGTGGTCAATGTTCGGATTCGATGCGATAAGTATGTGGTCATCCAAAGCGCCATGAGAAAGCTTACAGCCCACTATCTGTGGATGCCGGGCTAATCTCTCCATGGTGTCGGCCGTCAGAGTGACATTGTTCGACACCCCTGGATAATGCTAAGGCAACAATCAGTATCAAAATACTTCCCAACCTCCAATAAGAACAGCATCCACTCACGTAAACCATTATAGGCAAAGGACTTCTGTCCGCAACAGCCTCAAACCATTTCGCTATCCCATCTTGGCTTACGGCGCTTGCAAAATAGCCCGGTGCGAGACATAATCCCCACTGTGCTCCTGCATCCTTTGAATCCTTCAGATGCTGCAGGGTCTCCTCGATACTCTGTACTGCGGTGCCAGCGATGAGAGGATAGTCCTTGTAGCCTTGCTTCTCTAGTTCTTTCCTCACGGCGGAGACGAGTTCGATTCGTTCACAGGACGTGAGATGAACAGCCTCGCCTGTGCTGCCCAAGAGGACGAGTCCACGTATACCGGCCCTGGCGAGGAACAGAGCATGCGCGGCTTGTGCGGCTGTGTCTAAGGGTGGGTTTGTAGGGTCATAATTTGATGCTTTTTTAGAGGCAAAGAATGTAGGGACCTGTGGATCGTTCCATTAGCTGGGATGGTCTCTTTCAAGGGTCTTTCCGCAATTGGACTGCATGTTATCGAGGGTTCTCAGATTGCTTTGCAATCTTCTTTTTGACTCAGGAGACATTTAAATGCTCCCAATTTGAACCAGATTATCCCGATTCCCTCTTAGTTCTGCAAGCTTTCTGCAGCGTGGATTTTGGCGTTTGGAAATGAACAAAGGACGGGCACAGCTGGCGAGAAAGACTTACAGGAACGTAAACACCATTTGGTGGTAGGGAAGCCATATTTTTTGCTGAACCTGCCATCAATTTCTCGAGGATTTAGGAACAGTCGTTGTAGAAATCAAACAGTAAATCGTCAAAAAGTTTGTTTGTTCGTCATAAATCAACCTCGCAACTCATTGACGCAGGTCCACAAGTGTCTCGGCCTCTAATATCCCGAACTCAACTTCAACGGAACTTTTCCGTGTGAGTCTATTCATCTGAAGCTCCATCTTTACTCACCATGGCACATCTCACGGCAGGCTCTTTTGTAGCCACTAGTCACAGTGGACAACAACAGAAACCTGATTGACAATGCCGAAACAACGCATCCTAGATTCCCACGTCCACCTCTGGCCATCGAGCGCCGCGAACAACGAAGCCCACGCCTGGATGCACGAAGGCGACCATCTAGTAAAACAGTACTCAATTACAGACTACCTATCTGCCTCCTCACCTTCTCCTAACGCTGCCTCCGAGTATGAGGTTAGGGGCTTTGTCTATGTGGAGACGGACCGACGGTATTGTAAAGAGTTGCTGAAGGATGAGGATGTGCTTGATTTCAAGTGGGCTGGGGAATGTTACAAAGAGAATGCGTTCCTGACGAGGATTATCAAAGGCACGCCTGAGAAAGGTGAGGGGTTTGATAGGGAGAGTGCGAAGTTGTTGAGGGGTTGTGTGCTTTGGGCGCCGATTGATAGGGGTTTGGATGTTTTTGTGAGGTGGCTTGATCTTCAGCATTCTACCGGGTTGGAGTGGGTTAAGGGATTTCGATACTTGTTACAAGGAATACACGATAAAGGGGTGTTTGAGAGGTTGGTTAGGGATCCTGGGTGTGTGGACGTGTTGAGGTATATGGGGAAGAAGGGGTGGAGTTTTGATGTTGGGGTTGATCAAAGGCAGGGTGGGAATTGGCAGTTGGAGTTGATACCTGGGTTTATTGAAAGGGTACATGAAGGAATTGAGGACGAGGGAAAGACGGTCTTTGTACTGAGTATGTGTATCTCCTACCAAGTAATGACAAAACAGTTCGCTGACGAGATTGTAGATCATCTGTGCAAACCAGACATGGAGCAGCCCGTCGATGCCCCCGAAAGTAGGGCCTCATTTGAACAGTGGAAAGCCTCTGTCAAACGCCTCGCAACCTGCGAGAAAACATACATGAAGCTTTCGGGCGCCTTCTCAGAAATAGCAGACCAAGATCCAGATCAGCCATGGCCAGTAGCAGACCTCGCAGAACGCATACGACCATGGCTAAAGCATATTATTTTATGCTTCACATCGCAAAGAATCATGTTCGGCAGTGATTGGCCAGTCTGCAATGTTCGGGGACCTGGCGACACAAAATCGTGGAAACATTGGAGAGCCGTGGTCGAGGCATTATTAGAAGAGCAAGATCTTTCGGACCAAGAAAAGGACAGGATATGGTATGGCACCGCTGAGGAGGTCTACAAGCTAGAGAAAGAGCCCGTTTACAAACAAGAAGTATGAACTCTTTCAAAGCGACGATTTCTGGCGTTGATAAGCTTTTCGGCGACCAAGGCACCCGATGCTCGTGAGGTCACCAACCATGGCAGCAGAGCATTTCGTATGGTTATATCTGCAAAAAGGCGCGAAAATTCCTCGCTCAAGTCACAAAACCAATGAAGCACTATAACCCTGGCGGTCATGCAGAGGTTTCTGGGACCACTCCACTTGCAGCTGAGCTGATCTTGGGAGTGTGGAACCAGTTTTTGTCACTTGCGAGTTCGAACACGTCTCTGGGACCTTACAGTTTTTGCCCAATCACATTTGCTCTCCATGGCGAAGGCGCTCTTCAACACCCTCTCTCGCCTCGCAAATAAGTGAGTCTGTCCAAAAGATCGCGGCCAGAAACTCAGAGACATCTCTTTGGTTTCATTCGTAGTCGTGGGATGAGTGGAGACGTTATGTATGTCTTGACTTGAGGCTCTCTTCTTTAGTCTCTTGAGACCTTCTTACTTTGTCGTCTCAAAATGCCAAGTAGCTACGTTCTTCTCCAGTCTCTCGACAATTTCTTATTTTCTGGTCCTGAGTCCAAGGGCACAATATTAGAATCAAAACATTTCACGGCTCGCTGAGAGAATTCATCACTCATCACATCCGTGCTGAACAATTTCAAGATCAAAGTCACAATTCCAAACATTATATTCAAACAAGCTCTACTGTAAGTTAACAAACAATCCACCGTCAACAAGCAACTGCGCACCAGTCTACCCATCATCATTAGCAAATCACTCACACAACACCTCCCCCCGAAAAAACTCACCACATACTCCGCCATCTCACTCGCCAAAAACACCGCTGGCCCCACCAAATCCCCCGGCATCCCCGTCCTCCCCAGCGGTATCCGTCCCTCCATATACGTCCTCTTCCCTTCGTCCTTCAAATCCTCCTCATTCAACTGCGTCCGAATTGTCCCGGGCAAAATAGCATTACACCTAATGCCATACTTGCCTAACGCACATGCACAACTCTGCATCAAACTCAGAACGCCTGCTTTTGTGGGTGTGTAGTGTGTTTGTTGCGCGCCGCCTACGAGGGCGGAAATGGAGGAGATTGCTATTATGCTGCCGCCATGGCATTGCGAGACCATTTGGCGGGCGGCGTGTTGGGTTGTGTAGAAGGCGCCGGAGAGGTTTATGCTGACTGTGGTGTCGAAGAGCGATTTTTCTAGACTTTACATGTAATCAGCACTCTCCCTCCCTCCTCCCTCCCTTCCTCAATCTTCAGGCAAGAAAGGAAAAACTCACTCCAAAAAGCCCCCAAAAACGCAGACCCCAGCATTACTAACAAAGATATCCAGTTTCCCAAAACACCTCACACACTCTTTGATAAGTCTCTCCCCCGTCTCCGGATTCGATATATCCCCTGCAACAGCAATCAATCGATCACCAGATCCCTTCTCATCAGCCTCCTTCTTCAAGCTCTCCCAATGCTGTTCTGACACGGCGTCCCCGAGATGGTTCACAGCGACGGAGGCGCCCTGCGCGAGATAGCCTAGTGCTATTGCGCGCCCGATTCCGGTTACGGCGCCTGTTATTGCTGCAGCTTTGCCTTGGAGGAGACCTGTCATCGTTGTGGAGGTGGAGGGCTGAGAGTACACTAGAATCTTCAAAGAAGGTGATGATAATAAGAAAGTGTATGTTTAGAACTGCTACAAACAATTCTTTGTTGAAAACACTGTAGTCTGATGGACGTGACGGACTGTCGGTCGCGTCTTCGGGTGAATGATCAGCGATACATCTAGCATCACCGCGGGGTCCAGAATGTGGGGCAATAGTACGAATGAGGCACGTGGAAGAAATCTGGAAATGCTCAAATTCCGACTCTGGGTGAACGTCTTGCGAGTTGAACCCGTCTGTACCTAAAAATCATAATAATCTCCTCTCTAATTCGGCCGGCCCAAAGTCCGACAATGTGGTGAAGGGATGTACTCCTCTCATGTTGTGATACAGCATCCTCAACGTGGAGAGTAATCGCTGCAAAGAAATCAACTGCGCCACCGCTATGCGTAGAACAAAAGCCATGAAAACACCCTCACCATTCTAAATGCACAACCTTAAGGAAAATGCAATGAGAAGTGATCGCCACCATGAATGCGCCGAAGAAAAAGGATTAGTAGTCCATGATGGACTCCACCTAACATGACTCATGCATCATTTGTACTTCTGTAAAACTGATTAATATCTGTCCCAACGAGGAGAGAGAAAGGTGAGACTTACATCTTCAATTCGTTTCCTGCTCCCTTTGTCCAAAGCATTTACGCCGCCCAACAGCGCAATGCCCACAGCCTTTGTCCCTCCAATAGCCGGTCTCAAGATGATCGTTGGAGCCCGTCTTGCAACCGCCCCAGCCACGCCCATAGCACTAGTGCTTTCCCGCACATCACCACCGATAGCAATGATGGCATCACGAGTAGTGGTGAGATCTCGTTCCAAACTGCGCCAGGCATCGCGGAAACCTGTCATGACATTGAGAGGTTGATCGGCATAATTCGAGACAGCTCTGCGCTCCTCGCGAGCAGGGGATGTCGAAAAGTCATCATCGTCGTCCCAATCATCTCCTGACCTGCGGCGCGAACCAGTGGGTCTTGCTGATGCCGTTGTGGGCGATAAAAGGGCTTCCGCGCCTTCCAAGGCTGTCTGAGTACCAATCGCAACCTTGGCCCCAAGCTTTGCAAGGTTGCTCGTGGTATTGCGTGCGAATGCGGTTGCTCCCTTCTGGATGCTCCGGACTAACCGACCATCTCTCCTGTATTCCCGCACAGGAATCATGACCAAGTCCCGAACACCGCTTCCCACATCGACAAACGGCTTGAACGCAGCTAAACCTGCGATGACGGTAGGGATTTGGTTTTGAATAACTTCATCTGTCCACAACCCTTTGAGCGATTTCTGTAGGTCGTCGGCATTGACGCCATACAGAATGAGATGCTTCAAAGTGAATTGGGAACCTTCTAGGACAACGAAATTGGCGAACTCGGACGTGTGGCCTGATCTCAGCCCCGAATAATTCACTCTCTTGGGCTTGTAATGAAGGCACACTGGGATAGAATTGACTTCAATGCGCTGGATGAATGCTTGTTCGCTTGGCTTTCCGGGCTCCTCATCTACATTCTCTTCATTCTTGAACTCGAAGAAGCGGGTGATAAAGTCCAGCGCATCTTGGTCAACATGGAGTAGAAGAGGCAGCATATTGACCTTGATGAGCAGCTCTGACGTGGAGAGCTCTTGAAGCGGTTTGACGAATAAAATTTCCAACTGAACCATCGGTATGCCCCTCGGTCGCTCTCCAGCATCGGAGTTGTACGTCAGGAATGTCTTCCATGCTGAAGAAGGAATGTGGTCAAAAATCAAAAACTCATCAACCCTGACAGCCATGGAGCTATGCGTATCATCGAACCCAGGTCCCAATACAACGAAGTCCGCCAACACTCTCTGCATCTCGAACGTGATACGGTGTGATCTACTACGTTCAAGCTTGAGTGTTTTGCTCTTTCGCCTCTTGTGCGCTGGTCGGGCTGTGTCACGGCTATTGGCGGAGGTTGTGGCTGTCATGGTCTCGGATGCCCCATCGTCAATGCCGTGGTTGATATGCTTTCGCAGATCCATGTCCTCACGATTCGGAGGAATGGCAATCCATATTGACTGAAAAAGCAGGTCACCGATTTCCGACTCGGTGTCGTCTTCAGGATGGGATGCCTGTCGATTCCTGCGTCGCTCCTCAGCACGCGCCTCGACATCCTCTACAGCGCGAGAGATGACGTCGCGCGTTCTGGACCAGTCGTACCCATCGTATAAATGCCAGATAATGCTTTCCACCGAAACGTGGATTCGCATCGGACAATTCCTGATTTGAGGCTCGTAGATATTCTCAAACTTGCTGGTCGACTGATTCCATTTGCGAATAGCCGATTTCTTCTTGAAGATTGAGAGATAGTCCTCATCGATATTTAGGCGGGTGTTGGAAGGGCCATATTCGAAGGTTTCCTCGATCCCTTCGGCAAAGGATAATACTTTACTGGTGTCGGTGCGACGAGATGCAGCGGTTCTGACTGACGCTTGAGAACCTGACACTTGAGAACCAGCACCGATTTGGGAGGCACCCCCGATGGGAAAGTCTGACTGTTCACCATAGTTGTAATCATAGCCTGACTCAGGATCGTAAAAGCTTCCAACAAAGTCCAAATTGCTGGGAAGATCATCCAGGATGTGATCCGCATCATCAATGTCCAAATCACTGCCCATTTTCTCGACAGATCTCGACTGCGAAAAAGCTTCTCCACTGAACGAGGCCATCAGATCTTCAACTGGGACAGCTTTGGAGTTACTGGTACGATAGCGCTCGGCTTTGCTCGGTGGTTGAGGTGGACTCAACCCATTCAACACAGTAATCAATGTCTGAGTCGAATCCGCACAGCTTTCCATGAAAAACAACTTGTTAGACAATGTGACGTCAACCAAAGATTCACCTTTGCCATCTTCAGCAATGCGAATGTCGAGTTCAGCCACAGAGATGTTGGCAACTGATTGCCATCCCTGGCGACAGAAGTCTGAGACAGCCGGACTTGCGATTTGTGATGACTTGGGCCGTAGGACGGGCTTGATTGAGGCATCCCAATTCTCGGTATCATCAATGAGAAGAACCGATGCTTTTCGGAGTTCGAGACTCGCAGAGAAGCTTTCCTTCACGGATGTGTTTGCTTTGAATCGTGCATTGGTAAGTAGGAAGAGTCCTTTGGCAGGCGATTTCTCGGGATTCAGACAAATAGCGCAGTCTCTCAAAAGCACGTCTACGTGAAAGGGGCTCACTGAAGATCGGTTGCTCACTGACGTGGCTCCAGAATGTTGACGTGATATTCCCTGGGAAGTATCCAGACGGACTGTAGCAACGGAGGAGGCCATATTTGCAGCCATATCCTCCACAGTCTCTGCGCCTGCCATCCCCAGTATTGCCATCAACGTAGGGACACGGTACTCTGCTCTTAGGTTGAATAGCTTGACTTTGATAGTGGGTTCCAATTCATCACCAATGATGCGGGCCATAATCATGGGCAATCGATCATCTGACTGCAATTGAAGCAACGACCCGACGAGATCGTCATCTGCTGTTCTCGATATCTTAAGAGCGCCTAGTTCAAGCGCTAGCAAAGAAGGAAGGCCAACGTGAGCAACACGAACCTGGTGGCAAGTCACGGCCACAGTACCGGTGACGTCGTTGACGAAAATGTGAGCCTCAATCTTGTCGACAGATGCTAATGTAAGGAGGCCAGGCCTGTCATCCTCTGGCAGATATTTCGCAACGCTGGACAGCTTACTGATCTCGTAAGAAAGGAGCTGCAACCGTTTGGCATTGTCCAGATCGTCGACCTTGACCTTGACATCGCCAACATGGAGCCGTATCAAAGAGCCTTTCTTCCTCTGTCGTATAAGAGTGTCAAGAAGTATGTCATCATCATCCTCATACTTGTCTCTGGACGGAGTGATCAGTGAGACCAAGGTATCCAGGTCCTCCTCTTGAGGTTTCAGCAAAAAGGTGAGACTGGTGTTCGCCACGTTTACTAGCAGTCCTGGCTCTTCGTCTTCATCGGTGTGGAAAGGCCCCTTCAATCTGATCTGGTCTATTGCTACTACTGCATGGTCTTTGCGAACGACAAGTTTCAGCCTGTTACTCTGAAGTAAGACTCCACAAGCTTTTCCTTGAAGATCGAACACCATTCCCTCAATCCTGGCAGTGACCTTGACGGGCGACAACACATCTTCAGTCGCGACTCCAGGCGGAGCGTCAAATCGAACGCCTTTACCGCCAAGTTTAGGCACAGGCGAGGCTGCAAGGATAGTGCTGTTGGAGGCGATGGAACTACTCATATCCAGAACTCCACTGACACCTCCGAAGCCCGCGAGTCGATCATCCAGCTTATGCATGTTGAGGGACATGAGGAGGGGAAGCAGTTTTGCACGAATTTCGGGGCCGCGTGATTTGTCAAGTGTAGTGTAAGTAATGGAGATATCACTCTTCGTCCTGCGCTCTCGTGCTCGCGTTGACCTGGCCTTTCGTGAAGGGTTCTCAAAGGCTATGATCTTCTCGTCTGGGGTACCAAATTCGAACACTCCTATCTCCAGCTCCGCTTGCCTCAACGAGTGGTCCAGTTGTGCGGAACAACCAATATCAGCGATTCTGATTTGAAAGAGGGTATCGTGTTGCGTGGTCGAGCCAGTCAGAGAAGGCGAAGAAGTCATCGGAGAAGCGGACATACTCTCGAGGAACGAAAGCGACAGTTCTTTGATTTTGACAGAAAGATTCTGTGACTTCTCGACAGCCTCAATAACACCTTCTGGACGCAGCTCCCGTTTCGCTTGTGGAACTGGCTGACCAGTCCACGCACCAAGAAATTGCTGGACAACCTGGAACAGCACCCGTCCGGTAGTCAAGTCAACTTGACCTCGGATCGTACCAATCTCCAACTCAAGATCTGGCGTAGCCTTTGGAGGTAGCAATTGGCTCTGGTCAGGAAGGGTCGCCATACTGTCCTCGATTGCAACACTAGGCGCAAATTTTGGGCGCGGTGACGATGACCGACGATTTCCTCCCCGCAAGGAAGCATACATCGAAAAGGCTCCAGGCATCTCGCCATAGGCAAGATGATCAACGGGTTCCGGGTTTGCAGGCATCACAGGCTCGACTGCAACCTCTTGTTCTCCCCCTGCCCAAGGTAGCCACAAGGAAATCTCATCGATGCTGAGTAAACGTCTTGAGGTCGTCGGAGTGCGATTGGACCTAGATTGTTGTTCGCCGAAAGGTATAGACGATGGAAATGGTGTGTGAGATGCGGACTCGCTAATGGAAGGAGAGGCTGGACTTGATGGCCGCGGTGTTTCGAATCCAGTGCCTTCTTTCTCTTCTTCAATGGATGGAGGAATTCCCGGTATAGAATCAGGTGCCTGCTCAGGACCAGAACCTCTGCTTGAATTGCTATCTCTCCCCCAACCACCAGGCATGTTTCGCGGACCAAGGTCACTCATAGCGCTCATGTACATGCTTTCGGCTTCTTCATGGCTGAAGATTCTGGACTCGGAAAGATCGTCGTCGCCAGATCTGGATTGTGAATCTGAAGAGCCTCCAGAGCTGACACTTCCAAACGGGCTTGACAAGTCCTGCGAAGAATTTCTCGGTGGAATCTCGAGTTGATCACGAGGGCTGTGGCTCTGGGCGGGAGCAGAGATTGGTTGAGAGTCGTAAGGCCGGGGATGGTTCGAAATAGGAGAGGCGAATTGTGAATGCACTTGGGGTGGAGGTGCTGTCGCCGCAAGATCTGTAAAGTAAGGACGTTCTAAAGGGCTCGTGGCTTGGTGCTGTGTATAATCACGCGGGTCGAATTGTACATGGTCTAGAATCATGCTGGCTGACAGAGAGGCGAATTGCTGTTGATCATGCATACTAGCTGATGGAGAAGCAAATTGTCGTTGTTCATCGACACTCTGTGCTTCTGAATGCTGACTGTCGTCCATTGAGAAGGGAAATCCATCGTCATCTTCATCACTGGCATAAGACTCCTGGTATGGTGGTGAACGAACATTCCTTCGGTGAGAACCGCTCAGAGAAGCGCGAGAGTAGACCTGTTCATCCCGTCCTTCCCCTTCCTCTTCTTCGTGACCGTCGTCGCTCGCGTCCGCATACCTATCTTCACTTAGAACGGAATGGGTCAGGTTATGCTCTGAATGGTCCATGGTGTGAGTTGAGCCATCAAGCGAAGGGGTTGTGAAAACATCTTGGTCTTGTCTGTTTGTGGATCGAACGGAGCGGATCGAGTCTGACATGATATTTCTTTGACGACTTGCCTGAGCTGAACCAGTGCTACGTGGTGAGGACTGTCCAGCCACGGAGCCGGCTTCGGAAGTTTGATGCACAGAACTGCTGGCACGAGTACTGACTGGCGATGCCGGCATAGAAGGTTTCTCGAGGCTCGCAAATAGCGCACCCTCGCTCACAAAGGACCCAGAGATATCTTGCAAGCGAATTCGTCGTTTGTTCGGCCGTTCAGTAGCAGCATCTGTCGAGCTGGATTCCGTCCTTTCCTTGCTGTCAAGGGTCTCGGGGGCAGTTGTGAGTCCTTCAATACCAACAGAGCGTATAACGAGCTGCGTGGAAACTGCCGTCAAACTTGTTGGAACATTCTCATCGACCAAAATATCAGCATCCAGAGCAAGGGTAACGTTGGTAATGGACATTTCCAGACGATCGACTATGCCCTTGAGAAAGTTCGCGATCCAACCAGGCAAGGAGAGATTGGTGCCCATTCCGACAGCCGATTCTTCGTCACTGGTCTCGCTCTGTGCATCGTCATCGAGCTGAGGTATGCCCAAAGCAGCCTTCAACTCTTCCCGTTCCTCAGGGTCCTCGTCCGCAACGAAGGACTGCGCAAGCTCTTTGGTTGTTGGGAGATGTTCATCCTCGTGTATCGTCTCTTGAACAGGGCTAGATTTGTTTGTCTTTTTCCCAGCGGTTTGGCTATTCTGATCGACCAGTCGCGCCTCTATTTCAATGCCCTGCACCTCAACCCCGATTCCATAATTGTACAAGTCGGCGGGAACTGTAAGGCGTAGGAGTAGTATGCGGGCTTTGGTTGGCTGTACGCTTTCTGGAATATGGAGAAGATGTGCGATTTTCTACGAGCTGTCAGCGTATATTCGTCGTCCTGGTCTCTTTTGACATCCTACGTTGATATGCAGTCCCACATCTCTGAGTTCTATGGAGCTTCTTTTGCCCCAGGATATGTCCAGCTGCTTCAAATCCAGGGTGTCTGTGTCGATTATGCCGAAGTGCGATAGAGCATAATGTAACAGCCTCTTCTGATAAGAGGAAGGTAAAAAGTAGGCCATAGTGGTGAACTATTGACTTTGAAATTGTTGGCGTTGGATCTCCATAGGCAGAAGGGAGGTGGAGCGGTGCTTGTATGTGGTGAGTCTGAGGGAGATATTCGTGATCGCGTAGGTTCAAGGGTTGGGTCTGTATCTATGCGATCATGGTAAAGGTATGTCGTAGGTATGCGGGTTACCGAAAGTTCAAACGAGGCAGCGGTAGGCTGTAGTTTGGACAGCATGCCGGAGAAGAGATAGGGCGGACATGTATTCGTTTGGAACAGATCAGTGTGTTGTTGGTAGGTAGACGTGATGTGATAGATGTAGGGAGGAGGGTGTCTTGAAACTAACTCGTGCACTCTTCTGAGCCTCTCTCCAATGTCATCGCCGCCGTTCCCATCTTTCCCCCGCCAATATCCTTGTACCACATCGCGTCCACAGGAGAAACATTCCCCGACAGGACAAACACCTCCAAAGCGCGTAAAAAAGACGGGATACTGCCATCAGACAGCTGAATAATGTATAGAACGGAACAAATCAACGCGTTAAATTTCCTTTGATTCACCGCATTTCTTAACAGCTGAAAGAACATCATCCCTCACAGTTCATACACTTCAGCTACTCCCCCATGGACACTCCAGCAAAGAGACGGCGGCTCAATGCATCAGTCAATAAACCCTTCAAGTCACCCATGCGCACACCTTTCAAACCAAACGCAAACCCACCAGCCGCATCTCCTCTGAGCACAGCACCCGTAAAGCTCATCAGCGACTTCTCACCTGCGAACAGCGACTCTCCAACTACACATAACGATTCTCCAGCTCCCAAACCCTCAGCAAGGCCATCTCTCCTCCCACGAAAACTCCCATCCACACGTCCACCACCCACACCCACCTACCAAAAACCCACCCCACCAACCACAGAATCCCTCGCCCTAACCCGCCAAAACCGCTCCCTCGAAAGTGCCATCCTCGGCCAAAAACAAGATCTCGACACCCTAAAGCAAGCTCTCACCATCCTTTCCTCGACCAAATCCCAAGAACTAGAATCCCTAGCAGACAAATGGCGCATCGCCTCCCGCCTCGCGGCAGAAGAGCTCTTCGCCGGCGCAAGGGATAAAGTGAACAAGATGGGTGGAGTGGGTGCGTGGCGGGAGAGGGAGAATGAGAGGGCTAATTTTGCAAGTCAGTGGGATGAGCAGCCGCGGGTGAATGAGGATGAGGATGAGGATGATGAGGAGAGTAGTGAGGAGGAAGAAGAGGAAGAGGGTGTGGAAAGGGGGGAGAGACCGATAAAGTTGAGTAAGAAGGAGAGGAGGCAGTTGGAAAAGGAGGCTAGGGCGGCGAGGGAAGAGGTTTGGGGGTATGATGATGGTAGTGCTCAGGCTAAGAAGGCGAAGGAGGAAGAGGCTCTGATGAGGGATGATGATGTGAGTGTATGCCGTCTGTATGATTGATGATTCTGTACTAATTGAAATATAGGGGTTCACAATGAACATGATGCTAACGACCATGAATGTCGACCTTGAGCTTATCGGTTATGACAAGCGGAGACAGCAGTGGATTGGCTGAGCCGAGTAGTCTTTTCTCGATTTGTCAAAAAGTCTATAGAATCGGTTGGATGTCTGCATCCCATACCCAAATCCTTCGAGGATGAAGGAAACATGTCACTCGGACTACTACGTCTTTAAGCACATATCGCCATATTATCATGGTGAGTAGTCGTTCACGAATCTGAATACTCAGCACTAGCACAAACTAGATCTCCAACCGATCTAAAACTAACGTACAAAAGTCTCCTGGCTACAAAGCCTTGCCACATCGAAAAGTTAGATCATGCTGGGATCAGTCGTAGTACTAAAAATTGAGGTTAGAATGATTTCAAAATCAAGCATATCCAATGTTCCCAATATTCACGTTGGCAGCAGAGTAGGGCTTTGATTTTGCTTCTCTTTTTGACACCATGGCCGACGAGACGGGCTGTTGAGAGGCGTGCTCTCAATCTTATAAAGCAGGATTGAAATTTCTGGCGATTTCAAATTTGATATTGCGGGAAAAGAATCGATATCGATTGGTCTTAATTTGAGGATGTTACATTTGAATCAGCCGATTATGTGGCGAAACATTGAAGGACCGGCTGTGATAGAGAAGTGATATGATTTTATGTAAACATATGTTGAGAAGCCCTATTGCTAGCCTGCGACCTTCGCAGTGCTGCTGCTATATGAGTGTGATTCCGTCTTCTCGGACAGCTCCATCATTGTCTCCGTCTACAGGCCGATATGTGTGCCAGCAATGCCCTCTCGCAATCTCTCATGGTATGGGTATTGCATGCAGTTGTTTGTGAAGTGCAAAAATCAAAACTCCATTCGGGGTATCAAAAAATAAGGGAAGCCCAAAATGCCGTACAAGAGATCAAACATCCTCCCGTTCTGATATCAGTCTCGAATCAAATCTGTATGAGCCGTGCCAGTCGCCCTTCTGGGTACAATTCTGGGTCCCAGAATCACTCGTGCAAAACATCATTTCATCCACCGATTAGTCCAGGCTCCTACGCCGTCCGTACCTTTTCATTTCCTTCTCATACTCTTCCAACTCTCGCTTCGTAGGTTTCGCGGCCTCACCCTCACATCGCAGACCGATTTGACCTGGAAGGCGCTTCAGATGAAACAGATAGTGGTGCTTCAGCTTGTCGATAACCTTCGAGCCGAGCACTTCATAGAGACCATCGTAGCGGAAGCCTTTCACAGGCTTGTACTTGTTGCCCATCGGAAGGCTAGAGGACCGCAAGACTCGCACCGGCTGGTTGGACTGGACGCTTTCAAGCATGTGCTTCGTGCTAACCGTCGGTTCTTCGTCGCCAGTAGTCGCCTCCGTACCACAATACCAGATTTCTTCACCTTCGTCGACATCTTCCTTGTGACCTTCACCGAGAACGATGGAGGTCGCACCCCCAAGCTGGCCAGGGCCCGGCTTGATACCGGAGATTCCCCCTTGTGCAGAACCATGAGCGCCGTCTCGAACGGCACAGATCTGATTGGCCCACCATTGTCCAGCGACAAAGTTGCCCTCACCGAAAAATCTCCAGTCTAGTTTGTGCGCTGCATCGACGGATGGTCCACCCTTTGTATCTTTACCCTTGACCATGTTCTTGATACCGCGAAACATGTCTGGGTCCCACTGTTTGTTCATCCATTTGTTGTAGAGCTCCTGCGCATCCGCCCGCAAGTACCAGGGAAAGCTAAAGCCTGTGTTGTTGAAGTCGGCGATCCGCTTCAGACCCTGCCCTTCATGGAGCATCTTGTACTTCTCAAGATCGCACGGCTTTACTTTAGTGAACTCGAGTGCGTGAAGGAGGTCGCTCACGGTTTTGAGCCCCGCCGCGCGTTTTTCCGACGAGCTTGCGGTTTCGTAAGCTGAAACAGATTCTTGGAGTTTATGGCATATAGCCCAGACACGCCTATGAGCACCCATGACATCGCGTGCTGGATTTTTGGGCACTGTAGCCCTCAGGTACCATTCAGGAAGAGGCGCCACGCCCAAATCTTGACCCGAAGGATTGCTGGCATATGCAGATGACGATTGTTCGGTGACTGAGGTCCTCTTCTTTTTGCTGATCCGTGACATGCCGGCAAGAGCAGATGCGGACGGCGCAGCAGTCATTGGCGAATTAATGGGTGATGGCTCTACGAATAGCGGCGAGCTAGCGTTCGACCCTCTTCGGGACGATGAATTCGAAGTGGACATAGCATCGTACGAACGCTTCGTTTGAGTATTGATATACAATCTAGACACGCTTTTGGTCGGAGGAGATGCTGCTCGCGCTTTCGCGTTGATCTGAGGCGCTTTGAAAACGAGTGCAGGTGCTACGGCTTTCTTTGGTCCTGTCGGCAAGACCGCCTTGTTGATTTCTAATGTGTCTTGCGGAGGTGTATTTGGCTGCATTTCTGAAAAAGATCCCATATCCTTACTTACGTACGACGAAGAGTCATCGTCATCATCGTCGTATAGGTTGGGCGCAAGAGACGTCCGTCGCATTACTTGCTCGGCTCGTAGTTTCTCCTCTGCGTCCTTCTCCTTCCTGGCATTAATTACAGCTTTCATTCTGGCCACCTTTGCGTTGACTTGTTTTTGACGCTCTTCTGGATCTATCGTCTTCGGGAGCTCAAAAATCTCCTATTGTTATATTAGCCAGAACTCTTGATAGCTGGTTTCAGGCGGTGACACGTCGGCCGGAAACAGCGCTTGAGAGGAGGGTCATAAAAGGAGTACTTACCAAAACAGGTTGCTGTTGGACCATGGTGGCGGTCTTGATCAAGGATACTTATGGGTAGTCCTACGCGATGTTAGCATGGTTAAACACATAAACTCAAACGGCTCAACAAGTAGGTGTGAAAATCGTGGGGAAGGATTGATGATGAGTGAACTATGGCTGGAGGATCTCGAGAATAAAAAGTGACAAGTTGGTGAAGGTATTTTGTATATAAAGAGTACCAGAATACTGTGCATTGAGCTTCACTTCGTGAAGTATCCGGCAATGATCGAAGGCCTCACTTTGAGAGCGAGGTGGCGTGAAGAGAAGGACGGATCTGTCAGGGGGTTCAACTCACAGGATATATACTCGATCATCGGATCTCGAATAATGACCTCGAGATTGGGGGAAAGGGGTTGTGAATTGATGTCTTGTCGGATTTTGATTTTGGTTTTGATTTTGGGTTTGCTGATGTTGTTGTTGATGTTTGTTTTGAAGAAGAGGTCGGTTGGAGGTGGATGTTTGGATAGAGGCGGTTGGGAATTGTTGGTATGCTGGAATTAAGACGAAGTGGATCGGGAAGCTCGATGTCCTGATTAGGGAGTGGCCCATGAGAAGCTGAAGTTCTTAGAACACGCCCTTTTTGACATGGATATCGATAAATTCCTGGAAATTTGGAAATATCTCTCGCAAGGAGTTTATCGATGTCTTCCCCAAGTTAGATAGTTGTAGGTTGAAAGCCATGCTAGATGGCCCCACACGTGATCCAATAAAACCCCGCGAGTCAAGTATTATTTCAACTTTTCTTACGCGTTTAGGTTGGAGTTGGAGAGAAGGAAATCGAATACACGACCCCTCCAATATAAAACCACATACAAAGGGTCTCTCGTTCATATCCACACATCATGCAAGCTCCAGTTGTTGTTCTAAGTATGTTCTCTTCGACATTTCCCTTTCTTTCCTCGGATCACAGCTAACATCGCGTTTTAGATACTGGTGCGGGCGACCGCCAGTTTGGTCGCAAAGCTCAGCTCTCGAATATCACTGCTGCAAAGACGTAAGAAGCTCGCGTCTGAAGCTGCTCAAATCCCCTTCTTACAAATTCAAAGTGTAGCGGACATCATCCGATCATGTCTAGGTCCCAAAGCCATGTTGAAGATGCTCCTCGATCCCATGGGCGGCATAGTCCTCACAAACGACGGTCACGCTATCCTCCGAGAGATTGAAGTGGCACATCCAGCGGCAAAGAGTATGATCGAGCTTAGCAGGACGCAAGATGAGGAAGTTGGTGATGGCACAACGACTGTCATTATTCTGGCGGGAGAAATACTCGCCCAGGCACTCCCACAACTCGAACGCAACATTCATCCTGTTATCATAATATCCGCATTCAAGAGGGCGCTGGCAGACGCTCTGACCATCATTGAAGAGGTATCTGTACCCGTGGACATCAGCGACGACAAGGCCATGATTGCCCTCATCTCTTCCTCCATTGGCACAAAATTCGTTTCGCGATGGTCTGATCTCATGTGCGGTCTAGCGCTCAAGGCCGTCAGGACTGTGACGTGGGAAAAGGACGGAGGCAAGAAGGAGGTGGATATCAAGAGATATGCCCGCGTGGAGAAGATCCCTGGAGGAGAGATCGAGGACAGCTGTGTATTGGACGGTGTCATGCTCAACAAGGACATCACTCACCCAAAAATGAGACGCCACATCGAAAACCCTCGTATCGTACTTCTCGACTGCCCTCTCGAATACAAGAAGGGTGAATCACAAACCAACATCGAAATTACCAAGGAAGAAGACTGGAACCGCATTCTACAGATTGAGGAAGAGCAGGTCAAAGAGATGTGCGATGCCATAATAGCGGTCAAGCCAGATCTGGTCATCACAGAAAAGGGCGTCAGTGATCTGGCACAACATTGGTTCGTAAAAAACAACATCACAGCCATCCGTCGTGTGCGCAAGACAGACAACAACCGTGTCGCCCGCGCCACAGGAGCAACAGTTGTCAACGACGTTCGAAACATCCGAGCCTCCGACGTAGGAACACACTGCGGCCTCTTCGACATCTCGAAGATTGGAGACGAATACTTCACCTTCTTGACGAAATGCAAAGACCCACATGCATGCACAATCCTACTCCGAGGACCCAGCAAAGACATCCTAAACGAAGTCGAGCGAAATCTCCAGGACGCCATGGGAGTGGCAAGGAATGTCATGTTCCACCCACGCCTCTGCCCAGGTGGCGGAGCCACAGAAATGGCTGTCGCAGTCGGTCTATCCCAGAAATCGAAGAACGTTGAAGGTGTAGCGCAATGGCCGTACAAGGCCGTTGCCGAAGCCATGGAAGTCATCCCACGTACTCTCATCCAGAACTCCGGAAACAGTCCCATCCGTGTGCTAACTCAACTACGAGCCAAACATGCAGAAGGCGGATATTCCTGGGGTGTTGACGGTGATGCAGGCAAACTTGTCGACATGAAGGAGTACGGTGTCTGGGAACCAATGGCTGTCAAGATGCAGAGCATGAAGACTGCCATCGAGAGTGCGTGTCTGTTGCTGAGAGTGGACGATATCTGTGCCGCGAAACAAGCTAAGAGCGCTGGTGGTGGAGTTGGCGGTACAGGTGGTGATGACTGATTTGATGGGATCATGAGATGATGGAAATGTGCTCTAAAAGCTGACCAAGCTCCTATAGACAAAATGAAAGATTCAATGTGACCATACCATTCAGTCTTGGCCAAAATGACTGTGGAGTGTTTCATTGCCTGGCAATTTAAGTGTACACAATCCTGCTTATTTTAAACTGCTCCACTGTCCCTGTGTTATCGGCAGATACAAATGTAAGGGTAGTGCAAAGAGAGTGAATAGAGGCACCGATCCTCGAATTCGAATCAAGAATATATTTTATTCGAGATCGAGCTTCCAAAGTTCTTGGTGAATCTCTTCTTGATATGACTAGAAATTCTCAACTTTTAATCTTAACCTAGGGATCCATCATTGAGTCCTAGAGTCGAGGGGAAACTCGCTCTTTATTTGGTGTTTATGCAACATAATCTTGACCTTTGACTACACTGCAAAGTCCCAGAATCTCGGTTATAGATATGTCTACTTTCATTCTTCATTATCTACTTTTATTGCATAAACCTCGCATCCCAAATCTATAATTTCCCCATCCCAAAATCTGTCCTTCAGATCGTAATCTCCTTCGGCACATCAACCGTCAAAGGATCGACCCCCTTCTTAATCTCACTCTTCCCAACCATCCTTCCTCTCCTCATCAACTCAGCAACCTGCATCACCACAGGATCTTTACCCATGCTAGCCGCGGCAACAACGATATCACCCTTGGTATAATAAGCAACAAAAGAAGGCTTCTCCAAATCTCCCGTCACAACAACATCATCGTATCCATTCATGGTGTTACCAGCGTATCGCAGTTGCTGGCCCATAGCAGACCAGAAAACTGGAATGAAAGCCTTTGGTTTCGCAGATGGTTTGATGATGACTTGGGCGACGGATCGACCGGCATTTTGAGCAACGTTCCAGTGCTCGATACGCACTGGTTTTGCGTCTCCTCCGGGTCCGTGGTAGGGATACGTCGCAATATCTCCGATGGCGAAGACATCTTTGAGACCTTTGACAGCGAAGGTCTCATCGACTGTCAATGATCCGTCCTTCAGAAGCTCGACATCTTTGTTGTCTTTCAGGTATGTGGTTGCTGGCCCGACACCGACGCCTTCAATAACCAGATCGGCCTCAAGCTCGGTGCCGTCCTTCAGGAGCACAGCGCCAACCTTTGAGCTATCGGATTTGGATGGAGTGGCTTTGTCGACAGAGGCTCCCATGTAAAATTTGACGCCGGCCTTTTCGACAAGACCACGGAAGACCTTTCCGATTTGCTTGCCCATCACGCGCTCCATGGGCTCGTCTTCCATGCCGATAACGCTGACAGAGTGTTTCTTGCCGGCGAGTGCGTTTGCTACTTCCATGCCGATGAAGGAACTTCCAACCACGACGATCTTCTTTCCACCTTCTTCTCCAGCTGCACCGAGTATGCCCTTCACGTCTGGAATGCTTCGCAGGACAAAGACGTTCTTGAGATCGCCCTTGAGACCTGGTAGTGGTAGCCATCTTGGTGTGCCACCAGTAGCGAGAACAAGCTTGGTGTAGTCGAATGATTTGCCTGAACTTGTCTTTACACTCTTGGATCCAAAGTCGACGGATGTAACCTCGTCTTCGACAATATCGATCGAAGCATCTTTGTAAAATTGGTCCGATCTATAAGCGAGTTTGGAGATATCTGCGAGAAGGGCTTTGGAAAGCTTGGTTCTGTCGTAAGGTAGGAAGCCTTCGGAGGATATAACGGTGACTGAGCCTGTGAAACCGTCTTCACGAAGTGCTTCTGTTACTCCAATGGCACCGCTTCCACTATGGTGACGTATTAGATTTGTATATATTCGGCAATGCAAGAAGACTTACCCTCCAACGATGACCACTTTCTCGTTTCCTTTGGCAGAGCATTTGATGCTCAGTTTTCTTCGGTTTGCTTTGAGGACCGACTCGTCACCCTTGATATAAACAGCACCGTTTTTCTCCAGAATTTCGTATTTGGCGAGCGGATCCAAGGCTGGAGCATCCTCAACATCTCCAGTCGTGACATTGAAGCAAGCTTGGTACATGTAAGCGAATGACTATCTCGCAAGATTTGGTTTGGATTACCTCCATGCCATGGGCAGGTTATCCTTCCATTTCCATCAACAACTCCATTTTTCAACGGAGCACCATAATGTGTGCAGTTGGCACTCGTAGCATGGACCTTCGATCCCACTTTAACAAGCAAGACCTTACCACCTTCCACACCTTCCACCTCAACCTCCTGTTTCTCACCATTCTTGAGGTTGAGCGAGCTGATGCCCTTCAGCTTGAATTCGGTAGCCATAGCTCTGTGGAAAATGCTGTAGCTCGTTGATTGATTGTAGAGGGGTTTTATTGGAAATTTAATGCGGAGAGAGGTGAGAGATAGACGTGCCAGCAAGAACATGTACGTTTAGAGGTGGTCGAATAAGCAATTGAGCTTTCAATCTGGTGGGGAGAGTACGGAGGGGTACGCGGTCTGCATACTGATTGACAAAGCAGCTCGCTCTCATTGGTAGCGTCAGCATATCGTCATGCCACTTTCGAAGCACGGAGCGAGAAGAAGCTTGGATCGAAGAAGGGACTATGCGCCAAAGTCTATTTATTCTTAGATCCTCGAGTCGAGTCATTCCATTCCAGCCTGCTACTGTTGTTGCCTGGCAGCAGCCTGATGGCTCTTTCATCAACATCAAAATGTGCTTTTGCGACCAATACTCCTTCGGCATGTGTACATGCGACTCCTCTAATCCTAAGAGCCTCCGCCCAACAGCAAATATGAGTCAAGAGGTCGGCTGGACATTCGCGAGTCGCGAGTACGAGCAGGAAGAACTTAATCTCGAAGCACTGGACGTCTTCGACAACATCATCGAGGAAGAGAATCCTTGGCCTTCCGACGGCGAGACTGATGAAGATTCCGGAGAACCATATCTTTATAACTGGCAGGAAGTTATTGATAGCGAAGAAGAATCGTCCGACGAACATGTTACGCCTGATTCGAACCTGGGAACAAAACTGCGCGGTCAAGATCGACCAAATCGGGTTTGGACGAAAAGTTACGATCTTAACCTTCAATGGGAGGAGGGTTGCGTCGAGATGGAAGACGTCGAGGATGTGGGAGAGGAACCTGCTATTTCAATGGAACATTCTCTCCTGCCCAGACAAAGCTATACTTTCTCGTTCCCAATTCTCAAATTGCCATTAGAATTGAGGGACAAGATCTATGCTGCCTACCTGGAAATGGATGTCGACGAAAACGCGTCTTCAAAAAGGGTATGTAAACACAATTTAATGCGCTTCCAATGAAAATGAGTAGATGTGGATTTCTGGAACCATTAAGAACAACTCATCATCAATGAGATTCTTAAGCTGACTCTACCCAGAACAGCCCCTCACACTCCATGACCGTATATCGCCTGGAGCCAAACAAGATTGATGCTCGACAAGATACCGACGACGATGCTTACTTGAACAGGTCGACTTTACGCGAGATGCTCACCTCACCACTCCTCCATTCTTGCCAACAAATCCGTACAGAAGCTTTGGAAGTGTTCTACCGTCACAGCCAGTTCGTGGTATGCAGTATTCCAGACCTCAACCTCTTCACGCAAGCAATCGGACACCAAGGCCAGCAACTCCTTCGACACATCCACCTCTACGACCCTCTCTACAGTATGTGGTCGGAAGAAAACATCACACTGGTTCTTCAAGTCCTCTCAACCAATTGTCCCTCTCTCAAGACTTTCCACATTCAATTCGATGAGCAAGACATGCTCTTCCCGATCCTACGAGATGAGGTTGAGGCGTTACCGGAGTATTTCCGCATGCTCGATCAAGTGTTTGACAATCCCCGAATTGGTGCCTTATTTCAGCTTTCGTCAAAAGTCAAGATCAGCTTTGAAGTCGACTTCACAGAGAAGCGCCGGAAGGATTACGAATTTCTCAAAGATGAGCACCTCTTGACACAGCTTCCTCTTTGGATCGGACGGTTCTACAGTAACAGGGAAGTGTGGTCGGATATGGTAGATGAGTGGCAAAAGCGCATGCAATGAGTCTTAGAGTGATGGCAACGGCACAAGGAGTTGGGAAAAGGATTGGATAGCGAAACGTCCCCACGTACCATAGGAAAGATTTTGGGTAGCCGGTATCGTCCTGGAGGACATTTTTACTGTCTCTAGTACTATCTATATCACTTTAAACATCCTCACACTTACCCTCTCTGTTCGTAGAGTCTCACTAAGGGGGACACTTGGACATGCTCTAGTATCTACCTCACCCAAACATCCTTGCACTTACCTCCTTCACGTCACACCTGGGCAAAACATAATCAACCACCATCAGATCAACAAGAATATTGGGCAGAAAACATAAATGTATTCAGCCTTGCAAGATTTTCAAACTCAGCTTCTCCGAGTCCCAACCGCTCCTCACTGTTCCTACCACCCCAAAAAAGAGCGCGAGTAGTACCAGACACAGTGAGGACAGAAAGCCATAATCCCCTCTCCCATGTCTTGCAAGACCAAGAGGAGAAAAGAATGGTATGCTCTCGGCAGAGCAGGACCTCAGAGTGAACTGAAAAGGAGTGTCCTTGAAGATATCTCTCTCCCATCTCATCAACAACCTTCCCAAAAAGCGACACTTTATCTTGCCTCCCAATGCTGTGAACTGAATACATGACATGTTGTTAAGAAAGTAGATTAGAACACAAGAGAAATGGTTTTACAATGTTGTAGAATGAAGAAGACGGAGAATGCCAACGGTGGCTTATTTGTGGAAGATTCCCTTTCCTCTCTTTTGACCAACCGACCGTGATGCAAGAAATGTAGTCCATAAACGCCGTTGAGCTACATAGTGACGCCGCACTAGATGGATGTCCCGTAGTCTGTGAGAGACTGTTCCAAAGGTCAAATTACTCAAGGCATTAAGTGTCGCCAACGAGCTAACAAGGGCTTGAGACTGAGTGTAGTGTAGTGCCGTGCCATGAAGGCCAAAGGTATCTATCGTGTATGCCTGAGTAAATAAGATTTTGCAATATTGAAATCGGTAGATCTTCATATCCCATCGATATGAATATCTGTGGTAAAATGTGTGTGTATTCCAATGACGAAGTGTGGTTGATACCATCGAAGATAGTGCATGACGGAAAGAGCAACAAACGACAGAAAATGTTGGTGATGTATCAGTGTTTCTGTGTTTTGTCGTCGTGAAAAAGGGTGGGGAGTGTGTCGAATGTTTATTCGAAACTGCAAACGCAAGAACCACGATTCCTACCCATGTGATGCTGTTACAATCAATGTATGCAAGCAAGCGAACTCAAAGTTATGTAATGAGGAGGTGGTAATGTATGAGTGTAGAAGTCGAACGAACGTGCTGACTGTTTGTCAGGCGTTGCTTGTACTTGGAATGGAAGGGCGGCGTTGGAGTTGATGAGTGCGTGGGTCGTCAGAGGAGGCTTCAAGATTTGGATGAAGCGGTAGAGTGTATCTTGTAGCGCTTGTAGGTGTTGGTTGGAGTGGTGGATAATGGTATGGAACGCTAACCATCAAATTGTTGAGGGAGTGATGCTGTTTAATAGGTTCGTACGGGTCTCCAGTGACGAGAGTCCCACTTGATGATTCGCCCATATGGTTGCGTTCAGAATCAGAGCTGAAAGTGTACAGACCACCTGCACGGGAAAGGATGATCTCGCTTGAGGAGGCTGCTGGGATATTGTATAATGAACGAGCTAGACCAGTGGCTGTGGAAGAGCGTGTAGGCGCGCGCTGTGGTGCAACATGAGGATCTTGTTCCCCGGACTCAACCTCCGCAGGTGAATCCTCCGAGCTGCACGCAGATGCAGCGTAGCTCATGCTGTTGAGTTCCGAGGCTGTGGATGGGGTCGATATCGACGTCGTGGAGGTTGGCGGAGCTATCAAATCGCTGTTCAAGGCAGTTGTGCTTGATCGACTCGGCAAGCCATGCGGGAGATGTTCGGTTGACCAATTGGTGGGTGGCTGTCTTGTGTATCCAGCTGATGCCATGGTGTAATGCTGGCTTGTAGTACCGGAAGACGTCCTGGGTCTAAGCATGTCGTCTGCATAATACGATCGATGGTTCTGGGCCGGTATGGGCAACTTCCGATCTGTTGTAGGTGTGGGTAATGAATGTTGAAGAGATCCAACGCTGAAAACTCCATGTGCATCAGTAATGACCTGCTGACGAGCGCCATTGGTGTCGACATAAGATGCCGAAGAATGGGAGTACCCAGCTGCTGCTGGCGCTTCTTGCCCAGGAGACTCAGAGTATGTGGGCGGATTGTACGATGCTTGTGTCAAATATGCTCGGCCATTGCCATCGTGCACCTCGTACACAGGCCCATACGGCTCATGGTTGGGGATGGTGTTCGATGGTCCAAGTCCATAGTTCTCCACAGGCGATTCGCATTCGTGATAGGATGGGTAAGTAGCTGACAGGTTGGTTCTCAATCGCAGTGGAAATTGTGCTCTGGTCGGGTACTCTTGTTGTTGGAAATTGGATGCAGCGTGGGCCAAGACCGTCATACCCTGAGAGGCATCAAAGCTTCGTGATTGTTCGGCTTGTGCAGCAAATGATCCGACCTGTGCTTGAGATTAGCAATTGCGTTCACATTTCTGACTTGAAATGTGAACATACGCGGAAGAAGGTGCACGACTCTGACCCAGCCGCTCTACAATTCTGACAGCCTGATCCATTGCCCGGATCTCCACTGCATTTGATTTTTCGTTTTCGGCAGCGAGCACACTTCATCAATCAGTAGGTGAGACGACAACATCCTCTGGTAAGATAGGACTACTTACCGCAACAGCAATTCTTCGTCGGTTCTGCGGGTTGGAGCCTGGATCTTGGTCTGATTCCAGCTGGTGACGCTCTATCGGAGCAGCAATTGGAGCAGACCTCATTTGTGGACGCTCCGCGTACGACAGAGTCAGTGGAAGTGCCCTAGAATAGTCTTCCAGATAGACTGGTTGCATCGGAGCCTGGTAGCGTTGGCGGTCAAAGCAGTGGGTATCGTACTGACGATGCGACATCATCAACACTGACATCTAGTGGTCAATATCAGCAGGTCACTTTGAAGGGTACGAAGAAAGGATATGTAGAGCTCGTACAAGTGCTCGAAAGCAAGTGTGGGCCGATCTTGTTTGCCCCAATATGCAGCGACGTACCTTGTTAACTTCTCAGGATGCGTTTGTTCTCAAGGCTGGGCCCCCTGTTTGAATGTGCGTATATCAATACGCAGAAAAAAGCGGTCAGCCCGGATGCCTGTACAGACGGATGCTGACGAAACAAACAGGTCCAGGAAACCTGGGGAAGCAGTTAGATATAGAATTTATGCGAACGCGTCGGGTGAGAGGTGCAGACCTGGGTATTGCAATCTAGACACCCACTCAAGTCTCATTGCTCTCTACGATGTTGACTATTGAATTAGTCCGAGCGTGTTGTCGGTCTGGTTTTCCGTTTAGGCCACAAGTCCGAACTTTCGATTTCAAGTAGTTGTCAAGGTTGGTTACGTCTGCACTACATAAGACGGCCAGCTACAGGATCAACCCCAGCAGTAGGCTGATGATTGCGTCTCAAAGTTCAACGGTCACCGTTTGCAGTGCAACGTTCAACATTTATGGGCATCTGCTTTGAGATCGGACATTAGATCGTGGACAAGGCTTGCGTGATGCTGGACATAAAAGACGAAGTGTTACTGTTGCAATGGCCATGAGAATTGAGCAGAATTCCTACTTTGATTGGCATTCCCCGGAACTGAGGTTCGTTCACTCAGCCCCCATGGCCAGTGCGTTGAAATGTGGTGTTTCGATCATTTGAAAGCATACCTACTTGAGCAGGGTGTCAGTTTACTTCAGTGTCACAAGCGCTCAACTCAGCGTGGCTATGGCAGAATCGGAAAGTGGTACATAACGTCGGGCCTGGCCGAAAAGACGTACCTACGTGGGGTGTCTATCTAAATCGTTCAACTTCCCTCCAGCAGAAGCAAACCAATCGAGACTTCTATTGTCTGCCAAGTTTTACAGGAAGAGCGTAATGAAGTGAATACTATGGATCGTTAGCATGTTCTGACAAGGTCAAATTTGCGTCGAAATAACGTACCTCTAGGCGGCTGAGAACGATTGATTGAGGTTTCATCAAAGTGAATTGGAATGAGCAATTGTAGTAATATAGCAATTTTATGGAGTGAGCTGCAGGCGATACTTGAGAGCCGTCCCACACCTACCCTACGGCCACAGCAGGGATACGTTATCTGTGGGCGTTCGAGGTGTTGAACAGGTCAAGGGCAAAGACAGTGGATGACAGCTGGCCGATGACAACCAGCATCAGGGACCGTATGCTCCTGGTGAAGACAACAGCGCAGACGGTTGCAAGAAAATCTGGGGGCATGCAATTGGATGGGACAAAGATCCAGGCAGATTCCGTCGCAAAAATGGCTATTTCAACAGTCTCACACTGAAACCCCTGGAGTAGTTGAACTTGTCCATTCTTAGAACTGATCTTTGAGATCAGCTGCTGGGGTGAATCGTATCAGAGCCTTCAAATAACCTGTAGATGAGACTACAAACAAATGTTCAACTAGGCGGCGCCCGATCAGTTGGAATAAGCCAAAGACTTGACAGAAACCCTGTCAAACTACAAGTCAAGATTTTTTTTGGCAGGCATGAGTAACAGTGGTTGGTTAGTTTTCATGCAGCCATCCGGGCTGCAAGCCTTGTTGTTTGCTGGTGTAGCGTGAGCCTGGAACGACCGAAACGCATCGGCAATCATCAAACTAGGTTCGAGGTTCACCTGCGGGAGAGCGCTGTCATCCCACATGGAAATCCCCACTTCCACAAGAGCTTGAAATGTATGTTTCCAGTGCCTTTATCAGTTAGATGTGGCGCCATTTCTAGCTTTCCGAGTCGAAAAGGAGTTGAACCGGACCACGGAACAATGTTCGGAGCCGATTTGATCTATTCTTCTCATGCAGCAAGTCCACAGAAACTGTGCTGATAGGATCGCATTTCTTCCCAGCAAACTTGTTACTTGCATACGCGAAAGCCACAAACACCCACTGCTTGGTCTCTACCCTACCCGTCATCGTGCTGGGAGGGGCATTCGAGCAGGTCGAATTGCGGGGAGGCGGGTCGGGGACATCGGATCGTGTTTCAGTGCCTGTACCTAAAGTTAATCTCAGTGTTCGCGGCTGTCACAGCATAATGATCGCAGTCGCGGGCTCTGAATAAGAGATATTTGTCATCGTGCTCTCGATTCTGGAAGAGCAGTGAGCTCTACTCATTGAATGAGCGTCCTAGGGTAAGCAGGAAGCAAATACCATAATTTCTGCAGCCAATGTAAGGGATGTGTGCATACAGGATTTTGACGCCACAATGGTTACCCGGGCCTGGAATTTCAGCAGTGCGGCCCGTTCGAGGCCCGAATCGGTTTCGCATGCGGCCTGTGCTATTCTTTGCCCGACGGAAAAAGCCTTGAGCCCAAAGCCTCCAGATTATTTTGATGATCTCCCTCACTTTCCTCGCAGGATGGGTAGTTGCGAGGCATCATCTTGCATTGGAATGACAAACACAATGCGTCTGGTTGGCAGAAGTTGAGCTTGAAGCAGCTTGAAGTTGGGACGGAGCTATCTCTTCTTTGATACTGAGTACAACAATGACCCAACGGATGGTGAACCATTGACATAGCGAATGTTGCATTTTCCGAAGCACACGACGAGTGTGGGACTGCTAATAGGGGCAACTGTCATTGACAGCTGACGACTCAGTTCTGACACGTTGAATGTGAGCAATTGATAATCAAAGTGACATGAGAAGATGAGACCAAGCAACCTGATGGCTGCGAGATGCAGGATGGTACTGTGTTTTGCTTGGATCGGAAGATTTAACACACGAGGTTGAGCTTGTGCCATGCTCAGAGTGGTCAGAGCCATTCTCCAAAGTACCCTGGCCTTGCATTTCCGCTCCAAATTGGAGACAACGCCTTCTGCACGCCGTGTAACTTGACATTTGAATGTGCATGGACAAGGAATGTGACTGATCTTTTCTTGAACTTGATCCTTCACACCGCTCGAGCTGGAGAACAAATCACAGTGCAAGCCACAAAGCCCAAAGCTATAATTAAATACAAATGGGTGGACGCATCATCGCGCATCTAGAGGCGTCGAGAACGCGAGGAATTGATTGATCCAGAAGTTTACTCCTCGGGAAGGGATATATATCATTAAATCAGGTCAAGCATATCGCGGTAGCCGTCGAAAAGCCTAACAAGGAAATATCCACAGAGCGCACCGAATCAGGCAGCCTAGCAGAATTTGCAATGATTGGGGATATCTTCGTGGGAATTTCTCAATATCAAAAAACCTCTGACATCGTCTTACGATCCTTAGCCTTCATCTCCTCAACCGCATCTCCTCCACCAGTTGCCTCTTCGTCCTGTTCTCCGACTACATCCTCTCCTTCGCTATCAACATCACCCAAAGCATCCGCTCTTTTCCCTGCTGCCATGCCACTTTCCACCTTCCATTGCTTCGTGGACTGCTTCTTGCCCTTGCTGTTGCTCCTTATAGGCCCTTCAACAATCTGCGATAGGCCTGATGGTGTCACTGCGGGCTGGGTCATGCGTCTATTCATCTGATGTATGTTTGTGTCAAAATAGTCGCTTTCGTCCGCATCGTCCGAAATGTAAGGACTTCCAACACCAGAACGGGATCCACCGAAGTCGCGACCGATGACCGAGAGAGGTAGTTGCTTGTGGCCCTTGTTTCTAGAGGGCATCTGGAGATGGTTTCTAGTTGAGGCAGAAATGGGTGACGAGCCGGAGTCATCTGCATCACTTGCCTCACCTTCCTCTGGTCCATTGCTGTCATCGTGCTCGATTTCTGGGCACTCAACGTCTCCTGAATCTGGCAGATCATTCGGTCCTGAGGAAGTTGAAGGTGTAGGGGTACCGTCGGGTTGGGATGACTTGCTGCCCGATTCAATAGTGCTTCGTTGAGCAAGGAAAATGCCACTAGCGTTGCTTGTTCGATTGATCATGCTGATGGTGCTCGCATTATTAGACTTGCTGATGTGGACACTCTTGTTGCGCCTTGGGGTGTCTGATTCTTGTGAGGCATTTGCGTGCTCATCGTGTCCTGCCGCTGGTTTTGGAAAATCTGTGGTGTTCTGTCTTCGCAGTCGACGCGGAAGACTATGAGTTGCATGATCACATCCATTGACACAGCCTCCCCATATTCGACTGGGCAAGTGTGAAGCCGACTTCTCTTTAGCGGGTTGTGTAAGATCCGTCTGTGTTGTTCTCCGTCTCAAATCGCTCCATGTGCGAAGTTCGTTCTGCAAAACAAATTTGCCATTGTCCATATTCTGTTTCATGACGAGAGTCTCACAATGGTTCACATTCCGCAAATCCTCAAAGTACTCCACGCTCCAGTGGTACCACTTCATCAAGAATATCCGAGTCATAAGCCCATGGGTGACCAGCACACACACGCTTGGGAAATCAGCGTCTCCAAACTGTCTCCATAAACTCTCGTTGAACCCACTGACTCGATCGTATGCATCAGCAGCACTTTCTCCATTCGGTATACGGTAAAAGAAATGGCCATAATCAGCCCGTTCTTGCCACATTCTTTCCATCTCCGCCGAACAGGGCTGGAAATTGCCAAAATCTTGTTCCCGTAGTCGAGGTTCTTCGTAGACCTTTATATTGTGGCGGAGAAAGGGAGAAGGGCCTTGTTCCGGGTCGTCTGAGGTTAAGGTTGAGAGTATGCCTTCTGTGGTTTCACGAGTTCGGCGATATGGCGAAGTGAAGAATTGGATCGTGTCATCGGGCTTGAGCATAGTACGGAGGCGTCGCCCAGCATCCTCTGCCTGTTTCCTGGTTCAGTATGATTTGGTGAATGTGGTCATGTCCGTACCTGTGACCATCCTTCTTGGGTGAGCTTTACACGGTGGTCCGGAATGTATTGGTGTATGTCTCTATTTTTGTTTCCTTCTGATTGAGCGTGGCGGATCAGCAATATCATCTATAGAAGTGTTAGTTGCCATATCGGGCAAGAAGAGGGAATTAATGACTTGCCCTGGGTTTCCCCATCTTTGATAGCCGGCAAGGAAGGCAATAGAATGTTGTTTGAAAAGTAGAAGAGAGTGTAGGACAGGATTTGGGCTATCTTGCAACTATTTGTCTCAGGAAAGAGAGATTACAAAGATGGTGAACGCAAACGGAAGCTCTAGAACTACGAATGGCGGCAACTTTTTGAGTCCGCCCACCCGCGATTTCCCTTCATGCACAATCAACAAAACACCAACAATCTCGACTATACATAGCCACCGCTTCGCCGCTTATTGAGTGACCCGGAAATCGGCTTCTACGTCTCACGCGATCTAGTCACCCTCCTAATATTGCGACCACCGTTGCTACATCACCTCTCACCACCATGTCAGAACCAGGCCCAGACTCGATACCTACTTCAGCCGATCCACGGTCTAAACGCCCTATCAAAAAGCGTGCGCTTACACCCGTCTCTAAACAAGCTGAAAACCTAGAGGCTCTGTTTGCACATCCGGAGAAGGAAATCAACATCACTGCACCAGGAGCCAAAACCCTTGCGCCGCCTCCAGAAATAGTCGCCAATGTCCAAGGTTCTTCCGCTGGTGCCGGCTCGGGCGAATTCCATGTTTACAAAGCGAGTAGGCGGCGAGAATATGAGCGTGTCAAGATGATGGACGACGAGGCGAAGAAACAGGACGACGATCGCGAATGGGAGCTTAAGCGGGAAGAACAGCGGAAGAAGGATGAGGAGAAATCAAATAAGAATAAAAAGAGAAGGCAGAAGGCGAAGGAGCGGACTAATAAGAAGAAGGGTGGAAACGCTGGGGAGGAGGGGTCAAAGATGGATGTTGATGCTGTGAAAGGTGGTGCAGAGGGCAAGGCGCAGAATGGAACGAAGGGAGATGGTGACCAGAATGGCACGGAAGGTGGAGAGGTTCAGGCTATAGAGGAGATTGGAATCATTATCCATGACGAAGATTGAACGAGGATGATTAGATATAACTGCAGTCTGGAGGACAGTCTACATTGCCATTGTCACCAACATCAGTCGAGAGCGACAAGACGTGGAATGGCTCGATGAACTATCACGAAGTGTGCATCACAGTTGGATCTTGGTATGTTGGAAATTCCTTATACGCAGTTCTTTTACTCATCTGCCTAGAAATGCAACCAAGATGGTACCATTCTCCTTCCAATTGCGCACAGGGTCGCGAAATAGAATAGATGCTGATAGAGAAGTATGGAGGAGAGAAGGGCGAGATGCGTCGCAAGTCGTCAATTCTGATTGTGCCAGCATATCTGCGAGGCACAGGTATCAAACGTAGCATAGAATCTTGCCAGCTTCCAGGAATATCAAGTCGACCCGAACTCCTGACATGTCCAAATCCCGAGTGTAGACGTTTTTCCCTTTCCTTTCCATCTTTGACTCCCTCCTCGTCATATAATACACTGTGCCAGACCCATTACTATATCATCATACACCATTGTTCCTCTAACCAAACATCGATCCTCCACCAGCAGCCTTTCCAGCGCTGTCTGCCTGCATCTTTTCTGACACCTTCAGGTTGACCTCGAAGAATTTTGATACGCATCGATCCAGGCATACTCCTTCTCCCTTATTGAGTTCGGGTTCGCGGTAGTCGGTGGACAGGCATTTCTTGGAGCAGGATGAGACGAGACTTGGATTCATCAGCATTTATACATAAATATGATCTAGCAATCTGATGGGCACGTAATTACCGGTTGAACATGTCAGAGACCATGTCTATTTCTGTTTCCGCAGCAGCAATCTTCTCTGCGGAAGAGGGTTGCGGTCGTCCGCCACCGAAGAGGTATGACATTTTGAGTTTTTGGGAGGATCGGAGGGTGTTGTATGTGTGGTTTGGGGCGATTCCAAGGATTGACTGATGGGTCGTGAGCTGTTGATGTTCGGTGGTGATGATCGTGGAAGTCAAGTTTTCGGACGAGAGTCAAAATGTCCAAGCTCGCTCTCTCTTTCTCACTCCTCGGCTTTTCTCTCTTCGAAGCTTCAACATCTACCTCTTCATCAACAATTCCCATTGTTTGACAATCAGGGACATGTAAGTACATAATCCTCTTTCACTCAATCCCCATCTCATGATGAACCATTTATAACCTTAGAACCGTTGCGACTGACGCTTCGGCGAGTGACTTTAAAACCTCAATTTCTGACCCAGATTTCACACATCTTTCCCAATCCTGAATTATTCAGCAAGAATTCTTACTGACAGATTCACAGAATGTCCAATGTCCTCGGAGGTGCATTAAGACCATATCTACACCCACACGTTAAGCCTGTCCATGGCAACGCATACATCGCATTTTTTCATGCATCCTCTCCGATATGCCTCCACACAGAGACAACGAACGATTCGTTATGGAGCTCCTTGTCATATCAGAGACGTCTAAAGGCCCTCAAAAGTCAACGTCCGGTGGATGAGGATCCTGACGCGTTCCCATCTGTTCTCTATCCTCGTATAAAAGAGCCTGCTCCCGTATTTACACGTGTGACGACCGGCTTCAAAAGACCATCGGACCTAGCTGTTTCTTCAAAACCTGATCATATAATGATTCGACCTCGCATGACGTTCGCTGGTTTCAAGAAAAAATACAACTATATAGAACCAGGCGCAAGCTGTGAAGATGAGGGCACAGTAATACTCTGTGGTAGGACCTACCACTATGTTTTTCATCCTATCGTCTTGTGATACTGACCGTCGGTCAGGTAAGATCAAGCGCGTGAGAACCCACGGCAAGCTCATTTTTTTCGACATTGTACATGGAGACGTGGAGGTTCAGATCATGCTGCAGATCGGCCTCTTGATCAAGAACGGAACGTACTCGCAAGCTGAACTGATGAACCTTGTGAATGTGATGCAGACAGGTGACCACTACGGTAAGCTTTGATCAAAAACCAGCACGAAGAACGATAACTAAGGTGGAGTAGCATTTACAGGTCGCCCACGCCGTTCTAAGCAAGGCACATTGTCACTGAACGTGACCGATTTGCCACGATCACTGGCACCATCCCTCCACGCCCTGCCTGAAAAAGTGACAGACGTAGGCACCATGGCCAGGTTTCCACAACTCGATTTAGTGCTCAACCAAAAACGTAGAGATCTATTGCGGCTGAGACATACCATCGAATCCACTATCCACAACTATCTGTCGTCGCGAGATTTCACGAGGGTGAGCACTCCTATATTAGCAGCTGACACCGGAGGTGCTGTCGCAAGGCCATTCGAGACACACGCGAACGAGTTCTCTGAAACCCCCTTACGACTACGTATTGCCCAGGAGTTAGCTTTGAAAAAATTGGTAGCGGCGGATCTTGGTCCCGTCTTTGAGCTGGGACCAAATTTCAGGAATGAAGGTAAGCTAGCCGAACACCAAAGGAATCTGTAGGCCACGGCTAATAGTCAGCAAGGTCTGGACGCTACTCATAATCCGGAGTTTACCACTTGCGAATTCTACCTCCCTTATGCTGACCTGGACACACTCATGGACATGACAGAGGAACTCTTCAGCGCCATACAGATTGCCTGTGACAAGGCAGTCGCTGGACGTCTCTCTTCTCTAGAAACGTTTGCCTTTCAGAGCACTCCTTTCAAAAGATTATCTTTTTTGCCCACGCTCCTCGACCAAATTCGGCTCTCCATCCCAGAATTTCGGTTTCCCAGAACACTAAATGAAGAGTCAGCTAAAGAGCTTCTGCCACTCTTCTCTGAACTCCAAATTCCAGTTCCAGCAAATCCAACAGTTGCTCGCCTCTTGGATGCTCTCTCGTCCCATTTCCTGGAACCCATGTGTTTAGAACCAACCTTCATCACAGATTACCCTGCCATTATGTCACCACTTTCTAAATCCTACATGGACCCAGAAACAGGCCACACTGTCGCGGCTCGCGCCGAACTCTTCATCAATGGCACTGAATACTGTAATATGTACGAAGAAGAAAATGACCCCTTCCTCCAGGCACGAAAATTCATCCACCAATCTCATGGCGAGGCTGCGGACCGCAATGTTTATGGCCATCCCTTAAATGCAGAGGAGATCAAGAAGAAACTTACACCAGGTCAACAGTATTTTGTGAGGGTATTGGAGATGGGCTTGCCGCCCACGGGAGGCTGGGGTGGTGGAATTGAGAGACTGGTCATGCTTTTTGGTGGTGCCAAGAGGATTAGTGATGTACTTCCTTTTGGGAATCTGAGGAGTGTTGTTGCAATGGGGACAGCTGTTGGGAAAGGTGGTGAGGAGAAGCCAGTGGTAGGCTTTGCTGGACTCGTCAATGAAGCAATCGCAAAGATGGGTGTCCGGAGTCCGGCTGCTAACAGAAATCCTGTTGAGAGACTTGATGGCAAGCATTGAAGGGATATCTAGGAGACGGCATGAACCTGTTGTGTGCAAAAGGAGCTCTTGTAAGATCAAGTGTATGATGGCTGATTAGGGCGTAAATGCCCTCTCAATCCTATTCCGTGGAATGGAATGTAGATCTTGACTTGCCAAGTATTGTGGTGGATGATCAAACTACTCTCAAGCCACCAGACTACCACCTAACTCTTCGCGGTCCATTCCTTCATACTCAAAAAGTTTCATTTGAAAGTACCCTGATATCATGTGACACATAACTCTCCGCCGTCGTGCTCCTGCAAGTCGTTCAAATTTCGCTCAACCTGTCTTTCCTTCAGCCACCACCTCCGCATTATTATAATTATGCTTCAACGTTCAAATATCAGACTGCGAGGTGGACGCATCAAGTTGAACGCACTTAACTTCTGGGCCTCTTGACCGAAGCAAGCAACGCTTGCTTTCCTGATCTATGGTCTCCACGGTAGATTGACAAAATCCTCAAGATCGTTTCAATTCAGCGTTAGTTTTTTAATCTTCTCAACTGTTCCGTCGATACTGGCTCTACAGAGATATCCATACAATCAGTTCTAAAACTCCACACTGTGAACAAGCTTCTCGCTTGCTCGGAACAATCGGCGGGAAGACATGTTGTGCCTTACGGATATACGACTGGGAAAAGCCCACCACTTCACTCGCGAAGCTTTCGCCCTATTCAACCCTAACCGGGTCTTTCCTACCGATCTCAACCTCTGAATTTCTAAGACTTTGTCCAGAACAAAGTGAATATTACATCTGGATATATGACTACACATCCCATTTAAAAGAGTGCCGACATCGACAACAATCGCATGGCGCCATGGCTTTACTTGGAAATTGGAAATATCTTGCTCGGCCTTGGAGCTCTCCGGCATTCATTGATTGGGCCTCGAGTCTGAGGCTTACGCACCAGAGCCTTACCAGCCTGCGAAAGCGAAATGAACGAGTATTTGCGATTATGGTTCCCAGGAACTTGAAAAGGCCACAGCGTCTCCTTTAGTCGACCCAAAACTATCCAGATACCCAATCGAACAAGGCTGTGTATCAAATCCAGCCGACTATGTCGCGTTTGATTCCCCGAACCGACTAGGCCATATTTCCTCGTCACTATTCAGCGTTATTCGGAACCCTCCACCTCAACCTTGTCTCACATCAGCCTCACGGACATTCCTGCCCAGTAGAGACCTCCTCCAGAACTGCTCATATTGGTTATATCTGTGGTTTAGATTTGGTACGCGTTTCCAAGATTTCCTTCCATCTGGAGAAAGTACGAGAGTCGGCAACCGAGGAAATCTTTGTCACCACATGGGTTGCCCTCCCGGTGTTAAGATTGCCATGCTTCGAGGCTCACAGTACCCTATTTTGCTGTTATAACTATCCTCTCGGTCTGTTCAGTAGCAATCCCATTTTCACTTGTTTTCTTTTACTTTTTGAATCCCCACATTCGCTTAAATTCAACCACAATGCATTTCTTCAAGGCAATCGTTTTGGCGTTCGCGACATCTAGGTTGGTGCTCGCTATCCTATCACCATTATGAATCCATTGCTGACCATCACCAGTGCTGTATTTGCTGCTGAGGATGCTATGAAAGAGTGTACCGTATCAGTCTTCTTCTACCCAACATCAACAACGCAAACCATTTCAAAGACGTTCACCTCAACATCCACCATCACAGCAACCCTGACAAGCTTGTATGGAAAAATTCCACTCCACAACCTAAAAAAAGCTTCACCCCTGAATATAGCCCCGCTAATACAATACTCACAGGTCTACCAAGGCCGAGACACTGGTTTATGGACAAGTCCTCCAGACCCAGTACCCAAGTGAACGAGTAGACTGCAAAGGATGGGGCAATCAAGACTGCGTGAAGTGAGTTTATTCTTTGAGACGGAAAACAAGGAACCGGAAATGCTTACTCTTGTGTTTCAAGATCTGTTTTCCTCATACCGACTGTTACAACAGTCCTCAGCTACTCAACCAAACGCTCGATTGTTACACTCACACGAGCGAAATATGACCTTTCCTACTCGAAATCAACGATCGTCTACACAACCACGTTCCCGACAACAAGCACTTCGAAGACTAGGAAATGTTAACGACTGGTTTCTTTACATTTGCGGAAAATCCGACCAAAACCAGATCAAAGCGCAACCACATCTCATTCCAAATTCCGATCTCGCATCATCGTCCAATTTTCATAGAGACCCAGTACCCAGCACTCGGAAGATTATTTTCTTCTCTGTGTTGATAGGGCTTAAATTGTCTCTCTGTCGATATACCCCTGTTCCGTCTCACACAAACAGTGAATCTCTGGGGTCGGCTCCGCAATAGGGCTCATATTAATTTAAACACTTCAACTCTCATGTTGTCATCTCTGTTATCTTGCGAAAATTGATGCTCCTTTCTGTGATCTATATGAACGGCGAACCACTGGGGGATGATTGGGGTCGCTGGAGCCGCACTCGGGCCCTGGTTGAAGTGACCTGGCGAACTTTTGTGCTGTGCTTAATTTTGGACTTTACGTACCGCGAGGGTCTGTGAGGTTTGAAAGTAAAATCGTGGATATGGCTTCTTTGAGGTAGCATATCCAGATGCAGTTCTACGATGGAATAAAGTGAAAGTGTACAGGCCACAAATCGATTTACTCCGGCCGTATCTTCCCTCTCCGCTCCCTCATCTCCTGTACCCTCTTCCGATCCAATTGGAACTGCTCTCTCAATTCCCGCTCCTTGAGTTTCCTGCCCTCGCGAGTCTGGAATCTGTAGAAATCGCCACCAACTCTCTTCTTTTCTCTCTCTTTGAGTCGTTCCGCCGCTGCCTGTGCTTCTTCTATTCTTGCCGGTCCGGCTCGACCACCTCTCGTTACTGTGACGAAGCCGTCTTCGTCGGGAACTTGTCGTTGTCGGGTTAGGAGTTTGGAGCGTGCGGATTCGAGGGCGGTGAAGTGGGTTAGGTAGGTGTTTACGCTGTGTTGGAGGAGGGAGCGAGAGGGGTATGTAAGGGTGTGGTGGGTGCGGTATCCTGTTTGCAATTATTACCATCTTTACTTCAATCCATAGCATATTAAGAAACTCACGTTGTAAACCCAATTCCTCCCCTTCCATCGTGGGCCACTCAATCACCCTCCCCTTCCTCTTCACCCTCGCACACTCCTTCAACGCCGCATCCCTAGAGCTCTCATCCACAAAAACAACAACACCATTACTACCACTCTTCAACACTTGCCTATCCCAAATCTGCGGCAGCGCAATCTCTTCCGCAATCCTCTTCACAACTTCCTCCTCACCACCACCAAGCACACCCCTCTTCCTCTTCTTCCCCCTCCCCTCACCAGCGATAGGAACACTAACAGCAGTCCCCTGAACAATCATCTCCCCTCCAATCACCAAACCCCTCTCCTCTCTACTCTGATTATCCTCAAACTCAACCCTCTCCACCAAGCCCCCGCAAATCTGCTTGAACAATCCCCTAACGCTACCCTCCGTAGCATCAACAGGCCAATTCGCTACAAAGAGACTCCTCCTCACATCCGCCGTGGGCTCTTCACCAGGTCTCGGCGCATCGCGGCGGAGGTAGAGGTAATGCTGTTGTGGGGCTTTGGAGGCGTACGAAGTTTGCGATGGGAGTTGGAGGGGTAGTATGGTGAAGTCTTGGACTTTGGAGGGTATCAAGATTGTCTTTTCTTTGGTTGGAGGCATGGTTGCGCGGGAACTGGAGGTTTGAAATGTTTGTAGGAAATCTTTTTTGGGAAGAGAGCTCGTGTCTCGCTTAACTTTTTTCTGGTGGACCCTTGATTTGATAGCGGGGGCGCCTAAAGTTTGGAGGTCTCCCCCAAATCGATACCGATATCACAATGCATCGCATAAATGTACGTTTGAAACGACGATTGGGTTGGATTGCTACTCTACAATCTTTCACCCATGCAAGATCCATCCCACCGAATAAGATATTATCATTTTTACATTAACAATCACGAAATCCCGCCGTGTAATGCAGACTGACCGAGCAAACGCTTCCAGATCCTCCCATGCAATGCAAATGCAATAATACAGAGAGACCCAAAATCTTTGTCGAGAAATTGAAGCCTCAAGAAGAACAAAGAAGAACAAAGAAGAACGCCCGGTATGCTAAATATATACATAACAGGAGGAGACCGGGCTCCTCTACACCTCCAAAACTACCTCGGGGAGATCGATTTGCTCAAGTCCTCTTCGAACTGGCATCCCATTTCTCCCTGGTCAATCTTCTTCTTCTCCGCCTCTCTTTTGGCTCGTATCCGTCTACAGCTTCACCCATGGATGGTTCTCCAACATCCTCTATTTCGATTGAAGGTGGCTCCAGAAACGAGGATCGATCCGCGACAGATGGCGTGCCTGACTCAGACGGCGTACCTACTACTGACCTTGCGCTTGAAGGCAGTGGTGGAACTTGCGGTGCCTGTTGCTGATGTTGATTCACCATCTCAATCGCTGGCAGGCTCTCAGAGCTTCGCATATAGCTTTGTCTCCCTAATGGGCTGCGTACTTGAGGTTGAGACGCCGATGAGCTCCGGTCGCCAGCTCTGTGAATCGGCAGAGGAGGCGCAAGAGTAATAGAAGCGGGGCCTGGGAAACTCGGTGATGTAGGGGAGTAGTGGGCAGGCTGTGAGTAAGGTGATTTTTCCGAACCATAGAAAGACTCAGTTGAGGTCGGAGAGGACTGCAAAGCCGACTTGCTTCTCCTGTTGCCGTTATGATAAGCCGAAGACGGAGCATCCAGATCTTCGACAGAGACTTGAAAATCGAATTTAGTTGGTGTTTCCACCTCCGTTTGTTGTCGCTTCACCCACACAGGCGCAGCTTCTCTCTCTTGCTGGCGCCGCTCGTGCTCATAGTGCTCACCTCCGGCCGGCTTTTGTCCTTGCTGGTTGATATGATACATAGCAGTGTCTTCACTCGGCATGAAACTTTCCACCCTTCGAGGCATGTATATAGATGTGTTCAATGAACCCATCGTCATAACGGAGTCGAATGAATTTCGAGGGTGGATCGGCATGCGTGGACCGTTCGGGTTCCAGGGCAAACCTTCTGGAAGAGTGAGGCCTGAGTCGTTTGCTTGATGATACCATCCTCCAGGTAATTTTTCAGCGGGCGCAAAGCGTCCTTCAAGGTGGTCTGAAGGCTGAACCGGCAAAACGTGCGGTCTGCCTCCTCGCCCACTCCGTCTACGTTGGATTTCTGCCGCCGGCTTGAATGTCTCTGGAACCACGTTGAGATCATCACCAGCCTGCTCAGCCTGTTCAATGGCTTCTTGAGGGCTCGTCTTCTCGTCTGCTTTTCCAGCATCGGCGCGGGGACCACCCCAGGTGCGTTGCCCAGCTGTGAAAATACCGTACACCATGTACATCCAGTTGAAGAATGGATTGACCACAAACATTAACGGATATAACCAAATTTTGTACCGTCCGAGTTTTGCGCCAAAGTACAGCATCAGAAGCCAGTTCAATCCCAAAGAGACTCCAATGAAACCAACTGGAAGCTGATCGATGCGCTGAGAAGTCGTCATAAGCGAGATGACCATGATGAAGAAAAGTAGAGCCGTCGTTCGAATGGTATTTTGCATCAAGCGGAGAATGCAGAGGATCGGATATCGTCTCCAGAGCCGGATATCTGTCAACATGCAGACTTCGTTCGTGATGAATCCAAGAAACCACCGTCGTCGCTGCTTCAGGAGTGTCGAAAAGTCTTGTACGGCCTCGGTCTTGCAAAATGCACCAGTGTTCATTTGTATCTGGTATCTTTCTTTGGCTCCAATCATGAAAAGATGGGTGAGCCAGCGGTCCTCCCCAAGATGGCACTTGCCGTAGTCGAATAGATCATCGCACTGCTCTGCCTTGTCGGCAAAGTAGTATTTGGACATTTTACGAAATGCCGAAAATCTCAAGATCGTCAACGCGCCGGGCAAACAAGTGACTGCTCCGCAGCCAGATTCGACAGATCGTTCAAACAGTTGGCCGTGTATGTACTCCATGTCTTGTAAAATGGTGATCAGACTGTTTTTCTCCGTTGTTGAAGTTATGACGCCAGTCATGGCCAGCATATTATGTTTGCTTCCCGGTTTGAGTTCCATTTCGTACATAAAATTCTGAATGCAATATCGGTCCAAAATGCAATCAGAGTCGATAAAAAGGATGAAAAGATTGTCATTTCGCTTCAAATACTCAGTATAGACCCTGTCGATGAGTTTGAAAGTTCTTTTCTGGCAATGTCGCTTGCCTCCGTGTGGAAACCGCGAAACGGTGATTCGTGTGCTTCGGTACACAACATCGATACTCTTTGGGTAAGTATCAAGGGTCAAAGGTACGCCGAGCTTTTCGATGGTATTCAAGTACAGTTCGTCCTCCTGGTCTCCATCAAATGAAAGAAAGACGTGTAAGCAAGATGGTGGGTATTCGCAGTCAACAATTGAGTCAACGGTGCGAAGAAGAATTTCCGGGATCTCTTTGTAACAAGGCATGACGATGACTACCTTTGGGGCCGATAATTCGTCCAGAACGTGTTTTATCCGCTTCTTCCTGCCAATGCTGTGTGTGACGATTTGATAGACACAGAAGAGCCATGGAACTGTAAGGAGACCGGCAAATGACCAAAATGCGAACCATTGCAGAAACACCACGACATCGTGTGGGAAGTATTGTGTCACTTGGGCGGGAAGAGGTAGTGTGACAACCATGATAGGAAGAAAGATACACCTGAGTCATGTCAGTGGAGGAATCGCAGAAATTGTGACATGCCTGACCTCAAAAGGACAAAGACTACGGCATTCGTGACGGCCATGAATCTGATGGTCCATGTATTTGCCTTTCGAAAAACCTTCCAGAGGCAATATAAGAAGGCTGCCAGCCACAGGAACCATTCTAAGAAAGCTGCTAGCATTACGGCGCCGATGACGGCAACGTAGACGATCTGCACATCCAATTAGTGCTCGGATCGGGAGTTGTTCTTTGTCCTGCCACCACTCACGTCTTTCACTGGCCATGGCTGGTCGATTGCAGCTACACCGCCGGGTCCCAGAGTGTCTCGAGATAGTAAATGGCGAAACATGAGGAGTATAAAGGAGTGGCGGAAGATGGAGGGGAGATTATCTGGAAGCGAGCGATGGACTCATGGAGAATGAATGCTCTCAGAGTAAGGAAGCAGGATTCGGTGGGATGATTTGGGCTGCCAGAGCAGGATTTGGAGAAGGTTACGAGCTGTTCTGATTAGCAAACATGAATGTGTGTGAAGACAATCTCGTGGGAAAAGGCAGTGGGAAACGTCTTACTGTTTAATATCTGGCTCGGGACTGATGATGACCTGTTCGCACGCGGAGAGAGTGTTGAAATCGAGACTGAAGTAAGGGCGATTAGGTTTAGAGATCCGTTGACGACATAGAAAAGAAACAAAGTGTGTGGTCAATCGTGAATTAGGCGTGCGGTGACATAGGCGGATGGTAAGACCAATGAGAAAGATCAAGAGCAGTCGGAGCAACGAGGAATTAGAGATGGAGATGAGTAAAGAGAAAGAGAGGTCCGCGAGCTCGTTAACCGTAGGAAAGGAAGGGACCAGGGAGCAATTAGGTACGAAGAGGACCTGCAGGATGTATTGATTGATGCAGTCGCGGAAATCACTATAAAGAAACACGGGCATCCCACAAGAAAAGTCCAAGTCTTTCATGTCTGTACCACCATGACACTCCTATGATCTTCAAGTGGGATGGCAGGCCCTCCCACTTTTTCTCGTCTAGAATATGCGCAAGACCAGTCGCGGCATTGGTTCATACACTCGTACCACCGGCTATTGTGGGACAAGCTATATGACCATCAATCGTTGGACCAGCATGTGTGTGCAACCTACACTCTGAACTGCATGTTGCTTCATCAATTACCCTTGCAGCAATATACACGATCCACTCACATGCTCTCATTTCCGCTTGGTCCTGAAAGAAGAAGATTCGCCGCCAAAGTGAATTTGGCGAGATGAGGACATGAGGACGCGTTGTATTTATCGTTGGCGTGCTTTCATGGTTGGATGTTGTTGTTCTGGTGAAGAGAGGTCGTTGACGAGAAGTGGATGAGTCGTGCCGACGAAACATCAAAAGCAACAATGGCCCCCTGACTTATAGTGGCTAGCCTTCTGTCGGATCTGGCTATCCACCTGGAAAAATCTTGTTCCTTGCTTCTCCACACCCTCCACAAGCGCTGACCTTGTTGAAACACACAAATCGTGGAGTCTCCCGCCGAACGACGGTTCAAAGTCCACCAACCCGGGCCTCTTATCGCACTTGAATGCACTTCCATTCGTCTTGACACCAGTACGCAGAATTTTTTGATTGTGCTTACTACTCTTCCAAGGCAATACATTATTTTGACAGGGCCAGATATGAGGATCAGCGGCAGCATGTCTACTTCAATATATCTGCACGCCAACGGCGAACTCGTGGAACCGCAGCGTCAAGGCATCTTCTCCAACAGCATAATATCACACAACATGACAAGGACTTCTTGAACGTGCCGCGAGGGTGTCTCTGAATTCATGCTGGTCTGCAAGTGGTCGGATCGAGTCATCCATTCCCTCGATCTTACCAATACAACCCTTGGCTTTGGACCAGATGGAGTCTTGAACCTCAAGTGTGAAGAGCGGAGAATAGATACAAAGATGGGATCTTCGAGCTCTTCAAATCCGATTCAGGATCCTAGTATTGACATCGAGGGTTCAGAATTTCTAGCCACTGGCAGTTCTTTGATTTGATCTCCAGATATAACGACTGCTTTGGAATTCAGGAGTAAGACAATAAGTACTTGAAATTTCTTCTGCAGGTCCTTTTTACAGATGTTGTGCAAATCCAAGGACCTGACCCATGAGCCATGTTCACAGTGGGTACTATCGAGATAAGGAAGCTTGCTGAGTGAGTAGTAAGTCACATTGTGCCATCACAAATTTTATCATCCAATGATTATGAAAGTGACCAGATTCCTTTAAACAAGCACCTGAACCTGAACCTTTCGCAGCTCCAAGTTGAAAAAGGCTCAGTCCACGTGCCTGCCACATCGTACTCACTCAATACCCCACAAGAACCCACGGAACCTCAAACTTTCTTTGACTTAACAGTCCACTGGCAGTCCGAAGCGAAGTGAATGACAAGGTACTGAGTCAAATTCACTCTGCTTATTTGCGACCATCTTCTAAAGACCGAGCCCTGCGCCGTCAAATCGCCATCAGGCTACCCAGAACGATCGAAATGACATCCCGAATCGAAGTTCAAAAGCCCAGCCACCACAGAAACGACCCACCATGCGCCTCACTTCTTGGCATATTAGGGGAACTCAGAAATCACATCTACGAGTTCCTCTTTCCCAACCCAGACAAAGACACAACCAAACTCAACACTCTCCTCACTTGTCGTCAAGTCTATCACGAGGCAGCTATATTAGCCTTCAAATCTCGACGTTTCATTATCAACACAGTCGCAGGACGTAATCTCGCCAACAAGCTAAGCTTTCTCTCCGACGAACAGAAAAGTCTCATCAAAGTCATCGAACGTCCTGGACTTTGGCGCCGTGGCCTTCGCTTCTACCTGGCTATCGAGAAACACTTACGACCTTCGTGCCTCGTCACAGAAACCAGTGATGGGCTCAATCTTCTCAGCGCTGTTGTGCGAATCGACTCCCTCACGCAAGTCTTTACTTACTCAAAAAATGGAGACTCGATAAATCGTTTAATCAAGGTCAATGTCGACATGAGGACTTACCACTGCCATACAGTGGATCCAGTCAAGAGAATCCTGGACATGCAAGGACATCATCTCAACAACGATGTTGCGCTCACCGCCGACAACTGCGTCATGGTGGGGATATTGTATTCAGGCTCAAAATCCTTTTCCGTGAATATCAGGTCGGGAGCACAAAACAGAAGCGTCATGGTGTCAGTTTCACGTTACTCGTTGTCTCATGGATCTTGGGATACGGAAATTTCACCTTGACAGGCGATTTGAGAACAAACTATGAATTTTCCCCTCACGAGTACAACCTCAGTCAGATACGTACACGCACAGCCCCACAGTCTCTCATAGTTCACTGTTCACTACTTAAACAGGTACGTATTTATCCAAATCCTTCATGTTTCATACTTTCTTAACCCGAGCTCTAGTGACTGTATTATGGTTCACTTGGAGACGCTAAGTGTTTGATTCGTACTACGAGGTAAAATGGTTTCTCAGTTCCCAGCAGTTCCGAAGCATCATCTTCTAAGATTGGTACGTGTAAATAGCCTCTCTATCACTGTGTAAGGAACATAATACCACTATAATTTACTTGAAATTCATAGATCGATCATAGATTGATCATCGATCACAGATGAGTCGCATTAAGGGTGAGCAAAATATAGACTGAGTCCCGACACCAAAAAGAATACCCAATCCTAGCAATCCTCCCCAGCGCCAAAAATGTCTTCCATCTAGAGGTATAGTGCTCAAACGTTCCGACATCGAAACCAATAAACGCCCCCCTCAGCCTTCTCATGCACAACATGATATTCAACCACTATCCTCGATCAATCCATCTGACTGATCAACAGAAATTCTAGCACCAACCCGCGCAATCCACTCCATCATTTTCTCCATGATCTCTGGAATACGGAAGGGCTTCGTACAAATATCATCCATACCAGCCTCCAAAGCGGCAGTGACGTGCTCCGGTCTCGCATTCGCCGTGATGGCAATGACTGGAATGTGTGGCCTGAGTTTACCTTCCCGTTCCCATTCCCTTATTGTGCGAACGGCCGTGATACCATCCATGACTTTGGAAGTTAGCAAGAGCTCGGTCTTGAATGGGTAGCGGAGGGAGTAGTTGGCTGTACATAGCTTACCTGGCATTTCGACGTCGAGAAGGACAACAGAAAGTTGGGTAATGTTCTCAGCATCATGGGGACATGCCTGTGGCGTCGCAAAAGTAGACCGGAGGAGGAAATCCAAGGCAATGCCGCCATGGTCAGCTGTATGTGTGACACAGCCTAAGCGCTTGAGCTGCTGTGATAAGACTCGCTGATTTATCTTGTTATCTTCCACAATGAGCACGTGTATCACTCCCACTTCCTCTGGGCTCCGTTCTTGCTCGACCGGGGTGGGCATTGCAAAGACTGGCTGTTCCTGGGCGTTGGAACTGGGAAGTGGTGAACCCATTTCTAGAAGAGCCTTGTCGGGTTTATGGCGCTTGACGTCTTGTGTGACATCATATTCAGAGCTCGGTCGCCGACTTTTATCTGGACTTTCGGGTCTTGGGCGGTATCTTTGGGCTGTGATGTAGCAAAAGAAGGTTGTTCCTTGCCTGAGGGCCGAGTGCACGCCGATTTGTCCCCCTTGAAGTTCTATCAGTTCCCGCGAGATGAACAAACCCAGACCACTTCCTCTGTGATTGTCGTCAGCTTTGCCAGAAAATGTCCAATAGACAGCATACCCATATTTTCCGTAGGTCTTGGGAGACGCTTGAGAAAAGCGCTGGAATAAAGCCCCGATTTCTTCAGGAGAAAGACCTCGTCCAGTGTCTTCAATCGCAAATTGAAGGTATATAGGGTTCATTGACGATTTGACAAGTGGATCATGCTCTCCATCATCCGGGTCTTTTGCTGGGCGAGGGCGAAAAGGTACATATGATCCGCCATGAGGACCAAGTGTGGGACGAGAATACGAAGATGAGATTGTAAGAGTGATCTTGCGCTTGGAAGAGTTCTTCGTGAATTTTATGGCATTCGTGAAAATGTTGATGAGAACCTATTGGTTTAGTAACGTCATGGCTGAAGGGGGATCTACTCACCTGCAGCAATCGGCTCGGGTCGATAGTGACTAAGTCAATAGCCATGTCGCTCAATGTTTGATCAACTACAAGCTCTGTCTTAATGCCCACATCTTGTAACTCGCCTTGATACATCTGAACTATCTTCCGGAGAATACTGATCGGCTCCACCTTCTCAAGCGATATGATCAGAAGTTTGGCATCAAGTTTCGAAAGGGTGAGCAAGTCATCGACGATTCTTTTCTGGTGATGAGCACAAAGATCGATTATCTCTGCAGCATCAAGTATTGCTTTGTGATCGTCGTCATTTTTATACGTCGAATTTCCACTAATTGAAATGATGGACTCTGCAGAGTGCAAAATAGCTGACAGAGGATTCCTCATCTAGTCAATTAGCACAGACCGCATGGATCATGACATTCTGTAGACGCTACCTCTGCACAGAAATTCGAGTCAGCATGTAGAAGGACTAAATAGTGTGTGCGGAAACCAAATTGGCTTCTTACCATGCGACGTCATGTCAATAAAGTTCTCACTTTGCCTCTGGATCGGACATCAGGTAAGCCAATGTCAGGGCTAAGGTATCATTCATGGAACCGAAGATGGCTCACCTTTGCCTCTAAAACATCTTGGAGTCGCTGTGATTGATCTTGAAGCCTCTGTGCTTGTAGTCGTTCGGCGCGCTTTTTGTGCGTGATATCTAGCGTCCTTTTTGTTCTTAACTTATCCAGAGCTCCAACGAAGAGTAATCATGCACTCACCATCCAAAGACTGACTCAATATTCCCGGTATCATCATACAGTACCTGAGGAGCCGCCATTATCCAGTTGAATCCATCGTCGCCAGGTAATGGCTCGAAGTCCGGGTGCGGCGTCCCCCTCAGAATCCTCATTTCATGTAATCCAATTCCTTTCCCTTCTTTTGCATCATCGACTATTTCTGCGTCATCGGGATGGATGTTTGTTTTCACCGTCTCTAGGTTGATGGCCTCCCTCGGCATTCTAACGTGGTCCGCATAGCCTTGGTTCACCCAGATCTGTCTGCCGTCAGGCGCGAACATTGCCATGCCAACGGGTGCCATATCCGCTATGCGTTTGAGAGTCGCTCCTGCCAGCTGTTCCTCCCTGTTTCTTCCCATCAAGTAAGAAGTGATCTTTGCGTGCTCTCTCACCATTTGCTGTGTAGCCGCCTGTTGCCGCCTTAGCTCTTCGGGTACCGAGATGGAGGCTATAGCACGAACGAGGATCTCTGTCAACTGTTTAATCCATTGTTGATAATCATCATCATATGATTGCTGTGGGTTCATCCCCAGGACCAAAACACCAACGGCTTCAGAACCGGCCAAACGTGGTATTGGCAGGATTAACGCATAGTAGACCTGGGATCCGAATCCACGATCGGGGATGATGATCGGGTGGTGGTGAAGGGCGCAATCCTCGCAGGAGTGGGGTACTTCGGGAGACAAACTCAGAGACGCGGGTAACTCTGGAAGGATTTTGCTATCTGATTTTTGAAGGAACTCCAAGTCATTTGAGTTCGGGTCAAGATCCAGCTGGTTGTTTTGATGTGCACTAGTTGTAACTTCGGAATGCCATTTGAGATCAGAGCAATTTACAAACATCGGCTTCCCCGAGTTCAAAGCCTGTTCAATGAGAGCGGTTAAACTTGTGGTATGCGAATCTAGTTGCGCTAGAGGATGATTCGTTGGCAGCCCAATTGATCCTTCAAGCGTGAGGCGTTGGGCCACTGATTCAGCGGTAAGGTTGTCGGTTCCGGAGTACAGGAAAGCAAACGGAACGTCCTGCGCGTTGTGATGCAGTCCATCTAAAACGATTTGCCAAATGTCCCGGAGAGTTGTGATCTCGGAACTGCGGTCCTCAATCCTTAGAATAGTTCCAATGCGTCTTTCGGCCACCACAAAGGACGTAGTTTCAGTACCCTCGTACAGTACGGCAGTGACATCCCCATCGGCGTCCAAAATGGGAAGGAGATTCATCGTGTAGTAGCCCTCTCTAGCGACACGGTCGTGAGTATTTTGGAATTTGCTGCTTGTGGACAATGCTGGACTTGTCTGAGCGCTCAACGATGGTCTTTGGAGTGCGAAATAGTGGTTTTCCAGAAAGATAGCTCGTCCATGGATCATAACCTCGTCGAACATAGCCCGAACTCCTTGCTCAACAAGCTCCTCCCAGAAAACAAAAGTTGGCTGGCCAAGTTGATCGGGGTGTTTTCCCATGACTGATACCTTATCATGTTAGTACTAACACCTGCAGTACTATGAATTCGGTCATACCAAAGGGAGAGCTGCTTCATTGTATATCAAAGCAAGCTCTTGACCCCAGCAAATGATGCGGGGCGCCGGATTTAGCATGATTTGACACACAAGCTGGCGAAGCAAGGGAGGCCATTGATCCATCGGTCCTAGATTTGTCGGTCTCCAGTCATAGTCTCGTAGAAACTGACAATAATTTGACACAGGTAGGTCCAGATCGCGGATCCAATCAAAAGGCATGGTTTTGCCGGGTTGTTAGGAAGACTGACGATCCAAGGCAGTGAAGGTGTGGGATATATAATGAAAATGAGGAATAGTAACTGAGGGACGAGGATAGGACCGTGGTCGTTTGAGAATCTCGATCGTTGTTACGATGAAGAAGATAGACTGGTAGGAGCAACATGGCATGGACAGCACCTGCACCTGCCGAGCCTCAGTAGATTGGTGGGAAGGGAAAGCGGTGAGAAGGTTTGCAAGATGAAGCTTCCGAGGGGGGTAATGCTAGGGAGACAGCAGAAGTATTGAACGAGCTTCTATAATGCCTTCTGTGCGGGGTGGCCATTGCATTGAAGGCGTCCACAGGGAAGTACCCATAAACGGTTTCTCGTGCAGTGTGGTTCTAGATCTAGGTCTAGGCTGGATGGCTGGAGCCGCAGGAATCGAGGTACTCGGATCGCATGCCGGCTCAAAGGCGCGCGTTAAGGCCTCATGATATCGATCTTGTCATTTCAAGTTTTAGGGGAAGTCGTCACTCCAATTTCGTACCTGCGGAAGTTTTCTCAGGTGCTCGATTTTTGCACTCCGAGAAGTAGTTTTTTTCATGGGGATTTGTCACTTTGCAAGATTTCGGTGACAACTCGGAGCGAAAAAACAACAGCAATTTTGGCGCCCTTTGGATCATCAAAAACAGACTCGTTGAGCATCACCGATGATCCATGAGATAGTGAGACCCGAGTGCCTTTCATTCATGCCTGACTATTTTGGAATGGTTGCCTATGTAACAAGTCCATGCCATTTATTTCCGATCTTTGAAAACCACCCATAACACCATGATATGAAGCTCAATAGAAAGTAGCTGGCCTGTTGGCAGCGAAGATCTTCTTGGTGGCTGCCTTTGGAATACGATGTGGGAGAGGGAATGAAAGACCCTTGGTGAGGAGCTGCTTGAGGTATGGGCGTCTGATGTCGTCGGTCTTCTCGATCTCAACGACCTTGAGGACCTGTGAAAATGGTTAGCAATCTAAGTTGACCTTGCTTCGTCATTAAACGTACGTGAACTGATCGGAAACGAGCACGGTGACGGGCGGCCATGTCCTGGTAGAGAGTATCGACAGCCTCGCATCGTGACATCTCACGGTACTCCTTGTACATGTTGTGGGTGCCGGAGCGCGAGTCGTAACGGATCCAGATACCGAAGTTCTTGACCTTTTGTGGGCGCTTCTCGTGGATCTGATAATAATGATTAGTAGTTGATTCACTTGCTTCCCACCAAGGAGGAAGGAACACATACCACGTTCAAGCTGACAATCTCGCCGTTTGTCTTCTTGACCTTTCGCAACTTGGAGAGAAAGTACCAGAAGCGGGACTTGGCGACGACATCGTTTGGTGCAAATATGCGCATGCGGTAAAGCTTTGGAGTTGGGTTGGCCTCCGAGGGCAAATGGCGCCCAATAACCTGGTATTCTGTGAGACGACCTAGAGAGAATTGTTAGTCATTTCTGCTCTCCACCTTCAATTGAAGTGTTTAAATTGGGCTGTCCAGTGGGTCCGCCGTAAGAGCTTTGCTGATGGCCGTCGGGTCCACGGCATGAGAATTTGCTTGTTTGTGGGCACTTGTTGTCGTATTCCAGCAAAATGTCGAAACATGGTAAAGACTGTGATTTGTTGTCCGTATCCTGCAACCTGCTCCTATCATCTGTTCTACACACATAGCCTTTCCATGATAGTTCATTTTCGGGTCAGATGTTGTCGTGGTTTGGCGCAGGGTTTTTGGCACCGGTGGTGCGACTCGTTTGAAAGCTCTTCGTCGGACGCGGGAGTTGGAAGGATTGCTTTGACTTACCCATCTGCGATTGAGTTAGTATGTTGTTATTTATTCGTGGCAATGGGAGACGTACTGTGATTGTTGAGGCCGAAGTGTCGTTGTCTAGTCGATTCGTGGAGTTGACCTCAGCGAAAGATTTTGGAAGTTCACCTCTGTGGGCTTGGCAATGGAAAAGTGGGTCTTCGTTGACTAGCTCCGTCTGGCTCTCTTGTATTCTTGTATGAAATCAAGCCAATACACATTACACATTACACATTCAAACGCAAATCCCCCCGAATTGCGCTCATGAATCCCCGTATGGACATTTCGTAATAACCAGAACTCTCCAGTATCCCCGCCCACAGGCTTGCGACGCACAATGGACGCTATCCTCGCCGTGTTCCGTGAGGCCTACTCCCAAGAGAGCGGCTACAAGCTCGCCGAGTCTATAACTCCAGTCGCTCCCGCAAACGATGCTGGTCTATTATACGAATTCTACCGGAGTACCAGCGCATACGAGCTCCAAGGCGACCTAAAAAGCGGTATAGTCTACAAAAGTGAGGTCCGGATACAAAAGCAGGAAGCAAACGCTTGGATTGAACTATACACGGCATATTGGAAGGCTGTTGGAGAGCTGCTGGGGGTGGAGGAGTCTATGAACCAAGGCAAGAATGCTGATTGGAAAAAGGTGTATGATGCCTGGAAGGAGGTTCTCAATGCTCTTCTCCGAGGCTACCAGACACAACTTTTTGCCGCATGGACAATCCCGTGCTTGTATGTTGCCGGGAAATATCTTCGAAACTTTGCCATCAAGGCGGATGAGCAGGATAAATCATCAGACGCCAGTCTTTCCTTTAGCGAGGGCTTCCAGGAAGAGTTGGGAGGAGGAAAGAATGAGTGCCTGCAAGATGCTGCTCGGCAAGTGAACCGAATCTTTAGCGCTTGCATCAGCGACAGGTACGGCCATTCGATAGATACTGAACAATCAAATTATTATGCTAAGTGGTCTGTGTAGGGCACCGCTTGACGACTCTCGCAAATGGGGACTGTATTATGTGACCAATCTTCTCTTCAAAATTTACTTCAAAGTATGATGCCCTGTTCCGGGTGGGTTCTTATCAAAGCTAATTTGACATCTAGCTCGGTTCTCTTAGCTTGGCCAAAAATCCTCTGCGGTCCATTTCAGCCTCCCACTCAGACATGCCACCATTGGACGCTTTTCCCAAATCCCACCAGGTGACGTTCAACTATTACTCGGGTGTGATATCCTTCCTCGATGAGGACTATGCAAAGGTTAGTGCAGTCGCGTTGCATGTTGAGAAAATGAGACAACTGACTGCTTCGTAGGCAGAGAAACATTTGACGGAAGCCTGGAATGGCTGCCACAAAGACTCAACCAAGAACCTCGAGTGAGTGGTCTATACAACTTCCAATTTTAGGCATCACTGACATTCCTGATCTACAGGCTGATTCTGACATATCTCATCCCATGTCACTTGATAACATCACACAAACTTCCGACTGCAACTCTTTTGGGACAGTATCCACAACTTCAACGTCTGTTTGGCCAGCTAATTTCGAGTATCAAGCTTGCTGATCTGGCTGGTTTCGATGCCGCCTTGTTGGCCGGTGAATCCGAATTCGTGAAACGACGCATTTACCTGACGCTTGAGCGTGGCCGAGACGTGGTAGTGCGGAATCTGATGCGCAAAGTGTTTATCATTGGAGGTTATGAGCCACTAAAAGAGGGCCAGACTGAGGAGAATCGAGTCCGAAGGACTAGGATCCCCGTCGCCGAGTTCGCGGCCGCTGTTCGATTGAGTCTCGGACAAACCAACGGTGAAGTGTTGGAGGACGACGAGGTGGAATGCATGCTGGCAAACATGATTTACAAGGTATGGCGACATTTCGTTTTGGTTGCTGTCACATATCTGCTTGAGTGGCAATTATATGCCTACCGAGGAGGGAAATGGGTGCCTCGGGCACGCAACCTGCATCTCACTCGATACAGTTCACAGATTTTTCTCTGAATAGCCTTGTACTAACCTTTCGAAATTACAGGGTCTCATGAAAGGCTACATCTCCCGCGAGCGAAGCACGGTGGTACTCTCGAAAGGAGGCGCCTTTCCAGGCACAGGGGTGTAACATCCACTCACCACCATGTCACTTCCGTCTTCCTGCTTCGATCAATGAGACCTCTCATCAAGAGGTATATAATTTTCGGGCCCTCAACCTCCGGTGACTGGTCATATCACGCTAGCAGGCGTCCCATTATCAATCCTATCCACCACTTTCTGGACTCCAAGCGGCCTCCAAGCGGTGTCACACTGAATCGCCTGTACCCTTGCCGAAATCAAGAAAAAACCCATCCCTAACTTTTTGGGCACCGCACCCGTGGTCACACAACTTACCGAAGGTTGTGCGACTTAGATTCGCCCAAAATACTTCATCCGACTTCCCCGTGTCCATACTAGGACAGACCTGGTCTACCGCACAGCCCGCCCGCTCCACCACCACGATATGAGTCACAGTTCGCCCACGACAATGTCCTCCTCGGTCTCGTCCCGGTACCATGGATTTCCGTCCATATATCCTACATTAATCCACGTTATCTAGATTAGCGTTGCTTGACTGCGGCCTCCTTTGCGGGCGATTTGTAACTGGGTGCTCCGATAGGCCAGCTCACCATTTTACGCCTGCGGAGAGGTTGCTTGTGGCGGTCTTACTCAGCCTTGTCGATGGGGGCGGGTGGACAGTGTCTCGATTGCCTTTTTAAGAGACGGATGGTTTCATCGACGGTCTCAGATATTGAGTATGTAAAATGTGCCACCATTTTTTAGTAAATGGCATCAATCATACCACCTATCACTACTCGTCCTTTCGTGAATGAATGGTCCCTGGTAGTTTCTTTTGCAGTGAAAGTCTTTTCACGAGGGTCACGCGAGGGGTCAAATTTCGCCTGAAGTGAAGCAAACTGGTATATTTGATTTGCCGCATCGAGGAATCTGAGACTCTCTCCATCAAATCCAGCGCTCTATCAAGCGCAACACCATCATGTTACAATTTCCCAATCATTTCCTATCACATCTCGCCTTCCAGAAGCGAAAAAAAGTGACTGCTATCGTTGCCACGATCCTAAAGATGCCATCCTGGCCCAAAATCCAACCAAAAAGCCCTTCCGTCAATGAAAATCTAATGATACAATTCTCTGTCTTTACTTGGGCAATTGGATGTTTTTTATCATCGCGAACCTAGTATCCCAAAATAAACCAGAAACGCCATCGCATGAAAGAGAGTCGAAAAGGTAACAAATATTTACAAGAAGGGTATCGCAAAAAGAAAAGAGCCGAGTCCGAGTCGCAACGTACTACCTAACGAGGGACTCAAGGATAAATAAATTTTCTACCCCAGGAAAATGAGATGGGTGAGTGATACAAGCATGTTCTTAGTGCTGAATAAGGAAAGAGAGGAGAAAGAAACCAATGATGATGCACCACGTCGCAGATGATGAGGCCGCACCCAACGACACTGCGGCCTCACCGCAGTGAATAGGCAACAGCAACAACGCGGCGACCTAGTGTCGTGGCGTCTTTCCTGATCCGGAGAGATCGTCCATGTGATTTGATAGCGCGACGAAGAGGTCGAAAAATAACTTTCCTCCGGCTTCCATTTCCAACTGCATGGTTCCGCTGCGCTTGAAAGTGTGTCGGCTGCGGATGATGAGAGCAAGGTAGTGGGCTCGGAGTTTGGAGTCATTGTCGGGTGTGTTGGCGTATGCATAGCGTGCGCTGGTGAGGATCGTGGAGCACTGAATGCCAGATTGTAAACCTTGCTTCCGAAGAGCAAGGCGTTGGAGCTCTGGGAGACCGTATTTCTCGGCTGTGCACTTTGATTTGATATGTTAGTGTGTTGACGAGAGATGAAGCAGGGAATGATCACATACGTAGATGACAGTGTCCTTGAGAACCACTACACCAACTCCATTCATGAAGACTGTGCTCTCGATTGTGCTTTGTCGCTCAGGATTGGTGCCATCCTCAAGTTGCCAGCTTTGTCGTCGCTTATCGAATTCCAAGCGTGGGTAGTAGTCTCCTTTATAAAGATACTCGAGGACCGATGAGAAGACTTCTGGTTCTTCGTCGGGAAGATCGATGCGCTTTGCCGATTCGTAAAACTGAGACTGGCAAAGCATGCTGAGATATGGGCTGTTGCCCAAGACATCTTCGTGGGCGGCGAACAAGCGTTGCTCTCGTCCGATACATATTGTTATGATGGCAGATGTGATGGAACTGAAAGCAAGTATGAGAATGGCGATGAAAGTTGATGGCTTGATAAACTTACGGTGATGTCTGAGTCGTGGGACTCGACTGTGCCTGTTGCTCCATCTGAGCTGCTGCTTGTTCGTATCGACGAGAGCTTGTTGGTGCTCTGAAGGAAGAACGCTGCTTCTTGTTGTTCGCCTTTGCGACTTTCTTAGCAAAGCTCTCGGTGGCATGGCGTTGACTGCTTGACCGAAACATTTTCGCGGGCTGTTGTGGTTAGGATTCAAAGAGTGCCGACGACTTTGATGATGATGGTTGTCGATGGATTAGTTGGACAGGCAAAAATGGAAAGACCTTCGAAAGGCAAAAGTCGGAAGCGGAGACGCAACACTTAAATAGGTACGAAGCCAAGGCAGACGAGGTTACGAATCGTGCTTCTCAGGCAGCAAGAAAGCGGGCGATGAAATTCCAACGAATTCCAGTCATGGAACAGGGGAATTAACGAGCACAATTATGGCTGCTTGGAACAACGCCCATGCGTACACCATACTTGTGCGGATGCGCGATCGCCGAAGCGATGGAAGTATGATTGGACGCGACTGGGAACGCGAACCCGTTACGATATCAGCTGATTCCAATTTAGCCAAATCTGGCTTGGAGCTGGTTTACCGGAATGTCGGGAGCATGAGGCGCAAGGGTGGATGCAAGGATTGGAAAGGCTGTGAAACAGTTGAATCCTAGAAACTAGGTCGAACAAGGAAAAGAGCTTGGATTGGGCGTTTTATGGCTTGAACGACCGATAACGACGGAAAGCCTGAAGCGTCGCCACCTCCACAGCTTTTCCATTGAGAAAGTGAAAGATGAGAGTAAAGAGAGAGACGCGATAGAGATGAGACATTGAACCATACGTTACCCAGACACGCGGCAGACTCGCAATCACATGGAGTGAAAGGTCGTTGAGAAGGAGTCACAAAAGAAGTGACTGGAATCCTTTCTCCCTTGATTGACGGGATCACAACCAAGCCCACGCTAGCAGGGGGTTGTCGCTAGCCAGGAACGGATCAGCTTCGAATTGATCACATAAACCTTTTGCTCCACAAGCTTGCTTTTGGAGGCGCGGCGTACGATAGGAGAAGAGGGTCATGAAATGTCGTTTTTCAATTCCAATTGCCGGTCTTAAGTCCGGCAGAAAGCTCAACCATGATGCAACAAATCAAGTCGCGCCTTCCTGCTATCGACGACTTCGAGTCCTTTCCTGTGCCCAGGTGAGCCCTTTCCAGTCGTTCTGATCCCACGGTATCCGGTTGTTCATTTTGCAGATGAAATTCTGGCCGCTCAACAGTTTGGAGAAGAATTTTATCAAATGATAAAATCTCTCACTATCTAGTGCTTCCGTTTCCCTTCCCAATGTAAACGAACACATTGAGGCGTACTTGAACTAACTAACGCTCTATGAAATCATCCATGTTCTAGAATTGCCCGCGAGATCAACTAGAACCCCCCAGCTCGTGGCTATACGAAGTGTTTCCCATTTTCTGGAAAGGTGGTGTGTAGATCAACTCGATGAAATATCTTGTCGCTTCCACAGGGCGACGAAGACGGAGCTCGATGTTCTTCGCAACAAAAACGCAGGGTGATGTTCGTTTGGCTCGTGCGAAAGTTGAAGTATTCCGTTGCTGTGCCTCCTAGTGCCCACTCCCCTGTATATGCTGTATTGACCAGGCTCAGGTCTCTCATTGCCATGCAAGCTTCGTCGCCCGCGATTCGGATCCAATAATGGGAGAATATAGGGCTCACGCCTGAAGCTTTGCCGAATGTGCCAGACCGGAATCTGTGTTGAGGTACTGCGTACAGGTGGTGCCGGAGTCGTTGTCTCAACTCTTTGCATGTCGATAACAGGTTCTTCGTGACATGTCGTGGTGCAAGACGACGATTTCGTTTGACCCCTTCGACGAGGCCGTCATCGCAACGTTTGTAATACGAGTCTAAATTGCAAGTATCGCACTTACTTCTACCGATTACAAAACGGTTGCATTACTTTTATGCTGTGTTTGACGGTGCGTCGTTTGGTGTCGTGAAAAGAGGGGGCGAATGCGAAGATATGGTCTTGCAGCTCGACTGGCAGGCCGAAGAAACTAAATGTAGTTTCATTTGACCGTGAGGTAGACACTTGGGCGGGCATATCTGCTTGGAGTAGCGGCGCACTGATTGATAGAGAATATTGGCTTGGTAGACCTTTAATTGGCTCGTCTGAAGGGTAACATCGACAGTGGAAGTCGTTGACGCGGTAGCTTGAGATGTATTGAGCGCACGAAGGCAGAAATCTTGAACACTACCAACCCTTTTCGAGTCGATTGTACCGAGTCAAACCCTGAAAGATTTCTGGCATTAAGAAAAGCAAAGGGAACCGCCTTTGGACGATAGGACTCACTGGTGAAATCGAACGCTATCAAGTTTGAATTTCAGACTTTTGATTTTTTTTTCTTCAGTTGATTTGATCCTCATCCGGGAGAAGGTCTATGGAAATGTCAGTCAATTCATTAGACATTGAGGGCCTTGTTAGCCACGGCAAGGGTATAAAGCCTCTCCTCTTGGAAATAGTGGAAGAATGATGTAATGTAGTCATATATACTTCATAGTTATCACTTCTGGTCGTGACTTATTAAAAGCTGAATCGTTGGCACACAGGCCACCTTCATGCATGACCTCTCGTGTGATGTGAGTGAGGTTTGTCTTTCGCTCCTACAGCCGTCACACCCATCTTTATGACTAGCTACTCGAACAACTCGTCTCTTGATCAAGTGGGCTGGACACCCACGTCACACTGCACTTTTGTTGTTGTCCTTCATCATCCAAACTGCCTCAACCTCCAGCACCTCCCTGTTCTCCCATACTCGTCTGTAGATGCGCTCTCAAAGCTGCCCATCTGCTGCTTGTGCCACTTGTCTGCCCACCAGCCTCAACTTTCTCTGGCTTAGCCAAGCTCAAAACAGCTAGATTCTTTCCAAATCTGTCTCGTTCCTCTCTCTCAATCTTTTCCCGTTTCTTCCTTATTCCAGGCTTACTTCCCAAACTCTTGAAACTACTCTCGATACTCTGCCCCGTCTTGGCTTTCACCATCTGCTCCTCAAGTTCCGGTAGCGCATCTTCCAATCCCTCCAATGTTGTCACCAGCTTCTTCGACGGCCTTCTCCTCTTCATTGGTTTTTTAACACGGGCGCTTTTGCGGGCTTTGGATAGAAGCAGTGAGTGCTTCATGATCCGCTTGTCCCGCTTTGAGTTGTGGAAGACGTCTGCGGAGGGCTTTGCGGTGAAGGTTGTCCGCTGGGACGTGGTTGCTGCGCTGGTGCGCTTTGCTGGCCGGATGGGTGCCTATGACTGTCAATTGCGATCTAACCAGTCGTAGCTAGCTGACTGACCATGTTGTTGGTTTTATATCGTGGAACAGATTCAGATGTTCGGGAAATGCCATGGTCGTGTATGAATTGTAAATTTAGCCCACTTGGACCCTGAAGATTGATAAAGAATAGGCACGTGAGAAAAGTGGAGAATATCTCGATCAGACTCAAATTCGAAGACGCGTGGAAGGGAGTTCGAAGACGACTCGGATTAGAATACTTCTAGAAGAATGAGATAGTTCTAAGAATTGTCTTCTGATCATATATGATGTCAGACTGCTCTATCATCACGAGAGGACGTCCTCGGCCTGTGCTTGCTCGGTATGACAGTTGATTACTGAACATCTAGTATACTCATCAGAATTCCTTCCTTTTGGCTGCCGCTGTCTGACAAAGCCCTTCCAAACCCCTCAAACCCTGAAACTTGCATATGCTCATCTCTCTGATTGGCGACAATCACCATACCGTACGCTGACAATCGATTGCGTGCCTGAGCGGCTTTCCTGCGCGTCGCTGAATTACAAACCACCGTCCGCAGCTCCTCCGGCTCACAGCGACGACATCTCACGTTTGCCTACACGTATGAATCTTGCGCCGAGAGCACACCTTCTTAATCATCAATTGCTCCGCCACCTTGTCTTGTCACTTTCTCCTTGCTCTTCTGCAGCCCTATCTTGACCTCCTGCTACTCCTGGTATCCGCCTTGCAGCTTCCGAGTTTATCGAGCTCAACAGATCTGATAGTGAAACTTATCACGGGTAGACTAAACTGGGCTCCAACATGGCAGGAGATCGCGTCGCTCGAAAGAGGCAACGTATTATTTCCCACGATGATGACGACGGAAAGAAGACGAGAGGTCGACCTCGAGTCGAAGGTGCCGACGAAACCGCAGCTGATGTTCGTGATGTCCTGCAGTATGCTTTGTTGCTTTCCAAAACGCTAATCGGCGCTTTACAGAGACGGCGCACGCAAATCAGACTCGCCCAAAGAGCTTACCGTCTAAGGAAAGAGACGACCATTTCATCTCTCAAAGCTCAGGTTTCTGTGCTCCAATCAACGATAGAGGAAATGAACAAGACCTTCCTCAATTTCAATGACCGCGCCGTTGCATCTGGTGTTCTTCAAATAAGCCCCGAGCTCGGTCGAGAACTCAAAGCTGCAACGGAACAGTTCATCCTCCTTGCCAAAGCCTCAGGGAGTCAAAGCGGGGACGAACAATCTGATTCTGAAATGGAAGACGTCCCACGAAAACAGTCGAAGACATTACCTCGTGATATTGACATGGAGCACCACAATAGCTTCTCCACCACAGCAAGCTCCCATTCTCCTGAGCCACAAACTGATCACGTCGATATTGGCATGGGTTACAGCTTGACGTTTGACGAGTCCACGACAACTCAGCCTCCTGCGCCTATGCATGTTTCCTCCCGCGAGTTCAGCAACGCCATGCAATTACACAATGCAACGACAATCGGACGCTATGATGATGCCATGGCCAATTTCGGACTGTTCCAATACAGCACACCGACTTCTTCTGGCGCTATGCTGGCCGTTGCCGCTCCAAGTGATTCACAATATCAGCAATACAATGTCCAAGTCCCATCGCCCTCTCAAATCAATGTGCCCTCGCTGGTCAAATCCATTCCCGGCGACTACACGTATTCATTCCAAGAGACCACCTTTGCTAGACGCCTACAACGAGCTGCATTAGAGCGCGGCTTTCATCTGCTCTCCAATGCAGAACAGCGGCCGCATGCTTACAACAGAGTCTTCAAGCTCTCTTTGATGTATCACAGCCGGGACCATCTTATCGCGAAATTCCGTGCAGCCCTTGCAAGAAGTCCGGGCCTCGCAATAGAAACGTTCCAGACACCATTCATCCATCTTGGTGGCGCAGGCACCCATTACAATACTGGACGTGTTCACAATGGCTACATAGTCAAACCTGGCCCATTGCAGCGACAGGTAACTCTCGAAAGCGTTGACGGAACCGGAGCGTCTCAAGAGATCGACTTTGATTTGACAGAATATGAGGGAGAATGGTTCGATTCCAATGATGTTGAGGGTTATCTTGAAAGCAAGGGGCTTCACATTGATCCACAAAGTACTTTTGCGGAAGGAGAGGTAGAAGCTGACATCGTTACGTCGGCACAAGGTTCGCCAGCGCCAGGGGACATCTTTTCCTCGCCATCGCCGAGTGCCAGCGGCTTCGGTACGGCAGCCAGCACGATAAGTCCCAGCCCATCAACCCCTCGGCCTGTGCAAGAGGCCGGGAACTGGGGCGAGATTGGTGTTTGGGACAGCGGAGCAAGTTGGGATACCACGGCTGCAGGCTGGTTGATGGGATCGGGGGACAAGACGCCAGATTTTCTGAGTTCAGGCTGGTCGAATGTCGATAACCCTGCCGCCTGGGACTATTCGGATGCTGTTGGTGATTTCGACAATCACAGTGCCACGCATCTTGCGAGCGTGGTGGTGTCAAAGCCGGTAGCAAAGAAGACTGTCACGATTGATGTCTCGAAGCTGATTGATGGTGAGTCTCCCACTAATGACGACATTGATGAAGGCTGTCCGCTAATGCTTATTGCAGAACTCATCAAGACTGGCATATGCTTAGGGAGAGCACCAGGCTTCAGAAAGCGTGATCTGGATCGTGCGTTGAATTCGTCCATCATTCAAGTCTTCTGAATGACTGTCAATCGAGTGGATTGTTGCTTTCTGCTCTAGCGATTTAGCGTGCTGTTATTTGTAATAACGTGGAAATTTTTCATGACAGCATTCTCCTCAGCTCAATCTCGCTCGTCGTCATCCTTTGCATGGCCATAAGTCTTGCGGTTGACTCGGCTGGTGTCGAGGAACTACACAGATCTCGAGAGAACATGTCCAAAATACGGAGGGGACATAGAGACCACAGCTTTCTTGCCGTGCCAGTCCATGCCCCGATCCACTATTGCTATCTGTTCAGTGCCATACCAGGGAACATAACGGATCAGACTATTTACCACGCCAGTCGCTTCACATCTCACCCGACAACTTATTGAATACGATTGTTCAAACCAGTCACCAACAAAGTATTGTGCATCACCGAAGTCGCGATACCGGGCCGCTCGAGGGATACTTTCATAGTCCATGAATTCTATCCCCGAAAAAGTAGAGGCGTGAAAGAGAATGCTCAACTCCTCTTCGATGGCGATCAATTCCTGGCAACTCCGTAGAAGTTCATTCCATAATTGTATCGACTGCCTTTGCTGAGGGAATGGGAGTACCAAAGCAAAGGAGCATTTGGACTCGGACATCAGAAAGAGGGTTTCCAAACAAGGAGGCTTTGGAATGCGGGTTTGGTGTAATCTGAAATCTGCTCCTGGGGTGAATGGATTTTCGGTCGATCTTGGGGCATTTGTGTTGCTACGATGATGAAAGGGAGGCTTTGCGCATACACTATCAATACTCCTAGAGCATCCGGGTATCCTCGCTTCTTATATATACCTAATGCCAAAGATGGTGATAACACTCAAAAATGTGGCTCAGTATCGTGGAGCATCTTTAATAACAATGGGAAGTTAGAAACAAGTTCAGGAACAATGCTGTTGCAATCGTATTGCGGCTTGACAAAGTAATCTCAGAAGCGGCTCGGAATTTGCCGTACTGCACATGGCGACACGTCTTCTTCCCTCATGCTTTGACCTCCATCCTCCTTCCATCAACTTACGTAACCATATCTTCAATCTACCATATCTGATATCTCATGATCCCAAACATCCTGCAACAATGTACAGGATCAAGCAGCGTCGCGGACATGATGTTGAGCAGCGCCTATCAGCAAACGCGCCGGAATCTGAGCTAGCTGCTGAGATGCGATGCAATTGACTGCCACGTTATCTCCCGTCCCTTAGAAACATGTAGGATTCGATGCGATAGATGCATAACCTCAAAAAATGCACGTCAACTGAAATGCAATGCTCAGTCTCTTGTCACTGTGCACGGGTTTGGAACATCATGTGTATCTAGCCTTTCCCCTGGCTCATTTGTTATTGTAAAGCTGTTATTTGGTATGTTTGGAGAGGTTATAGTCGCTCAAGGTCATCAATTCTTCTCTAATCAATCACATTTCTATCTTCATGTCTTCTACTTGAACTAGACTCTTGTTCTGTATCACACATTTCTAACGAAATTTTCGTACATACTGTCAATAATCAAAATTGGCCCTTAATGGCATCCCAACCAGCCCACTACAGCCAAAACACGGCCCCCGAATCCGTCGGCCTCAATATACTTCTCTCGGCTGATCAAAGTGCTGTGCTCGGTATCATCGATGACCTTCGTCACATCAGCCAATATGACATTGGATCACCAAGATGTTCCTGGAGTTTCCGTCAACATTCTCTGGGACGATCCGAAGAATAAAGCCGAAGAGTTTCGCCCAACAGAGCGCGCAGTAGAAAGTCTGGGTAACACGATAAACGAAGCGAAGCGTCTCATCGAATCCCGCCACCAAGGCACAAGAGGTACTTTCTTCAAAGACGTTCTTCAAATCAAAGCATCTGATCCAGCCTGGCCACCAATTACTTCGGTCGATCTTCCTGGACTTGTCAGTTCAACTTTGCCAGACAGAGATACCCAGGTCGTGCGGGAGATTATCACCACACACATGTCGAAGCCGAACACCATCATCCTTGCTGTCGTCTGTGCGTCCAATGATGGAGAAAACCAAGCAATCTTTAAATTCGCGGAAAAATATGATCCTGAAGGTCAACGCACCATGGGCATCCTCACGAAAACCCGACCGGATTGACGGTAACAACACGGAACACACTTGGATCCGGAAAGCCCTGCAGAAAGACGTGGATAACAAATTGCAACTCGGTTGGCATGTAGTCAGGAACAGGGGTCCGAAAGAAGCCGGGTGCAGTTTTGATGAACGCGACCGGATGGAAGCAGATTACTCTGAAAATAGCTTTTGGACAAACAAGGTCAATGCAGACCAACTCGGCATTGATAGTCTGCGGACGAAGTTCAGCATGATTTTGGAGAACCACATTTGATCTGCTCTGCCAAGTATCATGAGGAAAATGCATTCAAAACAAATCGAGACTAATCAAGAGTTGAAGGATCTGGGACCCAGCCGATTCACGAATAGCGACTAGCAAAGGTTTCTTATGGAGATTGCCATGAAGTTCTACATACCAACCAAGGATGCAATCAACGCGCAGTACAAGGGCAAATTCTTCAAAGATCGACCTGAAAGAAATCTTTATGCCCAGATCAAGAAGCAGAACAAAACGTTTGTTAGCTGGATGCATACTTGGGGCCATACCTACGAGGAGACTGACCAGACTTCAGGCAGAGACTGCAAGACTCGCCATGGCCAACAACCTACATCCATTCCAATTGCCACAGAGCATTTCTCGTGCGAATTGGATCACCAAAATCCAGCAGATCCAGGAAGAGTGTGGTGGCCCCGAACCTGATGGATTCTTCAACCCAGCGCATCTCACAGATGTGTTTAAAGACCAATCAAGTCGTTGGCGCACTATCGCGGAAGCCCATTTACAAAACGTTTGGACCACGACATATTCCTTCCTACTTGAAGAAATCTTGCGACCGTTGAGGAGTTCTCAGCAATGACGTATGATCCTGAGTATACCCATGAGCGGGCTGCACTTTACGCCAGGTTACAAGCCAAAAAGAAGGACGGTCTCTTCGGATGGTTCGCAGGCGAACAGCAGGTGCAACATGTCCAAGCAAAGTTGTCAAAATATGAGATGAACGAACCAGAATTCCCAGGCGATTCGTCCGAGATCCTGGATTTGATGAAATTATACTACAAGGTAACGTTTTCCTACTCTCACCAGAAACCCCCATCGGCCCTTGTTAGCCATGTTGAAATCTTGTGGGACGTTCGAATACTCCAGGTCCGCTAGCTAACATTGTCCAGAACGCATTGCGCACTTTCATGAACAACATCGTCACCCTGGCGATTCACAGCTGAACTAATCCACGGACTCGAAGATATTTTCGGCCCAATGAAATTGAACGAAATCGCTCGTGACAACGAACGGCTTCTTGCGGCATTGGCCAACGAGCCCGAGGACATACGAAAGCGCCGCACGAGTCTTGACCAACAGAAGCAAGATCTTGAAAGGGGCCCTGAACAAGTGCAAAGAGCAGTTCGGCGATATCAACATATACATCATGGAAGAAAATGGGCTCTTCGACTGGACCGCGATGCCACAGCCAAGTGTGACTATCGTCCCGCCCAAGCTAGCTTCAATCACCCCAGCGTCGAGTCGCCGTTCCAGTTCCAGTGCAAGTCTTTCTGCAGCACAAGTTCATTCACGTACATCGTCCACATTTTCAACAGCAACGGCATCTACGACGACGACGGAGCCGATGCCAGAAGCTTCATCGAGTGGCAGAAGAATAGCAAAACACGGAGGAAATCTTTCAGGAGGACCAAGTAGTGGCGTAGGGGGCATTTGTAGAGGATGTTCCGAACGGAAGCCACTGAGAATGGGGTTTGAGGTCTTCAAGGGAATGACTAGCAGCCTACTGTTCTATCTTTTATAGCACAAGCACTATCATTACCACTATTCAAGTAAATCCAGGTTTCGAACAAGGCCTTGATTAGGCACGTATACAGTTCACGCATCGTCAGCATGTTCTTGTGTCGCAAGTCTCAACCATAAGCCTTGCAAGTCAATCGTTCATACTTCCTTCTCGCTTTCTTTCTAACAAACAGCATCCTTCCATATAACAGCATAACTATGTATATAGTCGCATAGTTTCACTAATACCTTCATCATTGCTTCCCGCTGCTTACCCTTGAAATTAGATGTCATCTTGTATCAACCATCCAAGCCTACACAAAACACGAAGTGTCTTGAAAGACAAAGGCACACGGTACATTGAAATCTTCTTGAATTTATCATAACTCCATAGATTTCGGCCTTGGCCGTTCCTTCCAATCCCATCCCAACCTCTTCTTAAAACAAGCCAAAACACCATGCTCATAAGCAATATTGCCTCCATCGTGAAGATTCAGGGCCCATAAGAAAAATATCAAGCTCCCTTCCACCCTTCTCAAATCGAAACCTATTCCCTCCCTTAACTATCCCTCCCCCACGTTACCCCCCACCTCCTTCCACCACTCTAATCATAATGCATAAACAACTGACTAATGCTCTCCCCATTATGATTCCTCCTAATCGCCTCCCCAAGCAACGCACTAACATCAAGCACAACCAACTTTCCCTTACCCGCACTCCCATGTCCACCATGCCAAAATCCCTCTTTTCCCTCCTCGCCCAGGGGAAAGGAATTCGTGACAATAATCTGCTCGATACACTCACACTCCTGCAACTCTCTCAAACAATCTCCACCAAAAAGGCCATGCGTGGCTATGCAGTAGACTTTCGTGGCTCCGCCGCGTTTAACCACTGTTTCCGCAGCAGCAATCCAAGACCCGGCTTTGTCAATCATGTCATCGACTATGAAGACGGGTCTATCTTTTACGTTGCCTACTAGTGTGACCGTAGACTCGACCTCTGGATTCTGCAAATCCTCCTCTTCTTCATCGGACGAGGCAGCTGCGTCCATTGTTCCACCAAGTGCGTCTCCTCCCATGCCATCAAGATTCTTGGATTCGCCGAGACGGAAACTGGAGGCTGTGGACATGAAAGATGACATCATGTGATCTGGTGGATCGTCCTCTGCGGAATCGGGACGAGGTGGGTGACCATTATGGCCTCCGCGAGATGTATGCGAGGAACGAGCGGAGAAGGCTGGAGAGGGGAAGTCTTCGTCCACGATGTGGCCGTGAACTAAGCGACCGTGAATTACGTCACGGGCGCGCTGGGAGTGTTAGTCTGGTCTCAATGTGAAGAAGTAAAATGACATGCCTCATCCGTGAACTCGTCTGCTATTTGATCGGCGTGACTCAAAGGAGCTTCAGGTGCTGTACTCATTCTCGCTAGATTGGTTGGTGAAGGTTCTCGTGGAGAGTTTCCTGGCAGCGCTGACCTTGCGAGTGGACTTGAAGGGTATTCTGCGTTCGTATACGATCGTCTCAGTGGATTTGAGATTGCGTGAGGTCTTCGGTATTGTCGGTCGCCATTCGTCGAGCTGGCAGCACTGCTCTCCATCTTCTCTTCGCGCGTCTCTGTTGGTGTAGTTTGTGATTCTCTCCTGGCCATCATTTCTTCATGGTCCTCCTCCGAAGTCCTACGGCCACCGTTTGCAGCGAGTGTCTCGTACAGGACGCTGCCCGTCACTGAGTATTCTGCCGAATATGTGTTTTGTCTCCTTCGTTCCGTGGTGACAATGCCAAAGCTCAACTTCATGGCGTCTGCCAAAGACGTCACTCTCTTTGTTCCTCCTGGGTTCTTGCTCACCACGACAGCATCCTGCCAATTCGGCACATTGTGCTTCAACCACCGGGCTATAAGAGGTTCGGCTACGAGGTTGTCCACGGGACACTTGAAGAAGCCTTGCATCTGGCTGGCGTGGAGGTCAATGGTGATTACATGATCTACACCGGCGACATTGAGGAGGTTGGCGATCATTCGAGCAGTAATTGCACCGCGGTGGGACTTCTTCTTTGACTGGCGCGAGTATGGGAAGTAGGGCATGACAGCTGTGGTTTTGTTACTTCAATTGTTCCTTGTGAAAATACCCCGGTGTGAATTCATACCTGTAATTGACCTAGCAGAGCCAGATTTGCAGGCTGAAATCATGATAAGCAACTCCATGACATTGTCATTGATCTTGCTGCTTCCGCTCTGAACAATGAAGACATCCTGATTTCGAATCGACGTCTCTACAGGTTGAAAACTATGGTTAGTCTCATTTTCCACCCTCATTGAGGGTTGGCGACATACGAATCTGCACACTGGTCTCGCCATTGCTGAACTTTCTCAGCTCTGCCTTGCCTGCCTGCTGGCCGAGTCTGTCACATATGCGCTCGACCAGGGCAGGATGCGAGGATCCAGAGAATATTTGAGTCTGCCGCATCTTCAGACAGCTCTTGGTGGGGTGGAAAGGCCGAAACTGCCTTTGGTATATATGTGTGGGGGAGGTCAGACAGTGCCGAGTAGTAGTAGATCTCCTCTGGTACTTGTAGTACGTCTCTTTTTGTGAATTGAGTTGTTGTTGAAGTACTGGAGAATCACGTTGGAAGTCAAAATTACCTATGATCGCCGAGCTTGAGACACCACCACAAGGGTAATATCTACAATCCAGGAATCACCACCGAATCAATTCCATCCTCATCGCCATGTTCAGATGCTTGATAATCCTCCCCATTAGCAGTTCTCCTGACCTCATAAGACCATGACCCATCGCGTAGATAGAAAAACTTCTAGAACCAAAATTTTATCCAGGCCTCATCCGGAGCCACGTCTAAACACGTACTCGTAACTCGGATAAGAGCAGAGAATCTACAAAGAACTCTGAAAGGAAATCTTCCACAATAGCCAAACCCCGAATACGAGAGCTCTTTACAACTCTGGTCCAATGACACCATCCCACCAGCTGTTCGCAGCCCTCTACATCCGCGACGGCCTCCTAAAACCAAGCATGCCAGATGAAGAAGACAAGTTAGTACATTCCATCTCCCCAAAAGTATCCATAATCCTTCCTAACAAGAACTCTAGGTACCACTGGGCATTCCTCCTCATCCCCACAGAACCCACCCCCACAGCCCAAGCCCTCCGCATAAACGCCCGCAACTACCACAACACTCTAGATACCACAGCATGGTACTACGAGGAAATAAAAGTCCCCATTGGCGACACTCCCAAATTACTCGCGCAGAAGCATATTGGCAATGTTGTAAATTTGGACGATTCATTGGAGACGTTGAGGGATACACCCTTACGGCAGGGCGACCCCGAATGGAATTGTGTTATATGGATTCAAGACGCTTTGGATGCGTTGAGAGGCGAGTATGGCGGCATGAAGTTTGAGGTAGATGTTGATTGGGCTGCATTGAGGGAAGAGGTTATGGAAGCTGCGAGGGAGATGGCACATATCAAAGAAATTGCTGTCGCTAGGAAAAGAGCGGGTTTGATATGAAGGCGCTCCAGGAGATGTCAGCCAAGACAAGATGCAGAGATGAAAAGCGCTTTTGCCTCTGGTATTGTGTCCGCGGGACACTTTCATTAAAACGACTACACCGGAAGAAGCCAGCATCAGCGGTCCACTTTAGTTGGCCCAGGTCGGTTGTTCCGCAGAGCCGTCAAACTTAAGCCGACTATTGGAAACGAATAGTGAGAGCGCAAGCAATGGAAGTACTGTTTGCTAGTAGAAGTGAACCCATGACAGGAGGAGTGATGTAGAGATTCGTCATCTTGGATACATTATATCAACGTACAGCCCTCTGTACAGGAAGATACTCGGGTAGGAAATGGAAACAAAATGTTTAGATATTAGCCCACTAGACATCCAAGTCTGAAGATGTTATACGGAAAAGTGCCATTAGCAAGGAAGTAAGGTGTTGTTTTCTGTGCATTGAAAGTATAGTTTGGTCTGATATGGAATTTGCACTTAGATCTTGCTCTTGACATCAGAGACGGAGTACACCTACGTAACCTGAACTACCTTTGGGACCGACTCTTATGTACACCGCAGTTTCATAGCCAAGACGTTGCTATCCGGAGAACAAAACTAGGCGATAACGACTCTGTCGACCGTTTTTATTCGTGATAACAAGATCTCCGACGGTCCTGCATTCTGTGAACGAATATCTTAGCTTGAAATATCGAACCTTGGAGCCTCAGAAATGGGAGCACGGAGAAACGAAAGTATCTGGCATGGGTACAAGACTCCTTCTTTACCTATCTAGAGCTTTTCAAAGTATTATATTGATCTCGTTGGATTAGATGTATTACAAAACCATGATGTTGTCTGCTTTGCCAAGAATATCAGCCAGACTCAAAATTCATCTCATCCCATCCCTCCTCTCCTTGCCTGCCGGTTACAAACCCACCGTTCCTACTCACATTGCATTTCTCCACCCTCTCCTCCTAACCAGCCTTACCGCTCTCGCCCAAATAGCCACAGCCAACAACTGCAAAGACGGTCTCGACTATTGTGCTCGTGGTCTCCTAAACAATGGCAAGCATCTGCTTTCATCACTTCGGACCCACCACTGCAAAGTAATGTCATGATTGAACGGAGGAAGGAAGGCAACTACTACGCAACCATCACCCACGCTCTCGCCACCACGCACCAGCTCACCCACGGCGCGCATGTGAACGACGCGCTGTTTCGTTATCTTGATGGGGCTTGGAATAAAGGAACGGCTGTATTGCAAGGAGGGGTGTCATGGTGAGGAAAAGTGGGAAGAGGGATTTTTGATGACTTGGGTTGGTGGGTGGAAATATGGATGGGAAGTGGGGGCTGAGTCCTGGATCTACTTCAGTGGGAGGTGGGGGCGAGAGTTGTTCGTTTTGGTGTGATGGTTCGGTTTTGGCTGGTAGTTCTGTGTGTGTGGAGGAATTGAATTGGGCTTTTTCTCAATTTGAAGTTGGATTTGCATGGAAATAAAAAGACGCATGGGAAGTATTGATGACGAGCAAGAAATAATTCTCAGACATCACTAAACGCAGGATGCTAGGCCCTCAGCTTCATTACCATGACTGACTAGGAAAATCTGACAATTGTATGTTGGGGAACAACGTGTGGAAGCATGCGTTTAGAGGAATGGGTAGGGATTTAGATACAATTAGTAATTAAGAAAGGATGTACACTCTATTTGAAAGGATGGCGTGAGCTCACACCGAATCGAATCGAACCCGAAGTCTTTTGGCTATCTTGTGATCGTGCTCATCATTCGAAGCGTACAGCTTAAGATCCCCAAAGGCCTGTGCAGTCATTCCCTTCTAGCCTGCACTTCGATATCACGGGGAGAGCAGAGTCTTCGGCTCCCGCTTATACTAGCTTGTAATGAAGAAAATCAGATAAAGACGATGATCCATCGTTGAAGGCTTCTTTGTCAATCCTTCCCGTAAGCCTGTGACCTTTAATCTTTGTGTTTTGAATCGCTTGGGACCAACGGCGAAGCAAGGGATGAAGAGTAAAAATTGGGCTGAGGAAATCCATTGCAGATACATGCGCCGCAAAGATTTATGGATCGTAATCGAAGTGCTCTCGCTCCTGTCGGCAGGAAGCTCAACTCGCCTCGTCGTCTGATGATTAGACCATTGAAGCCATTTGAACATGGTCATGTGGTCTATACCTCGTACTGCTATCATCGTGGCAACTTGCTGAATCCTGTAGCGATCAAAAGGAAACGGTTCTCAGTTTGAGCGGAATTGAATCAATCATCTGGGATGAGTGAATAATTGTCCAAAAGAAGAGGATGGCAGGTAGCATATTGGTGGAGACAGCGCGGAAATGGTACCTGTTTTAGTCGCGAGGTACAGGTGCTATGGAATGTCACCGAGTATACTTGTGTATCCTTCACATCCAGTTTGAGAAAATCTCGACTCTTGTGCAACAACCCAAAGAGATATTTGTTGAGGCGGTGAAGGAAATAATGGCCATCTTTTTCTGCATGATTTATATCTTATATCTTCATTTCAGAATCAAAATAAAGGGGAATCGTTTCTTTTCTCTGGATGGCCCACTGTTTGGATCGAATTTGCCGTGTCCAATTATAGACACGAGCTAGAAGCAGCGGACGTGTTCTCGAAGCGTCACTGCTTTAGTTAGATCGCTGAGTGCTGCCTGTCAAAATCAGTTCCAGTAGATGGTCGCGTGCATCCCTTTCGTAGCACCGAGGCTTGACATCATATGTGTGATGTGATGCGTGAAATGGACCGCGGTCGATGTGGAACTGTGCTGGGATTGATGTGCTTGGCGTTTGCAGTCGTAACCAACCCCCCCTCAGAGGCACTGGTTAGGAGATTGAGTAGGCGATTAAAGGGAGAAGTATTGCTACATACTTTGTTGCTCAACGGACATCTAGCTGAAGCAGGCCTCCAGGTGGCAACAATGGCCGATTGAGGACGTGATGAGGTGCAGAAAGTGCAGGCAAGGTCAGGTTGTAGCTGCTTTTTTCTAGGGCATCATCTAGTTTTCGAAAGAGGGGAGAGTTTTCGATTTCATTGTCTCGACGTCGAGGCCCTTCGGCAACGGCTCAAACGTAATTGCTGCCGGATTCAGATCCGCGGCCGACGCCGACTGGCCGGGATCATGCAAATTCGGCCCTTCCATCCCCAGTCCGAATGTAATGGCTGTGCTGGATTGGTATTTACTGAGGACTCGATTTTGGAGAAGTGATGGTGATGATTGTTGGGGTGGTGCGATCAGCACAAGGATTTGAGCGGCACAGATCAGCAGATCATGCAGGGCTGAATTGAATCGAGAACCAAACCAGGTTTAAATTTTAGACAATACATTTGAAAGTCTCTATTGCAGCACCACGCCGATGAAGCCCATTCGTGCAACCCAAATATCATTAAGACAGAAACAGAAACACCCCTGACCAGCTCCAATAACAAAGAAAATTGCAGTATCCGGTGAAACCGGCATAATGACGTCCCACCAAAAAAGCAAGCAAGCCATTAGAGTAAGAAGTTCGTTTCATTTGAGAGAAACAGTGAGGCTGTGACCTCTGAAAGCTGAAATTGAATTTTCCCGGCCATTCTCAAGATGCCCAAGTCGGTGAGACATGTTGAGCATCGAGTGCAGACAAACGCCAAAACGCAAGCAACGAACGCCATAAGTTGTATCCGCGAGGACAAGGCGGGGAGACTTTCCCGCGCCACCAGTTTATACCGTCTAGGGGGATATCATACCAGAACCTTTGTTGCAATGACATAGAAAGACAAAACCAGAGGACCGCCCCAAGAGTACATGTGTCAGGAGACAAGGAAACGTGAGTCGTAAATTAAGTGTTGTGGAGAGAATTGGGAAGTCTGGTAACCCCCGGGATGTGATGTTTTTCGATGGAGGGAGCATGATTGGTTGGTAGTGCAATATTGTCGAGTGAATCGTGCCCGTAATGCGCGCTCGCAAGTGGTTGAGTTTTCGTTCGTCGAAACCAAGTGAGTGGGCCCGAGATCCGGATGGCTTGACGATCAAAGTGGCACAGCCATTGGAAGCGAAAAAACGAGTCGTGTTTGCACCACGAAACTGGGAAAGGAATAAAATGTGAGCATTCGACGTCTCATTCTCCAATCCTGCTCTGCTTGTGCCTTACCTGGACGTACATTGCCTATGCTTTGTATGTGCACGGCCTGCACGTCTTGAGTTTGCACGACTGGCACTCGAAGATGTACCAGTGTGGTCCCGAATGGCAGAGGTTGCAATGCCAGAGGATCAAAGTAGTGTCCGACTTAATCATTTTGAAAGTGTGGTCACATGTTCCAGGAACAGCCATGATGTCGAAATTATTGCAGGGTGCAGAGGGCGATTGACTAGGATTAAACTATTAGCAGATGTTATCTGCGAAAAGCGTAGAGAGCTCACTTGAAGATTGATCGACGAGAATTGAGGAAGAGTGTCGAATGTAGAGGACGGGCAGAAGAGAGAGGAGCAGGTTGAGGATTTATGGGAAAGAACCTTCGCGTGCTTCGAAGAGGAAAGGGAGGATCTATAAAGAGTGAAAGACGGCTGTGGCTGAAAGGCTCTTGAAAGCAAGCTCCTGTTGGTCTGCTGAATCGATCGAAGGGGCGAAGAGCTTTGATATAAATACGCTTGCTTTGAGGACCGTTTTGGAATAATTCAAATTTCTATCTGATATGAAGTCCCTTTGCTTGACGCATTCAAAAGACATGTACAACAACGAGAGCAGCTATCCGCAGCTCTCTCCAACAAAAAAGATCAGGAAGGCTTCACAACGGACTCTATTATACCAATGCGGTCAGAGCATATTCTAATGAGGAGTAGGTCACACACCAGCAGCGGAAGAGCGATGATTTGCTCCAGTATCAACCGCCAGGACGACATCACGTCCCAAAGTGGATGGCATGGGCGGAGCTTGTCAGACTAGGGCTGATCTCTCCGCGTCCGCGGCAGTGGGAACGATGGTTCCAGGAATCTCATCCCTGCGGCGAGGTGGTTTAAAAAGATGTAACTGGCTTGACGCAGTACAATAAGAATTCAACCTATGTCTCACCACCGAATCCCCAATACATTAACACTGTGCTGCGCTAGGCTCTCCCTCGCATCCAAGAAGGAGAGTTCCGCAGACTTCCAAGAACCCGATGATTGATTCAGGAGAAGAGACCGTTGGTAGCTCCCTCGGTGCGATGAGCCGATGATGAACAGTGGCGGACGATGTTCCTAACTGACTCTCCCCATGATTTAAACGGATCCATTGAGCATCCGTGTTCCTGGATCTTGGAACCGACCGTCATCTTGAGGAGGCCCAGGTGGACAGTTAAGGTTTCTTAGTGAGGTCATGGTCATGATTCAGCACCAACAAACGTTGCTGCTATTCTTCCGATTGGTGCGGAATCTAGGAGAATTTGCTTTCTGGAAGGGCAGTGGAAAGGAGAAGGAGACAGCTGAGCTCGCAAATTTGCTCGGCTTTGCTATCGCATGTCCATGACTTTGCCGCAAGCTGGTGTTGAAAGCAAAATTCCTTCCTCCTTTAATCATCTCCCCATCAGACCGCTCTGCCCTCATCGTCGAAGAGCTCAGAACCCATTTCAGGCCGGCTTGTGTCCCCATGGGTTGGCGGCCGAAGAGGCCGTCCTTCCTAGAGTAGCTGCTGTCGTTGCAGAGCCGTCAGCCACCACCAGCCGTTTGAGGCGCCTTGCAGAATCGGACAATCCTCGACTTTCTTTGCTTTTTCCTGCTCTTGGGCAACGCTCAATGGCTTGGTGGCTTGCAGCATTGGCAGCCCATAAAACGCCCTGCTGCAGAGACTTACTGATGCGAACCCAGAGAACCTTTCCCACATGCGTTTTTGGTCACCTGCTTATCGGCATACCAAGATTGGCGATTCCACGTGGCGAATCATTGTCGAGCGCATTTCCAAAATACTGGATTGTCATTGACCGACCACAATCTAGGGAATCATTACCTTTTGCACTTCAGGGAAGAGGCCCCCAATTCTGCGAGCTGTATGGTTTGCCGTCGACAACAGTCCCGGTACCCCCGTGCACCGCGATGGACCCTCTCACACCAGATTTGATTGTCGTCGATAGCTCTGTGACCTATGATACGGCCAGACCATCCGCAGATTAAGGCCACCATCTTCAGATTTCGGAAAGGGGCCAGCACCATTGCTACCAAGATTCTAGACTTCCATTCAATTGCTCGAGGAAGTTTAGACGCGTAACAACGTGGTCTCGTCCTCGAAGCAGGACTCACTCCTCTACTGGAAACGCGTGTCAGTCCGTAATATTGCGGCTGGGCTCGTATGGCTCTGTTAGCTCACTTCTAATTGTGGCAAGATCCTAACACCAAGTTTGCATCATGGACAGAACTTTCAATCCTGTTTTAGGCCTTGTGCAGCTGCATATTTCAGCTTCCGGACCCGGCAGTAAGAACAACCAAGGCGTGAGCGGAAATGCGCGTCTCACGCGATGCTGATCGTACCCCTCTATGGACATGGCTCTCAAGATCATGGAATCAACATTTCGAGAGGGACAATACTGGACTGATTATCAAAATCTAGGAGAGATCGAGAGGGCCCTACGGAAGGTTGAGATTATGCACGTTTGGGTACACAACTGCTTGAGATACAGTTGCTGTGTGACCAGACCAGGACCACAGTTACTGAAGGAACGCGGTGCGGGCCGTGGGTGCCCTCAAGGCCTAGATGGACAAGAAGTGCGGCATCTGACATCAACTTATGTGTAGCCACCACCACCGAACAACCATGTTGCTGCGTCCCTGGAAGCACCAGGGACTTGGGATTCGTGTGTGATCTCCCACCTCCCGTTACTAGCGCCGATGCAATACGTGTGGTTGCATTCGTACTTGATCCTTGCAGCCTTTCGTGCAAGGAGAGCCGTTTACGATCTTGTAGTCACTATTTCTGCTTGAAGCAAGAGCTTTATAGGTATAGCGCATGAGTAGCTACGGAGCTGCGAAACAGAGCCTCAAAATAGGCCGTCCACTTACTACCTCTCAAGTATGTCCGTTCCTGTCACAGTCAACCACAGTTGTACAATGAATGCAAGATCATTTCCCGATCAGCTATCTGGTAAGGCGTTCAAAGCAGGACTGATTCTAAGAAGGTGTATGTGCCAGTTGCCCTTCCCTGTTGGACCGGAATAACGTTCTCCGTTCTTGATTCTGCCGTTGCCAGTGTCATGGTTCATCAAAGTTTAATGTTGGGCAGGTTGGCGAATGTGTGCCGTTGGAATCGAAAGCTGCATGATCCTACGACGGAGTGTGCAAAAGGTCCATGGACAGTTGGATGACACCCTTGCCTAGAAAGAACTACTAGACAACCTTCTGGATATTAAAATTTCTGCTAGCAATGCAGGTTGCCATGAAACTATCATTGTCGCCGAGCAAGTTGATGGCTACCTCTACGATTCTCTAGATGACCAGAGGCTCCATCGTCGATAGGAAACAGTATGGCAACGCGCGTGACCTGCGTTACCTTTACAATCTCAAGCGTAGTCGGTCCGTTGCGCTTCCGTCCTTCTTTGGCCGACCAAACCTTGATACAAGGAAGCAATGGTTCGCACCGCTCGACAATGTTGGGCTCATTCTCAATTGGGTGTACGGGAGCAACAACTGCCACGTGTGGGTCGATAAAAGGACCAACCTTGCTATGTTAATTTTGCCATTGGTGATGTTAAAAATTCGAGATGCATAAGGTGGAGGGGAAGTGCAGGCATCACTTTTGGGCGTCAATGCTCTCTCTCCGCACGCGAGGAAGAGCCGGGTCCCAACAACCCCGAGACGGATCGAACAAGGCTGACGCGATAATCTACATTTCTTTACTCTATGTACGACATCACAAGATCGCATCTAGCTTGGAGCCTTGTACCCATCCACATTCGTGGAATTCGACAACTTCTCGAAGCGATGATGGTTCGCGGTATAATCATCCAGTTTCTTCTGCATTCTCGCAAAAGCATCCGTGCCTGTAACGCAACGAAGAGGTGGATTCTTCATGGTTGCTAACTGATACCAGGCTTTTGCCGCCTTGTGAGGATCTGTTTCATGTATGAGCGAATACGACTTGAAAAAGAGAGTTTGCTAGGGCTCACCTCCAGCTTGCGTGCCGTTCCGCTCGCCCATTGCCTTCTTTGCATCAATGTGGTCATAGGCAGGGTTTTTTTCCTCCGCGAATGCCATACTACGGCCAGCCCTGGTCACAAGGTATTAGTTAAACGAACCTTCAAAAAGATAATCATATCAAACATCGACTTACCAGTCAGTCCGGAATCCTCCAGGCTCGATGCCTTCACAATATGTTAGCCACGATCTTCATCATTGACCAAGGAACATACAGGTAAACTTGATGTTCCATTCTGGCTTTACTTCCAGCTGCACAGCTTCAGTAAACCCCTCAACGGCCCACTTAGACGCCTAGTCAAGATGTTAGCCGTGGTGAACTCTGCTGATCTGACCATCGATATGTACGCAGTAAATGCTGAAGGTCGGAACGCCCGTTTGACCTCCTATAGAGGTAATCTGTTGAATAACACCGCCTTTAGGTGACTGGTCTCTCATGGTAGACATGGCCTTCCTGGTCACATCTATCAGTCCAAAGAAATTGACTTCCTTATAGAACATCTTAGCCAACTGCGATATACAACCAGGACTCCCTTCTTACCATTTGAGTTCGGATTTGCTTCTCAGAGAGTGATTCAAATTCTCCGCTAAGCCCATACCCTGCGTTGTTGCAAACAACATCAATGCGGCCAAACTTTTTCAAAGCTGTAGCGAATGCCTGATCAATCGAGTCCTTGGATGTTACATCCAAGTCCACAGCGAGGAAATTCTTTTCGTTGGTACCATCGAACTTAAGACCACTGCTCTTGCGAGCTGTTGCTACAACGTGATCCCCGTTCTGGAGAATTACTATGAATCGTTAGTAGGTCAATACAACCTCTTCTTTCACAAACTCGCCTTTAACATATTCTTGACCAAATCCGGTCGACGTTCCGGTGATGAAAAAAACTCGTGGAGACATTGTGCTGATATTATGGATTTGCGATGAGGTGGAATGACTTCAGCTTCCTTGGGCTGGCTATATGTACGTCTACTACATGCAACGCCGCATCAATGTGAAGTCATGATGCCGAAAAGTTTCGGGCTTTTGATGACGTACCGTAAATCGACGAGATGGTCGTGGTCTTACGGTGCTGTCTTCAGTAAGCTGTCGCTGCTACTGCAAGCTAATGTTCGAGAAGTCCGTCTCAACCATGGGCTGGACCGCAAAGTCGATCAGAAGACTTGTTGATCAGGGGCCGTTTCAGCCTGGGTTGCAGTAGTCAGTCTTTTTTTAAGACGTCACATGATTTTCACGTGAAATAATGCTGCCGTTGAATATATTTGTAAGAGAGCCTCAATTCTGAAGTATTCTTGACCCGGTGGAAATGGAAATTGTATTTAAAGTGGTTTGAAGACTAAACAATATGAAAGTCGTGATGCTCCGTTCTCGGGGCTGGTCAGAGCTTGTCCTTCACCTCTTCTTCTTTTGACGACGACCTTTCATCGAAAATGGTAAACGCAAATGTTCACGATCTAGCTACGGATATCCAGTTTTTTCCAAGTCCAATATGCTAGTCTTCTTTGAACCGCATCCTTTTTTCTGCTGTCAACATTTAATTTGATGACCAGGTCTTCCATAACAATGGACATTAGTTGCACACCCTTTTATGGATCACTGCTGGGAAACATCCCCTAATGCTGTACACAGATGAGGAGCATGTCTGTTCATTGGAGTTTGGTCTTGGGCAGGACAACTTCTCTTGCAGAGGCTGGACACGTTAATACATCTCAAATATCGATGCTCCCACCTACAGACGGAATGCATGGTCTGTCTTCGAACACAAAACCATGACCCAAAAGATCTTTCAACTGCACGTTATGAGCTTCAAGATCAATCTCTATGGACAATCACCGTCGTGATCCGAGTTTTCTTGGTCAGCTGAGTTTGAGTGGAGGATGGACTGCTTGCAGGATACATCTTTCCAGCGAGTAGACGTTCGTAAGGCAATTGCAAATCGTCCTAGCGGGGTCAAACCCTAGACTTCTGTGCTGTTGCCTGATTTTGGATTTGTCCGACTGCTTTTGGAGACTTGAACATCCCTTATAGCTCGGACCCGACATCACCCACCTATCTCCATCGCAGCGCATCAACACAAAAAGGCGGTGTTCTTCATAATATCCTTGGCAACACACCAATTCCGTGTGACTCACTCGCCTTTATCGCTTGACCCTATTTCATTTGCAGGAATTTCTTGGTCATTTTCTTTCACCAACACTTGTTGTTTCTTTTCAAAGACTTACCTCCGCCAACACTTCATCACTCCTTTTGTCAATCTAACCTTCAGAAAGATCGCCCCCGCCATCACTTTCATCAACCAGCGACGAAGAACAGCCTAGTGCAGATATATCTCGAAGATGTGCAGCTCTGCAATATTACCGGCAAAATCTGAAAGACCAAGGCGATTATCTCACGGCAGTCTATCCATTCCCGACGACGGTATCCTCGTCACAAATGTTGGTCTCGGTAAACGTGCCGAAGCCTTTCACTGGCTCATGCTAGGTCATAGTGTGTACGACAGCGAATATCGTGAGCTCAACGTTCGTGATCTAGAACGCGAAATTGATCTCCATGGTACCATGAACCCAATTTATGTGAGAGGTGCACTGTGGAAAATGGTACCGCAGCGGTTTTGGTTGGCGTCCAGGTTGGGTAGGAACGGCCCAGAACCGGCGCAACCTGGATTAAACCCTGAAACGAGCGGTAAGGGAACGTATCTTCTGTGACAAGCTTAGCTAACAAAACAGTGATTTATTATGGTCTTAAGTCAGAAAAGGCTCGACAACGAGATTTGTCTGAACGTCTCTCATCAGCTCAAGAGCCACGTAAAACGAGGGCCCACGCACGATCACAAACCTTCGACTCATGGTCTTCGAGAGCTTCACAGACTCCACTTTCCACCTCTAAATCTATGACGTCGTTATCGAGCAACTTGCACAAATCTTCAGCTCCGCGCCGTAGAGCGAGTTCAATCAACATTGAGAGCACGCATGCTTCGCAGAGCCCGTTTGGGTTGCCTGGAGAAGCGCTAATCGTGTGGACTACAAAAGATCCGACGCCAAAAGCTCAGTATGAGATTAAACCTGAAGGCTTTGATTACGAACTTGTGGTGCAAAAGCGGTCTCGAGCCAGGTTAGACTCTCTTTTTGATGCCCACTCGGATTCCGGCGAGGAAAGGAGGAAACCCAGCGAATGGGTTTCTGGATGGGATGAACTATATACAGCGTTGAGGTGCAAGTAGAGCAAATATTTGGCGATGTTTGTCCAGTCAATGCAATTTTCCAGAAGGCTCTGTCGAGCAAGCATTCGGGGTTATGACTTCAGCATCCAGATAGAAGCAGCATCAGGCTCAGACACCAGAAATGCACAATATATGCCTGGAACTTGGATACTCTCCCAACTGATCTGTGTGTTTTAAAATACTCCTCTGATCTGCACTAGTAGTCACAGTATTTCAAGAATGTGCACGTGACTCTGAGATAGTTTACATTCCAAACTCTCGTAGCTCGTCTCCCTTTCTTTGTCTTCGACGTTCATCGCAACAATAACAACAACACCACAAGCACCAACTTACTCTCCGAAAGCAGCGTCGCGCCGGTATTGAAGTCATCTATTGATGGGTCTCTCGTTGCGCTGCATTATTTAACGCCTTCAACTCCAAGTGACGCGCCGCGACGAGTTGATAAAAAGGCTGCTTAGGGTTAGTGGAGTCCACTCAAAGCCCTCCCAGTCTGCAGCTGTGTTCAAAAGCCAAGAGAGGATGCGGAATTGTATGGCAGAACCTCTAACAGTTGATTTAGCTAGATTATAGGTCCATACTGCGCATTCTCTTCACCTCCGCCACCCTTCCGTCCCTCACACCTGCATTCGCCCGTCTGCTCGTTCCATATCTTTGCCGACTTCACGCCACAACCAGTTTCCACCATCATGAACGAAGATGATGTTATTGATAGAGAAAGCGTGGGGGAGGAGTACGACGACGAGGACCTCATCACGGCTGAGGATTGCTGGACAGTCATTTCGTCCTACTTCGATGACAAGGGCTTGGTCGCACAGCAGATCGACTCCTATGATGACTTTGTCATGAGGCAGATGCAAGAGATAATAGGTGAGGATAGCAAACTTGTCTTGGACTCGAATTACCCGAAGGAGGAAGAAAAAGACGACGAGAACCCTATCATAAAGAGACGGTACGAAATCATATTTGGCATGGTACATGTCAGTGTTCCGCTTATCACCGAGGGCGATGGCACGAACAGCACCTTGTGGCCGAGTGAGGCACGTCTGCGCAATCTTACATACTCGTGTCCAATGTATTTGGAGACAAGTAAAAGGATCACGTCTGCAAGAGAGATGCCTAAGGATGGCAATGAGCATGAGGTCGAGACAATTGGAAATGCGCCAACACTCTACTGGACCCGGGAGGACACAGACCCAGTGGAAATTCCGAAACCGCATATCGGGAGGATGCCAGCAATGCTGAAATCGTCCTTTTGCACATTGAGCAATAAGGAAGATGACGTCCTTTATGCGCACGACGAATGCCCATACGACCAGGGTGGATACTTCGTCATCAACGGCAGTGAGAAGGTTCTCATCGCGCAGGAGCGCAGTGCTTCGAACATTGTGCAGGTCTTCAAGAAGAAGCAAAGTGCGACGCCAGTCATTGCGGAGATACGAAGTGCGGTCGAGCGAGGGTCTCGACTCATATCAAGCATGCAAGTGAAATTATATGCCAAAGGCGACGCTGCCAAGGGGTTCGGCCAGACTATCAAGGCAACTCTACCGTACATCAAAAACGACGTACCGATTGGTATTGTTTTCCGCGCACTTGGCGTGGTGTCTGACGAAGCGATTCTGGACCACATTGTTTACGACAAGAAGGACACTGCAATGTTGGAAATGCTGAAGCCGTGCCTGGAGGAAGCCTTTGTTATTCAAGAGCGTGAGGTCGCATTGGACTGGATCGGGAAGCGTGGCAGTCAAGCTGGGGGGCAGGAAAAGCGTCTGCGGTACGCCCGAGATGTTCTGCAGAAAGAGTTCCTGCCGCATATTTCACAGAAGGAAGGCAGTGAGACCAGGAAGTCATTCTTCCTTGGTTATATCGTTCACAGACTCCTCCAAGTGGCCTTAGGACGTCGAGAAGACGATGACCGTGATCACTTCGGAAAAAAGCGCCTGGATCTTGCTGGCCCACTCATGGCAATGCTGTTTCGGCAAATGTTCGCGAAGATGAAGAAAGATATCTTGACTTATCTTCGGAAGTGCATCGAAATTGGTCGGGAGTTCAATCTGCTGCTGGGAATCAAGGGATCCACCGTGACCAATGGTTTGAAATACTCGCTGGCCACTGGTAACTGGGGCGACCAAAAGAAGGCTGCTTCCGCCAAAGCTGGTGTCTCCCAGGTTCTGAACCGATACACTTTCGCTTCTACCCTTTCCCATCTGCGTCGAACCAACACCCCAGTTGGTCGTGATGGTAAAATTGCCAAACCCAGACAGCTTCACAATACTCATTGGGGCTTGGTCTGTCCAGCCGAAACGCCAGAAGGCCAAGCCTGTGGATTGGTCAAGAATTTGTCTTTAATGTGCTACGTTTCCGTTGGAACACCCAGCGAGGCCATTACCGATTATCTGACGATGCGAGGAATGGAACTGCTGGAAGAGTTTGATCCCAACAGCTCACCCCTAGCCACCAAGGTCTTCGTGAACGGCGTCTGGATAGGCATTCATCGCGACCCTAATTCACTGCACAAAAATCTCCGAAAGATTCGAGGTACGCCAGGCTATCTCTCCGAAGAAGTCAGCATCATTCGTGACATTCGCGACCGAGAACTGAAGATATTCACCGATGCCGGACGTGTCATGAGGCCACTTTTCGTGGTGGACAACGACCCTTCCAGTGACAACAAGGGAGCTCTAGTCCTGAAACGACATCACATTGACTTGTTGCAAGAGCAGAAGAACTTGGACACCAAGACGATGAGCGAGGAAGAGAAGGGAGACATCGGCTTCAGGGCTCTAGTCAAAGATGGTGTCATCGAATATCTTGACGCAGAGGAAGAAGAGACCACCATGATCATCATGACACCAGACGACCTCGAAGAGCATCGTGACATGAAGGCTGGTCAGCCAGTTGTACCCAGCGACGATCCTAATGCTCGAGTGAAAGCGCCGCCCAATCCTACCGTCTTCCAGTACACGCATTGCGAGATTCATCCCAGCATGATCCTCGGTGTCTGTGCCAGCATCATTCCATTCCCAGATCACAACCAGTCACCCCGTAACACTTATCAATCTGCCATGGGCAAACAAGCTATGGGTGTGATGCTCACGAACTACAACCTTCGCATGGAGACCATGGTCAATGTTCTCTACTATCCCCAAAAACCTTTAGCTACGACGAGATCAATGGAATACCTGAAATTCCGAGAGCTTCCCGCTGGCCAAAACGCCATCGTGGCGATTGCCTGCTATTCAGGATACAACCAAGAAGATTCCGTTATCATGAACCAGAGCAGCATCGATCGTGGTCTGTTTCGAAGTCTTTTCTTCAGAACCTACACAGACTCCCAAAAGCGTGTGGGCATGAATATCGTTGAAGACTTCGAGAAGCCCGTGCGAGCGGACACGTTGCGCATGAAACATGGGACGTACGACAAGCTTGATGATGATGGAATCATCGCGCCTGGTGTGCGTGTCTCTGGCGAAGATATCATTATCGGAAAGACGGCGCCGATTGCCCCTGACGCCGAAGAGCTTGGACAACGCACCAAAATGCACATTAAACGAGATGTTTCCACACCGCTGCGAAGCACAGAGAACGGTATCATTGATCAAGTCGTTCTCACAACCAATCTGGAGGGTCTCAAATTTGTAAAAGTACGGACACGTACAACAAAGGTGCCACAGATCGGAGACAAGTTTGCCTCTCGTCACGGTCAAAAGGGTACCGTTGGTATCACTTACCAGCAACAAGACATGCCATTTACATCCTTCGGTCTCACGCCGGACATCATCATCAACCCGCATGCCATTCCGTCTCGTATGACAATTGCTCATTTGATTGAGTGCTTGCTGAGTAAAGTTGGTTCTCTTCGAGGGGCTGAGGGTGACGCTACACCATTCACAGATGTCACAGTCACAAATGTCTCAAATCTTCTTCGAGAAGCAGGTTACCAGTCCCGTGGATTTGAAATCATGTACAATGGGCATACTGGAAAGAAATTGAGGGCTCAGGTCTTCCTCGGGCCAACGTACTACCAGCGCCTCAGGCATATGGTCGACGACAAGATTCACGCTCGAGCCCGTGGACCGGTACAGATTCTGACCCGACAACCTGTCGAAGGTCGCGCGAGAGATGGTGGTCTCCGTTTCGGAGAAATGGAGCGTGATTGCATGATTGCTCATGGTGCAGCGGCTTTCTTGAAAGAGAGATTGTTCGAAGTTTCGGATGCTTATCGTGTACATGTTTGCGAGAAGTGCGGTCTGATGACCCCGATTGCGTAAGTTTCTTCATCGTCCAGCCGTGAGAGTCCAGCAGTGAAGCTAACTTCCTCGCAGCAAACTCAAATCGCAGACATTTGTATGCCAGAACTGCAACACCGGTTCGAAGGTTGCGCAGTTGCACATTCCGTATGCGGCGAAATTGCTCTTCCAAGAGTTGATGAGCATGAACATCGCTCCGCGCATGTTTACGACGAGAAGTGGTTCTTCAGTACGAAATTAGATAATCAGACAAAAACATGAAAATGGTTTGCAACACCTGGCTAATCTATCCGACTTTCTTAGGGGTTCCCCAACAGGGATGCGGGACTGGTCTTGGTCTCTGGCGACTTTGGTGTTATGGTGTCATGATCCTTTCGAGCGTAAATTTCTTCATCACACCGAACTGAAGACGAAAATGAGTGGGAAAAGATGCGTGATGGCGTTGGATATATGGGGGGAGGTTGAAAATGAGGTGGCTTTACTTCATTGAAGGTCAGACCTCTTTTGACATGTGTACGCTAGAATGAAGATTGTTCGAAGAACTTAGAGAGTGTACATTACCTTGCTGTATCTTGATTCTGGTGCTATAAGAACGTTTCTGGATATCAAATCCGAGCTTAAGAGTGTTCAGGAAGTGGGCAATACCTTCACGCAAGATCCTCATGAAGAAGCTAAAGTTGTCGAGCGCAAATCAGTTCATCTGTGCAAGAATTTGATAATGGGAACGTGCCGTGCGATGATGACCTCGGAACGTGGGGAAATATTCCAACCTATTTTTAGCCTAAACATCCGAGCTGATCTTCTACTCAACACCTTTTCGGCTCCGGAGCACCAGTCACTACATCTTTCAATGCATGCTCGAGGATCTATACGTGTACACATCTCAAGGATCAGCCTTTGAACCTGCTTCTCACCTTCTTATTGTTTGTCTCGTCTACTAATGGGAGTGGCGACGCGACGCGACAAATGCCCTCCACATCTTCTTATTCGGACACGGTTGTACTGATTGATGAGCCTCCCTAACGCCGATGCCTTCCCACTCCCACCGGATCAATTGACCCCGGCTGGAATTTCCGTGATCTTTGCCAGCACGAACATGTGGGTTCCACGCGCAAATGGGAGCATCACTATCGCTTGGTTGATTAGCTATGGTTATTGGTTTCTGGCAAATCAATAGGGGCTCAAAAATTGTTGCAACAAAAAGATTTCTCCCTTATCTCAAAATCCAACATGGGACACCTAGCAGTGTCGCTAGCCATTTCATATTTGACCCTGGAGATTGTCTTTTGGCTCGCTCAGCTTTCTTTGTTGGTCAATCATTGAAGCAACAAGAAAGTAAGTAAATGGTCTTTTGATAAATCTAGAACTATCCTATTGTTGCCCCCCCCACCAGCACCACCATAATATGTCGGCCAAAATATAACACCAATCCCCTCCCCTGGCTTGCGCCACTAACCCATGTCTAGCTCTAAGGGCCTATTGTTCAGGCCGTTTTCGCCAGATTGCCTGGTGCGTTCTTTTTCAGAGAAATTGGGACGCTGGTACCCACATCGGTAGAATTAGCGAACCACTGAACCTTCCAGACATTATCTGTACCAGTGGGTGTTGCGTAGTATGAGGACTCCAGTGCTCCTGAGGTCGACTTCCATAAGAGCCAGGAACCGAAAAAGGCGAACCCGGTATCTGTCTGGGAGGATGAAGGACTAATGGCGAAGTTAAGATCATCGTTGGCGGTGGGATCAAACACGAGAGATTGGCCTGCAGCAACAGAGGAACTGTTGGCAGTGACGGTCACGATGGTAGAGTTCATCGAGACTGCAGAAGTCAATTTAATGTCAGCGTGAAGGGCGGGCTCACAACTCACAGGTCACGATGGCGGTTGCAGAAGCGTTACCGGTCTGAGTACCGATATAGGCAGTCCCTAGATTTGGCAACTCAGCATGGCCATGGACATCTTCCACTACTGCTCAACTTACCATTTGAGTAGTACAACGGAAGTCCACCAATCCCAGCGTCAGTGCCGTAAGCTGGCAACACATTAGGCATTACTGTTCGGAGAATCATAAAACGCAAATTACCATAGAGCGCGAAGTCACCGGTAGTTGCGCGTTTAGCAACAGCGTTGGCAGAGACAGTAACTGCTCCGAGCAGGGCACCAAGCGAGATGAGCGACTTGAAGAGCATCGTGACGGTCGGTGACGAAGGTGGTAAAACGAATGATCTTGAACGTGAAGAGGAGGGAAAGGAAAAGAATGAACGAGAGTGTGAATCGAACGAACGATGTTGGTTATTCTTGGTGAGGTTCGTGTTCATCTGCGGATCAGATCCCTTTTACGCGATTCACATATTCATTTCCAGAAATTCCTGCAAAGTCTCCTCCCAGACGGGTCTCCACTCAGCCACTCCTGGACACGTTTTATGGCGACGCATATCTGCTGAGTTTCGAAACTTTTACGGGACCTGCCGCACGGCTAACGAATTGGGTAAGTCGGTGATAAGCCAGCTACCCGCACCGTTTCGCCGTTTCTTGTTCCTGCATAAGGGCGATTTCCAATTCGGGTCCTAACACTGGAATTGCGTCGTATTTGTCTTGGTGGTTTGCTGGGGGTCATGAAAGGGGGAGTGGAGTCGCACACGTCAGTCATCTACGGACCTATGCCTCATTGGGAGAAACTCCCCGATTTGGCAACGCAACACGTGACGACCCCAGGAGATCCCTCCGCTCAAGCACTGCAATCAAGCTCTATACCCGCTGTCGGACCAGCTTAGGCGAATTTTGATACAACATCGTCTGTAATTTTAGCAGCAGCACTGCCCATCTGCTTGCTGTCATGCATGACCCTATGTGTGGCGTCTGCCCTTGAAAATATTCCATTTGATTGTTGCAATATCGTCATGAACGATACCCCGAACCTCTACGCGAGGAGGGGGATCGGCAGGAAGTACGTATTTTCTCCTTTCCAATGTTGAGGATTAGGTTGCACAGTGTGGAGTTTTACTCCAATTCCAGGCTTAGTCTTGTGGGCTTGGTTTTTACGGCCATGAAGCTCATGCGCATGGGTGTTGCGGAAATGCTATTGTGAAGCAAAGGCCTGTACTTCCAGATGGTACAGAATCTGATATAAACTTCATGGCAGTTGGATCAACATATTCTTGTTCATCCACAGTCTCTCGCTTCTTCCCAAGACACTCGTTTCTCTTGTTAGCCACTTTCGTTCATTTATCATTATATACTCTCGCTTTCTGTGCCGACGGGTACATGTCACGAATATCCTAAACACCCATTTAATTGTTACTTCTTCCGTTATTCACTATGAAGGCTTATCAGATTTTGCTACCTTGTTTGGTCAACATTGTTGCGGCTTTCCCAAAGCTAGCAGTACGAGACAGTACATCATCAAGCACTGTGGCTGCTGCTTCAACTTCAACTGCAGCCGCCGCTTCGTCCTCAACTGCTTCCTCAGTTTCAACCTCAACTGTTTCTTCAGCCTCATCTGCAACAGTCTCCTCAGCTACATCCTCAGGCACTCCATGTTCCGGAAACACAGCAGATGACCGCAGCGTTTGGTGCGATTACGACACTAGCACCGACTACTACAATGTCGTACCTGACACTGGTGTAACCCGCGAGTACTGGTTCGAACTCACAGATGTTACCGTCGCCCCGGATGGATTCTCTCGCGCAGCAATGGCCATCAACGGCACAATTCCCGGCCCAACGATCATCGCAGATTGGGGTGACGAGGTGGTTGTTCACGTCACCAACAGCCTCACGACCAGCAACAACGGCAGCAGCATTCATTTCCACGGTATCCGCCAAAACTACACCAACCAGGCTGATGGTGTGACTTCGGTGACTCAATGCCCGACTGCTGTTGGAGAGACAGAAACTTACAAGTGGAGAGCTGTGCAATACGGCTCCAGTTGGTATCATTCTCATTTCGCTCTTCAGGCATGGGAAGGTATCTTTGGCGGTATGATTATCAATGGCCCAGCAACCGCAAACTACGACGTCGACCTTGGTAATCTTATGATGCAAGATTGGACACATCAGACTGCGGATGAACTTTATGTTAGCGCTGAGACTCAGGGTGCTATCACTTTGACCACCGGACTGATCAACGGAACGAACGTCTATGGAGATGATGGAGATGCTGATCAGACTGGCTCGCGCTTCAACACCACTTTCGAATCCGGAACGTCCTATCTGCTTCGACTTGTCAATGTGGCCATCGACACGCAGTTCAAATTTTCCATCGACAACCATACCATGACTGTTATTGCCTCCGATTTTGTTCCCATCACTCCATACACCACGACCGTGATAGGCATCGGAATGGGTAAGCAAGATCAATGCCTCTCATAAATGTCGCTAACCTCCCTTTTCTCAGGTCAAAGATACGACGTCATAGTCACAGCAGACCAAGCCGACGTCGCCACTGATTTCTGGATGCGAGCAATTCCCCAAGCAGCCTGCTCTGACAACGACAACTCCGACAACATTATGGGAATTGTAACCTACGGAACTTCTGCCAGCATACCAACGACCACGGGTTACTCGTACACGGACGAATGTGTCGATGAAACGGATCTCGTTCCCTACTTTTCCAGAACAGTCGGAGACGTCGACCAAGAAGCCCTCGAGGCCGTAAGTATCGGCTCAAGAGCCGACAACGCAAACTACGCCACTTGGACTCTAAACACCACCTCCTTCCTCGTCAACTGGGAGAACCCTGTAAGTCTACCACAACACCTACCACAGGCCCGGTCAATACTAACCATTTCTTTCCCCCCACAGACCCTCCTCCAAGTCTACGACAACGAAACCGCCTCGTCATTCAGCAACTCCTCAAACCTAATCGAACTCCCAAACGCAAACGAATGGGTCTACCTCATCATCTCCGAGGCCGCCATCCCAGTGGCCCACCCAATCCACCTCCACGGTCACGATTTCTTCGTCCTAGCTTCCGGAACAGGAACTTACGACGCCACCACCGTCTCTCTAAACCTCGATAACCCACCCCGTCGCGACGTCGCTCTCTTGCCAGCAGCAGGCTACCTCGTCATTGCCTTTTTAACAGATAACCCAGGTGCTTGGTACGTTACGTCCAACCTCTCTTTCTCCTCTCTTCTCCTCTAAAACGACAATTCTAATCTTGATAGGCTCATGCATTGCCACATCGGGTGGCATACACTCGAGGGCTTTGCGCTGCAGTTTTTGGAGCAGGAGGATAAGATTTGGAGTGAGGGGTTGATTGATTATGATACGCTTAATTCGACTTGTGCAGCTTGGGATACGTTTACGGCTGCGAACAGTATTGTTCAGACGGATGATTCGGGGATTTAGATATACTTGGGCTGATCTTGGGTGAGGGCGTGTGGGGGCAGGGTGTTGGGAGTTTTGGGATGGATTGAATTAGATTGGGAGAAGGAAACATTCGTTTGGATGGTGAGCGACATTTCATAATGCTAAAAACTTATTCATGGATATTTGGTGTTCGTGTTGATTGATGTGTCCTGTCCTGTGCGCGTCTATGTCTATCCTATACGTAATTTAAAAGGAGAGCCTCTCGATATGTATCATTAAACCTCTGGTTTCCTGGCCCAGAAAACAGTAATTGGCAAATAAACATGACTCTTCCTCGAAAGGGCTTGCTCCCTTACTTTCTCCACCAACTCTTCAACCTGCGGTTTCTGCCAACCGAGTCCACGAGTGAAATAGGCGAGGCTGAATCCACTCAGGCCCTGGAGATAATTCTGTTGTGCCCATCTCCCCATTTCTTTCATGTCTTTGTCTCTGGGCCAGCGACCTAATGCCCAGGTGAAGGTCTCGCTGTGGACATCGATGAAGCCTGCGGCTGAGAGGAGGGTAGAGAAGGTATTACTGGCTTCGAGATTGAGGCCGAGGTTTTGAGCTGCGGTCATCATGTGGGAGGACCATTGGTAGATGGGGGAGTCGGGGGTTGCTGAGCCATCGTCACATCCTATACTTCACTTAGCACACACATCCCACCAGCTCAGAAAGGGAGGGGGGGCAAAACCCACTGATAGGAAAGTTCAAATCCTGAAGCTCAATCCACCCACCCGGTTTCAAATGCGCAAACGACTGCTCAAAAAAATTCGCCCAGTTCTTAATCCCTACAATCAACATCCGCCCATGTATATAATCAAAACCCTCCTCAAAACTCCACTTGTCCTCCGCATTCTCAATATAGAACCGACAATTCGGAGGCACATAATGCGGCTGCACAGGACTCAAATCTGTCCCCACAACAACAGCGGAGGGATTCTCTTGTGCAAAATCGATACTCCATGCGCCCGTTCCGGTGCCCACATCAAGCACACGATGGATATCTTTGCCCAGGGGAGCGCGGTGGAGGCTCCCATTTAACGTCATGCGGAAGAGATGGTGTTGTAGATCTAGTCTGTCGAGTTCCGGCTCGTCGTTTGGGAGGTGATACTGCGCCTTTGTATTCTCAGCATGATACCGTCGTCCATGCTCTTCTTTATAGGCGTATGCGCCATCGGCAACGGAGGTACTGTGTGTGGAGGTATAAGAACCCAGTGCGCTATCTTGGTCACTCGCGTCTGGGGATTCTTCCGTGTCGGCGATTGGACCGGTCCATACCAAGGGCTGTTTGTCGCCTGAAGTGTAGGATTGGAGTTGCGGGATGCATCGTGTAGAGGGGAGGAGGTTGTCGGTGGGGGTGTGGTCGTCGTTAGTAAGTCGGCCCGATTCGGTAGGGGAGGCCATTACGGTGCAACGATACTTGGCTTGAACAACGATAAGTGCACAATTCGATTTGATGGAGTCTATATATCTTTGGATAATCTAGATGAAGCATGGAGGGGTATCGCTTGAGACTGCAGCTCGCCATTTTGGGCTTCGTGTCGATGTGGTGAACCAAGTTGTCGGGAATGGGAAAGATAATACAACAAATTACTGTTGTTCCAAAGCCCTCAACTGTTTGCAAGAAAGGCCCAAAAACATTGCACGCCGATTGACGCTGGAGAACATGTTAAGTAGCATAATGGGTTCGCTAATGGATCGTTCCTTGAGAAACTGCTTAGGTCGGTATATCATTCTTGTCTTGATGATCGAAGGCGATGAACTGTTGGCAATCTCGCAAAGGATTTCACCAGAAATACTTAACCACTTTTTAGAATGACTAATGTGCAATGGGAATACTAGTATCGTAATTCTCTAGGACGACAGGATCATTCATGGCATTGATGAGCCTACCGCGGTAGTGTTTTATCAGGCAAGGGCCTCGTGTTCATTGAATGTAAGAACTACTTGGAAACATGATTCCATAAGATCCGCCAATTCACGATTTCAATCCGCGATTCTATCCCAGACCAACCCAATACGTCAAGCCCACCAACCCCCAAAACACCATGAAAACGCCGAACCATACGACTGATGAAGCCGGGGTATGTAATTCTTGTTGAAAATCTAACAGCGCGAATAGAAAAAGCAACACTCAGAAAAGACCATCAATCTCGCCAGTCTCAGCATTGACGTCAACATTGAGGTATCCGGGTGCTGTTGGAAGACCTGGAATGGTCTGGATATCTGCTGCAAGAGCGTAGAAATACCCAGCACCAGCCGCAAGTCTGACGTCTCTAACTGGGACGGTGAAACCAGTTGGTGCGCCTTTGAGGGCTGGGTCGTGGCTAAGACTGTATTGGGTCTTTGCGACGCAAAAGGGGAGGTTTCCGAATCCTTGCTTGACGTAAGTATCGACCTGGTGAATTTCATGTTAGTGTCTGCTTTTTGGATGTTAAGATAGGCATTGTGCTCACCTTCTTCTGGGCCAATTCCGAGAACTCGACCTTGTCTGCGCCGTAGAACTTCTTTGCAATGGCTTCGATACGCTCCAGAGGCGTGTTTCCTTCGGTCTCATACAATAATTTGAAATCCTTTGCTGATGCTGACGCAGAGGCTTTGATAACACCCTTGGCTAGGTCCACGGCACCAGCGCCACCTCTAGCAAAATGATCCGCAGGAATGGCGTCCAACGCTCCAGCAGCGATAGCTTCCTCCTTGATGACCTGGATTTCTGCCTCCGTGTCCGTGTTAAACTTGTTGATCGCAACAATAACTGGAACACCAAAGGTTTTGGCGTTCTCAATGTGCTTCTTCAAGTTGACGCAGCCCTTTCTCAAGATCTCCACGTTCTCTGTCCTGTACACCTCGTGAAGCTGTCCGCCAGGAGAGATGTCTGGTCCTCCGCCGTGAACCTTCAATGCGCGAACGGTGGCCACAATGACGATACAATCAGGCTGAAGACCCGAAGAGCGGCACTTGATGTTAAAAAATCGTTCTCCGCCCATGGTGAAATCGAAACCAGCCTCTGTGACGACATAACCAGCTTTCTCCTCGTGATCTTCATCTGGTTCGGTACCAGCAAGCTTCAATGCTAGTCTATCAGCGAGGATACTTGAGTTACCAACCGAGATGTTTGCGAATGGACCTGCGTGTACGAAGACAGGTGTGCCTTCTAATGACTGCATGAGATTAGGCTTGATGGCATCCTTCATCAATGCTGTCAGTGCACCACCAACACCAATGTCGTCTGCTGTCACTGGGTCGCCAGCTCTTGAGCTGGCAACAACCATGCGACCTAATCGTTCGCGCATATCGCTGAGTGAATTTGACAAAGCAAGGACAGCCATACACTCGCTAGCCACTGAGATGTCAAAGCCAGTCTCTCGGCTGAGACCCTTTTCTGTTGGAGCCGAGCCCACGGTAATTCCACGAAGATGACGATCGTTCACGTCCAGGACTCGTCTCCAGGTAATGGTCTCTGGGTCAATGTCTAGCCTGGCAAATCTGTGAATCTCGTCTTCGGTCAGCTCATTTGGATCCGTCTTGGTGATCCCGAGCTTCTTTAGACGCCGGAAGAAGATTGGAGCGAAGACTCGCTTTCCACCTTTGGTAGGAACTAGTCGTTTGTACAAGGGGCCGTCCTTCTGTGTTGCCTCATGAAACATACGCGTCTCCAATGCTGCTGCGAGTAAATTGTTGGCTGCTGTGATGGCATGGATATCTCCGGTCAAATGCATGTTGAATTCGTCCATGGGAATGACTTGAGAGTATCCACCACCAGCGGCACCACCCTTGATGCCGAATGTGGGACCTTGACTTGGTTGTCGTACATTGGCGAAGCAGATTTTGCCAAGATGAGCACCAAGGGCTTGCGAAAGACCCATAGTTGTGGTGGATTTCCCCTCTCCTAGTGGTGTGGGTGTGATACCAGTAACAACGACATATCTTCCGTTTCGCCGGTGGTCGAGTCTCTTGATGACATCCAATGAGACCTTTCCTTTGGTGTGACCATATGGCTCGAGCTCGTTTGGAGCAATTCCAACTTCTTCAGCTATCTTGGTGATATGCTTTGGCGTCTGCCTCCTCGAAATCTGCCAATCTGCAGGAATGGGTGATTCGATGTTCAATGGCAGAGGTGAGACTTTCCTCGCTTTTTGGCGCTCAAAGTAGTCGTCAGCAGATCCTACGACGTTCTGAAGCAGCATGGCAACGGTCATAGGTCCGACTCCACCAGGCACTGGAGTGATGTGGCTCGCAACTTTAGCAGCAGCCTCATATTCAACATCGCCAACAAGGCGTTTGCCTGACTTCTTGGTCGCATCGTCGATGAAGTTTGTGCCCACGTCAATAACGATCGCACCTGGCTTGATCCAATCGCCTTTGACAAATTCTGGTTGTCCAATGGCAGCGACCAAGATATCAGCATTTCGAACGACTTCTGGCAAATTCTTCGTCTTGGAATGGCAAATTGTGACTGTAGCATCCGCCTTGGTGAGCAGATCGGCAACTGGGCTGCCAACAATATCACTTCTTCCCAACACAACAGCGTTCAAACCACGAGGATTCACGCCTGCCTCATTCAGCAAAATCATGATACCCTTGGGTGTGCACGGTATGAAGAGCGGGTTTCCACCCTTCTTTGCCAATTCGCCGATGCTGGCTACGCCAAAACCGTCTACATCTTTGGCAGGTGCCACAGCAGATGTTATAGTATATGCTGAAATGTGGTCCGGTATCGGAAGTTGCACGAGGATGCCGTTGACGGTGGTGTCGTTGTTGAATTGCTGGATCTTTTGTAGGAGTTGGGCTTCGGTGATGGATTCGGGGTAGGACTCGATCTTGCAGTCAATGTTTGCCTGGTTTGATTGTTAGAAATGGCATATGAGCCTGGGACGAAAGGCATACCTCTTCAGCGGCCTTCACTTTCATCCGCACATAGGTACCTGGACGATTAGTCGACGGGCTTTAAGCCTATACTGCTCACGTACTGGAATCAGGCCGGTCTCCCACTATACAATGTCAGAAATATCCTTTGTGGAAATCAAAAGAGAAAATACCTTGAATAATGACCAAAGAAGGCTTGTAGCGAGGATTTGACTGCTGCTTTAGGTGTATCGAGGCATTGATCTTTTCACGAATAGATTTGGCAATGGCAGTGCCATCGATCTTCTGGGCCGTCATGACTGGACGACTGCTGGAAAAAGAATTGGAAGGGCTCGACTTGAGTGAAGGTGAAGTTTGTGCTCCCGTCGAAACAGACTTGAGAAGATCACGAGAGAAACTTGTAGGTTGGCGGGGCGTTCGTAAAGAGGTAGTATGCAGAAAACTGAGGGATCTCAATGCCGAATTTCCCCGCAATAGGATTGTTTTTTGCTTAATCCCACAGATCAGCATAGTTTCGAGTTGAATGTCTGGCTGAGATTGAATTTGGTTCTGACCGAATTTTTTGGAAGTCAAGAGCTCCGAGTCGGCAAGAAAAATATTTTTTATCACGATAATAGATAGGGGTCTCTGCAAATGGCAATTGCATAGGGACAACAAGAGTGATTGGACTTGAGTTCTACGAAGCAATATAGCGAAGGATGTGATCGTCTTTGTTGCTACGCTATTCGATATGTGCTCGACAATGCTTCTACAATTCATCTAAGGAGGAACCACAGCGGCTCAGTCACCTTCAGAAACCGTGAGGTCGGGCTCAGAATTACCTCGCCTCATTTTTGAAACCAATCCTAAGACTGTGGGCGATATTCCTCTCGTCTCTTATGAAATTCATCCGTGTCGACAAAGGACTGGTGTTGCATCGATTTACTGTGATACGCCATCGAAGGACGGCAATGAATCCATGCACCAATTGTGGCGTACATTCAGACTTGCCATACACCGATGAATGGTCATATTTCACATGACTCAGAGATATGTTGGATCAAGTCATAGAAATGTCTCCAAACAAGCATATTGTTCCCACGTCAAGAGTCATAGATATCAAAAGAGTGGGAGTCACTTCATGACGGATTATTTGAGGCCGGGTGATTGAGCAGGGGTCCAGGCGGCGAAAGCCCTGATTGGCCAAGAATCCACGACCCGCGAAATGGACGAAGTTCAAAATTGAGCCATTCTGCACTTTGACATTCCAACCAGACCAGCAAACATGAGACCAATATTAATGTCCGGCCATGTAAGTACGGCTTAGAGCTTGTCTATCATATGGACAGCTTGCTAATCTTCTCCCAACAGACTAGGGCCCTAACTCAAGTCAAGTACGCTTCCAACCCTCCGCCCACTGTGCGCGAATGCCCCTCTAACGCGTGTGGTTTAGATACTCACCCGATGGAGATATCATCTTCTCCGTCGCAAAGGATCAACAGATTTGTGCCTGGTACAGCGCGAATGGAGAGCGCCTAGGAACCTACCACGGCCACGTGGGAGCCATCTGGACCGTCGACGTCGACCCAACAACCACATTCCTCGCCTCCGGTGCCGCCGATAACACTATCAGATTGTGGGACGTCAAGTCAGGAGCACTGCTGAAGACTTGGGAATTCGGAACCGCGATCAAGAGGGTGGAATTCTCGCCCGATGGAACACAGTTGCTAGGCGTGACAGAGAAGCGGCAGGGACATCTCAGCACAATCGTTGTCTACGATATCAAGCAGGATGTGGATGCGGAGCAGAGTGATGAGCACGCATTGAGGATCGTCGTGGACGAGAGCAAAGCCACCGTCGCAGGTTTCAGCTACCATTCGAAGTACATCATTTCTGGACATGAGGATGGCACAGTCTCTCAATGGGATGCAAAGGTTCGTTTTTATTTTAGAAACCACTCGTGAGAACGATATTGACACTATTCTGAATAGTCGGGAGAGCTCATCGACTCCATCGAAGCACACGAGCCCGACATGATGGTCACTGACCTCCAGTGGTCGCCAGACCGAACATACTTCGCCACATCCTCCAAAGACAAGACCGCCAAACTAATCGCCGTTGAGGACCTATCCATTCTCAAGAGCTACGTTGCTGATACACCTCTCAACAGCGCCGCCATAACGCCCGTCAAAGACTACGTTATTCTTGGAGGTGGACAGGCTGCTATGGATGTCACAACTACATCAGCAAGACAAGGAAAGTTCGAGGCCAGGTTCTACCACAAGATTTTCGAAGAGGAGGTTGGACGTGTGAGGGGACATTTCGGACCGTTGAACTACGTGGCAGTGGATCCAAATGGAAAGTCATACGCAAGTGGTGGAGAAGATGGCTACGTGAGATTGCATCACTTCGACAAGGGATACTTTGACTTTGAGTACGAGGTTGAGCGCGAGGTGAGGCAACAGGGCCATAACAGTGGTGGCATGATTGGTGTTGGTGCATAAAAGCTGCGCATGGTTATCTTGACGATTTATGATGGACATAGGAATCCTTATGCATCGGGCTTGATATGGCGTTCAAGGGTGCATAATTGCAGGCGGAATGGAAGATTTCAAGCTAGCATCAAGTCCTATGCTAGAATATATTCTTCATAGTGATTGAATGGAGCCCTCTAGCTTCTGAGACATGCTAGGTTATAGCGAAATGCCATGAGTGTACAATGAAGAAAAATAGAATTCAAGCAGGACTGTGATATTTATGTGAGGTTGAAGTGGGAAGTTGATTTCCACTCTAGGAAAAGGACGCTAATGAGCTGTGCCTCGCGAAACCCTGAACGCGAACAGTACGTGTAAAGTCAACATTTACTTCCAACACAACAGCACGCTACCCGGAGTCCTCCATCCTACTCCTCATACCTCAACCCTCTGACCGCCTTCCTTGCAACAACATCAAACCTCCAACATATCTTCACAACCATGGCAGTCAATACGAGACTGCACAATGCTCCAATCGTACTCGACAACGGCAGCGGAACGATAAGAGCTGGCTTTGCAGGCGAGGATCTTCCCAAATGCTTCTTTCCATCGTTTGTGGGACGACCGAAACATGTGCGAACAATGGCTGGAGCAAGAGAAGGAGACGTTTTCATCGGACCCCTCGCTCAAGAACTTAGGGGTTTACTCAAAATCAATTATCCTTTGGAGCACGGCATAGTCACGAATTGGGAGGATATGGAGAGGATATGGCAATATGTGTATGCTGAGGGATTGAAAACATTGAGTGAGGACGTACGTCTACGTTTGTTCGATTTGGATAATTTTGACATGTTAAGCTAACAAAACTTATGCAGCATCCTGTCCTTCTCACCGAACCGCCTCTAAATCCGAGATCGAATCGCGATACCGCAGCTCAGATTCTCTTCGAAACCTTTAATGTCCCTGCTCTCTACACCTCAGTTCAAGCTGTCCTGTCATTATATGCATCCGGCAGAACCACAGGCATTGTGCTAGATTCTGGAGATGGAGTGTCTCACGCTGTGCCCGTCTACGATGGCTTTGCTATACCCAACAGCGTCCGAAGGATAGATGTGGCAGGTCGAGATGTGACGGAATATCTTCAGACCCAATTACGGAAAGCTGGTTATATCTTCCACACAAGCGCCGAGAAGGAGATTGTACGACAGATCAAGGAGAAGACGAGCTATGTTGCATTGGATCCTGCAAAGGAGGAGAAGGAATGGACTGGTGCTTCATCTCGGAGTGGAGGAAAGGATATTGACTACGTGCTACCTGACGGCAAGTCAATAAAAGTAAGTCGGGATCGATTCTATGAATGAGGAAAGTGCTGATTAGCTATCATCAGATTGGTGCTGAACGATTCCGTGCACCCGAGATTCTATTCGACCCAGAACGCATTGGACTCGAATACACTGGTGTGCATCAGATGGTGGTGGATGCCATTCAACGAACAGACATGGACCTGCGGAAGAGCTTGTTCGGCAGTATCGTCCTCTCAGGTGGTTCCACGCTCACGAAAGGCTTTGGAGATCGACTACTTCACGAGGTGCAAAGACTGGCGGTCAAGGACATGCGAATCAAGATCTATGCTCCACCAGAGCGCAAATATACCACGTGGACAGGAGGCAGCATCCTCGCAGGTTTGAGCACGTTCAAGAAGGTTAGGCTCGAACGGATTCCAAATATGACAAACAAATGCTGACGATGAATAGATGTGGGTCGACAAAGATGAATGGCAGGAGAACCCTGAAATCATCCATCAAAAGTGAGCCTTCCTAATTCAAACATGACGATTCAATGCTGACGATGGTGTAGATTTGCGTGATGTACGAGCTGCACATCTTTGCTGCGGTAAAGCAAGTAAGGAGGCGCACGCAAGGCACAGACACGGCTTTCTCGACAACTTTCACATACGGAAAACCATTGCCCCGGGTTCTCATTTTGATTCACCAAGCCCATGCGGAGCAGCCTTGCCCTCCTTCTGGGCAGGGCTAGCAACGCTCCATAGTCGCGTACCTCCTGGGCCAGCGGGAGAGTCGCTGTTTAGCCTTCCCCGCCTCTCCACACACACGATCTGGTTTCTGTTACCCAATTTTGCAGTAGGCAAAGGGATGCAGGTCTTTTTATTTTTGCACACTATTACGAAATTTCGTTACACGGCATCTGGTTGAGTCGAGGCACGTATTGCGAGATACCCAGGCGTTTTTTGAGCATTTGGCGTGCTGGATTTTTGATTGTATGTATGATGAAAGCATTTCTAAAAGCTGAAGATTGGAGGGTGGAGGATATTTGAGATTTTACAAGCTGCACACCAATGTTTTTAACGAGACTGGAGCCGCAGTGGATTGACCCGCTCTTCCCGTAGCGTTTTGCGGGGAAAGATGGTGAAGTTTTTTCGATGATCTGCCATGGAAGGTTGGAGAGTTCCCACGTAGTGCGTACATAGAATGACCAAATTAGAATGGCGAATGAACGGCGGTGGCCGACGTTGTTTCTTTCGTAAGAAAAAGGTGCAGATTTTTCTTGATTCGTCTCGGCAGCTGTCCCCAAGAGCCATGGTACGACACTTTAGAAAATTTCGATCATCACAGCGAAGAATGGCGTTGGCTGAATTGTGGGTTGAGCGGAACACGTAGTGAGGATGCACCTTGAAGGAGAGTCGAACGAGCCGTGAGACAACAAAAACAACGACAAGACGATGTTTCTGCAAACAGAGCCACGATGTGTCCTGGTACCTTTCTACGCGCCGACAGCTTACCAGCGCATTACTCGACGAGATGAGAAATGACCCCTTTCGAGGCGGTAAGGACAAATATCAAACTCCTCGTGATGGAACCAGTCGCCTTAATTCGAAGCACTTCCATGAATCCATGACGAGAGCAAAACCAGCAGGGCCGTCTTCACGATGTTTCCTGGGGGTAATGGAAACACTTGGGCCCTCCCCAGCCCGACGAGACGTTTCTACTGACAGTCACACGTCGCCATAAGCCACCAATTGCCTTGGCCACAGCCGCAATGGAGCGAGCACTAATGGGTCATAGAATCCACTGATTGGTCATGGCCATGGTCTTGCGCAAGGAAATTTCGAAATTCGTTCTCTCGGGCCTCTCGCCTTGGAGCCGACTTTGCCATCTGTTCTGTGCTGCTTAGAGCACGTTCTGAGTATTGCCTTCCCAGCTGACGCCTTTACTTCCGTTAACTGGAAAGCGCCCTGGTTTCGTAAACGGCCACGATCCAGCTAATGCCATGCTCACTAATGCCAAACTCCCCAAGCCGCATGACCTTGTAGTAATTTGGATCCTTTGCAGTTAACGGCATGGTGTCGCGAAGTCACCGTGACACGATCGCATCGTGATGTGGTTCTCCATTAATCATTGCTTGCAGACTTTTCTTCCCCTTGGCTAAGGGTATAAGAGCCTGATCTTCTTCCGATTGTTCAGATCCATATCACATCTACATCAGCAAGTCTTCTCAGCCTCTTCCAATACCAATCTATCAACCACCAAACTAGCAACGCTACCGAACATTTTCGCCACCTCTATCAAAATCACACCAAAACCACCTCCCACATCTATCAAAATGTCTCCTCGCAACTACTCCATCGCCGAGCCTCACCCATCCGTCCCAGCAAGCAACTACTACCTCTCAGGCAGAGGCGGCGCTGGAAACATCACCCGCGTTAGCCCAAAGGCCGTGTCTGCAGGTCCCGATGCCACAGGTCCAGCCGCGCGTGTAACCATCCCAACCGCCTCCAGTGATGCCTACTTCGCCGCTGGCAGAGGAGGTGCAGGAAACATGCACCGCGAGAAGGAACGAGCCATCTTCTCCTTTGACGAGGAACTCGAGCGTCAATCAAGATTGATGGATCACCAAGCACCAGTGTACCACATCGGTCGTGGAGGTGCAGGCAATGTCGATGGCAGCCTCGACGCACAGAGGCGATCATCTCACAGCTCTGCTGGCTCTACCAGCTCTGCAGACAGCGTACGACGCTCCATGGACTCTGCATGGAACCGTGTTCGCGGTGTCGTTTCTAGACACTAGATCTCGCTTTTGTCCAACTTTCCTATCATCATCATTTGCATCACGGCTTCGGGGTTTACGGTTGACGACAGCGAGCTGGTTCTGAATCTCGCTTTTTTCCTATTGGGTCAACCAGCATCATCATCATCGGCGGCATAGCAAGGCGTTCATCATCAAAAGCATTTCCATCGGAATCGGGGTGGAGTTTTGTATTTCATCGACACAACCAGCAAGGAGTTTGGGAGAATGTATCTGCCAACTCTTTGGTGAGGGCTCATTGAACCTACATGGTCTCAATATTTTTTCTTCTCTTTCGGAATTTCGGAATCTACAACCAGCGGCGGAAATACCCATATCCCCCGGCGAGGGCAGCCAGAGAATGTATCTCTGGCCTTTTGTTGTTGTATTTAGTAATTACATCACATCGAATCAACTTTATATTTGAATATCATTGCCTTTTTAGCTGGCTTTTCTGTGTCGTGTGATTGTTTGTACGTAAAATGATGCCATTTTACCATGGTCTTACGACGTCGTCTCAACCCTTCTCATCTCATCTCACTTTCCTTTCTAGCACTTTGGGCTGATCTGAAACAGTTCTCTCGTAACGCATTTACTTCGCCATCAGAGCAAGGAATGATGCAACGCGCATCACGATCCATGACGACGATTACCACCAAAGGAAATTCAGGTACACAGAAAGCAAAAGGTCAAAGAAGAAAATGGTCATGGCGATCATGCTGATCCGGGAAAAAATCTCCTCTCCAAGTCTTGGAATAAAATCTGAGTTTTTGAATCTACAAATATCGATCATCATTCACAACACAACCCATCTACCTTTGAGGTGAAGGGAAAAAGTTGGTTCGTTTGCGGAGATGCTCGGAGATGCTTGATAGTTAATAAGTGAGGTTGGGTTTAGGTGGCAAGTATCGTGGTACGAAAATAGTTTCCTTCTTGATGACGTTGTGCGCCGTGAAATTTCTTCGGAATTTTTATGGGGTACAGCGTTTTCTTTGGTGTGATGGATGGGAGGACGAGATTTTAGGTGATGGGAGGATCTCCGCGGAAGTTATTCGGTACGTATCTAATAGAGGATGCTTTATGCTTTTTTGATTTCCTTTCGTATGGTAACTGGATGGACTGTCTTCTCTTGATTCCCGTCCGTTTGTATTTGGTTGGGCACGTGGATATCACGTGTACATCTCCTCCATTCAGATAATGGGCTTCTATGGAAGTTTAAGGTCAGAGATCTTATGGTGGAAAAGTAGATGGCAGCACTGAAATTTTAAACCATCGCCGTCGCGATTATGGCTGTGATTGTCAGTTTTCCAATATTTGAATTGCAAAGCAACCAATTTCAAGCTCGATATAAAACAAAGTCGACAGCAAACACGAACGATAAGTCTTCAAGCTTAATCTGAGATTGTAGGAGGAAAAATAAAACTGATCGAAAAACATAACCTAGCCATAAATTCCTATTCTACTCTGCATTGCTCTTGCATGAGTTATTAAATTTTATAAAACTGACCTCCCTCTCTCAGGATTTCTTCATAAGCTTCATCATACGTCGCTCCATGAACATACACACTACCCACAAGTTCCCAAGTACCGCCCTTTCTCGAGCTGGGCCGCAAACCCACGGGGTGAGGGCAACCGAATAGAAGCCAGATCGTGTCCCAAGGTTGAACGTAGTAAACACTAGCGCCAACATAACCATTGCAAGTCGTGAAGAATCGTCCCAAACCGATCGTCCGATCTTCCATTACAAGAGATGGTGGTTGTGTTCCCCCCGCGCTGTGAGGCAAAGAAAACCCTCAAATTCGTACCCCAGAAATCAAGGTTACGACAGATTTTCATCAAATTTTCAAGGGCGAACAGGGGGATGATAGAAAAGCTGGCGCAGAGCTAACTTCTTCAACATACTCTGGATGGGAAGAGTAAATGACAATGCTAGTGGTTTTCACCCTCAACTCGAATTCGAGACTGTTCTATTCATTCTAGTCACGTCGCCACGGAAACAAGATGCAGAAGCCGATCTCTAGTGTACTCGCAGTTCCCTAATTTTACACCATCTCCTTGAACTTGTTGACAGACCCTTCGACTTCCTGCAAAACCTGGTCTCTCAAAGCTCTGTTTGCACCAAACCAATCTGGCTCAAACTCATCTCTGCCTAGTCTGCAACACTCATGTTCTCCACCAAACCCGTGAAGAAGCACACTCGCATTTGGCCTAGCGGACGGATCTTCGTCGAGCATTGCACTCGTCAGTTCGGACAATGTGGTCTCCATCTGGGCATTTGCTTCCACCCCTGCCGCATCACCGTTCCCAATCCACGAATCGGTCGAGAAGGTCGCAAGCCATGTTCTGATCTCGTCAATGTGCTGCCTATAAACGAGGGAAGCGTTGCCAAGCTCACGAGCCTGACTATTGAGAATAGCCTGGAGGCGCTCTCGCGCTTTTGGGATGGTAGAGATCAGTGCCATCATTTCGAGGTAGACGCAACCTAATGAGAAGATATCTGCTGAGCGGCCCTTGAAGTCCTCAGGAGCTGCATGTTTTCCGTGTTCAGAAGAAGAGCGAGCAGTTCCCATGGAACCTTCGGTCTCATCCTCTCCTTCATCGGTATCTGAAGATACGGAGGCGGGAACTCTCGGCCGGTGGGCAAGATCGAACCCAGTCAGGTAAACCTTGTATCGCTCCTGATGGCTTGTACTTCTAGCCACGAGAATTGATCGCGGTCGAATATTGCCGTGTCGTAATCGTGTATCGTGTATATAGCCAAGTGCTGATATGAGGCAGGTGAAAAATCGGGCAACAACACGCTTTCTTGCATCGACATCTTCGGTCTGGCCAGCATTTTGGCCGAGGAATTGATGCAACGTCCACTCCGTACCTGGATAAAGTAAAATCGAGAAACGCTTTCCCAAAGAGTAGGATCCAACAACTTGCACAATATGGCTATGCATCAGGAGTCCTAAGCATTCGACCTCCTAAAAGAGAGTTAAGGAATATTAGGAGTATTGTCAATAAGGGAAACTTACACGAAAAGCGTCTTTGCGAGTCCAAATGTCATCGAGAACTACAGTTTTGCGAGTGAGAACGTAGTTCTTCCACCTTACAGTATGAAATCGATAACGCCCGCCATGGTAGATTGTGCTCTCACGGGTCGGGAGCCATTCTTCTGGATTTGCCAATTGATCGAACACGACCGGATGTCTCCCGGAGCCTGACCAATTCAAGAATGGATCATTTTCCGGGTCATTTTTGACGGTTGATTGTGGCAAACCTTTACTAACTTCTGTAGGCTCTGATGTCGAGCCTCGTAGCGGAGCACATGAAGGGCAAGATGTACGCGATCCTTTGAGCCATTGAACAACGCAATTTTTGTGAAAGAGGTGCCCACAGCTGCTAATCTCGAGTACCCCTTCACCAGCCATGTAGCTCCTCATGCAGATCTCGCAATAATTAGCTCGCATAACGGTGTCCTCTTCGATGGGTGGCGGGCAGAGGGCGACTCGTTTCCCACTTTCCCGAGAGACGGCCACCAGCTGGCCTTCCATATCGGTTTCGATAGAAGAGAGCTCGGTTCCAACTGGAAGGTCGAACAAATTTGCAACCTGTGCAGTTTCGAGACTCCCTTGTGTCCCGGGAAATTCTTTTGAGTCATTTGATAGAATGATGTCCAGCGCACTCTGCAGATGTCTCAAGTCCACGTCGATTGGCACAGATCCCGTGTGGTCAAAGAACAGTTCAGGACGATCAAGCCAGTCTGTGATCATCCCCACCACAGCCCTTCTGGCTTCTTCGAAACTGTTCTCCCCATACGTCAATCGAGTCAAAGCGTAACAAAAGCGTTCGGAAACAAGCTCCTGCCTCATGACTATACCACAATTTTTCAAGAGCACAGATGCTAGCGAGAGCGTCTGAAGCTGGACGTGAGGAGCTGAATTTTTGAGTCGTCGACACATTATTTGAATAGCGAGGGGGGCCATGACGACCTCATTGTTTCCTGTTATCATGTCCACAACAGCGAAAGCCTCTTGCATGTTTTCCAGATCCAGATCGTTTTGTGTTGCTCTGTTGATGAACATCTCGAGCTGATTTTCTACCGCCTCTGTTCGCCATTCCGCAGTCTCGGCTGGAGTGACGAGAGTCGACGATCGATCTTGTTCATCGGGTAGACTGAGAACAACAGTCGGACCAGAGCCAAATCTGGTGTTCTCGTCCTTGGAACTCTCGTCGGTATCGGTACTGAAGAAAGGTTTTGATGGTGAAGGTTGATCTAGGTACAAAATTAGCTTTCAGTGTTAGCTCCATTAGAGACGGTGTTTTATCTGAGCGACTCCATGTACTTCTGCTGTTCATAGGGTGGCTGATCAAAAAAATTCCACCATCGAGAGCTTAACGCTGCAGTCGATATAACAAGCGCAACTCAATATTGTTATCGGTAAATTCCTGGCAATCCAAAAGGAATTATCCCCAGAAATTAACTGACATCGTTCTCGATTTGAATATTTGTTATAAAAAAGCTAATTCCGGGGCTCTAGTGGGTGGGGAGTGTAAAAGAATTCAGGTACTGACCATGCTGTAACATACCTGTTGTAGCACCATCGGATCGGGCTGGATCCCTCCATTGAAGAAGAGAAAGGATGCTCGGCTTATTCGCAGCGGCTCGCATTGCGTTCAGGTCTACAACAGCCCCTTTGGTGAGGAGGTAAGACACACTCTCCGCGTTTCCCGCCGAGGCAGCATAGCAAAGAGCCGTACCACGGGTAGTTGTCAGGTTAATGCCGGCGCCAGATGCTAGCAGCAATCGTAACGCGTGGATGTTCCCTATTGATGCAGCGGTTTGAAGGGGCGTCTCGTCAAGCTCGTTTTTCTCGTCAACATCGAAGCCATTTGATACCAGCAGGTCGAGAATATCCTGCTTGCCAGCACAAGCTGCTGCAAAGACAGCTTGCGCCTTCCGCCGTCCATTTATGCCAAGCTCAGAGCTCGGTAAAGACTCAAGAACCAATCTCACTATTTCTCGTTGCCCACTCCGGATCGCTGTCTCCAGCAGAGAGGGGTTGAATAGCGGTTTGAATTTGGAGGCCAAAGATTCCTCGAGGAGGTATCTGACCATGTTCAAATGGCCACATCGAACCGCAACATCCAGAGGCGTCTCGCCCTCGAGATTCTTGAAGAAGATGTCCGCCTTTGCTGCTCGGAGAATCTTGGTGATTGGAAGAAAACCATTGGCAGCAGCGACATGAAGAGCTGTGTTTCTTTCGTTATCCTGAGCTTCGACATCAGCAGAAGATTGAAGCAGAAAATTGACAGCTCCTATTTTTTTGGCCGCCGTTGCGGTGTGCAAAGGCGTCAAGCCTTTGTTTTCGGTGCGTAGGTTTATATCAGCGCCGCTGTCAAGTAGGATACGCATGACCCCTTCATGATCACCATATGCTGCCTTGTGAAGCGCTTTCGTGCCCGCTCCAGCATGTGCAAAGCTTGCACCGGCTGTGAGATAAAATTAGTTTGAGACACGATGGCTAAATAAATTTCTGATAGATTCCTGGTAATGGAGATGAGAATTGTAACATACCATTGATCAGTACAACGACGACTTCTTCCCATCCTCCCGCCGCGGCGTATACTAAAGGCGTCTCTAGTGAATCTTTACCAACAGGTGCGTCCACATCAGCCAGGTGAGTGAGAAGAATTTTGGCGACTTTGCTGTGCCCTTTCGAGGCGGCTAGGTGGAGTGGACGTATGCTATGAAAATCGGAGGCTTCAGCATTGACATTGGCCCCAGCTTCAATCAGCAGCTGGACAATGCTCTCATTCCCCAAAGAGGATGCAACGTGGAGCGCACTTGTCTCAAACATGTTTCCGGTGAAGTTTCCAGAGCTCATATTGGGATCAGCTCCTGCAGCCAGCAAAAGGGTAACCACGTCACCGGAACCCCCTCGACATGCCGCCTGCAAGGTTGTCCCTAAAGGCCTTATACACATATGGCAATCTGCCCCGTTTTTTATCAAAAGCTCAACAGCAGATGCATTTCCCGCAACGGATGCAGCATGGATAGCGGTGCCCCAAGATGGTCCAAGGGAATTTACATCAACACCCTCTCCAAGAAGCCGTACCACTTCATCATAGGAACCTTGATACGCGGCAGTGTGCAATTCAGGATCTAGGACGCCGTGTGGCGTGATGCTTGCAATTGAAGAACTAAGCACCAAGTTAGTATATCACATCAAGAACTTTTCCGCAGTCGGGTCGTCAATCCATATTACCTGCCTACCGAGTCACAAAGCTATTACACACTTCGAATAACAACTATTAACTCGATATCGTTATCTACACATTCCTGGAAATTAAAAAAGGAATCCCGCCAGGAATATTTCGATAGCGATATCGAGTTAAGAGTGTTATTTTAATTTTAGCTGCTCGAGGGCGGACACGAATTGATGAACTAGCTGTGGGACCAAGGACATACCTCTTTGAACCAGTGGAGCCCACTAGTTCTGCTCTTGCAGCGTTGGTGCCTCTAGACTCCTCCTCGTCGTGCTCTGTATCCACGTTGCGTGGCAAACTGAACAACGCCAGCTGTTCTAAGTGGCTTGCAAGATGGTGCCTAAATTGGGTGTTGCTGACAGTCAAGACCTCATCTGCTACATGAGGATTGGCGGCTCGAAGCGACTGATCCCACTCGTCGCAGAAGGGACAATCTTTGGCCGAGATCCGAGTAACTGGGCGTTGACTAACATTTACGATTGCTGGTATTTGAGTCTCTGTGACTTTGTCCGCATGTTTCCGAACCAAATGCGTTCTGAAAGAGGATGTAGAAGGAAAGGAGAGCGAGGGACAGAAGAGGCAGTGGTATTCTTTTCGGTGTGTTTCAAGCTCATGAGTGAACCATGAATGTCGGTCGCTGAACATCTTGACATCACAGTTTGGGAATGTACAAACATAGGGCTTCAAGTCGTGGAAAACATGCCTTTTCCACGGGCGCTGTCGTCGAACTCTGACCAATGTAAAGCAGTAAGGACACTCGAAAGGATACATGCCTTTGGAAGCCTTTTCGAAGTCCATGACGTGTATTTGATTGCCACTGCTGTCGTCTGCCATCGATGTCGCTTCCGAGAACTCAGAACGGCTGTCGTCAATAGCTTGTTCCGCAGATTCGAGGGCAGAAGGCAACAAGGTTGAGGCGGTCGTGAAGGCAAGAGTGCTTGCAGGTCTATCCTGTAGTAGAAAGTCAGGTCTCGGTTCTCAAATTCTCAGACATTCTTTTTTTTCATACACCAGGATACCCCAAGAGCCATAAGACTATGGAGGGAAAGGAATGAACAAAGGGCGGGATTTTTGAGTACTCTTCAATCCCTCAGCGGATTCCAAGTCTAAAAGAGCTTTTTAGATTTCTAGCAATTTTCTTTTTCATGTTGGCAGAAAAATTGAAGTTTCGATATCGCCTCAAAGGGTGGGATTTGATTTAAAAATGCTTCAAGCCCCCAACCTCTCTTCGATGTTTTGCAACATATCCTTTCTAGTTGGAATCGATCAAGGTAAGAGCCACATACCTTCGACATGAGCGTAGGAGCCCTTTCTTCATGCTCAACCGAAAGGCAATTCGTGCGAGCTTGCTCGGCCCTATTATCTTCGAGTTTTACGGGAATCGATTGCTCAACGATCTCTGCACCAAGCTTGTCGTGATGTTCTCTACAATATTTCAGATATTGTCTCCTTTGAGTGATGGCCTGTCCCAAGCGGTTTCGTAGCCATTGATTCTCCTTGATTTCGAGCTTGGGATGCTTGTGAGAGACATGAGAAATGTCGAAGGAGTCATCAAAAGGCTGTCTTACTGAAGTTGCGGCTTTGGCGTAGCGATCTCGTGGAGTGGCACTCCGAATAAGTAACGATATCTTGAATAGACTAGAAATAGAATCTGCCAGGGATTGAAATGTTTCGTCGAGTTCTGTCACTTCTTGAGCGTCATCTTCTGTGGGATCGTCGTACATGTCATGAACATCGTCCTCCGAATCAGATCCGACACGGTTTGGTCGCTCTCCAGAAGCTATTTGAGATACTATACGCTTGTTAGATGATTGAGAGAAATGTTAAACACGTCTGAGGCTTTACCGTCCTCAATCGACTCCTCAATATCCTCCAAGAGCTCAACAATTCTATCAACCAATTTCGGGGCTTCGCGTAGGCGATACTCGAGAGAAGTAGTTAGGTGAACATCTTGCAAAGCTCCTATGTTCAACGCCCAGATCCTAAATCGACCGAGTTGAGCAGTGCATTCGTCGGAGGAGAGCTCGCTTGTCATGGAGAGTCGGCACAAACCCTCCAGACCATTTAAGCAAGCCTTTCCATGACGGAAAATCCTCCCTGTTAAATGGCTGGCCATCTCTGTGGCCCCTTCAGGTGGAGAAAAGACTATTAACGCGTCAGACTTGAAGTCAAGATGGAATCTTCGGATGCACTATGTCCATCTCACGCTCGGGAGATGGTCTTTGCGCGTTCAAGGTGGTCATAAGGCTCTGCGCAAACCACCTATACCGAAAGACAAGGAAGAGTCAAGTTATTGTTGGACTTAAAATATGAGGATGGAGGTCGAGTTTGATTCTGTACTCAAGCGTTGCCTGATTCGATCTCGTCATTTGCAATCCTTGCAATTGTGGCGTTTTTTGTGTGGGATGGTGAGACGAGTCGGACTCTGCGTAGGATTCTCCATCAACGACACCTCCTCAAACATTGCGATCTCCAGATGTCGGGAGTCGAAGTCGCAGGCTTCGTTCTAGCAGCCTTCCCATTATTGATATCAGCGCTCGAGCACTATCGCGAGAGCGCAGAGGTGTTGAAAGATTGGTGGAGGTACAAAAGAGAGTATCGGAAAGTAAAGGTAAGTTGCGTGTACTTTGTTGCTAATAATTTTGAATTTTAATGCCCACTTAGGATGAAATCTGCTTTCATCGCCTAGCTTTTGAACAAAACCTTGAGAAATATCTTCTTCCGTTGATCGTGGATGAAGATGAGCTGCAATCTCTCATTCAGGATCCGCTTGGAGAAGCATGGCAGGATCCCATCCTGAACGAAAAGCTCAAAGCTCGACTACCACGCGCATATGATCTTTACCTGTCGACAATCTCACAAATGAACGAGACCATGGAGGAGCTGGTGGATGTTCTTAATCTTGACGTAAACGGCAGTCAGGAAAAGATCTTCGATGAAGTAAGTGGACATACTATCAGTAGGAGAAAAAAGTGGCTGAAGATGTCCAAAATGGAGACGTTAAATATCTGGTGGAATTTTTGAGTATACCCGTTTTCTATTCTTGGAAGATGACAATTTTCAGTATACTCAAATATCCATAAACTAGAAGTCGCCCATTTTTTCACCCACTGCTAGGACATATTCAGCGCATGAGACAGGATCCTCAATTCCTTATTGGTAGATTCGAAAACGAAATCCGCCAGGAGATTTGAGTCCTCGATCCAGACTGAAGGTGCTAACGCAATACAGGATGCCACATTGGTGGAAAAGAAGGCTAGACACCGTCTAAAAAGCTTTGTGACCAAGGAAAACCTCAAACATGAAGGACACCGAGCGAAATTCGCTCTGGGCAAAAGCGTTCGAACCAAACTGTTCAGCGAAATCTCTAGCTACAACTCTAGACTGAGAGAACTCCTTGATACTTCTGACGAGATAGAGACTATACGTTCGAACCGTCGAGATTTACAAGGTCCAGGCTCGGTCAAAGGGCTGAGCAAGTTGTGGAAGCATGCCAATAACGTGTTTCGACTCCTGCAAAAGGCTTGGGGATGCGAATGCTCGTCCAACCACCACGTCAATCTTATGCTGCAACATCGTACAACAACGAGTGTGAATTTCACACTCTCTTTCATGTTTTCAAAATTACTGGCTCCACCGCAATGCCCAAGCTGGAACTCCTTTCGATCACGCATTGATCTTGCTAACAACGAGAAATCCGACTCAACGTTACAGGTTCAACGCGCCTTTTCTGAGATCACAATCAGTACACCGAAGCGCTCGAGCATGCGTTCTTCTCTTCGTTCGCCTCTCAAGAATAATCTTTCGCCAAGCAGTTCTATGATCTTGTAGGTGGTTTTCACATCTTGGAGCCCTAGATCAAACCCGCCTTTCATTCTCCAAACTGCAATCAGCTTTCGGAGTCCCATCCTCTACAAAGTGTGCTCATCGCTAAAATTGATTAGGCAGGATTCGGCTGAAATGCTACCCTCATACGCGAAAACCAGTGTCTCTTGGGGCTCAGATTCTACTCCCGCCTTGTCAAAGGCGTCAACTTTGTATGAGCCTGATGATGAGTTGAACAACCTATGCGAGAAGATTGCAAACTTCAAACAGGCTGAGTCCTGTCTCGGAGTTCTCAAAGGCGAGGAACATGAGTATACTCTCTATCCTCTTCTTCAGGAGCAAGGGACAGAAGAGGAAGGCCAAAAAATGGTTTCTCTGGGAACTATCTTGCGAAAGGAGAGCGCGGTTAAACTTTCCAGACGACAAAGATACCACATTGCTTTAACCCTCGCCAGCTCACATCTACAACTTCACAAAACACCTTGGCTGGAAGGTGGCTGGAGCAAAGAGGATATACTATTTTTCCCCGATCCCACAAACCCCGAACGGATCAATCTCGACCAGCCTTTCATTGCTCGCGACTTTGCACTCCATGGCAAGAAAAGAGGTGTCCCAACAGCCGACAACAGCTGCCCGAACCTAGGGATCATGCTGCTAGAGCTCTGTTTCAACTCAACTTTCGAGTCACAATCGTATCGCAAGAAGTACATTTCGCCAGATGGCCAGTCGAACCCGTACCTCGATTTAGCTGCCGCATTGGAGTGGTGCAATTCTGAGGCCGCCGAAGAAGCAGGGCCAGACTTCGAGAGTGCGATCAGATATTGCCTATCTCAATTTGGATCCATGGATGGCCTGGACGAGGTGAAGAAGGGCGAGATGATCGAAAAGGTCGTGAAACCATTAGAATACTGCCATAAACAATTCGAGATCAGCAGCCAAGTTTGATTCACCTAGATCATGGTACGTTTACATTCTCAATTCTATGGAAGTAGATGATTGTGTCTAAGTTGGAGAAATACAGCACTGCGATATTCTACAAACTCTTTATTTCACCCGCAACGCCGCTCAAAATGGACGGCCCCTTGAATTCGAACGTATGAGTATGGTACATAAAAGCTGAACAGCGCGGGGTCTTTTCGACTTTCTTCCTCAATTACAAATCTTTAAGCCGAGATCGATAGCTTAAAATTTTCTGGCAATTTAAGAATGAAAATCGCCAAGAATTTTAGAGGCTCGATCTCAACTTAAAGGATCTCAATCAAGGTCGAGAGTTCGGAACCCTGATGCATTTATTCACTTCATTTGTCACATATTCTTGCTATCCTACAACGGCTGTCCGAATCATAGCCGAGCTTGTGGCGCAAACGTGGCGAGACCTTTGGCTAGTTTGTGAATTTGGCCGGCGTAGTACATCTAAGCGGATTGTCAGCAAAATTTGAGACCAGAAGTGATCGACATGACATACAGTCTCTGAGCGAATTGTTAGCAAAACTTCAGACCAGCAGAGATCGACAAGATTTACCCTGTCCGGCACCAAGCACCTTGATTGGAACCCAGCTCATCAACCAATTTAACGGAACCGGCTCAAGTTGCATTGCTGCCTGGCCATTACTCACGGTCTTGTTCAACAGCACATCCTGTGGAAAGTGTGGGTTGATTGCAGCCGGTCTACCAAGACCAATGATATCGCACGCGTTTTCGGCAAGAGCAGACTCCATCCCAATTCGTGAACGAAATCCACCCGTTAAGATCAATGTCGTGGATGGGAATCTAGCTCGAATCTCGTGCGCGAAGTCAAGGAAGAATGCTTCGCGGGCTGAGGACTTGGGGGCTCCAGCTTTGGCTTGCATCATCTGTAGGCTTGAGTGCATGAAATTAACGAGGAGGAAAGTACATACCTGAGGATCTTCATAACTACCACCACTGATCTCGATGAAATCAACACCAGCTTCATTGATGAGCGCAATCTGTTCCATGACGTCGTCCAATTTGGCTCCGCGCTGGTGATCCGCTGAATTCAACTTGATTCCCACGGTAAAGCTCTTCGGAACTTTCGAGCGAATCTCCTTGATGATCTCAACTACAATCCGAGCTCTTTTAATCGCACTGCCTCCATATCCATCTATCCTCGTGTTCGATCTAGGCGAAAGGAATTGAGCAAGGAGATATCCATGAGCAGCATGCAACTCGATTCCCGCAAATCCAACTTCCGCACAAAATTTCGCCGCTTCTGCGAACCTTCGTTTGACATCATCAATATCGCTAATTGTCATCGCCTTTGGTGTGCCAAATAATAGCCCTGAAGCCATCCTCGCAATGAGATTCTCACCGATATTCAAACCGATAGCACTAGGAGCAAGAGACTTGTCCCAAAAACCTCTACTCCCAGCACCAAGTGGTGATTGACGGCCTGGATGATTCAACTGCACAAAAGCAGGCGTTCCTTCTTTCTGAATTGCTGCGGCGTACGCCTTCCATTTCTCAACGGGTCGTTTGGAAGCGTCAGTCTCGATGGCTAGGTCACCTGCCTCACCCTTGTATCGCTCATCTATCATTACGTTTCCTGTGAGGATAGCACCCCAGCCTCCGGATCCCCACTGGCTGTAGGCTGTCTCGAACAATCCATTCGGTTGGGAATCTTTTGACATTGATTCTGCTAAGGCTGCCTTTGGTCTGGTTAGCAGTTGCATATAGTCTTGATACTCCATTGAAGACTGGTGCGAACCTTGACGAGACGGTTGTGCAGGACGAGACCGCTGATGGGTAGCGTTATTGGCTCGCTGAGAGGAGACATTGTGGGTTGATGCGATGGAGAATAATTCTTGGAACAAGTTCAAATTTCGAGGACACTCTGGACCTGGTGTAAAATTTGACGGTGGTTCGATTTGAGGTGGTCTGATTTCTTTGATTGTTGGGTGTTCACAACTTGGTTGTGCAACTAACTCCCTTGTAGGTAACGATGATTCGAGTTCAGTAAGCAGATCCGATAGTGATCAAAAAATCCAACATCGAAAAGTTACAAAGTATATATGTTCCAGCAACGTGCGAACTTCGTCCGATTTACATCGGCTACCTTGAGGTTCCCCACAGGCGATTCGGAGACGGATAGATATTGAACCGTTTCAGAATCTCCCTCGGCAAAAAATTCGGCTTTATAAGCATGTGGTTACAGCTTGATCTCTTCTGTTCAACAATCTGTCGTACTAGCTTCAGAATAGTGTACGAGTTCTTTCAGTTTCTGCTCCATGGATAATTGAGGTCGTAGGCTATCCGGCAAACCAATCGCTTGGTTTGGTCAGTCATCAGCCTAGCGTGAGCCCTGAACTTGCATTTCCAGGCCCCTCACAAACCTCTAACATCACGCATTCTGTGGAATTCCTAGACACGCAAGGCCTGTTCTTTTCTCCTCGCGGTATCATTCATGTTATTCAATTCCAAAAACGCATTCTCTATTTCATATTTGAAGATTGATCTATGCATATAAAAGTCGACTCATTAGTTCATCACCGCCTTCGAGGAGCTAAGATCAATATACCACACTTAATTCGACATTGATAGATCTCGAACAATTCCTGGAAATTACAAAAACGAATGTCGCTAGGAATTTATCAATGCCGTTTTGAAGTCAACTGGTTATACTGTGGGAGCCGGCCTCGTATAATTTCCTCAGGGATGCGGCAATGAATTGCTGTGCTGTCTACGATCCAGAATCCTCAAAAGCCTTAACAATGCAATCCACAAGACATCGCCTCTATGTTGATCCAACCAAGTAAGCAACTGTAGTACTCAAGTCTAGAGTTGACAAGACAGAAACGCACGTTCTCAGAGTTCCAAGAACTTGAACAACGCAACATTCACTCAAGAATCGAGAAACGGTTCTAGGGCGATAGAAGCGAGATTCTAACCACTTCTGGCATGTGAACTTCGCCAGGGGCGAGATAAAATGCATCTCTGAAGCACAACTCAGGCCGCATCTCATTCAAGATGCAACCAATAAAGGGACACTTATTAAATAATTTATGTTTTAGCCCAAGCCATTTCGGTGGAATCGCAGAAAATCTCGCAGCCTTGGGGCCAATGGCTGAGTCTCCATCCTCCACATGAAGTCATAAGGTTCTCAATCTTTTCCCCTTTAGTTTCATCATGTTCTAGAAGTTTAAGCTTACATATTATCCAGTGGCAGAGCCTCAAAGATGATGACATGGGTGATCGTGTCGCATACGGCGGTCCTTGCCCAGGATTTTTGGCAGGACTCTTGATATTCATCATTCCCGGCCATGGTATCGAGCAAGGCACAAGCCATCGAGAACATCGAAGACTCAACAAAGGAAACAGATCTAGACACCAGCTGTTCTTCCGTTTTCAGAGATGAGAGAGATGGGCAATCGGGCCAGGGCTTTCCCCAAGGCCTACTCGACATACATCGAGAAGGCCTAGCAATCTCTGGCAATGGAGTGGTGGACTGGAGTGATAGCAGTATTTTGCATCCAAGCAGATGGTCTTTGAAGCGGAAATTATTCGACACCTTCGTAATTCTCTTCTACGAGTTTTTCACATAGGTACTTGCACAATCCAGTTCCATCTCATCGTGTACTAATTCAGTACTGTAGAATTCTGATCAGCAACTGCGGCGTACTTTTACACAGTGAAGCGTTCTATTGCACATGCTAATGGTTCACCAGACTCAATCTGCATTGCAATCGTACCGAGATCTCGATATTAGCCTCGTCGCCGCTACGTGCTGTTTTATGTCGACGTAATGGCCATGCTCCCTCCCCATTGATTACACCTCTGAATATTTGCTACAGCTATCAGGGAGCACAAGCTATAGGCTGCTTAGTCTTTCCACCCTATACCGAGATATATGGTAGGAAATCAACCTACGTAGCATCAACTTTTCTGTACGGAATCTGCAATATCGTTGTGGGAAACCCAGGGAATTTGCCGAGCATTATCCTCGGGCGATTACTCTCTGGTTTCCTTTCGAGTATACCAACAGTGTGCACTTCAGGTAGCATAGAGGATATGTGGTCTCCGCATGAAAGAACATGGGCTATCCAAGGAGTAGTGTCTGCAGCATTAATTGGAGTTGCGGTGGCTCCCACGATTGCTGAAGGCATTGATACTAGTAATCTAGGGTGTTAAGCGTTGTTCTTTGCTTCATGTCATCACTGAAGGCGGATGCTGACTTCGTTTTAAGGCGATGGGTCTATCATCTCGCCGCAATCGGGCTAGGCTTCCAGACTCTATCGTTCCTCCTCATCCTCGAAAGCCGACCAAGCCGCGTATTATACAAAAAAGTTGAACAGCTGAAGATGAAACACGCGTTCAATGGGATCTCAATCTTTGACCTCGAGTATGCACCCGATCTACGAACATTCGCCAGAACCTCGCTCCTCAGACCTCTTTAAATGTTCTTCACCGAACCAATAGTCTTCACCATCACAATCATGGGCGCCACCGTTTACGCTTCAGCCTACCTCCTTACCGAATTCATTCCAAGTATTTACAACGGCTTCAAATTCAGCCTTCGTCAAAGCGGTGTTGTGTTCCTTGCCATCGGGCTGGGTGCCACCACATTTCCTATTCTCATAAGGTTATACGACAGCCGAATCGGCAACAAGTGCAAGCAACAAGAAAGAGCATTAGTCCCCGAAAACAAATTACTTGGATTCTTCATAGCTGCCCCTGCACAGGCCATCTCCATCTGGTGGTTTGCATGGACTGTTCCGCCTCACCTGAACCATTCTCCTTAGGTATCTATAGCTGCCTTGGTGCCGCTCGGCTTTGCAATCAACGAGTTTGACTACGTGCTCATTGGGTATTTATGCGATACTTATACCACTGATGCCGGGTCCGCAAACGCACCAATGGGTTTCATTCGTGCTGTGCTTATTGCCGTGCACCCTCTATTCGGACCTGCAATATTTAAGAGTCTAGGAAACAATGTCGCGAGTAGTATTCTTGCTTCTATTGCTACGGGATGCTGCTTTGTGGCATTCGCTTTCTGGAAGTATGGGACGAATCTCAGGGAACGAAGTGCCTGGGTGAAAAGGGGTCAGACTGAAAAGCAAAGCACTACATAGGATATAAGTACAGCTGGCTTACCTATTCGGTTCCTTTCTCGAGAGGTTAAAATCAAAATATCCTACCTAATTCGACATCGATACAGATACATTTCTGGCCAAAAAAAAACGCCAATAACTTTGCAACTGAATTGTGAGATTGAAAGTTATTCTGAAATGCATGTCTCAGTTGTTGCTCTCAGAAAGGGCAATGGAATTGATCAACCCACCGTGCAAGTGCAGTAGGAATACGCCATTAGTAAGATAATCCTGAAATTTTCTGTATTTGGCTCTAATTAGGTTTGAGGTCAACAAATCTACTTGCTATCAGTGTTGGAGACAAGGGCTCATTTTGAAATTTGTTTTTTAATACATAGTATTACAAGTTCTCAACCCAGATTCCCTTGCGCCCAAATATCCTTGCCCGATTTGGCTCCCCACTCTTCCTTACCCACTTGGTGAACGTCTCCCTTTCCTCGTCTCTCCTGCAAGGTCTCAAGGGGCCTGTTGGTCGTAATACCTCATGACTTCTTCGAGCTTCTCAAGCTCGACTAGATCTAGAAAGCTGTTGGTGGGTTGAGATGTGACAAGCTTTCTGAACTCTGATCGAGGGTGGGAACGAGGTGCTGATCGTCGGCTCTTGGCTCGTCTGTTTTGGTGGAGACATCTTCTATTTCTGACGCTCCGCCTTTGCGACCTAGAGTGTTCTTTGGAATTTCCTGGAATTGGGCTTGATGTGATGTCTTTGCTTTAGTAGTGCCGAAGTTTTCGTGCAACGCTAGGGGGTCCAAGAGCTCGGAGTGGCTGCCATTGGCATTTTGAGCAGTGTAGAATTGTGATAGGTACGTTCCTGCTTCAGAGCTGTTCGAGCTATCACTCCTCAAACTGCTCTCACTGTCACGCGAAGATGCTCTCGCATGATGCTTTGGTGTGCTCTTCTCCACCAACTCATCCTTTTCTTCCGACTTTTGATAAATAGCCCCATTGCTGAAATCGAGGAGGTAATTGAAGTTTTGGTCTATCTTCTCCTTCTCCGCGACAAGATCAATCTTCTTCATCAGTTCACAAATATCAGGTGTGAGACCGATCATGGAAGCTTGTTCCTTTCCTTCTCGCTTCACTAGGGCTTCGTATTGCGCCAATACACGATCGACTTCGTCCACAGGCTTCATGTTTGAACGTGACTGGAGGAGAACAGATGATGCCATAATTGTCATGACGAGCTGTTCGTTGTTCAATTGGTGGAGCTGTTCGCGTGTGAGAGGGAGGTCGATGCCATTTTGATTGTTTCGGGTGGCTGGATTGGGCGTGGTTGTGAGTTGCATGGTTGGCGGAGTGTGGTAGCCACTATGGCTGGATGTGAATGATGTTGAGGAGATGTCGCACAATTCTGACGAGCCGAATTTGTCGTCGTGAGTACCCTTGGCGAGGTCGAAAGAGGAATGTTCTAGTCGCTGCATGTTGTTTGATGTTTGTTTGTCACTTCTTCATGCTGAGGTTTGTTATCGGGGTTTATTGCGAAGACCTTTTTATGCCCTTTACTATACTCATTAGTGACGTCTTGTCTTTTGTCGACGCGTTTATCAGAGGCACATACTGCAAACAGCCCCAATGTGTTGATGTTCTGTTATCAGTGTTATCGTGACGCCATGGGTAGACAAAGTGAGGTCGCGACCATGAAGCAGATCATGAAAGGTGAAGAGTGAGGTTGTCTGTAAATACCTACACTTGGAGGGGCTGAGGGTAAGACAGTGTTGCAACCGAGTAGATCGTCAACAATGGTTCTTTTCAGTCTTCCAAATCCTTTATAGATTGTGAAATCAAGGTACCCAAATTTCCTGGCAATTCAAACACCAAAGTCGCGCGAAGCCGGAAGTTTTAGAGCTCGATATCCTCTTCAAGACCTAGAATCAGGGCAAAGCATCATGGGTTTCTGCTCAGTCTTTTTCTCAATCACCAACAATCTCCCTAAACCACTACCCTCAACTCAATCTCATTATTCTCCTCCACCCCCTTCTCCCTCATCTCCGCAATCCCCGTCTTTGTCTCAACATGGACCTCCCGACTCAGTGCCTCCTTCTGAATAAAGCATGAAGCGACCATAGCAATTCCACCCACACAAGCATAAAAGATCCACATGTTCCTCATACTCCACGCAAACGCCTGCTTGACAGCCAATTTCTGTCCTGCATCTTCAATCGTACTGATAAAACCCACATTAGCGGCTGCATCGCCGCCGGAGAACTTGTTGACGATATCTGGGGCGAGACCGGCAGAGCTGAGGAGTGGTGTACGAGTCGCCATGCTGTTTTGGAATATGATGCCACCAACGATGACACCGATTGAGGTCTAAGGTCGTCAGTAATTTTACTTTAGACAGAGCTTGGCCACGAGAGAAGACTTGCAGCCATATTTCTCACGAAGCCCGATGTAGCACTCGCAGTAGCGACATCCTTCTGTACCGCCAAAACCTGGATGGCCACTAAGACTGGCTGGAAAAGTAACCCGGACCCCGCTCCCGCGATGAATTCAAAACCAAGAATCATGCCAATACTTGACGTCGCGCTGAGAGCGATGTAGAGACCTGTACCTAGGGTCATCAAGAAAGTCCCTGCCCAGATGAGTTCGCGGTAGGCGCTGTATCGATGGGTGATTACACCACAAAATATGCCTAGGAGAGCTTCCATGGCTATGTAAGGCATGATGAGGAGACCAGATATGATCGGACCCGTCGAATGTGTCGACTGAAAATAGAGCGGGAGGTAATATTCCCCACCAATGAAGACCTGTTCTTGATTAGCAATCCAGCAGAATAAAGGAGCAAGACGATCTCACCATGCCATGACAAGCCGTAACAATAAGCGTAGCTATGTTCCCCTTCCCCCTAAACACACTGAGCGGCATCAGTGGATACCTCGCCAATTTCTTCTCGCTGAAGATGAAGAACCCAATCATCAATCCTCCAAAAACAAGTAAACAAACCACTTTCGGCGAACTCCAAGGGAATGTCTCGCCTCCGAAATCCAAACCTAGGAGAATCATAAGTGTGACGGCGAGAATGGATAAACTTCCTAGCCAATCAATAGCTTTGATCCCATCCATAAACGCCGTCTTCGGATTATGCACATCCAAGAACAGGAACAATAGGATGAAGATGGATCCAGAAATGGGCAGATTCAACCTATTCAAACCTTCAGCATAGGCAAGCATCAAAAATTTTGTGCTTGACCTACCAAAAAATCCACCTCCAACTCAACTTCTCAGAAAAGACACCACCAAGTACGGGTCCCACACCACCAGCGACAGCCCTACACAAATTCAGTAATCGCAGTCAATCGCACTCGTTCAAGGGAGGGAAGCACAAACCAGACCCCCTCCATACACCCAAGCATCAAACTCCTCTTCCTCATCCCAAAAAGATCACTAATGGTAACGGTAACCAACTGCACACATCCACCCCCAGCAATCCCCTGCAACGCCCTCCCCACAATCAACATCTCCATATCCCTCGCCGCACCACAAAGCGCACTCGCCCCACAAAACCATGCCGTACATATCAACAGCAACGGTTTGCGTCCCCAAATATCACTCAATTTAGTCCAGATGGGACCTGAGGCAGCATTGGCGATTAGATAGGCGCCACCGATCCAGGTGTACCCGGACGCGGAGTGGAGGGAGGATGTTATGGTTGGGATGGCAGTGGAGACGATGGTTTGGTCTAGAGCCGCTATGAAGAGGGTTAGGTAGAGGGCGATGACTATGGATGCGGTTTTGAAGGTGCTGCGGTGTGGCGGTGGGGGGTCTTCTGGGAGGGTCAAGTTAGGCATTGTAACATCTTGGCTCGTAGATGGAGTCGTCATGGCTGTGATTGTTCAATTACTGAGCAACAGTATTGATGGAAGCGAACTTGAGGTATACTGCCAATTGCCCGGTAGAAGGCCGATTCACGAGGTAAGAAATGACCTAGGAGGATTGATAAAGTCAATGTCAAAGACAAACGAGTCCGATCAAACACAACATCTGAGGCAAAGCAGGATAATAATTGCCTAATATCTCACTGGAAGTTTGGAGGTGGGGGAAAATGGAGAAGTGCAACATCCACGCCCTATTCGTCAAAGTTCGAACAGCTAGCTTGAGTCCAGACTAGTTCTATTAGTCAATACCCACATTTACGTATCTGGGCACCAGGATGAGTTAAGCGCTCCAAGGCGGTGAGCCCATTGCTTCCTTCTTGTATTCTGACCAATGTCGTCCTGTCCAAATCTCGGAATTCGCCGTTCGGTGTTGATGGCAGACCAGAGATTGATCGCTGGAAGCGCAATCCCAAGTCAAAACTAACGTTGAACGCTCGCATACGCAATGCAATCCTTCCAACTCCTACTTCATTTCCATGTATTCTCATTTCGATGTCTTGACCTTCTTCTTCGGCCGCTCCGCGATGTCCTTGTCCGGAACGGCAGCTGGTGCTTCGGCATCAGGCATTTCTGCATCGCTATCATCTCCCGAGCTCTCATGCGCAGAGTCGTATTCTTCGGCTACGTCTGATTCCGAATCGGTCTTGAAGTCCTCATCAACACTCTCGTCGTCCTCATCGGCGCTACCTCGAGCAGCTGGCGCTTCTCCTTCACTCGAGTCGAGATCTTCATCGGCTAGTGCTTGGGCAATTAAAGCACCTGAATCTTCGAGTTGCATTTCGTTTCGGACCTTGAGATTCTTGATACGGAAGAACTCCTCGAGCGGTTGCTGTTCCTCACTGTGAATCGAGATTAGCGTTTAGCATGGATGAGACGGTTTTTGAATTGCTTACCGGTTGATATTGCTGAATTGGTAGTCGGGAGTCTCGCCTTTCATGGCAATCGTGATGTCAAAAGTCCTGCTGGCAGCCATAGCGCCGCCGACTCTCGACATGGTAATGTGGTCAATGTTGTCGAACGTGACATAAGTGGCAGGCTTGGGGACGAACATGAAACTCCTGTCTAGCATAAACAGGTGTCCCTCATTGGCCTTGATAGAGCATTTGACGCCAGACTGTGAGTGGTGACTTGAGAAGTCTTTCGAAGGCGTGGTTACTTTCTTTCCGGACAGACCTCGGAAGAGCGCAGCGATGACATTGTGTATCGGTGCCTCGTAGCGCTGCTGTAATTTTCCCTTGTAGTCTTGCTCGAATTCTTCTGGTGTCATGTTGAGGTCCAACGTGACATCCTCTTCTTTCTTGACCTGCATGACTGCGAATGGATATTTTGTCTGACCTTGACGAAGAGGAGGATCCAATCCTATTGTAATGAGCATATGCTGGTCGTCTGGCTTGGGAAGCAACATGAACTTCTTGATGTGATCGTACTGAATCTTGTAGTCGTAGGTTTTTCCGCGCAATCGAAACGAGGTCTTGTACATGTCGATGTCGAAACGGCCTCTGGGAGTGAGATGTAGGACATCCAAGAAAGTGGCGAGGGTCACACCAGCTACATCGCCAATGTTTGCCTTGTCCAAGAGCGTGTCGTAGAAGACCTGAGCAGTGTTGACCTCCTCTTCATCCTCTTCGTCGGCCTCGCTGCCTGATCCCTTCTCTTTCTTGTCCTTTTTCGTGACGGTACTGGTGCCTGGAATGTAGAATCGCATCTCCATCAACTGGTCTCGCGCACCGCCGAACTTCTTGCCGCTCGTGCGCGCGCCTCCCAGAGCTCCGTTGGTGCCTGTTTCATCGCCATCGCCAGGTAACGAGAATTCGACAGCGACTTCGTTCTTGCTGGGAAGGTTGGTGGTCAGGATTTCTGAGTACGGAATCTCGAAAGCCGATTTGTTCTGAACGTTGAAGGACAATTCGTGTTTGCCAAACTCAGTCTTGCCCCAATTCCAGCCGCGCAACGAGTGCTCCTTTGTATCGAAAGGCACGCTGTACCAGTTTTTAAAGGCCTTTTGGATGGCCTCTAGATCAGCTATCTGGAAGCCATCAATCTGTACTATGCGATCGTCTCTGGTGTAGATCTTGACTTCGTATCCGCGCGCAGCGCGATTCCAGAAGCCGTGGGTCATTTGGTCCTTGTTGAGGGTAAAGGTGTCGCCAGTACCCTCCTTTGCCTTCCAACCCATGCCATAGTCCGCGAATCTGGTCCTGCCTGGGGCTTTTGAGAAATCGAGGTATGTGCCCTCGAACGTCTCCCTGTGTCGCGGTTAGTGTATGCATTTTCGGGGGCCTTCTTTGCAGTCGCGATTAATGCCAACCAGAGATTGCTTGGAGTTGGGACTGAGCAGGCCATGAGTTTGAATTGCGCGGGGAATATGACGGTCGTAGATGTTTGAAAAGTTTTGATTACTGACCTGGCCGACATTGTGAGGTTTGTTCGATCGGATTGAATTCGTAGGAAGGAGGGATGGTATTTCGTGGAGGGAGAGAGTTGTTTGGTGGCGGGAAGGTTGGTGGAGTACAACTTTGCTAAATCTCGCGCCGATGAAGACGCGCTCAGAATCAACGGTCACGTGTACGTGTGTCCGACTATAACAGTAGGCCGGTAATCAAAGTCTACCGGATACAGGAAATGAAAGCGAAAATAAGGCTCGATTATTCTTGCGGCTCATCAAGGAAGACAAATCACGTGACTCTGCCTTGCTCCGAACTTGATTCTTCATGTTCAAGTTTCTCAACGGCTTCTCTGGTTAGACAGTCATTACTACTCGAAGAGGAATGTCTAGCTGACTGTAAACCCACGAGGCACATGGTCATGAGGACAGATGAGACAATGTATTATTCTTTTCCCAACCATAATTATCGTATTATACCCTAGCGCAAGAACAGGGGGACCACACAGAATACGATGTTAATCCAATGACGATGTTGATCATCGACACGCGGGAGATGCAACAAAAACAAACAGAACAGAGGATTAACACCAGGGAACCACCTCAGTAGCATCCCGTGAAGTCCGTTATCCTATCTAGCCGGTCTCTCTGAGATATATACATACTTCTCAGAATCCTCAACGGTAGGGTTCACCTTGTGCTTGTCATTAAACAACTTCCTCGCCAACCGAGGACGACTCAAACAACACCTATTCCATTTCTACACAAAGGGCATGACATCGCAGTTATATCACAGACACTGACCTCATGGCAGTTGCCTCGTTCCCCCCAAAGTCTGGTCGCGCCTACTCGAATCATCGCCGAAGTTCAAGCTCCACGTCGATATTCCAAGTTCTGGAGGAGGATTCTCGCGATATGGCTCAAACCCCCAAAGCTGCCTCGCAGTCCAACATGGCCACAGACAAGCCGGAGAAGCTTGTTCCACCCACTACGCCAGGCGAGGGTGATGCCAGCAGCATCAGCAGCTTCGCCATGTCAAGCAGTTCGTATCCACAAACTCCAGGGCAGCTTTCCCGCTCCACCTCCTTCTCCGATGGCGACTACTTTGACGAATCTGTTCCACCTTTGGAGCGCCTCACTGTTTTCGACTTGATCGAAAATCTGGCCTTACCTCAACGCCTCGAACGATTCCAAAGCACCATCTCTCTCCAGACAGAGAAAGTACGCAGACAACAGGAACGATTGAAGTCCCACAGCAAGGTCGCAAAGGACAAGGTCGTCGAAGAATGGCGTCGACGCGTTCCCACCGCCGACGAGCAGCTGGAGAAATACAAGAAGAGGATGCGCACGTCGGTTGACCGTCTCAACTCCAAATTTGGAAAGGCAGTCACCTTGCGCGAGAAGCTGTCCTTTATCGCTGGCGTGATGAATGTCTTCGTCAGTGGATATCTCGTCGGTGGCCATCCTGATCTATATCATATATGGTACACCATCCAGCTGCTATACTTCATGCCCATTCGATTCTACACCTACCAGAAAAAGGGCTATCACTACTTTCTGGCCGATCTATGCTATTTCGTCAACCTCCTTTGCATGCTCACCATCTGGGTCTTCCCGGGTTCAAAGAGGTTGTTCATTAGTTCATACTGTCTATCCTTCGGAAACAACGCCATTGCTATTGCCATGTGGAGAAACTCGCTCGTCTTTCATTCTTTGGACAAAGTTACCAGGTATGCATATGGGTACTTTTGAATGAATAATCCCACTAAATCGCCACCTCTAGTCTCTTCATCCATATCATGCCCTGCGTCGCCCTGCACTGCATCGTCCACCTCCTACCACGAGAACTACAGGCCACCCGTTTCCCAGCCGTCTACAACATCATCACAAGTGCGCCAGGCGACCCTGAGCACTATACACTCCTACAAATGATGTTCTGGGCATCCTGGCCATACGCAGTCTGGCAATTATCTTATCACATCTTCATCTCTGTCCGAAGACGTGACAAGATCGCTGCTGGCCGCCCAACCTCATTCACCTGGCTTCGCAAATCTTTCGGACCAACCTGGCTTGGACGATTAGTCTTGAGCCTCCCGGACAGTCTTCAAGAACCGGCCTATATGTTGATCCAATACATGTACGCTCTGCTCACCATGGTTCCATGTCCGTTATGGTTCTGGTCCCGCTGGGCAAGTGGTTTGTTCCTGATCAGTGTCTTTGGTTGGAGCGTGTGGAACGGTGCAACATACTATATTGATGTGTTTGGACAGCGCTTCCAAAGAGAGCTGGAGCAACTAAAAAAGGATGTTGCGAAGTGGCAGAGTACGCCTGATTTGATGGGAAAGAGCGGCTTGAGCAGTCCTTTCCTTAGCCCAGAGTTGGAGAAGGGAAATGAGACGGAGACGAAAGGTGAAGATGCGGGTGCGATCAAGAGTGAACAGATCCCCAGCATTGATGGGAATGTGGGACCTGGCTCGGAAGGTCCAGAAGAGAGCAGGCGAACGGACAGTGTAGGTGCGATTCCGTTGTTGGATGAGACGAGGAAGAGTGGATCGCAAGCTGTGGTCGATGACACGGGTATGAGAGAGCGCAAGTGAGCCGTTCGTTTCTGTTCTGTCGTTACTTCTGGTGGCTCATTCTTGTATTCGGCGTTGGAGTGCGGCTTGTTGTTGATGCTTGCTTGATACCCCTTTTTGGACATTTGCGAACTGCACATTAGGTTCTGAAGTTATGTTTTAGCATATAGTATATCTCAACGTCCATTATTCATGTTTCGCCATTCCTCTCTTTTTGATCGAGCATATTGCAGTACGTGTTGGAGTTACCTCACTGAATCTCTTTCTGTTACACCTTCATATTCTCCTTCCTTTCATGGATCTATACTACTCAATATCTAAACGCAAGAACCTCAGGCTAAAATAGGTTTCAACGGTCACGTGTAATCTCTCTGTCGGCGCAGTGTATCAATGAACATAGACATGAGTAAAGCTAATACACAACGAAAGAGGTTTCTTCTGATGGCAAAAAAACAAAGGCCTCTGATAAAATAATCCATACATAACCGGAATCGTGATCTCCTCTTCGTTAATTCGTCTTAGTAATTTACCTCCCACAAACGAAATGACCATCCCCTTCCCAAAAAAGAATTTCCCCTATTTCCTCCACTCTCGACAAAAAGACAAAAAGAATGGCCAATCTCCGCTCCCAGAATCGAACTAGGGACCTTCAGGTAACTCAACGCATTGAATGCGTGGGTATGTAAACTATTACAGCCCGACGTGATAAACCAACTACCTGTATTCGACGTTAGCGTCGGCTTGATGATTGAGAAAGATGTGGAGGACAACTTACACCAAGCGGAGGTCTTGATTTGTTGAGTTGGATTTTGGGAATTTGGGTATAGATTGGGGTGAGTGTGGGTAGGGAATGGGTGCCGAGGGTCGGGTACGGACGGATGGTGGGATTTGATTTGCTTACCCGGAGTCGGACTTTACACTCGAACTTCAAAGTCAACAACAAGATATTGCAACAAGATGATACAGGTAATCTTCATTCGCACATCCTGCCTATGCTAGTACAATTTCGCTGATGTTTGCGGCTGGGACTTCTCTACTATGCTCCCTCCTATTCTCTTCTTTCCGTTTGTTAGATTGCACGACTACGATACCGATTGCACTGCCTCTTATTCTTGTCGCTTTCCTCGTACTACTTTATCTTTACAATTCTATCCATCTACCTGAGTCCTTTCCACCATGCGCCATCAGCCGTAGTCACGATCGATCTGCCAAAAATGGAATATGTGTCTCCTGTCGCTTCTATTCCTGGACGTCCTACAACAAGGCCCGTTCAAACATCAAGGCTGAACGAATTTTTACCCGGACTTGGAGAAGTAGGAATTAAATACAGATTTCAAGTCTCTCCTGCTGCAGGATATCCTTCAGTTATCGCTTTGTTATAGATGTAGGGATCAAAAACTCCTGTATACAGGATACAACTAGATGTTCCGATATTTACTATACGACGAATTCTTTGACAAGCTCTGTACAAGTTACGCCCAAACAGCTAGCTACCTATCCTCAACTTCAATGACACTTCGCTACACTAGATTGATCGACTATGTGTTGATCGAGGAAATATCTCTAAGCGGGGGAAATACCAAGTCCGTTTGATCAAAAACATTCATTTATTTTAGGGACAAAGATTGTGCTAGCAGTCTGGCTCGGCGCAGGACTCACCACTCACAATACAACCCACACGGAGAAGGTGCTGCTATACCCCATCTTTTCGCAACGACCCTTACTAACATACAATCAGCGTCGAAGAGCCTGTCGCTGAAGCGAGTCCCGTCAAGTGCCGCAGGGACCAGAAGACCCTCGACGGTGAAGATGCCCCACCGCCTACAGCCAACCTAGCCCGCGCGTACATTTCGACGATGCTGATAGAGGCGCCGGTTGGGAGTTCAAGAACGACGGAGAAGTCATTTTCGGATCGAAGTCGCTTGGCGTCAAATACAGCCAGATGTTAACATGAGTCAGCATCACAAGTACCAAGCGGGTTGAGCGTGCTCCCTGGGTGGCCAAGCTTCACAAAGGCAGAAGCAGGGAGAATTGTAGCTGTAAGCTCTCATAGCTACTTCCAGCATATTATCTCTTGGCGGACCTTGATTGGGCTAGAATAGAGAAGGCGAAAAAGGAGTGGGAAATGATCAATGAGTTCGTTGTGGTTGAGGAGAGTACGACGCCTGTTGAGGTCGTTGCAAAGTATGCATGATGATAAGGCATGTATCTTGGCGAATCACTGCATTGAAACTAAAGAGGCTTGAGACGATGCGGAGCCAATTCACCTCTCGATCACCCACCCTCCACAACAATATCCGAGCTCAAAGCGTATTCCAGTACAGCAGAGGACAACGCTGCACAACAAAGCGGTGTCACTCTGATTTCGTTGTATCTTCTGCTTCCGGCTACCTCATGTCCGCGTTGACATCAGACGATATTGGTGACATTCGATGAATAAACACCTCATAACGGCTTCACCAGATTATTGAAGGGCCAATCACATCGAAATGTCCTTCGGGGTTTCTCCCGTCTGGACGAACCCAAGGAGGCTGGGCGCGTGGCAATCGTTATTCACGCTAGAATGCTGTCTCTCCGCTCCTAGCCTTCCAGAAACCTTCCATGAGCGGGTTAGCTGCACTGGAGATGCAAAAAGTACTGGCTTCAAGTCGGAACGATGCGATACTGTCAATCTGCGGGCGTCATACGATGATTGATCAGGCAAGTTCCGGCGCTAGCTTGTTGTCGTGCAGGAAAAAATCCTTCTAGAAGCACGCTAGAAGACACTCATAGCGCGATCTGGTGGTGCGGGGAAGAGATCATAACTGGTCTGGACTTTTGGGGAAATACTAACATCCTGGTAAGCTAAACTTCTTCTAGCAACCAACCTATCAACATTCGCATTGAGCTTCATCTGCCGGCAAATGCATTATCCTTTCACACCTTCTCACATCTTGAAATCCCCCATTCGCTAAGAATGGGCACTAGCGCCTGCCTAAACAGCCGTTGTGGATGTGGTCACAAACACATTGTCCCACTGAAGCTGGGGGAACGACAACATTACTACAATCAGGTGATGGCAGGGATCTCTGGAGATTCGACATCTGAGCTTTTGATGTTGTGGGGAGCTGGGGAGGCCGGGATCTAACTGCATGTGTGATGGCCAGACGCCACAGTCGTCCAACCATCGGAAGCCTTTGTTGTTCATCATCCGATATCACTGAGGTCACCCAACACCAAAGTATGAAGGCACGGTCCTGTTCTTGATCCGAGACAGGTAAAAATCGTGCTCATTGGATCACTCGATTTCAGCCGCTGCGATGCCATATAATAGCCTCATCTTGGCATCCTCGCCAATAATTGCAGGGCCTAGTGATGGTTGTATAGCCTTCAGTGAGAGTTTACGCTGGAGGAACATTTGGCTGGAAAGCGCTCTGTTTAGAATGGAAAGGTGCATTCGATTTTTAGACCTTCATTCCAGATTACTGTCGTAGGCGACACTCTCGTTAGGCTGGAAGATGAATAATAATAAGGGAAGGCAATCCGACTCTAGTAGCTGCTCGAAAAATTTCCAGGCCGTTATGCAGTGGGTCTCTGGTAGAAGTGGAGTTCGAGGTCAAGCTTTCAGTGGTGCCGACATCGAACCAATCAAGTGTTGGGTAAGCTTAGTTCCAAAAGGCTTAGCTCCAGAAAGCTTGGCTCCAGTGTAGAATGGGGGCTCCACAAGCTGGACAAGGTCTGGAGGAATCCAGATGCTTAGTGGCCTTGCGTTGCGAAGTGGGCCAATGGAGAAGAGCGGAGGTCTTGGGTCTGGAGATGGAGCTTCATATCGACTGAAGATGTATAAAGACAACTCGCCCAGCTGCCAGAATTAAAGATCATCAGCATCAGCATCTTCTCGATCATCACCTCCTTCATTCTTCAGATCGCTTTCTACCAACAATCCTCCTCCCACCCTACAAAACTCAGTCAATTCTTCGCAATGGCTGGAGGCGCTATACTCGACGCTCCAATGCTCGCCAATGGCTTTTTGAAAGGACGACAGCTTATCTTCCCCCTTTCCCTTGTCATCTCCCTCTTCTTCCTTTGGGGATTTTCTTACGGGCTTCTCGATGTGCTCAACAAGCATTTCCAGGTCGTCCTCGACATTACCAAGCTTGAATCGACCGGTCTCCAGGTTGTGTACTTTGGCGGCGGCTACCTATGTTTCTCACCCATCGCTGCTGAGGTCATGAAGCGCAAAGGATACAAGGTCACCATTCTGATGGGTCTTTCCCTCTACTCTCTCGGTGCCATCTTCTTCTGGCCAACCGCTCACTTCTCCACCTACGCCCACCGCATCGCTTCCTTTGGTGGTTTCTGTGCCTGCACATTTGTTATTGCCTGTGGTCTCGCTACCCTTGAAACTGCCGCCAACTCCTACGCTGTTGTCATCGGTGACCCAGCTTCTGCATCTGCTCGCCTACAATTCTGCCAGTCTTGGAACGGTGTTGCATCCTTCATTGGTCCCTTGATCGCCTCCAAGTTCTTCTTCACCGGCAAGAACGCCCACAACTTGGTCAATGTCCAGTTCGTCTACCTCGCCGTTGCATGTGCTGGTGTGGCCATCGCCATCTTGTTCTTGGTTGCTAAGCTCCCTGAGGTTTCGGAGGAGATGCTCAATGGTTCCACTACTGTCGAGAACTTCGCTACCGATGAGTTTGGCAATGAGATCGGTCAGGGACCATTGTACAAGCAGTACAATATGATCTTCGGTTTCATCGCCCAGTTTTGCTACGTAGGTGCGCAGGTGACCGTTGCATCCTTCTTCCTCAACTACGCAACTGAGAACGCGACCTTCACCTCTGCTCAAGCATCCAACCTCCTCTCCTACGCTCTCATCACCTTCACAGTTGGTCGATTCGCCGCGACTGGACTGGCCACCATCTTCCAGGCTGATTTCCTCCTCGTGGTTTACGCCACTATTGCCATCGTCTTGAACGCTCTGATCTGCGCCCTCAAGGGCAACGGTGCAGTCGGTGTTCTCATGGCCCTCTTCTTCTTCGAGGCACCAATGTACCCAACCATCTTCACTCTCGGTACTGCCAACCTCGGTCGCCACACTCGTCGCGGAGCTGGTATCTTGGTCATGGGTGTCTCTGGAGGCGCTGTTTTCCCTCCTATCCAAGGTGCTATCGCTGATGCCGCTGGTACCCGCATCTCCTACGTTGTTCCTCTTGTCGGCTTCGTCTATGTTCTCGGATACGTGGTCTCCCACTGGCTCCGAACTGGCCGACACATTATGAGAGTCAAGGACGTCGTTGCTGCTGGCACGGCCGCTGGTGTTATTGGTGCTGGTGTCATTGAGGTCCACTATGATGGTGACAAGGCCATGAAAGTTGAGGAGGCTGAGCTGTCGAGATCTCTCTAGACGGTTTGAGAGTTGCATATACCCGGGATTGGATTGGAAGTAGTGCGAGTTTCTTTGAATATTTTTGGAAAGATGGATGTCTGTGCGCATACTGGAATAGAAATATGATACCATGAATAGATGATAGATGAATAGAAGAATTCTTATCCTCAAAATCGGTTCTCCCTGGCTCAGCCACTTTTCTCATCTTTGCCCTCGATAAGCACGGTATTGCGAAAATGGCGATTCTCTCCGTGATAATCGCCGTTGCAAGACAACGCGACCTTCACAACGGATATTGTCTCGTGTTGATCAAGACTGCTCTGCGCAGCAAAATCCTGTTTCTTCTCGTTTACCGATGGTTCACCAGTTTTGGACCGTGCTATCTTCGCTGTTGTTCTGGTTTAGGAATACAGTCCACATGGTATCGAGGCTGTTTGGTTAATGGTTCACTAGTTGGGTACCTGCCTGTGAGGCTTTCTGAATTAGACTTGATGGATGCGTGACTTTAAATGACGGGCTGGCAGCGGGACTCACGTCTCGACGACTCTCGGGCGCCACAGATGGGCTGTAGATGTGAGACTTTGTTACGAGAAATCTGAGTAGAGATCGTGTCTTCACATATCGTGAGGGGAGGGAGTGTAGGTGCGTGAAAAGGGGAAGGCCGGTGTCGTTTCGGACACGGGCGGATGAGACCCGGAATCACTGGATTGTGGTGCCCATCACCTTTGATTCCCTGAACAATGAGAAAATGGGGGGAGAAATATTGCATCTATGCTTTCTTCGCCGCACGATCTGCTGACGATCGTGGTTGGGATCTCTGTCTAAAATTATGGCGACTCTGATTTTCTTCTTTCGGCATCATCATCTAAAAGTGTTTTGCTCCTGAACAACATTCCTGCTTGACTGGGAAGTGAACCACGCCCCAGACGATGACAGAGCCGATGATTCGTCGAGTGGTTGTCTGGGGGACATCTAGATCTGTTCTTCGCGAGCATGAAATCATGCTGCGTATGCACTTACGCCCTGGGCACGATGCTGACGGTTCACGAGTGGGAGAAATGGGAGGTACAACTTCTGATCTTCGCAAGATGTGAAAGAGAGCAGCCTCGATTTGAGAAACCTCGCAATGTTGAGGTTGTTGCCCTCTTCCCCGCCTCGAGTGATAAAGAAGCCAGTAGGCTTCAATCTCATTAGACTGCTCGTTCAGACACAGAGAACAGGTATACAAACTGATTAAAAGGTTGTTTTATTGAGATGGGGCCAAGTGGCTGATATGTACAGGATGCAGAACATTTAGCCAAAACTCACGTCCAAATAGTTTTGCGAGGCAAAATGAGAATGTTGGGATAGGAGATTCTGGACGTTTCTCCAACCACACAATTGAGGGAAATCAGGAAGAAACAGGGCATTGCGAAGAGGCTGATGGAGACCAATATGTCGGATTAGAACGATACTGGAGACACATCAGTCGCTGGAAGGAGACACCGACTAAAGAATGGCTATCCTACAAATGGCAGGTAGGCGAAAGCACCTCTTCATATGTATGGCTACTAAAACACAGCAGGTGGCTCATACTGTGCAAACAAATTCGAATCTACTCAACTTCCTAGAGGAAGTCCTGCCCAGAACAATCCCACGAGCCCACGAAGCGGACCCTCTGAGTGATCCAATCAGACGACAATTTATTCCCATGCATTCGGCACTCAAGGAGGACCATCCAGCTCTGCTCTTGGATTCGTTGGGTGAACAAGAGGATTCTGTTGAGCAGGGCCTGGTGCATAGATGCCCTCACAAGGCATTATTTCTTGGTAGCTATGCCTCTCAAAAGGCATTATGGTAATTACTGCTAACCTTCTTAGCAACGAAGGTTTGCCCTACCTATTGCTGGTACTGCACTCGCAGTTATGCTGTTGGTGGTAATACAAATTTCGAGATAAAGAAACTCGTTCCGTCCATTAGGAGGTGGCAGTTAATGATTGACCAGATCTCGAATACGGATGCTATTCATGATGTCGTTCTTTCAGGCGGCGACTGTTTTCTTCTTGAACCCGAGCAACTCGCGTGGCTTGGGGAGAAGTTGCTAAGCATCCCAAACGTGAAGCGTATCCGGGTTGCTACCCGAGGTCTGAGTTCGAACCCAGGTAGATTTTGAGACGAGAATGATGCATGGTTTGCAGCGGAAGAGTGGCTCTCTGATGAGGGAAGAAAGATGGAGAAGGTGGGCCACACTTCTTTACAGCGGCAATCATTTCTGACCGCAATTCTAGGCGGTTGCTATTCATACTCAGTTCAACCACCCCAACGAGATGACATGGGTGACCAAGCTCGCTGCCAACAAGCTCTTCCGCGCAGGTATCACAGTCAGATGCCAGACCGTGCTTCTGCGAGGTGTCAACGACTCCGTCGAAGTCATGGGTGACCTGATCACCAAACTCGCAGACCACAATATCATCCCGTACTATATCTACCAGGGCGACATGGTCAAGGGCATTGAAGATCTTCGAACTCCTCTTTCCACTATTCTGCACCTTGAGGAGTAACTGCGCGGTTTCATCGGTGGCTTCATGTTTCCACAATTTGTTGTTGATCTCCCTGGTGGTGGTGGGAAGCGCCTCGCGAATTCGTATATTACTTATGATGAGAAGACAGGTATCTCGAGGTTTAGAGCGCCGGGAGTGAAAAGCGGCATGTTTGAGTATCATGATCCAAAATGATCGATTGGACGGCCCAAAAGTGTGGGAGCAGGCAATGCGTTAATCAAAATATCACTTAAACGTCTTGTTTGGCAGCAGGACTCAACTAAACAGAACTTGAAAGTTAGGGTGCATGTCGTTTACATGGAATCGTGCTGACTGGTCCTCCATAGAGACATGCTAGCTATAGTCTAGTCGCGCACAGCAGCTTATAGAACCACACATCATTGCGTGATTGCAATCGCTGCCCATTGGGCAAGATATCTAGCAGTGGCACTTGTGGACCTAAAGTGTAACGAGCCGCATCGATGTGGTAAGGAAACCAAGCATCTTTCTCTGGGTCGATATCAAGCATGCATAATTTCTCATACTTCGGAGAAGAAAATATCCAGATGGGAATTTTGAATACCCCAAAGAAAATTGGCTTGTCATAGGCCATTTAAAGTAGCAGACCTCCCTTAAATACGCTTGCTACGTCAAGGTTTTCACAAAGCCTTTGATTCCTCGTCCTCAACATCCGTAATAGCAGGGGCTTTGGGAGTGGGTTCCTGGACAATGGGCGCTGCCGCAACCGGTGCTTTCGCGGCGGGAGCTTTGGGAGCGCTAGAAGGAGTTTATATTTTTTCTACTAAAGTTTCCGGAGGACAAATACCTACTTCAAGCTCTGAGCAGCTGCATTCGCAATAGTTTGATCCTGCTCTACAGTTCCTCCTGACACACCGAGAGATCCGACAAAGTTGCCACCGATTTTCAATGGGACTCCACCGCCAAAGAATAGAAGTCCGTTGTTGGTGGATTGGATGCCTTATTCGGGTATTAGTACTATCCATAGAATCTGCCAGGGAAGGCCGAGGAGACTCACCATATAAAGCTCCGCCAGGACTCGTAGCATTGTACAAATCCCCAGTTCTATATTTTCCACCAAACATAGAAACCGTCTTTGCTTTCTTCTGCGCAACCTCAATGCTAACCAACAACGCACCATCCATGCGCAAAAAGCTGATCAAATGTCCAGCAGGGTCTGTCACAGCGATGTTACTCGGCATCTTGATTTCCACTGCTTTGGCGACAGCGGCTTGAATGACAGCATTGGCCTGTTCGTGAGATATGACAGAGGGAGCCGCAGCCACGGCCGGAGCTTGCTGTTGCTGTTGAGTTGCTGGTGCGGGTATGGGAGCCATTGGTTCTGCAACAGATGCGACATCGTTCATTGTATCCATGGTGTCAGCGCTGACGGTCGCGAGGAGAAGAGGCAAGAGGGTGAAGAGACGATACGCCATTTTTTCGACAAAGGAGTGTTAAAAGAGTGACTAGTTGAGAAAACAGAGAAGACGGCGAAGACGAAAGGTACCCGGGTCTGGCATGCGCGAACCTATTATACCTTGGGATGCGAGGGTCGTATGCTTGCGCGCCGGTTACCCTACGCACGGAGGTCTATTTCGCGTTGCTCGGGGATGGTTATATGAACGTGTTCTTGCAATGGACCTCATGGTGGAAGAATTGAGGTGACAATAAATTTCGCAGCGGCCTTTTGAAAGTGCTTGTTAGTGATTGATTAAGGAGAGATTTCACGACGGCGAAGCGAGTTGCACGCACGCCCAAATTGATTAGCTCTAGGATTGAATAGCACATGGCTAGCATTAATAAACCTGGTTCTCGGGTTAGTCTTTCAGCTGTGGTTTTTTGCTGTGGCTGAGTACTCTGAGTTGCTGTATTCACAAACGTCTCATCCCAAAGCCAGGTGGCAGGAGTTGGAATTGAGACATAACGTATTGTAATAGGCAGTGGATGAAGCCATTCTTTCGGCTTATACGATTAACTTTGGTGAATACCTCTCTGAGATTCGTATTCCAGCTTCGAGTGAATATACGAATGATATTTCTGGTCAAACTGCAATTTGCAGCCTCAATTGCTTCGTGAAAGGGACGGAAAGTCGTGCCAAAAGACCACATCCAAGTGTAGACATGCCGAGCTTCATAGAAAGCCTCAACGTGTAGGATTGGTACATCATTGAGAGGATTTCTGCAAGGACATGGTTGTAGATGATCGATTCCGGGGAGTCTTAAGCCTGTCAAGACCAAGGATTTGAGCAGCCGCCTGGGACTTGGTCAACAGACTCCTCCATACTGGAGAGTATGCATCCAGATCGCCCATCAAGTAAAGTCTGTGAGAAGACCAAATAGTTTGATGTTGTTGCACGGTGGATGTCCAAAAAAGCTCGATTGGCCTCAAAGCAGTTAATATTCCAAAGCAGCATGGGCTGATCTGATGATTCGACGATCGCGAAACACCAAATCCCGCAGTCACACAGTCTCTCGTGCCGCATGACGTTGGTATAAGTGTGCCGTGCTTAAAAGACTACCAGTCTCTGGCCTCAACCTCATCCCTATCCACTGTTGACGATGGGTGAAAGTTATAAACCAATACCGCCTTTGCCGGCTTCAGAACTTCCTCCAGAATACTCGCGAGCGCCCCCGCATTTGCAATCATTCTCCTCTCAACAAGTCCAGCTAACCTCACATCAACGATTCTTGCCAGGCGATTATGACGATCCTCCTCCCTTCCCAGAGCCGAGCAATACCGTACTCACGCCACCACAGTACTCAGCGTTCGACGATACGATAAGCTCGTTCGAGCTCCTGGTTCCTTTGATTCACACCAGAAATACCGGTGGAGAAACGCGCTCTCGTTATCAACTGTCCCAAGAGTTTACAAAATCAGGCAAACCCTGGCGCTTGAAAATTAGAAGGCTTCTGCCAACTGAGAGCAGACGTCTCTCTATTCCAACCCCTTCCTCATCCAAAGCGCGAGTTGTAGACTACGATGACGACACAACCCTTTACATTGTCGAAGATGTAGGAGCGCTAAACCCGTTCAAAGGTCAAAGCGTAGAGATCAGAGGGAGAAGAGCGAAGACGTTACCCGGAATTATAAAGTTTCAACATGGAGGAGGAAATGCTGGGATCTGCGACTTCTGGCATATGACGAGGTACTCAGCAAACAGCAACGTGAGCAAAGCAAACGAAAAGAAGATGCAGAAATATGGATACAATCCTGATGACGAGTGGAAGAAGAGGAAGCTTTTTAGTAGCAATTCGCGTCTGGGCCGAGCCAATAAGGTTGATTGGAAGAATGATGAAGGCAAAATTGTCGCTGCTGAGGATGGGGATGCATTCGATGTCGTGGAAGGTGTTGATCAGAGGACGAAAGATGCCTTGATTACATGTTTTGTGGCACGTCGATGGGCATTTGGAAGGCTAAATTGGACAAATGAAAAGAGAGCAAATCATGAAGGCCTTGAATTAGTAAGGGCTATTACGACAGACAACTAATCGAGCCCATTAGTTCTGAGATTGTTACGATCAGTTCAGATGTAGCTTGTTGATGCCTTGTTCAATGTTTCCACATTCCATCAGGCGCATATTCTAATGAGTGAAATTGAAAAACACACCAATCATCCCATGAGCACAACTTTCAAGTAGCAAACAACAAGTGGTGCAAACTCAACGTCTGCTCTGTCTGCCTCGTGGCTCTTCCCACTCAACGATAGCAAACCACTCTCCAAAAGCCAACCACCACCCTGCCACAACTCAAGCATTTCCGATTGTGGCATCTCTGCCTCTGTGTGGAATCCTTGAACGACGTGCATAGAACACGCACAACCTCATCCTTCGGCCCGTCGCCCATGCAGGCCTTGCCGCTCCGTTAAACACCTCAAACAGAAACGATTGGTCTTATGATACACTCTTCATGCACCTCTCGAACGACAATAATCAAGGCCCTTCCTCTTTTCAACCATTTTCAAAATTTCTCAACCATGGTTCCCGGTTATTGGTGTGAAGCTGAGCTGTCAACGCACCTCACCAATGAGCTTTCATAGAAGCTCGGTCGATCTTCCAAATCTTTGACGCGTTCCACTCAAAAAGTCAGCCTTGCTAAGGTTCTCAATTATTTAGCCGCGATTGTGAAGCAAATCAACTGTCATGCTGCGACAATATGGACTGTCCCACAAAAAAGTGCTTTTACATTGAAGTTAGCCTCCGTTCTTACAGCTCGAAGGATCTGAGGACATGAACTCCTCCAATCCGAGTCGCACTGCCACCCACCTTGGCCGCATAATATTAATGCAACGGCGCATCTGAATTGATCCTGTGATGGCTATTCTCCCGCAAGCAGAACCCCGGCATTGAGGATCCCGTGCCTTCTTATACCCGAGATAGCTTGCTTGTGCCCGAGTCAAGCCCAGGAACATTCTTGCTGGAGAGTCTTCCGATGTGATTGCAAGTGCTTAGCCGACGTTAGTCGGTGAGAACGAAGGTACATATACCAGGTTCTCGACTAGGATGATCAGTTTGCCATTCTCAGACTCTACCATAAAGATAGACAAGCTGGAATACCCTGTTGTCAGCAAGTGGATCATCTTTTCGAGCCCTCCTTGTCAATGGAGTTCGTATACATGGTACTACCAAGAAGGCACATACTGCGGCTGCACGAGATACCTAGTCTCTGCCTAGCTGCCATCTTTATTCTTGGGTGCTCCGTCTTGGGACCGCTCGTCAAGAACCCCTCCAAGAGCGTGGACTGCCTAACCAGGCTTGCTCACGTTGTATCTATTGGTTCACGCTGGTCGGCACAGAATTCGCATCTCGAAGCTTTCGACTGCTCTGAAGGCAGACTCAGGCGGGCAAGGCTACATTGATCGGATGCGGCTCGTTCAAGCTTCACAACGAAGCCATCGTTCGTGCAGAGCTCTGCGTGAGACAGATCTTTCTCGTCGTTTGAAGGTCTCCGAAAATGATTCTGCATGTGGCCAAGTGGCGTTCACAGAGAACCCAGCGAATGGTTTAAAGATCAAGCCGTCAGCGGTTACAAGGCCAATAGCATGGTGCCCAGCGTGCTAGGGCGATCCTTCGCTCGCATACCACAACGCGGCTCGAGCTGGACGCTTTTGGACCATGCTGGTGCTCCCCATCTTCCAAAATTTACAAGCGGCATCGCGACTTGCCTGCGTCACGTTCTTGTCTTATACTCGCTCTGGTCTTTGTCCAAAATGCGGAGACTGTTACAATAATTTCTCACAATCTTACTCTTTTTAATCCGCGTATATGCCCTCGTCAGGATACTTCATCACCTTTCCAAACCCGGGGCCAATTAGGCGGCCTCGCCGGTCAAGCCTCAGCTGCAAGTCGGTTGTGATCTGGCACCTGTGATAGGATTCTGACAGGAGAATAATTGCACTTTCTTTGCAATCCAACCTCCGCGGCCATCAATTCAATCAGACGCTGTCGAGTTAAACGGCGTACTATCCTCTCCTCGATACTAAGAATGGCGATGACAACGACGCTGGTACTTGCTATTGGGCCGCATCAAATATCCGAAGATCAGCTCTAATTATCTACAGATGCCTAGCCCGACATTGAAGTCCGCATTCTCGCCCTATACAGAGTCTCCATCGTCGCCTACTGCCTACTCCGTCGCATTTCGAGCCCGCTCAATGAAGAGGTGAGCCGCCTTCGACCCACAACGGTGTCACTTGCTGACTTTCTGTTCGTGTATAGGGCATCCACTGGGTCCGAGAGGGACTCGCTGGCTCCTCCGCCTTCTCCATATCCGGCGACTGTTGATCCGTCGCCGGTAGAATCAAACGACTCACACTCGACGGACATTACAGACATTGATCAAGATGACTTGCTTAGCCCGAGCGCGGGAGATGACCCTCCAAAGTCTCCCGATATAGAAATCATGAGCCCAATGAGCAACCGGAGCGTAGAAGAATCGGCAGTATGTTTTGGATAATCGTGCTTGGGATAATCAAGCTTTACGCTAACATGTCAAGCCTCTTCCTCTTGTTCAAATAGATACAAACATATCAAAAGTGTCAGACGAGGGACCTTCATCTGTTATCCACGCGCCAGCTGGTTTCAAGCAATTCGTAAGTCAATACTCCACTCGTCGTTAAGTGGTGGACGAAGTGTATTCATGATCCACAGAAGGAGAGTAAGCGATCACCACCACTGCCGTTGCGGCGCAATCGATCTAGCTCTTCTCCATCAGAGAATTCGGAACACACAGTAGTGTCGCCCACTACTCCCGACCATTTTTCGCACGATGAGAAGGTTGACACGCCTCTTTCGACGTGCTTCAGTATGTAGCTAACATTGCGATTCCAGCGACATTCCATTCGAGACACAGCCCCGATCAATACACAAGTGCCCCCTGCACGGACAGGAGCTGGCGCTACACCGCGGGCATCGACATTACAAGAGGCAGAGGAAGAGTGGGGACGGCGGTCGAGATTGGGCAATAACAAGAATCTGGCTGGTATGTTCTTAACTTCTGGACATGTTAATTTGGCAAGCTGACGTGTAGCAGATATCGAGGAAGCCGAAGATTTGGATAGACCAGATTCACCCCACACGAGCAACGGTCAGATAGAAACCATAGGCGATGCTTTACGAAACCTCAACAGCGCAGAGGCAGAAGTCTCATCACTCAAAACGGCATTACGAGAATGTTGGACACTATGCAATACATTGGCAAACCTGAGCTCCATGCACCGGGAACGGATGTTTAGCTTTTCTGGATCTGGTGATGTACAAGAGCTGGCTTGGAAGAGCTGTTGGAGATTGTGCCAGAATCTATACGAAAGTCGAGAAGAGACAGCGGGCACCCACGTACGACCGACACTGGAACTATGTCGCGAGTTCTGTCAGGCATTGTTCGAAGCTCGGCACCGAGGCGATGAAGTCACAGACAGTATCCTGCGCGTGAGCTTCGAACTCAACAATCACCTATACAATACTCATGATCGTAACCTCCCCAATGCCTTCAGGGAACGGACGTTAGACTTCTACCTTACCATGTGCCATCGGCTGATGAAGCAGAGGACCGCCCTTCCAGAGGAAACAGATGCGCTCCTCCGAGCTTGCTGGCAGCTTGCTGAAGTCCTATTCAGTCTCCGTCAAAACAGCCGCGACGGAAAACCAGTCGATGAAGAACTCCTCGCATCTGCCGTCCAAGCATGCTGGGAACTCTGCGATCTCTTCCGCGAAGGCTGGACCCAAATACGACCAGACCGTGGCACGCCGAAACCAGTCCAACGAGTATTCCCAGGCCAAAGCTACGACCAATCCTACGTCTCCAACCAGAACACTTATCAACAAAACAGCCAAGCACCTTCATCCCGCCCCTCCTCCTCCCTATCCGGAACCTTCCACAGCGTAAAATCGCAAATGATGCCCCCAGAAACCCCCACAACAATCTTCGACGACCAGGACGAAGCATCCCCCACCGAGTCAAATATTGCCGTTCCAAACATCCTAGTCCTAGGTCCAGACCCCATGGCCATGACATCAATGACAGCACGGGGAATGTCAACACACAACCGCTGGAGCTCAAATAGTTCTGTATCAAATTACTCGGATGCGAGTCAACGCACTACGACGAGTGTGAACAGAGCTAGTACCGCGACACCGACGCCCATGCAATCAGGACAGCAAGTACAACAACAGGGTTCCGTTGATCCGGAAGATACGCACCAATTCCGTCTCCAAGCCCTCATCCTCAAATCAGCCGTTAATCTCGGTTTCGGCCGGCAATCACCGACAACACTCACCGCATTCGTCAAAACCCTCCCAGCAACGGCATTCGGACAGCAACCGTGGCAAGTGAAGCTGTTTGAGAGTTATAGGAAGTTGGTGCTTAATGATCCGACTCTGAGAGGGGATTTGAGACAATTTTTACCGGCGGGCAGGAGGATGACGGCGAGTGAGATTGCGAGGGCGGTGCAATGGATCAGTATTAGGCAGGGGTTTGACTGGTTCAGGGACTTGTTTAGGTTGGTTTTTGGGTTTGATCCTGATGCTGAGGGGCAGAAGAAAGGGGTTGCTTTTCAGATATAATCGTTGTCATCCAGGAGAAAGAATGGGAATTATAGGTTTGGATATGGGATTGGGATTGGGCTTAGGATGAATGGGTTCATCAGTCGGAAGACTTTAAATATTGGGAGGTTTTTGTGTGCTTTTTTGTTGTTTCTGTTGTGGGGATCTTCTTTCACACTCACAGTTTGTATCTTGTTTTGGCGCGATATACCCCCAACTGTCGTTTTGGATTGGAATGGATTGAAGGAACTGTCAGACTCCTACCTAGTTGGTCTGATATTGAAAAGCTGCATTTTAGCACAGCTGGAAAGACTCTGTCGACTTGACAAAACTACTTTTGAAAAACCATTATTAATTAATCCGAAATTCCGCCATTCCCTTCTCTCGTTCCCTTCGCTTTCTTTCATCAAGATACTAATCCTCCCACTTCAACCTCCTCCTGACAGCCTTCAACACATATACCAACGCCACAAGAACCGGCACCTCAATCAACGGCCCCACCGTACTTGCCAGCGCCTGATCACTATCCGCCCCATAAACCGCCACCACAACCGCAATCGCCAACTCAAAATTATTGCTCGCCGCCGTAAAACTCTGGGTACAACTTAATTTGTACCCGAACCCGAATTTCCAGCACATCCAGACTGTGAAGGTGAAGATTGTGAAGAAGTAGACGAGCAGCGGGGCGGCGACGCGGAGGACGGAGGTTATTTGGTGGACGACGCGGTGGCCTTGGGAGGCGAAGAGGACTATAATGGTGTAGAGGAGGCCGATTAGGGAAAAGGGAGCGATGTAGCGAATGAAGTTCTTTTGGTAATTCTTTTCGCCGAGGAGGGGGCGGAGGATGAGGCGGGTTAGGACTGCGGCGCCGAGGGGGATGCCTTTGGATGGGCGTTAGCTATGGTGGTTATGTTTGAATTGGAGATGTACTTACCTAAGAATGCAGCAACGCTTCGAGCGACGAGGGGGTAATTGGCATCGGGATCATCTACGTCTCCACTAACAATTCTAATGTAAAAAATCGCGAAGGGGGCGAAGAGGACAATCTGGAGGATGGAGTTGAAAGCGACTAGAACGGCGCAGTATTCTGGATCTCCGTTTGCGAGGTCGTTCCAGATTAGGACCATTGCGATACATCTTGCAATTCCTACGTATATCAAGCCTTCTCTTAGTTCTGGCTTATCCGGGAGGAAGGCCCATGCTAGACCGACCATGAGAAGTGGTGCTAGGATCCAATTGAGGAGGAACGAGACACCGATTTGGATCCAGAGAGCTCGGTGGCGGAGGAGGAGGTGGAGGGTCTCGTAGCGAACTTTACAGAGGATGGGGTACATCATCACGAGGAGTCCAACGGCTAGATCTTGTTAGTAAGGATGCCAGCTACATTGTAGAGCAGGAACAATTGTTGATATCAGGAAAGGAATGAGGATTCGAGAAGAGCGTGGACAAACCTACCAATTGGAACACTAACACCAACAAACTTCCCTTTCTGCAACGAAGGACCAACTGAATTGACGAAATTCCCAAGTAGAATCCCAATAGCCATTGCCAAAATGATCCATACAACGAGGAAACGATCGAGCAGCGACAGCCCCCTCAAAACAGGCACGTCATTATCGTTTGCGGATTCGTTAGCTGTTACAGCATCTAGCCATCGCCAAAATTAGCAATTATCCTGCTGACAGCATGCAGAGTGTCGAAAACTCCAGCACCAGTACTCACCAGGCTGACCAGTCTCCAGATCCTTTCGATCAGATAAGCCCTTGATCACCCCAGCCTTTTCAACAGACCCTCTAACACCAACACTCTCCTCCTTTGGCAAAACAGCCTTCTCAGTAGTATCCATGCTTCTCTCAAATCCAGAAATTACCACTCAAACCGAAAAGACCGAAGAGGTTGACGGTTGGAGGGAGAAAGGATGGCTTTTGTATCCTACCCGCAACTGTCACAACCCACGTCTAATTGGCTGCCGAAACGAAGATCTTCGCCTGGCCAAGATTGCCGCGCCCCCAGTCTGACCGAGCTTTCCGAACATTATTGTGCAAATCGGAGGGAAGGGGGATGACTCCAGCCTTTTTGGATAAGCTGAGTTTGGAACATCAGGCAGGGGAAGATGCCTGTTGATACGAATAATGTCACTCCATCGCAGCCATTTGTGGTGCATGTGCAGAGGAAAGCCAAGCTTTTTTCACCCGTTATCAAATGGGTTGATGGATCGTCGTGCTCCTACCGTGATCGGCTCCCAAATGTTTGCAGTCCTTCAGGCCTATATTCTTTGCAACACCGTGTTCATTACTTTGCTCCGTCCAAAAACCGCGAAGCAGGATTTTATATTTATCAAGGTTCGCATTTGTTTGCTTGCAAGTTATTGTATGCTCTTGGCACTTCCGCCACTTCTTCAGCTTGGCTTTGTTGTTCTATTGGATGATTCCCAAGGGAAGAGGATGGATGGGGATTGTTTGAAAGCAGGTGAAGCGCTTACGTGATGTTTGTTCATTTGGCCCTTGTGCGGCCTCTTCAGCTGATCGAGGCATGCCACTTTCACACAGCTCCACAGAGTCAATCTCCATAAACCGATGACCTATCGGACTCTCTGTACGCTATAGCATCGATAGAACCGGGGCCTGGATCTCAAAAGATATTTCGGGGTCGCTGTAAGGCCTCATCGACGGCATTTAAGTCTACACTAGCTATTCCCATTGTTTACACTCAGACTACCCTGTCAGTCATTTTCCTACTCCGATGGCGACACGATCTCATCAGAATCGAGGGATTTCGAAGAACCTCAAGCCGTCGGATGTATACAAGCATAGAAAGCTTCCAGAACGCTCGATTCGACTCTTGAAGGTTCAGCCTTATTCACAACCCGGTGATGTTGGACTCAAAATCTCAACACACCACGTCGACGTCGACGAATGCCCACCGTATACGGCGTTGTCATACACTTGGGGTGCCCCTGGAAACGAGAGCTATGTCACTATTAATGAAAAGAAATTTCTCGTTCGGCAGAACTTAGCGCCCTTCCTAGATACGGAGGTTTCCAACCTCAGAAAGGGTCTAGAAAACTATACTGCAAGTTTCTTCTGGATCGATCAGCTAGCTATCGATCAGTCCAATATCCGGGAGAAGAATCATCAAGTGGGCCTCATGAGGGACATTTACAGTAACGCAAATCTTGTCATGATGTGGCTAGGTAAAGCGAGTGACAACAGCGACTTGGCCATGAAATGGTACAAAAGGACCCATCCGATCGCCGGCCCGTACCCGTCGGAGGAAGAAAAGCTCGCCCTCAGAGCTTTGCAGTACCGTTCTTACTGGACACGAACTTGGATCATGCAAGAAGTCGCTCTTGCTCGCAAAACTGTCTTATCGTGCGGGTTCGAAAGCCTCGACTGGAGGCTGGCCTTTCGCGATTTTGATTATCCGGGGGCAGAGCAACATACTCCAATGGAGAGAGTTTGCTGGCTTCAGGCAAGAGATCTTAACCTTTCGGCCTTACTTTTCGACCATGGTGATTGGGAGGCCTCCAACGTCAAAGACAAAGTCTTTGGTCTTCTCGGTATCGCATGGGCCGAAGATGGTTCTGTTCCTACTTACGAAGTCAACTACAATCATACTGCGGAAGAATTTGTCCCACAACTGGTTTCAGCCTATGGCTCAAGCAAAAACTACAAGCGCGAGTTGGACTATCGTTTGAGGCAGACACTGGGCCTGAAGCTCCCAAGGAGGACTTGGCAGTCCCAATAGGAGAAACCAATTCGATAACCACGAGCCATGCATTGACCGTCTTTTGTTTCTTCGGTTTTTCTATTTCCACCCATGTGGCCCACTTGTCAGTATCCGCTCGCTTCCAAGGTCTTTTACTGCACTTATCCAAGAACTGCAAAGTGCAGCCATCGATTCCAGACAAACATGCACGAGATTGGGTACACTATTTCAACCTCTCCTGCGAGCTCAAAATGGACCCCGGACGAACCAAACGGGCCTTTATTCTTCCCAAGAAGCCGCAATGGCAATCTCCCTTGCTTTCATTGTATCCGCTCATCTTTTCATTGATGTCGCAGACGACAACGCCCATGGCATGCAGAATCTGGGATAAGTTATGCATTGCTTGTGCTTGAAAAGGTGAGAATAGTGAAAGAGTCCTTGAGGGGCTAGATGTTTGCCGGGGCATTAAATTCTGGTAGAAGAATTTGGACAGGAACATCTAGATTTGAGTAGTGAGCTAGGCGGGAGAGTATGAATCACATTCATGAAACATCTGACGTTTTCACACAATAAAATAGCTGTCGAACCAGAGCCGTTGCTCTTATTCCAATACAAAGAAGATATCCGACTTGTTCGGAAAAGCCCACTTTGTCAAGGCAAGGCGGGAGAATAATGAAGAGAAAGTGTGTTATGTGTGAAGGAGATAGCCTGGAGAGGAATGGTCTGATAGGACTATGAATATATTTCCTTTTCCGTCGTCTTCCAAGCGCTAGTCCAACGTTGCCTACACGTCCAATACCGTCGACGAAGGATCCTTGATTGCGCTCGAATTTTCCAGTATGCTCAAACAATTATTCTGTCTCGATTGTGTCTATTTCTTGCAGGATGATTTTGTTTTCCTAGCTTGGGATCAACCGCCTTCGACAAAGAGTTGAAAATCTTACACCAATTAAGGCGTGCGCATCCCGGGGCGAAGGATCAATGAGCCGACAAACAACGACACAACAAAGTAGGTTCAACAAAACTCGCATTCATAATCTATTCATAGCCATCTTCCATAAACCTACTGGTACTGAGAGGTACCTCATTCAAACTAAGCCGGTAGCCCACTAGTAAAATGGCAGCCAATGATAATGGACGCAATGGAGACCAAAGTCCAGATGCATGCCTTTCCTGGAAATACCCAATACACCAGCCGGCCGCAGCCACTACCACTTTTCTAGCGGCAAAAATATCCTCCACACATCCGAATCATCAGCTTCCATTTTCCACACTGTCCATGCCCTCTTGGGCTTGTGCGTCCACGTTGTGGTAGTCCAGGATTTCGGAGTACCTTTACAGTAATGTTAGCAAGGTTGAGACTCGCAGGGTATATGAATCACGTACATCATAATCTTCCAGGTATCAACGGGCAAGTCTGCGTCGTTGAAGGACCAATCGAACTTCTCCTCGGCGACTGGCTCATCAGATGGGTCATGATACGGTGCCAGGTATGGGTGAGCAAGGGCCTCGCCAGCTGTTATTCTCGATTTAGGGTTGAACACAAGCATCTTCTCGAGCATATCGATAGCTGAAAAATCATTAGTGAGAGCATCGCTAGTGGTGTTCCACAAAACTCACCGAGAGGATCGGCGTTCTTAAATTTTGCTGACAATGGTTGACGTTCGCGCTTTGGTAGGGATTGGACGAATCGAAGGGTCTTGAGAATGTTAGCCCAGCTGCAAAAGAGGTGATAAGTCATCCTACATTTTCGCTGCAGATGGTCTGGATCACATCATCTGGAGGTGTCCCGAGAAGATCTGTGATGATGGAGAACTGGTTGACGTGATCTTTTCCTGGGAAAAGTGGCTTTCCCTCAAGCATTTCTGCGAAAATGCAGCCTGCACTCCAGATATCCACCTCGATATCATACTTTTGCCACGTGAGCATGATCTCCGGCGCGCGATAGTATCGTGTAGAGACATAGCCAGTCATCTGGGGATCCTGAATACGGGCAAGGCCGAAATCGCAGATTTTGAGATCGCAGTTCTCATTGACAAGGATGTTACTGGGCTTAAGATCGCGATGGATGACGCCGGCGGAGTGCACGTATTTCAGTCCTCTCTGTTGTCAAGTGTCAGATTGAGCTGCTTGTATGCCTAGATCCACACGTACCAGGATTTGATAGAGAAAGTACTGGATGAATTGCTTCTCTAGGGGTCTGGAGGTGAGGAGGCGGTGGAGATCGGTTCCGAGCAACTCGGTGACGAAGTAGCTGGCTAAAAGTTGGCTGGAGAACTAGGGGCAAACTTTGGGCGATAACTTACATATCCTCGAGTGGGGAGATGAAGATGTCGCTAAGACTAATGACCTGGGTATTGTCAGTCGGATGAAGGCGATTTTGTTGGTAACAGATTCATACGTTCTCGTGCTTCAAGTGCTTCAAGAGCTTGAGCTCACGGTACGTCCGCTTGGCCAAGACTGGAGTGCTGAAGGGTTTCATGATCTTCTTCACAGCTACCGCTTGTCCGGTTAGTTGATCCTTGGCCGAACTGCAATCACATCTCAGTATTCAGGTATTTGTATAGGGAGTGCCGTTGAGGCCGCACCAGACAAGCCCGAAGGCGCCCATTCCGACAGGTTGAAGATCCGCATATCTGTGGTGAAGAATCAATCAGCGGCCTGTTGTGCGGATTTGAGCTGTCCTTGGTATACAGTACCTGCTGGTGATTTCGAAGGTGGTCCCGAAAATCTGAGCTCGCACGAATTCAGCCATGGTGAGGATCGGGGGTTATCTGCGAGGGGTAGATGGGCGGGTCGATCTGGAATGCGAATGCGGATGTGGTGGACGGAGGAGGTTGAATCTGCTGTTGTGCGCAAAGTCAGAAGTTGGACAGATGAAAGAGAATCATTGCCTTTTTGGCCACGCACAGGGAAGGGCTTGCTCCTGAGAGGTTCCGATGGAGGGGTGTTGTGGTATACGAGAAAGTTGCAATTATCGATGGTCGGTGGCTGATGGGAATGTCAAACTGCCGATGAGATTGCAGTAGAGATTCGCAGAGATTCGCAGAGCGTGATATTACTGACTGCGAAACGGCGTGTTAAGGCCCGATTCGCGCGGGCAAGATGCTAAAGATTTAGTGTGGATGGTGGGAGAAGACAAGGGCAATGGATGGTATAGGTATGGAGGGGAAAATGAGTATGGAGAACGGGCTGGAGATGTCGATCTTTCCTACTAGCAGAGTTATCAAGGGAATAGAGAAAACTTGATTCGAAGACCGTATCGACTGTAGGAGCCCCTCACCATGAACAAATCTTGGAAGACTGTGGCCAACTACTACAACTACAGATCTTCCTGGACCATATATCGACGTCATCGGCTGAAGGATGCTTAGTGATTGGGTGGATACCGAAAACTGTGAAGGCTGACTGGAATTGCCATCTTCAACAACAAGGAATTAGACATTTCTACATGTACTTAAAGAGCGCCGACAGATACACCTTGTCGGTACCATAGTGTGAACCCAGTGCCATGTTTGGCAGCTGTCATGTCTACATCGCTCTAACCTTGGAAAAGCTGTGCTTGAAAGGACCCCACTTGCACTTACACTCCATGTCAATGAACCCTTACTTCAACTTCAGGTGAATGAACCTTACTTGAACTTGGGGTGAACACTGCATCATCAAAGACAGCTCGTTGCTACTTTCACACGCTGAAGTCATCTTCAAATCGCCAGGCTTCAAGCCACACATTGCACCCGCCAAAGGGAAACATTCAGCGGACGGAGATTAGGACATCGTTCACAGCCGCATTCGCACCGCACTATTACATCCGCACATGGAGAAGACGTGCCCGCTCTCATCTCGCGAAACCACACGCATTGATGGTCGCGAATGTTGAAGGATGCTATCAGTAGCAGGAAAAAGTAACCGAGGATGCCTCTCTATGCGAGACCATTTCTCCAGCTACCGAGAACGGAAATTCGCGTAATCCGCCAATCCTCCCTCACTTCCCAATATCAGCTACTTTTAATATCCATTTTTGCCAAAAAGACCGTCTCCCGGGTTCTGACGGGTGCGAACAGGTCTCAAGCACGGACATGTTTGTACGATCCAAGGCCACGGGTCGTTCCTCTCTACCATTCTTGACCCTGAAGACTGTACTCTCGCAGTCTTTGAGGCCGGTGAAGCATATCAGGGAGACAACGAAGGTGACAGTGTCTGGCAGCTTTGCATTCTATAAAGCGTGGGATTGGAATGCAAGACATTGAAATCTGACACATATGTATCCATCAGGATGCTCGGCTGTTCCTGGGCTCTTCATCGCAATGTCTAACGCAGGCACCAGAGGAGTCTTTGTCGCACGGAACGAGAGGGAGATATATTGAAACGCGAGCAGTGCAGCAAGGGGATTGGGTGAGGAGGTCAAGGGCAAGATAGATGACACAGATGGTCCAATCAGAACAGAAGTCTAAGCAGAGCAGATGTGGTTGGCAAATGTAATAGCATTGAGGCGCTATCATGCACGCGGGGAATGTGGGCTCTCTACCTGATGAAGTTGCAATCTGCAATAATCATGAGCGATGTACATGTTGGGCGAATTGTGAGGAGGTGAGCCTCGAGTAATGCACGCGATGAATCTACCGTTTCAGCCCACAGTCCACACGTGGGAGAAGTGAAGATGGATGGCGAATCGACGGTTTTGAAGGCGCTGAATTGTCAAGACGGATCTGTCAGTGTCAGCCCAGAGCATTGCCCGTGCTAGCTCCCGTATTTGATATTCCAATCCAACGTGGACAGCCTGCTTGGATTATTGTTGCGTGGAGGAGCTGGACTTCAAACTCGAAGCAGCATTTTGACGTTGATCTCCATTCATCCACGGATTCTGTCTGGCCCCAGTTCTGTTCTGTTTCCACCACTGCCGTGACATTCATCGCTGCTACCACCACATCATACATTCCCAATACTACCTACTACCAGTTGCTCCCATCTGCTCTGCACCGCACTGCACCACACTGCACCGCACTGCACTTTACCTACACTTGCACCTCTGTCAAGTCTGCCTGCCCTCCTTCTATTCAAACATCGACGCTCGGACTAGCAGGCACGTAGCGCACCAGCAACTACCACCGTCGACAGGGACCCACTCAACCTTCACCTGGGCATACCTGAAGACACCAACCTCTCATCGGCCCATACGCTGCATATCGCATCGACTCTGCTCGACAAACTGACTGGGTTGCTCTCGACATCCAAGCACTCGCCATCACCACCCTTACACCTTACCTCCACCGCCCTCTCGCCCATCCTCCCGCCGAACCATCACCTCCGGATACCCACATATCGCCAGCTCCCTCCAGCGCGAAGCTGCGCAAGCGCCTGCAGCTTCTGAGAAGCTCGGTTTGCGACTCTCGCGGGCCGCTGCGCCCTCGCAGCTGAGGCCTTCTCGACGACCCGAGCTGGCATACCAGGACAGCCTACCCTTTTTGGACCACACCTAGCCAGGCACCTCGATAGCGGATAATGGGGATGTGTATGAGCACGAATAATGAGGACTTGGAGCAGAAGAAGCGGAGTCAGGCGATAGACCGGAAGATTGAAGAAGACTCGCGTCGACTACGGCGGGAATGCAAGATCCTTCTATTGGGTATGCATTGCTGCTTCATGTCTGCCAACCCATTTCACTGACGATACACAGGATCCGGCGAGAGCGGGAAGTCCACGATTGTTAAGCAGATGAAGATTATACACCAGAATGGCTATTCACCAGACGAGCTGGCTATGTACCGGCACACCATCTTCAAGAACGTAATAGACTGCGCAAAGGCACTAATAGCCGCAATGCGACAATTCGAAATCGAGCCTGAACGAGAGATAAACCGCGACTTCGCCGACTATTTGATGGAATTCTCCATCGACCCAGACCCAGATAAGCCATTAGACGCAAAGGTCGGACAAGCTGTGTCGGCGATATGGCATGATCCATGTGTGCCGAGAGTCATGGAACGCTCCAGCGAATTCTACCTGATGGACTCTGCGCCTTAGTATGCCTTGCCCATCCATTCCTTGGGAGGAAGATGCTAACGGAGGGCTAGTTTCTTTGACGAAGTCGGAAGAATTGCTGCGCCTGACTACGTACCACACGAAGCAGATGTATTACGAGCGCGAACGAAAACGACGGGTATTTACGAAACACGGTTTAGCATGGGTCAGCTCAGCATACAGTTGGTTATATCGTCTCTGAGACAAAACACGTGCTAACATGAGCTCAGCATGTTCGATGTTGGTGGTCAACGAAGCGAGCGCAAAAAATGGATCCATTGCTTTGAGAATGTGACGTCTATAATATTCTGTGTCGCACTGAGTGAGTACGATCAAGTGTTGTTGGAAGAAAGCAGCCAGGTACGTTCGAACATCAGGTCACAAGTCATGCTCCACTAACGCTCGACTCAGAATCGTATGATGGAGAGTCTAGTCCTGTTCGATTCGGTGGTGAACTCGCGATGGTTTATGCGAACAAGTATCATCTTGTTCCTCAACAAGGTTGATCTGTTCAAGCAGAAGCTTGCGCGATCACCTCTCAGCAACTACTTTCCGGATTACTCTGGCGGCAATGATGTTAATCGAGCAGCAAAGTATCTGTTGTGGAGGTTCAACCAAGTGAATCGCGCGCATCTTAATTTATATCCACAGTATGTGCATTTGTTCGACTTCTTTCATCCTATGACAAGACTAACAACAATCCAGCTTGACACAAGCGACAGACACGTCAAACATTCGACTCGTCTTTGCAGCAGTCAAGGAGACGATTCTGCAAAATGCACTCAAGGATTCAGGCATATTATGATCACGCTAGAAGGCAAATTCCTTCCACTGGCAATCAGACCCCACAACGGCACTGGACACACTTTCTTGGAGCTTTAATCCGCAACGCATCTATTGACCTTGTGCAACATCCCTCAATACCCAGTCATCTCAAGCATACATCACAGATGCCTCCTCGATTCAGTGTCCGCTACACTGCCTTATGTCAGTTTCATATAACATTTATTGAGACACTCAGCCACCTTTGAGGTGTGCCGAGATTTTTAAGATATTCATCTCCAGCACCCAACAGGTTTACCCGGGCATTTTACGAAGCGAACATGGATGCAATGGCGTTTTGGAGTTCTTCTACGGCCATGTTGGAATTGGCTTGTTCTTATGAAATGTTCATCCTACTTCCAAAAAGTTTAACAGCCGATGCGCACTTGTGCACGGAATATCAGTACCCTCCTTACCGGCAACATTTAACATCCGAATGGTCGCCACTGTACGCTACATTCCCGGCACGCGTTTTCATGCTATCCTTAACTTACTCCGAAGCGCTGCTGTGGGAGGAATTCGTGCAAACATCATCTGCGTCCATCACATCCGCTGGCCAGAAGAGATTTTATTACTCGGCTTTTGCCGGTTTTGTATTGTTCTTTTCAACTTTTGGAAGTTATGGTGGGACTGGGTGGATGGATAGGATTGATGGATGAAATCCGCGCTTGCTTTTTATGTTTTTGGCTAAGATTATGTGCACGGATTTTTGCACATTGGTAGCGGGTGTGAAATTCTGGGTAGCTTTGGGGTATGGACTCTGTTTGGACTGGTGCTGCTTTTTTGGCGTGGGTAGCACGGGCGTGTGCTGGTGTAGTGATGATATTGCACCATACTTATCGTAATTCATTTGCCCAAACTATGAGAGTTATTCGACTTTTGGGGTTGTTGTTTCTTGTTTTCAAGTTAAATCGAGATCTGGGTTCCTTACAGCCGAGATTAAACGACGTGGGATTTTCATCCATGTCGGTTCGCAGTGGGAGGCGTGATGTTGGTCGACTCGGCCTCATAATCCTTCCAGGCAGCTCTGGCTTCCAGCTGTTCATCATCAAAACTTTTGAGCGTACTAGTTTGTAACTCAATATTACACGGCTTCAGTCATCTCACATGTATATCTTCTATTATCACAGCGATAATATGAGTCCATGACGATGACATGCTGACATTGTGAATGCAAAAAGAGCTTGGAAATCAAATATGAACGACGCTGAGCTAGTGGCCGAAGAAGTCTCATATAGCAAGAATGGTCCTTCCCTCACAGCAAATATCCGAGGAGAGAAGATGCAAGTGTATCCTGCGATTGTGGATCGCGAAACTGGGATGATATTGAGCCGGGGGAAAGAGGGTGTGAAGGATTCGGTTTCCACTCGTTGTCCGCAGATATGTCATCGGCTTTGTAATAGACCTGAGTATAAAAGGGAGGGGCCATTGCGACCTTTCGAGGTGCACGACGGCCCTAACAGCTTCACGCCGAGTCACTACATCAAGTGGCTACGTCCAGCATATATTCTCACATTTCGCCGTCCTCAGTCACCATCACCCTGTGCGCGCTACTATCCATCTCCATGGGTGGATAATTCCTCATACGGACTACCTCTTCGACTTATTCGTGCCATCAATCCAAACCTGATCAAACTCAAATACTCAACCCGTTTCTTTGTCGCAAAGTGCACCCTAGCAAAGGATGAGAAAGCTGAATGGATGACAAGGCTCAATTTCTCAGATGAAAGACTATTGAGAAAACACCTTCACAAAATCAGAGACCAGGCGTGGCAGCAAATTCAAGAAATCAGTTTCGGGAGGTGGTGGTTTTTACACAATCGTCTTCGATTAAATCCATACTACCCCGATATCATCACCCTCGCACGCGAAGGAGCATCCATCGCCGACCTCGCCTGCGGACTTGGCCAAGATTGTAGATGGCTTCGAGACGACGGTGCCACTGGGGAGATATGGGCCATCGATATCCACCCCAAGAATTGGGAACTCGGAGTACAACTCTTCAACGACTCACCAGGTCCAGCCCAATTCCTGCAAGCCGATCTCTACCAAGATCAGTACAATGCATGCGGTCTCCATGCTCTCCACGATCAAGTTGATATCTTCCTCTTGAACGATTACTTCTCCTTCTTTTCCGAGACCTCGATAGATATCTCCCTACAGACTATCGCCCACGCCACCAAAAAAGGTTCGAAGATTGTCGGATGGGTGTTGGGTAGTGATCAAACTGATCCTTCGAAGATTTTTCCTGATATGGGACATGGTATGATTTACAACCTAGACTTCTTTCGAGATGCAGGTTGGGGACCTTTTGGGAAATTGGGTCGTGCTAGTGGCCAGGAATGGGACTTACAGGCACAGCTGCTGAAACCGGAAGAATTCGGGTTCAGTGCTCAGGAGATGGGCGTTGTTTGGCCCGTTTGGCCGCTGAAGATTATTTGTTTTATGGCGACGAGGATTTCGTAGGATGTTCTTAGTTTCCGACTATCATTTCTGAAGAGGGGTTTTTGGTTCTTGCAGCGTCGATGATGGACAGATGTTCTCACAGAATCATCAAGCTAGATTAAAAACGATGGTAAGAGTTCAGAATGAAAGAAAGGGGTGGAGAGGAGTGATCGAGAAAATAGGGAGCATCACGTGTCGAAGAGCTTGAGATTGCTGGACAAGTTCTCCAAGATATTGAGATATCAGTAGTGTCATGAGAAATCATGTATCTTTAGATGAGATTAGAGAAGATTCGAAGGACACACTTGTAACATTTAACGTGACCAGAAAAGGGGGCAAACCCAAAGTCTTTCGCGTGTCGGCACACTTCCCTCAAAACATCAACAACTTTGAAGCGACAGAATTAGGATTTCAATGCAACGGTCGAGTCCTTGTAAAAATTTGAGACTTTAATCCGACCTCTCTCGACACCTCTCCTGAGGGAATGACGCGCCCTATCTAGGACTTCCACTCTCCAGCATTTTTGGCACCATCCGCGACATTCTTTCCTCCATCTTCAACGCCATTTCCGACGTCTGCAAGTCCTTTGCCAACGTCTTTGCCTACACCTGGGAAACCGAGATTAGTCTAAGTATTCGTCGACGGAAGGGGGGGCTCAAAATACCTCCGGTGGCTCCAGATACTGTCTCTCCTAGACCTCGTCCAGTGGCGCCAACGATACCTCCAACTGTGTTTGTCAAGCCGCCGACCTACGATATTGAAGTCAGTAAACATCCAGTTCCGCTGGGATGAAGAGCTATCCTACCGTGTTACCAACAACACCTGTGACGCCCTTCGCTGCCTTAGTAGCTCCGTTGTCTTCTTGTCCGAGACCCATGGTGATAAGATTGTTGAAGTTTGGAGGTAAATTAAAATGTATAGTGTTGAGATTCGTAGACGATGGTTGTTGTCGAAGTTGTGGCCCCGGAGCTCGATCGTACCATTCTTTAACCCCCAAATCGTCCAGAAACAAGGCAGTAACGAATCCCTGTTCGATCTGTTTGTCTTCCTTCGAGGGGTCACACCCTCTTTGCCATTGGTACATCCACAGTGATCGCTGGCGTTGTCGTCAGCTCAGCCTTCACCACCCCTAACTTACCCCTGACGTCATCCGCTCAGCCTGGGCATGCTGGTGTTTGGGTGGTTGGATCTGAGGTATCGAGGCGCGCTCGTGTGGCAGGATAACAGCCTGCATCTGTGGTCTAGAACTTTGGATATTCTTTCATGGTGGCACAGGGCGGGTGACACGATAAGATTGTGTGAGAAAGTACTGTCTAGATCTTGCTTCAGCTGCTAATGACGGTAATGACACTACAGAAACTAGCCACAAGCCAAAGACTTCTTCTCATGGTTATTTGGGCAGCTTAATGCCATGATATTTGGCTCGGTCTGCGACTTTTGAAGTTACTTGGAGTAGAACTGATTCCTAACAATGAACGAGGTGACTTGAGGTGAGATATTGCAAGCTAAGCTGACCCAACCCTGATACACTTCTTCTTTTCCAAATTTCTTGAGTCACCAGCTTTTGCTGGGTCCAAGGCACAGACGGGTGATAGCACCACAGCTCCTCGCTTTGACATGTGTAAAGATTGAAGAAGTGAGGCAGATGTCTGTTGTGGGCAGGCTGTTCCCCATCTCTGATCACCTCTTTGGGGTTGTAGATCTGAATAATGTTATTGCTGTTACCCAACCTAGTCATCAGTTCCTCATAAGACCAGGCCTTGACCTTCGCCTTCATTATTTCTCCAACATCTTCCCTCCTTCAATCTTCACACAATTGCTATTCCGCCTCAGTGAACGCCGCGCACCTTGGCCGCTCTATCACTCTTTGAAGGGTTTTCGACAACCGACAATTCATTAATTCGTGTACCTCATCTCTCACTCACATTAGAATCATTTATGCACACAACCATCTGGGGTGCACTCCAAGCGTTCGTTTCTCCGAAAGCTCTCGACTCTTCTGCTACGAACGACGAGGAGCTATCCGATATGGCTCTCGTCCTTCGTAACTCCGGACGCGCCGCAAGCCCTATCGAAATTCTTGATACGACAGAGAATGAGCCCATCGACATCATGGACACAACAGAGGATGAAGACGAAGTGACGAGTGATATCGACAGTCTTTCCTTCGACATCGACGACAACCTTTCGAGTTCTGGATCGAATTTCTTCTATGCCTACGACGTGGAAGAAGAGCTGCGACGCTTCTCAGTCACTCCCGACCTTTCAAACGAGTTCACAGCCCTTCGAAGTTGCAAGGATATCAGCCTTGAGCTTCACGCTATCGCGAGTGACGCAAAGGTTGGCAATCCAGGTCTTCTTGAAACTCTACTCCGAGCTGCGAATTTCTTACCACCAGAATTCCGCATTGCCTTCATTGGGAATGCTGATCAAGGCAAAAGTTCTATCATAAACGCGTTGCTCAATTGCCTAGACGCTGCCCTGACTGTTAGTGGTGTAAAAGAGCATTGCGCCAGGGGATATGTGCTAACAGCAAAACAGGGTGATTCGGGGTCTTTTGAGACGCAAAATGCAACTGAATATTGCCAGAAGCTGGATAGACACGTGAGTCCCATCACTGCGGAGATCATCCTCTTCACTGTCCAGGAGGTGCTTCATATCGTGAAAGAATTGCTTCACAGCTACAGGCTTCCTTTGTTTTTGGAGGACGAGAACGATGACAGCGGAGACATCAGAAGCGCATCCAACGGCGCTTGGGCTGAACTTTCTGCACTTTTCGGAGACAAGCCATTACTCACTGTTAGATTTCTGAGCGACCTGTCAGAAGGAGCTGAGGAACGAATTTTTCAGCAGCTCCGATCCTGGCTGTATGAAACCCAGTGGCCAGAGAGTGCATGCTTATCCGTTGTGACAGCAGAAGCGCCTGCTCAGATACATGAATCTATCGGCAAATGCATGATGAACAATAAGTTCTCGCCATTCGTGAAAGTCATTCGGTACGTCGTATAACAATATCGGCCATGATTTGAAGTCTGACCTTGGCTCTAGGATTTTCTTGGATTCCCCACTACTTGCTGCAGGTGTTGTGTTGGTGGATCTTCCAGGTATGTAAATCGTCAGTCTTATTCTCCAAGCTGACACAAAACAGGCGTGCAAGATACGAATTTAGCTCGAGGCGAAACTGCCGACAAATACCTTCATAATTGCCAAATGGTCTTCATCGTGGCAGAAATCAAACGAGTGGTCACCAGCCTCACCGTGAAAGAGAAGATAAACAAGATGATGTCTGGGAACATGAATATCGACCCCGACCAACCAGGAAAATACATCAGGACCGCAATCATCTGCACAAAATCTGACGTGAGTAACCTCTACATTCTTTCTAAAACTTCTTACAAACCACTAAAACAGTGTAGGAAATCGATCTCAGGTCAGGAAAGCGCAAGGTTGAGGAGTTTGGCAATCTGCAAGATCAAGCTCAGCTTGTAGATGTTGAAGACCGGATCGTCAAACAAGAAACCTGCCTCAAGGTCGCAAACAATGTGGCCAAAAATTCGCTTGCCAAATCAAAGCAGCTGCGCCAGGAGCCCAGAGCCACGAACAAGACGTAAGTATTGTGCTCATCTGTTCTCCTTATGCTTCCCGACTAATTGTGGATAAAGGAACCCTGGCTATCGTGTGATCGCAGCACAGCTTAAGTTTTCAGAGCTGGCTCAGAAGAAGGCCATTGCAAGTTTCAGGAGGTGCAATAAAGAACTGACACGACTAAACACAAAGTATGCACCACGAATCGCTGATCCATGCTTTTCTCTAACAGCAGTCTAGGAAGAAGAATCAGCTCATTCAATTTCGAGCAGCCCACGTTCTGAAAGAACTTCTCAGGCTGTATTCTGATAGTGACTCTTCCCGAAAATTCCAGGCTTTCTGCGTCGACAACACTACGTACTCAAACGCTGCTGCCAAAGACAACTTGGCCGCGGTGAGGCCAAACGGCATCGTCAATGTTCGACGCTTCTGCTACGAGGCGACAGCCGAAGGCAAGCTTCGAGATGTCAAACATTTCATCACAAGAGACGTCCCCGATCTTCTTAGCTCAATGAAGCTACAGGTTAGCCAAAGCCGACCAAAAATCTCTGGAAAGACTCATGCAACCATAAAGTTCCGAGGCGCTGTTGATGCCGTTCGTCTGAAGATCCAGCAACATGAGGCCAAGTCTAAGCCTGAGAGGAAAAAACTGCTACAAGGGAAGATCATCGACACAGCAGTATCGGCACAATCCAAGTGGGTTGATCATGGAAAGAAAGAAGCCAATGAATGGTCAGCGTGGCATTATGCGAGCTACAAGGCTTCCTGCCTGCACGACGGTTGCCACTACACTCAAACGCAAGATTCTTTCAATTGGAACGCGGATCTTGCATCTGAGATGAGGAAAGATCTTGAGATTCCATGGATGCAGATGACAGGCACCACAGCCAATTCCTACGACAATTGCCTTGTGGCAGATGAACTGCTGAGAACACACAACTGGATACAAGAATCTCTAGGAGAGATTCTCCGCGCTTCCAAAGGTAGAGCACTTTCTTTGACACCACGAGCTATACATTTGCTGACACTTCTATAGACTTGAAGCTCCCAACAGACTTTAGGCAGGAGATTAGCCGCTGTGCAGAAACACTTGAGAGCAAACTCAGCTCGCTGAGCGAACAAGCTCTCAAGAGTCTTTGGTGCGTCATCACTTCCCACTGTAATAGATTTTTCTTCACGGACTCACAATTTACATAGGGACGTCAGGCGCCACTCAAGCAGCACAGGAAAGATGTCTTACCTGGCAGACAACATGATTCCAGCATATCGAAAGGCTGCTAAGCAAAGCGGTACGTTTCTTCACCACCAGATTCATTCGACTCTTTACTAATGTTAAGCAGGCCCAGGCATGGCGGTTCGACAGCGTGATATCGTTGAGGACCCAATCTGTACCGGTACCATCTACGAGAACACGACCGACAACATCAGTGCGGACTGAACTCCGCAATCGAGCTCTGCTTCATGCAACTCTTTTCCAAAGCTTACGAAGAGCTCAGTGGCATCCTCGATCATCTGGACGTTCTAGAAAATGCGATTGTGAACCCTGATCTATATCGCCAGCGAGTCCTGAAGAAGGCGTGGGATGACCTGGCAAGGTTGGAGGAGCTGCACAAGAAGGCATTGCGATATTCTGGTTTTGCGAAATAGTAGCCCCTATCATGCTTAATGGCAAGCTTTTAAGGTGAAGAGGGATCTGACAGTCTAATTAAAACATAGCATTGCGATGGCCAGGAAGTGGTATCGATGCAACTTGATTTTCCCCAGTCTCAACCCAGCCTTTGAGATTTGGGGAGGAGGGAGTTGGGATGGGACGACGTGGTCGGAACACGGTACAAATCAGTTTGCTCTATTTTCTTATCCATTGCTTTCTTCGAGTTTTACACGATACAAGAGCACAGATCATATGGAGGACAATCATACATCTACACTTTCACTGATACTCACATCTCAATCACACAACATGATAACATAATTTCCGACCACACTCTAGTCATTAATAGTTTTGCTCCCACTAGGACAGACGATTAACCACAGCCACTCCTATCAACAAAAAAAAGTATCACAGAGCATCTGTCAAAGACCTTGGGCATCTAGTCCCAACGAAGGATCCATCCCTTGAAGAAACCACTGCGACAATACTTTACTCAAGGCATGCACCTTAACAACACGTCCATATTTCCCGTGTGCGGCCAAAGCTAGCGAAAGATTGGGGGTCATGTTCGCTTTGTCTTGGACAAGCTTCAACCATTCCCGTAAATGCGTCGGCCTGCCTGATATGTTTAGATATCTTTGTGATGGTGCGAATATGAAGAAAGAGAGACCCGGGGAAGAAGCGAAGGATCGGTAAGAAAAGGATGGTACTAGCGATTCTATACGTGAGGGTATGGAAAAGAAAACCTTCCGTGGAGTCCAGCCCAATTCTGAAAATGGATCCAGGGTCGGCGTCAAACTGACTTTGCTTGCACCCTCAGATCACGACATGTGCTTCTCAAGCACGGCTTGGTTCTATGCTGACCCGCAACAATCCCTTGCAACGAAGAAATTTGGGCCTTAAATACCAAATGTGTAGCGTCACGGCGAGCAATTCTGCCTCTCGAAAACAGGAAATTCGTGGCCAGTCGCGAGAGGAAATTATTCGATAGTTATACAAGCTGGACGGCCTCGACTTTTTGAGAGTATATTTGGTCACCGTCTTTGCGGCGAAGCAATAAAGCCTTGTCGGCCAGAGGGCCAGCGCTTAGTAGTTGACGCCACAGACGGCACGGTCGAGGCCTAGTAGTGAAAGAAACGGTCAGGAGGGAAAAGACATGCCAAAATTGAAAAGGAAATTGGTCTAAAGCAAAATGTTAGGTAGATGCGTCTCTTGAAATCAGAAGGAGAAAGAGCAGTATCAACGGTAGAGCGGATTCGCGTATGCGGCGACCAATTGAAATGATTGTAGAAATGCAGCCGTTCGCTGGTGGCCTGTAGTTATTTGTGTTGGAGGCTGGCTTCCGTAAACGAGTTGGATCCCTCACTGTTACTCCAGCTACGTTCTGTACCCGTGAATTCGATGTTGCACCACAGGCACAAAAGCAGCCTCAAAAAGTCGCTGCTCACATAAAGACTGGCTGTGCCACAGAACAACCAGATTGTTGCTTCGTAGATATTGTTGAATAGACCTGTCCGAATGTTGGACTAACAACATTTCGATCAATGTGCAAAGAGTTCGATCATTCTGTAGGCTCTCGCCCGAGAAAAGACATGGAGATAGAGGCAACTCGCCCCCTGATTTCAAATGCTCAACGTTACCAAGGAAGATTCCAGACCAGAATGATGGATAGCAACGGGAAGATTCATTCCTCCCGAGAAAGCTCCGCGCGGTAGAGCTCCATGGGCGTACAATAGTCGATATGCACGTGTAAACCTTTGCATCAAAACCTTGTACCTGACCTCGAAGTCAAAGGACATGATCGCAAGGATGGTAGTGGGCTTGCAGCAAGCAAACGCATTCTGATCACAAACTCCGGCATGCCAGACGACGCATTGTTCATGGAACTAGCCATGCTGTGCATTTGTGTTACTCTCTTCTGTCTGTGTGAAGGGGTTTCAGATAAGGAAGACGTGAAGGCTCAAAACAAGCAAATTAGGCGGCGTGCAATCCTCCTGCAGTGACTTTGCCTTCAATTTCCACGATATATCGACGGATGGAGGAAAAGCAAAGGTACTAAAGTACCCAGTAGGGTGGTAAAGTCATTAATTAGTGGCAGTTTACTTTCCCCAAAGCAGAGCTTTTATGTTCTTGGTCCACCGTTGTCCTACTGCACCTCTCAAAATCTCATCACATCAACACCTATCAAACCCAAGCAAATCAGCCCATATCCACATCCACGAAGCCCCACCACCCGAATGGAGACATTTAGCTGTCATTAGCACATCCGTGAAGACTGGCAAGGATCTGAGACTACAAGCTTCAACAATTGTCAACCGAAGGGCCGAAACCCCTGTGGCTCTGTAGGATTCCACTATCACTTCAGATCGCTGAGTCCGAGATTGAAAGGCAGACTCTTCTTTTCAGGATCAAGGTCTGGGTAACTTCAACAAAAAAGAAAAAGAAAAAGAAAAAGGACACAGCCAGCGATTGCCGCCGACGAGGAAGCGTCTATGACCCAGGCGCTCGATAAGTTACACGAACTTGATGCGGAGTATTATTCTCGTTACAAACCGTGCCTTCTACTTGCGCCATCGGACTCTCAAAGAAAACCCATGTTTAGGTCCCGTCGAGGCTCCTTTTCGACCCGCCGCTCAAATACCAATTTGGGAACTTGGGCTTAAGCCTCAAGACCTCGAAACATTATAGCCTCACCCTTCATATCGAGTAATGATCACCAATCGCGCATCCAGTTCGTTCCAAATCATGTCCTGCCTAACGGTTGATTCCGTGGACGCTCTACCAAGTCGAAATGTGACAAGAAATCAGTTCCAAGCAGCATACAGATCTTGGAAGCCCACATGGCTTAGAATAATACGCCGCAAGCATTGTGCATGCAACTCCACACCAGCATGCAAGGCGCACAGGGCAATCCATGGTGGGAACTAAAAAAGCCATGGCACGTTTCTAGCGGCATGGTTAAACTCGTCCTCCATGTCCCTGTTGATATAAAGTTAATCTATCGCCATCCGAGAATCACTCTGGTCATTCCAAGCATATCAAATCACTTCGCAACACGGTCGATCTTCCCATTTTCCTAGATTCATTCTACTATCGTGTCTTTTTCAAGGCATCTCATCTAATCTGCTTTTTCCCTCGACGCGTTTCTACAACCGCTCGGGGCTTATTTGACACCGAACCCTGTCGCGCATCAAATCAAATCTATATTGCTCTTGGATCTGCACTTCTCTACCCTTCTGGAATTCTCTTATTACTTCCTGTTATTCCCTGGATCATAACGATCATCGTCTAGACTTCCAGAGTTCCTCCAGACCCCAACCATTACCCATTCGGGAAATTTTTCTACACCAAAACCAAAATGCTTCAACAAACTCTACTACCAGTCATTCTCCTAGCCCTCTCAAGCGCCGTCTCCGCAATTGCTCTCCCAAAACCTTCCACTGTCAAAGCACGCGACACCCTCACACTCACCCTCCCATCCTCAGGACTCCCAGCACCAACAGGAACCCTAAAATACATCGCCCTCGGTGTCGGAACCCAGAACTACACATGCGCCAGTACACCAGGCTCAACAACCGCAGCGCCTGTCTCCATTGGTGCCCTAGCCAAACTTAGCGACGCAAGTGCCTTCCTCCAGGAGCATCAAGACATGATCCCCACACTCCCCGGCCTCGCTCTCGGCCTATCAACAATGACTGGCATCGATCCGGCCAAGATGATGAACCTACCGTATTTGGGACAGCATTTTTTCACTTCGACACCGAGTCCTGAGTTTGATCTTACGGCGATCTCTTGCAGACTCGTGGCTAAGAAATTGGCGAATGTGGCAGCGCCTGCGAATGCGTGTACGGGTCCTAACAATGTTGGAGCTGTGGATTGGTTGGAGTTGGGAGATAATGGTGCTGGATTTACCTTTGGTGGTCTGAGCTATGTGTACAGAGTTGAGACTGCTGGTGGTAAAGCACCAGCGACCTGTTCTGGTCAGACGGGTGTAATTACCGTTCCTTATGCGGCTGAGTATTGGTACTACGGTTGAATTGTGTCCTTACTTAGGTGGTTACGTCTTTCTTTCTTTCTTTAACATAGCGAAGAGCTTTTTATTCTCTTCTCTTTTTTGTCGGGTTTTATTGACGTCTCGGTTATTCCATTAATGGGGGTTTGGGTGGCTTTCGTCGTAGGTCAAGTTGTTTTTCCCATTCTAACATTTGTACTTTACCAAGCAGTCTTTCGTTTGTTGCATCATGGGCGGCTTTGTTTTGTTTTGTCGTGGCATTGCATTGCATAGCTCCTGTATTGTTAGAAGCGCGCGTGGATATACCATTTCGGGGAATTAGAGAGATCCAAGAAGGGATATAATTTGTGTTTGAGAACTAATACAATATGATACCCTCATCCTACCTATTCAAACAAAGTGACCCATAATTCGAAACCTCAAAGAAAGTCGGTTCCTCGAATCTTCGCCCTGGAAACGTGCCGAAGTTTAGAATAACATCTCCAACTCTTTATCGACGGTGATAAATTCCTGGTAATCTGAGACAAAAGATCTCTCGGAACTTATCGACTGCCAAACGAGATAAGAAGAGCGTTATATGAGAGCTCAATTCGTAGTTTGCAAAGGAAGCAAGGGCGCTGAATTGGCAAAGAAAGTCGTTTCCAATATTTTTTATGTGCACCGAATTCAAAGCTTCGCCTGTCTTGCTTGGTATAGCTTGATGCCGTAGGCCACTGATGAACTGTTAGTCAAGGAATCGGTGCATGGAGTAGATTGTGAACGTACACATTGCGACGAGTATCATCCGCCTCACGGCTCCTGTAGCACTTCCAGTCCCGAGGGTAAGAAGAGTCCAGATGAAGCTCGTTTTGACATTGCCTTCGCGATCAAAGTTTGGTGTAAGTGCTGCCATACGCTCGTACTGGGCCTTCTTGCCTTTGTATGGTGGGTATCGAATACCAAGCATCATCTCCAACCAGCCAGGGGTAACGGTGAACGATCTACGATGGCTGAAAGCGTCGAATGAGGCACGGCCCCGGTAGGCTCCTTGTCCGGATTGTCCTACACCGCCAAAGGGAAGCGTCGGAATAGAGGCGTGGAAGAATCCATCGTTGACCGAGACACCACCGGATCGGGTCTCTTGGAGGACCTTGTCTGTCTCCGCTTTGTTACCGAAGGGGTAGATACCAAGAGGGGTATCGTGAACCTCGTTGGCGATCTTGATGGCCTCGTCGAGATTATTGACGGTCATGATTGGAATCAGAGGACCGAAACTCTCGTCTGTAATGAGGGAATCATTTTGGTCCTCGACTTGAACAACCGTAGGCTCGAGGAAACGATCAGCCTCGTCCATGGTACCACCGATGAGGATACGGCCCTTGGTGTTGTCCAACATCTTCTTTAGGCGAGTCCATTGGCGGTTGTTTACGATGCGACCATAATCGGGCGAGTTTCTGGCTCCAGCTGGGTAGAACTCCTTGAAGACCTTCTTCATCTCTTCGATGAATTGAGGAAGGACTTCTTTGTCTATGAGGATGTAGTTTTGAGAAACGCAGACCTGACCGGCGTTGAGGGTCTTTGCCCATACGAGTCGTCGAGCAGCAAGACGAATATCTGCGTGCTTTGTGACAATAGCCGGGTTCTTTCCGCCAAGCTCGAGCGTGACCGGGGTAAGAGTCTCTGCTGCCTTCTTTGCAATAATGGTTCCAACAACTTCGTTGCCGGTGTAGAAGATCTTGTCCCATTTCTGCGTAAGAAGTTCGGTTGTCTCTGGAATAGCGCCCTGGATGACCTTGTAGCAAGTTGGGTCAAGCGATTTTTTGATAATCATCTCCATGACTGCTGCAGCGTTTGGCGCATTCTCACTTGGCTTGAGTACGACTGTGCAACCAGCTGCAATGGCTCCAATCACTGGTCCAAGAGACAATTGGATGGGGAAGTTGTAAGCACTATATTTTTGTCAGTAATGGAATTTGCAACACTTCTCCGATGAGAAGTCTTACCCAATAACTAATACGGCACCCAATGGGTCCTTTCGGATCTTTGGGTTGAGGAAGCTATTGGTGAAGTCGATATCTGATGCCTTCTCGTCCTCCATCCACTTCTTCAAGTTCCGGGTCACGAAAACAATATCGTTCATACACCAGCCAGTTTCTGTGAGGTATGTCTCGAAGCTAGGCTTGCCAATATCGAGCTTGCAAGCCTCAGCGATGGCAGCTTCATTGTCCTTCAATCTGTGTCACATGGCTCAGCTTATGTTTAGGTGGCAAGATTATGAAAAAACACACCCCCAATACAGCTTCTGTAGTTGCTGGATTCTCCATTCGTAGGATCTGGTCTTGTGTGCAAGAAAGCTCTTGCGAACAGTAGAGCACTGATCCGGGATAGCTCCCAAGATGGTGGGGCGAAAAGGAGGGATTGAGGCCATGTTTAGCGGATGCTGTCGGAGATGGTGTGAGTGGAAGGCGACAGAAAACAGTGGGAGATGCTCTTGTTGAAGAGATATTGTAGATGAGAGAGGATTCTCACAGGATAGTATGCGCGCAGAGGTGTGTCTATTCATATGCCAGTGCTCTCGTCTCACCTCGATTACTTCCACCTCGGTTTATTAGGGAGGCCTGTTCACGACATGGGGAACTTGCTTAGAAACGCCTAGCTCGAACTCCCCGCCCGCACCTCAGATTGAACCATCCTTTTCACATGCACTCTGCAATGCAAGATGTCCTGTCATGCTGCCTGTGCCTGACTGTGTAAGAGTATTCCAATTCAAAGATTGCATCCCCTACTCTTGTAAATCAACCCTGCCGATGGTGCTGGGTGCAAACAAGGTACAATAGCCTATTCAACATTTCGTTCATCAAAACGTCCCCTTGATATCACTCACCAGAGTCGATATTGACGAGTCAAGGTTGGTTGTGTCACAGCTGCAATCTTTCATCATCTTTAAGGGACACAACGTGTATTAGACGAGCACTTTAGTGTGTAGAGAGCTAATTGTTGTCTTTCTAGGAGCCCCTGCGCCCGAGGTAGATTGCCAGTGCGGCATAACATCTCCAAAAACTGCTCATCCAATGGAGCTCCCCATGGAACTTCCTCTCATCGGCCGCAGCAGCATCAAAACTGTCGATATGCACACCACCGGAGAGCCTACAAGAATCGTATATGCAGGTTATCCCGTACTCGGTGGTACTCTACTTGAACAGCGAGCCGAAGCCAAACTCAAATACGACCACGTGCGAAAAAGCCTGATGCTTGAGCCTCGTGGGCATCGAGATATGTACGGCGCTATTCTGCGACAGGAGACAGAGCTCACGATTACTGGAGAGGCTCATATCGGTGTGCTTTCACCACCAATGAAGGGTATTCTACAATGTGTGGTCATGCTACTATCGCCCTTGGCCGGTTTCTCGTTGACCTTCATGATCCCAGCATTTTTCCAAGGCGGAATGAGCTGGAGTTTGATCCAAACACGCAGACCATAGAGCTTCGGTTGCATGCTCCTTGTGGATTGGTACGGGTGACAGTCCCCACCAGTTCCGATGGTTCTAAAGCCGATGATTCTCGTCCAGTTTGGTTTCTTTGTGTTCCCTCGTTCGCAGTTGGCGTTACCATCGATGTACATTTATTGGACGAGTTCAGATGGCCGGAGCTTGAAGATCGCAAAAATCTTACTATTGACTTGAGCTATGGCGGGGCGTTTTATTGCATGGTGGCGGCCTCACAGCTCGGCTTTTACAATGGTTTCGCAGATGCAAATACACGACTCAATGCCTTGGATAACGCAAGTCGACTTCTCAAGGCCGCCATTAAAGCTAACCCAGATCTCAAAGATCTCGTACGTCACCCACGGCATGACGATTTGAGCTTCCTCTATTCAGTGATCATCGTCGACGATAGCGAAACACATCATCTCAAGGACTCGACTGAAGAGACAGGACTCTGTTTCTTTGGCGATCAACAAATCGACAGGTCTCCAACAGGGAGTGGTGTTGCAGCTCGTGTGGCACTCGCATATGCTAAAGGCGAAAGAAAGATGGGCCAGAGATGGAGCTATCATTCTTTGGTTTCTCGCGCTTTTGGTGGTGGTGCATTTGTTGGCGAACCTGTAGGAGAGGTCAAACTTCCCACTCGCTTCGGAAAGGACATCGATGCTACTATTGTCAAAGTGGAAGGATTTGCTTACTATACCGGGTTTCATAATTTTGTCGTGGAAGTCGATGATCCGTTGGCCAGCGGATTTCTCTTCGACAAATTACCACGTTCAGAATAAATCCTCGGAAACCTCCAAAAAGAACACTCCAACCCAATCACGCAAGTCCAAAAAATATTACAATTTCCTTATCTCAAATCCGTGGCGCCAGAAGGAACAATGATCTCCTCCCCAAAAGATAACATAAATGCTGGTGTCGCGCATCGAGTTTCCATTGACGTTTCACCTCCAACAGCCGAAACAAAAAACGTGCGATCGTGCATTTCCCCCTCGACCCTTCAAGTATTTTCCCAAACAAGACTGCAAAAAAATGTTTCGAGGGACAATATCGTGCAGCCTGTCTCGCTATCCTGCATCATGTGTCGGAGCTTCAAAAAGGCATCCGGTTCCCATTATTGTCGAATCTTCACCTTCAATTGATCTCGAAAATACCCATACAATCAATATAATCAATACACATAATCAATACACACTCTCTCGACTACAATAAAATGAAACCCACCCTTCTAACAATAAATACAACCGCGACAACCCCTCATCATCACCTACCAACCCACCACATCTCCACTACGACAACAACAACAACAACAACAAGACACACCTCTCGACGCTCCCTCATCGCCCTCCTAACCCTCGCAACCCTCTCCTCTCTAACCCTCCTCTATGTGGCCCCCTCATCAACCACACAACTACCTCATTTCACTTCTACCATAACAACACCAAAAACTTTCATCCCAAACCCCTCCTACAACGATCTCTCCCCCTCGGCAGACGGAAATTGGAGCAACCTCCTCCCACCAAATGGCGGATTCTTCAGTACTAAAGTGGGAGAGGGGTATGAAATGGTTGGTCTGACAATGTTTCACCAGTTACATTGTTTGAGTATGATTCGCGGAGCATTGCAGCAAACCCAGAGAGGGGAAGTAGTAGCGGGGACAGATAGGAGGAGGTCTGAGGATGCGCAGGAGGATTTATTTGGGGTTAGAAGGAAGAGGAGCACTAACAGTGAAGAGGATATGTTTGGTGTGAGGAAGAGGAGTGTAGAGAGCGAGAAGGAGGATTTATTTGGTGTTAGGAGGAGGAAGAGAGGGGAGGGTCATGGACATGAGGGTTCGCCGGAGCATTATTTGCATTGCTTTGATTATTTGGTTCAGGTATGTGCTGTTCTTCGAGTGTGGTGAGAAATCGGCTGACCATATGATAGACAATTCTGTGCAACGCAGATGCGACGTTGGAACCAGCCCACGAGAGCGAAGATGGACGGAGGACAGTTGATGGGTATGACGTTCAACACCAGTGTAAAAATGCCGATGGCGTGTGGGCAAAGGCGATGGGAGCCAATTCAGTGCCAGGCTGGAAATTGAACGCCGTCGACGAGCGCGAGCCTGAGTTTGATCTGGCGGAGCGACGGTATTCATGAGAAAGGTCAAATGAGACTGGAGTTTTTGTCAATAATGAGACAGTTCATTCAAACGCCAAATCTATATACACAGGATGTTTGATCAGGAGGAACGCCAATACCCAAAACCAAGAATACGGAATCAGAAAACACTGATGTAATTTCCAATTCGCTCTTTCTGGTTTTGTGCGATGCATTCTGCTATCCATGTGATGTTCCGGATTTCCTGTCCTTGCTGTTAGCATATTCCACGCCATGGTATGATCCGAACATACCTGTTCTCGTAGCTTGACCCATGCATACACGACAGCATGTGTAAACTGCCTTGTGAATGCCAGCTTCGATATCTCCATCTCCTTGGCATAAAACATATCTTCCAAGCTTTTGCTTTCGCCATCTCCACCTGCTTGGTTAGGGATGCCTGAACCTCCACCTGATAAACCTGCCTGATCAAAAAATGTCTTGTAGTCCTGGACCATCTCCACGGCAATTCTCACACCCTCGACGTCATCGGCTCTTGAAAGCATGTATGAACCTTCTGGGTAGAGCTTTCCGAAAGCAGGGTACAGCTTCTTGCGGTCATTTTTGGATAGCTCTGTGCCGAATGAGTTGAGTGTGATGTTGATGCTCCTGCGATCTGCCTCGAATTCCAGCACCTCGGACATGACTTCAGCGGTTGGCGTGCCAGCTAGCTCTGCATCTGTGTTTACGTAGTTGTGGAAGTCTTCGAGATAGTTCTTGTAAAGGGTATTCCTAATGATCTCGATGTTCAATTCGTCCAGATCCTGATGCGAGAGACTGCCTTTGAAATATGGTGCCAGTGGCGTTTCAATCAGGACGGAGTTGTAAAGCTCTTCGATGTTGGTGGCAACGCAGAGGACGGGCATTGTCTCGAACCATCCTAACGGATGGCATCTCTCGAGAAGTTCCCTCGTGTCTCGTTCGTGAAGAGTGCCGGTGATGAGCAGCGCCACGTTATCAATCATGTAGCCATAGGTCAGGTATTCCATGAACTTGGACAATGAGCCCGTCGCATTGGCTTGCAGGTATCTGAATTCGGCTACGAGCTTCTCGGTAGTTTTATCGGCGAGGGCGGAGGTGGAAGGGTTTGGAGGGAGGGCGTTGAGGTAATCGCCATAGGCGGGACCGAGTTGGAGCTTGACATCTGGGCGGAGGAGAAATGTAAGTAGACACCCCAAAGAAGTATTGGCGGCGTGGCCAGAGTCATACCATCAATGGTCTCGCATTGGGTTAGATTGTTGTAGTTTTGGCTGGTCAGGAGAGTGTTGCGATATCCCCTTACGATGCCTAGATTTGTTAGACATGGCTAAGAAGGCAGCATTGTCCTTTCACCTTCGATGTAGCTGGCCCAAGTCAGTGGTGGCTGCGAGAGAGGACGGGATGTCTACATACCCAAACTTGACATTATAGAACATGCCCTCCATTGCCGCGACTTGATTGACTGCTTATCTTCGTGTGGAGGCTGCGATGCAAGATGGCGAAGACGAAGTTGAAGCAGCTCGAGCTGTGGGCAAGAAGCGAACAAAGCGCTTTTGGCAGACACCTCAGCCATCCGTACTCCTGCTCACCCACAAACCTCGACTACTTTGGACATTTGATGGGTTGATCTTCATGCATAAGAAGCATCGTAATTCTTGTCATTGCAAAACGGATGGCGACAAGTCCTCCTGCAAACGCTGCATGTACTCCAGATGGTGATGCCTAGGAACGACTCTCACGCTTGCCAACGCCATGCATATGGGGCTGTGTATGACTCCAAAGTGGAGGCTTGCTAATTGACAGGCGATAAGGCCATGCACTCATGGGCTTGACTTTTCACACAATCTACAAAGTCCCTGGCGGGCTCGACACCGCTCCCGAAGAGGTAACTCGGGGAATAAGGGGTGGGGAGTGGCATTTCTGTGGTTGCGGACCAGGCACCAGTTGCTATTCGGCAACATATAAAGAGCCACACCACTATACGTTTCTCATCCATGATCATTCAAACATCATAGCTCCATTTTCTTTGTTGTGTGTGCAGAAACTACCCATCGCACTGCATCGTATAAGTACTACTACCTCACCCACCACTTCTCCAAAAACTGCAAGCAACATCATATTCAATCCAACCTTTCAAGTCCGTATCGAATTGGATAAACTCGTGCCAATTCCAATCTTAAATTTGCCATCGAGAAAACGCTATCCAAAGCAGCAATGGCACGTCACAATCACATCTGCGGGTGCTACTACCTCCTACCTGCTGCCAACTACTATTCCACAGCTAGACGAGTTTACCTCCCTCAAGTCAGCTTGAAAGCACATACAGCCATCTTGGAGACCACTTCGCGAACACTTCTTACCCAGACATTCACCAATCCCTCCAAGACAAAGGGCATCAAAGAGATCCGATACACGTTCCCGCTTTACGACGGCGTGAGTGTGGTCGGCTTTACATGTCACATCGGTGACCGCACTATTGTAGGCGAAGTCAAGGAAAAGGAGAAAGCCCGAGCTGTCTACAAGGAAGCGGTCGCAAAGGGTGAAACTGCCGGGCTTCTTGAGCAGCTTCCCGAAGCCTCTGACGTTTTCACAACTACAATCGGAAATGTACCTCCAGGAGCCACTGTTCTGGTCGACATCACCTATTTGGGCGAGTTGAAGCACGATGCTGAGGTTGACGGTGTTCGATTCACCATTCCATCGACTGTCGCTCCACGATACGGCTCCTACCCTGGCGATCTGGCCGATGGCTACAAGACCACCACTTCCGGAAAGGCCTTCGAGGTTACTGTGGATGCACTTCTGAGCCACGGTTCCTTCATCCAGCAGATTCGTTCACCCAGCCACCCTATTGCTGTCTCTTTGGGCACCACTTCCGTCGAGCCTCAAGCAAAACCTCAATCTAACCAGGCGTCTGCAACGCTCAGCTTGAGCAGCGCCGAACTCGACAAGGATTTTATCATTCAGGTTGTGTCCAAGGATATTGGCAACCCAAAAGCTATTTTGGAGGCGCACCCAACCATCCCAGGACAGCGTGCGCTGATGGCCACGCTTGTTCCCAAGTTCGTCTTGCCTGCCGAGCGGCCAGAGATTGTCTTTGTTTGCGATCGAAGCGGTAGTATGTCTGGGTCTAACATTCAATCACTCCGCGAGGCTTTGAAGGTCTTCCTGAAGTCCCTGCCTGTTGGCGTCAAATTCAATATCTGTTCCTTCGGCTCTCACTACTCCTTCCTTTGGAGTAAGAGCAAGTCCTACTCTCAAGCTTCCTTGAAGGAAGCCATGGAACACGTTGAGAAGTTTGATGCCAATTTTGGAGGAACTTCCATGTATGCTCCCATGGAAGCCACCATGAAGCAACGCTACAAGGACTTGAATCTGGAGATATTTCTCGTCACCGATGGCGAGATCTGGGACCAACAGCAGCTACTTAATCTCCTCAACACGGAGATAGGAGAGAAGAAAGCGCCCATCCGAGTCTTTACCCTTGGTATTGGTGATGCTTTCTCGTCCTCCTTGGTCGAAGGTGTTGCTCGGGCAGGGAACGGCTTCTCGCAGGCAGTTGGCTCGACCGAGAACTGCGCTGCCAAGGTCGTCCGCATGCTCAAGGGAGCCTTGTCTCCGCATGTTACTGATTACACCTTGGAGGTGAAGTATGGCGGCCGAGAGAACGACGATTTCGAGTTTATCGAAAAGGTTACCGAAAGCTTGAAGGTGAAGTTGACACTCTCCAACGACCAAACGGTAAGAGACCTTTCAGTTCATTCTTTGCTGCTTTCTTCGCTTATCTTTCTCTCTGCTAGACTAACAAGGTGTCCCGCCGAAAATCGCTCGGCAAACTTGGAGATTTGGTAAGCTTTGTTGTCCGCTGTGGGATTTTTGAGTACCCTTCATCCCCCTTCGAAGTTTTTAAGTCCAGATCGAGCCTCCAAAGTTTCTAGCTATTCCCTTTTCTTAAAATTTCAGGAACTTTAGAGGCTCGATCTCAACTTGGAGACCTTCGATTGAATTTAGTAGTTTAGAACTTTGGTATGACTTAGGAAACAATCAGCTAACAAATTGCTTCACAGATCAAGAAACCAATCTCACTTTTCGACACGTCCGCCAATACCGACGTCGAAATTGATCCCAAGCCCGTCAACGATGACGATGGCCAGGCTCGATACGCCCACTTGCCTGCCATGGACACGCCAAAGCTCCTACAGGCTCCTCACACAATTCCTCCACTCTTCTCTTTTACTCGAGCATCCGTCTACCTACTCATGTCGCCTGAGACCACCCAAAAGACTCCTACATCTGTCATCCTTCGTGGAAACTCAACTCATGGACCTTTGGAACTCGAAATCCCTGTCGACGTCCTTAAGCAGCCAGGCGAGACGATTCACCAACTTGCCGCCAAGAAGGCTATTGCCGACTTGGAGGAAGGCCGTGGTTGGCTGATTGATTGCAAGGATTCGCTAGGAGTTCTCGTCAAGGACACGTATCCTGGTCGCTTCGACGATATGGTCGAGCGTGAGGCTGTTCGTCTAGGGGTCGATTTCCAGGTCGGTGGCAAGTTCTGCTCTTTCGTGGCCGTTGAGAAGAAGACTTCCTCCACTTCCAAGGACAAAGAGGGAGATGAGAAGATGGCCGAGAACGACAACGACTGGGAATGCCTCGATGACGTAATGGATGGAAAGACTCTCTCCGGGGAGAGTTCGCAAGAAGAATCCTTCAGTTACGACGAACGCGGTTCCCAATCCGCCACCAAGTCAAAGAGCAGGTCCAACTTGTTATCTTCAGTTGGCTCTGCAATGTCTGCGTTCCGGTCGCCTGAATCGTCTAGAATGAGAAGAACAGCTAGGAAGAGTTCTGGTGCACTACCTCCACCACCTCCTTCAGCACCAGCTCCAAGAATGAGTTTGAGATCTCTTGGTGCTCCCCTAGCTCCTCAAGCAGAATCCTGCTCAGCATCTCGCACTGGGTCATATCTAGCACCTCATATGAGAGGAGCACCAGGTGGTGGTTTACAGAAAGCAGCCTATGACCCTTCGCTCTACGCATCATTATCTTCTGCGCCTCCTCCGATGGCAAGTATGAGTAACAGTGTGTCTACCACAGCAGCTCCGGCTTCAAAAATGCGAATCGCCCGAGCCAATGGTGGAGTTGTTGGTGACAGCGGTGGTCGAGATCGTGGTGGTGGATTTGGGATGCGAACTCGTAGCGGCCAAGTAGCAAATGTCCCTAGTCGTCGTTCCAGCCACAATGCCTACCAGTTCGAGGCAGCAGTATGCAAGACAGAGATTGCGAGCGTGGGCGACTATTCCGGGCTCGAGTGCGACGACGATTTTTCAGATGAAAATGTTGGATTCGGACTCTCCAACGGTGGACCACCAGAGAAATCCAAGATGATGAAGAAGAAATCGATTGCTCCAGCCCGCAAAGCCGGCGCGAATGTCGAAATGGAAGGGTCATCCCTCCCTTCCGATCCCCTACACGCCCTCATAGCCCTGCAGGATTTCGAGGGATACTGGCTCCTCAACAAGTCTCTCTGTCAAGTCCTTGGTCTTGCGATGGCGAAGGTCCAGGCCCAAGTTGCCAAGAGCAAGGTGGATGAGAAGGTATTTGCGACTGTGTTGACCGTTCGATTCTTTGAGAGGAAGTTGAGTGGAGACAAGGACACGTGGGAGTTGGTTGTTGAGAAGGCGAGGGGATGGTTGGATATGCAGGGTATAATTGAGGGGAGTGAGCTTTGGACGGTTGAGGGGTTGGTGAATTAGTATGGCAATCGTTTTTTTTTTGGAGCTTTGGGATTGGATGGAAGAGGGATAAGGATATGATTGGTAGTTCGCCTCTTCAAATGCGAATAATACTAGGCTTGAAATTGACATGGAGGATTCCTCAATGTCTCGCGATTTTTCTCTTTTGCTTGTATTCCCAGACATTTTTGAAGTGTGCTCTCTTGAGTTGGCTTATATATGTATTGATGAATTGAGTACACTCGACTATTTCTGCTCTTTATTCGGTATTGTGGCACCACGGTCATGACCCCCTTACCCAATCCCTCAGCATCAATGAAAGACATATATTCTGACCGTTTGATAAGCCAGCCTCCTTCAGACCAACCATAGAGTTCGATAATATTCACCTCGTGACACCTACTAACTATTTCACCATAGTAAGAAGTGACACTCACATAAGAAGGCAAGTAAGACAAAATTATTTCCCAGAAGATGCAACAAATTTCTTCTATATATACAGAGAGAGAGAAAATGGTAACCTCAGCTGTTTTCTACCTTCTTTCTGCCGCAAAATTAACAAACTCTGACCTGCATACAAGTCCAAGTTCGAGTTTTCTAACATGATAATCATCCAACATTTTTTTTTTTTCAACAGAGCGCTCACTCTCCAAATCTGACATCACACGCAATCTCAAAACTTTCTAGCCATCGGCCCCCTCTAAAAAAAGGAGGGTTTTACGGGGATTCATCGCCACTGATTTTGATTTGAGCATCATGTTGTATATGCAAACCGTCTTGTCTGTATGTACTCAGGGCAGAATGAATGCACAATGGTCGATCTGTGTAGCACTGTCTTGCTTGAAGTGAATACGTTACATGCCGTGTTCCGATGAGTATCGACTTGTTTCTTAGTCCAGTCAATGTTGTCGTTGAAATTTTTTATTTTCCGTTCGTGCTATCGGCATAGGTTGTATGATGAGTGAAAGACCTTCATCTTCATCTCATGCTCTCTGTTCTGTTCTTGAGTTCAAGTTGTGCTTGCCACAAAAACGAGCGCAGGTCGTCCAGGAAACGCGTCCAAGTCCAACGGCTGTTTGTACCCGATGCCGCCCGCAACACTGTCCACACAAACGTCAGCAGGACAACTATGGATATGAAGAGCGTGAGCTCCGTTTCAGAATTCTATACTATCCAACCTCTTCTGAGACAGCAAATGAAGAATGCAATGGCGAGTACTCCAAAAAGAAGCACAGCACGTCTCACGATGCTCGTAAAACAACCGAAAATGGATGTACTGTATGCATGTACAATCACAAATGATGACGAGCCAAAAGGCTCTCAGCGAAACGCCAAATCCCAATGCGCCACTTTAAACATCATCAATGTTAGAAGGAAGTGGGCATCATGCAAATAGTTTGCTCAAAGCATGATGATGAAGACTGAAAAACTGCATGCAGAGGATCCACCACTACCGCCGCCGCCACCACCACCACCACCACCACCAACGAGGCCACAAAGTCCGCCATATTATCTAGGTTTTCTAAGGTTTGCTTCTAAAGGAAAAGCACTCATCCCTCCCAGGTTCCCAGGTTCCAGGCCGTAATATTAACTTTTTTTGGTGCTTGGTTATGATCATCGAAAACCGCCCATAGCCCCGTCGTCTATGTTATGTCGTGTCGTCTTTCATCTGCACTCGCTTCTTGTAGAGCGAAGAGGGTGCTTCCTAGTCGTAGTGGAAGAGAACACTGATGCTCTCACCGTGGTGGACACGCCTGATTGCCTGTTCTTGTATTAGTAACCTATCCCTCCACAGTGGAGGCAATGATGATGGGAAAGCCATACCTCAGCAAAGACGTTGCCAACTTCCAGAACCTCCAATTGGTCACCCAATGCCTTCTTGTGATCTGCCTGATCAACACTATTCGTCACAACGACCTTGTCCAACGCGCTGGCCTTGACCCTCTCAATGGCGTCTCCGCTGAGCACGCCATGCGTGACAAGCGCAATGACCTGTGTGGCTTTCTCCTTCTTCAACAGCTTCGCCGCTCTGGTGATCGTATTACACGTATCCGCCAGATCGTCGATGAGAATAGCCGTTCGATTGGCGACATCGCCGACAAGCATCATGGTTGCGTTTTGGCGGTCGCTAATTTGCGTGGGACGCCGCTCCTTTTAGGGATATCAGTTTCATGCACATGCTTGCTATCCAACCGCAATGAAGGGAGACGAAGGAGCTGCATGGAAGGGGTGTGCGGGACTACAAACCTTGTGTATGAGAGCGAAGGGCATGCCCAATGCATCCGCTATCGCTGTTGCCCGCTTTGCACCTCCCGCGTCCGGGCTCACTATCACCGCCTGCTGGTAATTTGGAATCTTGTACTGGATGTAGCGGCGCAAGAGGTGGCGACCGTATAGGTTGTCTACGGGGATATCGAAGAAACCCTGGTATTGAGGATCGTGGAGGTCCATGGTGATGACATGGTCGGCTCCGGCGCAGGTGAGAAGGTCTGCGACAAGAGTGCCAGCTTGAGCGACCCATTGTCTGTAGCCGCGCTGTGGCTCAAAGTGCGGTGGTTTCGTGCGCTCGTGCAGCTGCTTCTCGGTAGAGCCTCCGTTCACGCGGTCGACGAAGTAGTCTGATTTACTAGACTTTGCCATGTCACCGTTGGTGAGAGCATGCTTGCCGTTGACACCATTTTGTCCTTCCGTCATTTGTAGTCGACCAAGCTGCTTGTGAAGACCATCTGCACCATTCGTGAGGGACTTGTAGTCAGCGGCCTCAACTTTGGGTGTCTGGGGCCTGCTATCGAAAGTATAGCCACCATTCGCCTGCGCTGTTGCCATTCCTTTCGATAAGGGCGCTCCGGTCTTGTTGTATGGTATGTCGCTCTGTCTCGAGTATGGGAACAGAGGTAAGACTGCGGTGACGCGGTTCGCTGAAGCTGTCTTGCAGGCAGAGATGGTGATGAGGAGCTCCATGAGGTGGTCGTTTACTTTGCCGCCGCCAGACTGGATGATGAAGACATCTTTGCCTCGAATCGACTCTTGTATTTCAACGCGAGTCTCGCCAACAGCAAACTTTCCAAGGAAAATTTTTGCGGGTGGTACGCCGAGTTGGTTGCAGATAGTCTCTACGAGCTGGGGATGGCTGCTTCCGCCGAGAACCACCATATTTCTGACCATGGTGAAGATGGGGCTCTCCTGTGGGGAGTTGAGAGGTGTTGAGGAGGGAGAAGAGTTTTCGAGAGGCAAAGAGGATGTTTCAAGGACTATTTAGCCCTCGGTTAGAGCGAGAGTGAGGCTGGCGTGTTGGAATGCTTCGACTGACAGGCTGTTCGCGGTGTTGATGTACAGAGTAGGATCGGAGAGGGCCGGTTCTGTTCGTGAAATGTTCCTCGCTTCAGCGTTTAGGTTTAAATGGATATAATGCCATCGAGGTGGATTGATTGAGCCTCATGATTCAGAAGTGGAAGGGTTGGAAGAAGTTTTTGGTCGTTCCCTTAAAAAAACCATTGCAAGCGATTGCGCAAGGCAAGGCAATGCAAGAGGCAATTTCTGTAGACAAATCACTCGACGTACAACCGCCCAGCAAATTAAATCCTTCACACCGCATCGCATCGACTCGACTCGACCGGACCTCACGCACGCGACACTGAATTGCTGCACCCCACAGTGATTGAATGCAGGAGTCGTTACCCGTCGGCGACATGTTCATAGGCCTTCGATATTGCCCGACACCGATACCGGCCCATTCTATTCTACTATGGCACACACCCCCAAAAGGCACAAATATGGGTCAAAGACAATTACAACTAACGCAAAACTACCTACAGCCACCAATACTGTCCATATGGCTCACATGTGTTGTGAGCAGCGCGCGAGCAAGTAAAAGAAGGCAAAAAGGTTAACCATACAGCTCAGAAGAAACAAGACAATCCTTGCCATATCAAATCTCTCTCTCAAAACAAAAGCCCGTAGGCACCAAAACACCACGCTATGATTCCATCCATACTCATACAACAGAGGTGGTTCCAAAAATCACAGAAAAAATCAAACAGGAGGTAGCTTCTGAGGTCCACCATACCAGCCAGGTTGGCGCCTCATGGAGGGTAGCAACTCTTCCAATGCTTTCACGCCAGCGTCAACACCGGCCTGACTGTACCCCTTCTCATCTGGTGGTGTCGTCAAGCGTCCAGGACCGAACAAGGAGCCAGTTTGTTGCGGCTCTGGAATCATAAGTCGCCAGTCCTCATTCTTCTCGATCGATTGCTGCACGTTTGGACCGGGACTGTATGTAGTGCTCTCCCGAAGACGAGACGGCTTCTTTGGTGCGTACTTGTTCGATGGCTGCGCAGCCGAAGCTGGTGCGGGCGCAGTCTTTGCTTGAGGAGGCAATTGTGCATGTGCAGGTGTGGGCGCTGGCGGAGGTGATTGAGTCCATGCGGGTGCACTGGCTGTGGTAGATGGAGCAGCGCCAGGTTGTGTGGTCAAGACGACGTTTCCACTGGCATCGTAGATGAATGGCGGTGGATTTTGGGGTGAGATCACGCTTGACAACGGAGCTTGACCAGCGGGGCGTACAGTGTTTGATGGAACCGATGGAACCGTGACACGTGCAGCTGCTTGCTGAGCCGATGGACCAGCCTGCTGAGCTTGTTCTTCGAGCTCGGTCATCATGGAATTGAGAAACCCTTGTCTTGTCGCTGGTGGCTTGGGCATGGCAGCAACTTCCTTTTGCTTTTGCAACTGTTCATCGCGTATACGGTCCAACTCCTTCTGGTTCTCAGCCATGCGAATCTTACGACGCTCCAGCTCCTGTTCTTTTCGCAAGATTTCTTGCTCCTGGTCTTCGACTCGCTTGCGCTTCTTCTGCACAGCTTGAAGGCGACCATCAATTTGTGCGACCAGTGATGGCGTATCATCCTCGTTGTAAAGCCGGACGACTTCGCTGAATTTGCGCCAATTTTTAAACTCTTCCATGCACTTCCATGCTGCACGCTCTTGGTTTGTCATGTGCTCAGTACCTGGTGGCTTGACCTCCCAATGGTAATAACTCTGGCGGGTATAGGTAACCGCCCCACGATCGTCTGGATACGAAACAGTGAGGAAATCGTCAGGTGTCATGCCGAGTTCTGTGATACGAGGGTGATCGGATGACTTGACCAACGCATGAATTGGGTCAGGGCAGTGCCCGGCGAGTATGGAGGTGACAGCGTTGAGAAGAGATTGCTCAGCAGGGGCTGTGCCGGTGGGTAATGGTGCCTCTTTGAAGGCTGTCATGGTGGATTTCGTCCACTCGCTGAAAGGCTTGCCTTTCCAAGCGTCAGAGTCGTCCATAGAGTCGTCTATAGACTCGTCCTCGCTCTCACTGAATTCATCGTAGTTCAGTGCAAAGGTTTTACCGACCGCCTGCGAAACGGCTGAGTCATCTTTAGAGGCTGATACACCTTGCGAATCCGCCATGTCATCCTCGTCATCTGAAGGGACTTCAAAGGTTCGGCCTGGAGAGCGCTGGCGCACTGGCTCGAGAGCCTGTGAATTGGCACTTGATCCCAGACTAGCACCAGGAACGCTTGTGCCGGCACCAAAGACTTGTGATGAGCTCAGAGTCTCAACTTCTCGTGAAGGCGTCAAGGAACCAGACATCCATCTTGGCTGAGTCGAGGTGTGGTAGCCGTCTTCACCGGGAATCGGTTGGCCGAAGCCTGGCGGGGTTGTGATGCGCGTTTGTTCAAAGGCGAAGCGCTGTTTCTTCATAGGTGATCCTTCCATGGTCGTCATGGTTTCTGCGTTGCGCTTCCTGCTCGATGTTGCATTGGGAGTTGCGATTCCGGCATTGATCTTGGCACGTCGATCCTCGAGATGAGCCTCCGCTTGATTCACGAGCACTTTGAGAGCTTCAAGATGCTCTCGATATTCGCGCTCGCCGTGAGTCTCCTGAGCTCCATTGATCAAGCGTGCCTTCTGCTGGTTTTGTAGTGCTGTCCACTTCGTGTAGAAGGTGCTACGAGTTCTACGATGCAGATAAATGGACCACACTGGCAGGGGGGCAGCGGCTGGGGTTTGAGCGGTCACTGCCTGTTCAGACTCCTCTGAATCGTCGCGCGCAGTTGCTGCATCGAATCTGACGGACCTGGAGGTGTTGTGATGATCTGGACCCAAGCTTTGCGTGGATTTTGTCGGAGTCCGTGGATACGTCTGTGAGCGCATGCTCTTGTTTGGCTTCAAGAAAGGCTTTGAGTCAAGTTTGTTGATCGGCGCGCGACTATTGCTTGCCAGTGGTGAGGCTTGCTTGGCAGGGCTGCCCGAAAAGATCTTCATCGGAGATTTAATGACAGCAGAGACTCCAGCATGCACTCGGGAGAGGAAGGATGGCGGAGGTGCAGCCGGGGTGTGAAAAGCTTCTGGTGAGGGCGGCGCCTCTGAGGCATCCATGGCTGTGATGTCCTCCTTTGCTAGTGTGGTGATGTCTTCGGACTCTGAAGAAGTATCATCCGACTCGTCAAATGGATGATCGATAGTCACAGGCTGTAGAAACAGGTCAGTGGGGTCCTATGTGTGGAGGGAGTATGTGAACGTACCTGTGAGCCGAGTTTGGAAACGGCAGAGCTCTTGTTGGACGAAGGTCGAGATGAGACGCGCTTGTCACGGATGGACGCGCGGTTGTTGGTGAATGGATTCGGGGGATCTGCTATTTCTGGACTTAGCGAATGGTTCTGGTCATTTAAGTGGATGTTATCTGCTGCAAAGTTAGAAGCGGCCATGTCCTGGCCTTCGAGCTGCTGGACCCTCTCATGAAGCCACTGGTTAGTGGCCTTGTCCTGTTCGGCCTTGGCGGTAAGTCTCGCATTATTGGCTTTAACTTTAGCGCATCTGTCGTGGGCTTCCTGGGCATATTTGTTGGCATATTGCCGACGAAGCTCCTCGCGCAGCTTCACGTATTTTTCATCGAAGTGGTGGTTCTCATTTCTGAGTGCGTGGTTCTCACTTCTGAGAGCTGCATTCTCGTTTCTGAGTGCTGCAGAGCTCTTGTTCAACTCCTTGTTCGTTTCTCTCGAGGAATTGAACTTCGCTCTCAAATTGTTGAACTTCATGACATGCTCGTCATAACAATCGCCGTCCAGATCGCGAAGTGGAAGGAGGGCTTCTTGGTACGTCGAAAGTATGTCGGCGACCGCACTCATGGGAAGCATTTCCTGACCGACACGTTCGGTGCAAAAGCTACACCCTGGATTGGCAATCTGATTGTTGTATTTAGCAACCTTCGCGGCGGCGAAGGTGCAAGGTTCAACAGAGGCTAGAGTGGCCTTGGCGGCTTCTTCACGATCTGGTGGGAATTTATCATACTCCGCGGCGAGTTCTTCCCCTTCATCAACAAGGTCATCATGCTCGGAAGCAGCTGGAGGGCTGTCCGGAATTTGACGCGGTCGATCGATGACATGGAGAGGTGTTGAGGTGAAGGTAGGATTAAAAGGCGAACTCAACAGGGACTCGTCATCTTCTATGTTTTTATCTGTGGACCGTACTGCCTCATCGCTGGTGGACGCTGCGAATCGTGCATCTAGAGAAGATCTTGTAACGCTTGAAGGCAGCCTTTTGCCATTCTTGGGTGGAGTCATTCCGACATCCTCGTATCCAGTGAGAGACTCGTTGAAGAGGTGATCGATACGGTCCGGCGTTTCCAATACCTCACCAAGCGTGGCGATTGGTGAGCCCTGGTATTCAGTGAGGGATGTGTTGAAGAGATGGTTAATGCGATCAGGCGTTTCCACTTGTGGATATCGATTTGGACCAAGATTTGATGGTCGATAAGTGGATGGACCGTGAGGACGCCCAGACAGGCGCCTGGACGCCGATGATGGTGTGAGTGGTGGTCCCATGGCGCCTTGTTGAGCTTTGAGAGCGTTCTCTTTCTCTTCGGCCTCTAGCTCGTGGAGAGCATCCTTGTAGGAGGCCGTGAAAGGTGTGTCGTCTGGGCGTCTGGAGAAAGTAAATTCGAGCGCTGGACTGTATGCTGCTGTCATCTGCTGCACGGGTGTGGACGGAGCGGATGGTTCGTCCCTGAACTCTGCCTTGAGAGCCAAGGTCAAAGTATCATCTCCTTCTTCTGGGTCAAAGTGGCGTCGCCAATCCTTGCGTGGTCCGGAGGGAGTAACCGTTGCGCCATTGGCTGGCACGCCTTGTCCTTCTGGTGATGATTTATGAAAAATGGCAAACATACCCTTACTGCTCTTATTCCCTATAGGGGTTGAGACTTGGGTGTCATGGCCTCCTGACTGGTTTTGGTGCTGTCGATACTTACGCTCATGTTCATCAAGATACTTGTGTGCTTGTGTCAAGGTCGTATCTTCCTCAAGAATTGGCTCTCGGCTGCGCGACATTTGGCGCTTGCCTTGGTAGTGATCTTCATATTGACCTTCATACTCATCCTCATTAGCGGCTTCAGAATAGTCGTCCTCGGCATCATGATGCGTGTCGTAGTCATCCTGGCCATCATCCTCGTCCATCTCGACGTCCTCGTCGGATCCAGAGGAGAGCTCAATGGCTGATTCGAGGTGGGTTTCTTCGTCACTCTGTGGAGGTGAATAATCACCACCTTCGATAATTGTGTCAAGCTGGGTTTGTTCCTGCGCCTGTGTAGGTAATCGATAGTTGTCCTCCTCAATGACCGATTCGAGAACTGTCTCGTCATGTGCTGGTGGTGCTGGACGGACCTCATCCTCATCCTCAGAGTCGGAGATTAGGTCAATTGGCTCTGATCTGGCTGCAATCGGTGACTGGACAGGTTCTCCATCCTCTTCGTCGGAAGTAAGATCGATCGTCTCTTGACGGACAGATGCTCTGGATGTGGACGCTCGAGGTTGAGGACTAGCAGCATCAGATGAGAATGATGGCTCGCGTGCTGTCTCGGCAAATGTGCCACTCTCGTACGTCTCTTGAGCATATTGAGTGTAGTGTGTGGTTGAGGCGGGAGTCTGGTGAAGGTTGCGTGCAGGCTGAGCGTATCGAGCCAAGATTGACTCTTCGGTGGGCTCTTCAACGATCAAAGACAGACTGTGCTGGCTGTAGCCGTATGGAGTATTTTCGACATGCTCTTCAATGGTGGGTGCGACAGAGTCGGGTTCGACAGAGAATTCGACAGATGAGTGGCGGACAAGAGATTTTGGTGCTTGGTCTTCACGATCTGAGGACTGCTCGCGCGAGGCTTCGGAGGGTGTAGCGCCCTCGGTTCCTTCGACTTCGTCGGCTGCGACAGGTAAAGAATGCGATTGCTCGTCGATAGCTTCGAGAACGGGCTCGAGAGATGGCTCTAGAGACTGTTCTGCGCCACGATCAACAACAAGTTCATCAGGTTCCTGAGTGGAGGCACGACTTGAAGCGCGACTGGACTGCTTTTTCTTTCGTTTGTTTTCTCTGATTATCTGCTCTGGATCCTTCAATTCGCCGATCTGCATCTGCGGCTCTGCTGAATTGGAGCGAAGCTGACGTGGTTCAGAGGAACCTCCTCGAGCGCGAGTGGACTTTCGGATGCCTGCGGTGGGCGGGGCGGGCGGTTTTGGGGTTCCCTTTGAAGGGGTAGACCTGGAGGATCGCTTGGGCGCCATGGTGTTGTCGGTGACGGATATCGTTGACGGTATAGGTGTCGCTAGTATCGTCTCTCAAAGTCGAGGGCTGTTTGTTAGTTGCAGTTGGAAGGTTGAGAAGAGTCCAGCCGATTATTTTTTAAGGTGCGCGGAAATGCTGTGTGTTGCCTGGTCGCGTCATTATTTGTTGATGGACCTATTTGTTAGCACTGTTATTTCTTCAACTTGAAGTTGTTGTCGGGCAATCTTGAGGTTTGGGATCCAAAGTCGCGAAAAATGCACCACGAGTCAGGGAAAGAGTAGGAACGGAGAGCCCGCTTAAAATCGACAAGTCCGCTGCTAACACAATTTCTTTTGCCATTCAGAATTACTTTGGAGATTTTCAAAATATCATTGGTTTAGTGATGATATACTTGGGTAGTAAGAAATAACTCGTGATGACGTCTTCGAGGTTTCTAGACACTGTGTTTGCATCGCATATCAAATACGTCTCACTTGTACTCTGGCTTGTCGACATTGTATTGACTTTTCTTCTGAATTAAGACCATAGTCTAGTAGAATACGCCGTGGAAGAGGATGTGCTGTCTGGTTGTATGTTGAAATATAAGTATGGGGTAATGGCGACATGTTTTAGGATTCAGCCTCGCCTGTTTGTCAGACACACCTTATCCTCACACTACCCCCATTGAATACAATAAGACAAATGTGAAACCAAGATTTGATGGTTTACACGATTCAGCAACGCAAATACATGAATGCTAGGTAAGTAAGTTGCCACGATAAATCGTGGATGCACATAGTGACTGTCACTGTGATTTCCTCTACAACACAACCTCAACCAAAGTCTCCAGAAATGCGAATGCACAATTCTCTTCGGCCAGAATCAAAAACACATGCAATGATTTTCATAAATGCCCTCACAAATGATGTTCGAAATCGCTCCCTCCACAAACAACGAGGCCCAGCGCCAAGCTTAGCTCCTTCTCCTCCTCTGATTGGCGCTCCGTCTCTATCCACGAACGCGGCCAAAGTCAACAACCGCAACCTGCAACAGGACATCGCGACACCAGCAAATCCATATCCCCGCTGTCCTCTGCCACCTTTCCCATTCTCTCCACCATCCTCAATGGCCTCGCCAACTACGGCCGACGGAGCCAACGGCGTTTCAACACCTCCATCGTTCAATGCGCAAGCAAGTCCTCCCACAACCCAAGCGAGCACAGGCGCCGACAGTGCGCCTCCAGCTCCCTCTGCTGCCCTCCCAGCTGCTCAAGCAACTTCGCTAAAGGATGATGGGCTCTCTACAAAACGACCCCGCGATGCGCGGTTAATACATCTCCTTCTCGCTGCACAGGGCGTGAGCGCATACCAGGAACGAGTGCCCTTAATGATCATGGACTTCGCATATCGGTACACATCAGGCATACTAAGCGACGCCTTTCAACTCACACAAGATGGGTATGGGCTTCCTTCGACGGAACGCGGACGGGACAAGGACCAGGCCACTGTGAGCATGCAACATTTACGGTTGGCCATGTCTGCACGACAACATTATCAATTCCAGCCGAGCTTGCCAAAGGAAGTGCTGCTCGAGATGGCGCAAGAGCGAAATAAGGTTGTTTTGCCAAAGGCGGAACGGGAGTTTGGCGTGAGGCTGCCGCCAGAGAAGTACACTTTCACTGGCACCGGCTGGGGCTTGAAAGAGGAATGGGATAGTGAAACTGAAGGAGAGGAAGAGGTTGCGCCAGAGACCCAGGATGAGCAGATGAAGGATGTGGAGGGTGGTATGGCAGAGGATGAGGATATTGACAATGACGAATTCGAGGCAGTCATGGGTCCTGCTGATGGTGGAGGGGACAGCGCTATGGCAGATGCATGAGTTGTTGGATGAAGGATTGATTGATATATTGCATGGCGTTTGGACAGCTGCTGAGCTGCTGTATAAGATGGGATGGCAACGGGTTCACGGTGTTCGAGGCCAGGGAAGGATCCGCTGCAGCATTTTTAGGCGTTGAAAATACCTGCATGATATCTGTGGTATACGGGAATCAAATGATCTGCTACATCTATTCTTGTAATATGACGTTCAACTGTGCAGGCTTCAGAAGTCTTTGGGCTATCTTCCAGTGAACAGGAACAGGACTTGTGAAAATTACCATCTTGATACTCTGCAAACCGATAAACAAGAATCCAAATATCAATTACAACATCAATTTTCTCCCTGTCTACATTGTATTCATCCACAAAATAGCCGCGTCGATATTGCTAACGCACGGCTAAACCATCCTAGCCTCAACCAGAATGGCGAACTCAAACCTCTCAATCAGCATCATCAGGTCAATTCCATCCCAATCCTTCACCACTGGTTCCCGCGCCTCAATTCGCGAGTCCAAGACTCCCCACACAACCGCCGCAATGGCAACATCCTCACAACCGCAAATACCATCGCCGTTGTCGAGAGATCCATCGAAATCACGGACGCCGCTTCCCCTCTCCGCAAGCCAGGAACAGCAGGTTAGAGATATATATTATAAGAAAGTGAGGACGATATGTGCGGATGAGATTAGAGGTATGTCAATTGCTCTCTCGTTATTGCGGAGTTGGGTGGGGTGGAGATATTTCCAGCTCTCTTTGTCTACACACTCTACTCCCCACCATCTCTTCTCCATTCTCAGCTCTAATGGCAATGGCTAATACTAACTTTTGCACTCCAGAATTCGCAGCCTGCGCTCTAAACCGCACCTTCACAGCCACAATCTTCTGCCGTCCAGAACAACAACGCATGAACACCTGCATGGTCAAACACGCCACACAAGAAGAACAAGATCGCGCTCGGGAAGAATGGTTCGCGACAAGGGATCAGCGGAGAGCGGAGAGAGAGGCAAAGGAGAAGAGGAGGCAGGAGCAGGAGAAGTTTCATAGGGAGTGGTGGGGGCTTGATGATCAGGGTAGACGGGTGGATAAGTTTGGGGGGTTGCTTGGGGAGGTTAGTGTGAGTGAGGAGGTTGTTAAGGAACACCCTGAGGTGAAGGTTAAGGGGCCAAGGAAGTAGAGATGGGGTGTGTGGATTTTGGCATAGCGATGGCGTTTTTTTGGCATTGGATTGAGATGAGGGACGGGGAAAATCTCTGCTGTTAGAGACTCGGAGGCATCGAGGGCTTCTGGTCATATATGTACGTATATCATCTTCTGGGATTGACCAGCGTGGGAATTGTATGAATACATTGAATCAAAGAACACATCTATGACATACTCAGAGCTGTCGAGAGCTCTATGAAGACCCCGATATATGGTCTACGCGTAAAACCGACAGAAAAGCCTGGCGTTTCAAGTATGCTTCAATATCTCATTGCTACAAACGACCTCACGCAACGACTTCATCCCTAAGAGTGTGGCAAATGTTGAGTATTGAGTATACTCAACATTTATATATCATCCCGTCCGAGGGAATATTCATGTTGCAGGATGAGAAGGAGCACTCTGTGAACCTGCGCTATCTTCAATTCAAATACTAGAAGGCACGAGAGGTTTCAAAGACTTGCGGTCAAGTCAAAGTCACCATCACCACAAATGGCTATTAAAAAACGCCGCACCGAAACTTACGAGTCTTTTTTCCACTTCAATTTCGAAGCGCCTTCACAATTAAGCTGCATCACCAGATCACAAAGTCACAACATCAACAGATGAGGTTTCTAAAACAATTCCATTCAAGGCTATCTATCTGCACCGATATCCAACATCCACCAAGACCAAAAGACCAAAGACCACCCAATACCCAACCCATCAGCAGAGTGCAAGAGGCAAGAGGAAGTGGGAGAGGGGTAGAGGGGGAGAGGGGAAATACTCTAGTTTAACGACGATTGCGGTCGGGATGAGCTTAACGACCTCCCAAGTCCGGCAGTTTAAGGACTTGCTATGAAGATCCGGTAGTTTAACGACGTCCATGGTCGGTATGAGCTTAATGACCTCCCAAATCCGGATCCCTTTTAACGACTCTGGCCAGGTCAGGGCTTACAGTTTAAGGACTTATCCCATGGGTCCGCGATGAGTTTAACAAGAGTCATGCTCAGGACTCAGGACTTTCAACGACGTTTCCCTTTCAGGTCGGAGTGAGCTTTTAAGACTTCTCAGGTCTCGATGCAGGTTTTACGACTTGCTGAGGTCGAGATGGTGGAGATTGGATAAAATTAAAGTGTAAGAGATGGAAAAGATTGTGAAGATGGGATAAGATGGCAAGAGATGGCAGAGATGGCAGAGATGGGATGAAACGGCGAAAGCTGGGAGATATTGCATATATGGTTCCTTTCCTTCCCATGATGAGATAGCAATAGATGGCAGAAGTGGCAGAGATGGCTAAAAATGAATGATATAGCAAGATGAATAGCAAGAGATGGCGAGATAAATGGCACGAGGGTGCAGTTTTGCGACATACCCAGGTCGGTTGGGAATGGGCTCGGCGGGTTTCTCCCTTGCCCTCAGAGCGCACCATCATCCCGTAGGATGAGGATGGCTCCAGGAGTCCGAGGGATGAGATTTCAAGACGTCCCAAGTCCGGATGAGGTTTTCGACCTCCCATGTCGGCTACAGTTAGATGGCAAATATGGCAGATAAATGGCAGAAGATAGATTGCTAAAGTTAAATGGCAGAAGATGCTTACAGAAATGGCAGAAAGATTCCTACAAATAAATGGCAATAGTGAATGAGTTTGAAGACTTCCCAGGCCTTAGCAGTTTAATGACGTGGAGGTGGATGGGGGTGGGAAAAAAGACAAAAGATTGGGAAAGCTGGCGACGAATAAAGAAAGATAGCAAAACATCGGAAAGGGTGGCTGTTGGTGGTGCGAAAGAAAGAAAAAAGGCACAGCTTCGTCGTTGTTAAGGGAACACAAGATGAGAAAAAGATGAGAGGGAAGGGCTTCTTTAATAGAGAATCTCTCGCTGCTGCTTAGCTGTGAAAATTTTCAATTTAGACTTTAAGTAGTGCTTTGACTGAGCCAAAGATGTTGGGTGGTGAGTTGGTGCCATGGTACGCAGCACCAACTTGAAACGAGGCTGGCGAGACCACACAAACGAGATGCTCGACAACCAACACAGCTGTGTGTTCAGCCAAAGCGTTGCATCTCAAGCTCTAGATGTTAAGATAGGTCTCGCAAATACGAGAGTCCATGTGCGACATTAGAAGAAGGGCTTGAATAGTTGAAATGGATTCTCCTACATTGGCTGGCCAATGACGCTTGGGCCATCACGTGGGCTATGGTACTCCTCGCCCAATCCGGCCGACCACATCCTCGCAAATGACCTTGTGACAGAGGAATCCAGAGAACTCATTGCCTCACCTTCCCGTGTTCAAAAAAAAAGTTTAATGGCCTCACAACACAACCAGATCAGCCGTGTCTCCGTCGATTCGTGGTTCCGAAGCTGATTAGCCAACCAATCCTTTTCAATGCTTCACCGTTCTTGAATTCCATGAACAGGCGATCCGGTTAACGTCATTGCCATGGAAAGATTGATAAAGGTAGGTCGCAGCGATGATTGCAAAGTGCTGAGCCCTGATCGTGTCTGACAATGAGTGGTACCAAGCGGGGAAGAATGGAAGGAGAAATGTATGCAAATCCATACTGAAAATCATCACATCTACTCCTCTTTTACTGCTGAAAAATTTCTGGCAGATATCAGGTCCTCATTGCCAAAAAATTTGCGCACTCGGGTTTAATTGCTGAACTTGCTCCGTGTTTTTTATTTGGGTGGGGGACACAGTACCGTGTATCACTGATTTCTTGCCCTTCCCTTCGGGCCTGATCATTCCTCCCCGAAACCTTCATCAGCAGGTACACGGAATCATTTGTAACGTGTGGAGCTTTGGAAGCACCATGTCCGGTTCTGGCACACCTTGTAGCGAAATCGGTTTGGAAAACCTGCATCGACTCAAATATGTCTTCTGACATGCTCAAAATCTTGGAATCACACCATAGCAATATCGCTTGTGATCAGTGACTGCAAAGGCTTTGAAAGTGGTTTTGCACGATAAGAATTGTTTCCAATTGTACTATATGCAGAAAGCGCGACTAAAACGCAACCAAACTACCAACAATCCCCATAATCTCGTCCAACTCTCCCTTTTTGTTCTTCATGCCGGGATGTTCTAAGATCAATTAGTTAACAGTTCTAATACATTGGATAGATCATAAGGAGGCAAGGACAAGCATACCTTTGAAATTGTAGTTGACCTGCAGGTACATATTATCACCTTTCTTCATTGGAATGCCATCAGGGAACAAGCAGGCATCTTGTTTCAGAATATGAGGTATATCGGTGTTCCCAGCCCCCGAACCCATCATTTGACGCTTGGACATGTCGCCGTGACCGTGTGCTTTCTCGCCTGGAGATGCAGCTTTGCTGGGAGCCATGCCATAAATGGGGATGGAACTGCAGATTCGTTCGCTGTTTCGGAAGATTTCGGTTGAGATACCACCGCTATGAAGTGTCAGTATATGTTGAGTTCAATGGAGTCAGAAGAGAGCTTACTCATGCATGTGTCCTCCAGCACTCATCAGCCAGCCATCCTTGGGCGCAATCCAGGGCATCGAATGCTCAGTGAAGATATCGATCTTGGGCTGCTGGGAGGCGGTGAGATTTGATGGACCCCATGGGCTTTGCACTTTATTGCCGCATGTTTGTAGCTGAGGCCCAATGCTCTGCCATACTGTCTTTCCCTGCTTGTAGTCGGGATGTGCACCCTCGAGGTACTCATAGGTGATGGTGACCCATGCCCATTTTTCTTTATCCTCCATATTCATCAACTGAGTGGTCAGGATGAAGCTGTCTTTGGGTGTAAGACTATAACCTGATTTGATGGTGGAATTTGGCAGAGCAAAGCCACCAGTTGTGCGCTCATTTCCAGACATGAAGATGTTTTCGACTTTGCCGGCACCGCAGTTCGGCTCGATAACATTAGGCCCAGAGTTTAGCAAAACAATGTGATGCAGCCAAGCCCCATTCGCATTGTTGGCAGCAGAACCATCAGCATACTCCAGATCGGCGAATAATGCAAGCATGGTACACTCCGTATCGCAAGGCTTTCTCGCTCCAATCTTGAGCGTGTTGGACATACCCTGAACATTAAGAACCTGTGACTCTACGTTGTTCTCCGAGGTAGGAGGGATACGGTATGGTCCATATCGGACTTTTGTGCGTTTGGCTTCTTTCCAGGCTTGTGCTGGTAGATCGACTTTCTCTGGCACCGACGAGTTTGGAGCATTCTTGTTCTGTGCTCCACCACCCATCAATCCAGCAATAAGAGCGCCGAGATCTGGGCTTCCAGCGCCTTTGGCAGGAGTAACTCCTTTGGGGACTTGGGGGGTTCTCTTCACTATTCTGCGTGTGCGCTCTCGTAGGATTCGATTATCTAGAGCGACTGTAAGCTTTGAACCATGACAGTTTTATTGACTCCACAAACCACTTGGCAGCATCAGGAAGCCATTATTAGTAAGAAGAGATTCGATGATCTCCTTTTCTGGGATAGCACCAGCAACTGCAGCGGCTGACGCAACGGAGGCTGCAGTGAGACCGATGAATAGACTCTCAAACTTCATTATGAGGGTGAAATGAATGATAAGCGAGCTGAAACTAAGGAAGACACGATGCTGAGATCGCAGCTTTATCAATCGCGAATACAAACATTAGCTGGCATCAAACTCTCTACACTTCTCGCACCATACATCCTGATTAAAATAGCTTCGCGGCGATTAATTTGACGCCAAAATGAAAGTGGCCGTGGCGCTTGCTGTTCCCGGCCGATATCGAGATCTTTTGCGAACATTAATGTTTCTGTTGGTTTGGTTTGTGGGGAGGATATTGAAATCAATTTGATAGATGATCGGTCGGTACATCCGGCGGTGTAAGATCCGTCTCGTGGGCTGATTATAGTCAATGGGAAATGCCATCCAGTACAGAGATAATCTGCCATGGAAGTTGTATCTATCGGCAGTTTCGAGTAGATAGGGGGGAAAGCAATGTGGGGTGTAGTGTACGCTCTCGATGTCGCGAGAAAGATCACTATACAATCAATTAGGATACAGTGGCTCTGGTCGTTCCTTGAAGGTTCTTGATGGCTGATTGGGTAATGTTGAAGTTCAGAAGGGGGAGTCGTTCCCCACAGCCATTTACGGTTGTGTCACGTGACCATCTTCGCCATCGCTTTTCTCCCTCATCCATTTCTTTCCCACAGGCATCACCAAGGCGGTCGAATCTTTTTCAGTATAATATAAAAGAATAATCGTCGGGAACAACGCGCATGATGTCAGGAATCTCGATTTCCGATCATCTCAGCCTCTGCCTCGTTGCTCCGCAACTGGGGTGGTCTGAGCGGGGGTAAATATGTAAATATAAGAACTCCACCAAGCAGCTTCGTCCCTCTTCCTTTCCTCACCCACCCAACTACAACTCAAAACCACCATACTACTGTTTGCATACATACAAAAGTCTTCCCATATATCATAAAACCATAAAACATAACCTTAGATGGCTACTGTCGGCGTCTGCACACCCACCAAGGGTCGTGGAGTCTTCAATACCCGGACCGCAGGCGGACGAATTGCACTCACCCCCTCTCCTCGCAACTCTCCCAAACAAATCTCAAGAGACCTCTCAGAGTGTCAATCCATCCATACCACTCCAACATTCCTCAATGCTCTACCAAAGTCAACTGCACGCAAGTCGGCCAAGTCCAACATCGCCGCAGCCAATTCCCCAAAGCGTCTTGAACTTGGTCTATCGGAGTGGACCTTGACTGGATCAGGCACTACTCCCTCAAAAGCTCGCGCAGTTCGACCTCGTCCTACGAAGTCGAGTGTTCGTATTGCCTACAATGCTGCTGATCGATTCATCCCTAATCGTACAGCCAGCGAGGCTATCTGCAACATTGGCACAGGCAAACTTGAACTCGACCGCCGTCCAAAATCTAGCTCATCCAGGTCAAGCCAGGAGGGCTCTTCTGTTCTTGCTTCAAGCGCTGCTAGTGCTTTCGATTCGATCGGTGGTCGTGAAGACGACTTGGCTCAGTCCATTGACAGCCTCGACCTGAACGGCGATAAAGACAACAAGTCCTCCTACACCAAGCCTTCACCAAAGACTGTTGCTTACGAGTCATCAATTGCCTCTGCTTGTGGAGTCTCCCTCAACCAGCGAATCCTGTCCTTCAAGCCTGCGCCTCCTGAATCCTCCAAGCCAATTGACCTTCGCTCTCAATACAACCGACCACTCAAGCCTGCTAGTGCTCTCAATGCCCAGCTCCGTCGTCGCATCCTCACATCACCAGAGCGTGTATTAGACGCACCAAACATTGTTGATGACTACTACCTCAACCTCCTTGATTGGTCCTGCAACAACCAAGTTGCCATTGGCCTTGGTCAGTCAGTCTACGTGTGGTCCGCAGAGTCCGGAGGTGTGTCTTCCCTACTGGAGACTTCACCTGACACCTACGTCTCGTCCCTCAAGTGGAGCGGTGATGGAGCCTATGTCAGCGTCGGTCTCGGCACTGGAGAAGTCCAAATCTGGGATGTTGAAGAGCAGACAAAGTTGCGAAGCATGTTCGGTCACGAATCTCGTGTCAGTGTCATGGGTAAGTTCGCTCTAGTATTCCCTTGACTTTTCATCAACTAACATCATCACAGGCTGGAACAAGCACATGCTCTCTACTGGTGCTCGCAATGGCTGGCTCTTCAACCATGATGTTCGCATTGCCCAGCACAAGATTGCTGACCTCGAGTCCCACACTGGCGAAGTCTGTGGCCTCGAATGGCGTGCCGATGGCTCTCAGCTAGCTTCCGGTGGCAACGACAACCTTGTCTCCATTTGGGACGCCCGCAGCTTGCAAGCTCCAAAGTTTCAGAAAACCAACCACAACGCAGCCGTCAAGGCCCTTGCTTGGTGCCCATGGCAGCACAACCTCTTGGCAACTGGAGGTGGTAGCCACGACCGTCACATCCATTTCTGGAACACCACCACTGGAGCTCGCGTCAACTCCATTGACACCGGCAGCCAAGTCACCAGTTTGCGATGGAGCACTCACTACAAGGAGTTGGCCAGCACATCCGGCTTCCCAGACAACAGCATCTCGGTCTGGTCATATCCAACACTCGTCAAGAATGTTGAGATTCCAGCCCACGAGAGCCGTGTTCTACACTCTTGCCTCAGCCCAGATGGTCAGACCATGGCTACTGCTGCCGCAGACGAGAGTCTCAAGTTCTGGAAGATCTTCGAGAAGAAGGCCGGATCTGCTTCTTCTGCTGGCCTTACCGGGGCTGGTCGCAAGGAGGAAGGAAAGATCATGGCTCGCACCATTCGCTAAGAAGCAGCGATGAAAAAATGACTAACTACTAACTACTAACCGATTGACTGGTTGCGCCCATCATCATCATCATCATTGACGGCAAGTAAGGCTCAATTCTCCTTTCATTTGTGCCCGTCATTTTGGACGGCACTCACTTGGAAATGCATAGCGAAGGAGTCTTTGGGGTTCAGGATCAATAATGAGGAGATACGATATACCCAAGGGGCCAATTGAGTTTCAAGCTCGTGGCATGTTTTTCTGTCTTTCAAATGGGGTTTTCTGGAACTGGGTCTTCTGGTTTTTCTCTTTGGGAGGGAATTGGATATCGCATAGAATGGATGATGGTCATGATACTCCGACACCAAATGTCAAAGGCACCCTGGTGGCCTGCGATCAAATTTAGCGTTGCCTTTATTGTTTTTTTGTTTGCGTCGTGTTTTGCTGCTCCATGTATGTAAATCCGATAATGATGATATTTCTCTCTACCAATATTGTCTCGGAGCTTCGAGCAAATAATCGATTGATCTGTGCAAGAAAAACGTAACCTACACAGACAGGGACTGAAAGTCTTGACAAGTGCAAGAGGCGTTCTGTTGCACAGGATGGACTCGTGGCCAGCAATTTGGAGTCCAGGTTGGCCCTCATCCCAACCTGAAAAATGAGTAATACACTCTGGAAAATCTCGCTCGACTTGATGCTATGGCCAGTGTAGAGAACACTTCGGCATATCATTGGCTTAAGACAAGAATCGAGGGCGTTCGAGTTCGATGAGTGGAAGTACATCAAAGCTTACCAAGGCTTGGTATATATTTGAGTCTACCAAACATTTCTTTATCTCTCTACATGGATCATCAAGCTTGTGGTAGAGAGAAGATGCTTGACGAGATAGGAAGGATGGATTCGTAGAATACAATAGGAGCAGGGACACTGAATTGCCGAACCCGCTGTGAAGGGACGAACAGATTCTCGTTTGACTTATCACAACAAAATTTGAGTCAACATCAATCTGAGATTCAGTGTGCAGCTTGGCTGGATGTGTTCAATGATCCCGCTCCTAACCGTTAGTCGCGCTGGTTGAGGGTGATTCAAGGGGGAAAGTGGGAAAGAACAAGCTTCATACAACTCTTGCCGAATCGAAAACAAAATGACATATTATATACAAGAGTTAGGCCGATAATGCTACCTTCGTAAGTCGTAATGTATGGGTATCAATGCAGTTCACGCCCGTGAACCATCGCTCTTTCTTAACGCCAAATATAAATCCGCACAATAGGAAAGACCATCCCAACCCATTGCGTTTCTTCCGAGCGTGACAATGAACAATAAACAACGAACAAGTTAGAGAGGAGTATAGTGGAAGTAAAGATGCCATCAAAAAAGAGGTGTCTCGCAAGACTGAGATGTTCCTTCCCCGGCATGAATCATGCATGTAAACAGCGCCTTCCGGAGCTGGAACAGGAGTGGTCTTTGAACATAGAGAAGAGAGATAGTCTGAGCATGGTTTTGTGGTGAGGCAGGAATTGAAAGAAGGGAAAATTGAGTCCGAGGGATGAAATCGAAACGAGCATTCTCGTTAATCCGAGTCGCTGCCAAGATCCACAATCTCAACAGGCTTCCTCGTGACCTGAGGTGTGGCGCTTTGGCAGTTCGTTGGCATGGTTTGTGCAGTTGGATCAGATTGATTCATATTGGCAGTGTGTTGTAGAAGAGGAGAGTCTTGGTGAGATGGTGCGGATAGAGTCGTCTGTCTGGACCGAGAAGAAGAACCGCCCTCTTTGACCTTCTCTGGTTTTGGTCGCCAAGTTCCATCAGCTTCAACGATGATCGCTCTTGTTTTGTGCCTCCCATCTTCCACCAATTTTTGGTAAGCTTCCAACACAAATCCATCCGCGACCAAGTTTTGTGGGCGAGCATCACCTCTACAGATTGGACATCTCCACACGTCCACGGCCGAAATGCGGCGCGGCTTCTCACCCGTTCGTGACTGCTCCGCAGGCACGCGTGATTCCAAGAATTTTGCAAGATCAAAGCAGCTCCAATGAGTGCAATCCATTCCGCGGACCGGCAGAGTGAAAGAGTTGCTCTGGGTGATGGGGTCGACCATATCGATAGTAACATTGCCACTGACCATGATAAGATCGTCATCGCCATCATCTGCTACGTCACTGCTGCTGAGACTGTTCTTAATTTTGAGCAAGACGTCATCAGCCTTTCGCAGGCGCGTCTTACATTGTTGGACAATGCTTTCCCCGAACTTCACGCCAACAGTTTCGATAGCCAAAGCATAATTAGTTGCATCAGCATCTTCAGGATGGATGTTTAGGAGGATTTGCAGCTTATTTTTGCCAGCGACAAGATATTCAGTGAGATCAATTGGCATGTCTTTGCCATGGTGCAGCTTTCTTCGAATCTCCAGGGATTTGCCGTTCAAGATTAAGTACATGTAGATAGGAAAGGACGTATCAGAAACAGCCCAGTCATTAACCTTGATTGGTGAATCTTGCGCTCGGCCAATTCTTGAGCACCGCAAACGGTATTGATGTGAGTCCTCGGCCAGGATCCTTTTTGAGCGTTGCCCAAGTTCCGCGGGCACGGTGATGGCGATATGGTTGAACTCCTCCTCGCACAAGTCAACGGTCCATTCTTGTACAAGGGAGTCAGGCTCCAGTCGTCGGGGAGGTAAAAGATAGTACGCCACCATTTGGTAGAGGACGGGAGGTGAAGAATCTCTGGAATATTGTGATGCCTGTGCCAAAATTGGTTCTCGCAAGTGTGCTTGATGCAAGGCTGACATGGCTGCATTAGGTTGTGCCGGTTGAGGAGGGGGTGGATCGTTTACACCTGGCATGAATCGAGAGTGTGTTGATCGTTGACGATTTGCAGGTGGCTCGGCATGTTGCGGGCTCACTCTCATGACTCGCTGGTTATGATTGACTGGTGCTGCGGGACTCTGGCTCGTATGCAATCGAAAAGAGCCAAGCACGCCAGGCGCACCAAATACAACGACTGGAGGTTTTCGTGGCGACGAAATCGTGCTAGATAGTGGACTGTTGAGCTGTGAAAGTAGGCGTGAAGATGGTTGCCCGATAGTGACGTGGAGGTTCGGTCTCGGGGCGGGATTTGTCTAGTCATCGTCATTAGTATGGAACAAAGCCTGCCAACCAATTTCAACAGTTTCTCCTTCGAGAAGTGCAAAAATCATTCGTTGTGTCAAATGAAAGAGGATATGACATACCTGTCTCGGCTGTATACTCGCCGCGTCACGCATGCCTTGCATTTGGCCTTGTGGATGACCCGGGTGTTGCAGCTGCCTCGGATTTTGTTGCATCTGGGTGGGCTGGTCGCGGCTTTGCTGTATCAGACCTGGTGAGAGCTGAAGGAGATGGAAGAAATTTGCTTGTAGACGCTGATAATCCTGTATCTCGTCCATTTCCTGGTACGTGTCGAATGCATCAAAGAACGCATCCCTTGACCTCGCAAAGACAGAATCGGCCTCTTGAAAGATTCGATTCATCTCTACCCCCTGTTCTTGCTGCTCGTTTTCGCATGGCCAAGCCATTCGACGAGCGGCGGTGAAAAAGATCCTCATGAAGGTAGGAGAGATGAGCTTGAGACCACCTGCCATCTCGGGTATTGTCGGAGGGTACCGTCTTTGCCGACACTCAGTTTGGAGGTCTTGCCAGAGTCGATGAAGATGGGATATAAACCAATTCAAAAGAACGAGACCATCTTGTTTCGTCGGGCTGAACGACAAGCTCAAACCTAACTGGCATGGAAAAGTTGCAAAAAAGTTGATCATGCTTGGATCTTGTAGGTCGGCAGTGCCCAGGATCAAGTTCATAATGTGTGCTGCATCCGAGAAGTTTGGCGTTGAAGAGATATCAGGTGGGACAAAGCCAGGGTTAAGAAAGTGCTGGCTGATGATATGGTGAAGGAATAAGAAGATCCAATCATTGTGCTGTACAGCTTCCTGCAGTACCTGTATGCGTAGTCGCTCAGTGTATCCAAATTTGGTGATGCCGCCTCGGCTCTTCACAAAGTCTTCTAGAATGCCCGTACAGCCGTTTCTGTCATAGGGAGCATGCAAAGTGAATGGGTTTACAAGGAGAAACTGTTCTATACCCTGCCTGACTGGCACCGGCACTGGCTGCGACTGTGACCGGAGAACCTGATTGGTATTCGGAACTGATGATGTTAGTATGTGATTCACGTCTCAAAAGCGAAGTTTATAAATTCTTGGCAATATTCTAGACCAAAAATTTATCAAGCTCGCCGTGGAAAGTTGGCTACATACCGAATTGCGCGTGCTGACCCAAGTTTAGCGACTGTGTTTGCATCTGAGGGGCCATCCATGCACCTTGCTGTATAGCAGGGGACGCGCTTGTCCGCCTACTGGTAGGCGGTGCCATTGGCATTTGCATTGGTGCATGGCTGAAATTAGGAGACTGATGTTGTTCTTGTTGGTGCTGTGTAGCCAGCCGGGCCAGATACCTGGCTTCGGCTTGTTCGTTCAACAATTGTTGCTCTGCCGTCTGCAATGCTGTATGCAGTGTGTCTCCTTGTTCAATTTGTCCAAATCCCTTGTAGGGATTGCCAGACTCGACTCGGTGTCCGTTGACTACGGTAAATCCGCTCCAGTGAGATGTTTTGGGAGACGTCGTTTGCTGCTGCTGCTGCTGTTGAATGGTCTCCTCCACTCGCCGTCGCTTTGGTGGCGCTGTTGCTGGCTGCACATTCCTCTTCCTTCCGTTGATATCATCATTCGTGTGACTTGGAGTCTCGTCTCGAGACTGTGGTATGAAGTCTGCAGGAGGAGTATCGGCTGAGAAGGCAGGAGTCAGCGGAGGAGAAAGAGCATGGTGGTTTGAGGACTGAGGCTGTGGCGGAGCCATTGAGTTGGCCAGGAAGGGTGATGTTGAACTTGATGCGTCTCGATCTGATTTGTTGGATTAGCATTATCAGACGAAGAAGTTGGGTGAAGTCTAGGCATCACCCGGGCGCATATCGCAGATACAAGCATTCAAATACTACATACCTGTCTCTGTTCTATGTACATTTTCTCTTTTTCGTGTTTTGTTTCCTTGAGGCGCGGCGCGTCTGGTTGTAGCAGCCAGAGTCGTAGCTTGATGATTCTGATCCTCACCACTTATTAACCAAGACGGTTGTCTACCTCCTCCAAGAAACATGTTCATTGTAGAATTTGAGGACGCGATTTGGCCATCGCGGTTGGAAGTTTCCTTTACCATCCTCCTCCGAAAACGCCACTGCGGGCCAAATGGTCATATCAATCCACTAATCGATTTAGGGGCTGATTAGGATATATCGTTGATCGAGGGAGAACAAGCTCAGAAAATCCTCCAAGGTGTCTGAACAATGGGCTTTTGATGGGTTGCTTCAAGTTCCAGATCCGCAAGGTAGAATGGGTGTGAATCATTCCACATTCATCCCCCTCTGACCGTCTGTTATTTAGCAAGAGCGTGGAATCTGGCCGAGAAGTATATGTGTCTACGAGGAGGAGACCATGGATTGACAGATGCTTAAAGACTTCTGCCTATTCGGTGTTACGTAGCTTGGTTGGAAGCAAGCGTATAGCTTTAAGAATTGTTAGTGCTATCACGAAAGTTCGTGTTGGTGGTTTCAAGTCGCGCAAACTGGGATCACGGGACAAACACGATCGCTCTAGGACGGATAGAGGTCTACTTGATGGTAGGGAACTGGAGCTGGGAATACTGTATGCCTTTGATCGGTTTGGGAATCTTGAGGATATCTTTCATTGATGACCAGAAATAAATCATAGATCAAGGGATACTTTTTGTCACCATGAGAATCTAGGCAGAATCAAGAGTCATCTCGAAATTTATGGGCACAACACTTATGCATGTCTGATTTGGAACTACCTACTCATCTCGAATTCCACAACCTGAAGAAGCTTGAAGTCTTCGATGTTGAAGGAAAGAGCGACGCGACAGATACGACTCTCGTCTGCGTTAGGCAGGCTCTTATCGACAGCAAGGGTGCCAAATCTTTCCTGTTTTGGTTGGGAGTAATATGCATCTCGGCATCGTCTTGCTGCTGAGCTCTTACGAAACAGGAAGCAAGCTGGCTCGTCACGACAATCATCTGCCCTTATTGCCTCCAGGAATTGGCAAGGCAGCATTTGGCAAACCGCTCTCATTATTCTATAGAGCAATTGAGAACCTGGAGTTATCTGAAGTGAACCACTAGGAGGCATTGCCATCTTGACCGGGTTGCATATGGCATGATATTTCCAGCCATTGCCGGGCCATGAGAATTGTTGAAAACCAACTGGAGTACGGATCACAAGTAAGAGAAAGCCTGTCGGCAGTGTGTGCATCACAGAATACACACTCCCAAGAAATCAGCTTCCAGGAAACAAGATATCTAGTAGCTTCATGTTTTGTATTTGGTCATCTTCTCCGGATGAAAACAAACGTCTATTTTTGACCCTTTCAATTGAGCAGCAAGGTAGTTGCGTAGGTTTCAGCCATGAGAGGCCGATGCCCTGTTGGCACCACCAGCGCCGGGGCAAAGGCATGGACCATGGATAGATGTATTTCCCCGAGGCGGAGGATGTTCGTGTACAAGTGCGGTGGGAACCGTGGGAAGACGGTGAGCCTTGGTTGAGGACAACGACCCAGGATGTTTGGTTGACTTGGCCTGAAAGAGGAGGCATTTGTGGAACGAGGGAGACCACGTCAGTCGAGCTGCCAATTAAGTGCAGAAACTTCGGAACAACGGCGGGAGGCCGACGTCTGTTGGATCAAGCAAGACACTTTGCATTAAAGAAGAAGCGGTAAACAAATAAGATTTGTTTTTGCAACGAATCAGGCCTGGATCGTTTCACGCGTGCATGCGTGCAGCAAGAGTTCTCAATTCTCATCTACCTTACAACCATTCGCTCTCTTGTTTACCGCCCATAATCAAATCATACACATACTCTCCCCATGCTGGCTGGCTCTACACGGATATATTCCCTCGTTGGAACCAGATTTCCAAGATTATCCGCCGTGCCACTGTTATCCGTGCCACTTTGAGTTACCAGCGTCATTACTAGTCGCTCTTCCACTGGGATCCAGCATCTCCTCCGCGTCTACACCTCCAGAACTGGCACACCTGTCACATCAATTGATGCCTTCAAGTTCCTCATAGCCGTGGAGGCTGTGGGCCAAATCGACACTTTTGCATATTGCCAGTCCGCTGCTGCTGCTACCTCAGATTCGTCGCATTTGGCGTGTGCTGTTCCACCCAGCACCCTCTTAAAGCATGGCCAAGAACCAGGCACAAGCTGGCGATATCCTCCTCGTCGTCCGTATGTATATCCCGGAGTGATCACGAATTATTCGGATTACGGATGTGTCTATCCGGTGCGCAGGTTACTAATGCTCAGTAGACGACTTCAAAGCCCGAAGCGCCGACGAGCTCAGTCTTGCCCGTGGCGATAAAATCGAACTGACGGAACGCGACGATGATTTTGGAGATGGCTGGTTTCTGGGTCGGCACCTGGCGAGAGACGAAACGGGCCTCTTTCCAGAAGGTGAGAAAGTGTGCTGATATAATATCGTAAGAGCTAGCAGTTGACCACTTTAACTTGCAGTTTATACAACACCGGCCCCGAAACCCACCTCAGCAATCAGTGCCGCAAGAAGAATTGCGCCTGGTCTGCCTTCTCCGAGTGTCGCCGAAAATATCAACAATGTGAGCGAGTCGCGCCCTGATGACACCTCCAGTGCACCATCAGTCCAGCCACCGCAAATGGACGCTCAACTCCAACCCGAAAACCAGGGAACACCAGTACCTACAATCCATACCAGTGGAGAACGCTCGGTCTCTGCTCCACTATCATATGGTGTCTCACCAGGTACACCACCATCAGGAACCAACAATCGCCGCGGACCGCCTCCTTCCACCGCGCAACGGAGTATCAGTATGACCAACGGCACACACCAGAACAGCCCGGTCATGAATGAAACACTAAGTGTGATTGAGGAACACATCACGGACATGAGCACGCCACGACACAGCTTGTTGATGCCGGAGCGACGAGGATTACACGACGAAGACGAAGTAGGGCAAGGCCTCTTACGGCGACTATCATACATAAATGGGCACGAAACAGACGAGGAAGAGTCGGGGATGTTATCCGATAGGGAGGTCAGATCATGGTCGCCAGAACGTGTTGCTGAGTATCTTGAGGATGTTGGAGTGGAGCCACAGCAGTGTCAAATCTTTCGAGAACAAGAGATATCAGGCGATGTATTGTTGGGCATGGATCAAGGATCTTTGATGCTCAAGGAGTTCGAGTTGGGGTCGATCGGACGACGATTAGCGCTGTGGCAGAAGATTAAGGCAATGCAAGAGGAGGTGAGAATCTCGAGCGCTGTCCCAAGAACAAACTCCATGCAAAGCGCAGCAGAGGGCTCAATACCAGATTCGATTCGAAATCGAAGCACATCAGTAGGCCTTCCGAGGATACCAAGTCTGATGGAAAACAGTGGTTCTCGAACACCGAGTCGACAAGGAATTCAGAGATCCCCTTCCCACCAGCAAACGCGCAGCGAAAGCCATCCAATTCCTGCTGTGTCCGAACACGCACATCGACCCTCGGCGGCCTCAGTACGCAGTCTCAATCACGACAACCACCGGAGACATTCTTCAATTGAATACACATCTAATTCACCCCGCCAAAGCATTGTTGGCCTACCCGGCCCACCTTCGCCGACTAAAAGAAAATCCCACGTTAAGCAAGGCTCTTTCGATGATGCCTGGACTATGGGAAGCACCACGCAATCACCCACGGACATCACAGTGCCGATTGCAGAGCCAGTGCATGTGCCGACGACCATCGACCCAGATTTTGCTTCTTTCCCACATGAAGTAGGACTGACCATTGTTAGCTCCATTGATTTGGACCGTGGATACTTTTCTGGGAACGAGGCAGACGTTCGTAAACGGAATACCCTTAAGAAGAAGTCAGGCGATAGTCCCAAGCACCATGGCCGAGCACCCAGTGATGGGTATGGTTCAAGGAGACTGAGCGGTTTGTTTAGGCATAGCCGAGCTGGTAGCACAGAGTCGGTTCACGAAGCTGGAAAAACCATGCACTCATTAGCCGCAAATACCTATTTCGGACGATCTGGCTCACGAGCGACCAGTGGCCCTCAGATTGGCAAATCATGGACACCAACGTCACCAGGTTCGCCAATCGTCACAAACTTGGAGTACGGTGCTCCGAGCATCGATACGATTGCCGCATCTCCACACGTGCCAGAAAGTGAGACATCTTCGATTGACAGACCTGCACCATCTCCTATCACACAGAAGAGTACGTTTTCCAGATCACGGGCTACGGGTTTAAGGGCGATTTCCGACGCAATCACAGGCAACGAAAAATCACAGGCATTTTCTCCTCCTCTTGAACATAGTCCATTGAGAGAATCACCATTACAGTCACCCTCTACGAGAACTGGATCGAGCACACCTTCTGTCAATTCTAAAAGCATAGAGTTGGATGACTCCTCTCTGATCAAGAGCATAGCAAGTAGTTCAGGTCGACAAACTCCAGTGGTCCCAAAGCGGAAGGGAAAGAAAAGCACCAGCGCCTACACGCGAGGTTTAGAGCAAAAGAGCCCCCAAGAGCAGATTATCGGAAGTGATTACAGCGGCTGGATGAAGAAGAAGTCCGGCAATTTGATGACAACTTGGAAAACGAGGCTATTTGTGCTTCGAGGTCGGCGATTATCTTACTATTACTCCGAAGATGATACCGAGGAAAAGGGACTCATCGATATATCATTCCACCGAGTGCTTCCAGCCAACAACGACCGCATTACTGGACTCCATGCCACTGTGACTGGCGCAACAGCCTCACCTATAGCGCCACAAAACGCCCAGATCAAGACCACCGCTTCGACCGATGCTCAAAAGGCTGGCGAGCCCTTGAAGGGTGATACATCAGGCATGTTTATCTTTAAACTTGTTCCTCCTCGTCCAGGTCTGTCCAAAGCCGTCAGTTTCACCAAGCCAATGGTTCACTATTTTGCGGTAGACAACGTGCAGCAAGGGCGATTGTGGATGGCAGCGCTCATGAAGGCGACAATTGACCGCGATGACACGAACCAAGTCATCACCACATACAAGGAGAAGACCATTAGTCTTGCAAAGGCGAGAGCAATGCGACAGCGACCACCCGCCCTCATGGGTCCTGATGAGCTCGAGAAAATCGCTGCCGAGAAGGAGAAGAACGAGGAGTCAGGCCTCGCCATCAGCTTCACGAACGGATCGACAACAACCAATGGGGACAGAGACGGAAGCATCATGACTGATGCTGGAACCCTAGCCTCGACTTCTACATCAACGGAAAAACTTGAACACGGCATTCCCATAGCGGCCTAACCTGTTGCACTCAAGCGTGTGGGATTGGGGTCGAGTCTGAAGAGGTGGACTATCACATGCATCCAAGGCGCTGTCAAGGCGTTCATCCTTGTTGTTTCCCCTTTTTTTGTCTAACTGGTGCCAATTGCATCCATCAGTGTAACCTAATAACCCACCTTTTTGGGGCTGGTAACACATTTTTTTGTATAGTAGAGCTTTGTAATCTCGTCACGAACTTACGAGAGAGGAGGTAGCTACGACAGCGATTTTTTTTATTTTAATACCACAGACCACAGTAGCTGGCCGGATCAGGGGTTGGGGGTTGGAAGAATGAATAGTAACATGAGAATATTGTTTGATGATTTGCAAAGTGACAGATGATGAAACAGGCCCGAGTTATATATCCAGCTTCCGCATGCATGTTAAAATGGCAGAATCTGGGGAAGCCCTGCGGGGGGATAAAGCTCGTAGTGGTGCTCAAGCTCTCCTCGCTAGTTCAGGAAATATCCGGCAAAAATCGGTAAATAGGTAAATCGAGGGGACTCTGGACTTCGACTCCTCACACTGAAAGTGCTAAGAGCCGCAAGTTCCAGTGCTTTAAAATGCTATTGATCTCTGTCTCGATATTAAAACATAACATCAATTACCATCCTCCTTGACGGTAAAAATGGCACCTCGAGCTACACCCCTCTCTATTCCCCGATCTTACTCGGATCTCAACTTCAAGGAAGTGAAAATCACGAATCATCCGGCCAACAGCACATCCGTTACACCAATACAGATCTTGACTCTGTACAGACCTGGACGCCTCAATGCCTTTACGGAGGTAATGACTGAGGAGCTGGAGCATGCTTTTGCCCTTTTTGATGTCGATGATCGCGTAAAGGCTATTGTTTTTACTGGTGATGGGAGGGTATTCTGTGCTGGAGCAGATTTATCAAGCAGTTTTAAGAAGATTGAAGGCGAGGGAATCAACGAGCATAGAGATGGGTATGTTTGTACTACACTTTTTGCAAACAATCTACATACTAATACTCTACAGAGGTGGACGCGTAACAGTAGCCATCCACCAATGCCGTAAACCCACCATTTGCGCCCTCCAGGGTTCTGCCGTCGGAATCGGCATCACGATGACCCTCCCAATGACCATCCGTATTGCCTACTCTCAGGCCAAGATTGGCTTCGTCTTCGCCCGTCGTGGACTTGTGATGGAAGCAGCATCCTCCTACTTCCTCCCCAAACTCGTCGGCCTCTCACGCGCCATGCATTTAATCACAACCGGCGCCACTTACCCAGCCACCCACAAACTGCTAGACGGACTCTTCTCCGAAACCGTCGACACTCCCGAAGGTGTCCTCCCCCGCGCAATCGAAATCGCAGAAGAGTTCACGGAGAATTGCTCAGGCGTCAGTTGGGCATTGATGAGAGATATGATGTGGAGGAATCCCGAGAGTGCAGAGGGAGCGCATTTATTGGATTCGAGAATCATTTATGATTTGTTTGATACGAAGGATAATCGGGAGGGAGTAACGTCGTTTTTAGAGAAGAGGAAGGTCAATTTTCAGGGGACGATGGGCGATAGTGCGCCTGCTGCTTATCCTTGGTGGCATGTTGTTAATGTTGTTGAGAGGCCTAAGGGGAGGATCGGTGGGGCCAAGATTTGATTGTGCTTTACAAAGTACATGGTAGGTTGAAATCTTGCAGGTTCTGATCTGTACATACTACGTGGATGTGCCAACGGTGTTGTGTATAATCACCAATGCCAGCACTCGCAAACTCTCAAAGTTCGGCTTTTTTTCATCGAGTCATGATATACGCGAGGAGGCATTGAACGTCTACTACAAACGAAACAAATCCACAGGAAGACTACGGGTGCTGGGAGAACATTCGAAACATCCTTCTAGATGCCTACACGTGTTTTGAAACGCAGAACCTGGACATTGAATTTCTGCTCGGGGGCTTTGAGGACCAGGATTTCGCTAGGTTTATCAACTGTAGGTGGATGCATACTCCCCCAGAGCTGATGGAGCAGAAGAGGTCACTCGACAAGTTCTGCAATACAGTCTCGCGTTGTTGCTTCCAGAGGTTTGCCGTCTCTGTTAGCAAAAAGAATTTACCACGTTTATGATTTCCATCGGAGCCGTTTGATTGGAAGGTAGATAGTAGTGACGGACTGTGGGAAGGCGTGGAGGAGAAGCAGGTTAAGGTATTTGGGACTGGTGTTGAATTGGACATTGATCAATTGTTCCCATAGGTAGGATAGTCGGATCTACCTACTCTGGGCCTTACAGTTTTATTATATATTTGTCCTAAGTTGCTTGAGATCTTAGCACCACACATGATTTTCAGCCTGATCAGACTCAGGGCGTGGCTAATTCTGATATCGGAGATTGGGTCCCATATTCGAAGGATTTTACTCCTAACTCTTATTCAGTCTGTACATGCCTGGATCATGTGTCAATCTCGAGCGCTATCAAGTCCGCATAGATGCGAGCAGTGCCTCAATACTGACAATTGAAAGATGATGGTTAAAGACGGCCACAATCGGTACACCCGAACTTCTCTCCGTTGACCGCAGCAGTAGATTTGATGTTATGACAAGCGATGTCGCTCTCTGCTACAAGACACTAGAAGTCTTACAGAGGAATTTGTTCAATAGCATCATGCATCGAATCGCACGGCTACCAAGCTCTGCTTTATTTCGCGGTACTCGACAATTGTCAAAGACACAGGATTCGTGCAGGACACTTTCCACGGGTGGGAATTTTGTGCTTCCCAAACCTTTCAACGAGAAGAATGTAAAGTTGCTGAAGTCTTTTCCACAGAGCTCGAACTCGAATTGACGAATCGCAGTGTGACTATTCTCGCTCCTCACCAGAGCGAAGGAATGTCGTGGAAGCTCTGAATGCTTTGCGGGCAAAGTTGCCCGTGCAAGTACCTGCCGTTGGGGGGCCAGTTGGATTCGGCCATAAATTAGATGGGCATCTAATATCGATGCCAATGCCTTCTGAGCATGCGACTGTGTTCGCTCAATATTCTTCGGCATCAAAGGTCAACGTTTCGAAAGCTATCGAGTGTGCATTGGCTGCCAAATCCGACTGGCAGGAGATGCCTTTCACCGATCGAGCTGCCATTTTCCTCCGCGCGGCTGATCTGGTATCAAACAAATACCGAAACGAGCTCATAGCGGCAACAATGTTCGGTCAAGGCAAAAATTTGTGGCAGGCTGAGATAGATGCTGCAGCCGAGCTTGCAGACTTTTTCCGTTACAATGTTGAGTTTGCTCAAGAGATATACGACAAGCAACCAACGGTCAACTCGCCAGGTCACTATGGAAGGACAGACTGGCGCCCTCTTGAGGGTTTCGTGTCCGCCGTTTCTCCGTTCAACTTCACCGCGATAGGTGGCAATCTCATATCTGCACCCGCATTAATGGGCACTGTCGTCCTGTGGAAGCCAGCCCCAATGTCAGTATATGCAAGTCATCTTGTACATCAGATCTTACTCGAAGCTGGACTTCCTCCAGACGTGATCCAGCTTGTCAATGGAGACGCTCAAATGATCACAGAAACTGCACTTGACCACAAAGAGTTCTCAGCTCTCAACTTCATTGGTTCCACCGATGTTTTCAGATCAATCTCCGCTGATAGCGGAAAGAATGGCAAAGTATCAATACCGCGATTGCCCAAGGACAGTTGGTGAGACTTCTGGAAAGAACTTCCATCTGATTCACTCATCCGCCGACATTGACAACTCCGTTCGACATACCATCAGGGCCACGTTTGAATACGCCGGCCAAAAATGTTCCGCTTGTTCCCGAATTTACATTCCACAAAGCCGTGCCGCAGCTTTCTTTGACAGCATGAAGCGAGAACTCGCAGCCGTCAAAGTCGGTCCCCCAGAGATCTTTGAGAACTTCCTTGGACCGGTGATCAACCAAGCTGCCTTTGACAAGATCACCAAAGCAATGGATGCGGCAAACAAAGACGACACACTAGAAACAATTGTGGGTGGTACTTATGATTCAAGCGTTGGATTTTATATCGATCCTACTATATATCTTTCTAAAGTACCGAATCACCCTCTCTTCAACCAGGAGCTCTTCGGACCTGTAGTCTCCGCATACGTATACCCCGATGTCGAATTCGACCATGTACTAGACATGGTTGACAGGCAAGGAGGCGGATTTGCACTTACGGGCTCCGTTTTTGCAAATGATCCAATCGCGATTCGGGAGGCGGAGAATAAGCTTCGCTGGGCGGCAGGAAACTTTTATATCAACTGTAAGACTACGGGTGCGGTAATTGGACAGCAGTCGTTTGGAGGATCGCGGGAGAGTGGTACCTGTGATCAGGCCGGCAGTGCGAATCTGTTGATGCGATTTACTGCTCCAAGAACTTTGAAGGAGGATTTCAATAAGCTTGACGATGTCTTGTATCCTAGCAACCTATGAATGAGCACTTGTCGTCAAGAAAAATAAGGTGAATTAGAGGGCACAGTGGTGCCGGCTATTTTCTCCCCTGTGGAAGAGTATGATGGATGAGTTAGGCTTTGAAAAACACTCTCTCAAGCTTTTAAAGTGGTCTCAAAGATCTTGACGATTTCGGAACTGATTTGGCCTGGAATTTATCGATGTCAATCTCAAATTGAGTACATTATATCCGACTTGGATTGTTTGATGGGGGAATAGAATTGATGGCCAGCTGTAGGGGCGTCAAACTGTTCACCTCTCGCTGCCCTCAATCTAGCATCCTACCTGTTGGACCTGTAAACCATTTTACCAACCCTATACAATCAATGGGTCTACATAGAACTTCATTCCAGTCACAAGTAGTCTCAAGAGCCTTGTACTTGGACTTATACACTTTAAGTCTTCTTGAGTCGACCTCTTTCGCTAAGATCGATGCCCTCCAGCATCGGCAAAAGTCCATCTGACGGGGCAACTAAGCCAAACTGCCCCTTCGCTCATCTCCTCCCTTCTTCCCAATGTGCAACATCTCGTACCAAAAGGTAACTGGAAGCTCGTAAAAGGTTTCCTCATAAGCATCGATAAGCGGTGCGTCCCACCCAAGGTCCACCTCAAGGGAAGGAGTTATCTTAGTACCCTTGACAAATTTCCAAGCGAAGTAATTGATGGGTGCAAGGATGACCATGGCGTAGTAGATGAAGAAGTTTTCGACGCTCCACGGTTTGAAGGACGAGTAGCCGTATGTGCAAACGATGAAGGTCATCCATCCGAGCCCAATCCACCCGGAGTACTGTTCATGGCCTTAGTCTTTGGGTACTCGGAACGGAAGTTGGAGAAATTACTGGTTGGAACCAGCCTGTGTATGGTAATTCATTGCGATCGAAACCTTGCGCTTTGGTGGCGTAGTAAAATTTTAGATAAGTGATGCACATGACGAAGAAGTCCAGAACACCACCAGCTGTGACGAGGTTGGTTTGTTGTGAATGTTAGTATACGATTCCGCAGCAGGAAAAGGACTGAGTGAACACACCAGCCATCCAAGTACAGTGCTCCCAGTGTTTCCGAGTTGCAGAAATGACAAGCAGGGAAAGCACGTAACGACTCCAAAAGCAAAGAGAGGCACCCCGCTCTTTGTACAGTATCGCAAAATCTTAGGAGCTCTTCCTTCCAGCGCCAGGCCATACAGATTTCGAGTAGCGCAGTATATATACGTATTCCCAGCGGAAAAGATCGAGTTGATTATGAGGGCATTCACAAGATGTGGTAGGCCTTCAACTTCAAGATTCTGCATAGCAATAACGTACGGCGAGGCAGAGGCCGTGCCTGCTCCTCTACTACCGTTGAAGATAGCTACCAGTTTTGGGTCGTTGTAAGAAAGGACGATGCCGACACAGAGGGCACACCTTTGTTATTATTAGTTGATTATACCAACTATAGATTGAACGGAGACAGACCCGATGAAGAATACCATGAAACGTATATATACTGTCTTGAATGCATTCTTGATCTAAATGCGTGGCCTCTTTGCTTCTGCTGCAACCATGCTGATGTACTCGGGGCCAACGATCGTGAATGATGCACTCCATAGAGCAGCGAGAAAGCCCTCGAAGCGACCGGTCGCTCCAGTCGAGCGAAACTCAGCAAAAGCGCCCGGTTTCTGCCAGTATCGAAACCAGTAGGCGTCCTGCCATTTTATCAGCTCTAGATTTGAAATTAAACAGAGGCCGACACATACGTGTCTAGGGTTCCCGCCAACCATTGTCACGAATGTGAAAGAGAACAGGATGGCGATAAGGATAACCTTCCCACGAGACAGCCAAAACTCTACTTCGCCATAGAACTTGACAGCAAGAATGTTCAACAGACTGCAGGAGGTAGTCTCCGTCTTCTCAGTGCGGGTGAAACAGGTGAAAGCAAAAAGAAGTAATTCTTACGCATATAGTACAATACAAACAACAATCACAGCAACAGCTGGTATATCATCGCGCCAGAACGTGAGAACCGTACACAAGGCTGTAATTTCGAATGGGATGATGAGAGCCTCGTAAAGGAAGAAGTTCCACCCGGCCATGAAACCAAAAGCATCGCCAACCCATCGGCCTGCCAGGCGAACGAAGCCTCCTGATACTGGCATGTGCACTGTCATCTCGGCAGCACAATTGTTCACCAATGCTAGCATAATGGCCTATATTGTATATGCGAGGAAGAGTGATCCGGGCCCACCCTTGTAGAGGCCACTATTAATACTCACGAAGAGAGCGGTACCTTTCAAAAGGTTAGCTAAAGTTAGCCTACACTGAGCTTACTCCTAACCGATTAATCCACCGATGGCGATGAGCTGGATTTGACGATTTCCTAGATGGCGTTGTAGGTGGTTGGAATTGGTGAACACTTCCCCACCATCGTTAGATCTAGTCGCGGTAATCTTTTCATATTCGGGAACGCTGTCGTCGGTTTTGACCATGTCAGGATCAGATTTTATGATGTCCGCCATGTCTGGAATTCGGTACGTCGACTGTCTCCCAGGCAAGATCGAGGATAGTACTGAGAGCTCTTTCCAAGGCATGGTGCTCATATATAGCCTAATCGCATGCCAGATATGTGGGGTAACTCACCATTCTCAGGATAAGCAGTATCTTTGGGTGTCGTCTCTCGGGTCTATCAGGACGAGGCGGACAATATTAGACATGCCGGTGTAGATCCGGAAGACAATTCCAAGTCTTCGGGAGCCTGGATCCGATTATATAGGGCAAGATATTGAAACTCCGCTATGGCTTATTCCTTCCTCACAGTGAGTCTTGGGCATCCACGAACTCGAGCCAAACCGTTGAGCATCTTTTTATTTCAATCTGCATTCGCGCTCAAAGGCTTCTTGTCACTTCCATAGCACACCATCGTTCAATGAACAGGTGAAAGTCGCATCGCCCTTCAAGTAAGTTATCAAAAGCGTCGTCTGCTGTGCGGAGGCTTGGTAGCGCGTGGAAAGACCACCGAGAGTGTTTTGAGCTGACTCGCGCTATTGAATCAGTCATTGGATCGTGAGGCTCAATGGTAGAGAGTGACCTTCAATGATAGTGTTGAGACCCAGCCCAAGACGAGTGAGGAAATAGAAAGATGACCTCGATGTCGTGACTCCTTTCTTGCTCATGCTTTGGCTAATGTGATTCGCAGGGCTCGGACGAGCTCCCTGATGCTCCACCTTATCGCATCTCCACAAGTCTGACCCCTTGGTCAGGACGGAATATTCGCATTGGTCTTTATCGAACTTAGGCAAAGAACGGTCAGCAAGCTAACAGGCAATATATCACGAAAAAGGCATGATAGGGGTAAGAGCAAGACTCAAGCGCAACTGAATGGAGAGCGATGAGTTCTTCTGACAGAAACACTGCTGTACCCCGCCAGATCATATCAGTGAGTATAAGAACTTTTAGATCTTTGTATGTTTGTGAAAGCGAAGTCTGCGGTTGAAAGCTCCTGAAGTGTGAACGGATGAAGCGTTCCGTAGAATGTTCCAAGCGGCCCACGATTGGCCGCTAGTTTCACGATTACACTGGCCTCGAAATCACCCAACCTTGGGTAACATCTACATTTCCTTCATGTACTATCAGTTTCTCTTTAATGTACAGTCTAATTTCTTCTAAATGTATCATCTTACCTTGTCTCGATATAACATCTCCTTCCTCATGAATCTGCCGTCTATTTTTCTCTAGTACGCACTCCATCTCATCGATTCGCTTCCCCTGGAGACAAGGCGAAATCGACTCAACACGTCCAACTCGATATCAATAGTTATAAATATCTGAAAATATCGTTTCTAAAATTGCTAGAAATTTCAAACCACCTCTACAACATCGAGGCAGCGCACGGTAAAAGTCGACATCATGGTTTTTCTACGAATTATTGGCACTAAGTTGGAAGACTGAGTATGCAGTCAATGAAGCGTTCACAGGCGTATACGTGAATAGAATCTCATCAATCACTCCAGTGCTCGATGCACCACAGTCTTGTGTATTTCAATATTGATCAATTTATATCGACCTCAAAGTCTTGCACTGATATGCAGACGACGGCGTCCAATGGACAAGATATAGGCCAACCTGACCACCACGGTAAAAACCGTTCCTTTTTGTCCTTGTTTTTGCAGTACAAATACACATCGCTGATCATACAAATATATACTCATCCTCCCCGTTCATGATGAAGAAAATCGTTCGAGTTGCTTGCAACAAACAAAAATCGTCGATGCATGCATCGTCTTATTCATTAAAATTGACCGTATCGTGGTGCTTCCTCCTCGCCGGCACTATCGTACCCATAATTCTTGCCATTCCTCCTCTCTTCCTCCATCAATTTCTCTTGTTGGTATAGAGCCCGCTTTTTGTCTTCGCGCTTCCAGGACGTGGTTCTATCAAATGTTGGTTTCTGGAAGGAGTCCTCTGGGATAGCGATTTCGTCGCCTGTGCCTGTAGTGGTTGCCCTGAGGGAGGTAGGGACAGGAACAGTGATAGAGGACGTTCTACGATGACCCTCCCTACTCAAACGCTTGTTGAGTATACCCTCGTCGAGCTGCTCTGGACCTGTCGTTGTCGATTGACCGGCGAAAGTAACGTGGGTATGTTCTGTCTTTGTCGTTTCGCCAGCCGCATTTGTAGTGGTTTTCGTTATCGAGTCCATTTTTTCGAGGACGGCTTGTGTTGTTCCACGGGAAAGGTTTCCCTTAACTTGTTCTGCCGTTTCTTCAGTCGGGTAGGGCGGTTCGCATGCTGACGGAGGGAGACCTGCTTCGTTTGCTGCGTCCAGGTAGTTGTGGCTTTCGCGGCGGTGCATTGGGTATTCGGGGTGTGGGACGAATGGTTTTGGTGGACCGCTCGAAGCAGTTTGGTGGAGGGCATTGAACTGAGCATCGATTGGTGAGCTGGGGGTGCTGGTGTGAATGTGGTAGAGAGGGTGGTGACAGTCGTGATTGTGGGTTGCGTGGGGACAGTCGTGAGAGTCGGGAGAGAGGTTGTTCTGAATAGAAATTGGTGAGGAATGAGGTTGAGAATGAGGACCTACAGTGAATGCAGCCTCAGCTTCTGAACGTGTGTTTGGTGTCAAAGCACCGATGTCTGTTGGGGTAATTGGTAGTGGAAGAGCCATGATTCTCTCTTCCGAATGTTTTGTGCTTGATTCTTGAATCGTAATGTGACTTTTGAAGGTGTCTGATTGTATATGCAGAGCAACAGACTTGTAAGGAGGCTTCGAGGCTTTAATATTGCTCTCTGGATTGTTAGCTTCTCCACAAAAGTAAGGTGATGTGATGTAGTCAGCTGGAAGGATCTGGTCGAACACGGTATCGGGTAACAAAGCATACGACTTTGTGTTTATTGTTGGTGTGGTGGCGTGATGGAGCTTGAGATTTATGTCTTTCGGGGCGGGGAGGAGCTGGGAGGTATGCTCAATGCTGTCATAGTCCATGACGCACCATAGCCTGACGATCAAATCTGTTTCATTGCAGCACCAACCGCATCCTTCCCTACAGTTTATCACCAGTCCTGTGCTCCAACATAAATGATTATTAGAATTCGAGTATAACAAACTAAAGTTCAGTACGAGGGTGATAAATTCTGGCGATGTCCATAAACTTTGAACCTGCTTTGTGACTTTAAGAGAGCTCTTCCAAAAGGCCCGTATGATCGATCATCGTTTACTATTCGTATCAACGATCGTTACCCTGTGGCATAGTACGTAAGCTGTACACCACCAGCACGCGCAGCAGCATGAAATCTCCTGTTATACGGTGATTGACCCACAAGGCTAAATCCCATGTAGGAAAGGCCAAAATTATTACCCAAAAAGAAAGACCCTGACCATTTTCACAACACGCCTATGTATATATAATTATTTACACCTGCTCGTTAACGAAAAGACCAGCCATGCCCTGTCCGGTACCAATGCACATGCTGGTCAACATGATCTTCTTCTTCTGTCTCCTGGCCTCACTCAAACCGGTGACAATTTGTCTCGTTCCAGTAGCACCGAGAGGGTGACCAAGAGCAATAGCTCCACCTCGGATGTTCATCTTGTTGTGGTCGATCTTGAGGGTGTTGACGCAGTAGACAGCCATGGATGCGAAAGCCTCGTTCAACTCGAAAATGTCAATGTCGTCAACGGTGAGGTTGAACTTGTGGAGGAGCTTGGGAATGGCGATGGACGGGCCGATACCCATGATTCTTGGTGCTAGACCTGCAACGGTAGCTCCAACGAACTTGGCAAGAATTGGTTGACCGAGGGCCTCAGCCATGCTGCGCTTCATCAACAGGACAGCAGCGGCACCATCGGTGACCTGGGACGAGTTGCCCCCCGTGCTGCGGTTACCGAACTCAGCGAAAGCAGGTCGAATCTTGCTCAAGCCCTCGTACGTGGTTCCCCATCTTGGACCCTCATCCTTTGTAAGTGTGACAGTCTTGAGCTCGCCGGTCTTTGGGTCTTTGATCTGGGTGGTGATTGGAACGATCTCGTCCTCAAACCATCCTTCTTTTTGTGCGACTTCCGCTCTCCTGTATGATTCGTATGCATATCTGTCTTGCATTTCGCGGGTGATGTTGAAGTCAGCACCAACGTTTTCGCTGGTCTGTCCCATTGGCTGCTGGCAGTCCTTTGCTTCCTGGTTCGCGAGAACCTCGTCGGCGAAGGGTCGGTTGAGACGGTCGCCAGGGGTGGACATGGACTCGGCGCCAATGGCGATACCGCAGTCGATGGATCCCATGGAGATCTGATTGGCGATATCTTGTGTGGCTTTGAGACCGGAGGAGCAGAAGCGGTTGACGGAGGAGGCAGCGGTGGTGTTTGGGAAACCAGCAGCAAGGGCTGCGGCGCGAACCATGTAGGCAGCCTTGCCCTCGTTGACCTGTGGATTTGTTAGCTGTGTATGAGAGACTGCTCTAGCTTTCAACGTACATTTCCCAAGCAAATGTCCTCGACGAGAGCTGGGTCGAGGTTGCTGCGCTTGTTGACCTCCTTCAACAGCTTGACAACAATGCCATCGAGACCGGTATCCTTGAAGCCACCCTTTCCAGCCTTGGTGAGAGGAGTGCGGATGGCGAGGGTGATGACGATATCGTCGGCATTCTTCTGGGTGCTACAATCGAGGTCAATGAACAATATACATCATGGCCTCCAGCGGGGTAGCTTACATGGCATCAAGGCCGGTCTTGCCAGTGAAGCCTAGCTGTTGGGTGAATTGTCTTAGTCTTTCGGTAGCCATTGTGAAGGATGTGTAGGAGAGAAGTCTGAATGCAGAGATGTGAGAAAGGAAAAGAGGTGGGAAAGTCTGGACGGTTATTCTTGTATGGGGATGGCTAATGAAGATGGAGAACCGAGGCAAGTTTTATTTAGCATCTTTTCTCCACGCCATCCGAGGAGGAGAATTTCACTAATCGGCCTGGAGTGCTCGTCCGATTTTAAATACAAAAATCAGACGAGGCAATCTTGATAGAGGTGACAGAGGCCTCTAGCCTTGTCCGAGGAAGGGTTTGGTCCTGCCGGGCTCCGTGGACGAATCGGGCAAATAAGAGAGTGAAGAGAGTAGATGGGTGGTTTTTGCCATTCTTGAAGAAGCATGTTGTGCTTCTTCAAGAATGGCAGCTCTCGGTGGGAATTCCACAGCAAACGGCGAATAGTCTGGTAATTGATCGTAAATTGATACCTGAAAGCGAGATTTGAGTACGAAATCCACCCAGAGAGGAAAGATGCCACTTTATCTCGATTGGGTGTAGCTCGCCTCCATTCTCGCGTCACCAACGCGACGCGATCTTCCTTCTCCTTGTCAATTTCAGCCCTCCAGTCCCTCATCCCCATCCCCATCCCCTTATCCCACAATACTCACCCTCTACACCTGTAAACATATGCAAACAAGATGGATGAGCCACAGCTCCGTGATGAGGTCGTTCGTGACCGAGTTCGATCAGCAGAGGAGTTTCTCGACCCAAGTATGCCAGCGCTTCCCCTCCATGCATGGTCCCTCCCTATCTAACACCCACCAGCCGACCCAAGAGCTCGATCATACCGTGCCGATATCACTCTTATGCTCAATCGGAATCAGCGTCGCCTCGCAGTATCAATCGACGAGGTTCGCGCCCATAACAGAGACCTCGCCGACGGTCTTCTCAACAACCCCTTCGATTATTCGCAAGCCTTCGATAGAGCTCTCAAGCAAGTCGTTGCTGTTGTATCCTCTCGGCCGGACCAAACGGCCGACGATGTCATGTACTACTGTGCCTTCATTGGCAGTTTTGGAGAGTTCGCATGCAGTCCGAGAACGCTGAGCTCGACACATTTGAACCACATGGTCGCATTGGAGGGAATTGTTACAAAATGCTCCTTGGTCAGGCCGAAAGTCATCAAGAGTGTGCATTACAGCGAAAACGAGGATAAATTCTTGTTTCGGGAATACAGAGATCAGACTATGACTCTGAATGGAGCTGCGAGTTCCAGTGTATACCCAACAGAAGACGAGAATGGCAACCCTGTGAGTTCACGTGGTTGGCTTCAAAGACAACTCCCACTAACAACGCACAGCTCCTCACCGAGTACGGCTACAGCACATACCGCGACCACCAAACCATATCCATACAAGAAATGCCAGAACGTGCTCCGGCAGGTCAATTGCCTCGCGGAGTGGACGTAATTATGGATGACGATCTCGTAGATCGAGTCAAGCCAGGCGACAGAATTCAACTTGTTGGCATCTATCGATCACTCGGAAATCGCAATGCTGGCAATGGCAGCTCCACGTTCCGTACCCTTATTCTTGCAAACAACGTTGTCCAACTCTCCTCCAAATCCGGTGGCGGAATAGCGCAAGCCACAATCACAGACACGGACATTCGAAATATCAACAAGATCGCGAAGCACAAGAAAGTCTTTGAGCTTCTGTCTCAATCTCTGGCACCGAGTATTTACGGCCATGATTACATCAAGAAGGCCATTCTTCTCATGCTTCTGGGAGGCATGGAGAAGAATTTGGAAAATGGAACACATCTGAGAGGAGATATCAACATTCTCATGGTCGGTGATCCTTCGACGGCAAAGTCTCAACTCCTACGGTTCGTCTTAAATACCGCACCGCTTGCAATTGCAACCACTGGTCGTGGATCCTCAGGTGTCGGTCTTACCGCCGCGGTGACGAGCGACAAAGAAACAGGCGAACGACGCCTCGAAGCCGGAGCTATGGTCCTGGCTGATCGCGGTGTTGTGTGTATCGACGAATTCGACAAAATGAGTGATATCGATAGAGTAGCTATCCACGAAGTCATGGAACAACAAACAGTCACAATTGCTAAAGCTGGTATTCACACGAGTTTGAACGCAAGATGCTCTGTCATTGCAGCGGCCAATCCTATTTATGGGCAATACGATGTCCACAAGGATCCCCACAAGAACATTGCTCTTCCGGACTCTCTACTCTCGCGTTTCGATTTGCTATTCGTGGTTACGGATGACATTGAAGATGTGCGAGATAGACAAGTCTCAGAGCATGTGCTACGCATGCACAGATACCGTCAACCTGGAACGGAAGAAGGCGCCCCAGTCCGGGAATCTGGCGCTCAGTCTCTAGGTGTTGGCCTTGAGCAGGAGGCAGACGCCAACAAGACCACTGACGTTTACGAGAAGTTCAACGTCATGCTTCATGCTGGTGTCACGGTTACGGTCGGTCGTGGTTCCGCCCGCCGTGTTGAGGTTGTCAGCATCCCATTCATCAAAAAGTACATTCAATACGCCAAACAACGTGTCAAACCAATTCTCACCAAAGGCGCCGCCGATCACATTGTTTCTGTCTACTCAGGACTCCGAAATGACGAGCTCGAGGGCAATCAACGCAGAACCTCTCCCATGACAGCACGTACTCTGGAAACTCTTATTCGTCTCTCTACGGCCCACGCAAAAGCCCGCCTCTCCAATCGTGTAGAACAGAAAGACGCAGAAGTTGCCGAACAAATCCTGCGCTTCGCCCTATTCAAAGAGGTTGTAGAAGATGATCGCAAGAAGCGCAGGAAGCGATCTCACGCTGTTGACGCCATGTCCACCGACTCTTCAGACTCCTCGTCTGATGAAGAAGGGGGAGATGAGACGCAAAGAACTGCCACACCACGAAGAACTGGCGGTCCTCGAACAAGAACCACTGGCTCCGCCAACGGGACCAACGGCACTACCAGCGAAGCCAATGGAACTGGCGCTGCCGATGATGGAGAGGCCGACAATGATGATGATCTATACACTGTCACTCCAAGGACGCAACGAACGAGAACGACAGGCAGAACAGGTGAATCACAATCGCAATCCCGCTTCTCACCTGCATCGTCACATCCAGCCTCCCAACTTCTTCCTTCTTCTGCTCAGGAAACATCACAAGCCTCCTCACGCGGAAGAGTTGCATCGGCTGCTAATAAGCCATCGAATGCCCGTGTTGGACAATTTCAGTCGGCGCTTGGACAGCTGATCGATGGACCATTATTTTCAGAAGATTCAGCGGAGGTGGAGCCGCTTGTTGAGGCTATCAATGCCAAACTGTCAAGCTCGCAAGCCTTCGAGCGAGAGGAGGCAGAGCAGGTTCTGGAGATCTTGGGTGAGAGGAACAAGATTATGTAAGTTTCCCTTTCAACATTTGCTTCGAATTAACCCTTGCTAACAGTTGTGATTAGGTTTACTGGCGGTACTGTTTATAAGATTTAGATGAAGAACTGATGAAGAATGAACCTTGATGGTTTGATGAGGTGCGTGCATGGAGCGGCGTTTTTGAGATGTCATGATTCCAGGACGCTTTGGGTTGAGATGGATGTAGTATGCGTATGGATCACATTTTTCTATGTTTTTGAGCCTAATGTAGACGATTCGATATGATTTTGAGTTGACTAGTAGCTTAAAAGTTTCCGAGTCCGAGACATAAATTGTCAATCTGCACAATGTGACCGGTCTGTTGAAGGTTACACTACAGGGCCGTTGCATTCTCTTCGATTAGAATTCGTCATTCTACTGAATAGATGGCGCAAGATATGACAGAGTATGTCATCAATTGGCCAATGTATTTCCTAGACTCACGTTCATGGCAATCCAAATCAGGACAACCAACATTGACTGAGGTTGCCTATATCTCGTCGCACACTTTAGGAGAAATTCGGCTTTCATTGCGTGATAGAACCTGCGCCCGCTATTATACCTGTATCCGGAAAGCAGTTATCCACCTCGCTTTTCGCCTTCCTCTCCCTAACCTTCCTAACCCTCGCCCTCCCCATCGATTCTGATATCACAATCACCAACCCAAGCGACCCCGCCATCTTCCCCAAAATCCCCACCCCAACCTATTACGAAGGAATCCACCAAGGCGAATTCCGCCTAGAGATATCCTCGACCGAAAAGATTGCAACTCGCTCGGTCTGGCGATGACACAAGATGATATATGCTCTCCCAGGTGGCTCGGTCATGAAAGGCCTGGATGATATCAAACAGAAGACGGCGCAGGCGTTGGGAGACGCATTGGTGAGACATGATGTTACTACTGCTAAGATTGATCCAGGGGGCGTGGATAGGGCACATGTTAATACTTAGTGAGGTTACCTTGCCGTCCTATTTTTCCTTATCCTCCTACTTCCCTTATGCCTTCCCTCTTTCTTCCTACAGTAGCTAATAGAGTATATTATAACCATTTCAAAATGGGATCCTGCCGCCCTCACCGACATTACAAAAACATTCCAAATCTTCGAGAGGTGCCGTGATATCTGGGTTCTGGACCAGGGATTGTGGAAATTGAAGTATAGTAAGGTTACTACTATGGGGCCGAGGGGGTTTACTGGGGCCATAGCAAACACAAGAGGAGGACTAAGGAGGAGGACGAGGAGAAGGAGGGATGTATATACCGGACGGAGGAAAATTGAGTGAGCAAGAGTAGGAGGTTGTGGGAATGAAAGAAACAGGGGATTCAAAGAAACTTAGACGCTGTCCTTATTTTTTGTTAAACGCATATAACTGTTAGGATGGTAATTTAAAACGACCTTTTGGGGGAAGATAGTATTGTCAACGAAAATGCTAGAATCTGAGTATGTGGAAGTACAATAACGAGTACCACAGCTGCCAGAAGAAGACGCTGTGGCAAGAGATCCATATATATCGAATGCTGACTACATGGGCGGAGTCAGGGATCGGCATCGGAGCCTAGATAAGTGTGCACTTATTAGGTGTTCCTGGTTACGGTCCTCGCGGAGCCTTGATTTTGTAAAAGATGTGATAATGATGAAGCCATACCGATCTTGAAGGTGCGCTCAACTATTTCAGCTCTTTTAAGCGGGGACGAAATCGTTGATAAAACACCCAAGGTGTAGGGTAGTTTGAATTGATGCTGATGTGATAGAAAAATATAGCTGGCACGGCTGGTTCAGTAATATAACACGCCTAACTCGACTTTGATATAGACAACTTCCCGGCAATGTAAAGAAAGAATTTGCCAGAAATTTAACGACTACTTTCTAGAAAAGAGAAAATGCGATACGGATACTGGGATCGTGATTCAGTAAGGCGGCAAGTCATTACAGCTAAGATAATGAAACCCCTTATCAGACCCTGCATCGGAGTTCGGTTCAGCGCACAAGATTTTCTCAGTCTACTTTTTGTCAGAGTCAGCGTTTCGGGACACCGCGTAATTCTTTCCAGCACAAGAATGAACGCCCTTCCGTAGTCTGGAGAAACGGTTGACCCTGCTGCCGACATCGGATTATGGAGCAGAATCCTCGTCCTCTTGTGACTTCGCGCCTGCGAGGATAAAAATAGTGTCGAATTATTCGTCCAATGGACAGGAATGTCTAGGTGGTGTGCCAAGGGTATACTGCGCAGGAAAAATTTGTCTCAAAGACTGATGAAATATGGGACTGGGACGCTAATGCCAGGCAATGGAAGAGAGAAACAAATCCACACAAGCGCAGCGTCGCCAATAGAAGTCTTTTGCGCGAGGTCGTCTCTACTTAACGTATACTGTTTGCTGAAGTGGGTACACGCCTGGTGTTAATGTATGAGGTTTTCTTGACACACAAGTTTCTACTACAATTTGTATCAGGAGCTAGGAATTGCGATTGCGGATGTTCAGAAGGCGCAAAAGTATGGGATCCACTTACAATTTCCATGCCGCTGTCTCAAACCAGGAGTAGTCGTAGTTTGTATGTAAGAAAAGAAAAGAAAAGATGTGATGTATTGACATCCAAGGGCGTGAAGTGACTCAAGTTAGAAGTACTCGATAGGGCTGAGTGGGACGATCAATTGGTAAGCCAAAACAAAACATCCGGATCGGGGATCGACAAGCGAGACGGGAACATGCTTGGGGGATGTGGGCGGCGGTGACTGGGGACATTCACCTTTACGGAGTTGGATCTTTGGCGTAGTCGGAATGAAATGCCGTTGGTCAAGTCGTGACTCAAGGCAGCCATCAGAAAACAGCCTCCTACGCCCTTCGAGTTAAATGATGATAAAGAAAAGGGCATTCCCAGTATCCCCATTTTCATCCTGTCAGTACACCTCCCCCCGTCTCCCCGCATCTTCACAATCAAGTCCCCGCAAAAGCCACCAGATACTCTTCAGCACTGCCACGCAGAGCTTCAGCTCACCTCATCATTTCTTTCGGGTGCCCAGAAGGCGCGCATCTAGGCGTCTATCACTGGTCTCTTGGCGCAGTGTATATCTACCATCGTCCTCCCACCCGTTTTTCACAATGAGCTCAGGAGCGCCAACTACGACGACCCGCAATACTTATGGTCTCAATGTCAGGAATATGACATTTTTCTCAAAACCAGAGATCGACATCACTCTTGCGAGATCTGGCGACTCGCAAGATTCCTATGTAACCTCCTTTTCAACTTTGGACAAAATTGAAGGTCTGGTGACGATATCAGCCAAGAAAGACACCAGGTTCGATGAACTCCAGATTTCTTTCGTTGGTAAGTCAATTCTGTTGTTCACAATCATCCGACTTCCACATGTCCGTTCGTTGTCGGGAACGCACTGGTCTCGTGCACCGCACTACAGTCAATAATACCAACTTCTATCAGATTGATGCTTTTCTTTCTTGCCAATTGCAATTGAAGCCTAGCAAAAGCTAACCCTCAATCAGGTTTGACCAACACATACGTCGACAAAATGTCCAGCGCGACAACGATGAGCGGCAGGACCAAAGCGGTTCATAGATTTCTGAAGCTTGAACAGCCGATTCGTGAGGCTGATTTGCCACAAACTCGAGTTCTGGAAGCCGGAAAGGAATACAAGTTCCCCTTCACATTTGTGGTCCCGCAACAGCTACTTCCATTAGCTTGTGTGCACAAAACCACGCACGCCAGTATCCGGGACGCTCATCTGCAATTGCCACCAAGCTTTGGAGAGCCGAGTCTTTCTGGTTTTGGTCCGTCTCTGCTTGATGACATGGCGCCCGATATGGCCAAGATTTGTTATGGCATCAAAGTCAAGCTCATCAAGGATGAGGGCGTGAGTACGAGCACTATTGTTGAGACAATGAAAAAACTTCGAATCAAGCCAGTATTTGAAGAGCAGCCACCAATTGACATTGATGGGACGCACGAAGACTATTGTCATCGCCAGGAGAAAACGATGCGAAAGGGTGTCTTGAAAGGAAAATTAGGTCGCCTGGTAATTGAGGCATCACAACCAAAGAGTTTCCGTCTACCGGCAGTCTCAACAGGAGAACCGATACCAGCAGTTTCTACAATGGCGAAGGTAGTACTGCGATTTGATCCTGCATCAGAAGCCTGCCCACCACCTCGTTTAGGATCACTGAACAGCAAGCTCAAAGTATGCACATACTTTGCCACGACACCACGACAGGCTTTTCCCACTCGAACCCAGATGAATTACGACATGACCCAAGGCTACATCAGCGATATGATCCAGCTGTCTTCCATGTGTGTTGCTTCAGTGGAATGGAAGAAACATGAGGCGTGCGAGAGCCCCGAATCAAGACGGGATTCAACCCTCTCAAATATGTCTATCATGACAATTGGAACGAATACGCTTTCTCCAGGGTCAATTCCCAACGCATCGGCTAGCTACAAGGGCAGCTCTTTCTATACGGCCTCCATTCTGGTACCCATTACGCTTCCAAGCTCAAAACATCTGGTCCCAACATTCCATACTTGCTTGGTCAGTCGCCAATACGCTCTTCACCTCAACTTGTCCACCCATGGCCAACCGCTAGGTCCTTCGTTCACACTCAAGTTGCCTATCCAGATATCGTCGGAAGGCAGCGTCGGAGCTGTCCAAAGACGCAGGATGAGTGAAGAAGCTGTGCAGGCTGCAATTGATGCCGAATCTACCTTCCAACCTCGTAACGTTGGACCACCAAGTGATGAATACCTGGGCAACAGCGCAGTTGGTGGAACATCAGACCCACCAGGTTATCATTCATTTCAGGGGTTTCGCCATCCGCGGGCAAATGCGAGTCAAGCTGTTATTCCAGCTCATTGAACCGAATTGATTTGTGAATAAAGGTTGATGGCTAATGATTTTTTTCTCTTCTTCTAACACAAACTTCTGGGAATGGTTATACATTTGGCGTCAGGAATGGCTCAGGTCAAAGAGGACGCAGTGATACCCAAAATGTACACAAGAGCAAGTTTGCTTTTATGTTTCGTCGATAGGTTTAGTAATTATTTATGTTCCTCTGCCCATCCATTGCAGTGTCCACGAAATAAGCTTTTACATCATAACTGTTTAGATGGCAAATGACATGATTAAGATTTCAGCCAAAAAAAAGTCCAGATTGCTAGGAGTTGGACCGTGTTAAATTGGGTTTGGGTTGTTGAGAGCACGAGACTCGAAAAGAGCCGAAACTTTTAATTAGGGAAGTCTTCTGAGACTTTAAATATCTTGAACCATGTTCCAACGTCTGATATAAGCATCGTCGGGGTTTTGTTCTCCTCCTATTGATATCAATTCATGGCTTACGAATTATTCTCAACTCGATATCGATAAATCTCTGGCAAAATTAATTTTGAAACTGCCAGAAATTTTAGGACAGCGATATAAGATTGAGTACGTGCTCTTGGAAAGCCTTGATGGTACCGTCGACGAAAGGAAACAGAATGGGCATTTCTTGATATTGAGTCATGACATAAGCCAAGGACCACCTCTAAACAGTGATTCAAAAAGCAAACCCATTCCAAGATTCATGCAATTCGCCAACTTCGATTGTCCCGACCTCCTTGGCGAAAGATTGCCAACCACTCATCTCCCATTTGAGTTCTACGTCCCCCACTTAAATCCTGAACACCTGCAACTGCAAACAGCAATGTCTCGCAAGTCAAAACTCCGAAATCAAGCAAATCATGTTATCTAGAGCACAGAGCCCGCAACTGCGGACGTGCAACAAAGAAGGTACGGGTTACCCGCCCCGCCGATTGTTACGTGTGCTACTCAAAACTTACAGTGACTCTATAAAGGGGTCGCGAGTATATTACATTTAACTGCAGTTGTCACTACCTCGTTGTTGCTTGTTTGTTTCCTTTTGAGTAATTGCCACTGGGTGTCATTCCCACAATCCTTCTTCAATAGCCAAGAGTCCAAGACACCCTCGAATTCATTGTTCTTTTCTACCAATCATGAAGAACCCTATTGCGAAGCTATCGAAAAAGACACGGCTTCATATAGCTATTGCACTTGCGGGCTGCTTCTTCATCGCCGAAGTATCGGTAGGCTTTTACACGAGGTCACTTGCTTTGATCGCTGATGCTTTTCACATCTTATTTGATTTGCTGAGTTTCTCGATTGCGCTGGCAGCGGTTGTGGTAACAATTTCCCTCCAGAATAATTAAGTGGTATGTCACTGATCACGTTACATCAGATTTCGGAGAAGAACAAGGCGAACCACACGCTCAGTTTTGGTTGGCAACGAGCTCAGTTGCTGGGTTCTTTCTTCAACGGAGTCTTTCAATTAGCGCTTGGATTTTCGATTTCCTTGTTGTCGTTGGAAAGATTCATTACCATTGAAAGTATGTATTCACCATCCTCGATCTCAGCCTTGACCCTAGCTATCTCATTGACCACATCACGAATGGGCTAAAATTTCTGCAGAGGTTCAGAAACCAAAGCTCGTCCTCATAATTGCCTGTGCAGGACTGGCCTCGAATATCATATCTGGTACCTTCCTGGGCGTACATGAACATAGCCACGGCGATGGAGCTGGGAATCTGGATCTGGAGCTGCTCGTACGTGCTAATGGCAGCCTAATAAGTCACCGAAGCTGACATTGTGTACAGAAACCTCATGAAGACCTAGGTCACCGCCACCACATCAAGCCAGAAAAGCAAAAATGGTGGCAGAAAGCCTTGTCACATAGTCACGATCATAACCAAGATGACTTAAACGAGCACTCTCATGATGATGAAGAACACGGTCATGGCCATGGTGGAGGACACGCTCATCACGATCTCGGCACCAAAGCAGTCCTCATTCACGTCATAGGAGACGCCTTCAACAACCTAGGCGTCATCATTGCGGCCATCGCCATGTGGAAAGCTAAATCAGAGAGCCGATTCTATGCTGATCCGACTGTGAGTATGGTTATTGGACTTGTTCTAATCTTGACAGCCCTTAAGCTTGGTGAAGTCTCCCTTTCCCATAGTCCTCGCGAAGCCAGTGCTGACAAGTGAAAAGTCTGGCAAGGAGGCCAAATCCTTCTTCAATCCACTCCCATAGGGGTCGACGTCGAAGATGTCAAACACGATCTTGAAAAGGTCCCAGGCGTGATCTCCGTCCACGAGCTCCATGTCTGGCGTCTTACGGAAGAAAAGTCTTTCGCTTCTGCGCACATTGTGATTGCAGATCCGTCTCTCGATCATTTCCAAGCGATTGCCAAAACCATGAATGAGTGTTTGCATGCGTATGGTATCCACTCAGCAACGATTCAACCAGAAATTGCCTCTTCGGGTGTACAGATCGAGGGAGCGGGTCCCGAATCCTCGTCTAAAGTGCTACACAGACGAAGTGTGAGGGAAGCATCTGGGTGTGAGATCCATTGTGGGTCGATGTGTGAGGAGAAAAGCTGCTGCGGGTGAGGCTGAGCCAGTGTATTGGTAGATGTTTGAACGAATGATCATGAACTAGAGCCTCGAAATGAGATACATTCTAAACGACTGGTTGATTACCTCGTTCGCGGGACCGTCAAATTTTCTCAACATACCACGCTCGGATCATCACTTCTGTTCCCTTCTTGAAAGCATCGATGACGATGGGTCTTCAACAGCACTCTCTCGATTTTATACAGTAGTCCCAAAATTTCTAGCGATTTTGGAAAAAAAAAAAGCTTGCCAGGAAATCATTGCACTCGAGTCGAAATTTAATATGTTGTATTCGGATCCTTGTCGTTTAGTCGGGGATACGAGAACAGAGTTGATGGCCCAGCTATGATACCAATACATGGAAGCAAGGGCTCGGAACCTGATCCCATTGATCGAATGAGATGCGCAGAGTTGCCGAGCAACATTCATGGTCCCGTCTTTCGTTCGTCGTGTCCCGAGCGGCTTGGTGTATGCGAAACATCATCTCCGAACATTGAATCTTTTCCTTCCCTTGGCTCGATGAGTATCTTTGATGAGAGTTGGTTGCTCAGACTTGGGCTAGAGACCCCTTTCTCTTTGCAAATTCACAACGAGTGCAACAAGAAAATGGCGTCAGAATAAACCACAATGTCTCCTGAGTTTTCCAGTACGTCAGCGGGGATATGCGAGAATCAGATGTTGGTGAAACAATGATGGCTTTTCCTTTCTCGTCACCGTGTTTCAAACATTCCGACCACAACCAAAGGCAATTCACGCAATCAGCCGCTTTCCTCTCAACGATCCTGTAGAGCAAGTTTCGCCTATTCCACAACATCTCGCCTCCCAATAGCTCAATACATCACCTGCACAGTTTCACTCCACTCCTCGCAAGAAAAGTCAATCAGTGTAATGAAGCACAAGCAAAGCAACCCACAAAAACGATTTTACATACCAAGCTAGACATTTTTCGAGTTAAGCCCCTGCAGATCCGCTTCCCGTCCCTATTTTCAACCCCTTCGCCACTGACCTCAACGGCTAATACATGCTGATCATCACCAATTGACGCGAAAAGGCTGTGCCTTGCGGAATATCCCAATTACCAGTAGTGAGATTTGTATAAAGAAGACGAGTTGGCCTGTTTGTTTCGAAATTGCCAGTAAGATAATAGACGTTCGTTGAACACCACATATATTCATCTCTCTTGCAACCGTACAGTCGTACTTCAGACACTCTTTGAACAATAAAACGTACACTCGTTCCACACATACACCCTCCCCTTGACCAACTTCAAAATGCCTTCTACCACCCAAATTCTCACCCTCCTCACCCTCGCCCTAACGGCCTACGCCAAAACAGATCTCTCCGGCTGCACCTCCTCAAACACCATCGCCTTCGGCGGCGCCTCAGTGCTCTGGTACGTCCCCAGCACCGGCGAAATCTGCGAAGCCCTAGACTGCGGCGGCGGACGTGCCCCACCAAAAACAACCGTCCCCGGCTGTGCTGCCTACTCAGGAACAGCAGCATACTCGCCTTCTTATATTGCTGGGTATGGTGGAATTGCTACTGCCAGTGCGGGATCGTCAAGTTGGACCACGGCTATTGGTAGTTGGACGAGCGAGGCGTCTGCTCTTTCAACGGGCAAGGTGACGGAAACTGCGAATGGAAAGTGGACTTCTTCTAGCGTTGCAGAGGCGATCACGACCGCGAAGGCGACCTTGAGTACGGTCGTTGCTGCTGGGACTGGTGGTATTACGTTTGACACTTCTGCTGTTAACGGAACGGTGCTTTCGACCTCTGCTACACCGACTGCTTCCACAGCCGCTGCTACTTCCTCTGGTGCGGCAAGCGAGGCAGGTGTTGTTAGATTTGGACGGGAGGGGTTGTTCATGGTTGCTGGAGCTGTTTTTGGTGTTGCGTTGTTGTAGGAGGGAGATGGATATCGCATTGTTTCGGTGGGAACTGGGTGGAGTTTGACTTTCTATCACTATACCAGAATGTAATGTTCAGCTTGCATGCCTTGAGGGCGTAATGGAAATTAATCGTTATAATTAATACCAACTAGCTACGTTCAGAGCTCGTCCTTGATCTTTTCCTCAATTTTGACCTCCTCTTCAGCTCGGTTTTCTGTGGCCGTGTCCTCTGCAGTCTCAGCAGCACTTGGTTCCGGCTCATCGACATCGTCTTTGATGTGCGTGACCACACCATCATCCTTAACCTCGGGCAATGGCTCCCTAGCCTTATTTGACTTAACGAACTCCTCTGGTAATTCGTAGAACTTGAAGAAGTTCATGATGATAGGCGTGCCGTCGAAATAGTTGGATGCGTCGCTCATCGATTCCTCATTTTGCTCCTCCTCTGTGAGCAACGTCGTATCGGGCCAAGTGTGTTCAACGGAATGCAGTAGATAGTGTTGCAGAAGTGGCTTCACGCTCTTGCCACAATTCCAATCATACTTTGTGACTCGTCCATTATACAGTTCTGTTGTCGTATTGCCTGCAGCGCACTTGTTCCATTTCCGCCATTGATCCAACCATTCTGGAACTGGCACCGTAGTTCCATCGAATGAGTTGCCGTCGTAAGCAATCAATTGATCTCCACCGCCATGGAAGTCGAGGATTGGAATGGGCGTTCGGCCAGGTTTGCATCGAGCGATGTTGTACAGTGGCTCTCGCACAGCTTTCTGCTGCTTCATGGCTTTGTCGGTCCAAATGGACCCTGCGGCGATTGTGAATGCGGCGATGCGTGTTGACATGACAGGATCGCATGCAAGAAGATGCGCGAGTCCACCTCCGCCTGAGAAGCCAGTCACGTATACCCTTCTCTTATCGACGCAAAAGTTCTCCTCGATGTGGTCGATGAGCTCTCCAATGTATATCCTGTCGTCGTTCTTCTTGGCCCTAGGAGCCCAAGGGTCGCCTGTCCATCTCAACTAAATGCAATGTCAGCATTGATGCATGGGTTGGCTGCTCCTGCTACCCACATCGACGCCATCTGGGTACACCACAATGGTATCTTTGTTGTATTCGCGCCTGGAGAAAGCAGTCACTGCCTCGAAAGATGTCCCGTTTCTATGGTTGCCGTGGATTGCGATGATCAGGGGCGCAGGTTTGTTCGGTTGGTATTCCGCTGGCATATGCACCCGCAGACGCCTGTTTATTATCGAGCCATCCGCAGTAGCATGGCTCTTGAATGTGAATGATTTGGACGATCCACCCGGTTTGAGACTGGACGCTCCATTGTTCCCGCAGCCTTCGCTGGGGCTGGAGGCTGCAAAGGCAGTTGCCCAGAGGAGAGATGTCGCCAGAAGTGGTTTAAGGATGGAGGAAAGCATGGCGGGAGGTGAGGAAGCAGTTTTTAGACATGGCTACCCGGAGCTCTTATGAGATGCAGTCGGCATTGAATATTTCTAGATGCCACCCTGGCAGTTGGATAGATTCAATATATCCAGGACATGGAAGGGCTCCGTGTCCCGACATGACATGCTATCACTTTGTGTGATTCAGCGCGATCCCATGACTAGCAGTCAGTTGGCGCATACGTCCCCAGTTGGTTCTGTCTCGTACGTGATGACAGGAATTATGCAGCAGGCTTCTCGAGGGCGTTGTTGCAGACGCGGAACATGCTTCTGAAGATTCCAGCGAAATCAAAAATCATATTGCCAGGAAATTGTAGCCCTCGATGTGAAGTTGAGAATGTCAAGGTAATTTTAACGGTTCAAGGCGGGGAACGAATGGATTGAAGATGTACATATCCGGTGTGTGTGGTGATGCATTCATTGCTGCAAGGGGAGATGCATGAGGCGGCAAGTCCTTGCCAATCGAATGCGGGACCTGTTTCAGGGTGTAGCTTGTCCCTCTGGAGCTATCTATGGTGATTATGATTGTGTTCATGTAGTAGTGGTAAATGTTTGTGAAGAGTTAGTTGATGCATCTAAGTTGTCGACAACTACTGCCGCAGTACAAAGTCCAAAGAACTTGAAGAACAACACCAACACCAACTACTATTCCTCGGACAAAAACACACGTCCTCACTGTCCTCCAACACCTTCGAGATACTCAGAAATGAGAGCTGCTGTTTGCATCTCAAGGCCCGAACTCCACATGTCCGACCCATAGCGATCAAGCTCCCACCATACGTCCCGCCCACATGGAGCGGCATAGAAAGCGTAGGCTTGGACTCCTCCCTCACGACTACAGTGGTTGTGGCTAATAAGGAATGTCAGGCGAATTGCGCGAACTCAATGCAAAAGCTTGGGCTGGAGACACAAGTGCGGGCTATCACCAACTTGAAGAGTAGTCAGTCATTTTGCTAACCCTCCCTACAGCTGTCTTCCCAGTCCAGAGCTCATTAGACTCAAATTTAAAAAAGAACACGGCCTTTATCAAACGTCTCCGTACATCTGTCAACCCTCCCACCCTCAGTACCTTCACTCAGGAAATCCGATCCCTCTCCCTCCACCGATACCTGTCGGAGATAATCTCAGCTTGCTATGAAGGACTCTGCAAGCTCAAGTCGCCAGCTGACATTGGAGCTGGCGTCGAAATCATCAGCGCCCTCCACCAGCGTTTTGGTCCTGCCGATTTCACTGGATACCTAGGTTGGATGATTGGACGTGGACTGAGCACACCAGACAAGATACAGCTGAAAGCACTTTCGCAAGATGTTCGAGAGAGGGAAGAGAAGGAACGCATCTCTCGCCAGAGGGTGCTCTTGCACGTTGCAACAGAGCTCTGGTTGGCTGGAGTCTTGCGAAGCCTCGAGGATGTAGTTCGGCCAGATGAGGCAGGGAAAGCTACTGGAGGTGCCAAAATTGCCGAACCCACTGCGAAAACAAAGGCTGGAGCAAACGGCGTTCGCGCCGATGCGGCAGATCCTGAACCTTTCCCACTGGAGGTGCTGAAAGATTTGCTAGGACACGACCGAGAACACACCAACCTTCCACTCGTCGTACTATTTGTCAAGACCTTTGCGTGGGACATCATTGGCACGAAGTCTGTGGCTTCTGAAGGTCGCAAGACTGTTACCGAGGATGGAACCATTACTAGCGCAAAAGAGAAGGCCGACGAAGCGAGTGCTGCAGAAGATGACCAGTCAAACCCAGAGGACACACCCCTCGTTACTCCGGACATGCGTCAGCGATTCAAGAACATTCTCTCCCGATATCTTGAGGACGTCAAGGCCCACCTGGTCCGGGACCAGAAGAGTCTCACGGCACAAAGCCGCCGCAATGCTGAGGCCTACGTTAGATCTGGTGAAGTCTTTGAGGATCGTCAAACCAATTACGAAAAGCAAGTCAAGGCCCAGGATCGTCTTCTTCAGAACACTCAGATACTGGCCGATGCTCTTGGAGCAGATATGCCTGATCTTAAAGAAAAGGAGGCCACGGCGAACGCTGGAGATAGCACTATCGGACTTGTCAAGACAGGAGACTACCTTCGAGGGCAAGGAGAAGGAGCTGGTATTTGGGAGGACGAGGACGAACGTCGCTTCTACGAGAACCTCGTGGACCTCAAAGACCGCGTACCCGGAATCCTTCTCGAGGACGGCAAGAAGAAGAAGGCGGACGCAGATGATCAGGTTGGCAAGAAGGTCGATGAGAACGAAAAGATTGAGCCAAAGACCACGGACGCTGACGACCTCTCCACCGCAATTGCGAACAAGTCAGTGGGCGCCCAGGTTGATACACTTCTCGCACGACTCCCTGAGCTTACTGGCAAGGACATGGTTGATCAAGCTGCCATTGACTTTTGCTTCCTCAACTCCAAGGCCTCGCGAAACCGAATGATTAAGACTGTCCAGGAAATTCCCAAAGGCCGCTCCGATTTGCTTCCACTGTACTCCCGCCTTGTTGGTACCTTGGGAAAATACATGCCAGATGTTTCACAGTCCCTCGTCTCTTACCTCGACGACGAGTTCCGGAGCCTCCAACGCCGCAAGACCAAAGACTTCCTTGGGCAAGTCCGAATGCAGAATGTACGATATTTGGCTGAGTTGACCAAGTTTGGCGTCGTTCCTGAACATGTCATCTTCCATTGCTTGAAGGTCGCTCTCGATGAGTTCTCCCGCATGAACATTGAGATCATCTCGAGTCTGCTAGAGAACTGCGGTCGCTACCTCCTTCGGAATCCTGATACCTCTCCACGCATGACCTCCTTTCTCGAGACACTGCAGCGAAAGAAGGGGGCCCAGCATCTCGGTCAGCAGGAGCGTATGCTTATTGAAAATGCTATGTACTACGTCAACCCGCCAGAGCGTGGCGCGATTGAGCAAAAGGAGCGATCGCCGGTCGACATGTTCATTCGAAAACTCATTTACCTGGACTTAAACCGTCGCACCCTGGAGCGGATCGCGAAACACATCAGAAAACTGCACTGGGAAGACGAAGAAGTCGTTTCTATACTCATCAAAATCTTCACAAAACCTGGAAAGATCAAGTACATGAACATTGGCTTGTTGGCTGCTCTGCTTGACGCACTGCGTCGACACCATTACGATTTTGTTGTCTCCATCATTGATGACCTTCTGGAGGCCATCACCTTTGGCTTGGAATTGAACGACTTCAAGTTCAATCAACGACGACTTGCCGAGGTGAAGTACTTGAGTGAATTGTATATTTACAAGCTGGTGGACTCTCCTTTGATCTTCGATACACTGTACAAGCTGGTCACATACGGCCACGAAGGAGGCACGCCAATGCCAGGCAATCTCAATCCCATCGATCTTCCTGACGATTACTTCCGAATCCGCCTCGTCTGCACGCTTCTTGAGAATTGTGGGGAATTCTACAGCAAGGGCGCAGCGAAGAAGAAACTTGATTTCTTTTTGACCTTCTTCCAATATTACGTCCAAACAAAGGAGCCACTGCCTATGGACACTGAGTTTCTAGTCCAAGACACTTTCTTTGCTCTGCGCCCTCAATGGAAACTTCTCAACACCCTCGAGGAAGCTAGCCAAGCCTTTGGCGAGGCTGTCAAGTTGAATTATCAGTCCACAGCCGCAGACAGGCACGCAGAGGTCGACGATGCTGAGGATGATTCTTCCTCGGACGATGGAGGTGATGAAGAAGGTCAGAAGGTGCATCTTGACGACAAGTCATCAGGCGAGGAAGTTGAGGAGGGTGCAGATGACGACGCCAACGAGTCCGCAGGCAGTGATGAAGAAGAAGAGCAGATCATTGTCACACGTTCAGAAGCGGAACGAGACCCAGAAGAAGATGCAGAGTTCGATCGTGAGCTCGCTAAGATGATGACCGAGAGTGTCGAGTCTCGCAAATTTGAGCGCAAGACGCTTTTCGACGTCCCCTTGCCGATGCGCCGCAAGGTCGAAACTGCAACGGGTGAAGATATTGCAACGACTCCCACGCCGACAGATTTCTCACCAAACACGGTAAAGTTCTCTCTTTTGAGCAAGCGTGGAAACAGACAGCAAACCCGACAGATCGACCTGCCGGCAGACTCAAACTTCGCCGTTGCTATGCGCTCGCAACAACAGGCAGAAAAAGAAGAGCAACAGCGGATCAAGAATCTTGTCCTTAATTACGATCTCAGTGCCGACGGACCAGACGATGGTGATGACCACCTTTCTTTACCTCCCCTTCAATCTAACCCGAACATAGCTCGGCAAAGTGCAAACCCCAATTTCATTGTCAAAGCTCCTATATTCAACCCGAAGATCAGTCACACTTACATGTCAGAATTTCCAGCACTCGAAAAGCAACCGCAAAACCCATACAATGCGCCGCGCCTCGACAAGGCTGGGAACAATGCTCGGAACCAGAGAGCAAGGAAGCTGCAACTAAGCGACGTTGACTGGTATGGCAACAACAAAGACAATGTTGGGACCAAGGTTGTTGAGATGACTGGTGACACGAGCCCGAAAGATTCTCTGAGCCCGGGGGATGATCAACCGGCTCTGTCACGTCGTCGAGCACCATCAACAACCTCCCATCAACGTCCATTACAACGCAAGCGTGACGGCAACGGCTCGTTCCGGGGTCGTCGCGCCAGGAGACTCTTCGGCTGACATTGAGGCCGGCATTTGCTGGTCGTTCTACACTTAGGACATGATTTAGGCGCATACACAACCATACCTTACTATATCATTACACGTGCGAGTGTTGATTCCACCTCGTAGTCCCCCACATCTGATTGCCGCTTTGCCCTGCATTGCAGACATGAGTTCAATCCGTCGAATAACGTTGACCAAAATACGCATCGACCGATTGCTACGTGCAACGTCAAGAGCATGGTGTGCGCTGAAGGAAAAGGCAATGGGGTAGGATGCAGGGAGCTGCTGAGCTCGCAAGAGGCCGAGCTTTGGCTCAATGGGGTGATGGCAATGTCATTGACACACACACACACATCGGTAGCTGCATGATATGAAGAGCATGGAGATGATTGAGAAAGGGGATGATTGATGGTGGGTGAAGATGGAAAATGTTTGCTTGATGAAATGGTGGTACTACATGGTGCTTTCTTATATTGCCCTTTGCCTTTCACTTTCCCCAAATTGCTCTACACTGACACAGAAAAACACAACAAAATATTTGTCGAGCGGTATGTCCTGGGGAGAAGGCGGTGCTGTTAATGTGGGCGGGATGATTGAGACTGTCGCATACATACGATGTTGAATATGACATTCCACTTGTGCCATCGCATTTTCTTCCCTCGAGCGCACGGTGAACATATGCATTTTGACATCTCACCCGTTCTGCCAGAACCTTATCGACCCCCTAACTAGCAACTCATCAAATCTAGCTTGGACGCCCATAATCCCACAGAACTGATCTCAACTGTTCGACCCTGCTTCCTCCTTCTGCTCACTATCCACCCATTTCTTGAAAGGTACAGTCAGTACCGTCCCAGCGATAATCTGTAGTCCTTGGTATATAACAAGCGGCAGTTGTAGCCGTGCTTCAAGAGCGGGAGACAACCCAACGAAAAGAACGGTTGACATCGGTACACCCATGGCCGGCGTTTTTGCAGGAATACAATAACACATGGCCACAGTATCTGCTCTTCCCATCCAAAGCTTCGAGGTGACCAGAGATAGGGCCAGGAGGAGCGAGAATAAAGCTGTGCTCATGAATACGAGGAAGGCAATGTTACTTGCGGGAAGTTCGCGGAGGGCGTTGCTGCTAAATGCTTGATCATAGGTTTGCCAGATTATTATTAGAAGGGCCATTGAGCCGAGTTTGCTAGCTTTGTATTTGGTGCAGACGGTTTTGGTGGGGCCTGGGAAGACATTCTGGACTATTTGGCCTGCGATCTGGGTTTTGTTAGAAACTTAATGCATACACCGTGGTATGGGCAATCAAGCGTCGAAGGTCTGGTCCATACCGTGGTGTATGTTATGGAATTGCTCACTTACCATCGGGATGAAGACTGACAGGCCAAGCTGCTTGAAGACTCGTTGATATAGTGCCGCGTATCCTCCAGGCTCACGAGGCAGAACCTCGGTATACCAAGCTCCATTTGAAAGATATGCTTTGAAAAGCAATGGTGTGAGGAAAGGTCCGAGGAAATTGCCGATTGTTGACTCCACAACCGTTAAAGCTTGGTTTCCGTGAGCCTGGCCTGTCATCACGACATTGCTCGAGATGGTTGTCGCGACACAACCGGTCAAAATCATCCCCACTATTTCAGATCAGTCTTCGTCTTCTAGGGTAGTCCAACTTTCACTCACCTAGCAAACCAGGATCCATGAAATGTCGGTTGCTTGCTGCAGCACTCACAACTCCATACATTATGAGGGAAAAGACGAAGAAACACTGCAATTGGACCCACAGATGGATTTTCCACCGACTGTAGTTCTCGATCAGTATCTGCGTTTTAATTGTGCATCCAGTAATGAAAAAAATGACGGACACGCAGACATATGAGACCACGGTCGATTTGAGTTTTTGGTGCTCTTTCGGTACTTGGTGTTGTGAAGCGATGGCGATCAGAATGACCAGAACGATAAGAAACCACTGATCTTGCATAAACCGTATAACTCTTAGGACGAACGGTTTCTTCTTTGGCGGAGCCTTTGGTTGCTGCGCAATTGGTTTGTCGTCCATTGATGGAGCTTTGATCTCATTCTCCGTGCTCTTTTTTTCCAACTCATCCATCTCCACCGCTCTCGTCTCCACCACCGTCTGCACTTTCTTTAGTTCGTCCGACATATCCAGTTCCTATCGTTCGTTTAAGGACAAGTATGGCCAAGAATAAGGCCCACAAACAACTTCCTGGGCGAGGAAAGGCTTCACCATTGTCAAGTCTGGGCATCGCAAAACTCAAATACTACTCAAACACCAAGAAGCACCGTAGACCAAAAGAGGAAATAAATTAATGCTCAAGGGCTTGTTTGAGAATGCGCACATTTGACCTGTCAATACGTGAGCTGCACCGATAGAAGAGGCGAGGGCAATTTACTGCTCCCAACGTCTAGGGTTTTGCATGGAAGATGCCGAATAAAAAAAACATATGAGAGAATATTAGAGCATGTAAGGCCGGACGGACTGCAACGGATACCGAGCAAGCTCCTTAAGAATTGATAAGGTTTAGGAGAGAGCTGTCTATTATCTGATTGTTGTGGGGAAGCGATATTGCACGCATGTGGTTCGACGCTTATGGATTTGCCGATTTAGCCCTACTCAATTAACGTTAGCAAGATCGCCATGGAAAGCTTGATCTGACAGATTATCATTGCTGTTATTACTTCCTCAAGACATGAAAATGTGGAAAATTCTATGGTATCCTCAAAGTTGCTAAAAGCTGAGCTCATGATTTATAATTTTGCATACGCTCTCCCACCAGCCTCCTCGTCAATTCTCATGCTGGCTTCCAATCCGCACACTTCAAATATTTTTCTTGGTGTGATTTCAGGTGGATCGTTTGATCGGCCTGTTTTCTTCATCGTCTCCATCGCAATTCTGATTGCTAGATATGCTGGTGCAAGTGTAGCAAATGACCATATCATAACCTTGAATCCAAGTTCCTTGGCTTCTTCCCTTGAGATCGATGGCGAGGCCCCATGCTCAACCATATTCCAAACCATCGGCCATGGTGAAAGGTCTCTGGTAACTTGTCTCGCCATGGCTTTCGATGTGATACCTTCAAGAAATCCAGCATCTGCTCCAGCATCCCTCGCAGCTCGCAACCGATCTACCGCGTTTTCGTAACCTAGAGTTTGAAGAGCATCTGTTCTTGCAATGACAACGATATCGCTGTTGATCCTTTTCCTGGTAGTGACTGCGGCTCTGATGTTCGCTAGATAAGTTTCCTTGGGGACAATTTGCTTCCCGGATAAATGACCACATCGTTTTGTTTGGACCTGATCCTCCAAATGGAAGCCAGCAACACCGGCTCGTGCATACTGTTCGACAGCTCTGGCAACCATGATTGGGCCTCCATATCCAGTGTCCATATCTGCTATTAAGGGAACAGACGGGTCCAGATTTGCAATCATATCTGCTTGAGCACGCATATCTAGAGTTTGTTGTCAGTAACGATGTCGTGACTTTTCATAATATCCATTACTTACCTGGCAGCGATGCAATGGCGAGATCAGCGTGGCCAATGCGGGATGCGGTGGTTCCTGCACCGGTCTGTGAAGAGCAATAGTTAGCTGTCAATTGCGTTAAGCTTTCCATGCCAAGATGAACAGGAGAACGAACCATGTATAAGCAGTCGAAGCCGACTTCGAGCGCTGTACGAGCAGAGAGTCCATCGTATACGCCGGGAGCGAACACATAGCCATTGGGACTTTCTATTATGCGGCGCAGCTTTGTAGCCGCTAGAATATGCTGATCGCGAGAGCTAGAGGAAGAAGACATGGTCGTAAATACAGAAAAGGATAGAGAAAATGCGTTACCCAAATCCCACCCAAAGCACCTATCAAATGAGAACAAATCTTGAAGTTGGTAAGATAAGTTTGCGATTTGAATGGCTCTGCCAATTATACTAGGGACTTGGCTGTAAGGGAATTGCCCCATGGGGAAGTGTACCACGCGCACCCGCACATTAACGAGCCTTCATCTTTTTGATGGTCAAAGCAGCCTCGCGATACCGAGAAAAAGTTTCATCAGAAACCGGGGTCCGCACGGCTTTTTCGATGTGGTCCATGCACGTCATGTAACATGTTGAGCAAGGTGATCTAATTCGGCCTGGCTAATCCGCATTTATCAGTGCTAGTCGCTGAGTATATATCGTTATGGCGGAGGTTCTGCTCTATTTGCTGTTAATATAACCAGAGGTTACAGAAATTGGTATTGTATCTCGAAGTGGGTTGAGATAATTATTCTTATACATAAGGAATTCTGTCGCTTGTACCTCCTCGTAACATCTAGAAATCCTACTTATTAGTAGAAAAAAAATATCTACTTATACTACTACGAGGTAGAGTAATATCCTTTTTCTTAGCTCTTTAATTACTACTAACTCTTACCCTTATCTTAAACCTATAGTTACTTAATATATAATAATAGTATTACGGACAATACCTAAGCAACTTGTAAAATACTTAGAGAAATGGTAGGCTTAGTATAACGAGCTAAATAATTTAAATAGTATTCAAATTATTTAAATACTATTCGGACTAGTACTAATTAGGAAATGATTTTTAATAAATATACTATTATTACAGATTATACCCAAGCTATAGAAACGGTACTAGGGGAAATAATAGGATAATAAGGTTTAGACTTAGTAGGCTTAGGTTATTAGGAAGATAAATAGATAAAATAGTAGGATAAGCTAAGTAATAACTCTAGTAGTATATACTAGGAGGATTACGTAATTTACCTATAGTCCCTATAGGACAAAGAAATATATAAAGAGGGTATTTAGTAGAATCTTTTATTTCTTTTTTTATAGTTATCTTATATTACTTTTCTTAAGTTAGAGGTTTATAAGACATATAAGTAGTAATAATAGTTTACTATTAAAAAACTCTTAGACTCCTAGGACCCCTATAATATATTTAAAATTAGAGATTTTATAATATTTTAATTAGATAAAATTAAGAAACCTAAGAGAATAAAGTCTAGTAAAGTATATACTACTATATTAATACTTATTATAGTATTTTAAGATATAGTATATACTATATAGTATTATATAATATTAGTTAATTTTTAGTAGCATAATATATTTCTAATAAAAATAATAAGCTATCTTATTATACAAAGAAGTATATCTATTTTTTAGTTAAAAGGTTATTACTAGTTTATACTAGTAGAGTATAAGTAGAACTAATAAAACTAGTAGTATAAGTCTAAGTATACTATAATAGATAGAGAGAAATAGATTTCTAAGCTTTCTAATAGTAATAGTCTAGTATATTAAGCTTACTAGTCTTAATATTTTATTTATTTAGGTTAGAATATATAGTATTTAAATATAATATTTTTAGTATTAACAGGCTTTATTACTTACTAACTAGCTTAGTCTCTTTTCCGCGCGTTTTATATCTAAGCCTTAATCTATTCTTCTTATTAAATTACTACTTACCTTAAAAACCCTACTTCTTTATAATCTACTATATATAATATAGTAATTTGTTTTAATTTTACTTATCTTATAAAATTATTAGGCTTTGTTTAGTAAAGAGGCCGGCCTATAAATAGAACTTTTCTTTATACAATTCTAAGAATTAATAAGGTTTTTGGCTAAACTAGAAGCTATTATTTCTTCTTTTAAGATATAGGTTTTACTATATAATAATTATATCTTTAAATAGTCTATTATTATAGATTATACCCAATCTATAAGTCTAGTACTTGGAAGGATAATAGGTTAAGAAATAATAGAAGTACAAGGTAAAGAATAGTAGAACGAATACTTTAATAAATATTAGTAAGAATAGTAGAATATACTAAATAATAACTTAAATAGTATATACTAAGGAGTACGTAACTTTTTCTATAGTTTTTATAGCCTTAGTACTATATAGTATAATAAGCTAATCTAGTATGAAGAGCTAAGTACGAAAACTCGAGTTTAACTCAAACTCGTACTCGAACTTGGTAGGGCTAAAACTCGAGTATAAATACTATTTTTAGAAATTTTAGTATAGGATATAGTATTATATATATAATATACCCTCTAATTTATAGAGGTATAGTTAGTATAACGAACCGATTAGGGTAACTCGAGTTAACTTGAGTTAACTCGAGTAGAACTCGAACTCAAACTCGAACTTAGTAGGGCTAAAACTCGAGTTCGAGTTCGAGTTCAAGTCGAGTTAAATCGAGTTAAAAGGTTATTTTTAGTAATTTTAATATATTAATATAATAATATATAAATAATCTATATTTTAATTTTTAGACCTCTAGGTTTAGTACTTAGTAAGATAAATAAAAAATAAAGAGTACTATAAGACCTATACTCCTTATAATATTCTTTATAAGTAGAGTATATATAACTCTAACTATTAAAATTTTAAAATTAAAGAAAATATTATATATAGCCTATAATATTGAGATATTCTTTAAAACACGTAACTAAGTAAATTAAAATAATAAACCTAGTATTATAACCTCCTTACTTATAATACTATTAACTATAACTATATAAACTATAAAAATATAAAAAATATCTATATAAATCTTAGTAAAATTTATTTTACTAAGTTTTCTAATTTCTACTAACTAAAATGTTAAGAAACTTTTAATTTTAGATATATTATAGTCGACCTAGAGGTCTAAGAATTTTTTTTAGTATATTTATATAATAATATTAAAGTAAGTGGTATAGGCGATATTAGAATTAAATTTAATTCTAATAAAGTAGCTACTATTAAAAACGTACTATACGTGCCTGAATTAGACGTAAACTTATTAAGTTTAAATTTAATAGTAGAGAAAGGTTATTATTTTACGTATAAAAATAATAACGCCTTATTATATACCTCGGAAAACGTATTATCAGCTAAAGGTTTAATTAAAAATCATTTAATTACCTTTAGTACGTTAAGTTTAAATAATAATACTAATACTATAGTAAATACTTCTCTAGAAGAAAGTAAAGAGAGTATTAATAGTACTATTAGTATCGACCTTTAGCATTAAAGACTAGGACATATTAGTAATAACGCGTTATTAAAGTTAAAAGATAATACTTTAGGCGCGGAAAATATTACAAAATCTAGTAAAAATATTGATAACTGCGAGACGTGTATTAAATCGAAATTAACGGCTAAAATAAGTAGAGAACCTCCTAAAAGAACTACTACTTATTTAGCTAAAATATACGTCGATATTGGCGGCCCTATTAAACCTACTACTAATAGCGGCTATAAGTACTATATAACCTTTTTAGACGATTATACTAGGTGGTTAGAGACTAAACTAATTAAATCTAGAAAAGATTTATATAACGTACTTAAAGAGCTTATTACTATAAGCGAAAATCAAGTCGATAATAAAGTTAAGAGAATTCACGTAGATAACGAGTTTAAATCTAAAGAGATTAACTATTATCTAACGAATAAGGGTATTATTATTACGTATACCGCCCCCTATACGCCCGAATAAAACGGTGCTGCGGAACGTATTAATAGGACGTTATTTAATAAAATACGCGCTATTTTAATAACGTCTAATTTACCTTTAATTTACTAGGGCGAAGCCTTATTAAGTATTACTTATATTTATAATAGAACTCCGAATAGTTCTATTGGCTTTAAAACACCCTATAAGTTAAAGTATAATAAAAAACCCGATATTCGTAATATATATACGTAGGGATCTCTTACTTATAAAAAAGAACCTAAAGAGTTATTATCTAAATTAGATAATCGAGCGTTACCTTACTATTTAGTAGGTTACGGTTCTAATTAATATAAATTACTAGATCCTAGTAATAACCGAGTATTTTACGCACGAGACGTTAAAATACTAGAGGGTAAATTCTAAAAGAACGTTAATATAGACGATTCTATTACTATAGAAGATAATAATAGAAATATCGACCTAGAGGAAAATATAGATTCTAATTCTATTACTAGTAATAATACTAAAGAAGACGATAACCTTAGTATTACTAGTAATAGTAATAAATCTATAGAATTAATCCCTATAGAGCGTAATAATTCGAGGATAATAGAGAACGATTTATCCGAAGACGAATTAGCTCTAGTTACTACCCCTAATAATAACGGTTATAAAAAGACTTATAACGAGTTATTAGAATTAGCCTTAATTTCGAATAAAATCGAGGAACCTAATAGCTATAAAGACGTTTTAATTCACCCCGAAAAATTAAACTATTTAACGGCTATAAATTTAGAAGTTAATAATTTAATTAAACTTAAAACGTGGGATTTAGTACCTAGACCTAATAATAACGTATTAAAAGGTCGCTGGGTATTAAATAAAAAATTAAAAGCCGACGGTTCTCTCGATAAATATAAGGCTAGGTAGGTAGTTAAAGGCTTCTTATAAGTTTACGGGGTAAACTATAACGAAACTTTTACGAGTATTAGTAAACCTAATATTATTAGGCTACTTCCATATATATCTACCGTATTAAATTGGGAAATCTACGCGTAGGATATAAAGCAAGCTTTCCCTAACGCCCCTATAGATACGGTAATATACGTAGAGCAGCCTATAGGTTTTAATAATAAAAATAAGCCTAACTACGTCTGTAAATTAAATAAAGCCCTCTACGGTTTAAAACAATCTGCTCGCCAATGGCAGTTATTTTTAAATAGTATATTAGTCTCTAAACTAGGCTTTATTAACAGCGTAAGCGATACGGCTATTTATATCTCTAGTACAATATACTAGTATTTGCTAAAGATAAATCTTATATAGATGAGTTATATAAAGATTTACTAGCGACTAAATTAGAAGTTTCTAATTTAGGCGAATTAAAAGAATTCCTAGGTATTGAGATTATTAGGGACAAAATTAATAAATCTATAGTTATTACGCAGAAGGGGTATATAACTAAGATTATTAATAAATTCGATAAAACCAACTTAAAACCTAAATTAAATCCTTTAATTTTAGGTACTAAATTAGATAAAAATCCTAACCAAGCGAGTAATATAGATATTAAACGATACCAAAAAGAAATAGGTTCTTTAATATATATTACGTCGTTTACACGGCCGGATTTAACGTTCCCTATTAATTACCTAGCTAGATTTATATCTAATCCCTCTATAGAGCATTTTAAGGCTTTAGACGTAATCTAGGCCTATTTAGGTAAAACTACTAATTACGGCTTAAAATTTCAGGCTCAATCTAGCACCAATAATACGAATACTAATTTAAATGATTTAAATTTAGTAGGTTATTGCGATGCAGATTGGGGGGGTGATTTAGTTACTCGAAAATCGACTACCGGTTACGTATATTTAATTAATAACGGTATTAATTCTAATAATGTAGCTATTAGTTGGTTTAGTAAACTACAAAAAACACCCGCTATTAGTAGCTGCGAGGCTGAATATATGGCCTATAAGGAAGCTATTAAAGAAAATCTATTTATTAATAACTTTATTAACGAATTACCTAATTATGTTAATAAGTTATTTAATAATAGAAAGACCTTACTTACGGATAGTCTATCGGCTATAGACTTATCTAAAAACCCTATTTATCACGCTAGATCTAAACATATAGATATAACGTACCACTTTACTAGAGATAAAGTTTTAAATAACGAAATTAATTTAAAATATATCTCTACAAGTTCGATGCTGGCGGATGGATTAACTAAGGCGATTAGTAATCCTAAGTGGCTAGAATTTATTACGGGGTTAGGTCTTATCGAGATTAATTAATAACGGATTAATTAGTCTAAATCTACTAATTAAATATAAGGTCTAAATTGTATACCTATATTTAATTAAATAAAAATTTAACGGTCTATATACTTAGTCTAAATTGTTTACTAGTATATAGAGGGATATATATTACTATTATTAAGCTTCGTCTTAAGCTAATAGCTAATATAACGGCCTAGAATTATTATAATTCTATTTTCTTAGGTTTAAGCTTTTGAATTAGGTTTATAATTAAATTTATATTCTAAAAGCTTAAGGGGGTGTGTTAGAATTATTAGGTAGTTTTTTCTTATTACTACCTAATTAGGACTAATTTAGTACCTAATTAGGTATCTAGTTATATTCCTAATCTTTTAGAATATACTAGAATTCCTATTAGTAAGAAAGAACCTAGTAGAATCTTCTAGAAACTAATAGAATTCTATAGAATCTTATAGAATCTCTATTAGTAATCTATTAAATCTTCTACGTAATATTTATTACGTAATAGAAGGCTCTAGAATACCTATTAGTAATTCTTACTAATCTAGTTAGAAGACTCTAGAATCTCTTCTAACTAATATATATAGATCTTCTCTCTTTCCCCTTAGATAGATTCTTTTTAAAAGTAAAATCTAATATATCTTCCTCTCTATTAGAATTTTTTTTATAATAATCGATACTAGGTTACTTCCTATCCGCCTATTACTCTATACTTATATAATCGCCTTATATAAGTACTCGACCTTAGAGTAATAATAGTAATTAATTTCTTAATTACTATTACCCCTTTCCTTTCTAACAGTCCGCTTACTATTAATATATCCCCTATATTAACTTTATATTTTATAATTCGGTTTATAATTAACCTTACTAACTATTACGCCTCTACTTGTAATAAGGGTAGTTATAGTATTATAACTAGTTTTCTTAGTATAGTATAGTTTACGTATCCTTAGAGTATCCTTATACTCTTTTTACTTAGGAACGCCTATTATATTATACTTTCTACCTAATAAGGGTTTAGGATAAGGGTAAGAGTTAGTAAAGGGACTTACCTTAAGTCCTTCCTTTTTTCCTTATTATACTTAACTAGCTTTAAATAGTAGTTATATTATTAACTATAATAAAGCGTAGTAGGGTTAAGGGAGAAGAGAGATAGCGTTAGCTTTAAGCTATACGTTCTTCTAAAGTCTTTTTAGGTATAAGGCTAGGAGTATATAAGATAAATCGGCTTTATATTTTAAGTAAAGTATTATTACTACTTATATATTTTATAAACCTCTAACTTAAGAAAAGTAATATAAGATAACTATAAAGAGAGAAATAAGAGATCCTACTAAATACCTTTCTTATATATTTCTTTATCCTATAGGTTACCTATACTCTTAGTAACCTTCCTATACTTCCTATACTAGTGACTTTTACTAAGGCTATAGGAACTATAGGTACGTTACGTAACTCTATTTAGTACGTATTATTAAAGTTATTACTTAGCTCGTCCTACTACTCTATCTATTTATCCTCCTAGTATTCTAAGTCTTCTATCTCTAAACCTTCCTATCCTATCATTTCTTTTAGTGCCATTCTTGTGGCTTGGGTGTGATCTATAACATTTATCCCTACTATATATAGCGCTAGGGGTAAAAAACGATATTTCTCTAGCTCTTTTATTAATACTAGTATTACTAGTACTAATATAGTTACTAGAAGAAGCTTTGCCTATAAATTGAATTAGTATTAATTTATAGTTATTTAATTAAATAAAATTAATTAAATACCTTCTATATTAGAACTTTTAAGTTCTTCCTCCTCTTTAGTTCTAGGTATATCCGGATAGTATTTTTAAGGTAAATGTATAAATTACTAGTAGGAAGGTTTTATAGTAATTTTTCTACGTTTTATTATACTTACTAGTAGTAGTAGTAATAGGTAATAAATACTTTATTTCGATATATCGTTTTTTTGCTAGGATTATAACGTAATAGAGACTTAGAAAAATACCTTTTACTCTATGTATAAGCTCTAAATCTATCTATAGGTAAAGTAAAAGTATCTTTATAAGATTTTTTATTGGAGGTAAACATTTCGTAAAGGTAGATAAGTAATAAGTAAAGTAATAAGTATAATAGTAGAGTAGAGTAAATAGTTATTTAAAAAAGATAAAGATTTAGAACTTTCTATTATAAATCTAAAATTCTATTAGATTCTAATCAATACTTGTCACGGAATAAATAATAACGTAATCTATAAACTTGAATTAATATTATATAGAGGTATAAGTATCTAGAAGTCGCGGAGTTTATAGAGGCTTTGCGGATTCACGTGATATACAATTACGTAATAACCGATATTAAAGCCTTAATATTAAAACTATAATAATTATTAGGAATATAGACTAGATAGACTCCAAGAGCGTACTAGCCTTAAACTACTAGTAGTCTAAGAGCTAAGTACGTTACGTAATATTTAGCGCGTATAATATTTATCCCTTACTATATGTATAGAGAGTATACTCTCTAGCGTTTACTCTAAATATATATATTCTATACCCTTTCATTCCTCGTTAAAGTATATATCCTTATAGTAGTATAACGAACCAATTAGGGTAACTCGAGTCAACTCGAGTTAACTCGAGTAGAACTCGAACTCGAACTCGAACTTAGTAGGGCTGAAACTCGAGTTTAAGTTCGAGTTCGAGTCGAGTTAAATCCAGTTAATAAGATATTTTTAGTAATTTTAATATATTAATATAATAATATATAAATAATCTATATTTTAATTTTTAGACCTCTAGGTTTAGTACTTAGTAAGATAAATAAAAAAATAAAAAACTTATAAAGAAATACTCTATTTTATATATATAATCTATTAACTCCTTATAACCCCTAATAACCTTTAATACTCCTAACTAAAGAAACTTTACGTTAAAGGATTTAAAGAATCCTGCGAAAACCCTCCCTCTATAATAGACCTAATATTCTAGTAATTACTAGTAGTTAAGTAATTATAAGGCGTTTTCTACGTTTTATTATATATACTACTATTAGTAGTAGGTAATAGGCATTTTTAAATCTTTAGATTCTAAAGAATTTAAAATACGCCTAATATTATGTAGATATAGTTCCATATTATTTTTATTACTCGCGAGAGTAGTATTAAGTAAATCTTTAATACTTAAAAATTCGGAACTAAAACCTTTAGCCTCGTATAGATTACGAAGACTAGTCCATAATTTAATAGGGTCGGTAATATAACGAGTCTGTAATAAAGGTCCGTCTCCTAAAGTAAGCTTAATAATAGCGCATGCTTTATTAGCTCTCTCTTTTAGGATAATTAACGCTTCGGGACTAATACTATCGGTATTAATACTACTAATAGGTGTATTTATAATATCGAAATACCCTTTTTCGATTAGTAGTGATTCTACCCGAATAGACCAAATATCGTAGTTATTACTACCTAATAACTTAGGTACTTTAGTAGTATCCATTTTAATTAATTTAACTTAATTAATTAAAAATATAATACTAACGATTTTGACGATATTTATATATAGTAAGACTTATAAGAGTTTTATAAGCTTAAATATTAATCGTATATATTAATTAAGTATTTTAAAGCGATAATAACTTAAATAATACGATTAGGTCTAAAAATAATTAATTCTAACTTCTTTTAGCTTAGAATTAAATTAGTCTCTCGAAGTTGCTATTAATCGCTACTATTTAATCTATAATAATATATTACCTAGATATACTATATAGACGATAGTATACTATTAATATATAGAGATATAAATAAGTACGACTTAATAGCAATTTAATTTATAAAGTAATCTAGTTCTCTAAACTAGTCCTTATAAAATTAAATTAACCTAGTAGATTTCGATTCTTAATTAACCCGTATTAATTAAGTCTACTAGTATAAAATAAGTATACTTTAATAAGTAATACTTAAAACTTATAAAAGATAAATAGGAAGCACGCTATAATTAAAATAAGAGACTAGTTTCCCTTACTAGTATTTAAACTCTTAATATTATAACGTCAACCCCTATCCGTATATCGATTACTTAGTAGGATCCCGGAAGGATATTTCTACTACTAATAACTATATTATCTCTATTACTAGAGTATAGCTCGATAGGGACGTTCTTATAGGGTAAGAGTATTTAAATCTTTTATAAATAACGTAATTAACTCCGTAGTTAATTACTAACCGAAGGTATTTTAATTACTATTCGAGTAATTAAACCGGAAATATAAACTACTATACTAGTAGTTATACCAACGAGAAGGTATATTAATTACTATTCGAGTAATTAAAAGCGAAACTACTAATTAAGTAGTTTAAATCGTCGAAATAATTAATTACGGCGAGTAATTAATTTAGTAAAGTATATAGACTAGGCACAGTCCGTAGTCTAAGCGTAAAGAATATAATAACCGATTTAGGTTAAGGCTAGTCCGGGCTCATAACCTGTTAGAAAGGAAAGGGGTAATAGTAATTAAGAAATTAATTACTATTATTACTCTAAGGTCGAGTACTTATATAAGGCGATTATATAAGTATAGAGTAATAGGCGGATAGGAAGTAACCTAGTATCGATTATTATAAAAAAAATTCTAATAGAGAGGAAGATATATTAGATTTTACTTTTAAAAAGAATCTATCTAAGGGGAAAGAGAGAAGATCTATATATATTAGTTAGAAGAGATTCTAGAGTCTTCTAACTAGATTAGTAAGAATTACTAATAGGTATTCTAGAGCCTTCTATTACGTAATAAATATTACGTAGAAGATTTAATAGATTACTAATAGAGATTCTATAAGATTCTATAGAATTCTATTAGTTTCTAGAAGATTCTACTAGGTTCTTTCTTACTAATAGGAATTCTAGTATATTCTAAAAGATTAGGAATATAACTAGATACCTAATTAGGTACTAAACTAGTCCTAATTAGGTAGTAATAAGAAAAAACTACCTAATAATTCTAACACGGACTAAACTCGCTTTTAACTATAGCTTAGTTAGTAGCCCTAGTCTCTAGTATAAAGAATAAACTAGAAGAAATAGAAATAAAATTAGCTAAGAAAGATATAGAAATTATAGCTATTAGGAATAACTAAAGAGAAAGAGGCGTAAAAAGAGAACTACTAGAGAAGTTTAATAGAAAGAAACCTAGTATACTTAAACGATTCCTTACTTAAACCGACTTATTCCTAGAAGTTAATAGGGATATACTACTAATACCTAAAAAATAAGTAAAATATATTATAAAACGACTTATAGGGGTTACGTTCAACTACTTTAAATTTATTCTTTAAGACTATATAGATTATAAGGATCTATATAGGAAGGATAAAACTAGCGATATCTTTAGAAGCTACGAGATCTTTATAGTATAACTTAATAAGCTCTTTAGGAGTATAGATTAAGTTAGAGAAGCTAAAAAAAAGATATAAACTATTTACTAATAAGGATTAGTAACTACCTACGTATTAGAGTTCCTATAGGTAGTAAGTAAGCTAGGATAGGCGGATAGTCTACTTATTACTTACTTCTATAAAGGACTAAAACCCTATATTAAGGACGATCTTATAAAAATAAAACGACTAGATAATATAGTAGAATTTACTACCCTAGCTATTAAAATTAATAATCGATATTATAAAAGATAACTAGAAAAAAGAATAGGAAGTATACCTACTTTTATAAACTACGTACCTAAGAAATAGGAATATTAATATTAGTAATAATAAAGGGGGCTATAATAACTAAATATTAGGATTACTCGTTAGCTACTACTAGTATAATACTAGGGAGATCTAATAGACCTTAGTATAGTAAGAGTACTAAAAAAGAAGTTCTTGCTAGAATAAAAGAAAAGGTTTAAGAATTATAAATATCTAAACTACGGAGCTAGAGACTACTTCTCGTACTAGTACCCGAAAAAAGCTAGATAGTTTAATATAATTAGAAAGGCCTAATTAAACGAAGCTAGTAAATAGGAATTAGATTACGCGCGTCTAAGCTAGACGGCTTACTATAATAATTAGTATAAAACGTATATCTTAAGTAAGGAGGATACGGGATAGTACCCTAAGGTACCTTAGAAGAAATAGATGAAGGGTAAGTAAACCCGGAATCTTACGATAACTATAGTAGATAGTAATTAATTAGAGAAGAATTAAGAACCTATACCTAGATTAGAGCTAAGAATAGCCTACGTAGTATCGAAATATACTTATTTACTAGAATTCTATATTATAGTAGATAGTAAAAGGGTTAAGGTAATAATCGACTCCGGAGCCTATACGAATTTTATTAGTAAAACCTACGTTAAAAAGAATTAGTTTAGAATCTAAAAAATAAAAAAACTATATAAGGTACGAGTATACGATAGGTTAATAGGAAAAAATAGATTAGTAAAGTATAAAATACTCCCGTTAACTATACGTTTTTACTAATATATTAAATAAATTACTTTTAACGTAGTTATAATAAAAGAATACGAAATTATCCTAGGAGTACTATAGCTCCGGTAGTATAATCCTTCTATTAACTAGGAAAAAAAAAGTTTTATATTTTCTAAGAAGTATAAGATAACCTATACCGCGCTAGGTATATATAAAAGTTTAGGATAACCCCCTAAACGTAAGGAGGGTAAGATTAAGTAGGAAGAACTTTCTAAAATCTTAAAAGATAATAAGTAATCTTTTTATAAAGAATAGTAGATCGCCGCTACTAGTTAGATACTACTAGAGTATTAAGATTTTAAAGATATATTTAAAAAATTAAAGGATAACGAGAACCTACTAAAATATTAGCTATAAAATCTAGTAATAGAACTCTTACTAGAAGTAGAGTTAAAGCTATAACCGATTTATTAACTAAATAAGGCCGAGCTTAAGAAGCTACGGACGTAACTAGATAAGCTACTTATAAAAGAATATATACGAGAATCCTAATTACTAATTAGAGTACTAATTATATTCGTACTAAAGAAAATAAGCGAAAAACGGATATATATAGACTTTATAAAGCTAAATAATAGTATAAAGAAGAACTCTTATCTACTTCTATTAATTAAGAAACTTAAGGATAGACTTATAGGAGCTATATACTTTACTAAGGTTAATATACGAGACGCGTATTATCGTATCCGAATTAAGGAAGGTAACGAGTAGAAAATAGCTTTCTAAACTAAGTACGGGTTATATAAGTAGTTAGTTATACTATTTAGGTTAACTAACGTACTAGTAGCGTTCTAAGCGATAATAAATAATATACTACGATAGTTTATCGATAGGTTTATAGTTAATTATTTAGATAATATACTTATATATACTAAAGAAACTAAAGAAGAATATACTAAGAAGGTTTAGATAGTTCTAAAAGTACTACTAAAAAAAGGTTTTCGAGTAAAGCTATCTAAATATAAATTTTATATAGAGGATTTTAACTTCCTAGGATTCCGTATTATACTAGGATTAGTAGTAATAGACCTAAAGAAGATTAAAGCTATCCTAGAATAGCCTAAACCTACTACTATTAAGGAAGTATAGTCGTTTTTAGGGTTAGCTAATTACTATCGGAAGTTTATTAAGGGATACTTAAGTAAGGCTAGTCCCCTTACTATACTTATAAAGAAGGACTAAGAGTTTATATAGATAAACTAGTATTAATAGACGTTTAATTAATTAAAGAAGTCGTTTATAAGATACCCGATTCTTATAAACTTTTAAACTAATAAATAGTATATCGTCGAAATAGATATATTAGACTATACGATAGGCGTATATTTTAGTTAGAAGGATAATAAAGATTACCTTTACCTAGTCGCGTTTTACTCCCGAAAAATAATTCTAGTAGAATAAAACTATAATATATTCGATAAAGAGTTATTAGTAATTATTATAGTACTTAGGAAATAGTAAGTATACCTTAAGGGAGCTATATATACCGTTATAATTATTATAGATTATAAAAATTTAACCTATTTTACTACTACGAAGGTACTTAATAGGAGGTAAGCTTAATAGGCGGAATAGATCGCCGTATACGACTTTAAGATTACCTATCGAAAGGGATTAGAAAATAGAAGAGCCGATACTCTTAGTAAAAGACTAGATTACGTAGATAATAGTTCTACGCTAGGCTACTAGATCCTTAAAATAAATAAAGACGGTTTACTTAGTTATACAAACCTACTAGAACTACTAAACGAGATAAATCTCGTAGTAGTAATAGTAATATCTAATAAGGGATTTACTAAGAAAATTAAAGAAGAGTATAAAGTTGATACTATAGCTAAGAAACTAGGTAAGTAATAATATAAGGACGCTTATATTATTATTAATAATAAAGGATTAATTAGGTTCTATAAGAAGGTATACGTATTAGAGTCTATAAAAATAGCGCTAATTAAGAAAGTATATAACGTACTAGCGTATAGATATTAAGGCTATTAAAAAACCTATAATAGGTTAAGGGAAACGTACTACTTCCCTCTAATAATATAGAAAGTAACCGAAATAGTTAAGAATTATATAGAATATATAAGAAATAAAGTAAATAGATACGTACTATATAGCGAAATATAGATTACTAAAATCCTTATATAACTATAGTAATATATAGTAATAGACTAGATTACGAAGCTTCTACTATCTAAGGAACTAATAATAGGAGTAGTATACGACTCTATCCTAGTTATTATAGATAAACTTACTAAGAATAGTAAGTTTATCCCGTATTAAGAAAGCTCGATAGCGGAAGATCTCTTATATACGTTTATAAGAAATATCCTTAGTAATTATAGAATACTATAAAGAATTATCTTAGACTAAGATAAGTAGTTAATATTAAAATTCTAGACTTTATTAGTTAGTTAGCTAGGAATTAAGTAGAAGATATCTATAGTATACTATCTATAGATAGATAGATAAACGGAACGGTTAAATTAAATATTAGAATAATACCTACGCTTTTATATTAATTATAGGTAAAATAATTAGGTTAAACTTTTACCTCTTACCTAATACGCCTATAATAGTATAGTTACGGAACTAATTAAGATATCTCTATATAAAGTATTATATAGATATTAACTAAAGGCGTACTACGAACTACTAGAACTAGGATAAATATCCTAAAATACTAAGTTTTAAGTATTATAGATTAAGGAAATATAGGTATAATTAACCTAAGACCTATATTTTATTAGCTATAGAGTAGTAAAATACTATAATAATAATAGATCTTCGGCGCTAACCTTTAAAGGGGGGGATAAGGTTTTCCTACTCTAAAAAAATATTAAAATAAAACGACCTAGCGTAAAACTAGACTATATTAAGTTAGGACTATTTAAAGTTAAAGAATAAATTAGTAAGGTTAATTATAGGCTACGACTCCTATAGTATATAAGGATATACCTAATATTTTATATAGCTCTACTAGAAAAGGTACTAGAAGGGGTAAAGGTAGATCTAATAGTAACTATTATTAATAAGAAAAAAGAGGAGTATAAGTTAGAATAAATTTTAAATTACTAATTAATTAAAAAAAAAACGTACTACCTAGTAAATTAGAAGGGTTATAATAACGCGGAAAATATATAGGAACTAATTAGTAATTTAATATATACTTAGTAGGCGATAGCCTAGTTTTACCGCTAAAATCTATAGACTTCTAAAAATTAGAATTAGGATCGGATATCCTTAATATAGAAGGCTAATTAACTAAGGGGGCGTCTAGGAAAATAGGTATCTTAGTAAAAATAATTAATTATTCGATTTAGGTACTTAAGACGGTAACGGAGGAGCCTAGCCCTTAGAAATAAAGAATTTATATAATAGGATAGGTTTATAAGGATAACCCTTATATAAAGTTATTTTACTATAAAGCGTAAATTTATACTTTAGCTACTCTAGTTTTTCTAGGGTAAGAAGGTCGTCTACCTATAATATCCTCTCTTAATTTATTAGAAGATTTAGGTTTTTACGAAGACGTAATTTCTTCTAACAACGAGTAGCTTAAGCTTACTAAAGAGCTTTAAGAATAGTATAGTAGGGATATATATTAAGGCTTAGATAGAACTATAGATTATATAATTTAGCGTTTAGGTAGAGGTACGGAATAGGGGAATAATAATAATAATAATAATAATAGTATTTATATTTTAATTCTTAATTCGTTCCGATCTACCCTATCGTAAAAGAGGTTACCTAATAAATTAGAATTAATAAAAGATTCTAAATTAACTAAATAATCTAAACTAGCGCGTCCCTATAAACCTAGGAATCTAAGCGAAGAAGGTTAATATTAATCCGGATTTATATTACTATACTTAGCCTACCTATATTTTTAGAGGTCGTACCCGGAATTTAAAAGATTCTAGTAGACTCCTAGGTCCTATATACGAAGGCTATTATAAAGAAGAACGACTAGAATACCTCTAGAAAACCTATAATACGCCTATAGGATATAAAACGAATAGAATATATCGAGCCGATTTACTAGGCCTAGCCTAGGAATTAGTTTAACCTCGAAAATATAACTTATACTAGATTCCGCTATAGCTCTACGATACTAATACGCTATTAAAGAAGTAATATAAATCGGACTAAAAAAGCGGTAAATAGACGAAAGTAATACTACTACTACTCCCCCTACGAAACTCGAAAAAGGGAATATATATTAGTTAGATACGTAGCCTAAATCTTTATAGAAATCTACTTAATTATTTACCTTATTACTTACGCTTTTCGAAAATAATTATAATAACTTCTCTAAGTAATAGAACTAACTAACTCTAAAGACCTACTTAGTATAGGTAAGGCCTATACGGGAAAGATCTAGGAACTTTATAATCTAAAATAGGAAAGTAAAGAATTCTATATATCTCTCTACGCTAAGGACGCCCCGACCCTAAAATTAAACCTTATAAAGAGTTATAAGGACTTATCCGATAAAGAGGTAGACTAAGGATTTATTACTTAAAATAAGATAGCTAACTTTATTTATACTATCTCTCTTAGAAATACTACGTCTCGCCGGTATTCCTACTTTAATATCCGTAACTATAGCCTTCCTATAGTAGAGAGATTTAATAGTAAGAATACTACTAACTTCCTAACTCGCCTCGAGAACCGCTTCGAAATCTTTAGAGAATATAGTAAAACTAATAGATACTAGGCTCTTATCCTTAATACTAATATTAACCTAATTACCGAGATTAAAGTTCTCCCTAGATATATAAAGCGGGACTAGTCCGTCCTTCGGGAAGCTATCCGTAAGAAATATATTAGGGATAATAAAAGATAGAGGAAGGAGACCCCCTAATACCTCTAAGAACTTATAATATAAAATATAAAAGGAAATTTCGAGACTAAAGAATTTATTAAGGAATTTAAAACCTACTAGCTATTTATAGAAAGGAATAATAAACTAACTACCTCTTCTAAAGTAAGGATCTTTATCTATAGCCTACTAAAGGATATCTAGAGGTAAGTAAACTTTACTCTAGGAATTAACCCCTACGATTACTTAACCTATACCGATATTAGCTAAATAATAAAGGAGGCGGAGCGTATTATCCTTAGGAATAAGAATATAATATTATTTATACTAAATAGTATAGAAAAGGGGGGTATAATAGAGAAGATCGTAAAAAAGACGGTATTAATATAGAATAAGAATAGGCCTAGACTTAGCCCTACTAAACTTCGGATAGATATTATAGAGGTATTAAAATAACTTAATCTTAATAAGGTCCCTTATAATATTACCTACTACGCCGTTTCTAATAGTACCGAGCCTCTCTTTATATTTAATTTATACTAACGCCCTTTAGTACTCCCTCGCCTTTATATAGATTAAAGATAATATTCTAGAAGCCTATACCCCTCGCCCCTACGCTAGTTAGTCCTAGAACTAGATATTCTATAATTTTATTACCTAGCCTTAGTACTCCTAGACCTAATAGTAGCCCTAGTATTCCCGAAATACTTAAGAAAAGAAGTAGGAGTATTATAGTTATAGAAGTATTAACTATTACGGAAGGTATTACCCTAACGTTACTAAACTTATTTCTAAAGAAATTTACTATTAGAATATAAGTATATCTCCTCGTTAGTAGTATTAGGGAACGGTCGAGAATCTAGGGGAAAAGATAAGTAGCCTAATTACTAGAATAAATATTAAGAACTAAATCCAAGCCTAGTATAATATAAGGAATATCTAACTCCTAAGAACTAGCTAGGCTTTTATAAATAAATTAGGTATTAACTCCTTTAGCTCCCTTAACTCCTTCTCTTATTATATTTCTTCGGACTTAGAAGATAAGTATAAGGTTAGAAAAGAAGGTATTAGTAGTTTTCTTTCTCTTAACCTTATCTTAGTAACTCGAGCGGATAAGGGAAAGAAGAAGACCTTAATAAAGAAAAGGGTAATATTATTTAGAGTAACTAAACCTACTATATAAAAAACTCTTACTATAAAATATATAGTATAGGGGCGGTTTACTAAGGTAGCCTAAGAGTATCTTAATAAAGGTATAGAATAGATAGAGGATAGGATAGAAGAGAACGAGGAGGATAAACTTATAATTAGGCTAAGTTCCCGGTAGTAAATTTCTACTAAGAAGACTAAAAATCTAATCCTTTAGTAGTATATTATATAGAAGGATAAGTCTTTTAATAGCTTACGTCTTACTAAAAGCCTCCTCTAATAAAATATATCTATCTTTTTTTAGGACGCTATTACCTATATTTCTATATTTTAAGATCTCCTTTACCGCTCCCTATCTAACGAACTTACCTAGAATATAGCCCCTAAAATAGAAGAGATAGAGCGTCGAAAGAAGAAGTACTAGAAGGAGAAGAAAAGAAAGGCTACTAAGAAAAAAATAAGAATTATAAATAGCTAGGAAGGTATCTATATAGTTAGAAAGCCTTTAACTATAGACTGAGTAAAACTAATTAATAAGTTAAATAAATAAGTATAAGTTTCCGCTAAAAGTCCTACCGTACTAATTAGGATTAGGGACGTAGATATTTAGTCCCTTTATAATATAGGTACCGAAGTTAATATCCTATTATATTAAGTTATAAGAAGGTATAGTCTCGTAATTAATAGTCTATAGTATAGTAAGTAACTTCCTATTCTAAATAAATTAAAAGTCGTAGATAGTAGACGTATCCTACTAGTCGGTTAGGCTAGTATATCTATCCGTATTACTAAGGCTAGTTTTAATTATACTAATATAGTATTTATCGTCCTTAAACGCTACTCTTTCCCGGTTATCCTTAGCTAACCCTTTTTAGTCCGGAGTTAATTATAGATCTTAAATCGCGTAGATAGAGCTATAAAATATACGGCTTTCTCTACCTATAGTAGGTATTACGTTTTCTAGGAAGCCGTAATAGCGGAGTATACGTATAACGAGTAGGAATTTAAAGCTAAATAGGTAGTAAAAATCTAGGATAAAATAAAAGATAGGGAATCGGGAAATAACGAGGCGGAGACCTAAATCTTAGGTAAGTCTCTACTAAAAATAATACTAAATACCTAGGATTATTAGTACTTAACTCTAGACTTAACGGCCTAGCGTAGTTATTTATACTAGTAATTAAAAATATCCTAGAGCCTATTACTAATATCCGGCCTAAAGAGATATATACTACGACTATACTAGATCTCTCTACTATAATTAATAAGGTAAATAGGTATAGTAGGAGAGAGAAATACCTATAGTAACGTTAATTTAAATATAAAAATTTCGTAACTCGCCGACTTATAGGAAGAATTAATAGATTTAATATAGTAGACTTAGAAACTAGCGGGGTCGCTATTATAGACTTATATTTTAATTTATTAGGCCTAGGCCTAGTAAACTAAACCTACTACCTCTAGTACTTCTATACCTAATTAAAGCTCGGAGGGACTCTCGAATCGATTCCTATTATAGCCGGGATATATAAGAAGAAGGTAGATAAGGTAGTTTTTTAAAATATACCTCTATAAAATAAATTAACTCCCGGAAGGCGGATAGACTAGAGAGACTTTATTATATTATTATAAAAGAGTTTAAAGTCGGACTTCTTATTTAATAAGTACTTTAAAAAACGGTATATTAACTTTTCCTTAGAGAACTCGACTTACCCCGGAACGCTTCGATAATATAAAGATTAATCCTAATCTATCTATTCTAGAGAGAGAATTAATATATAAGATACTACTTTAACGGGAACCTATACTAGTATAGTAATTCTTAAAATATAATAAGATACGCTATAAGGTCGCCCTACTATAGAAGATCTAAGTAGTAGAATATAAGCTATAATAGGTAAAGTTATTTTACGTCCTAAAGGCCCTTAGAGAAAAGATTAAGATAATATTTTAAAAAAAAATTATAACTAGCTATCTCGAGCCTAGCTATACTCCCTACCGGAATCCGTAGTTCCTAGTCTAGAAGAAAAATAGTAAGTATCGATTAATTAATAGTACTACGAAAGTTAACGCGGTTACTATTTAAGATATAAATATTTTACCTATAGTAGACGAGTTTTCGAACTTATTTATAGGGTATATATATATCTCCCTCGTAGACTTCTTTTCTAGATATAACTAGTTAAAACTTATAGAAGAAAATAGGAATCTAACTTTATTCTATTTCCTATTTAGCCTCCTAAGAATAACTATACTTCTTTAGAGGGCTACGAACTCTATTACCTAGTTCTACCGAGTTACGAAGAAGATTATCTTCTATTAGTCTTAGGATAGTAATATCTATATCGATAACGTTCTATATAAAGGCCTAAAGGAAACCTATAACGACTAGGAGTCTAAACTACCTAGGATACGTTATACCGTTCTAGAATATATAAAACGACTCGATATACTCCTTATAGATATCGAGAGATCTAGAGTAATAATCTTAGGGGAGAAATTTAATATATATATTAAAGGCGTTATAATTATAGGATACTATTATAACCGGGAAGGAAAATATTCTAGTTATATTAAAGTTACTACTATCCTAGAATAGGATACTCTACGTTTACTTAAGGCTACGAGGGCCTTTATTAGTATCTATATATACTATAGGATCTAGATTAAAGACTTCGCTACTATCTCTAAGCCTATCTTTCTACTCTTTCGGAAAGATACCCTATTCCGCTAGGGGATTAAGTAAAGTACGGTAATAGAAAAATTATAGGAGGCCTTAACTTTAGCTTCTATATTAAAACCTATTTAATATAATATAAAGTCTAGCCTAATTATCCTATTTATTAACGCCTTAGGGGAAGAATAGAGAGTAGTTCTATAGTAGCTTAATAACCTAGGAAAAAAATACCTATATAGGTATAAGAGTAAAATCTAGTTAATCTCTAAATAGAAATATTATACTATTAAGCTAGAATATAGGGCCCTACTTTATATACTTAAGAAGCTTCGCCTATAACTTTAGGAGGCCTATTTTATAGTCGAAACTAATACTAGGACTCTTATTTACTAGCTTAACTAAGTCTCCTCTAATATTACCGGCTCGCTAGTAACGAGGTAGTTAGCTTAGATCTAAATATAGAATTTTAATATCTAGTATATCCTAGGAAAGAAGAATCTTATTATAGATAGTCTTTTAAGAAAATACGGAGATATTAAGAAAAAGGATATTCCCCTCGTACCCGACTTTAATATTAAGGATTTTATAGACCGTAGGCTTAGGGCTATTTATTCTAGAGGAATATATATATACTCCTAGAGACTTAAAAACTAATAATATCTACGAATCGTACCCCTTATACTAGGAAATAAGTCCGATTCCCCCCTATTAGAGAACGGATCTAATAACCTTTAGTAAGACTATCGGGACTTAGCGAGCGAGAAAGGTCCTTAGATAGGGTTAAACGATAAATACTTTTAGGCGTATAAATAAATTATAGAATAGCTAACTACTCTCCGTCGCCTTAAAAATATATCCGGTAAGATATATACTACTATAAAATAAAAGGCGATAGGTTACTTTATACTTCGATAATAGCTCTTCTTCCGAGGGAAGCGTAGCTAGCCTTACTAATAGGTAGTAAACGATAAAAAGAAAAAGCGCGAAATTATTATTAAACTCTATAATAATTATAGCTATAAAGAAAGGGAGACGACCGCCTAATTAGTTTATTAAAGATATTACTAGGATAGCTATTTTAATAATATCTCTAAGTAGGTTAAGGAGTATCCCTAGTATTAAATAAGTAACTAGAACTATATTATTAAGCTACTATTTATAATAGTAATCTAGAGTAAGATCCTTAGGTCTTAATAGTTAATTAACTATACTTTACTACCTACTTAGGATAGGTTTAAATAGATCGTATAGGCTCGAGAGGAGTTAAGTAGTTAGCCGGAAGTAAGGATATTTTAAGGAAATCCGTCCTCGTAGTAAGTTATAGACTTTATTTTTAAAGAATTAATCTACTAGTAGGGAATAATATAAGAGATAGGATTTAATAAAAAACCTAAGAATAAGGGGTTTACTAATACGTTACTATACTTATATTAAATTAAGAAGATTATTATCTCTCCCTATAACTCCTAAGAATAGGAAGGAATTAAAAGGATATACTTTACCCTAATTACTACGCTTAAATAAGCTACTAATAGGAATCGTTAATCTTAGAAGCGTATACTTAGCGCTATACTATAGGTAGACTAAACTACTATTAATAGGACTACTAAAATAACTCTAGCTAAGATAATACTAGGTGAAGAGTACGTCTTACTAATCGAGCTAAAATTAACTAGCTAGTATATACTTCTATAGAGCTCTATTAGAAGTACCGGCTACCTATTATACCTATAAGTTAGGTAGCTCGACTAGAGAGGTAATAACCTTAAAAAGGTAACGGCTCGATAGTAAAAAATTTAAGGAGAGGTAAATAAATATTAGGAATTATAAAGGTAGTTAAGGATACGCTATTAGAATCTTACTAGTAGTTAGCTAGTTCTCCTATATAACTCTAAGATTAAGAAGGATTTTAGATCGAAACTTAACTTTACTTAGCTTAGCCTATATCGAATATAGTAAGTCTACCTTAACTAGACTATAAAGCGCCTAATTAGGAGCTACTCGCTCGAGAAACTAAACGGGGTAATCGTATATAAGTTAATTTAAAGGGACTAAATCCGAATATTCTATTAACGAGAAGGTATAATAGAGGAGGATAAGTATAAGTCGATAGGTAAGAAAGAAAGAAATAGGATTAATAACCTTAATATAAAAGTCTAACTAGAGAAACCCGGCGATAAGGAAATTAATATACGAACTTAAGCGACCTAGCTAATAATTAATATCTTATAACTACTAGGATTTAATAGGAAGGAGTATAAAATTTTTTTAGGAGAGCTATAATAGGGCTTATATTATCTTACGCTAAGCGGATTTACTAAGCCTAGCCTAGGAATTTAATTACCTATACTACTAGAACCTTTCCCCCCCCCCTAGGCGGGGGAAGAATATATATATTTATATATATAGTCTTATCTAGTAGTACTTAATAGGGTAAGAATATATAGAATATTTACCTAGTATCGTAAAGGTTACGAACCTAGTATATTATATATTTACTAGGCCCGACCTAGAAAATCTAAAGTTTACTAAATCGTCCTAACTACTATTACCTACGCCTAACTACGATTCTTATTAGTTTACTACCTATACTAGGGTTATAGCGGTACCTTAGACCGGGTAGTCTTATTATTATCTTAAATAGGTTATATATATTCCTAAAAATAATTAAAAATATTCCTAAAAATAGTTAAATATATTCCTAAGAGCGGTTAAATACTTTTAAAAGCGGTTAAATAGCTACTAAACTATTAAATACCGTTATTTATCTATTAAATACTACTCCTAGCTAGGTTTAATTCTTATAAAAAATAGTCTACCTCTTCGACCTTTCTACTCTCTTATCTATTTATATCTATTTAATAACTTTACTTAATTTTAACTATTAATAACTACTCCTATTAATAACTACTTTAACTACTAATAACTCTAAAAATAGCTATACGAGGAGCTAAGAAAGCCGCTAAGCAATTACGATAACTTAAAGTAGAGTCGGAATTATAACGTATAAGGGCTATAGGAGTCTAGATTAGAGGTAGAGACCCTTTTAGTACGCCTAGTTTAATATTCCTAACTTTAGATATATAGAATATATCTATCGTAGCTATAGCCGGCGGCCTAGGCGGCCTACTTACTATAATATAGGCTTTAAGGAGCTAGACTAAGGAAAACCTTATAGAATACTTTAACTAGCTCTAGCCTACTAAGAGAAAGTAAATAGTCTCTAATCTCTTTAATATCTAGACGGAATATTAAAAACTCGTTAATAGCTTTATTACTACCCTATACGACTACTTAGAGTAGAACTTTTATAATAGTTAGAAAGTACTTAATAATACCGATATATAGTAAAACGCTAATACCGGAGACCTAAAAGAACTTACTATCTTAGCGGCTAAGTATAAGAATACTCTTAGTAAGAAGGTATTAGTATACGCTCGGATTACTAGTATAATAATAGATAATAGCCGCTCTAATAAGCCCGATTAGCTATCTTATATCTTTAATAGGCTAGTTAATAACTAATACTTCCCTCTTATTATTAACGGAATATTACTTCCTATTTCCTAGACTACGGAATACTATAACGGCCGTAATTTCCTCTAGAACCTTACTAAGTACTTTTAGACCTAAATCTATTACTACGGCCTCCGCTCTCTACTCTATTTCCTATCTAGGGCGATTTTCGAACGCTATAAGACTAGTAAGAAGGGAAACTAAACTACTAATAAATATTAGAATATAAATCTTATCTAGGTAGAGAAGGTACTTAAGGGTATTCTAAAGGACGAGTACCTAATTAGTACTAAGGCGAGGGAAAAACTAGGATTAAAGTAATCGACTAACTAGGAATAGGTAGACCTAGGAACCTTATTTATTAATTATAATTACTACGTCCTCCCTATTACTAAGGTATATCTTCTCTCTTAGAAGGATACCCCGTCTAGCCCTACTAGTAATTCCTAGTCTTTAATATCCCTACGCGTAATTACTAGCCCGAGTACTCTAAGTAGGATAAAGAGCCCTTCTATAACCCTTATTTAGAATCTCTAAAACCCCTTAGTACCTAGATCTACTAGCTAAAAATTAAGGAGCTCTATACGGGCTAATAGGAACTTAATTCTAGTATCTTAGCTCCTAGAGTATATAGATAAGTCTCGCTAAGATAACGAAGGCCTAGAGTAGGATAAGGATTTCTCCTATATTATAATATAGAAGTCTACTACTAGGGGTTAGAAGTATAAGTATATAGTCGTTAAAGGTATCTCTAAATTCTAGTATATAGCTATAGAAAAGGAGAAGTATACGATAACTACTAAGCGCTATTAGCGAGCGAGGAAGTTCGCTAATCTACTCTAATACTAAAGCTAAGGGGAAGAGGCTATCTATATAGTATATTCCTATTATAGGAGGCTAGTATATAGTTAAGTTAGACTTATAGTCTAAAAAAAGAAAACTAATATCCTTCTTAATCGCCTCTAAGTATTTATAGCGGCCCTAAATCTAGTAGACTTTATTACTAGGGAGAAATCCTATACCTAGTTCCGACTTAGTATACGCCCGGTAATTATCTTAGACTAGCTCTAGATCTACGCCTATAACGTAGAGAACCGAAACGACTATCGCTAAAAGTAGATACCTAAAAAAGACTAGAAGGTATTACGGGCTTTATTCCTTACGAGGAAAGAGATATAGGAGTAGGAAAAGGATAGTAATATTACTAACTCTAGCCTATTCTTATATTAGAAGGAGGAATATAAGGAACTTACTAAGATAATTAAAGATCTTAATAGTATTTTATTAGACCTCTTTACTAGGAAATACCTAACGATCTAGGAACTTATTACTCTCGAATCTAAAATATATCTCTAGTACTAGCGCGAGATTAACGGTAAGTTTAATCTTAGATAGAATCGCTTAATATACTATAGTCTCGGATAATAAGTAATACGTTAATCTTTTTAGTATTAGGTATACTACGTCTACTTTCGTCCTAATCGTCGATTCTAGCTTATTATATATCCCTACTATAGTAAGTATATAAAGAAAGGGGATAGTACCGTATTCTAGTATATTAATATTAACGGAAAGCGAGCTATAGAAACTAATTAAGGAGTTAACGTAATTTAGGGATCCCTTACTATCTAAGGCGAGGATAAATCTAATTATACTAAGATTATTCCTAGAATATATAATCTAGAAACTTTCTATAAATAGATAAAGGATATAGTAGAGCGTAAGAATCCGCTTACTTATAGATTTATCTCTATAATTATTAATAGTATATACTAGACCGATATAGATATTACTAAATTTAAGACTAATTAGAAATACTACCCGGTACTAGATAATACTATTCGCCTTACCTATTCCTTTACTCCTTATAGAACTAATAGTCCTACTAGTAAGAAAGACTATATTATAATATTACTATAGTTTTATAGGCTCGAATCTAACTACGAGACGCTTAAAATAGCTAAAGCTAGATTATAGTAGGAACTCTCCTAGGCCTACTAAGACCTAGTTACCGGCCTATATATACTATCTAGCTACTCTATTAATTATAGTAGGATCCCCTACGCGTTCCTAGTAGCTATATAATTCTACCTCGAGAACGTTATCTCCCGTACCTTAATCGGCTAATCTTAATAGGATATAATTAAGTATACGTAAATAGTTAAAGATATCCTCGGAAATAAGGCTAATCGCGATAAGGTAATCTAATACTAGAAGAACGAAGTCGTTAAGTACTTTAGTTCTAAATTCTAACGTATAGTCTAACTTAAACGCTAATCCTTTGGCTAGAAGTCCTTCTTTAACTATAAGTTTATTAAGGCTACTAGGACTACTATAAAACCTAAACTAACCGTCTATAATAATACCGCGGATAAGATTCTAGCTATAACTACTCTAATTAAGTATACTACCGACGTTTCCTAGGTACTACTAAGGGAATAAAAGTAGGATAGGATTCCTTTTTTTTAATTTCGTAGGCCCGGCTTAGAAATTAGTTTAGTAGTTTTCTTATTTTTTCTTTCCTACTATACCTACTCTCCTTACCTATTTCTCCTCTCTCTCTCTCTAAAAAAAAAAAAAGGGTATATTTATATATATATCTACGTATATTATTATCTTTCTTTTTTTATACGTTATAGGTCGACGTATAGTAGGTAGGGGAAGGAATATAGTAGGAATATATATTAAGGCTTAGATAGAACTATAGATTATATAATTTAGCGTTTAGGTAGAGGTACGGAATAGGGGAATAATAATAATAATAATAATAGTATTTATATTTTAATTCTTAATTTATTCCGATCTACCCTATCGTGAAAGAGGTTACCTAATAAATTAGAATTAATAAAAGATCCTAAATTAACTAAATAATCTAAACTAGCGCGTCCTTATAAACCTAGGAATCTAAGCGAAAAAGGTTAATATTAATCCGGATTTATATTACTATACTTAGCCTACCTATAATAGAATCTCTTTTAGCTATCTTATCTTTAACTATATCTAACTCCTATTAAACCTTCGCTTTCTACGTATTAATCTTATCCCCTAAGATAATAGTTAGTAAGGGAGCTAGCTAAGGGTAATATAAGTTTAATATAGATAGATAGATAAGAATTACGGATATATTAATAAAATAGAATAGACGGAAAGTAGTTATAATAAAAAATAATAGTTCTTAGACGAAGGACTAAGAAATAATAAAAGAATAATAGGGAATAGATTAAAGAAATTTAGGAAGGATTTTAAGGAGTAGCCTAAGAGGGAACCTAGGAATACTTAATAACCTAAGTAAAAAAAGTAGTAGTAGCCTAACTAGAGAGTTAGAACCTTAAAAAATTATAGTTAAAGTAAGTTAGTAGTAATATTTAAGAAAAGTTAGCTTCGGAAATAGCTATACTTCTAAATAATAGCTAGATAGACTATTACTTATACTATAATAATAGGAAAGAATAGGTTAGATAAGAGTTTAACTAAGAAATACCTTAGTAGGAGGAATTTATATAAACTAAAAGAGTAATAAAAGTATTCTTAAACGTATAATTAGTTTTAGATAAGATTAAGTTATAACTTCGATCTACCCTAATATACGCGGAGTATTTACCTATAGTAATATCTACCTAATACTCTAGTTTAATATTATAATAGTATTTATAAGGAAATAGTATAGTATAGCCTTTAGCCTAGATAGTAGCGGAACGAGCTTTATAAGACTTTAATAAAAAAGCCTTTAGTATAGTTAGGAAAGAGTTAGAACTAGAGGTTAATAAATAATAGGAATAAAAGCGTATTTATAAGCCTTCTATATCTTAAGCTCGGCGTTAATAGGAGGAACGCCGATACTAAATCCTCGGGACGAGAATTCCTAAAAGGGAGGGTAGTATTATAGATTATACCTAAGCTATAGAAACGATACTAGAAGAAATAATAGAATAGGAAGGTTTAGAGATAAAGGACCTAAAATATTAAGAGGACGAGTAGATAGAGTAGTAGGATAAGCTAAGCGATAACTCTAGTAGTATATATTAAAGTATAGTTATATAATATATTTATAGTTCCTATAGCCTTAGTATTTAGCCTATAGTAGGAAGTATAGGAAGGTTACTAAGAGTATAGGTAACCTATAGGATAAAGGAATATATAAGAAGGGTATTATTATAGATTACGCCTAAGCTATAGAATCGGTACTAGAAGAAATAATAGGATAAGAAGAGTCGGATTAAGATAGCTTAGAATATTAGGAGAACAAATAGATAGAGTAGTAGGATAAGCTAAGTAATAACTCTAATAGTATATACTAAAAAGATTATATAACTTACCTATAGTTCCTATAGTCTTAGTATTATACCTATAGTAGGAAGTATAGGAAGGCTACTAAGAGTATAGGAAACTAGTCTTAGTAGAACGAATACGAGAGATATATAAAGAAGGTATTTAGTAAGATTTCTTATTTCTTTCCTTATAGTTATCTTATATTACTTTTTTTAAGTTAGAGGTTTATAAATATATAAGTAGTAACGATACTTTACTTAAATATAAAGCTAAATTATTTTATATACTAGTAGCCTTATACCTAGAGAGACTAAAATATAATATATAGCTTAAGGCTAACGTTATCTCCCCTCTTCCTTAACCTAGCTATACTTCGTTATAGTCTACTATATAACTACTATTCGAAGCTAGTTAAGTATAATAAGGAAAATAGAAAGGACTTAAGGTAAGTTTATCTACTAACTCTCGCCCTTACCCTAAACCTACGATAGGAAGAAAGTATAATACGATAGGCGTTCCTAAGTAAAAGGAGTATAAGGTTACTCTAAGGAAACGTAAACTATACTATACCGAGAAAGCCTCCCGTAATAGATATTTAGTAGGATCTCTTATTTTTTTCTTTATAGTTATCTTATATTACTTTTCTTAAGTTAGAGGTTTATAAGATATATAAGTAGTAATAATACTTTACTTAAATATAAAGCCGATTTATCTTATATACCCCTTACCTTATACCTAAAGAGACTTAGGAAGAATATATAGCTTAAAGCTAATACTATCTCCCCTCTCCCTTAACCCTACTACGCTTCGTTATAGTCGACTATATAGCTACGGTATAAAGCTAGTTAAGTATATTAGGAAAAGAAAAAAGGATTTAAGATAAGTCTATCTACTAACTCTCGCCCTTACCCTAAACCTACGTTAGGAAGAAAGTATGATACGATAGGCGTTCCTAAGTAAAAGGAGTATAAGAATACTCTAAGGATACGTAAACTATACCATACCGAGAAAACTAGTCGTAATAAGTAGTTAGTTATACTATTTAGGTTAACTAACGTACTAGTAGCGTTCTAAGCGATAATAAATAATATACTACGATAGTTTATCGATAGGTTTATAGTTAATTATTTAGATAATATACTTATATATACTAAAGAAACTAAAGAAGAATATACTAAGAAGGTTTAGATAGTTCTAAAAGTACTACTAAAAAAAGGTTTTCGAGTAAAGCTATCTAAATATAAATTTTATATAGAGGATTTTAACTTCCTAGGATTCCGTATTATACTAGGATTAGTAATAATAAACCTAAAGAAGGTTAAAGCTATCCTAGAATAGCCTAAACCTACTACTATTAAGGAAGTATAGTCGTTTTTAGGGTTAGCTAATTACTATCGGAAGTTTATTAAGAAATACTTAAGTAAGGCTAGTCCCCTTACTATACTTATAAAAAAGGACTAAGAGTTTATATAGATAAACTAGTATTAATAGGCGTTTAATTAGTTAAAAAAGTCGTTTATAGGATACCCGATCCTAGTAAACTTTTAACCTAATAAATAGTATATTATTAAAATAGATATATTAGACTATACGATCGGCGTATATCTTAGTTAAAAAGATAATAAAGGTTACTTTTACCTAGTCGCGTTTTACTCCCGGAAAATAATCCTAGTAGAATAAAACTACGATATATTTAATAAAGAGTTATTAGTAATTATCGTAGTATTTAAGGAATAGCGAGTATACCTTAAGGGAGCTATATATACTATTATAATTATTATAGATTATAAGAATTTAACCTATTTTACTACTAGTCTACTACGAAGGTACTTAATAGGAGATAAGCTTAATAGGTAGAATAGATCGCCGTATATAACTTTAAGATTATCTATTAAAAGTAATTAGAAAATAGAAGAGCTAACGCTCTTAATAAAAGACTAAATTACGTAGATAATAGTCCTACGCTAGGTTACTAAATCCTTAAAGCGAATAAGGATAGTTTACTTAGTTACGCGAACCTACCGGAACTACTAGACGAGATAGACCTTATAGTAGTAATAGTAATATTTAATAAGAAATTTACTAAGAAAATTAAAAAGGCGTATAAAGTCGATACTATAGCTAAGAAATTAGGTAAGCGATAATATAAGGACGCTTATATTATTATTAATAATAAAGGATTAAATAGGTTCTATAAGAAGGTATACGTATTAGAGTCTATAAAAATAGCGCTAATTAAGAAAGTATATAACGTACTAGCGTATAGATATTAAGGCTATTAGAAAACCTATAATAGGTTAAGGAAAACGTACTACTTCCCTCTAATAATATAGAAAGTAACCGAAATAGTTAAGAATTATATAGAATATATAAGAAATAAAGTAAATAGATACGTACTATATAGCGAAATATAGATTACTAAAATCCTTATATAACTATAGTAATATATAGTAATAGACTAGATTACGAAGCTTCTACTATCTAAGGAACTAATAATAGGAGTAGTATACGACTCTATCCTAGTTATTATAGATAAACTTACTAAGAATAGTAAGTTTATCTCGTATTAAGAAAGCTCGATAGCGGAATATCTCTTATATACGTTTATAAGAAATATCCTTAGTAATTATAGAATACTATAAAGAATTATCTTAGACTAAGATAAGTAGTTAATATTAAAATTCTAGACTTTATTAGTTAGTTAGCTAGGAATTAAGTAGAAGATATCTATAGTATACTATCTATAGATAGATAGATAAACGGAACGGTTGAATTAAATATTAGAATAATACCTACGCTTTTATATTAATTATAGGTAAAATAATTAGGTTAAACTTTTACCTCTTACCTAATACGCCTATAATAGTATAGTTACGGAACTAATTAAGATATCTCTATATAAAGTATTATATAGATATTAACTAAAGGCGTACTACGAACTACTAGAACTAGGATAAATATCCTAAAATACTAAGTTTTAAGTATTATAGATTAAGGAAATATAGGTATAATTAACCTAAGACCTATATTTTATTAGCTATAGAGTAGTAAAATACTATAATAATAATAGATCTTCGGCGCTAACCTTTAAAGGGGGGGATAAGATTTTCCTACTCTAAAAAATATTAAAATAAAACGACCTAGCGTAAAACTAGACTATATTAAGTTAGGACTATTTAAAGTTAAAGAATAAATTAGTAAGGTTAATTATAGGCTACGACTCCTATAGTATATAAGGATATACCTAATATTTTATATAGCTCTACTAGAAAAGGTACTAGAAGGGGTAAAGGTAGATCTAATAGTAACTATTATTAATAATAAAAAAGAGGAGTATAAGTTAGAATAAATTTTAGATTACTAATTAATTAAAAAAAAAACGTACTACCTAGTAAATTAGAAGGGTTATAATAACGCGGAAAATATATAGAAACTAATTAGTAACCTAATATATACTTAATAGGCGATAGCTTAGTTTTACCGCTAAAACCTATAGACTTCTAAAAATTAGAATTAGGATTAGATATTCCTAGTATAGAAGGCTAATTAATTAAGGGGGCGTCTAAGGAAATAGATATTTCTAATAAAGGTAATTAGTTATCTAATTTAGGTACTTAAGACGGCGACGAAGGAGCCTAGCCCTTAGGAATAAGAAATCTATAAAATAGAGTAGGTTTATAAAGATAACCCTTATAAAGAGCTATTTTACTATAAAGAATAACTTTATACTTTATTTACTTAAGCCTCTCTAAGGTAAAGAGATTATTAGCCTATAATACTCTCTTCTAATTAGTTAGAAGATTTAGATTTTTATAAAGTTATAGTTTTTTCTAACGACGAGTAGCTTAAGCTTATTAGAGAGCTTTAAAGGTAAAATTCCCCTTAGCTATTTTATTCTTAACCGCGTTTAACTTCCGTTAAATCTTTACTTTCTACGTATTAATCTTATCCCCTAAGATAATAGTTAGTAAGGGAGCTAGCTAAGGGCGATATAAGTTTAATATAGGTAAATAAGTAAGAATTATAGTTATATTAATAGAACGGAAGCGATATGAAGTAGCTCTAATAAAAAGTAATAGTTCTTAGGCGAAAGACTAAAAAACGATAAAAGAATAATAGGAAATAAATTAAAGAAATTTAGGAAGGACTTTAAGGAGTAGCCTAAAAAGGAACTTAAAAGTACCTAATAACCTAAGTAAAGGAAGTAGTAGTAGCTTAACTAGAGAGTTAGAACCTAGGTAAATTATAGTTAAAATAAGTTAATAGCGATATTTAAGAAGAAATAGCTTAGGAAATAGCTATACTTTTAAATAATAGCTAGATAGACTATTACTTATACTATAATAATAGAGAGGAATAGGTTAAATAAGAATTTAATTAAGGAATACCTTAGTAGAAGGAGTTTATATAGACTAGAGGAGTAATAAGAGTATTCTTAAATATATAATTAGCTTTAAATAAGATTAAATTATAACTTTAATCTACCCTAATATACGCGGAGTATTTACCTATAGTAATATCTACCTAATACTCTAGTTTAACGTTATAATAGCGTTTATAAGGAAACGGTATAGTACGGCCTTTAGCCTAGATAGTAGTAAAACGAGCTTTACAAGACTTTAACGAGGAAGCCTTTAGTATAGTTAGGAAAAAATTATAACTAGAAGTAGATAAGTAGTAAAAATAGAAGCGTACTTATAGTCCCCCTATACTATAAGCTCGGCGTTAATAGGAGGAACGCCGATACTAAATCCTTAGGATAAGAATTCCTAAAGGGGAAGGTAGTATTATAAATTATACCTAAGCTATAGAAGTAGTATAAGAAGAAATAATAAGATAAAAAGGTTTAGAGTTAGAAGAATAGGAAGACGAATAGATAGAGTAGTAGGACGAGCTAAGTAATAACTCTAGCGGTATATATTAAATAAGGTTACGTAATATACCTATAATTTCTATAGCCTTAGTAAAGTCCCTAGTATAGGAAGTATAGAAAGGTTACTAAGAATATAGGTAACCTATAGAATAAAGAAATATATAAGGAAGGTATTTATAAGATCTTTTATTTTATTCTTTATAGTTATCTTATATTACTTTTCTTAAGTTAGAGGTTTATAAGATATATAAGTAGTAATAATACTTTACTTAAATATAAAGCCGATTTATCTTATATACCCCTCGCCTTATACCTAAAGAGACTTAGGAAGAATATATAGCTTAAGGCTAATACTATTTCCCCTCTCCCTTAACCCTACTACGCTTTACTATAGTTAAGTATAATAAGGAAAGAAGGAAGGACTTACGGTAAGTCTATTTACTAACTCTTACCCTTACCTTAAACCCTCGTTAGGAAGAAAGTACGATACAATAGGTATTCCTAAGTAAAAGGAGTATAAGTATACTCTAAGGATACGTAAACTATACCGTACCGAGAAAACCAGTCGTAATACTATTAATACTAGTTTATCTATATAAACTCTTAGTCTTTTCTAGTAAATATAGTAAAGAGACTAGCTTTATCTAAATATTACTTAATAAACTTCTAGTAGTAATTAGCTAATCCTAAAAACGACTATACTTTCTTAATAATTTTAGGTTTAAACTATTCTAGGATAGCTTTAATCCTTTTTAAAGTTTATTACTACTAGTTCTAGTATAATATAGAATCCTAGGAAGTTAAAATCTTCTATATAAAATTCGTATTTAAATAGCTTTACTTAAAAACATTTTTTAGTAATACTTTTAGAACTATCTAAACTTTTTTAGTATATTTTTTCTTTATTCCTTTAATATATATAAATATATTATCTAAATAAATAACTACAAATCTATTAATAAATTATTAAAGGGCGTTTTTTATCGTTACTTAAAATATTAATAGTACGTTTGTCTATAAAGTTCCAATTTTGAATTCTACGCGATTGAATCAAATTCTACGCAATTAAATTGAATTTAAATCGAATTCTATACGTTTGAATTACGATTTAGGAAGTTAGTTCGAATTTACTAAATTCTTACGATTTAAATATGTAGAATTCGATTTGAACGTATAGAATTCGATTTGAACGTATAGAATTCGAAAATAATATATTTAAAGTTAACTTAAAAATAAATAAAAATACAAATAAAGATAAAAAAAAAATTGGAAAAATTTGAAAAAATTAGAAAAAATTCAATTTCGAATCTAAACTTTATAGACGTTAGTTAATTTAAATAGTATATATAACTACTTATATAACCCGTACTTAGTTCAGAAAGCTATTTTCTATTTATTACCTTTTTTAATTTAAATACGGTAGTATATATCGCGTATATTGACTTTAATATAATATATAGCTCTTATAAGTCTATTCTTAAGTTTCTTAATTAATAGTAGTAAATAGAAATTCTTCTTTATACTATTATTTAGCATTTTAAAGTCTATATATATCCATATTATTATATTTAATTAAGATATAATTGAAATATATAGCTTTTTGAGCGAAACTGCCTTGGTAGGGTAGCCACTTACCCACGGTAGCCACTTGCCCACGGTAGTCACTTGCCCATCGATCGACCACGTTAAAAGAGGGTAGTGCTGACCAATTCAAACGTGAAACCCCCTTTTACCTTTACTATTTTTGGATTTCTTACCCCGTTAGTACTGGAGACAGCGGCTAAACCAATATCAGCATCTAATCCAAGGCCTTAAAATACCGATCTACCATGTATCGAAATGGAGGCGTCCAGCCAAGAAGCGACGAGGGAGGCTTCTTTCACCTCCTTGACTTCGGACTCTTGTCCAAGTTCTCTCGACATTTCACCCAACTATGACTGACTACTTCGACGACTACTTTTTCACCACAAACCAGACAGGGCAGGTTTGCCCTGGGTTTAGTACTTTCCAGTGCGCTCATAAAGGGGGCGCTTGTGCCAGAGATCCCAATACGGGCAAGCGGTACTGCTGCGATTTCGCCGATGTTTGCTGGACCATTACTTCAACTTGTGCCACTGATGGGAGTACGATTGACTGTGGTGATGGCACAAATACGTGGTGCTGTTTGAATGGGAGGTTTGTACTTCTCAATCTTCAACTCTTAACATAGTAGTAACACTGTCGTATAGAGAAGAATGTACGCAATCAAGCGGTCAGATTAATATCTGCTGGAGCACTGCCCATGATACCCTCACCAATATCAGTAGCAATGCGCTGAACTCAGCCTACTCCTCCCTAGCCTCAGCGAGCCCTTCCGCAAGCTCATATACCTTCGATCCTCTTGTCTTGATTGCGGCAACCGCAACGACATCCTCCTCCACATCGAAATCTACTGGTGGATCCTCCAGTATCACATCTACTACCTCGTCTACAAGCTTAGCATCCGCTTCTGCCTCGGCAACTTCCTCGCCTTCCTCGTCGATATCTGGAGGAGCAATCGCCGGTATAGTCGTAGCCGCGATCGCAGCTCTTGCCCTCGTGGCAGCGGGCTTCTATTTCTTTGCGCGAAGAAAGAAGCAAAAGAATGCCCTACACCCAGGAGGATTATACGAGGCAGACGTAAAAGATTATCCAGGGGAGCTCGACGGTTCTCAACCACTACCACAAGAGTTAGCTTCCAACGATAAGCGACTAGAGCTACCGGCCGGCTATACGAAATTGCCTGCGGCAGAGCCGCAAGAATTACCTACAAATTTTGAATAGAGCTACGCGTAAATAAGGATTTATAGTAGTTAGGGTACCTAGTACTATAAATTATAATTTCTTCTATATATATAATATTAGAAAATATAATTTATTTTTCTACGTTACTATAGAACTCTAGTATAGAAAAGTCCTTAATTTATTATAAAAAGATGTTTAGTTTTACTTAAGTCTAAGATAGTAGTTACTAACTTTATATTAGCTATATATAGTATAAATTTAAAACTTTTTAATAGTATATAAATTAATTTTCTATAATTCTCTCTATTAAAAATTTAAATTTAAATAATATAAAGGTAATCTTTATATAGTAAAGAGAAGTTTATAGAACTAGAGTTTAGTATAATAAATTAAGTTAATTTGAGTTAACTCAAACTTAAACTTTAGTTTTAGCCCTACCGAGTTTAAGTTTGAGTTTAATTTTAAGTTTAAGTTTAAGTCTAAGTTAACTTAAGTTAACCCAAGTTCTCCTCGTACTAGTATAGTATAACGAGCTAAATAATTTAAATATAATTTAAACTTAAACTCGAATTTCAGCCCTACCAAGTTTGAGTTTGAATAATATTTAAATTATTCGAATATAATTCGAATAGAACTCGGACTAGTACTAATTAGGAAAGAATTTTTTATAGATAGAGTATTATATAAAGATACTCTAGTTAATTCTTTAGACCTCTAGGACCTCTATAATATATTTAAAACGAAAGATTTCTTAAAGTTCTAATTAGGTAAATTTAAGAAACTTAAGGAAATAGAGTCTAGTAAAGTATATACTACTATTTTAATACTTTTTGATATATATTATAGTATTTTAAAATATAATCTATAGTATTATATAGGAATAATATATTTCTAGTAGTATAGCCTATTTATAATAGTATATAATAAATTCTATTAGATTCTATTAGGTTCTACTAGTATAACGAACCAATTAGGGTAACTCGAACTCGAACTCGAACTTAGTAGGGCTGAAACTCGAGTTCGAGTTCGAGTTTGAGTCGAGTTAAATCAAGTTAGTATATTGAACCGATTAGAGTTAATCGATTAAAATCGATTAGAAATCGATTAAATCGGAATCGAGCTCGGAATTGGTAGGGCTGAAAATCGAGCTTAATTTCGAGTTCGATTCCGATTAAATCGATTAAAAAGTTATTTTTAGTAATTTTTATATATTATATAGTAATATATAAATAATATAGATTTTAATTTTTAGACCTCTAGGATTAGTAACTAATAAGTTAAATAAAAAATAAAGGGAACTATAGTACTTATACCTTTATAACTTTTTAAATATAGTATATATATATAGTAAAGTCTATTATATAAATATAGTATATATATATAGTAAAGTCTATTATATAAATAAAAATATTTAAAATACTATATATAGCCTTAGTAATCTAAGTATTTCTTAAAACGCGGAAAGAGTAAAAAAGAGATTTTAGAAAATACTTTTAATTAAATATTTATTAGTATTTATTATATATATTACTATATATTAAGTATTTATATTAATTAAATACTCTAAATAGCTTATAATATAGCTTATATTTCTATTATTATAGTAAAAAGGTAGAATTCTTTTTAAAATTTTAAAAGCTTCTATTAGATTCTATACGATTCTATAAGCTTCTAGAACCTTCTAGTACTATCTAAAGTATAGATTAGTTATAATATAGTTTCTATATATATAATACTATAAGATTACTAATATAGAACTATCTAGAAGGTAATAGAATCTAATAGAATCTAATAGAAATTTAGATTTATAAGAGAAAATTCTAAACCTTTATATATTAATAATAGAGATTCTATATTCTTCTCTTAATTAATAATAGATAGATTATAAATCTATTAATTAATAATATAATAGAAGTCTCTAGAAGATAGGTTCTAAGTATATATAGATAGTAAATCTTCCCTCTTCGCTTTTTTTTTAAAATAACTATCTACTATACTTTACTCTACTACTATATCTACTACTATACCTATTATCTATACCTACTATTTATACCTACTATTTATACCTTTACGAAAATGTCTACCGCTACTCCCGAAATAGAATCTTTTAAAGATAGCTTTACTTTACCTATAGATAGCCTAAAGGCTTATATATTTAGTAAAGGCTATTTTTCTAAGACTTTATTACCTTATAATCCTACTAAAAAATAACGTTACGTCGAAATAAAATGCCTATTACCTACTACTAATAGTAGTATATATAATAAAACGTAGAAAACGCCTTATAATTACTTAACTACTAGTAATTACTAGAATATTAGGTCTATTATAGAGGGAGGGTTTTCGCAGGATTCTTTAAATCCTTTAACGTAAAGTTTCTTTAGTTAGGAGTATTAAAGGTTATTAGGGGTTATAAGGAGTTAATAGATTATATATATAAAATAGAGTATTTCTTTATAAGTTTTTTTTTAATAAATTATAAGTAATTTAATTATTGTATACTACTAGAAATATATTATACTACTAAAAATAGACTCATATTATATAATACTATATACTATATCTTAAAATACTATATAAAGAATTAAAATAGTAGTATATACTCTACTAGACTTTATTCTCTTAAGTTCCTTAATTTTACCTTATTAGAACTTTAAGAAATCTTTAATTTTAAATATATTATAGGGGTCCTAGAGGTCTAAAAAATTTACTAGAGTATATTTATATAATACTCTAACTTTTTATAAAATATTTCCTATTTAGGACTAGTTTTCAGTTAATCGATTAGCCCGATTCCGATTCCGATTTCTCGATTAATTAATCGGAATCGGAATCGGTAGGGCTGAAAATCGAGCTTAATTCCGATTTCTAATCGATTTAATTGGTTCGTTACACTGGATTAGAGATTTCGGGAGTACTACGAAATAGGCGTAATAAAGTATTATTCTCGTAGGCGTTATCTCTAGTAATACTTTAATATAGTTAGTATATAATATTAAAACTTAATATATATTTCTATTAACTTACCTAGAGATAGAATCGAGTATATTAAATTCTTTTAAAAGATCTATTAATACTTTATTAAGGTAAATACCCAAGTGGCTTTCCTCTCAGGGTATTACTCCTAATAAAGTATTTTTTAGAGTAAAATTACTATTAATATAGTAAATAGTAATGTTACGACTAGTTTTCTCGGTACGGTATAGTTTACGTATCCTTAGAGTATACTTATACTCCTTTTACTTAGGAACGCCTATCGTATTATACTTTCTTTCTAACGAGGGTTTAGGGTAAGGGCGAGAGTTAGTAGATAGACTTACCGTAAGTTCTTCCTTCTTTCCTAATTATACTTAACTATAGTAAAGCGTAGTAGGGTTAAGGGAGAGGGGAGATAGCGTTAGCCTTAAGTTATACGTTCTTCTAAAGTCTCTTTAGGTACGAGGCTAGGGGTATATAAGATAAATCGGCTTTATATTTAAGTAAAGTATCGTTACTACTTATATATCTTATAAACCTCTAACTTAAAAAAAGTAATATAAGATAACTATAAAGAAAGAAATAAAAGATCTTACTAAACGCCCTTCTTATATATTTCTTTATCTTATAGGTTACCTATACTCTTAGTAACCTTCCTATACTTCCTATACTAGGGACTTTTACTAAGGCTATAAGAACTAACGTGATTCACAAGCGAGTGGATAACCCAAGCGAGTGGATAGCTCCACTTACAAAACGCGTACCCTTATATTTATTAATTTTTTTAATAACTATGCAATCTTCGTACGACTCTTAAAAAGAAGGTCGTATTTTATTAGCTATCTAGGCAATTAATTTAGGTTAAATTAAAAGCTTATATAAGGCTGCTAGCTCGTACGACGTCTTATACGCGATACTATACCGACGATATTATAGTACACCTTATCGGCGCGATTCTTAGCTAAACTTAAAGAAATTAACTTCTATAGAAGAAGAGATTCTTCTTCGACGTATCCTCGATCTTAACGACTAAGGATTTTTACTAGGAGTAGCTATCGTACGAGAAATCGCGAATATCGTCCTTATAAACCGCGACGCGTCTCTTCTGTAAACGGTTAGTAAGAACTAGGCTACTAACTTTATTAATCGCCACGAATCGCTTCGTACGATATATAATCGAAAGTACGATTACTAGCGCGTATAATACGAAGATCTAGTCCTTATCTAGGGCTAGTTCCGGCTCGTACGAAACCTAGTCGCGAAGTACGGCATCCTTAACGAAGATATCTATAACTTTAACGAGACTAGCTTCTAGATAGGGGTAATCTTAACCTTAAAAGTGGTTATAAGAGCTAAGAGAAAGGGTCGTCTAAAGATAAAGTAGCTAGGTAATCGAGAATAGGTTACTATCGTATATAGTATTAATTTATAAGGATAGTCGATCCTAGCGTACGTTATTCTTAAGGCAAAGCTTTACTAAGGTACCTAGTATATAGAAAGCAATCTACCGTACGACTAGGCGATCTCTATAAGTAAGAAAGGCTAGATAGACGATGAGATTAGCTTTAAATAGATCTAGTACTTCTATAAGTATACTTAGTATCGTACGAAAGGCTAGTACCGACTACTCGTACTAGACGGACACAGAAGCCACCATTTAGCCCGATTTAAGGAATTTTATAAGTAGAACTAGATTATTATAGCCTATATACCTACCTATTCCTCTTATATCCTCCAGCCGCTTGACGTAAGCTATTTTGGACCATTAAAGGCTTCGTACGGCAAGCTAGTAGAAGGCTAGATAAGGCTTAGCGTTAACTATATCGATAAAGACAAGTTCCTATAGCTCTACCCTACTACTCACGTATAAATAATAATATAGAAAACAATCTAAAGTAGATTCGCAGTAATAGGGCTTATTCCTTTTAATCTAGATCGCGTTCTATCTATACTTAATCCTATCGTACGAACACCTAGCCCGGTTCTAACGGAGGAGTTAGTATAGGAGTTAAAAACGCCTCGTACGATAAAGGAAATTAAGCGTTAAGGATAGTATATTTAAGCTTAGTATCGGATCCGTATAAATATATCAAAATTACTAAGCGATTCCGCGTTTTAGCAGCTTCTAAAAGGGTTTAAAGTTATCGTATATAAACGGGCTATCCTATAAGTCGAGAACGCTGCACTCCGAGTTAAAAATCAACGCTAAAAACGAAAGCGAGTAGTACGTCGTACGAGGATCTAAATAGGAGGTACTTTAACTATTAGTAAGGGTTAAGATAGGGTATATAAGCGTAAATTAGAGTAGTAGATCTAAGTTAAAGTACGGTAGGATAGTTCGCGTATAATAGTATCTAAGCTAAAAATACGTACTCTATTACGATATAGCCTATATTAATTACTTAAGCATACTACTCGTACGTATTCTAGACGTTAGATTTCAGCTTAGATAGTTATTTAATAATTAATTTGTAATTGTACGATAATATACTAATTAAAAGATTTCTACATAGGTGGAGCTATCCACTCGCTTGGGTTATCCACTCGCTTATAAATCACGTTATAGGTATATTACGTAACCTTATTTAATATATACCGTTAGAGTTATTACTTAGCTCGTTCTACTACTCTATCTATTCGTCCTCTTATTCTTCTAGGTCCTTTAACTCTAAATCTTCTTATCCTATCATTTCTTCTAGCACCATTTCTGTGGCTTGGGCGTAATCTGTAATAAGTAACCCCTAAAAATTCGTTATAGTTATTAGACGTCCACGCGTCTAAAGTAAGACTATAAAGACCTTTAGTTTTCTTATTATCTCTTAGGTCTTTAATTAAATTAAACTTAAAACTATTATAAATAGATATAAGATCTTTTTTAATTATATAAGGACTTAAAGTAGGAAGGCCCCTAAATTAAAATTAGTTAGTATATATATTAAATAGTATATAAACTTAATTATAAGGATATAACTTACGGAGATAATAAAGAAACTAGTTCTTTAAAAGAATTACTATTAGGTACTCGTAGAGATAAGTTATTCTCTACTAATAATTTAATAGTAGCTTCGCGATAATCGGCCTCTATATTAGAAGCTAATTCGTTTCTATTTCGTATCGCGCTAGGCGTAAAAAACGATTCTCCTCTAGATCTTTTATTTCTACTAGTATTACTAGTATTAATAGAACTAGAAGCTTCTCCTATAAATTAAGTTAGTATTAATTTATAGTTATTTAATTAGGTAGAATTAATTAAATACCTTCTAAATTAGCCCTTATCTCGTCTTCTTTATTCCTAGGTGTACTAGGGTGGTAATTTTTTAAGTGTCGATATAGATTACTAGTAGTAGAGTTTTTATAGTATTCTTTCCATATTTTATTATAGATTATAGTTGGATTAGTACTATTAATAGGTAATAAACACTTAATCTCGACGTAGCGTTTATTTTCAGTAGGATTATAGGGTAATAGTATCTTAGAAAAATAGCCTTTACTATAAATATAGGCCCTAAGGGTATCTATAGGTAAAGTAAAGTTATCTTTATAAGATTCTACTTCGGAGGTAGATATTTTAGTAGGTAGGTAGGTAGGTAGGTAGATAGATAAAGTAGTAGAGTAGTAAAGTAGTAGAGTAGAGTAGTAAAGTAGATAGTTATCTAAAAAAAAAAGTAAGAAGAGAAGATTTACTTATTATATATACTTAAAACCTATCTTCTAGAGACTTCTATTATATTATTAATTCGTAGATTTATAATCTATATATTAGTAATTAATAGAAGAACGTAGAATCTCTATTATTAATAAAGAAAGATTTAGAATATTCTATTATAAATTAAAAATTCTATTAGAATTCTATTAGGTTTTATTAGGTTCCACTAACTTCTAGATAGTTCTATATTAGTAATCTTATAGTATTATATATATAGATACTATATTATAACTAATATATACTTTAGATATTACTAGAAGAGTTTAGAATCTAATAGAATCTAATAGAAAGTTTTAGAATCTTATAGAAAATTTTATATCTCTCTTAACATAATAGAGATATAAGGTATATTTTAGGTTATATAGTATATATACTATCCGTGTAACGAGCCGAATAATTCGAATAGTATTCGAATAGTTATTCGAATTTCAGCCCTACCGAATAGTTATTCGAATAGTTATTCGAATTATTTGAATTATTCGAATACTATTTAGACTAGTACTAACTAGGAAATAATTTTTTATAAATAGAGTACTATATAAATATACTATAAAAAAATTCTTAGACCCCTAGGACCTCTATTTTATATTTAAAATTAACGATTTCTTAAAGTTCTAATTAGGTAAAGTTTAGAAACTTAATATAAAAAGGTCTAATTAAGTATATACTCTTATTTTAATACTTTTTATAGTACTTTTAGGTATAGTATATAGTATATATAATATATAAGTAACTTATAATCCTAAATAAGCTTTTTTATAAAGAAATACTTTATTTTTTATTTATATCCTAATAACTCCTAACCTATAAATACTTTTTAATCGAAGAAACTTTGCGTTAAAGGGTCTAGCGATTCCTGCGAAAATCCTCCCTCTATAGTAGATCTAGTATTCTCTTCCTCTTCTAGATTTAAACTCTCTATATCTTCCTCCTCTATATTACTATCCGATCTATTTTCTTCTTCGTTAAAAGACTCTATAGAAGTACTATCTTTACTACTTATAGAAAAATTATTACTATCTAGATCTAAGTCCCTAATAGGACTAGTAGGTATATCGTTAATAGTAATAAGTTCTTTATTAGTAGATAGAATAGTACTTTTAATAGATCTTTTCTTTCTTTCTTTTTTTATAGATATTTCGTTATCTATATCGTATTCTTCGTCGTAGTAAACGTTCCAATTTTTTAAAGATAATATAATATTAATACTATCTTTACCTAATCTATTACGCTTTTTCGTAAGTAGATCGGCTCCTATATTATAATTAGTATTAATTAAATTTATATATATATTATATACTAACCGTGCGAGAATATAGATTCGGAGGGAGCGGAGGTAGCGGGTATAGCTAAATAACGACGAGCTAAATAAGCTAGAATAGGATATTTATCCTTATTTATACGCCAAAATTCGAGAGAATCGGTCTATAATTAAGTTAGTAATTATTTAAATAGGTAATATATAAATACTTACGGTTCTAGGAGCTTTAGAACTATTAAAATAGTCTATATACTCGTTTTCTCTATTATTCTCTTCGTCGCTATATAGATCGTCGTCGCTATCTATATTAGTAGTTATAGGTATATTACTACTAGAAGAGGTAATAAAGTCGAGATTTAATTCCGCTCTATAATATATTAGTATTACTATTTATTAATTTTAATAAGTACTTACTCGTTATATCTTTCTATAAAGAGATTCTTTATATCCTCTATTTTACTATTACTATATCCTAGATGCCTAAAAGCGCTAAATTTACGCCTAGGATCTAGAATAATAGCGAATAATAATTCTTCTTTACTATTATCTATTTCTAGATATTTATTTAGCTTTTTAAGAGCGCTAGAAATAGCTTTATATAATAAAGGTCTTTCTTTTATAAACTCTTTACTATTAAACTCTTCTAGATCTCTCTTTAAACTTAAATAATAAGGTAAAGAATAATAGAGAGTAGGGTATTTAGAGGCCTAATATTAAGTTAGTATATTTATATATATATTATATTTTTTAAAGTACTTACTTGAATTTTTATCGTAGGTTTTTCGAATATTTTTAGAATATTAGCTATATTAGCTAGTATATTAAACTTAGCCGTAGAAATATATAACTTAGATAGTTTAGGATCTTTACTACTAGTTAATATATTTCTAATCGGTACCCGTAGATTTATTACGCTATTAAACATTTCTAGCGTAGAATTCTAGCGGGTTTTATTATCTAAGATTAAGATACTATTACTAATATCTAAAGCTTTAGATTGTTTATTTAATTCGCGTCGTAACTCGCCAGAATAGCGTATTTTAGTAACTAGTTTTCGTACTTTAACTATTAGGTATTTATAGTTAAGAGGTTCGGCTATTAATATATTAGTATATATTTAAATATTATTAAATAATAGGAGTTTACTTACTAGTTTCTTCGAATTCGTCTAGTTCTACGTCTATATCGTTTCTATTATAACTAATAGCTAGTTCTTCTAATAAAGAATTAACTACTAAGTTAATAATATACCCTAGGCACCTTATATCTCCTATAGAATTAACTAAAGAGTTAGAGGTACTAGGATTTTCGCGAAATAAACGTAGTAAAGTATTATTCTCGTAGGCGTTATCTCTAGTAATACTATAATAATATTAGTATATAATATAAAAATTTAATATATATTTTTCTCTATAAGTAGTTTAATAGTAGCTTTTCGAAAATCGGCTTCTATATTAGAGGCTAGCTCGTTTCTATTTCTTATAGCGCTAGGCGTAAAAAACGATTCTCCTCTAGCTCTTTTACTAATACTAGTATTACTAGTATTAATAGAAGAAGAAGCTTCGCCTATAAACTAGTTAATAATATACTTAAATATATTAATTAATAACTTACTTTCTAGAGAATTTACTCTTAATTCGTCTTCTTTATTCCTAGGTATAGTCGGGTGATGATTTTTAAGGTAAAAATGTAGATTACTAGTAGTTAAGTTCTTATAGTAAACTTTCCACGTTTTATTATACGTAATACTATTATTATCGCGTAATAAACACCTTATTTCGATATAACGCTTATTTTCGGAAGGGTTATAAGGTAATAAAGTCTTAGAAAAATAGCCTTTACTATAAATATAGGCCCTAAGGCTATCTATAGGTAAAGTAAAGCTATCTTTATAAGATTCTACTTTGGAGGCCGACATTTTAGTAGGTAGGTAGGTAGGTAGGTAGAATAGTATAGTATAGTATAGTATAGTATAGTATAGTATAGTATAGTATAGTATAGTATAGTATAGTATCGTATAGTATGGTATAGTATAGTATAGTATAGTATAGTATAGTATAGTATAGTATAGTATAGTATAGTATAGTATAGTATAGTATAAAATAGTAGAGTAGTAGAGTAGTAAAGTAGTAGAGTAAATATAAAAAAAAAGCGAAGAGAGAAGATTTATTATCTATATATATTTAAAACCTATCTTCTAGAGACTTCTATTATATTATTAATTAATAATAGAACGTAGAAACTATATTATTAATAGAGAAAGACTTAGAACTTTCTATTATAAATCTAAGATTCTATTAGATTCTATAAGATTCTATAAGATTCTAGAACCTTCTAGTAGTATTTAAAGGGTATATTAGCTATAATATAATACTTATATATATAATACTATAAGATTACTAATATAGAACTATCTAGAAGTTAATAGAATCTTATAGAATTTTATAGAATCTAATAAAAGATTCTAGATATTTATAAAAATATTTCCCTCTCTACTAGAATAATAGAGATATAAGCTATATTTTAAGTTATATAGACTATATAGACTATAGAAACTATATAAATACTTAATAGATAGTAATATATAGTATATATATTAGTAACTATTTAGTTAAGACTTTTCTTTAAAACTTTTTATTTTACTTATTACGCGTTTTAAGAAACTACGCGATTACTAAGGCTATATATAGTATAATCTATATTTTTAGAAGTCTAATAGACTTATCTATATTAAAATACTATATAAAAAAAATTGTAAGAGTATAGATACTCTAGTTCTTTTTATTTTTTATTTATTTCTTTAATTACTAATCCTCTAAATCTAGAAATTAAAGTATATATTATTTCTAGAATTCTATATAATATACTAGAATTACTAAAAATAACTTTATATTCGAATAGTATTCGAATAGTATTTGAGTTCGAATAATTCGAATAGTATTCGAATAGTATTCGAATAGTACTAGTCGGCTCGTTACACTGTATACTATATATTAATACCTAATAAATAATAATATATAGTATATATACTTATAAATATATAGTTAAGACTTTTTCTAAAATCTTTATTTTTACTCCTTACGCTTTTTAAAGAATTACTAAATAACTAAGGCTATATATAATATATTCTATATTTTAATTAATCTAATAATCGTTAATATATATAAATACTCTATAAAAAAAGTTATAGCAGTATAGGTACTCTAGTTCTTTTTATTTTTTATTTATCTTATTAATTACTAATCCTAGAGATCTAAAAATTAGAGTATATATTCTTTATATAATATTATATAATATACTAAAATTTCTAAAAATAACTAATTACTCGAGTCCGACTCGAGTTAATCGTACTCGGTTCGTTACACTGAACCTGCTCCCTACAGAAGTAATAGTCTATATTAACGAATTATTATCTTTATATAATTAACTCGTTAGTAATATTACCTTTCTTAACTAGCGTATAGCTACGTAGGTAAATAAAAAGCGCATAGTAGGACCTATTTATAGGAAGGGGGATAAGGTTTACCTATAATAACGAAATATTTAGATAAAAAGAATTAGTAAAAAGTTAGATTTTCTTAAACTTAAACCTTTTAAAGTTAAGTACGTTAAAGAACTAGTTAACTACAAACTTAAATTACTAACGAAATTCTAAATATACCCGGTATTCTATACTTTTCTACTCGAACTAGTAAACCTAGATATTCTACTTGATAAAAACATTAAACTCTAATAGATAAGAAGTACTCCGGAGTATAATATAGAGGCGAATTTAGATTATACTATAAAAGGACGTTACGTCTGCAAAGTTCTAATTTCAAATTCTACGCAATCGAATTAAATTCTACGCAATTAAATCGAATTTAAATTGAATTCTATACGTTTGAATTATAATTTAGAAAGTTAGTTCAAATTTACTAAATTCTTACGATTCAAATACGTAGAATTCGATTCGAACGTATAGAATTCGAAAATAATATATTTAAAGTTAACTTAAAAATAAAAATAAAATACGAATAAAGATAAAAAAAAAATTATCTAAAAATTAGAAAAAATTAGAAAAAAATTAATTTCGAATCTAAACTTTATAGACGTTCCTTATATATTCCTTTATCTAATAGGTTACCTATACTTCTAGTAACCTTTCTATACTTCCTATACTAGGGACTTCTACTAAGGCTAGAGGAACTATATATACATTTTATAATCCTAATTAGCACGTACTATTAGAGTTATTATTTAGCTTATCCTACTATTCTATCTATTCGTCTTCTCTATAACCTAAACTATCTAAGTTTGAACCTTCTTATCCTATTATTTCCCTTAGTACCGTTTCTATAGCTTGGGTGTAATCTATAATATAAGTATAGTAATATAAATCTAAATTATTAATAACCTTCTTTATTTAGACTTCTAAGTTTTATAGAACCGAAGTTATTTAGAAATTATTTATTCTATTTAAATCATTTATTCTATTTAGAAACTTTTAACTATTCTAACTAAATAGATAACCTCTTTAATGATAGGACGGATTAGAACTAAATATAAATTGAAATAAATATTATTATTATTATTATTATTATTATTATTATTATTATTATTATTATTATTATTATTATTATTATTATTATTATTATTATTATTATTATTATTATTATTATTATTATTATTATTATTATTAATATTATTATATCAAGGTAAGAATGGCTTCGAATTTCGGTGGATTAGGTGTTTGTGGAAAGTGAACAGCGGCAGCGGCGTCTTCGGGAAGTTTGATTTTAGAAGGAGCTAAGTTCGACAGCACCTCGACCTGTGTCCTTGTGATGCTTTTGCCAGCATCCAGTCCGAAAGTTACGGCTATAATTGCGTCCAGAGCGGCATTGTAGATATCGTGGAAAGCTGAAAAAGGATGATTTTGGGCTAGCTCCATCTTCTCCGTCCATAGATTCACTAGTGCCGTTACGGAGGAGTATATCTGAGGTGCTGCAATCTTGCTAAAATACTAGCACTTGTTGCGATAAGCGTAAGAAAGAGCACTTACTGTATTGAAAAACGCAGGCGTCATCAAATCCTTCATTAAAAATCGGTTGGTCTTGAATTTTTCCTCGTGGCTCATTCTATGGATATGATGGTCCGGTATCAAACCAAGAAAGAGATCACCAAAGAAAGCACTACAATCGAATTCCTTTGTTCTCCTCGTGAAAACATCCTGGCTCTCCTTGAAATCGGTGATGAGAACCCAAGATTTGGCAAATGGACGGACCCAGACTTGAACGATAGGGGATTAGAGTTTGACAATCTCGGCTACCAGCCGGGGAAGATTTGATCCGTTTTCTGCATTTGTTCCATCATTGAAGGGATGTCGCCGAATAGATTTTTGACTGCGGAGGCATTGTATGGAATTCCAGGTATTGGTTTAGGGAGTGCCCACCGATAAGACATAATCAAGAACAGGGCGATGCCAACTACCACAAGCAGGACAGTATATGGCGATGCGCCGAAGAGGCTGTATTGGGATATGTCAACCATGATGATGAAGGTATCGAAAGGTTAAGCTCAATTTTGATGACAGCGAGTCGTTTTTCCAGAGAGAGAGATCGAAGGAAGAAAAATAAAGCAGTAGAACTACTTGAAGTCCTTGTATGAAAGAATTTCACAAAATTGTGTTGGACCGGACATCTCAAAGGATAAAGTAAAATGCTGGTATCCAACATCAATGCTGACCAAGGCGTGCAGGAATAGACATGGAAACAAACAATGCGCACCAATCGGACATCACCACATTGACATTCCAGGCTGCCTCTGTTCGAATCCTCACCTGGTGTGTCACAGCGCCCTGTTGTTATCACCCCTCTAGGTAATATACCCAGCAGGTTCTGCATGGAGCATTCTGAAATTCGACATTGGGATCGGTAAACAAACGGTCGACTTTCATGAGCCAATAGTAGTGAGACGAGGAGGCACTATGCAATGCGCAGACCTGCAGGTAGTTTCCTAATACGTGTTTCTATCAATCAATCGATCGACAGAGGCTCTTTTTGTTCATACGACCTGAAGACCTGCCGTTATTCTAGTGTAACCATGTTCGCGCTGGCCGCACATGTTCTGGTGTCACAGCGCAGAGGCTGAATGCTCGCATAAGAATACGAGTTCTTGTCAGCACCACTGCCTCACCCCGCATGTGAGCTGCACGAAATATGCAGAACCTTTTTTATCATCATTGGTATCAAATCTAGTAGTAGATTTGTACATATTATGGCCTCCGTATCTTGCGCAAGTATATTAACCACGCCAATGTCGTCTCCGACAACTCCAGGCACTATGCCGTTGGAGTGGGATTCACCGAACATGTTGGAGCCGAAGTCCCTGGCGCGATAGTCATCGATGGTCCCGACCCTTGTATCATCTCTGCCTTCACTAGAACTGGAATAACACCACCAGTCCGCAAACTGAAGGTAATATGGCCTAGGACTCTCAATATACCTCCTATTGCACCAGAGTGGCTTGTAAAGCTTATGAAGGTATGGTCGTCATTGGTAAAAACATCATCGAGGAGGGTCTTTACTCGAGCGTCTAGATGGGAATTCGATTCGCGAACGTCAGAAATCCATAACGGGTCATTCTCTGCGAAGCCCTGTTCGAACTTGAAATGTGGCCAGCGAGTGTGAATGGCCGATCTGGAGGAGCGGCGATCGCACGTATGAATTCCTAGCGCTTCACGCATGAGCTATAGGTAGGAGTTAGCCATTAAAAAGGGAGAGGAAAGCAGAGATTGTACCTCTTTTATGACGGGCTTGAAAGGCCTATGCTCGGGTAAGTCCAATCCCTCGAACGTAAGGTTCGCTGTCGCAATACATCGATCCAAGGGACTAGAATAGTACTTTTCTGGTGCCGGTATCTTGGCCTCAACGAGGGCCTTTTTCCAGAAGTTATGGGCGACTAGAGCTTGCGCCTCGCCTTTGGGCGTGATATGTGCATCCGCCCATGTCACAGTACCATTGCCGTCAACTTCCGACCAGTAGCACTACCCAATGGTCAGCGTTCTGTCCTCTCTGCACGTATAGAACAATCCACGAACATCCCAAGCTGGCGTGCCATAGAAGGATTCGGCCGTGTTATGGTATCCCTCTCCATGACGACCCATATATATGACTTTGTACTGCTCCGTCTTTGCAGAAGTCTTTGTAAGGTGCTCAACGTAGTACTCGAATCGTTGCCACTGCGTCTTTGCGCCTTTAGGATCGTACTCGCTATCTGTAGGATATGTGTGATTGAGAAGCCCCAGATTGGAAGTTGCCTGCAGAGACAATCAGCAAATGTTCGTGTCGTATTGGAGAAGGGGTATCTTACATAGTTGAATGTGCTTGCATTCGTACTGGAATCGTCCTGAGCAAAGAAACCAGTAATTGTGGTATATTTAAGATACGAGGGCGAATTCCTCGAAGCCGCAGCGCTAGATTCGCCCATGCCGAACAGACTCAGGACCGACAGTAGGAATAAAGCTGGACTAGCGCACATATTGTCAGATTGAATTCGAGTCTCCTTCGTCAGGGGGCAGATACACGGAGACAAGAAGCAGTATGCGACAGGACCGCCATCCTCTTATGCGATGATGAGGTCGCTTTGATGTGCCATTAAGGTGGGGGAAGAGCATTATTGTTCCCGAGCATTGTTTGCGGCATTATTTACATGGTTCGCCAGGTTCGGAAATGATGGTTAAGTCTGAGCGAGTTGGTGTTGTAGCCTCGAGAACGTGCAACGCTCTCGACTTGGCAAACTACTTTCGCCACCAGGACTATGTGCTTGTACAAGCTGAAGGAACGAGACTATTTGCTAGGAGTATGTAACCCAATGTATGTAGCCCGTGATAGGCATGTCGCTTGTCGACTTCAACCCTCAAGGTTCATTCACTGTTTCTTTTTCATTCACCTTCCGTCCTTCCAGGATCATCAATACAGCTCTTGTTCTCATATCTCCAAATTACCATGTACAAATCATTTTATATTCTACAATGAATAATCCGAGGTCCTCATCTCCGACATCGTCTCGCCATCATCTCCTCTCCCCATCACGTCCGTCTAGCATCCTCACCACAAACACAGAAAGCGCTCTAGCAGATCGAGCATCTCAAACTCAGACTCAGCACACACAATCTTCTCCGCCAGTACCATACAGAGGCTTTCCGTCCAAAGAAGCCTACTTAAAAACACTCCTCGAGTTCGCTGATTCAAAGAAGTATTATGAAATGGATAATCAGCTGATCGGATTTTATGGCACAAAGACCACCGAGGAACTCCTCAGGGAGGAAGGTGGGTGGAGGAGTAAGACCAAAGCACAGCGGCAAGTAGAGAAGGACAAGAAGAAGAGCGAGGTTGAGTCAAGGCAAGCTAGTCTTGCTGTGGTCAGGGAAAATGGCGGCGTGTCGCTGGACGAGCTGAGTGAAGGAAGGGGGATGAGGAGGTTGTCGAGGGGAATGGAAAAGGTTTTTGCTAGGCGGGGCACGGTTGGGTGAGGTACTATTCCATTTATGCATGAATGATGAACGAATCTGTTACTCCACCACGTCGTACAGGGAGCACAGTCGATTCATCAATTCAGTGCTTCGGCTCGAGAAGCTAAGATCAACACCAACCCGTTGATTCGAGATCTATATTGATAAAATCCTGGCACCCTAAAAATGTTCTCACCAGAAACTTATCCACCAGTTCTTAGAATAGAGGGTCCGTTGTATGAATCCTAGTGTCTTGGTTTCTAAGAATGGTAGGGGCATTAATTTGATGAAGGGACTGTGGGAGCAAACAACATATTTCGCTAAATCATCTGCGTCCAGAGTATAACAGCATCAGCCATTTCAAACCATCCCTCATACTCACACAAAGAAAACCCAATACCACGTTGGAGCATAAAAGCATCATCCACAACAACCCATTTCCATCGTAATCCTGTCATTATCTCCCAGTCAAACAAAAGAGACAGCAAAGATATAGGAAAGAACAAATCCAAAACGAACAGAAACAGACCCAAAAACCCGTAATGTCGTTAAACAGCATTCATACCCGACACCTTCGCCCTCTGCACCTCCTGCACTTCCTGAGCAACCGCAGCCGCATCCTCAGGACTCGCCTCATCCTGCCCCGGGTTTGCCATCTCATACTCAAGGATCTTGATAAAATTATAGAAAAGCACTGCAGCAATAGCTCCGGTGGCTGGGCCGACCCCTAAATACACATGTTAGAAACTAGTTCCTCTGGGAGGGAGATGCCACTTACAATATATCCAATGCTCCTTATCAAAGATGCCAGTAACGACACAAGGACCGAATGAGCGGGCAGGGTTGAGGGAACCGCCCGTGTAAAACACACCAACTAATTCTGCGATAAAGAGGGCAAGGCCGATGCCGACGGGGGCGATGAAGGTAGCCTTGTGTTTTTCTTTGGCGAGGAGGAAGATCTAGGAATTGATTAGCAGATATTCTTGTTGAAATCTCATTCTAGACTAGTCTTACGGTAAAAACGAGCTCAAAAGTCAGAACTGCCTCGATGAAAACACCCCGGACTAAAGAGGTGTTTTTTGAGAGTGTTGTTCGTACTTTGAATTCCGTGGGGAATAGGACTTTGACTAAGAATGAGGCGAAGATACTGCCTGCGAGCTGCGACGTAACGAGAAGCAGAGCGCGGAAAACCGTAATGGATTTGGTCAAAAACATGGCGAGGGTAACCTATTGCGGGTGAGATGAGTATGCTTAGATACTGTAAAGAAAAGACTTACTGCAGGATTGAACAGCCCACCCGATATTCGGAAGAAAACCCAGACATTGACCATTAAGGAGAACCCAAAGACGAGGGAGATATAGAGCAAGACTTCAGGACTGAAACCTGTCTCTCCTCCAGTTGTCGAACTTGATATGTTCCTTCCTCCCACATTGGCGACCTGCGTTCCAGCAAAGGCAAAGAACAAGAACATGGTTGTGCCCACAAACTCGCCCAAAGCCGCGACAAAATCTGATAGGAGAATTAGAGATATCTTCGAAGAAGCGAGTGAGGGAAAACATACGGCCTTTCATCTTATTCCCCATCCACGACAAGAATGGTAGCCTCATACTAATAGAAGTCTCATCAAAACTCGGTCTATGCCTTGGTACCCTCGGTGGTGGACTTGTCCTCTCCCTCCCCCGTCCCTCCGGATAAATCATCTCCACATAGTCTTCATCGTATTCAGGTCCAGGTCTCTTCACGGGCAAAATATCCTCATCCACACTCCGCCTCCCCCCTCTCGTCGAAGGCCTAGGCGGAATCGGTCTCGTCTCCCGTCGAGAAGTTGAGCGAGGAATAGCTCTCGGTCGCGGATCTTCCACATCCTCAGGATACTCAATATACCGGATCGGGCCCCTATAATCCGGATACCAATGGCTTTCCCTCTCTCTTTCCCGTTCCATTCGTTTGCGGTCCCAATACCCCTTCCAGTATTCTTCACGGCGCGCATCATCTAGCGTCCATCGCGTCCCGCCAGAAGCGCTCGGCGGCTCAGGTCCAAACGCACTTTCCCGGCCATGATCTGGTGCCTTTTCCTGACTCTTCATTGGTGATGAGGCCAACAGGTCTTCTTCGTCGGAGGGGCGGTTGACGATTCTATTTTCTGGTGTTTTCTCCCCGTAGAATGTGGGAAGGGAAGAAGAAGGTCCTTCATGAACCATAATCTCGGCGCTATAGAAGGACCTCTATGGGGCTGCTTTTGTTTGGGGTTGAGTTGAATCCGGTTCCTGGTGCATCCAAAAATGGGGATTTCCAGGCCAGACCAGGTCCCATAAAGGGAGTGAGACAGGCGGTCAAGATGGAAAAAAAGGACACCCAAGAAAGACTATACGAAACAAGCAGGAGTGAAGAGAGAGACGGACAGAATTCAAAGCAAAGGAAAGATTAGCGGTGAGGACTAATGCATTCTGCGGCAGAAACCCGGGTCAACGTTTCTTAAACGTGCAAGAAACGGGACTTGCGCTCACGATGTTGAAGACCTGGTTCGTGGTTCCCCAATTTCCGAGGACGCCAGGCCTATGTCAGATGCGAATCGACCTCCGTATGCATGGTAATATGGATACAGGGACAAAAGGAGAGTTGTCGTTCCAGTACATGCCATTTGTCTGATCGGTGCGCCGAGGACAAGGCACGGTACGAAGAGGGCTGTTATCGTCCTGAAATGACGTATCTTTTATCTCTCCAGAGGTGCGGGCCTAAGGTTGGAACATGGGAGTACCCGGCCATGAAATAGACCCAGTCTTGAGACCACAGCTAAATGGCCAAGATTGATGTGAGGTTGGTGGTCTATGCAAAAAATAGCATGTCTAGGATACAAGCGAGTAATTGAAATGGGGTCAAACTGGACAATAACCCTGGATGTATATCGACATGGTAGACGCTAGTGTACAAGTTGAAACAGTAGAGATCGTGGGAATATCCTTGCGGTCTCCGAAGATGGTTGGTTCTCGCTACGACAAGTGGTATTTTTGATCTGGGGATCCTTGCAGCGCATCCACAAACTGGAACTACAACGCGAAAGAAAGAATTTCTTCAGGCGATTCCTTGTTTTTACGTGTCAATGTAGGCCCTGTTATAATTCGATGGATGGTATTGTGGAAAATGCCAGTGGATCTGAACATGACGTAATTGGTCCGTGAACCAATTTCTCTAATCGAAGCATTGTCAGTGCTTGCGATAGATCGAGGGACAGACGCGGCACAAACCCCATGTTGCGAATGTGCAATCTTTGGGAAAGGGGCCTCAACACCATTGGAATCCATGAACAATCCCTCAGTCCGGTTGTGTCGAATTACTTGCTGGTGCTTTTCCCAGACCTGTCGTCAGCCGAACGACCCAATGAAACCAGCTCTCCTTTGATCTCATGTCGTACTCCAGCTCGGTAACTCGATCTTCCACTGTGTTAACCTGCCGCTCAAACTCCGTGACACCTTCTTCAACATCCTCCACTTTGCTTCGCAAAGTGTTGATCTCGTACTCCAATTTTGCTCCCAGAACTTCAATTTCCTTGATGCCCTCCGCCAATTGTGCCTTTTCGAATCCCAGCTTGTCCATTGATTCTGTGCGAAGTCCCTGGTATTCCTCCACGCGGGGACGGTACAACCTATTGAGCGCTTCTTGGTCTTCGTCGATAAGATCGTCCAGATATCGAAGGCCTGCTACCTCGCGAGCGACCCAGTCTCCGATCAATGCTTCAGTATCCAGGATGCGCCTCCTGACGCCTTTAGCATCTTCTGAAGTGATCCTTTGCGCATTCAATTGCGCAATTAGCTCCGTGTCGCGCGTCAAATCTCCCTCAAAGGGTTCATTGATGCACTCCCAAGTCAGTACACTGTCTTCTGCAATGCTAAATGATAAGTGTCGTGGCCAAAATGCTTCGTTCTTTGAGTCTGCGATGCCTTTTTGGGAGCGGGTGAGGCTTCGAGTGCGGCGAAGGAAAAGCCCTACATTCCGGTCTGGCATTTCATTCGCGGGTAACAAGTTGTCAAGATCTAGGCCTCGATATGTTGATCCCGCAATTGAAGCGGTAGGAGACCGAGAGACAAAATCTTGTTCGAGTTCTATCGGAGGCCCCAAAGCATGCTGGCTTTCATCAGACAAAACTGTGTCGGCTTGTGGTAGATCGATGCCTGGAGTTTCGACTGGAGTTTCCGAGATGGTGGGTACATATATAGGGTTCCGGGACGACTGGACAGTAGAGTCGCTGGGCCCGTTGACTGTGATACCATAAATGGTTGTAGACTGTTCATCACCTTCTCTCCAAGTCTCTGCGCCAGGTCTCTCCAATTCATCCTTTGCATGCTTTGATCCGTGGCCTCGCACGGCGTCTTTGATGCGACCAAACCCGCGACTAGACTCGTGAGCTTTGTGATTGACTGTTCGATCCGGGTGCTTCTTGACGAGCCTTGTACGTTCTTCATCTCCGGCTCGTTGACTGTCGGCCGTAGACGTTCGCGCCAAATCGCGAGGTGAGTGTTCAGACACATCTTTTCGTCGAGAAGACCATTCGTATCCACCCTGGTCGTTACTCTGGAACACCACATTGTCATCCCCAGAGAGCCTGCTGAACATGTCCGAAGAATGAGCCTTCCGGGGCTTCCCTTGCCAAAGCCATTTGGACCGGGCGCCATGTACAAGCTGCACGAAAAGCTCAATATCCACAGTCTCAACTTCTGCTATACCGGCTTTCTCTCGTCCCCCAACCATGTCCATCACCATTTCCCCACCCTTTCCACTTAGCTCGGCCACTGTTGACTTGACCGCACGAGGAACTATCCAACCCTCACCACTGGCTGCTTTCGCAGTGGCTCGATGAAGTCGGTCCAGAGTTGGACGATCTAACCGACGCGTTTTGGAGATCCGTTGAGATTTTTGAAAGTATGCGATGGCACGTTTCGTATGCTCGAGGTCAAACACATCTTTGGACACTGGTGCATTGCAGGCATGCAAACGATTTCGCGCCCCCGTGAGCAAGCCCAGCAAGGCGGCGACTGTTGTTGGACCAAGAATCCCATCGTGAGGCTCTGTGTTGTAGTATTCGGTGCCAAATTCAACCCACCAATCATTTATCGCCTTTTCGGTCATGTCACACAACAGGCCGTCAGCATACTCTGGTTTAAGCTTGTCAAAGAGCACTAAGGCAACTTGGCACAGTTTGACCAGCTCAATGACAGCTGATTCGAGAGGATTCTTGTCACTTGCTTTGTAAAGTTGGTAGAATTTTGCTGATGTTGCGCCGCTGGGTTTGGAAAGCGTGAGTCCGACGCGTCCAGAGCAGCCCAGGCGTTTAAGATTTTCGTTGACGAAAAAGTCATGTCTCGAGCTCTTCGCGTCGCCAGTGGGAATGGCGATTACGGATAGGGAGGAGGGAAAAGCGCTGAGATTTGTGACCATAAGGGTTCCCAGAGGAGTTTCCCGCCTTCTTGCGTGATACTGGTCCAGGGCCTTGAAATACGTCTTCAACCGGGAGGACCATGATTCCTCATTTGTAGGCACACTGATCACATATGCCAGGATCGTGTTCGCAGGGTCGCCGGTGAAGGTGGTGATTATAAAGGTCGGGTGAATTCTCGAACATGCCCATTGCTCGACGAGGTAGCATTCATAGCCTTCAAGCTTCTCCCTCCTTGCAAGGACCTGTGTAGATGGGTCCTCTTCGAGATATTTGAATGCCACGGGATCTGTGAGAACAAAACGTTGATGGACGGCAGGCTTCTCGGGTATCCGTAGGCCGTCTGAGTGAGATTCTGGGAAGCTTGATATCGAGGATCTGCCCATGGCGGTGGTGCTCGAAGGGGTCTGATTTTGCGCCGTCACACTCGTCAAGGTCCGGTTGTTTGGTGCACGCGGTGAGAGGTTGGCCTGAGACATGATGTCTCGGTCTCCCATCTATGGTGTACTCTGTATATGTACGAGTATGTTCGGCAGGGGCATTGTATTGGTGATGTATTTACGTGTCCGGCGAGGACAGCAGTGGTGGTTTTGAGGGCAGGGAGGGATGGCCCTCATGTTATCTTCTGGAGCGGGCGTCCATGGTTGCTGGGAGATTGGAGGGTTCAGATGGGGGAAAGGGAAAGGGAAGAGAGGGGGGGAGGGGGGTGGGTGAGTGGAAATGTTGTAGAGTATAGGTGAAGCTCTAAATCAATGCGGGTATGCACGACTCCGCATGTCTTTGATCCAGTACTAGTACTAGTACTAGTACCAGTGCCTCATCACCACATCCTCTTCCAACCACCCAAGTCATGTGCGTGGCAGAACAAATACTACTGGTACTAGCTATCAACAAGACCTTGAATCACTGCTCGGATGTCGCAAAGCAACCCACCCGTCCGATCAAGTCACTTCAAGAGCAAGAGGATTGAGTGATCATGGACGACATTTGCAAGGAACTCAACTCGATCGAGCAGAAGGGCAACTTTGACAAGACCATAGACCATGTTCAGGCCGCTATTGATCTCCTCACAAAGGCGAAGGAGAGAATCTCGAATGACCCCTCCGCCGCTGCCGTAACTCTTGCGGGCTTGAAGAAGCCAGTGAAAGATTCGTTCGACAAGGTCAATGGGGATCTCAAGGAAGTCTACTCTGTGCTGAACAAGTACTCAAAGGCACTCGATCGGGTGAGTCTGGTTCTGTAGAGTCTCTGGGAATGAATCTTGCTAAGAATGGAACAGAAATTCAAAGGCCAACCCCAACTCTCTGACCACGACGATGCTCTCTCCGACCATGCCCTGCTCATCAACCGGGCCATTGCCATGCATCTCCTAAGAGAAGGCAAATTCAATGTCGCCGCGACCTTCGTCCAAGAAGCCAAGGCTCACCCACCTACAACCAATCGAGAAACATCTCTCGCGTCGAGACAGACGTGGGAATTCAAGTCGGAGACTTTGCAGAAGCAGTTTGGTGATATGTATCACATACTCCATGAGCTCCGACAGGAGGCAAATCTGGAACCTGCCATACAATGGGCTCGGAGGCACCGCAATGTCCTCGAAAGCCGTGCCAGCAACCTCGAGTTCGAGCTGTGCCGTCTCGAGTTTGTCCGGCTTTACCTAGAGGAAATACCTTCTGGTGGCTTACCACGTCGAGCACTGGAATACGCCACTCGGGAGTTTGAACCTTTCCAAGTACGATATGAGAACGAGGTAGCAGAGCTTGCCACGTCAGTGCTATATGCTCAAAATATCGAGACGTCACCATATCGACACCTGTTTCTGAATAGCAACTCGTGGGAAGATGTGGCGAATACCTTCACCAAAGAATTTTGCTCGATGCTTGGACTGAGTGCAGATAGTCCCCTGTACGTAGCCGCGACTGCTGGAGCTATCGCGCTTCCAGTGCTGAACAAGGTCAAGAGTATCATGATAGCAAATCGAACCGAGTGGACCACAGCACAAGAAATGCCGGTAAGCTTTGGATGCCAACATGACGTGGAATCTCGGGCTCACTCATTACACAGGCCGAAGTACCACTCCCACCTTCCTATCAGTTTCACTCCATCTTTGTGTGTCCCGTCAGTAAGGAGCAGGCTACGGATGATAATCCACCGGTGATGATGCCCTGCGGCCATGTTATTTGCAAAGAATCACTCGACAAGATCAGCAAAGGAACACGCTTCAAATGCCCTTATTGTCCGAGCGAATCGACGCCCTCCCAGGCTCGAAAGGTCTATTTATGAGAGCATTATTTATGGCGTTGGTTGGGAAGGAGGCCTTGTTTGTGTTTTGGAACGGCGAGCGAATCTCATGATCAGGAGTCGGTTGGTTATATACATTTTTCTGGGACATCCCTCTCTCTCAGCTAGACTTGTGAGAATTTCACAAATGCTACAATACCCAAACTTGATGAAAGATGCTACAAGAAATATTACATAGTGAGAATGTGAGTACTGATGTTATGTTGTATGGAATTCTTTCCGAGACACAATACCGCTATCGCTCTCGGATCGGGGATGTGGACGTGGACAACCGGCCGATGTTTCTTGTCAGTGTCACCTTATCGCAACCAAACACCACCACTCTCCCTATCGACCGAAACCTGTAGACCTGTAACAGTTCAATAGGCGACACCGAAACCACCTTTTTAATACCGTACACCATCCACCTACCTCCTCTCTGCTCCCGAACACCTCAACCGCTTGCCGACACCGGACCATTCCTCGAGATGCGGTAGCAGAAGTCGCGGTACATTGCTGCGTTCGCACACTCGAACTGGGCATACCAACATGGACGAGTCGCAACATAGAAGAGCCCGGTTTATAGCTGTGGGGGCAAGTACTGTCATCAGTCTGGCCTGCGGTACAAATGTATGGACAAGCTCTCCACTTCACACGAAATACAGGAATGCGCTGACTCTTTGATGTCTAGTACGCGTACTCAGCATGGGCGCCGCAATTTGCTGAACGGATGCAACTGTCAGCTACGCAGAGTAACCTCATCGGCACCGCTGGCAACATGGGCATGTACGCCTCGGGCATACCGTTGGGATACATGGTGGACAAAAAAGGACCCCACCCCGGCGTCCTGCTGGGCTCTATAGCACTCGGTGCCGGCTACTTTCCAATCAAACAAGCCTACGATGCTGGACCTGGTTCAAAGGGTGTTGGGTTGCTGTGCTTCCTCTCCTTCTTGACTGGATTCGGAAGTTGCGCTGCTTTCCAGGCTTCCATCAAGACCTCTGCTCTCAATTGGCCTCTACACCGTGGCACTGCAACAGCCTTTCCTCTGGCAGCATTCGGGTTGAGCGCCTTCTTCTTTACTGCCCTCTCTGGCATTGTCTTTGGCGACGACACCTCTGATTACCTTCTTCTACTTGCTGGCGGCACCTTTGTTCTGACTTTCTTTTCACTCTTCTTTATTACCGTACCACATGCGGAGGCATATCATGCCCTTTCCACCAGCGAAGAACACCACGTAGGTCGCCCTCGACGCGACTCAAATCCCCTACACCAGGTATGGCAGGGCAAGCCAATTTCTGGCCATTCCAGAGAAGAGCCGAGTAAGTCATTCATCTCATGTCATCTCCTATACATTCATTTGTGAGTCAGCTGCCGATGCGTAGCAACTAGCCTCCGCCATCGAAGAAGAAATCGAGCCGGCCTCTGTTCCCGACTCCCGTGTAGATTCGGAGGTGTCATCGCTACTTTCGTCGGCATCTTCTGGTCCTGGCGACATCATCCCCGAAGCCGAAGACGACAAACTCAGTGGTTCTTATCATCGCCAGCACTCACATCGTCCAGATATCTCTGCTTTCAAACTTCTTGTGAGATCCGAATTCTACGTATTATGGATCATGCTTGGAATTCTCACCGGTATTGGGTTGATGACTATCAATAACATTGGCAATGACGTGAGTAGACCTGTAATTTCCCCTATCTGCGCTATGAATGACAAGTGAAATCACAGGCTCAAGCGCTCTGGTACGCCTATGATCCTAAGGTGGATCAAGCATTTATTACGAAAAGACAGTTGATGCACGTCTCAATTATCTCGTGTATGTCCTTTGTTGGTCGTATGATCTCTGGCATTGGATCCGATTTCCTTGTCAAGTGCATGAAGATGTCTCGATTTTGGTGTCTGGTATGCAGCAGCATGATATTCACATGTGCCCAAGTTGCTGGCCTCAGCATATCTAATCCGAACTGGCTCTGGGTGGTGAGCGGATTGAGTGGTCTTGGCTACGGCGCACTTTTCGGGGTCTATCCAGCATTGGTCGCCGATGCATTTGGTGTCAGTGGATTGAGTGTGAATTGGGGCTTCATGACTTTGGCTCCTGTGTTATGGGGCAATGTCTTTAACCTGGCTTACGGGAGTATCTTTGACAAGCACTCGAGGGTTATGCCTGGTGGCACATTGGTCTGTGAGGATGGGCTCGAATGCTACAGAGGGGCCTACTGGTTCACTTTTGTTTCCAGTGTGGTGGGTATCCTCGTCAGTTTATATTCAGTCTGGCATGAGAAACGGGCGAAGGCCAAAGACCAGGAGAGCTTTCTTAACGACCACACGGCTTAGACATTGGTAGATTGCGATTGCGGCGCTTGGATTTTTGTAACGGTGGTTAGATAATTTTGCATAGACGGAACATGGAATGGCGTTTGCCGGGTTGTCAAGTCAAGTAGAAATATCCCCTACCACCCACGAGTATTCTCTCACTTACTTTTTCTACTATTCATGTCGACAAACTAACCTTGCGGATGAACGATGACAGCAAATAATCGACGATCCCACCATTCTTCATGCTCTCATGCTGAAGTTCACGCCAATGCAGCCAGGTAGGCTGTAATTTTGGAAACCTCCCATTGGCTCTTGAAACAGAGCCATGCAGAATGCTACAAATGCGGCATCTGCTTACTCAAACTAACGCCTTACGGCTCCTTCATCCAGCCTTAAGCCCATCTGTTGATGTGCTTCCCCAGGCTTATCTCCACCCGAATTTCGCCCCGTTTTAGCGTTTTTCTTTGGCGCTCTCAGTTCAGCCTTGGACATGCCTTTTCACAGTGTTCCCAAGAAAAAGAAAGACGTGCATGATTTTATCTGCAGCGTGCTGGAAGCTGGGGCTTCCTCGATTCCCGTCTCTTCTTCCTATCGCGTCTTCTCTGCCACCAGCATCATTACACAAACAACCCAAATGGCGATTGCAATGCCATTACAAGGTTGAGACCACCTGCTTGAAGACTCGACGCTCGGCGCCTGGATCTATATGATTGTTTTTGATCAGCTGGCCAAGCATTGAGCAAGTCTCGCCTTTTTTCCATCCACTTACTTTGAACAACCCATTGATCACATATTTGCATGCTAACACTGAAAACGATAGATTCGATACTGCTTTCCCCCTTCCAAATTAGTCGACGATGTATTTATTACGCTACGCTCTTCCTGGCTGGGCAGCCGCTAGGATAGCTTCAGGTATGCTGCTGCCTCTTGGGTTGTGCCTCACCATTTCCCACCGTACCATGTCGCGAAATAAGGATGTCTGCTAACACCTTTGGGTCCATAGCTTCTTGTAGCGCCTCCGCGACCCTTACAGTTCAGAATGCCGGCGATGCTTCCGCAGTCGCGACCTGCACAACATACAGTGGCAGCATTGCGGTCGCTACTGGCACAACCGATACTCTAAATTTTGCTGGTGTAAAAGTTATCACAGGCAATTTGTCTATAAATGGCAACAGCGTGATTACTAACGTAGGGGGGGGGGGTAGTTTGCAGTCCATCGGTGGCAGTTTCAGCGTCAGCAACTGCCAAATCCTCAGCTCGCTCAGTTTCCATCAGCTCACCTCAGTTTCCACTATCGATTTCGAAGGACTTCCCAACCTCAATGCCCTTGGATTCACCTCAAACATCGCCCAAGCTAGTACTATCCACTTTCTATCAACTCTTGACGGCATCAATCCGCAGGCAGGGGTTGATAAAGTGTATATCGCCAACAACAGGCTTCTCGAGGATATCAGCTTCCAATTTCAAACTATTTCGCAGTCCATGACCATTGAAAGCAACGGTGATAGAATTACTATAAGCTTTCCAAACCTGGTAGCGGCTCAAAATATGACGTTTCGCAACGTCCCGACCATCAGCATTCCATTATTGCGCAATGTTACTGGCTCGCTTGGCTTCTACGACAACTCAGTTTCAACAATTAACGCTCCGAATCTTACAAGGTTGGGGGAAAGTTTGCCATAAACACCAATCTGGAGCTGACGAACATCTCCTTGCCGCTGTTGAAAAGTATCATTGACGGTCTCCAAATTCCAAACAATTCGGTGTCACTGTCTGAGGTCAGTTTACCGGCTCTCACAACTGTAGGCGGGGAGACGGACATGTATGGGAATTTCACGAGGTAAGCTTTGCGACCGTTCCGCTACTAGTCCACTCTCTGTGGTCTTCTCATATGGACTCGCCGAAGGTCGGAGAGTGCTATAATATCATTGTGCCCTCGTAAGGGAGCCTTTCCGTTCCCATCGCTGATAATTTATACTTAGTGTCTCTCTCCCCGCTCTTAAAGACAATCGCGGCTTATTCAATATACAAAGCTCACTCTACATCTCCTCTTCATGCGCAGTGTTTGCCAGCGAAACAGGGGCCAACAATGTCATCAAGGGAAAGTATCTTTGCGCAGGGAAACAAAGCAGTCCGGGAAACTCTTCAACGACCCCAACAATTTCAGGTGGGACGGCGAACAGCACTACAGGATCTTCTACCTCCGGAGGTTCAGGCGGAGGGTCAAGCAGATTGAGTTCAGGAGCGAAAGCCGGGATTGGCATAGGCATCTCCCTAGGATTTGTCACAGCGCTGGCAACTCTTTACTTCTGTATCCGGCAGGGAAGAAGTTCACGGAATAAACGTACAGTGGAAGGACCAGACCTCCCTGAATTATCCGCTAAGGAGAAGAAGCGGTTTGAGGCAGATAGTCGTCCCATATACGAGGCGGACATGGGGCAGAGAAGCATGGAGCAGGCCGTTGCAGAGCTCCCTACGCATCACAGTTCACCGTCGTCACGCTTCCGGCGCGGTGTGGGTTCTAGCAAAAAGATGAATGCTGTTGGGGTGATAGCGGAGCTTTCTGGCAGTGGGAGTCGGGGGAGACATGAAGCTGATAGTAAGGCGATAGTGGAAGCTGGACCTGGTCGTGAGAATGCGACTGCGGGCGACGTAGGCGGTAGCCACGGTATCGATAAGCGATGCCACTGGAGACCATGTACAGACTCCAGCAATAATTCCAGGTCCGAAACCAGTACTTTCTTCCGATGATACGCCCGGGTTAGCATCTTCGACATCTCCGGTCAACATGGTCGGTGCCGGTACGCCGTCCAGTGAGCAGTGTGATGCTGTTGAGCAGCCCATTCCAGCAGAAGATTTGGAGCTTGAAAGACTACGACAGGAAATGGGGCAGATACGGGAGGAGCGGGCCAGGGAGGAGAGGTTACGGGCATTGAGTAACAGAGAAGCTGAACTGAGGAGGGCGATGGAAGCAAGGGAGAGGAGTAAAGTGGTATTGTGATAGGATATTTGCATAATTAAGCTTTCTGTGTGTCATTATGATATGCTTTGGTGATGCGACAAGCGGTTCTCCTTGATATCATTTCATACAATCATCTGCCACTCCTTGAGAAGAAGGTATACGGAGATGGTTTTCTTGACAGGAGGATATACAGTATTCGAGTTATCTCTTGTATTAACCTCCAAGATGTTGAGATAGTCTGTTTAGTAAGTACAAGCGGGATATCAAGATCCATGTGCGAGGATCCACTCCACAGGCTCGGGCATTGCCGGCTTAATGTATACGCACGTCATGGTCCCATGGATTGTATCTGAGGGAAGGTCAGCTGCAGCCTAGCTGTATGTGAAGCAGGATAACGAGGACGGAAGGTACGGTAGGTGGTGTATATATATCCTCGAACTCCGTCTTGAAGCTGGGCCATGATCAACCTCGCTTCAACCTACACTCTTCAACCTTCCTCGTTGCCGAACAACATTCGTCCATACAAGCAACTCGCCAGATCAACAAACAGAATCAATATGTCTACCGTTATGGTTAGTTGTGTTGGTGTCTCTGTTGTTATTGGTGTTGACATGAGTCGTAGATTACCCTAAAGAAAGGCGCCAAGCCCGAGGAGCTTGAGGCGTGAGAAAGATGAATGCGAGGAAGTGAGAAGACGTAGACTAACAGCTCACCCTTAGTGCAAAGAAGGAGGCCGTTGACCAAGGCGGAGAGATCACTCACGAGTCCAAGTTGATCAAGAGCATCACGTACGGTGTCTACCTTGTCCAGCAGGAGAAAGCGTGGATGACTAACATGCTTGCTACAGTGTCAAGTTCCCAGCCGATAAGGTTCACAGCCTGGCTACCAACGACCACTATACGGTCGAAGCCGATGGTGAAGTTAAGACGCAGTAACGAGGGTTCAGGGCTGGATGAGATAGCTAGACCTCTACTCTTTATACGAGATGTCCTTTTGAAATGAGCAGCATTCAAACAGTTCGATAATGGTTGTGAAGTCGTCGAACGATGAAGTTTGAGAGCACGTTCCATGTATGACCCCCCTTCGGGAAGTGTTCTTGAGATCAATTAGGTATAATATGCATATACGCATATAATTCCGTCTCCCGCCCATACAGTGACCTGAAAGTTGGTTCTTCAGTCTCCCCGTGATAGCATATCCACCAACAACAACCAAGCCTCCGCACCAACGATTCCAGCCGGAACGAACAATCCAACCCCACCATGAGTTATGGCACTTCAAAGGCCAGTGACCAGACTTTCACTGCGCCTGTATCCGTATAGTGCACAACGGCGTCGACTTGCCCATTCCTCGTCATCGTCAAAGTTAAGCAAAGCTGTGGTTACCGATGACCATGTCGCCGAACTTGCTGCCAAACCTCTACATCCACTGACTCTGGGTGACCTGGCCAAGTATGTGCATTGCTCTTGAATTGTATCAGTATTCACTGACAATTCTACCACAGACATGGACGCCCTCCTCTCTCGGCAAACCAGCTCTTCGATTCGGCAAACTTCACACTCTCCATTCTCCCAGCCAGACTGGCCCATAGGATTCAATCCCTCCAGAATCTACCCTTCATAGTAGTCACCAACCCGCACATCTCCAAAATACACAGCAACTACACGCATTCATTGTCAACGTTGCTGCCATGGGCCGAGAAAGAGATAAGGACACTCGAGGATGAGATCAAGTTCACCGAAGTCATGGCAGATTTGGTGCAAACTCATGCAAATACGATATCTATTCTAGCCAGAGGCTTTTTGGAAGCTCGGAAATACATCTCTGCGCGAGAGGTTACTCGATTTCTGGATGAGCATTTGCGGGCACGTATTGGGACACGATTAATTGCAGAGCAGCACATTTCTCTGCATTTTTCTTCGCAACCACATATGGATCTCAGCCCCAAGGACGCTGCACGCGAGCAAAGAGATGGAACTCCAGAAGTCCCGGATCCGAGCTACATTGGCGTCATTGATACCGAGTTGTGTCCCGCAACCATCATACGCCACTGCGAAGCGGCTGTTGGGGATATATGCGAGTTCAAATACGGCATGCGACCAACTGTTGTCATCAACGGAGAGCCGGATTACACTTTTGCTCATATTCCTATGCACTTGGAGTACATCTTGACCGAGCTTTTGAAGAACGCGTTCCGTGCCACCATTGAACGAGGAGCTGAAAGGGATCCTATAGAAATCACCATTGCACCTCTACCAGAGGATCCAGCTACTGGAGGTCGAGAGTATGGCATCTCGAATCACGACCAGGGAAATCTCGATCTCGCATCTTGCGCTCCCGAGTCACATGCTCATGAGGACAGTGACCCCTCTGCGCGGATTCGACCTCTCGATAGATCAACACCAGGCGTGACAATCCGGATTCGAGATCGCGGTGGAGGCATTTCTCCTGAGAATTACGAGCATATTTGGGATTATAGTTTCACAACTTTCAATGAGGAGCAGGTCTCGTCGACACTTTCGGGTGGAGATTCCAGTACGGGAAGCTATGGTAATATGGATGCGCTGAACGCGATCTCAGGAGCAGGCGGTAGCAGTCTTGCTGGTCTAGGGTATGGCTTACCCCTAGGGAGAGCATATGCAGAGTATTTTGGTGGTGGAATCGCTGTACAGAGCCTGTGGGGTTGGGGCACAGATGTCTATCTGAGCTTGAGAGGCGTGGGGAAGATTGATGGATGATTCTGTAGTGCAACATGGCCAAGATGATGTTTGCGCGACAACCTCCCTGAAAAGGTAGTATTCTAAACGGATGAAGGAAAATAAAATGCTAACACCTCGTAGCTCCATGGCGAACTACAAGTACCTTACTAAGTCCAGAGTTCTCTTCATCGTCGGCATTCAGGGCGCCTAAACCGCGGTACTTGACGTAATATCAACCATGGCTACACGAGCAAGCCATGATCAACCCAATTGCGATGATTGCTGACCACATTTCTCATTCTGATGTATGAATTTTTTCGAATTAGTTTGCCTTTGATATCATGTTCGCTGCGTTGTATGTTTTCAAGGTTAAGAATCTGACCTTCGTCGATCATGGCCTCCAGTTCCTCTCAGGAGTTCGTCCGTCCTCACATGAAGTCTGACCTTGAGAAAGATGCCTACGGCATCACCCCTCATGACGCTGATGGATCAATTTCGATCGAGCCTCGTCAGGTTGTTGCGAACAAGTTGGCGAGGAAGCTTTCGGCTCGACAAGTGCAGATGATAGCTATTTGTGAGTAAAACCGAAATCGATCTTGAATTTCCAGAACGATCAGAAGACGACCACAAGGCTATATACTATTTTCTAGGCGGCACGACTGGAACTGACCTCTTTCTGGGAACGGGAAAGTCTTCGGCTACTGGCGGACCCGCATCCATGTTCATTGCGTATGTCGTCGTCGGAGTTATTGTGTTTCTGACGATGTTGTCCCTGGTTGAGATGGTTGCGTTTATGCCCATTGCTGGATCATTCGGTACTTTTGCGGGCAGATTCGTTGATGATGCAATTGGGTTTGCGATAACGTGGTGTTATTGGTTCAATGATGCTGTGAGCACAGCTGCTGATCTGGTGGCTTTGCAATTGGTATTGCAATATTGGACGACGAACGATTTATTTCTTGGATGGGCACTAAGTTTGATATTCTGGGCTGTACTCATCTTTGCAAATATTGTCACTGTAAGGCTGTACGGCGAGGTGAGTTAATTTTCGTGGCTGAAGTGTGACGTGTGCTAACAAACACAGCTCGAACATTTGCTTTCTTTATTGAACGTTATCACGATATCCATCTTCATCATCCTAGCCGTAGTCGTCAACGCCGGAGCAAACACCAGCCATCACTATGTCGGTGGTGAGAATTAGCACATACCGGGGGCGCCTTTTATCGGCGGAATTGGAGGATTCGCCTCCATTTTCGTGACCGCTTCATTTGCATATGGTGGCACAGAGTCCGTCGCAATCGCCGCTGGAGAAACCAAGGATTCAACAGAGAACTTACCCCGCGTGGTAAAATGTGTCTTCTGGCGCAGTCTTCTCTTCTATGTTCTCTCCGTCTTATCATCGGTCTCAACATCCCCTACACACAGTCCGGTCTCACCACCAAAACGATAGCAACCTCACCTTTTACGCTTGTTTTCCAGATGGCTGGGTCGAGTGCGGCGGGTAGCTTCATCAACGCGGTGATTATGACGAGCGTTTTGTCGGCAGGGAATCACGCGCTCTTTGCCGGTACACGATTATTGTATACACTATCAGTCGGCCATCACGCTCCGATGATATTCGCTAGGCTGAATAGGAATCAAGTCCCTTGGATTCCGGTATTAGCCACAAGTGCGATATCTGGATTGTGTTTTGGGGTGAGTTTTATTGGGACAGGGCAGTTATGGTCTTGATTGCAAAATACTGTTGGGTTTGTGTTTTCTAACGATTAGATATGAAGGTGCAATATATTAACATTGGCAGTGTCTCGAATCAAATCTCCTGGATCGCCATCGGAATTCCCTCCCTCCGCTTCCGAGCCGGGATGAAGAAACAAGGCAAAACTCATATCCTCCCCTTCAAGAACTGGACATATCCCTACGGCCCGTGGTTTGTCGTCGTGTTGAATAGTATTCTGGTGCTGGTTCAGGGATGGTGTAGTTTCAGTCCAAAGTTCAGTGCTATCGATGTCATCTCGTTTTACGTTGAGCTGCGGATTATGCTGGTGTTGTGTTTGGATTGGAATTTCTGGAAGAAGACCAAGTTGGTAAAGCTTGAGGAGATGGATTTGGAGACAGATGTTTATGTTGTCGAGCCTGGGAGGATGCGAAGGAGCGGGTGGGTTGGAAGGGAAAAGTGTATACGATTGTTAGGTGGATCTTTTAGGCGTATGCTGCCATTGGTTTGCATTCTGGATCTCGGTAGCATTGTGACTCGTACTTTTAGCGAAATCGGGCCTGTCAGCTTTGTCCTCCATTTTCTCTAAAGCTTCAAGAGAGAGAATTCTAAACCGGTCGTCTATGTGCAACAGGACAACCACAAAATGTTCAAAGATATTCGATACAAATTTGCACAATCGCCTGCATTTTCAAGTGTGGTTTCAGGCTGTCGTTTATGGATGAGAGAAACGAAATTCCGGCTGTGGGTAGGAACTCATAACCACTGCCATGTACTCTACACATTCCTTATACCATATCCCAATCAAAGAGAAGTACGAGACGGCCAATTATTAGTCTTTATGATCATGCATCACGTGGAAATCATCTCAAGGTCTTTTATACGCCCGGACCCTGCGAATTCTCCTACTTCATCTCTTCATTGCTTGATCATGCAGCAACCTTTACAACTACAACGCACAAAGCCTATGAATCTATAAAAATGATACGCCCGCAGTCGTATCTTTGAAGCCCTTTACGAGGAATAGTTTGCGGTCTAAAGGATAGTGATCAGATGTAGGAGCTCGAGCATCACGCTTTTTCTCAGTCATTTCACGGCTCTTCCGATGTCACTGAACTGGATGGTCTCTCCAGAGATATGAAGTTAACTCACACCTGATACAATAGGCTTGATGAAACAATGCCAATCCACTTTTGGTGTCGTTTATGATGCCCGAAGTATTTGAACGGACGAGAAGATGACTACGTGCGAACCCAAACCTCGACCTCACAGCGAAAATTGTACCTGATGACATCTCTTGCCCATCCTCCGATGGAGCCTGTAATCTAAAAATTAACGTTCTCTCTGGCCTCAAAGTTATCGGACCAATTCTTCTCCCACAATTCGGTCCGGAAACATTCTTTCCCGTCAGGCTGCGAAATACATATCAGAGATCTCTTGGCCAACAGAGCACCAACTTCGAACTCAACATTCTCCGGGTTGTCATATCTTTACGATTATAGGTTTCCTCTGTTGAATAAAGACACCCTGGTGGTGCAAATTCTCTTTTACAAACCTACATTCGACCTTGAACCGGACGACGTCGTAGCCAATCATGTTACTCACATCACTACTCCCGTTTTCTATGCTCACACATTCTGTGATGGCAGGGCCGATAGTGAAACGTGCAGACATGGCTGTGTCCGATGTCAGGAACGTCACTTATGTGATAGACCGAATCAACACGGGAATTACCAGAGTCATCGCGGAGGTGCAGGTATTTACACTAATTGCCTATAAAAGATGAGTTCTACTATGGCTAACATTGTAATCTAGCTTTGGACGGGTGAAGGCGACGGCGTTTACAGAATTATGGAAGACGTGCGCTCCGTGTCAGCAGATTTGAACACAGGTGCACGCTACATCGAGACAATTGCGCCGCTTGGGTATTTCGAAACCACCCAGCTCGCTCGCCCAATCTACAATCTTCAAAGCTTGGTTGACAAATACGCAACTGCCATCGTAGCTAAGAAAAGTCTGATAGAAGGCGTGTCGATGGTACCTCAGTTTCTCGAAGTCTTCCGGGCGTCGAGAGCAGCAGCGAAAGATTTAGCGCAAGCCATTTCTAACAAATTGCCCTCAATGCTCGCCACAACTGTCACGCCCATTACAGTTTCACTCATTGTTGGACGACTCGACAAGGTTATCAAAGAATTTGATCACAATTTGGGGAACTATATCGGTTTTCCTCCATTTTCATCAAGTACTCCATCTTCACTAGGTCCTCCACCTCCATCTTCCAATCCTCGATCTTCAGATCCACAACCTACGCCACAGACACAGGTCGAACCTACTCCCAAGTTTCACGTGGAGGAAATTGTTTAGGAAAGTTTTTGAAATATATATCACTTCAAAAGAAAAACCTAATTCGATTAAGTCTGATTCTGCAACCCTACTTCCTCTTGGCTTCTGTTTCGGACCATAGTATGCCTTGTTTTCGTCTTGTCCACCCAGCTTGAAGCAACGCCTTGATTACGAAATCGTACTCATGGAATGCGTTGAACAGATTCCCCACACATATGCACTGGAGCAACCAGGTCGTGATTGCTGATTGTGCACGAGCCAGATATGTGGATGTATAGCAGCAATTCTTCGGTTCTTCTATTATACCTTGAGCTAATAAACAGGTGGTATTTTACCTGAGCTGCACGTTGAGGGTTTTGAAATGACTTGGTGTGTCTCAACACACCTTCAAGTTTCCCATACAACCAGATTTTGACCTCACCACAACATTTGGTCGACCTCCATAAAAGGCGCCTACCTGAGTTCCACCAAAGGCATTCTTTTCCACAAACTCTCAATTTCAACGAAAGACAATCATACTTTCATTATCCCCGACAACCAGCATCAGTCGAACGAGGTACAACACGTGCGTTAACAGCTTTCGCAAGAGCTTTCTAACCCTAATAACCTCTAAATCTACCCTTTCCTACAAATACTCAATTGAAACGAAGGACAGTCCTGCGGTCATCACTCCCAACGACTATCACAAATAGGTCAACGCACAGCACACATCCCGACAGCTTCCTTAGCCCCCACAGCTTCCAGAATAGCTTCCTAACTTCAATTGACCTCCACCACAACCAAGGAAACTCCTATTTCCATCATCTCAGACGACCAGTAATAACACCGTCCGTGGCTTTCACAAGAGCCTCCTAATTTCAACACCCTTCGACTACCATGGCGGATACTTTAGAACCAAACGTAACCGTGGGTCGAATCATGCAGAACGATGTCGACGAAATTAGGGTGATTTCAGAGAGTCTTTGGGCACACAAGCTTCAGAACTCCGCAGATTTTCAGAGCCACGCACAGAATCACGAAATTGTCCTGATAATGTCACTACCAGAGACACCAAACCATCAAGAACCGATTGCGAAATCCCGGGAACCGCGTCTCAAGTTAGCTCCCGAAGCTGGAAAATTGCTTCGTAGACTCAAGACCGAGACTTCAGCGCTGAAGAAGAAGTTTGTCGCAATCCTTCCATCACACCGCAAAGCCGAAATGGAGGAAGCAAATGAGGAGCAAGAAAACTCCACGCGAGTCACCGAGCTCGAGACTAAGATGTCAGTCAATGATCCCGAGCCAGAGATCAAGCCGCTGAAAGTATCCTACACGCCCGTACCAGAAGTTTACGTGCCAAAGGGCCCTGCTCGAATCAACCTGGCATCATCTCGAGGCCATACAGCACGGAATCCTTCACTGTCCACGATCACCGACAAAGAGCTTCCTTCCATCCCAGAAGGGGCTGAAGTCCACGATCGCAGCGTATCGATCTCTTCAACCGGAACAGGACATCGACAGATTTCGGAACTCGCATTACTGAAAGACATAAAGGCCGGCTTCGTCGACATGGCTGCTGATGCCGAGAATCTGAACCAAGCGTCCGTTGATCAGAAACTTACGGAGGTCAAAGAGCAAATTCGAGCGTTCTTGGCCGCTGAACCAGACCATGGAATTCACGCGAACAAACTTCTCCGCAGTATCGAACAGGATGTTTGCAAGAGCGAGAATGAGTCTGATATTGACACCGACGTTGACTGCCAACTCTTCGCCGCACGATTCATCTCTAAAGCCGAAGAAGCAATCGAAAGCCTGGCCGAGGGAGTTCTCACCCAAGCCATCATCGATGATCAATTCCGTCGAGCTCGGGAATATGAGCTAAAAGAAGCACAGAAGGATGAGCAACAGCAAGGCACGCGAAACGTGAGAGGGATGTCACTGCTGGATGGACAGCCGATCGATCCTCTCTTCATCCAAAGTGTCTAGCTTCGTCAGATCGAGTTGTACGATCTACAATTGCGTCGAGAAGACGATGAGGGTAAGAGTATAGAGGAGGAGCGGAAGGTGTTGGCGTTTACGGAGAAGAGGATGAAGGAGAGGCGGGCTGCGATTGAGGAGAAGTTGCAGAATCTGGAGGAGAAGTGGCAGTAGATGGTGAGATGTGGTGGAGATAGGAGGGGGGTGGGATGGGATAGGAAATGGTATGTTAGTTACTGGAAAGGGAGTTTGTGAGCGTTTGAGTTAGTAGAAAGATCTCGACTTTTAGCGCAAGGAGAGGCGTGATTTTATAGTAATCATAGCGGAATGAATGCTGAGCATTGTCTGTTGGTCTTCGATCATGGTGTTAGCATCCCATAGGGTGTTCTCAATAATCCTGCCGTGCTACAACACCGTTAACCTCACTCTCACCAGCGTAGAATTTGTGGCCCACCAAACCTTCACATTCCTTCAGTGTTGTAGACACCAAAACACCCCCACAATGCCTCACCTTCTTTCTCAAAACACAAAGCCAACATATCAACTCCCTCACACAAATGAAGGAATGCCTAAGATGTCAAACCTATGGAAGAAGATATCCACCCTCTATCTACCAAGGCGAAAGCGAAAAGGCGAGAAACGTGAAGACCTCGAGCCAGCGGCTACAGCACCAAGACTTCCATCGATAATTTTGTTGAATTCGGATAATCAAGTCGAGCCCGGGGTATCTGAAAATTGGGTCGCTCTACCTGAAGAAGCTCAAGGGCGAGAAAGGTATGTTGAACTTCTTTAGTATTGAGCGCTCTTTATGCCTGTTTTAAAGTGTTAGAACATGTTCAAAGAAGTGCGCTGGTAGTCGTTTCCGGTATATTCAGAATTTTGAGCCATTTCGTTCAAAAGGCTTCTTCTGGGTTGCATGCTTCTTAAAAAATTGTGCTGACCATAGCATATAGACGAAACCGAAAACCACACCCTCTCCCACCATCTTTACTAAACACCGACGACCTCGCCGTCCCATCAACCCACCAGCTCCTCCAGGAAATAAAACAAGACCTCACGCGCATCTCCGCTCGACTTGACACCCTCGCTCTCGAAAGCACGCGAACCCGTATCGACATGGGTCTCGTCAAGTTGGAGGCTCTAAAATGGCAGTTGGAAAGATCCAACGAGGAGAACAAATTCCACCGGCGTACGAGTATGGCGAGGGCGATTGATGAGGTGGAGAAGAGAAATAGTGTTCTACTTGAAGATATGGAGGAGCGGTTGAGTCGGAGGTTCGAAGAGATGGTTGGGCGGGCTGTTGGAGGGGAAGAACAGCAAAGCTGGCCACGGGAAGACGAGGAAGTCGGGAGGGATGTAGGAAAGGGCCACATGTGCTTTTCTTGAGGAGGGGTTGGATGAGCTTAGCATCGAAGGTGAGATGGATTGGAGGAGGGAGAATTATGCCTATGTTGATGAGGCCTCTGTCAGCTAGATTGCTTAGTGTCAGATTGTGGGGGTTTTACATGCGTTTGGACGTATCTGTTTTGCTAGAGAAGCGTTCAGTGGGCTTGGAGAGTATTTTGATGTTAGGACATGAATTGTTCTTGTATGCATTTGGAGGCTTTTGTTTCGCGGGAGTGAGAAGGAGAAGTATACCGTTCACTATAGATTTCCTACATGCTCTGGTTTCCGGGACAAAATCGATCTCACGTTTTTTTATCGTCCCAGGCCAAATTACTATGTATTAATATTAGTGATTCACGACTTCAGGAAAGAAATGGATGAACACATCATGAAGACACAGTTGGTTTATCAATCAAATTCACCCTCGAGAAGCTAAAATTCGTGGAATTAAGAATAGTGAAAAGTTACTTAGCATTTGAAGTTCTCTCCGCACCAGTGTATAATTCCACAGTCTCATGGATCCTCCGAATTACAAGTCTATCTCGCATAAGTCAATAAAATAAGCAGGAAGGAGCTGGCATGGACATGTATAAGTAAGCAGACTAGCAGCAGTCTTCGGACCCAACTTCGCTCCCACCTCAAGCCTCGGGTTCCCAAACCGCCTCCATAATACTCATCCTCGAACCCTTTGGCTGGCGCGCACCCAAGAACTTGAAGCGTGGATCTGCCATGGCAAAAAGAGCTGTCCAGTCATCGACATCGCGCTCTTTGGCGTTGAGAAGCTCGAGCATCGTGACATCCATTGTTCTGTCACTTGAGATTAGTGACATGGGCTAATCTGGGAGGTCAAGTAGTGTGGTCGCACAGCATGCGAGAAATTGCGGGCAAGTTCTGCTTTCAGAAGAGAAGCAGAAGCGGTGAGCACGTACAACTAATCGACGGTGATGTAAAACTTTTGAATACGAAAGAGCGTACCTTGTGATTTTGTCGTCCCATGCATCGGCAGTGTTTGGTTTTGGCAGACAATTATCACTGATGATAATCCTCGCGCCCTTTTTCAACGCTGGAATCAGAGCTCGCAACATTATCGTTCCATACTTATCGCTCTGATTATGGCAGATCCATCGGAAGAAGTACACATCCGCATCTTTGATTGGCTGTTCAGTGTAGAAGTCGTGAGCCTGGAATTCGATCTTATCCTTGAATTCAGCGGGGATCTTCGATGGCCCATCTGCAACAGTCTTTGGCAGGTCTTGCACAACGAAGCTCAATTGGGGGAACTTCCTTGCCAACGCTACACAGACAAAACCGTGCGAGCCACCCACCTGTTTTTGGTATCAGTACGGTTTGGGAACACGCTATGGATATACTACGCATGACTTACGTCTACAACGGTCGCTTTGCCGAGATCAGCCCAGGGGTAATTGTCAACCAGGTAGTCGACCTCGTAACCTTCACCTCCGGTCAAAGAACTCATAGCATTACCAAATCGCTTGGCACGGGCAGGATCAGATCCAAGAGCCGCGAACATGGGCTTGTCAGGACAGTGAGCTAGTGAGAAGCCTGTCTGAGTTGGCTCCTGCGAAGACGGATAAAGTGTCATTGCATCAACGGTTCGGGCAGCGGCCGGGAAGAACTCAGAGGAACAGAGTCCGACCCAGTCGTTCATCTGAGCGTCCTCGAGTAGCAAGCGAGATGCGGCAGTATGCGCGACATAACCTTCGCGTGGCTCATGGAAGACTCGGTTTGTCATTGCATGGCGAATGAGACATCTCAGATCAACTTCGTCGGCACCGGCCGCCTTCGCGATGTCCGTATATGAGGCCTCGCCATCGAATGGGACAATTTGGGCGACCTTGAAGTGGTAGACAGCGAGGAGAGATAGATTGTCGTTGTACTATGTTCTCGAAAAAATGAATAAGCTATGTTTGACCTTGCACGGAAACGGAACAGAAGAGGAAATGCCGTGGAGAGTGGGGAATCGGGCGATGAATCGAACAAGCGAGGAAGAAAATATGTAGGAAAAGTCACACAGCAGGGATCTTGTACATACGCTCCAGGACATCCAACGCAATGATTCGCGCGGGCCAACCATCAAGTCATGAAGCTCTTTAGTTGCGTTAACAACGGCCCGGCGAGCCTGTTGGATTTCTGCATTTGCAGTCGGAACTGGAAAGTCCCCAGGAGCAGTGACGTCGAACGAGAGACTTTGGATGCCATTGTCTGCGAAGTACTGTTCAATTTTCTTGGTGTTGATGGCGATAATGTCGGTGAGCTCTGTGAGCCTGCTGCTTCCTGTGGTGCCCGCCATTCTCGTCCGAGTCTCGTTTGAGGAGAGTGGCCGGGACACAGTTCGGGAGGATTTTGGACCACGAAGGATTTTGTCTTGTTCGAGTCCCGGGTTGCTGGGAATTGTCTCGCCCTATTATACGTATTGCAAGTGGGCGTCTAGGTTGCGCGAAAGCAAACATGGTGGATTTCAACACGCTACGAATGCGCGAAGTACAGGTGTTGGGGCTTGGACTGCAGCAACACTTGATGCTAACAGCTGGATTCAAACCCGAAGTGGGTTAGTTGAGTACAGGCAGTCGATGAGGATGAGAAGATTAGACATTGATATAGCTGCTCCTCGCTCTCTGTTGTTTGTTTGCACATACCCTGCCAGTATACCGTAATCCTCACCAGAAATTCATTCTACCGCACTTACCTGCCTCCTCACCTTGCTGCCCGAGACTGATCAAGCGTGCATCAGTACGGTGCGCCTTGCATTCGTTGCAGAGACAAAGACAAAGCAAATACTGTTGTTTCCATCAACGTAGAATTGTTTGTGCAGCCTCCGGCCCGCACCGCTTGCTGGCCCTCACTTGGCCGTTGTCGACCCTGCCGGGCTCTTCTTGGGCTCGCAGTACTAGTGGAGCTCTGCGCCCATGGCCGATTCGCTGCATGATTCTTTGACGGACACACACAAGCCGAGGGAGTCGCCGCCGCCATCGTATCAGGGAGATACGATATCAAGACCAACGCGCTTTAACTTGCAGAACGTCGAAGCGCTAGAAAAAGGGCTTGCCGAAGACGGGACGCAAGGAGGTGAATTGTCACTGCAACAAGGGAATTGGCTGGAGCGTGCTCAGCTAGTGCAGGACACACGAAGTCCGGATGGTTCTCACAATCATCGAATTGCCAATGGTATGGATATTGATATCGATCGAGGTCCCAGATCACGATCAGGGGGTGAAGAGCTACTGGTAGGCGCGTCGTCGGCCCCGAACAATGCTGCAGAACGCAAAGAGGAGGAGACATTAAAAGAGCTGGAAGAAGGCGAGAGGAGGAGGGAAGGACAAGACTCGAATCCAGACCTGTCCAACGAAGGGTCCCTCGCACAGGATGCCACAACAAAGAGACCTTCGGGTCTCCAGGACTCGACCATGGGAGACGGACAATCGTTGGCAAGCACCAAGCAATCCATTTCTGGCGCTGCCATGCCTCATGATGGTGGACCATCCATCACACACCTGGAAGCAGTAGATGCTTTGGAGCAGGCCGAGCAAGGACTAGAAGCGGGTGGTGGATACAGCGATGATGGCTACCAGACCGACTCCAGCGCAACCTCACAATCTCTGGCAACGAGTGCCCGAGAGTTCATCTACGAGCATGGACGGCGGTATCACAGCTACAAGGCTGAAGTGAATCCATATCTTTTTCCAAACGATGATCGGGAGCAAGATCGTGAGGATCTCAAACACGCCATGTTCTTGAAGCTTTTCAACAAGACGTTACATTTTGCGCCGGTACCTACAATAGGTGCCAATGTGATTGACCTGGGAACTGGGACTGGAATTTGGTGTGTTGATTGTGCGTATACTTATGGTTGAGTTTGGAAACATGGCTGACAGAGGACTACAGTTGCTGATTTATACCCCTCTGCGACCGTACTTGGAATTGATCTCAGCCCAATCCAGACTGTCTGGGTACCGCCAAATCTCAAGTTTATGGTAGATGACGCCGAAGCCGAGTGGCTTCATCCTGCTAACTCTTTCGACCTTGTGCATACAAGACACACAATCCAGGCGTTCCGTAACTGGCCACAGATTTTGGAGAGCGCATTCACGTAAGTTCTACTATTCTCGCAACGTCCCATCTCCGTTATTGACTACCACATCAGACATCTGAAACCAGGCGCGTGGATGGAATGTCAAGAATTAGACCACGTTCCACAATGCTCGGATGGCACCATGGCCGCAGACGACCCAATGCTAACATACTGGCTCAATGTCACGGCCGGACTCAAAAATTTCGGCGTAGATTTCCGCCTCGCTCCATCCCTTGCGTCCCTGATGCGCGCCGCCGGCTTCATTAACGTCACCGAACGAATATTTTACACACCCATTGGCCCGTGGCCCAAAAACAGGGCTCTAAAGGAGGTGGGACTGTATTGGCGCGCCGTGTTGATGGAAGGGGTTGAAGCCATTGCAATGGCTCCATTTATTAGGGGTCTTGGGTGGAGAAAAGAGGAGGTGGAGGTTTTTATTGCGGGCGTGAGGAAGGCTTATGAGAAGACTTCCAAGGATGTGCATGCTTGGATGCCCTTTTATGTTGTTTATGGACAGAAACCTTAAGACTCTTGAATCTCATGAGTGTGAAAATGGGAGGGCTTTTGGTGCTCTGGTTGATCATTGGGGCCAATGATACCACTGGCGTTTTTGGATGATGATTGGGAAGGTGTTTTGGATGATCAGAAGTGAGCGTTCTTGCGAGCCCGGGTATTTAACTTAGGTATCTTCATGGAAGATGATTGCTGTCAGCTCGCCTTCTCTTCGAGGAAAACGCGCTCGCAACCAGTTTAACCAGGTTGGTCTAGGTAAGCTCAACGCCGGGTCACTCTCTGCTCAACACCAAGTCACTTTCTTCACAACACCAGATCACGCTCTTCTCGATACCAGGTCACGCTCTGCTCAATGTCGGTGACACATCTCACGTGCTCGTTGACTTACTAGGCTCTCATATATTCTTCTTTGAAATCATCTCCCTCTCCTTTCTAGCACCTTCAACGACCAAGTAACCACCACATCGAGGACGACAAATCAATTCACGCCTTTGCCATGGAGACCGAAGGCGCTTCATCAGCCATGGACCAGGTATCACACGCGTTGCAACCAACGCAGAGAACGGCTTCCAACACCGCACAAACCTTGCCAGTCCTCAAGTTCCCTCGCGAGCTTCGAGACAAAATCTATCGCTCCGTACTCGTCTATGACTGCGCCCTTGTACCTCCCAAACACCCGCTCGCTGACCGCCCCATCGATTTAGGACTCCCATGCCCAAACCAACAGATCTCTGAGGAAGCTCGCTATGTTTTCCTCAAAGAGAATGAGTTCCAATACCAGGAAGACTGGGTACGAGAGCAGCATTCCCGATATATGACCTACGGTACACCTCGATACAGGCAACAACGCGAGATCCTTTGAACGGGCACACTCAAGTAGGCGCTAAAAATACGAGCACGATTCGGCTCTGAAGTCATCTCAAACGGTCTTATTGCGCAGTTCGCTCAACTCCTGGCCGAAAATCCAAATCTGACTAGCTTGCATTTGACATTCCACCAGATGACAGACTCGCTTTTCATCAAATGTGAAAAAGCTTTGCCGCTCCTCGAGAAGATCAAGGTCAGAGATCGACCTGTCTTCAATTTTCGCCCACGACCGCGCAGCCGATTCGGAATGTCTAAGAGGGCGAAAAAGTTTTGTGAGAAACTCAAGATTCTCGAGGAGAAACTGCTTGCGAAATGAGACCTGACGGATTTGCTTGTGGTCCATGGTGGCCGAAGAATGTCATCGACTCATGGAATGGCGACTCGACTCGATGAGAACTCGGTCCAGCATTTGCAGCTACGTACCTGACTTTCCACAACGTTGGCGGTCGCTGACGCTTCAACCGTACTGACAGATTGCGATATTGACATGGACGGGTCGGATATTGTGACAATGATGCGTTCTTGGACGGTTCATGGTATTAGAGGAGATCAGGAAATACTAATCTGGGTGATATCCACGCCAATCAATAATGAAAAGAACTACTTTATGGACACCACTGTGTTTGACCATGTGAGGATGTTGCCTTTTCCTGACGTCTTGATTTTCTATAAGATCAGACAAAATGGCACGAATTATTGCGCTCACCTTACCACAGACCACAAGACTGAAGCAACGGGTCTTCTAATTACACCTTCATTCGAGAATTTGAGACAATTCACTTCGTTATAAAGGTGTTCCTCTTTTGTCTTCGGTAACTGTATCATCCTTTCCTTCTTACAAACGAGTGGTCATTCGAAAGGAGGAGTCAAGATATGAATCATAGTACAAAGCTGCAAATTGTGTAACAGAGCACCATAACATCAAATGCTGTGGAAGAGCTTGGAAGCACACATCAACGACAAGCAGGATTTCCACCCACATATTCGAAAGGGAAATACACATCAAGGCCAGATCATGCTTTACAAGAAAACTAATTAAGGCCATGGACAAGCTGACGACGGTACACCATACTGCCAACTGCCGTCCTACTCGACAACGTAACCGTACTTAATTAATTTGGCTGCAGTGGCAAACATCATCAAGTTTTTACAGCCAGGTGTAAGCGAACTTTGCAAGAACTATGAAAATTGGAGAAGGACGTACCGTCATTGCTTGAGTCTTTGATCCCGTTTGCAGCTGTCCAACCGTAGCTGTTCAACTTCTGGGTATCTTTTGCCCATCCAGCGGCCTCTGCATGCGCCAACTACATGCCAACCATGAGTCTTCAAAAATTTCCATGGCAAATGTTAGGCACTAACCTCGTGTGACAGTCCCATCGAGCAATCCCGCAGGAGTGTCTATTCACGGTCATATCTGAGTTCCAGCCGGACACAATCGTCGACCAGTTACCCCAGCTCAAAGAGTACAGTATCGGTATCCCTCATCTCATTACACAGCACAAAACCTGCGCGCTTAGCGTGAATGAGTTTTGTATAGAGGATATCAGAGAAGATATGAGCGATACTTTGGACAGGATTGTGCCTGAGGATGAAGAGGGAAAGGGGGTGTATAGACATGTTAATGAAGGGAAGGATGATATGCCCGTAAGCAACGAATGAGCCCTCTCATTGGAGATAACGAGAACAAGCGAAATAGGCACATGTTAAGGCTGTGCTTGTAGGAAATAGTGCCACGCTTCCTATTATCGTTGGGAAGCTTGTTATGGGTGAGTGGTGAGGTATTTGCTATCAGGAGTTCCGGACGAGTAAGCGTTCGAGGACAGTTGTTGCTATTATTCAGGGGAAGAAATTTGCCTGAGCGATGTCTTATTCGGAGAGCCACAAGAGGTCGATACAGTTTAACTTTTCGGGACCACAATGAGGGAAGCTCCTAGAAAAAAAAAGATGAATGTCAACGACACTCCTCAAAAAGGGAACTCAACTCAAGAATCAGAAATCATCGATCATCTGCACATTCAGCTCATCACTCAGTCCTTCCCCTGACGCGGAAGATCAAGTTCTCGGTCAACCGCTCTCCGCTTCTCCAACATGTCGAGCCTCGCCTCCTCCTCTCATGCGCGATGTCATCTGGGCGACAAATTCTCACTACTCTTGAATCTCCCCAGTGAGCTTCGGACAAAATCTATAGCTTCCTCCTCATCACCGACTATACCCTGAGGATACCTAACCCATATCACTGAAGCCGTATCGATACCGAAATCCTCCGCACCAACAAACAAATATACATCGAAGCCCACGAGATCTTGCTTAACAAGAATGTCTTTATTTATGAGATTCCACTGGACATCGGCTACGCCATCTACTATCCTATGCCCCAACGTACGATACTACGACACGCGCCAAAGATCAAAGCAACGCTCGATACCTACAGACTATGATACGTATGGGCCCTATCTCGGTTTCTCAACATGCGCAAGAATATACCGTCACTTCATATGCACATGGTCTACTATGATCCTTGGCTCTTGCTTATCTATGGAAGTGAGCTGGAGGAGTTTGAATGTGCGAAGGTTAGGGACGAAGTGGCTTTGAGGCTTACTCGGGTCGATCCTTACCATTGGAGCACATATGGGCCGTGGTTAGATTGTTTCATGACGGAGAAAATAATGGAAGAAGGACCCGCTTTAGGTGCTTTGTGTGTGTTGTTGCGAGATCTCAAGGAGGAGATACTCTCGACCCGAGACCAAGAAATGCGGGGGCCGGGGAGGCTTGATAGGTGATCTATTCACGGCTATGGAGACTTCGTGGATGGAGGGATTAGCTTTGTACGTATGTTCCATGTTAGGTGTTGGCTTTGACAGCCTGTGACAATAACAACTCAACTTTTGTCTTTGAGACCCAATCGCAAGCCAGAGGCAAGACTAATTTTCACGAAGGGCGGTTTCCGCCAAGAATTATTCGATTGTGCTACATATCACAGAAAAGAGAAGGACAGAATATGTGCATGCTGAGGACGTCCATTGCTGACCACTGATTGCTTCTACTCACATCTCGAACATCTCCTTAACCAACAGTCGGATCACGTCATGGTTGTCATTCTTTCCAGCCGTTCTTATGAAGGCCTTCTTCGTTATCGATTCAGTTTGGTTTTGGTCGCTGGAGCTAAAAATCGCTGCGGAGTAATTTCCCTCCAGTTGTTCGTCCGAGACGGAGTTAACAGCAACAACATCAACACGTGTCTCAATGTCTATACACAATACAGCAAGGAATGTGCAGACTGCACTGCCAAAGATTATGATATAGATGCAAAAACTTTGTATATGAGAGTGGTTCAACGCTTGAAGATTAGACATAACAATCAAGACCTCAGTACCTCATTGTCAGCCTCGTCACGAATTCTAGAACAACTCGAAACTTCTTCTCCACTTCATACTCAACCACAACTTTCATATGTTCTTCTAACAAACAAGCAACAATGTGTCTCATCCGGGAAGCCATCGTCCTCAGCACCACCCACTACACAGCCAAAAATTCGAAATGGAGCAGAACGGAGGAAATCAAGACTTGCAAGACAATCACCAACAAAGACATTCCACCAATCGAAAACACACTCGGAAAGGGGAATGTTGCTGCAAGAGCCGCAAGCGACGCCATGCGAACCAAGAGCAGAACAATGACATGACAATGCCTGTATACGCAGAACGTGTCCAATTCGACCAGATGGAGGAAGGACAGATGCCCCCAGGGTATGAAGAGAAAGATTATGATTTGGTTGAGAAAGTTGATGTGGAGGCTGGCAAGGCTTTTGATGGAAATTGAAGCGCCGTTATTGGGGTTGATTGCATTTTGGAGAGTATGGTGTTTTTGAGTGGGCTATTTTGTACTTTTTTAGTTCTTTTTCATGCTCGATGATGATGATGATGATGAAAGAAAAATGGGGACGGACCGATTGTTAAAGCTTTCCTTCTATGATATCTGTATGCTTTCTGACCCTAAATACCATATATGAACCGATACAAATGATGGGTCTTCCACATACGGCCACAGAATCAAGAAAGCTCGAGTCCCCGTCCGCTCACTCACAGATAAGCTTGATATCGGCGGACTAGTAGTTGGGTGGGTGACCACCAGCGAATCCCCGCTGCTGTATGTATTTATCTTTTTACCGATTTTGTTGTTCTGGATTCTCTCTTGCTGGTGTTGTTGAACTAGAGCACGAGGTTAACATCGTCGATGCTACTACGGTTTGTAGAATACTTGAGCCAGTAGAACAAAACTTTTTTTGTTGAAGTTTTCTTGCTGTTATTGCGAGGCTGACCATATTTACGGCCGCGCTCAGATCTCCAAGCAAGGATACACGGCTTGATCACTGAAGTCAAGAGATTAAGTTGTAGAGATCTAAACATAGCATCCAAAATGAAGAGTGATGATGGCAAGGGAATATGAAGGGGGACGAAAGTTCTGGGTCGAAACCAGCTTAAGGCATTGTCAAAGCCTGCTAATTTAGTCTTACACTAGTACGAAATCGATGTGAGGAAGAAGAAAAGCAGAGAGAAAGGAGATGTAACATCAACCTTCATTACCATATCCATACTATCCAAGTCACAATCCACAAAAGACCTCCGATGAAAACCAAACAGCCACACAAGGCGATCGGAAATCAAACATGCTAGGAATTCACAGCTTAGTGCAAGTGAACAAGAACCTTCATTGGGCCATCGACCATCCAAGCAGCTTGCTCAATCTCTGATTTGAGAGCATCCCAGCCTCGTTCATCGTCAACCGATTCTAGTCCTTGGGGTCCCTGGACTTTAATGTCAAAACCCGTGAGTTCGTGTGAGAGGGGGGAACGTTTGGCTCCCGGTAATTCTGGCGCCATGAGCGAGGTTGATGCTTGTGTGGGCGGTGTGGCCTTTTGGTAGCAAGCAAGTGCGTCTTGGGTGGTTACACGGAATTCTGCATAAGAGAGTGAGGTGTCTGCAATGCTGTGGCGGAAGAGGAGTGTCTTTTCGTTCAGGAGAAAGAAGACATCTACCGTGCGTTGCTTTGGTGGTGATTGGTGGTGTGGTATAGGAGCAAAGGCTGCTTGAAGTGAGCTATCATTGTTTGGGTTGATTTGAGAGGGTGGTTGGTTTCTTTTATCTGGTGCTTGTTTCTGTTGCTGTGCTGCTCTTGTTCGCCTAGCATACTGCCGTTGCCTTTCGTTTACAAGCATTCGCCTCATTAAAGGAGTTAAATGCGATATGAGCGAACTCTCATCCCGAGGATAAACCCATCTATTGCCAGGATCTGCCGCATCAGGGCCTGTGCCAAAAAATCTCTCCCCAATATCATTTTCTAAAAACTTCTGCACAGTTTTAAACAGGTTGATTTTGGTATCGTTGGCTGGTCCAATGCTCCGATTTCCCACGCAGGCTTGTCTTTCAGGATATTTAGCATTCAACATGTATGCCTTGGCTTCTCCCTCGAGTCTCACCCATTCTTCTGGTGTGATCTTGAGGGATTCAAAGACTTTCTTTGTGGGAGGACGGGTGTATTTCTTGGCCGGAGGACGCGATGATTTACGAAATAGGGCAAGAGAAGAATCTGGCACTGTAGGATCGGCGGAGGATGCACGAGTTGGGGGACAATGCAGGTTGGACGTGTTGATGTTGCTGCGTATCGAAGTTAGCACATCATGTTTAAGTTGATGCTAATAGCGACACATTTCTGAATTGCCAGGACTTTTAGAACATCCGCTATCTAAATAATACATACCACCTTGACTGCAATCTCGCTCTCTTCCGTGTACTTGCAACCACTCGCTCCTCATGCTTTCGCTTCGCGCTCGACTTTGGTGCAGGACTTTTCCCCGGATGCAACCTTGCTTGACTACAATCGCCATTGTTAGGCACAATACTAGATGTCGGCCTTACTCCTGATTCAGGATCGACAAAGTAGCAATTGTTTACAGCACTTGTCGACATGAGTATCGTCTTTCAATCTGGTCGAATACGGGATGGAACGCGTCGCAATGACAAAGAATAGAGTCTATTGCGTTCCATCCTTTCATTGTACTGCGGCATTTATACATGGCTGCAGATGATGTTTGTTTGCAAAGACAATTGCTTGATGGGAAAGATATATTTCGTGCAAACCGACGTGAGGCGTTGGTCCTCGTCAGGCGGGGCTTTTGATTGCCTTGTTTGTGATCACTACTCCAATTCTGCTCCTCTCCACCACAAATCCCTCTAGCTCTCATATCCATCGACAGACCATTCTAGCACTCAGGACATTGTTGCCGGACACTTTTGTGTCTAAAAGAAGATTTCGTAGGAAAGCCATAACGCACGCTACAGGTCCTCTGTGACGTAGGCCATCCAGGAACCTTAGGTTTCGGATTGGTCGGATATATTGACTCCACGATGACGCTCATTGAGACTCGCTCGACAGTTTTTCGTCCGTTTTGGTCTTTCTTAGTTTCTTAGGTACTCGATTGGGGATATATCTCCTGCATCGTGTCCCTGCAGACCCGATTTACTCTTTTTCTTCTCCTATGCGTCGAAGTACATCTCCCTCTCGCGTCTCTATCCTTCTCCATTCTATCTTTCACGTACCCAACCGTCATATGTCAAATTCATGCACACCAAACGCAGCTGTCCTAAAAATATGACTTCTCTCCAATAACATCACACCCGAGAATCGCAAAGCGGAAAGATCACGGGTGTGTGACGAGTAGAACAGATCAGTAGCAATTGGCCTCACAAATTTCCAGCAACCTAGGACATATTCATATCAAGATCCTTGTATCAAAAGTTTGCATTCAATTTGCACACGTTTGTCAAATAAACATAGAGCCCATTCGACTGCTTAACAAACATGCCCATCCTGCCAGATCAAATCACTGGCAAACAGGGGACAGGTCGCAAAAGCAGTTTCGCCAGCCAGAACAAGAAAAGTGGCCGTGTGCCCAACGCGAAGAAGCCGCGAACCCGTCCACCTACCGATTGGAGAGATCAGCCATGGTTTCTACATGGGACTCTTCCGCGATACAGTGGGCCTTATAGTGTTGGTCTTCCTTGATCGTGGATTTGTGGGCAATTACTGACCTCCTCAGGTCGGAATGATGGATATCGAAGTTCCTGCTGAGTATCCACAATCATTCACCCACATTTCGCGCCACAAACATCATCTCCTCAAGCTTGAAACCGTTCTGTTCAACATTTATTATCCCTCAGAGTTCGGATCAGGTGTTGGTCAAGACCCGGCAGGGCGGCCACGGTGGTCTCGGGAAACATGGCTGTCGCGACCTAGGCGGAAGGTTGTACAAGGCTATGGCAAATTCGCCGGACTCGGCCGCCGCGGCGATTTAGCTGTACCATTCTTTGCCGCGACCACAATGCTGACCAAGCTGCCGGCATTTCGCAACGCAGAACCAGCCAGGCATTGGCCACCTCCTAACAATACGTACACTGCAGGAGCAGAGGTGAAAAACCAAAAAGGTTCCCCTCCGGAAGGCGAGAGCTCACAGCCACGATTCCCATTGATCATATTCAGTCATGGTCTAGGAGGAACACGATCGACTTATTCCAGTGTCTGCGGCGAGTTCGCCAGTTATGGATTTGTGGTATGTGCTATCGAACATCGTGACGGGTCTGGCCCACGAACATATGTGAATCACAGTTCTGAAGGAGATGCGAGCATAGAATCCATGGAAGAAAAAGGGGATGTGGACCATACTCCAAAGCAGAAGAAGAAAAAATACGACAAAATTGACTACGTCTTTCCTAAAGCAAATCCTAAAGACACTGCACCAAACAATGATAAGGGTGTTGACCAAGAACTGCGAGCAGCTCAGATTCGCCTGCGATTGGCTGAGGTCGAAGAGGCCTACAAAGCCCTTTCTAAGATCTGTGCGGGTGGCGGCGCAGAGATCGCAAAACAGAACCTTCGTCGCAAAGGCTTCCGTGGTGGTAGTTCGCGTGGGCTTGAAGGAGTAGATTGGTCATTGTGGGAAAATTGTTTCCACCTGGATCAAGCAACTATCCTTGGGCACTCCTTTGGCGCTGCTACTACAATAGAGATACTCCGCTCTAGCGAACGGTTTCCGTACATCTCCCAAGGGATCATCTACGATATCTGGGGCGCCGCAGTCCGCACACCGTCGACACCTGATGGCCAAGACCATCAGCTGAAGAAACCACTTCTTGGTATCAACAGCGAGGCGTTCATGTATTGGCAGTCCAATTTCGATACCGTCTCCTCACTTACCAATGAGGCAAAACTAGAAGCTCCCAGCTGGCTACTTACGGTACGCGGAACGATCCACGTCTCGCAATCTGACTTCAGCATATTGTATCCTCACATCTGCGCCTTCCTCCTCAAAATGACCGCGAACCCCAAACGTGCTCTGGATCTCAATATCTCCGCCTCCCTCGAATTCCTTTCCCGTATCCTAATACCAGAACGCTCAGCAATCATTAGGCGAACAATGATTGTCGAAAATATCCTCAGTATTGATCCCATCGAGGAGTTACCGGAGGATCGAAAGCCGGATGGAAAGTGGACTGCCGTCCGGCTGAAGATTCCGCATGAATTTAGAGCAAGACTTGGAGCTAGCATTGAAAGGAAGGCGAAGCGCAAGCAAAGTCAGAAGGGTGGGAAAAAGGAGTCTAGTGTAGGTGATGAGGTTTGGATGCATATTAGGACCGAAGAGGAGGGGATCCGAGCGTGGGAGAGACAGAGAGGAGTTGGAGGAGAGAAAGGAGAGAAAAGTAAGGGGAGAGCTGGGAAGGTGAAGAGGAAGGAGGAAGCGGAGGAGCTGGAAGCAGGTAAGGAAACTTCTGAAATCAGTTCAGTACAGAAAGCATCCAATTGAACGTTTCGTTCGCCAAGGTATAATGTTACTGATGTTGTCTTCAATACCAGATAAATTGAACAGAGCGTACTGAGCACGTCGTTGCTGATTTATATCCTTTGTTTCGAGGTACTCAACATCAGCACTTGTGCCCAGCATTTTGCGTGTGATTCCAAGATCGGCAAAAGCATGGCTGAAGCGAAATGGCAAGAATTCATTTTTGTTGATAAAGCAAGCGTAGCATACTGGTTTGAAAGTTAACGGGTATGTATACCCGCCGAAGTTTCTACAACCTTCACATTTGCCTGTGCAGAGGATGCCGTAGAATTTTTGGAGGTTGATGAAGTGGGCAACTCCGGTTTTGAGGCTGGCGCATAGAGATTTTGGCGCGTATGTCCTTATGGCGCTGTAGACGGTAATGAAGTATGCTACCCGAGCTGCTCGTTTGTTAACATAGAGGAAGTTGGTTAGAGAGGGTACATCAGATTCAGTAAGACAAGCAGTCTAGATGATATCAAGAGGGAGACGATCGAGATGTCCAAGAGCTTTCTTGGCTGATTCAAAGAGGGCGTATGAATTGAAGTAGCCGTCTGCAGACCTACAGGAGTCGAATTTGTTGTGTGCCAGCAGGTTGCCGTTTGTCTCTTCAACCCTTCCAGGGGCTGATCAAGATCAATTGCACTTACTGATCAAAGGGGGTATCAAGACGCTAATACTCCGGAAAACTCCCATCAACTTCCTCCCTCCAAGAGCGCAATCCACCTTTGATGTCACCCACCCACGTTTTCCCGCCATTATCCAATCCCAGCGCCTTCAATTTCTTCACAGCAACCTGGCTATCATTTCCCAACCTGCAAACAACATACACCGGATCGCCTTCAAACCTGGGTAAACTAGTCTTAAGCAACTGCAACACTTTCGTCGCTTCCGGATTTCTTGTTACTTGCTCCCAAGAATCTGGCAACTGCGAAAGTTGCGAGAAGGGAATATTCACGCTACCAAATAAATGGCAGAGATCATATTGTACCCTCTCTCGCACATCGATAACTTGGTGTTGTTTCCCCATCAGACTCGTGGTTTTCCGTGTCTCAGCGTAGTCTTGCGCTGATATCCTCTCGTGCGGACCAAGGATATTAATCGGGTTTGCGAGACCGCAGAATTGTATGTAGTCCATTGAGCCTGACGTTAGTGCGTCTGCTGTGATTGTTGCTTGTGACGAGCAGGCAGCACATGTCATTTTTCGCGTGCGCAATTTTATGCTTCGAAATTGGGGAGCGCTGTATGCAGAAAACAAGAGAAGAGAAGGCGAAGAAAGAGAGCTTTCGGCGAACGAGGTCGAAATGGAACTGCCGTTTACGTCGCCCATAGTTGCTCCTGCGGTGATGACTTTGATCGTTTCTAGGGTTTGGAGAAGACCCATGATACCAACTACGGGGCCCAGGATACCACCATCGCCACAGCTGGTCACACTTTCTGGTGGAGGTGGTTTGGGAAAGACGCAACGGTAACAGGGACCACCTCCTGGATCCCCGGCGGGTCGAGATGGATAGTTGAGTACCATCAATTGGCCTTCGGTACGTAGCGCTGAAGCTGAGACGAGAGGTTTCCCAAGGAGAACGCAAGTATCTGAGATCAGATATCGTGATGCTGGCGTATCAGTACAATCAAGCACGACATCGTATGAGGCGAAAATCTGTAGCGCATTCAAAGGCTCCAGACGAGTCTTGTAAGGCACAGTAGTAACGCCAGAATTGAGCCTATCCTCAGTCCGGTCAGCAAAATTCTTGATTTTGAAGAAGTGTGATTAAATTGTGAAAAGAGATATGTACATACGCCTTGAGCCCTTGCATAGCACTATCCACTTTTGCCCACCCAGTCTTCTTCTCTGTATGCAGCACTTGTCGATGCAAATTACTCGCCTCGACTGTATCACCATCCACCAAACCAATTGTACCCACACCCGCTCCAGCTAGGTACAACGCAGCTGGACATCCCAACCCTCCAACGCCAACAATCAATATTTTGGCAGACTTGAGTCTCAATTGCCCTTGCAACCCAATCTCAGGCATTATCAATTGCCTTCCATATCGTTTGTATTCTTCCTGCGTCAGCGGCCATTGATTCGGGGCTTCTTCTAGAGGTTGGTGGAGCGCGGCGAGGACGTCTCTTCGCCATTCATCCGGGAAACCTCCATCGATGGAAGTTGCGAGGAACTCTTGCTGTGAGTGCACTGATTGTGCTGTCTCGGACATTGCGCAGTCGGAGGGGGTGGATGCAGCAGCATTGTTACTGCTTATACGTGCGGAGGCTAGGTCATTGCGGAGGAGGTTGAGTTGGTTCTCGAGGATGAAAATTTGGTTTTCAATGGATTGTATTCGCGTGTAATGGTCTGCCATTTTGAGTGTGGCATTGATGGGGGATTTCGTGGTGATGAGAAAGCGGCTTACTAGTGAATGCGGGGAGTGGCATTCCAGGTTGTGGCTTATGAATCAAGTTCAGATATGCGAATCATCGACGAGGAGTCACAGGACATAGGACATGGAATTCAGATATATTCGAAACCATGGATCGGAAATTACTCCTCTCTTCCAAATTCTGTATAAAGCCACAACACATCACTTCAAAAAGCTCATCAGGAGCTTGTTCAATCATATTTCTGAATCATTTGTTGAAATCTATCGATTTTTTGAATTACCATGTCTACCCACCTGTGACAGAGATAAGTCTGACATCAGTTGACTGCTTATGGGAGGGTCTGGCTGTTTGACGCAGTACTGTGGTCGATGTTCAACCAGATTCAACAGCCAAGAAAGCACATACAAAAGCATCCAGAAATCGAAAGCAGACTCGTATCCCGCATACACTTGCTACCATTCTCTTTTAAATATCAGTGTGGGGAAGCCAGAAGGAACCCATTATTCTACAAGACGATTCAAACAGCCACGATTCGGTGGTCAGCATCTACGGAAGCTCAATCGAAAGCAGTATGAAGTGGGCAAGGCTCAGAACTATGTAGGCCTGATTGAGATGCCTGGAAATTAAGACAAAATGAAGTTTGGATCCGAAAAGGAAAGATGGTCCACGACCTTGGCGTATACCAGATGGGAAGTAAAATTCCTAACAAGATCACGCTGCAGGATTTGCCCAAATTGTAACCATGGAACCGCGAACAGTTCAGTGACTGCGGTGAGAATAAAGTTTGGCGAGATCTTAGATCCAACGTGGTCGCACGTGGCAGATATCGTGAAACCCCAATCAGGAAAGTGCCATGTACCTACCGTAAGACTTCGAGAGGTCTTCAAATCCATCAATTCGTAGGAGAAAAAGACGAGAGCAAGTCATGTCAATCAAAGAAGTCAACAAAAATGCTGAAGAAGAGGATTTGCAAGGAAAAACCTGCGTCCCGATAGAACAAGGTTTCCTGTTCGAAGAAGTCAGCTTTGAGGGTGTGGTACTCAAGGCATCCAAATATCCAGGATACATCAAAGACGAACGACTTTCGGCCTCGGAGATCTTTTGAGATTGCAAACCGGAAAACTGAGCATTGGCAATGATCCAGACCGATTGATCAGATCTTAGTACTTGTCCCGTGGAAGATCATTATAGCCAAGGAAATAACAAACTCCAAGGGATCTTCAAGAACCGTGATGGTTCCGCTTCTTGATGTTGGAAATACATCTTGGCATTAATACGATTTATTCCACCCTGTTTTATCTTCCGTTGCACCGGCTTACGCGGGCCAGCTTCCGATTGAATCAATGCGAGAAACCAGCTGATGCAAGGCGGTGACTTCCTTCGATCTCAAATCTGCGGCGAAGTAAGAGATTGTTGTTGAAGGAAGAGGAGACATTGAAAATCGATGTCGATGTCAATATATTTCACCGCTAAACGCGGCGCCAAGTCGGAACCTCTCCGATTGGGCACCCGATTTTTGCTTTTCTTCCTCCCATCTCATCTCAACTTCATCGTCTTATCACTTTCATCCAATATTATCACTCATCGCACATCCCTATCAAATCCCTATCTCTTGCAATGTGTTATCTTCACCTCTGAGCCCCAAGATAGCCTCGTCTTGATATCTTGCCTCGCCGCCAGGCTACCACGTTTCTACTGCAAGGACAGTGGGTACGTATTATCTGCACGTTTGAAAGAACTGCACCTGATAGGTATACCGCAGGCCGCAGATATCCATGCAGTGAACCCTGCATTTGACAAAACACCATCCAACACCATCCGATGGCAACATCGCAACCCACCTGACTGCTTGTTATATATGCACAACAAATCTGGGTTCTAGAATGCAACGCGCCTCGGGGTATTACTTCTCGGTTAGAGATTCTGCAGGCGGATTGCCTCAACAAGACGCACACTGCAAGCATCACTGGGGGCCTTAAAAGGTACTCTGGTAATAAAATATGCTACATGTTAGACCCACAACAAGCTCAAACACATCTGCTGGGCGTTGATGGAGATAGGCGGGAGATTTGCGGCCGCCAGCTATTCTCAATACGACTTGGTTGTGGCTGCAACCTTGCATTAGTTCAACTCGCTACGCATAACCAACGTGGGGGCTACGGTATGCAGAGAAAGTAATTCGGGGTATCACAGGCCAACCATTTCAGCGAGCAGACAACGAGGGTGAAACATAGTATTTTATTGCCATTGTGGTGTGCTCAGCTCAACCAACCATATTTTTGGGCATTCGCCATCCGACTGGAAATCGTAAGTACATCCTAGAAACGGATCATATCAAAAATCCCTCAACTGTCCACCGCAAAACGCCAATGGAAGAAACGCTTATGCAAAAATGTATGAATTTGGTTTGGTGCCGTATCAATATCAACAAGTAAGTTAAAGAAGGTAAGGGATATCAGTCGACATGATGAATGATCGGCCGTCATCGAATGATCCTTTTTCTGTCAACCCCTCCCAGATGCGGCGAAATCACTCCTCATCAAGCTCGACGTAATCGGACGTTGGTTTCTCGCCGTTGTGGACGGGGCCAAGCTTGAGGATTCTGCGGCGGAAACCACCAGTGCTGCTGACGCTGGATGATCGTCGGTCTTTTTGGACTTGCTGAGCCGCATCAGCAGGGGCGCTGTCATCGATGGCGGATGTGGAAGGAAGAGGTGCAGTTGCGAGCGCTGGAGCTGCTGCGGTGGTTGAACCAATTGAGGATGCTCGAGAGGAGGGTTGCGATGGGTAATCGGTCGATAGAGTTGGAGCTAGAATGAGAAAACCTCCCTCTGGGAACATTGGTCGTGTTGGGCGAGCGGTTTGGGGGATAACTGATGGAATGTCGACTTTTTGATCATATGCAGCTACATGACATTCTGCCCCAGTAATCTCTGCGAGCACGCCGGCGTCGTAGGATGCCATTTTATTTCGAAAGATGGTTGTGGAGTAAAGTGAGTAAGTGGAGAGTTTGGTTGATGGCCGAGCAAGTCTCGTTGAATGCGAGAGAGTTTTGGACAGTGAGTGAACTGTAGATTCTTCTTTGTGGGAGGCTGTCTTAAATATGGATATCAAGCCAAGAAATCTCCTAGCGACTTTGTTGTCGTGAATGGCGTGCGCACGTGTACTGCGACCAAGAAATCGATTCGGCAGCTGATAGCGCGCTTTGCTTCTGCTTGTACCCTCTGATCTACAGCTGTGAGTCTTAAATGCGACGATTGTGCGACTGGACAAGAGGCTGGGCAGTCTGGAGGTAATACAGTTGATCTCTTGGTAAGGTTGATCAGTCTTGAACTAGAAAGGACCTGGGGACTATCCCCTAGATATATAGCTTTCTTTTGGAGCCTAAGGTTTCCGGAAGGAAAAGGAACAACTCGTTATCACCTTATACTGGATGACGTTCAGGTAGACGCGCCTCGATAATCTTGGCTGCAACTGATGGGGTAAGAATGTGTGCAATTCGCCAACACCTTCCGGTTTATGATCGTGAACTTGCAATTCGGGATTTAAGCCCTGCTGATGTCTATTTCCTGGCGGGGTGAACGGAAGATTGGTTTTTAGATTCTCGGCCGCATCCGCGACATCGTGATACCACGATGGTGCAATTCTGGCTTTGTCTATTTCGACATTGAATCATTGAATTTCAAGTCTGCTGATGTCAATGCATGAAAAGGAGAGAGTCTGCTGATCGACGCCAGCAACGAAGCGCCCGCGCTATTGATCATCATCGTGAGATGTGAAGAAAGGTCATTCATTGTTCCGTTACTTCGGTACCCGTATTGAATACCTTCGGCTGGATTTGAAAAGGCCATATTATCTCCTCCTGTTTTTGCTTCATCAGCCAGCCTTGTTGGAGTCTCGAGCGGTTCCCCAGATTGCGGGCAAATTGCGGGGATAGGGACCAATCATGGAGAAAGGACATCCGAGTGTAAGCGGCTTTGACCGTTACGAAGCTGGTTCGAGATTCGGTGGGAGTCGGAATAACGGACAAGGTTAACCGTACGGACCTGATATACTTGCTCCTGCAAACGATCAATTCCGAGTGAGTTTCCGGGTGAGTCGGTTTGCGGTGATATTTTGATTGTCCTGGAAAGACGAGAGCAGGGCAAGGAGCTGAATTGGGTACGGGAATTCCAAGCCAATATGACAAAGCTATCACAAGGAAGTATTTACGATCAGAAGCAGGTGGGAGGTTGGGCAAGTTGAGGAGGCGAGTTAGAGGCGATTTCAGAGACCCATTTTCGACTTCCACTCTCTTTTCCTGGTTCGGAATGCCGACCATTATTCCGCGAGGACCCATGGACAATATCTCGCGCACCGCTAAGCGAAACAAACGTTTGAAGCCTGTGATTGTAAGTTCCTCAGCGCTTGACGGGGACTCAAATTAGGTATCTTATGGACCATGGACCTGGAGCTTCGCGGCAATAAAGGATTCGAATCCTGGAATTGAGACATAATTTCAAAGACATTTCGAAGAATATGTGCAATTGGACAGTTTGCTGCTTTGTGAGTGCAGCGGAAAGTGTTTCTCACGGACACCAACCAGACTGATGGGTTTCTTGTTGTTCTGATCGACTGATTCGGTTGAACTGATTCGAGCAGATTTCGAAATATATTTTAAGAATTTGCCACGAAATTATCGTCATTTCTTATTGGAACAAATTTGATATACACACTTCAAAGCGGCGTAAACGCACGAGAGAAAATGGTTGAGCAGTAACAGATAAATGACATAAATGACTTGGTGTTCAATACACTCACGTGCATCTCTCATCTTACGGATTTGTTAAGCTTGCTCTCAGTGGCCATCCTATCACAACACTTCCTCCCATAAATCAGCGAAAAATGAAATTGACTTTTTGGCCTGATCGCAAGGTTTGGTTCCTGTCGCCCAAATCCAGCCAACATCATCGATTGCAAATCAGCTCTTTATCTCGCGGAGTCGCGGAACCATAATCAGCATGTGGATATGGTGTTTGACTCGCTCTCGCACCAGAAAAGCCATGACAGAGAAGGACGATTTGATATTCCAAGGCAGGGTACGGATTGTTGACCAGATGGGTCCTCCATGGACATAATATACGGGCCCTTTATCCTGGTCTTCGCCCACATCACGACTTGCGATTCACGTACCGTCCATGGATGCAAGAATTATGGATCCATGGTGGAGCTTCAGGACCCTGAAGCTAAAGCGTTCTCGAAATTCAGCCGCACTCCGTCGCTCTGGAGCTGGAGCGTTTCACAATTCAAAAGGCAGCGACGCACAACAGTTTGAGCCTCAGTGTGCACAGTGCGGCCATTACTCGCACCGTTATCTTTCTTGAAACACGAACTCGACCACCTTTCAATCGGAGACCAACTCCGATAAATCCGTCCATGTACATATGTATCTTTCTTACTTGGTTCGCGGCGCCATCGCTTTGGAGCTGTTACAAGCACTCTTACGGATGAACCGTCATCGTCGTTCTGCCGAGGGATGGTCACAGTGCTACGATGCGTCAAACTTGCGCCTGGCCTGGTTCCTAATTCCGATGGTCGGACGTCTTTGTTCGTGGAAGCCATGTAAGGAGAGATGTAATTCCTTCCAGTGTTGCGCGAGTTTAATTTGTCTTGAATCGCACGAAAGTTCACTATTCTGGAATAACATGGTCCTGCGTCTGCGCTGTGGCATCAGCTTCCATGGAGCCATGTCATGGTACACACTTGTTCGCGAAGGCTTGCATGTCAAAGCTGTCAGGGTGCCGCGTGGAACCAAGATTGTTCTATGTGGCGTCTGCTTGGTAGATCTAAAGGAAGAATCGAGAAGATGCCGTTTCGAGAAAGCAATCATCAAACAGCCGCCACAGGACATATGAGAGACCGATATGAGTATGGTCACATTCGATTTGGTGGCAATGGCGATTAATTCCTGGCAAGTTCATCAAAGAGCTCCCCAGGATTTAGCGAATTACCTCGCGAATAAAGAAAACTACATACAGAACCTACCTCGTAATTCCTAATATTCACTAGAGGCAGCAGGGGCAAATAACTAGTAAATCGACCGTGAAACACAAACCCAGACTCTCGACTCGCACCAGCAAAGGGCGTGCGGAAGAGAATCGGGTCAGGTTCCGCTTCAATTGAAGCATCTCGCCGTGTTGTCCCTACTCGCATATGCCAACATGCGAGCATCGCACTTTCCTGCGCCATCATTATGCAGAATTGTGGAAGAATCTGTCATCTCAAGCCATGCTAATATTTTTGCGGGACTGCGCTCATCATTCACCTTGCTGATGCAGCTAAATTGTTGGACGCACACACTACGACCGTCCAAGCGTTACCATACAGACAAACGGCTGCAAGGCTGAAGTCGATCCTTTGTTCTCACTTGTTACTTGGATGCGTACCTACTTGTGCTTCACTCTAGCTCGTGACTTGAAGTTGGAGGCAAAAAATAAGATCTCCGATGATCCCTTTAAGGCGCTTGTTTCGAAGCATGCCTGGTCCTATAGCATTTTGAGTTTTGCAGTGCATGGAGAAGCGAGGGATTACCCTTGGGACCAAACAGCCACCTTGGGATGGTTTCCTGTCGGACACCTCACCTGGGAAGAGGTACCTTGGGAGACTTGTCCGATTTGCAGTTGGTTTTATAGTCTCCGAATGGGCTGCGGACACGAATTGGATCAATATTGATGCCAGCTTGCTCCATTCTTAAGAAAGACAGCTGGTCCTCGCAGACGGGAGGAGAATATTGGGTACAAAGACGCTTTGCTGGCCTTTCAACCTGGGGTGATTGCGAAGCTGCAAACGGAGCCGACACAGGGGGAAAGGGTTAGCCGTAAAGCCGTTTCCTCTACCCGCCCGAGGGTGGTGCGTTAAGCTGGTGTCAGTCAAGTGTGTGCTTGCTTTCAAGGTTTGTGCTAAGGCTGGCCACTGGAGCCGTCCGTCTCGTCTCAGTCTGAGCGCGCGCTGCAGCACAGTGTGACCAAACGGTTCGTCTGCCAATGCAGGCCACGGCAATTGGCTTGAGAAGCTTCCACCATCTCCAGCAATCAAGAGCATGCTGCCCTAGAGGCATGACCCCGGCTGGCGACTGGTGTCCCTTGTCAGAAAGCAGACCATGCTCCCACGCGGGCTGGGTGAGCCCGATGTTGTCTACTCTCTGTCGCACTCGACGTTGCAAACGGCAGCAATCTATTATTTATCGACAAAGTACCGTCATTTCGGCCCTCTTGCCAATGGCCATATAAATTCTCAACTTCAGCCCTGGCACGATATTTCCTGGTTGACACTCTGCTGTCGATCGATAACCCTTCCCTCCACCCACCCTACAGGCCGCGTACAGCTACATACTTCAGAATCTACATCTAAAACCAGGCCAGACATAATCCCTACTTCAGCTGTGAGACTGCTCGACGCACCCAGCCAACACATCCTTCCAAACTTCACCACCAGACATCAACACAAGTGTCGCCGGTCGGCCGTCCGGTCTCTACCATTCTGAAGCGCATACACGCAATTGAATTGTCACTCTCCAAATTGATACCTACCATACTACAAGTCGTTTGCCCTGCAATTGGCTTCCGTCTCATCCTCCCACATCCTCCAATCACCATCGCCAACGCCTCTCCGCACACAAGCAAAGATGTGCACACGAATAATACACCAATACAGCTGTGGACATCGTTCTGACACAGACTACGCACCATGTGCCAGCTCAAGAACACTCGGAAGGCTATGTTCAGCGTCAGAAATGAAATCGAGGATTGTCAAACACGACGAAAAATGTGACAATTGCGACGGTTGACCAGTATGGCTCTTCTTCCCCAAGCTCTGGTTGCTCCCAGTCTGACTCCAATTCTCAGTGTTCCACCGACTACCTCAACCGGAAGACACTCCATCACATCCGGTACTACGCAAGCGGGAGGCGAAGTTAGCAACGCGGGTCGTTCAGTGCCCAATCCTCGTCACGCGATTTCTCATTCGTAGTGTTTCGGGTCCTTGGTCCTCGATCTGTCTAGCACACGACACACAAGCATTTCCAGGCGTCAAAGAGGACCAACCACAAAAGTGTTGGCGTTTACACGGATTATGAGATCTACGAGAGCTAGTCTATCGGATTGGACTGGCTGGTTCGGATCTGGCGTTTTCTCCAAAAGACGGTGTTTTGAATTCGATCGGGTCACATGTATTATCTTGGGTTAATCAATCGACTGAATGTAATCGGGGCGCGTGTGGATGGATGGCAAGGTTTTTTCTTCTGTTTTCACATGCCAGCCATACCCACTTGCCAGATGTCGCAGCGGAGGAAAATTATGGCTGGGACTAGACATTACAGCCTACAGCTCTCAAATCAAACCACACCTTTCAAACAATCTAGACTGCCACCGCTAGGATCTACTCACGCTATAGCGGCCACGTTCGCGATTGTACACGGACTTGTCGTGGGTAGTTGCGCAATGTCGAACAAAAACCGTTGAGCTGTATCACAAGTCCCTAAACCATCTGGGAACACAGATCCTGTCAATTGCCCTGTCAGACACGGAATGGCACCTAACAACTCTTGCCTCATGGCATGTCAATAATTGACACCTATAGACAAGCTTGATTTTTGCATCACAGGCACTAAAACTTGCCCACGAGCCAATATACGGGTGGCTGCGGATGGCAGGGTGAGGCTTCTCCCGAATATACTTATACCTTGTAACAAGGCAAACAATATTCTCCTAATCCTTTCCGTGATATATGACCAAATAGTGTTATGATGCTGTGGTGCCGCCGCCTCATCGGATGAGAAAAGATGTTGCTTTCTTTTTCCACCGTTGGAAAATCCAGGTACGCTTCGGGCCGTCCAGGTGGCTGAGCTTGATTTGCTTTCTTTTTGCCCAGTTTTGTTGGTGGCGTTGTCTGGACCGAAAATCGACGAAAGTGAATATTCTGACTGTTGTGGTGAGAGCATTTGCGTATGGTGCCAGAATTAAGTTCCCTATTCAGCCACGGAAACACAGCCTTGGGCTTCTGCCAGCAAACAGCCTGAAAGCTGTCCAGGCTAAATAGACTTCTCCAAGTCGTTCCGATGCCAGCGAATATCTCGGCGAAATCGATCCAAGAAATTGCTACCAAAATTCTATCGTCTGTCTTGTGAGGTCGAAATCAACAAGCTCTACCCGGTGCCTACATATTTCGCCGGCTGTAACTCCGGTCGTTAACTTTTCAACAAATATTTAGAATTTCATGTAGCTATACCTTGGAGCAGATCTCACGCTATCCTCGCTAGTCTGTATCAGATGCTGGCACATATATGATCGCCGAGTCTTGCCCGCGTTGTGCTGCTCGACACAATCAAAACACGATACTGCGCATCCCTGGAGTTTCATCAAAACCACGTTCTATGTGAATGCGAATTCTTCTAGAAGCAGACTTGTGCAGTGAGCCCTGTACGAGGTTCCCGCTCTCTCCAAAAGTATATTGCCCGTGTTCCAGCCAGCGCCAATTTCATGACCCGCACCCGGCATAGCGCGAATTGCGTAGAGAATTCTTTGCCGGTCCAAGGACGATTTCTTTCAACCTGCATATAACTACGGTGCACCCGGACACTAGGAAGTTCATTACCTGGTAGAGCCGAGACACTTGAAAACGCACGAAATAGAGCTTTCCCAAAACGTCCGGGACCGCGAGTGGTCGTTGCGTGGCTGCTCTAACCTCAACATCCTTTCACTTCTCCTCTTCCTCATCCACGATCGCCTCGGTTGGGAAACGACCATTCTATTCACCGACCACTCATCGCCATTTGCTTGCCCAGTACTTGGACAAAGCACACGCCTGGAGATTACCCTTACTGTGATCCATGCATCTCACTCTCTCGTGGTGTCGCTCATTTTCGGCACTACCGGAAGACCTGCTCCACTCCTGCACCTACATCTGACAAGCAGCCTTCAAGTATGTCTGTTGATATTCAGTGGGAAACCCTGGTTGAGGGACCTGATGGTCTCGCTCTGTCTGAAACAATTCGTGCTTTCCTGGACGATAAAATCCAGCAGATCAAATTCCCAAAGAATCTGATCCGCGATTGCAAAGTTCGGTCGTTCGATTTTGGAAGTATACCCCCGGAACTAGAGCTCAAGGACATTTGCGATCCACTTCCAGATTTCTACGAAGACGATGAGAACGATGAAGAAGACGACGACCGTTCTGGCCATGACGAAGGCCAAGACGCAGCCTCGCAATTCAATGCACAAAACTCAGTCCCTGCGGGCTCAATTCGACACCACCACCATGGCCATTCGGAAGCCTTGCCATGTGAAAGTGATGCATCAGCTCAGAAACACTCACCACATATTGATACGAGATTTACCGGGTTTCGAGGCTCGCTAAATTTTGGAGACTACCTCAATCCGACTAGCCCGTTAGTGTCCGGCTCGCAAACACCAGGCATTCCTGGCGGCACATCCAATCTGAATTACTTTCATCTACCATTCGGTCCTGGCCTATCTGGGACCACCACACCACTTGCAGCTGTTGCCGGAGCTCACTTTCATGGCGGATGGCCTGACAACAGGTCGACGCCCCTCAACGCCACGCACCAACCATCCATCTCCAGTAGCTCGCTTACCCCGCCGTCAACTGCAGACCCAGGATCGCGCCCACCGTCTCAACACCAACACGTTCCTGTCGAAAGCAATAGCGTGGATCTTGACGATGACCGCCACGTTCCTTCACTCGGAGGATTCCTCGGAGGTGAAGCCGATGCCCATATTATGCACGACCAGAGTCCCAATGATATTCAAATTGTGACGCATGTAAAGTATGCAGGAGACATGCGAATGTCATTGACGGCCGAGATTCTCCTTGACTATCCCATGCCCAGCTTCGTGGGCATTCCTCTGCAACTCAATATCACCGGCTTACGTTTCGATGGCGTGGCCATTCTGGCTTACATAAAAAAACGCGCGCACGTTTGCTTTCTTTCGCCTGAACATGCGGAAGCATTTGCTGGCGGTGATGCAGAGCCAGCGGATGAGAACGATGCTTCGCGCCAGGGAAGGATGGGAGGGCTGCTCGAGGAGATCAAGGTCGAAAGCGAAATAGGGCAAAAGGAGCCAGGGAAACAAGTGCTCAAAAATGTTGGCAAGGTGGAGAAGTTCATTCTTGAACAAGTGCGACGAATCTTCGAGGATGAATTTGTCTATCCCAGCTATTGGACATTTCTCGTTTAAAGTAGGGACGTCCGAAACTCTCCCTCCCCAAATTCTCGTACTACACCATGCTTTGCCTCCACAGCAAGTGCAACGACACCTTTCCGAATCAAGACCTGTCATCTGGCGGCTGCAACGGGCCGATGCACGAATGTTGTGCACTAAATCACTGCATATGCTGTTGCGTACGGAGAATAAATTTTTGCCCCACGTCGTACTGGACTATTCAGACACAAATCATACGCCTCCTCGAGGCAGCAGATCACAATCTCCTGGCGGATGTAACCAAGAATTTTTTAAGGGTTACATCATTGAGTATCTAAGGCTAAACAAAGAGTTTTCGGAAGGCTTTTCCTCACCGATTTCATTATTGCGCTCGATCCCACTTCAGCTGCTATGCATCTCGCCGACTGGGAATTGAGATGCAACTGAGGTTACAATAGAGACGGAATTGAGAGTCTCTAGGATTCAAATCCTTTGGGACGCAGTGAGCTGTTGCTGTCCGAGCAAATTCAATCGACCACAGCTTTGGAAATGGATTTGCACGAAGCGAAATGATCAGACAGCTGGCCGGGACGGAGGATCAGACCGTGCAGCTCCTTCGAGGGCTCTGGTAAATGTTTTGACCATGTATCGATAAACGGCCCTATACGGCAGGAATAGTCGGGCGTGGTAGTTCATTCATTAGACACATTGTTTTGAGCCCGGGAAATGTTCATCTTGAGACTTAATCTTATCTCTCGGCGAAGTTCTGAGTGCTCATGACACCTGTTTAATAAATGATTGGGTCCCGTGACTCGAAACTCCTCAATCATACTGTCTGAAAGGGAAAGAATTATGTCGAGTTGTGCGTGATATATTGAATCTGACTGTACATTAAGCTACAAATGGAAAAATCAACAAGCCCGACAAGGGCAACTCGAATTCGGAACCATCTCCTGGGCACCACTCTGCAACACCACTCCACAGCCTAAACTTCAACTCCTCCATCTTCCTCTCCAAACCCCATCAACCACCAAAGATACAAATCTTCTTTCTGGCTTGGTACCCGCGATGTTGCTTCTGCATCTCAATCTGCCAACATCATTCTACGGTCACCAACACTACCATCAGAATATAGTTCGGATGATATGCACTGTACATGCGCTCACGTCTAATATTATTTCACGGGGAACTGGTTTTGTTCTACGGCTTGAGAACTGACTCGTTCCTAACGCGGTACACGTAGCTCGGAGCTAAGCTCTCCATAGCTGACATACTTATATGCCCACTTCCTCTGACGAATTAATAAAAATGGTCGCTAACGATCAGCGACCTTTACCAACAACGTTCTGAGGGAGGCAATTGCCATTTCCTGTTTCGGGCCACCCGAAATCTCCCATCAGTACTCAATCAGACTCTTTTATCCCCCAAATGATAGTCCCGTTCGGCGAGTCTCGATCTATTTACAACGCAATACCTTCTGCCTTACGCCGCCACCCATGTCGCCAGACTGTATTTCAGAGGGCAGCTTTAGGCGCCGAGATGGCAGCATGATTAGAACGACGTATTGCATGCAAAGCCATCTCTCACGGGGACAATTCAATCAAGAGCAAGGTGAGTTTGGCAGGATAGGAATGGAATATCATGGGAGGCACCTGACCGTGAATTACATGGACCCTTCTACCGAGGACTGCGCAACAAAATCCTATGGACATCATGGACTGCTCAGAGAGGCAAAGTGCTGGGCTGCCTCAATTGGAGTCCTGAAACCCGACTAACAAAATCTCGATCTTCACAACGTGCTTACGGGTGTGTTCACCCCGTCAACTGTTATCAGACATATTTGCTCAGCCTCTAATAGGATGAAGTTCTGTATCACACCACAAGAAAGTTATTGAAGAAGGCTGCTTTCACCGTTCACACAGGGATACAAACCACGAAGATCGACCCTATACTAGAAATGCGTCCTGTAATATTCATCTTGTCGATCCTGATACAATCCCGGGCCCTACAATCGTCATTCAACGTCTCAGCTCTCTTTGGGCGTGAAAGCTTGTCCCTGTGGCCATGTTTTCATCCAATCTATCAAGCACAGCGGTCGGTACTGGATATACAAGGAACAGTGCTACGCCATAGCCAATGATGGCGTCCTTCACCCCCACTTTGTCCGGAGCTACGTCCGTGAATGCAGATATTAGAGAAAACCATGCCACAGGCACTCGAAGCATCGCATTTGCAACAAACCCATAAGATTTCCAAAGAGCCTCATCCACGCTAGTAAACAGTACCGATTGAAAAATGGAATGAGTCGCCGATCCTAAATGACAGCCCTATCTGCTCACGTGCTTCTCTCATGCAAACGAAAAATTTGTACGAGTAGTCATTTCGGACACAGATTTGAACTGGTTGCGATTAATGTGAGGGCGCATGTCAACAACTAACTTCTCGCAGTAGCGCTCTACAATCTCCTCCACGAGGGCACCAAATTTGCATACCGATCAGACCATTCCGCTTCCCCTGATGACAAGGCCTGACGCAGTCCTGAGAAGTCCTTATCCTTGTAAAAAGGAAATATTTGGACTACGGCTGTACATCATATGTACGATCAATCTGGCAGCTAACGTTGACTTGCAGCTTCGATCACAAGACTACGGCCCTACGGATAAGAACCCAACTAGTGACTGCCTCGGACTGCTATCCGCGACTGGCTAAGAACAGCACGTCCACACTTTCTTTTCAATGTGGAGTATGGAGAAGCTAAAATTTTCACCTTCTTTTAGCCCACAGCGTCCTTATGGGCCTCGAGACGGAGTTTAATTGCCTCATCGCGTGCTCATCCGGTAGCTCTGACGGGAAAAGGAAGCAGGATGGACCCTCGGGCAATAGGAATCCTCGCCGTAGAAATTAGCTTTTGCACTTTTCTCAGTGCAAGTTTTGGATTGGTCGATTTTGTCGTAGGTGTATTTTGCGGGTCTGTTTTTCGTGCATTTGCTGTGGTGTGCGAGGAAGGAGGCAGCGACGCGTAAACTTACCATTCGCTGCTGAAATTTTACAAGCTCAAGCCTTTGGAAGACACCTCGTGGGACCTGCATTGCAGATGTGGAAGCAGCTTCGTGTGCGCCAGAGGAGAAAGAGGTGTGGAGAAGGGTCGTTGGTGCAAATGAAGGCCATGTGGAAAAGGACTTTTGATAAACGATGAAATTTGTGGAGAAGACAAGAAAAGATACTTTCGAGGCTCACGAACCGTTGTGATAAACAACGCCCGAGCTAATAAGTACAAGCGACATGAGCTACCAGCTTTCTTGTAGTAGTGTGATCTCGGATCCCGAGTGCAGTCTAAGAACACTAATGCAAGAGACAGACGCCGGAGATGATTGAGTGCGAAAACACGGTCCGACGTGTGCAAGGCTACCATCGTTGTCACCTGTCGGTCTTCGGTGCCATTCAGGGCACGGAACTTTTTTCATCCTCTACCATCTCCGCTTCTCGCGTCCACCTGCCTACTCACGTCCTCCCTCTCCGGCGCCCAGATCGAGAACACGGCCCGACTTGTTCCACCACATGTTATACAATCACGACATACCGTCGTGAGACGTCGAACTAAACTCTCCATACTCGGAGTTTGACCGCGGAACCTAATATGCTTCCGACTGATGATCGTGTTTTCTCCGTCTTTTCATCTTTGTCACGAATCGCAGCATCCTCAGCCTCATCATACCAGCTTAATGAAATTAGACCACACAATGGAATTTGAAAGCGCTCAACTGTCATGACTATCTCTCGCATACTCTCGGTAGCTTTACTTGTTCCACATGGTCCCGGAAACCCTGATGTACGGGCTCGTATTACCGCGTATCGCCATATCACTGGACGTATGCAAGTATGGTGGTGTTTCTAGCCTCCCAATTTGCTCGTACAACATGGCGATCAGCCTTGCCACCATTTTGTCTATCCCAATGGGGATAACTGGCATTACCCCATTCGCTCATCGACGAATCCATTTGAGAAGACACTATGAAAGTCTTAACCATCGTATTCCTGCGGAGGTATTTGTCTTACGACAACTTCAAACCTCCAATTTTGAGATCACCATGCTTGCGATAACCTCAAGATCTTCCACCGAGTCTACTTGGCTGGACCCCTCGTCAGCTAAGGGAACGCCTAGCTCTTCTTTATCTCTTCCTCGAAAAGTGCCTTCTTCCCCGTATTAGTTCAGTACTCGGAGGTGTCTTTGGAAACAAATTGTAATTTTGACATACCTTATACCCATCTCGCTCTAAACTACATCAATGGAGTAGCACGAAGGATAATGATTGGAGGGAGAATGGGATCGTGAAGGCTCTCGATTATGTTGCGCACATGCGAGTCTAGTCTAAGTCTTCAAAATATCCCCTGCGCCTCTGGTCGCTCTTTTCTCGTACTTATGCTCTAATCGTCATGGCTGGAGGCACCTTGACGCGATAAGGGATGCATTGTCAGGAACACATTGGTACTTGTCAAAACATTAATGAGGCGATAGACGAGGATAATAAGGCCACAGGAAAGAGCAAGGGCAAATCACTTGGTCGTAAAGTTCCCCATGATTTTGGAGTGCAATCAATGTGTTATTTTTCCAGTATTAGAGAGAGCCCAAAAGCACATCCTTCTCCACCCTTACCCATCAGAAATATTACCATTCACCTCCGGTAGCACACATTCAAAGCTTCTCCTTCTCACCATCCTCACCCTCCTCACCCTTACTACTCATATCACTCGATGATTTACCAGCTCCGCTAGTGGCATCGGAATCAGTCTCAACTTCAGATCCAGCCTCATCCCTCATTATTGCTGGCATAAGGTGAGTGGCGCACATATGATCCGCAATCGCAATGGTCATGCGTGCGATTGAAGAGCATCTGTAGTTCGTACCAAGCATATCTTGACATTGGATGAATCGCTCTGGTTTTAAGCAGCCGCAGGTGTAGCGGCGAAGGTGTTGTCGGCACATTGTGTATTTGCGGTTTGGTCGGATTAGAGAGATGGTTGGGGACGGATTTTGTGAGTGCATGAAGAGGGAAAATGTGGTAGGAGAGGTTGAGTTGCGCGATATAAATATGAAAAGAGTGTTAATGCTTGTGAATTGGTTCTGTGTTTCAAGGGAGTTTGGTGGAGTTATGATACATACTTCTTTCACTCTTGAACATAAATTCATACCTTTACAACACTTTAGGGACCGCTTCCAATCTTGATAACAACCTTTCCAAAGTGGCCTCCAGACTCCAAATACAACAACGCTTCCTTGGCTTCATCAAAGGTAAACACTTTGTCAACAACAGGGACAATCTTCTTCTCTACATATACCTTCAACAGCTCCTCAAACCTATCCCTTGGTCCATTCAAAATACCCTTGATGGTCACATTCCGCTTCAATGCCAGAACGTTGACGTTCAACGTTCCCTCCTTGGGCTCTTCCTTGCCACCAAGGTACCCAATTGCTGCGATCGTACCACCGAAGGCGACGCACGAGAAAGATTTTAGCAGAGTTTGAGCACCGCCAGTCTCAAAAATAATATCAACACCTTTATTTGAGGTCAAGCCAAGGACTGTACGATCCCAATCTGGGTCGGCCTTGTAATTAATGGTGTGTGTGGCGCCTAAAGACTTCGTCTGCTCCAATTTCTTGTCAGATGAGGATGTGATGATGGCTAGAACGGTCAGCATTGATCGGCTTCTCAGAAAGATCGAGATTGGTCATACTTTTCATTCCACAAGCTTGTGCGATCTGAAGTCCAGCGATCGAAACTCCTCCTGTGCCTTGCAAAAGCACACTCGTCTCTTTCCCCGTCAAATGATTGCCCATATATTGGTTCCAATTAATGCTCATCCAAGCCGTCACTGCAGCAATAGGTAAAGTTGATGCTTCCTCGTCGGATAGATACTCCGGTGTCTTGACGAGACCACATTCAGGAAAGATGCGGTATTCTGTGAGAACCCCAGGTAAAGGGAGACCGAGTCCCGAAGACATATTCTCTTCTACAACCTGTCCAGTTACGTGTGTCTGGTTGAAAATGGAGAGGACTCTATCGCCAGATTTGAAGATCTTGCTGGCGGACTCGATGATGGTTCCGCACATGTCTGAGCACGGGACGAGACCTGATGACCCTTGGGGGATGGTTTTGTGGTGGCCATATGTTCCTCCAATTACTAGATAGAACTGGTCAGCAATTGATAGAACAGGAGAATATAAGTAGTGAAAGAGCAAATCACGGCTAAGATCCAAACTAGGGAGGGAACCATAGATTGGATTTGAAGGTAGAGTAAAACAAGAATCGACATGGGATCGAGACGTCAGGATGAGTCTTCTTCGAACATGAAATTTACACACCTTCAGTATCTCGATAATTGAGAGAAACAGCAAGGATCTTGACCAATACTTCACCATCTGCAAGCTGTGGCAATGAAACGGTTTCTTGCTCAAGATTCTTGACGCCATCTTGTTTCGTCACCCATTGCTTGGTTTCTGTTGGTTGAGCCATAGTATATAATCGTTTGGTGATTACACCAATTTTCAGTGAAGAACCGAGAAGCCCCAAACCAAGAAGTGTTATCGGATACTTGCATCCGTCCATTTTGCGTCATTCTTGCCGGGATTTTGCGTGTCGACGTCTTGGGAATCCCCTTTTCCAAACATCATGTGAGGCTGAGCAAGAATTGTTTTTACGTAGGTCGCAACCAAAATAGAGAGCCAGATGAGGATGCCGTCGTGCAATTTGGTGGTTTGCCTCAGTTCGATCTGATACTGGCTGAAACGCTTCTTTGGAAATAGATGAACCCCAACTCTCTACCATCAACAACATTAGCAACAAGGGCACGTCCATCTCTAAGAATATCGCAATGGGTGATGTAACTGTTAGGTATGGGTTCAGAATAATTCCGAACCCTCGTCTTTGGTTTACTCCTGCCCTCAGCCTACCCAACTAACGCGAGTTTCAAGCCTCTGGACAGACTCATGCTTTCTATGGGCGGCCTTCAATAGTCATGCCGGATGAAGTATTTCGCGCGCGATAGCCCTTATTTCACCAGAAGAGAATCTTCTTGAGAGATCTACGCGCCATCCCTCGCTGCTGTGCCGCATTCTACGCCCTCTTTTCACAACTTTGCATCCTTCGAGATTTGCAATCCTTAGCAAGCATCGAATCCTGAGCCTCCAATTTACATGCACTACCCGTCGCCATCGGAAGGTTGTGCTTGTTCGCACTTCACGCTTAGCTGGAGTCCTTGGTTCTCTTCACACGAATTGATAGGCGACGCAGATGTGCTTGCAGGTCGACTCAGCCTCATCAAACAAGATGTCAAAACCTTTATACTTGCCATTATCAAAAAATCAAAGATATACGCATGGTTTCTATCGTATTCAAACCTTGCTGACACCATGCCACGCACCTTCTCATTTTCTTCCTTTTTAACGACGCAGCATGGGCTTTTTGAATGGTAGATCAGCGAGAAGGATCCTGCCCATGTCGAAATTCTCTCATCATCCCATACTTCTTTCACTTCTTCTCTTCTGCGAGTGGTAGTTGTTTACCTGAATTTGCTTTCACATTTCATCCACATTAAACAGCTTTCTGTCCTCTACAACCTCAACGAGCTTTACATTTGACCATTTACTGTCTTTCATAGCTCAGCCATCAAAATGTCTAGGAGAGACAAGACCTGAGAATTGAAACAGGAGATGAAAGCCAACAGGATCTCCATCCACCAGATTAAGGATAGTCCATCTGATCCACAGACTTCGTACCGCACGGCCATAAGGAAAAATTTGCTCAGATATATAAATTAGGCCGTGCTTTTATCAACGAGGACGTCACTACTGGTGGTATGCAGGACTTCAACGAGCCATAGAGGCTTGCGAACAGATACCCACACTTCAGTAGATGAAAAAAAACAGCCAGACCGAGTGCAAGGCCTGCAACGGACGGAAACCTTCGAGAGCATATTGCGAAAGCCTTATGCCCATGACCGTCCTCAAGCAGTCCCACCACCATTGATTGAGAAGATACTCAAGACAAACATGCATCCGGACAATGGAGCGGAGCTGCTCCTTTTCTCATTTCTGCTTCTGGAAGCGAAGCGTGAAAAAGACGCTGAAGGCTTCCAGAAAACGGAGTTTCAGACTGTGTTACCTATCGGTCATGCTCTCGGTCTTCAGCACAAACTCACTAAGCTCGTGCAATCCTGCGGTAATGTCTTGGACGTCCCTGGTGGGCCGCTTGTCTGGGTTTTCGCCTTTTCTGGCAAGGACTGGCGGGTTTACGCAGCAGTTGCAGAGAATTATGGCAAGCAAACGAACTCGAGCAAGTCACCAGTGGTCAGGACCAGCTTGTCAATCCCAGTGGAGGATGAAGATTTACCGACAAAGTATGTTAGTTGTCAATTTTAGTTTCTCTCTCACCTGTCCAGTCCGCTAATACAATGAAGTGCATCGTCCGCCTTTGGAATGGTTGTATAACGGGCGTGGATGAAGGCTATCAGCTCATTCCCATCGTTGACTACATTCTTGACTGGGCTCGAGACATTTATAGGCCTAATATCCTTCGCCAACTTGAAAAGCTAAGTACGCAAGACTCAAATGACACAGTGACACTCAGAAACGACCCCGATATGTACTCACTGTAAGGAGATCTTCCTCGATGGATGCAATCGCAAAGAGAACGTTCTTTTGCACTTATCACAAATTAGACACGAACAGTCATCGTTGAAGACATCCAGTCTAAACCGGCAGCTGGCGATAACCCTTCCAAATTCCCTTGGCTCTTTTGACGGGCCCTTCGGATTGGTCCGTGATGGAAGGGTCACCGAAAGTCGGGTTCTACATAACAAAAGATAATATCTCAACACTTTGCCAGGGTTTTGATCACCAAGGTCTTTTAAGCACATTTGCCAGCTGGGTTCTATGTTCCTTGAAACAGCGATGCGATACTCTTAAAGGCGAGAGCGAGTTGAATGCGATCGAGGACAAGTGGGTTGGAAAGTTCCGATTTCGGAGGCCTGTCCTGGAGAATGAGTCGCAGATCTAAGCTCAGTTTCCGGTATCCTATTTCATCAACCACGAGTGGGATCAAATAGGAGAACCCACCTATCTCGCAGTATCTGAGGATGCACGGCAATATTTGACCATTCCACGGTGGAATCGAACAAGAGAACGAGGATTTGGCGCCACTGAGGTGTCCTCAGAAAGCGCTCGTCGATACGTTCGATGAAATTCTACGCAGAGATGTGCGACGTGACTTCGTCTTGGCGTTCTCGGGAAAGACTTTCACGATCTACCAAGAAGTTGTTCCAGTCATCACATCGATGAATGAGTCGACTTTCCATGAAGTCGAGGAGGAAAGGATGTTCAAGAAGCTAGACATTGACTAGAACGGCCCCAGTTACAAGATGTATCAAATGGTTCACAGCATCTACAATGATTACCGCCATGGCCTACGAGAGTCTGACGAGACATTCTTGCGTCTGTCGGCCCGTGTCGACTCCCAAGGTCGGCCACTTCAGGAGAACTGGAAAGCCGGAGACAGATTTAAGGGCTCGCCCGACCTTGATTGGGACCAGATATTGGTACATGGACGCGTTCCGGATTCTCAGCCACCAATAAGCACCGGAGAGCCAGACTACTGCCTCTACGTTCTTGATGGACAAGTGGCTGATTTCAACGCTGACTGCATTGTTCTGAATCTCTTTCGTTTCCTCCATGTTGATTGTAGCTATGGAACGGTGAGGAATTTCGAATGCACAAGCAAGGGCCGGATGGGAAGAGATCGTCAGACGACGTACTATTTCGCCACGAGGAACACTCTGCGACTTCTTGGAATTTCTAGAGATGCACTAAGGTCGCATATTACTGATTGGGCTGTTATTTGTGGTTTTCAACATGAATTGTACGATTTCTAAAGGCGAGGAAGGAATAATCCGAGACCATCATTTACTATGCACCACACCTCTATTCTGACAGAGATAGAACCTATTGGACGAATATTTAAGAAGGTATCATTGAATATGGGGCGCAGACCGTTGACTTGGTAAAGCCTGTTAGATTTCTCGCCAAAAATCCTTACTTAACATCGGAACTACTACTAATACAGACTGCAGATCCTTACTCGCAACCGATCAGGCGTTGCTTGGTTACTCCTTTGCTTCCCCATAGCCATAGCCAATCCTTGTAGGACCAATTATTCTGCAAAGCCTTCACAATCATTTCCATCAAGGTTATGGCACGAATGAAATCCTTCCACTCCTCCACATCGACGACTCCACGGTCTCCCACTCCTGCTAGCACTTGGGGGGGGGGGGGGGGTGGGGACAGATCGGATGATAATTCGCGATTTCTCTCATTCAAATCTTGGACTTTCCTTTGAAGCTTGAGCTTCCCTTCAGTCAACACTTCGGCCCTCCTTCGAACCTTGAGATTCTCTTCTGTCAACGCTTCGGCCCTCCTTCAAAGCGATCTTCTCTTTCCAACGAGCAAAAGCCTCACTTGCTGATGCCAGCCTTTCGTTCTCAAGTTCACGCAGCTTCTGGTCGACTTTCTTTTCAAGCTTTTCATCCCTTCTTTCCGCCATCTTCCTTAGCATCCCCTACTCAAATATTTCCCCCTCCATTCTGCAGACCAGTGAAGTCAGATAGTCGACTCTTCTGCGACGATCGACCTGAACGGCTTCTACCGCGCCATTGGCCAGCACAACTTCGGTGCCTTATATCTTGAGGAGTGCCATGGTGTGCTGGTGCGAATCCGCCATTCTAAGGTGGGGAAAAATTCTCCAGGCTGGTCGAGGAATAGGTCGAGTGCTGCCTTCAGCCCTCTGCTAGCTTCAGTTGGCCCGCGTTGTTGCTTGTCCTTTTCTCTATCAGCTTTCTGATATGGGCTGGTTGGGACACTGTCTGCTTCACCGATTAAAGTGGTATCATCTTCCCCTTCATCCATAGCTGGGTTGGACATGGTCATGTGTCTTCAAAAGGAAAAGAAATGGATTGATGAAGGCTTTAATCTTTTGATCGCAAGTAACCACGCAACCCGAATATATGAACGTTTGCTCACTCGAAGCCGACTCCCAGAGCATGCCCTAGGATTTGGCAAAGAAGATGATGAACTGCAGTAGTATGGAACACGACCACGCTCGGACTCCTCTCCCTGTTTCGTATCGCTCAGCCGCTCTTTGGACAAGGATATAGTAAATGCAGCTTAACCGGCAGCCACGTCTGATCCTTTGTTTTACTGATGCAACATGACGATGATAGCACAAATCGCGGAGCTCTTTCCTTATGGATGTCGAAGACGTGGGCTGATCTTGGTCAGCCACTTGAAGACCTTGCAAAGCCGATAAGCTCCTGTGCGGAAACTGGTGCAGTAGCGGAAACTAGTGCAGTAGAAGAAACTGTCTTCCATTAAAAAACTATGCTTCTCGTTTTGTTTCATGGATGTCAGTTGTAAGTTATCTATTAGAGGTCTACGTACAACACTCGCAATCCCAATCCCAATCCTCAACACATATCAAGAATCTTACCGGACCTCAAACCCTTATCAGTCAACTCAATCATCCTCGAACTGATTCACTTTCGCCTCCTTGAGCAGTAGCCGAAGCCCACCAATATTCTTTCGATACTCCTCAGCTTTCTCTTCTTGAACAGCAACCCTTTCCCCAAGGCTCATCCTTCAACATCGCAACTTTAACCTCTGTATCTTTGCGTAGTCTCCGCTCTTCAAGTATCTCCAAACCAGCTCTTCCAAGGCGTATCGGTAACGCCCCATAAGCATCATCGCGTCTCCGTCACTCATATTGTTCCATCAAGGCCCCTGGTTCTTAAAAAAAGAGAAGACTCATGCCACAATCACGGACTCTATATCAATTCCTGTTCCAGTTCCACCTTGCTCAGTATCTTCATGAGCTCGAATCTAGCTGCATGAGCCTCGATACCATGTTGTTGCACTCTGATCTCGAGTTCAGTCTTGTAGTTGCATAGTTTCTCTTTGGTATGCAAATGCGCCTCTTTCTCCTCTTCACGTCTGATGCTTGTTTCCCAAGAGCTCGTCTTCCCAAGGCCTAAACTTCCCAATGAGCACCTGTCTCGTTTTGAGTGCGAGGTTGAGTTTTTCTTGGAATTGGGCTTGTTGGGAGTACCTGTAAATCGCTTCAAAATCCACATAGACGAAGAAGGGATTGGGTATGGATGTGGTGTCGTGATAGCCAAAGAGTTCTTTGTTGTTGTCCACGATTTTTTGGATTTGGCTGATTTGGGCGGCTTGGGATGAAATTCTGATCTAGGGTGAGAAGCGTGTAATTGAATACTAGGCCGTGGTAATAGATTTGATGAAGAAATGCTGGTAGAGCAGCAGGTTGCCGAGTATAAGACGAAAATGGTATAGATTAAAAGCTTTGGTTGTTGTAGAGAGATTACTGATAAAGATTGTGCTGATTGTAGTTGTTCAGAGATCATGAGCCAATTGTCAATGAATCTACCTTGGCAGAGTTCGTCTTATATACGATTTCGAATAGGTTGGCAGAAGAAAATGAATACGTCACTCAGCACTACGCTGAAGATTACCATACTCTCTATATTTCTGAGGCTCAGCCGCACAACTGTTGAACGACTATTCCAGCCGCATTCAAACCTTCATCACGCGCTCGCATGTAGCGGCTCCGTATTCTTTTGCGCCGCTCAAATTCCAGCCTTGAGCTAATTCTTTCAGTAATGTGTTAGAAGCCTAGATATCCAACCACAAACGAAACACTCCTACTTCATCCAAAAGGTTTTGTTTAGTTTCGTTTCACAGCCGTCAATCAATTAGCAGAACCTAAATCCTACTTTCCCTAACGCCCCCCACCCTCACATCCCTCGCAAGCACATCACCAATCCACTCCACAGCATCCTTCGCCATCCTAGGCGTAGTCTCATGCCCCACACCCTCATAAACGCGATCATCAAGCACAAGCCCATTATTCTTCCACCAACTGCCCATCGCTGCCTTCAAAAAGCGTAGAAATGGTTCGCCACAGGCGTATGGAACCAATTTATCTGCGCCACCAGACTGGAGGAGGATTTTCTTGTTTTGCAACCTTGAGGTGAGGATTGTGGCTGTTGAGGTTTGGACTGGGGAGGAGGGTACAACGGAAGCAACGCCGGCGGCTACAGTGTTTGGACCTTTGAGATCGGCTGGTAGAAATAATCCAGCGGGGTCAGAGGTGTTGACCGAAGCGATAAGAGCAGCAGGAAAATCTGAACTCCCCAAAAACTTGGGACCAAATGTTTTCCTCCTAGACTTCTCCGCACGTTGAAGCATTAATCGCTGAAAATCAGGACACCCAATTATAACAACGCCAGCTGTAATCCTCGGATCATGAAGAAGAGAATGCCACGCCGCATGTCCCCCCAACGAAATGCCCAGGACAATATGCTCGCTCGGCTGTGGGAGAGATTGTGGAAGATATGAAGAGATATGCGTCAGAAGCAACGAACAATCCTGACTCGTCCCCTGATAACAAGAAAACATATCCTGCGCATGCCGTTCATTACCCTGTCTCCACGCCTCATTCGCCATCTTATCCACCAATCTACTCCCATGATTGCGCTGATCAAATGATATCGCAATGAGTCCTTTGCCAGTGTTTCCTCGCCGCGAGTTCCAATTGTGGATTGATTGTGCGGCGAGGGGCGCCATGGAGGCTTGGGTTTGGAGACGCGGGTGGAGGAGCCATAGGCAGGATAGGGAAGTGATGTTTGTGGGGAGTTCGGAGAGGCCGTAGACGGTTGTGAGGATGCCGGCGATGGGGTAGATTGTTGTAGAGATTGAGGGGAGGGAGGAGGCGTGGGTCTTTTCGAGGGGGTTTCCTGGGCCTGACATTTTGAGCGTTATTTCTTGGTGGGTGAAGAATGCAGAACAGCAATTGAGGGTTCTTTCTTTAATAGCTAAAATTGTTGTCCAAGTTAAGCGGAGGTAGGCTCAGAAATGAGACGGATGCCGAGGCTAGATATTGCATCAGGCGGACGATGCCCATTTTGTTCTCATCTTCTGCATATCTTCTTCCAGAGATTGAGCATTCGATAATGGGACTCGAGAAATCATGAGCCCTCGATACTCCAATCTTAGAGGGATTCTCAAAATCATGTGATCAGGCTGAGGATGCATAAATGCTGTAGCTCCCGTCCCTCCAGCCACTTATTAACAACTCTCCTTCTCCTTAATCTTATCGCCAACTCTGTTGACAGTCGACATTGTTATAATAAAACAGCCGTAATTATCTATCACCGACGGCGGTGGCGCAATCAAATGCGCGCGGACGGACAACGTGTACCGCTCGGCAACAGTAGCAAATCCCCGCTCAAGTGGGAGTATTCTCGTCCAGGCTTTCAGTTCAAGGCAGGTATCACGACCGATAATTTCTCTATGTAGTGCCCAGCCGACACGACAACGTGAGATTTACTGGTATACCCGCAACTTGCCGTCACGCCCCTTCTTATTTTCTCGTTGGATGTTTGGTGCCTTCATCACAAATATTTTGCAGTGCTTCACTAACTAATCCTCGAGCAGCCAGTGAATCTTCTTAGGTCTCCTGTTGCATCCCCTCTGGTCACGCAGAAGGGCATAACACAAACTCTAGGAATATTTCAGTGGTTTTCTGTCCATCGAACCACTTCGTTGAGTCAACCACTCTCCTCCTTAATCCTATCATCGCCAAACTTGTACCCCCTCTCATTTGCAATTCTAGCAGTCTCTTGATCTCACTTGAACCGACCAAATTCTTGAATGGTGTGATGATTAGTATCGAAGTTGTATCTTTCCAAGACATCAAGGGTCGCTCCTAGATAGCATTCTACATCAAACTTTCCATACCTTGACTCTTCGTAGTTGGAAAGCAGCAAAGTTTGACGTGAGACTCATAGAAAGATAGCCAAGGCCATACCTAGCAACTTACCAAAGGTGACATCCAAAATCTTAATTATTCATTCCACAGCATACAGAAATCTACGCTTACACCAAGCCTACCCCTCCTCCTCATCCCAACAACTTTACCCTCTCCGGATGCCCATCAGGCAGCCTATAATCCTCCAAGGCAACAGGAATATTCCCCGAATACCCCGCCTCCCCAACCGATTTCTCCAACTTCGCCGTCACCTTTCCAACCAACCGCGCAATCAACTTGTCATTAACAATTCCATCCACCATCGTTTTCTTCATCCCATCCTTCATACTCTGATTTACTGCCTTTGCAAAATTCCGGAAGCCGTCTTCTCTATCGTCCATTGCGTTAGGTGCCTTCTCCAATTCCATGACCTTTGTCGCTTTCACGAGTGCGGCGATGAAGTTTAGGAGTTCTTGGTCGAAACAGGCGGGGAGGCGAACGTGGGTCGATATCTTGATGTTCGCTTCGTCTTTTTCAACCTGCTCGAGCTCCTTTTCTTTCTGGACCGTCTTTGGCTTGCCGTCGGCGTCGTGGATCTCGATTTCAAGCTCTTCCCTATCTTTGCGAGTTGGGATCGGTGGGAGAATGTGTTCGTGGTGAGGCAGGAGGAAAGAGGGAATGGTAAATGTTGCATCTGCGCCACCGAGGCGGACGACTTGTTTTAGATTTGCTTCGTTGGGGAGGGTTCGGTAGGCCATTACGTCGCCGAAACCTAGGTAGGCGACGATGTCGAAGGCGGACAGGAAAGGGACTTGTGCTAGGCCGGTCACTTCTGCTAATTCGACGGCGAAATTTGCGTCGGAGAGCCATGCTAGAATTCTTTCTTCGAGACGTCTTAGCTCGGCGTTGTCTTTGCTGTAGTCCTTGAAAAATTTGGATTGGAGCATGTGGGACATCCATTTTCCGGATCCGACGGCGGTGATTGATTTGATGGATATTGGGTGGAAGTGACTTAGCGGATTCAGGAGCAGTCGTAGAAGCATAGGCATACGGTGCATGAGAGTCTTCATCCTCGGTGATGACATGTTCCGCAGAGTCGTGACCTTGACCGAGTGCTTCGGAGGGTGAGGCACTGAAGGCTTGTTGTGAAGCTGTGAGCATATTGCTGCCCGAACGTCCTGGATGCGATCCTGATCAAAGCTTTCAGACTTCTCGACCCGCTGCATGACTGTCTTTCTGCATTCATTGATGACATTGGTATCTTCGATCCATTTAATGGCATGCTCGTATTGTTTCGAAGCAATTCGGTCATCGGGCGACAGTTGCTTCATCGAGTTGAAGCCAGATTGGGCAGACGAGTCCTTCAACATCTCACCGCCAGTGAACTTGCTAGTCATCTTGACTAATTGTGGTCGAGCTTGAACACCATGTGCTGATGCGGCCTGCAACAAAGGAGTATCTTCAACCATCAGAGCATCTCCGTTGACATCATGCGTATCCTTGGCCATATCGCCAAAAGTCATCTCATATTGTCCGCCTTTGAGAGCGGCATAGCAGTCATCAATTTCAATCCTCCTGAAGAATGGGATCGTGACCTTTTCACAAGAAATGGCGAGCTCCATATCGTCCGAAAGCTTGATTCCAACCTCAATACCATGGGCAACGAGAGTCAAGGTCGATAACGAAATCGTTACTCCTCGGATCACCATAAGCCCGTCGACTTCAGTATCGATTTCTAAAGCAGGGATATCGAAGAGTGCAATCTTATCGTCCAAGAATGAGATTTGCTTGATGAATCTTCGCAATCCTTTCCGTACCACTCTGGCCGTTGCATCGAATTGGAAGACGCAAGTGATGAAAATGAAAGGCCAACAGCCTGCAGTAAAGAGGCCATGCAAAAGCCATGAAGTCGCGCATATCGAGTAGATCAAGTGCATGGTGGTGAGCAGTGTCCATAAGGGGACGAAGGGAAGAATCCTATGGCCTATTTGGATTTGTTAGAAGCGCTAACTTTTGCCTTTAGCAGAAATGGTTGTCACCCTTTGATGCGCCGAGTAGGACGAAGAACGTAAGTTCCGGAGCACCTTGATAGCAGTTAGCACAAAATCGCATTGCCGAATCGGGATTCACCTACCTGATATGAACCATCGTAGCGGCCAATTGTACAGTGCTAAGCAAAGCACAGTCGTCGCAGAAAAGGCAATAGGAACTGTGATCCCAAATGGCTTGTTCTGTTTCGATGGTTCGACGATGTCGGTGCGAGGGACGAGAATGGGGTCGGACGACATAGTGGTGGTGATCGCTCTCGCTGACTCAGTTCGATTAGGGATCCCTCACAGAAGAACCTTGATTTGATGGCAGCGCAGCGCAGATCAGACAAGGCTGTGCTGAGCACCAAAAGCTTTTGTTTGTGGGTCTTCGGGGACGGGTATGGAGAAGATAGTTTCCGATCAAGAGAAGAAGGGCATTCAGATGTTTAGGCTAGTGTTTGCTGGTTATCAACAACTACGTCATCAACGAGGGCAGTTTCAAGGCGGGATCGTGTTCTTGCATTTCAAGCATGGGACAATGGATAATTCCATGAGGAATGTGATCAGATTTTTATGGTATTCTCCCAACATCTCATATTCCTTCTCAGATTCAGAGATTCAAAGATTCGAAATCAATGGGATTTTACATTTTCACTGAAGCGGATAGGCTCATCTATTTTGGCTCCCTCATCGCGACTTTTTCTTCAGGCAGAAATGAGGCCGGCACAAGGGGTAGAACGATCATCTTATGAAAGTAGATCATAACAATCAGTATATCTTTCCACGTCTACTTCCACTATTGGGCATTAAATTCGCCTTTGGTGTTAAGACATCCTCAACCCAAGTACATATCTTTTTGTTCTAGTCACCTTTGAAGAATGTACTCATGCCATGCATTCTCAAGACACGATGATTACCCAACATTCACAAACCAACTTGAAAACAGTCTTACATATACATCTACAACTCAACAAAAGAAAAACGCTAACCACCCAATGCAGCAAAAAACATAGCAACAGCCCCAAAGAAAAAATACAATAGCAAGAAGCAGAGTATCAAGTAACAACAAGCGCAGCGAACTCCCTCGCCTCCCCTCTCCTCCAAGCAAGCGCGCAAAAGTACCTACCTCCAAAACACAACCCTCTTAACAAATCTCATCTCCAAACGCACAAACCTCCTTCTCAGGACCTATGCTCAAAACTAAGTATAAATCTCCAAAGGCGCCAACTGATCAACAGCAAACCTCCACCCCTCCCCGGCAAGCCAATCATAAGGCCAAACAACAATAGTCCCCTGAATCATCTTCAACAACTCCTCCGCATCATGTTTACTCAACATGGCATTTTCATCGTCTGCATGGAACGGTCTATGACTCGATCTGGTCGTTGCTCTTCTGCGCCTTCTCTTGGAGCCAATTGCTGGGTTGGGACTGGAGCGCGTGCGGCGGGTAGATTGACTGGTTTTGGGTGGAGGGATGGGTGCGTCCTTTTCTTTTTCCTTGCCATTCGCTGTCGTTGAAGAAGGGAGGGGAGGTAGGGATTTCTCGTTCATGTCATCCTTTTCGTTGGTTACTTCTCCCGAGGATTCAGGCGGCGTGGCTTTGTCCAGAGCGCCAACCAACTTCCCAATCTTATCGTTAACAACACCACTCCCCGGCGGACCCGTCTGCCCCTCCCTCTTCTCATGCCTAACTCCCTGACTGGCCTTGAACTTCTCGCTGAAAGCATCATACTCTCGATATTGCCGCCAACTCCTCACTTCATTATCAGGCATACATCTAAACACCTGTCGATAAATCTTGGTGTTGTTTTCGGCGATGGTGTGCCACGTATCGAGGAAGAAGGTATCGATGATGGGATCACGCATGCAGTCGTCTGTAACAATCGGTCGTTTCATTCCTAACAAGAGGGGATTAACAACGTCTAACGAGGCGGTGGAGAGGGTACGTTGTAATGGTGGCCCACCGATATCGGTATCATCCATTACTGGTAAAGCAGGAAGTTGCGAGAGTTGCGGCAGTCCGAGTTCGAACGTATTCATGCGGGGTAGGTGTTGAGGAGGTAGGAATTCAGGTTCGTGTTCAGGGACGGTACGAGCTCGTGGTCGAGTCTTGGTGCTCGTTGATGCTTTGACAGGAAATGCGAGACTGCCTTTTCCTTCGGTGGCGGAGATGGAGCCTGAGACGAGAACTTCTACTCCTCGTTGGTCGATGACGGTGTCCCGTCCGTTTGGATCGCCCAGCGCAGTCATGTTATCGAAGCCTTCTCCGAGCACATCTTTCTGGTGATCCTGATTGCCAATGACACGCGTATCTGTTGTTTTCTTCTTGGTCGTGCGGATATTCTGGTTATTGGCTTGCGTCCAGTCAACATCGTGATTGAAGCTGTGGAGCTGCTCCTGCTTGGCGATCAAATCTTCTTGCAAACGGTGCTTATTCTCAATTAATCGTTTCTCAACGGCGCGATCAGACTCTTTAGAAGCTATAGAGTCAGCATCGTCGTCGTTTTCTCGAGCATCGTTATCAAATTCACGTTGCCATTGTTCATCGTTGAGCTCTTCCTCCCGACACCTGTCTGTGTCGATACCAAGATGCTCTCGCATGAGCCTTACGCGTAGTTCGTGAGCAAACTTGGCGACTTCGTAATTCTCTCCAGCCATGTGTGATTGGAGCATGTCTGAATCCCGCACGATAGCCGCAACCTCCGAGTCTCTTGAGCCAAGCATAGAACGTTCGTTGATGTTGGCAGACCCGATTATAGCCACACGATCATCCACAATCATGACTTTGGCGTGAATGTAAAGCTGCTCAGTGACGAGCGCTTGATTGGGTCCAATCTTTCCCCAAGAACGAAGAGCATAGAACTCGATGTAGTCTTCAGGCTCGATGTCGCGTGCTCGCAGTCGAGCGAACAAGGAGGTTTCGCCACGGCAGATGCTCTGATATTGGCATGTCATGATCAGCCGGACACTGGAGCCGTCTGCCGCATCTACTGTGTTTTGGAAGCCAGGCATCAAAGGAATCATGACCACTGCACGCCAATCCTCGTCATTTTCAAACGCCCGGACGATGCGTTCAAACAGAGCATCCCCAATCTTGTTCTCAATTTTGGTGCCGTCGACTTCACAAGAAGTGATGAAGAATTGATTCTCGATGTAAACGAAGTGCTCCGAGTTTTCGATCATGTCGACATAAGCGTTCATGATGCTGCATTCGACCTTGTTCGGCGTGCCGAGTGACCACATACAGGCAGATCGAAGAATCTGGATCTCACATGTTCCATTAAGGCCCAAAGCTTCGATGTCTGCGGGAAGAAAATCGGTAGGCGGTAAAAGGAAGGGTGTAGGACGAGATGGCGTCCGCTGCCGAAGGATGAAGTTCCACCTTTGCACAAAATGACGACTCAAATCTCGTGCCGGCTGGCCAACAATCTGCATGCCAATGTCGTGCCACGGCATTCTTGGAACTATGGATCGATCATACATCTCTTCGTAAGGCTTCGACAGGTTGTAGAAGTCTTGAACACGCGGATTCGAATAATCCTTTCCTGGCCACAGCTGGCAGTGGTCTGCATCCTTGGGCTGATCACTCTCTTCGAATCCAGTGAGCTTGTCATCCACAACGGGATGATTTGGAGTATCCCATCGCCCAAAGCAGAGGTCGACACCACCACAGAAAGCTACGCAATGATCTATCACGCAAATTTTCTCGTGATGTGCCCAAAAGAAGGTATTCTGGCGAAGTTGATTCGGCGAGCGTTGAACGTAAACATTCTCGCTAAGATCAAGCAAAGAGAACTTGGAGTATTCCGAGTCGATGGGTATAGCGGAGTTGATGTTTCGGTACATGATGACATATATCTTGACACCTTCCTCTGCCTTTCGTTTCAGCAACCGATCGAGTCGCCATTTCTGAGCGATAGCTGCTGGTCGTCGCATGTAGAGCTCGGGTGTTAGCCACCAATCGTGAATGTATATCACATCACGGGCCATGCTGATGGCACGAGAGACATTCCACATATAATCTCGCCCATCTACCAAAGGTTGAGCCCAAACATTTTGTCGCACTGGGGCAAAACTGTCGTACCGATGTTCGTGAGCCCATTCTGTTTGTGAGGCCATGAACTCAATTGATTTTTCAAATTGCCCAAGCTGCGCGTGGTTCTTTGCAAGCAATTTGAAAATTCGTTCCGAGTTGATAATACGCAATTGGTGGCCACTGGGATCCTTCGCCGACGCTTTTGCCCTCCGGGCAAGTGCCTTTGGATTCTCATCCCTTTTCCGTGCAGTACTTTTCTTTTTGTCAAGCTTGAAGTCTGAGTCCACAAGTATGACTTCGAAGATGTTCATCTCTTCAGGCGAGTCAACACACACAACATAGCTGTGTCGAATCAAGAACCACTTCCATGTATGTCTTTCCTTAAGGAAGGATGCAACTTTGAGTCCTTTGGACTCCACGGCTCTAGCAGATTTGATGGCCAGTAATCCCTCCTTGCCGTGGTAGCCCTCTGTGGCTAGACGCACGCCCAAAGCAGATAATTCAAGAAACTTGCATAGGCGATTGCTGTCCGGTCGAAACATGACATAGGTGATGAGCTTCTCCAAATATTCCTCAAGCTTCCGTCGTTGTCGTTCAGCAAACGTCTCCTGACGACGACCTGAGAATCCCGCTGCGCCAGAAACACTCCCAGAACGGACTCCATCCTCGCCTGTATTGAGCCTGCTCGGCCCACTTGGCTTCTTCCGGATAAAGTTGAAAGACGACTGCCGTCGTTTTGGTTTCCCAGGTCGATCGACCCCACTGGCTTCGCCTTCCACACCGCTCTGTTCTCCAGCTGTGTGATCTTCTTCGTCGTCCTCCTCATCATCCTCGTCATCCAAATTAATTGCTTGACTTTCCATGTAACTACGCAACAAAGGAATTCCACTTTTTGGAAACTTTGGGAGCTTTGATTTCTCCGTCGGGCGACTCATATGCGTGAATCTGTCCAAGGTGCCCGAGCCCTTGTACTTCATGTGGAGATTGAGAAAATCTGCCAAGCTGCGATAGATGGGCCACTTCATGCGAGCAAGCGAACTTCCGTATTCCAATTCTATGCGAAAGATAGGGTGCTTTTCTTTCTCGTCCCTAGCGCTATCCGTGATTTTGACCTTCAATTGTTCAAGCAACACAGGAATCCTCTTGTGCCCACGATCATCGCGTTGGAACATGCTGGCGAATATCACAGCGGCAGGTGCTCCGGCAAGAAGTTCGGCCATCAATTCAGCAGATTTTGCGTGCTCGATACGGTGCTCTTCTCTTCTCCGCGCTCCGAGCATCTTCAAGCCTGCTTTTAGCTGTTTCCACTTCTGGGCGCTGACGCTTGTTGTCCTCTCCCCAAACTTCCATGGTGAAAGTGAGTCCCCTGTGCCATCGTGACCAAATCCTGTCAATCTGCGCAACCCAGAGGGACGCTTGGTTTCTGGGCTTTCGTCACCATTTCTGAGTTGGCGTGTACTATTGCTAGGGCTTGCTGCCGAATAGCTGAGGGAATGATTGTGCACCCATGCGCTACCCCGTCTCCATATTCTTTCCGGACCCAGACGATCACGGCCCTCGTCTTCTGACATTGCCAATCTCTGGTTCTCAGGTATATCGGACATTGTGTTCCTCCTCAGCGGGAATGGGGGTCGTGGATGATTCAGTTCGTCAACAGGGTCAAGGGATCCAGTGGGAGGTGTACGTTCTGTGGCTTCGCGGCGAAAGGCTGGCATTTTGGAGGCTTTAGGTGTGGTAGGAGCAGTATGAGGGCCTTCGCTTGCATCTCGATGGAATCTCCTTCTCTTTCTAGTCTTGCCAGGCTTGCCTGAACCTTCAGCTGCACTTTCCTCCGCATCAGCATCGCCCTCGTCCTCCCCAAATCGATGATCACCCAGAGCCGCTTCCTCTTCAGCTGTCATGGGCGAGCTTTGTAATTGCAAGCCCGAGAAACTTCGCGCATGGCCTAGCCCCGTTGAAGACGACGTCAATGCCTTGAGTTTCGACATGAGCTGCTTGAAATCCTTCTTGCTTGACCCTTCAGCATTGTCAGCTGCCCAAGAAGGCTCTCTTGAATGACCTGCCTGGCCTGGCTCGCCGTTTGTAGGCCTTGTGAACTGTACACTCCTTCTCCCCTGAGGAGTCCCATCACCTTCCAGCGTTTGCTTCCTCGATAGGGTTCCATTGTTGATGGATGGAGCCAGGCCTGTGGCGCGATCTGCAGCCTTGCTAGCATTTGCATGATCTATGCGATGAACAAGCTGGTCTGTCGTTGGGTGTACACCGGCTACCCCAGGTCCAGCAGTAAATGGAAATTCGGTTTCCTCCCCAGTGCTACGCGAAGTCGTTTGTCCATCCCCAGTATTGATGGGAGCAAACAGCTTTCCGTTTTGCCCGATAGCCGCAAGATTCGATGCACTGGCGGCATGCTCCATCCGCAACGGCGACGCGATGCGCGGCTGGGAATCCTGGTGTTCAACCTTCGGTCTGGTAGCCAAAGGCGAATGTGACCGCGGACTTGTCATTGGAGATACACCTGAATCCTGACTCTCGTCGTCCGCAGCTTCGCCGATGGATCCCAGGACTCCTCCAGCTTTCACAGCGGAAGCACTCATGACGATCGCAATCCCAATGGAGCAGTCCACAGTAGTCCAAGAAGATGCGGCCGAGTATCAGCCAAAGCAAGTCTGCTCAACAGCTGTATTTAAGTCCTCCTTTGGTCAACAGTTCATTCGGCGCCATGCGTGGTATTTCGTCGCGTTCAATGATGGGAAACAAGGACAAGGATTCAGGAACAGCGGGGTCAGAATTGTCTCAGAGGAAGTCGGAATGGTGGGGAATTGGGTATTGGTGACATTGATTCAACTCATCTCTTCTGGTCCCAAGACATCATCGTGTTTAGGAGTACACTTTTGGAGTTTACAGGGGGGACATTTCTAGTGGGTCCGAGTCCTTGCTGAATTCCGCCACATCTGGACCCGAGAGTCTTCTCTCTAACATCCGCACGCCAAATACTCCTATACACTTTACTATAGCTGTTCTCGAGCACTATTGTCTATTTCTCAGCTACTAATTTTTAATTGAGAGCAGAGAAGTAGAGAAGAGATCATGATAAAAAACTTCAAGATATCAGTTATACACCTTTACCATAGCTATATACACCATGAATACAGCTACCTCAAACATCCTCATCGCTATACCAACTTCCTCTGAAGATAAAGTAGAGTATCCGTCTTCGAGTAACAGCAATCGGCAAGTCCGCACTCATCTCAGATAATTTCACGAACGAACAAACACAGATTAATTCGCTTTCGGATCCCAAAACCAAGGCGCTAGAACGAATGCCAAAAGTATCACGTTAATCAAAACAACAATCTGCAAAGTACTAAATACCAGTGCCAGCGGACCTAACTCGTGAGTTTTCAAACACTCGAGTTCAATATTGTGACCAAGGTTGGCTCTTGAGACTGCTGGTATAACAACCCGCCCTATTCAAATCATCTCGCTTGCCTTTGTTGTGACCCTTTCTGTGTCTGCGAAGTGAGCACCGTTACGTCGACCAAGTAGTTTAAAAGGTAGTCATTTTCATTAAAGTGGGCAGGTGGGCAGATAGGTGGTAAGTATGAGAGCATCGACTGAAGCGAAATCCCGCAAATTGCCGCGATGTGCGCCAATTGAGTTGAGAGTAGGAGGTAGTCTTACAACATGCCATCTGTGTAGTCTGTCCAGTTCCTTTCAACCCGTCAATCACACACAAAACCTGCACACAAGGAGAAACATCTGTGAAGCAAAAGAAACAGCCCGGATTCGATTTGATCGTTTGCCTCACTCTAGGAGAGCAAAGAAAACTAAGTCCCTTGCGCCTATATGTAAACAATGCATCCCGTCATCATATCTCCTTCCTTCATCCACTGTCTTGCACTTCCACAACCACAACACCACATGAGGCGAGTAGTTCACTTGAGCTTCTTCTTTGGGCGGAGCTGGTTTGTGTGTCCACACTTCTTCTTGCGGCAGTTGGTTGCTCGTGGGGGGAGACGTGCGTAGCACCTACGTGGACTGTTAGTTTTGTTCTTGGAGCCCATTTTCAAGAGTGGTGGGGGGTGTTGTAGCAAGTTGTGATTGGCGGGAGAGACTCACTTTCGGCAGATCATCTTGTCGCAGTTGTATTTCATGGCGAGGGCCTTGAGGGAAGGCTCAATGAGACCACCACGGAGACGGAGAACCAAGTGAAGAGTCGATTCCTGTTATCGCTTGTCAGTCCACGCATTCCTTCAATCTTCCATCTTCTGCAAAGTCGTCATATGATTGCTATGTCTCTTTCTCCATCGCCCAAGGAATTCCGGGTTATCCGCACCTTTTGGATGTTGTAGTCGCTCAGTGTGCGTCCATCTTCCAATTGCTTGCCGGCGAAGATCAATCGCTGTTGGTCTGGTGGAATGCCTTCCTTATCCTGGATCTTGGTTTTCACATTGTCGATGGTGTCGGAGGACTCGACCTCGAGGGTGATGGTCTTTCCCGTGAGGGTTTTGACGAAGCTGTTTCCGCTATTAGTCGTGCGCCACTTGGTAGAGTTGGAAAGGTTGGGAAGGGTCGTACATCTGCACTGTGAGTGAGGAGAGAGGTTAGCTATGTTCTATATAACGACAGGATCGATATGGGGTCAAACGTACTCTTTACGGTGTCAAAGCGTTCAAGATATGTGAGTTGAAGAGGTCATCCTATCGAAATCGCCTTTCGCACATTGAAAATGAAAATTAAGCGAGAGAATGACTAATGCGAGGCTTGGCGCTGTGCACGTGACTCCAGCCTTGTTCAAGACGAGGCTGAAAAACGATCAAAGATTTTTGAACAGCCATTGGTATAGGGCCCTGTTCCTGAAGGGAATGTCGGTGAAACATTGTCAACGTCACCGATCGAAGAACGAAATTGAAATCCACGGTTTTTACTCTACGCTACTCTCTCAAATGTATAGTACAGAATTTCCAACACAGCACAAACACTATTCAAGCAACCTCTCTCCTCGATCACATGCATCATATAAACACCTCTCGCCCCTTACTTTCATCTCTTCCCACGCAAAGAAAATTTTCTCGGCATCCGCCCGCCAGAGAAGACACGCACTATCGCGATAAACATTGATAGTAGAAAGTTGGAAAAAAAATGAAAATCCACTCGTTGATCCCGCAAGGGAGAAAGATGCAAAAGTTTTGACGGGAGTAAAACTATCCAGCACCATCATCATCGTCTCGTAGACTAGAAGATATGTTTTGGAATTGCCGTTCACCCCGCCGAAAAGAACAAATATATGCACAGTTCCCAAATCCCAACGCCTTGCTAAACCTTGCTGATGAATGCCTGTGTAGGAAATGGTGTGCGGAAGCGATGAAGAAACACGCGTGGGTATTTGGTGAACTATACGGCAATCTAAAACGTTGGTTGGTACAGAAATTGTGGTGGGCTACGAAGGGTTGAGGCTATGTATGTGCGAAGAAGCAATGATTGCAGGTCGTAAGCCGTAAAGGTGTGGTGGATGGCGTAAGAACGAGATGGTTGACGGGTATTGTTGTGGAAGTCAGAAAGGATTGCGGACTCAGACGCGTGGTTTCTTCCAATAATATTGCTGTCATTGTTAGTCAAGCGAAACAAATATTGCAAACTCAAACTAACCTTATGATTCTTTCGCACAGATCGAAGTCCAGTACCACCACGACCACCAAGCACAGCGGTGCGACGTGGGATGTTATCGTCCATCTCTGGGACGTAATAAAACTCATTCTCGAGTGGCTTGCCAGCTGCATCCTTACCTTCGCGGTTGATTTCGCCAACGCAAGGAATAGAATGCAGAACGCATCGAAGGTCCGAGTCGGTCAATTCTTCCTCATCATCAATGCCAAGCCCAATGCAAATTTTGAGATCTGCTGGTAAGTTGCTGTGAAGTAAAGATAGTGGCATTGCATGAACGCGGGAGAATGCCAACTGGTTGATGACATGGTTCTTAACAGGGCTCTCTTGGATCTGTTTTTTGGACGCCGGAACCTTCTTCTTCACAGAAACGGGAGACTCGCGCTTGGGAGACTCAGACACATCTTTGAGGACCTTCTTTTTCTTCTGTTGTGGCTGTAGTGGGGAGTTGTGTGAGAACGAGTCAAGTCGGTTCAACAGATTTGATCCAAATGGACCGAAAGAGTGCACAACGGGGTCGTTTTCCTCATTCTCATTCTCCTGATCTGAAAGATCGTCGGAATTAGATGAAGAAAAGCTAGCGACGGAAGGCTGTTCACGTAGAGGAGGTCTAGACTGAACTAGTTTGGAGGGTGATTCTGGGTCTGCATAAACGTGGTCCGAGTTGTCATCTTCGTACACCTGAACAGCGGTTTGATCTGACACAAATGTTGCTTCTGAAGTTAGAATGTCGCAAGAGAGATTGTGAGCGGCACGTCGCGCAGAAACTGGAGATATTGGCGAGGGTGCACGCATTGCAGGAGGACTCGAGGGCAGAACTGTGTTGCCCAAGCCAGTGAAAGCGCGTCGAGGTGAGGATTCTTCATTCCAGGCACTGCTTGATCGCACCGAAGTACTCCTCTGTTGTTCCGAGACTGGCCATTTGATCATGACACGGCACTCCATCACGTCCAACATAATTTCTGCAGATGGCTGGGTTGAGATCCACGAGTCGCCTTTGTCCAGATCGTATAGCTGCCCTCCACAACGTATTTTTGCGCCATTCCATCCAAGACACTTCACTAATATGCTTGACGACGCGTGTGATTCGGATGGTGGCTGGTATTGGGCCGTGACATGAACGCGAGAAATATGGCGATTGGTGGGAAACTGGTGGTCAGATGAATTGCTAGAGCGTCCAAATCGCATAGGCTCTCCATTAGAAGGCACGACAATGCTTGGTAGGTCAGACAAGGGTGCACGCTCAGAGAGGGTGGAAAGGGTTCGCTGTAGGGCTGGACGACGCGGTGGTGACGACGGGAGGATACCAGTGGAGGACGTTGGCACTGGAGTGGGATACGACACGTTCTCATCGTCAATGGCATTGAATTTGCGTTTGCTGGGCAGTCCTGGAGGAGAGGACGAAAAGGGTTCGAAAGCTGGAAGTAATGAAGGTTGTCGCGTGTGGTTTGGCGTGCTGTTGGAATGCGAGATTCTCGGACTATGCCTGCTGGGAGACATGTCCATGATGGTCAATTGCGGTACAAAGGGCCCTGGAGAGGCTTTCCAAAGGAGCAACGCGAGAGGAATGCCGTGGGTGAAGGTCGAGGTCGAGTATGCGGAGTCGAGTATCCAAAACAGCTGAGCTCAGATCACGTCCATGTCTCGCTGATATTAGACAGAAGGTGTTACTAGGTCCAAACTCGGAGGGGAAGTGTTTGAAGTGTTCCAGCTGGAAAAAGTGAATTATGTTTTGTAAGAGTCTGCTCCACGCGATTGATGAAGGACATTCACGACACGAAGGTAGGTGCTCAAGCGGACTACCAGGATTGACCCGATTGAGCCACCAACCGAATCGATGGCTAGCTGCTTTGTTTGCTCTTTCTCCCGAGATATACACAAATTGGTCATGGTTCTCTTTGCATTAAATCAAAACCTAACATTTCTCTCTATTGATGCGTCGGAGATACGTATATATTCCAGCATGGATCTCAGCTGACCTTGAAATCAAAACAAACATCTGTCCATTCCAACCTTATTTGAGCACAAATTCTTCACCGAGTCATCTCAAAAGTGCGGCAGAAGCAGCAAAGGTTTCACCAGGGCACAGTCATGCTTGTCTTGTATTAGTACGTGTGCAATTGTTCATCTAACCCCTCAGTCGCGCTCTATGGATCCCAGCCTCCTGTCGTATTTCGTGCCGTGACCGCATCTCGACGCGTCTTGAATGGAGCAATTATTACGCGCCAAAGACCGCCATTACCGAGATTTTCTCTCTTCCAACTCAATTAGATGCATGTGTCCGATCTATTGTCTGCCGACTCGCTTGAAATCAAGATATGACTGCCCTGATTTGCCCTCTGCATGACACCAATGCAACCAGTCTGACCATACTTGCATTTATGGTCCTTCGACTGTTCTTCTTTGCAGATCCTTTGACACATTTTCTCATGGAGAGAAAAGGATAGGTTCTCTTCCAAGGGTACACGCCATTTCTGTAAATTATTCAAAAAGTACTTCCTACGGATGCCGACGAGCCCTGGAGCACCAACAACCAGAAATCAAATACTGCTATGATCAATTTATGGGATTTCAACGACTTGCGTAACAACCAAACTCTTGAGGAAAATTGCCATTAATCACATTTACCTTTTCTTGGTTCCGTATGACATACTCATACTCAAGTGCATCCCTGTTACCGGAATATCTCGAAGCGCGTCAAGCCGAGTCGGAGTCTGCTCGATTTAGTTCAAATTCACACACATATTACTACTGCACACCGAATTGAAAAATAATCAGTTGAACGGTATCCCTTGAACCAGGAGCCACCGGCAGTCGCACAAATTCCAAGTTGACCAAACGAGATGACGAATTTCAATATCTCATCGGACGGGAGCTAAACGTGACAACGCTCCGGTATGGCGTTAATTAGCTTCGTTGAAGACGCGATCTATCGGACGCGTGAGATTGAGATGAAAAGTGTTACTTACACCTCTACCTCGTTGTAAGCATATTTCTCGCCGAGATGTTCTTATAAACAGGTTTCGTGTTACACGCATGTAAGTCTGATTCTACCATTGAGATATAATACAACATCCATCGCAGATGACAATCAACTAATTCACCATGGCCACAGAAAAAGGAGGTCCATCGAAGCAACCAACTTCTAACCCTGTCAGTCAGTCTCGAATCGACTCTTTCTTCAAGAGGGACAACAATCCAGGTTCACACAAAATTATTCTGGGGCTATAAATCCAACTCCAATGGCAGCGACAGCCCCAACACATACCAATAAGCTCTTCGCTGAGCTCAATTCTGCTTTAGGCACGGCTTCAACTGCAGCGATCGGCGCAACATCAACCGCTCCTACAAAGCCGAAGAAAGGAACAAAAGCAAACAAGGCCGCAATGCCTCCACCGCGAGTTCTTACTACTACCTCAGCGCCACGGAAGTTCCTCTGCCTGAATCGACCAGCATTCGATGTCAGTCGGGAATTCGATCCCGAGGAGCTCGAGGAAGACGAGTTTGTGGAATTCCTGCGGAAGCGGAAATCAGACGATACGAAATAAGACATGAAGCCCTGACCGATCATCCTGGTTATACGTAGGTCGTCTCTGAGTTGGCCCAGTAGTAGTATGGAAAATACAAAGTTCAGTTGGCTGTAAGGAACCAGGACAATTTCGGGATGCACATCTACAACGATTCGTCGGGATACTGAATGCAAGAGGTCATCGAAAACATGGAAAGTTAGTCGGACTTTGTTGGACAGGAAGATACTCATGACGTACAGCTTCAATCGGTCGCGGACGGGTTTGCAAAGCCTGGCAATGGATCTTCTTACACCCCTTGGGCATATGTAGAAGCTTTGAGCTGGCTATTCTCTGACGGTAAAGACGGCGTCAATAATGGCCCATGGCATGGTATGTATTCTGTTCTGCACTTACCGTTTAACCTCGTTAACGAGGTCTAGAGTTGGACGATGGCACAACCGTTGCCAATACTCTTACTGGCATGGGTTACGCAGTTCTTACAGCTCTCAACGTCCTTGAGCAGCACTCTATCCTCAAGCCAGACTCTCCAATCTCAGCGATTCGGTGGAAGGAGAATGGCCGAATATAATCGTTGCATATGCAGCGAAGAACAAATCGAGATCAGAGGTCTCTATAATGTTGAAGAGCTTCTCGAGGCCCATGCTAGTGAGGATTTGAAGCAGGTCGGCAAGAAGAAAGTGGTAGATCCACCAAAAGCAGTCAAGCTCAACTTTACTAGAAAGGTTTGCATTCCTTTAGTACGGCGGCTTACAGTCTGCTAATAATAATTGCAGTTCAAAGGTTTGCAAAACAATCAGGTCAGAAGGGGAAATTGGTGGTAACATTTTCGACATGAGAAAAATGTTGAAAGCCAAGAGAATAGGACATTCCTGTGGTCGAAAAGGAAAAGACCCTCTTGATGGTTGGACCTTCGAAAACCCAGGTCCTATGCCCGCCTAGTCGAAATCTGTTCTTGCTCTTTTCATGTATTCTTACCTTGTTTGCTTTGAAATCTCCTTTTGTCCTTTTGTTGATCACCGAAGCTCCAGCGAGTATTCCAACATTCAATCAACCTCGGATAGCAGAAACCAGAACACCCCGCCAAAAGGTTATCCTTACGCCGATGACACCAGTGTACAATTGTCCGAAACCGAATATGAGAGGAATGCCCCGCCAAAGTGAGAAGATAGTCATGTTCCTGATTACTGAACAGCTTTTGTCGCCAAAATTCAACGCCTGTGATTGGTCAACCCAGCCAAAGTGTGGGGATTACTGAACCGATCCCGAGGGTGGCGCTCATCACCACAATGACTACCTATGCTCATGCAGCTTAGTGTCGCGATGTGTGTAATGAATGGCGATGCGTTGCCTGCGTTTGGTGTAGCAAAAGCGGGAATGTTTAGTGAGATGTTCGGCTGGTAGGAAAGGGATGAAGGATGCATGGCGTTTCTGCAGAATTTTGGAGGCGGAAAGAAGGCTTGCTAGACGGCTTGAGAAGATATAAGGAGACGCAGGTGCGACTTGGAGTAGTGGAGCTTTTTAGCTAACAGAACTACGACATCTTAGACTCATACTTTTATCCATCTCTCCGATTGGAAATCTTCAGCATTGAATTACCTCGACGATGGATACCCAAATTTCGAACGAAAAGCACCAGCCGAAAAGATCGAGTTTCTCAAACGACCCAACTTTGGCCCTCGAAGTCGATTTAGAAAAAGAATGGGACAATAATCGGGAAAGAAATACTTCAGATACAGCTTCATCACTCCATGAACCAGAAAAGGCTCGAACAAGAACGTTAGAAGACGATGAATCAGGTTCCTCGAATCATGATCTTGAAGGAGGTCCGGTCGTCAGAACAGTGACAGCACAGGATTGGACAGGGCCAGACGATCCAGAAGTAAGCAGCTCCACTCTTGAAATAATTCCATTGAAACTAACGACTGGAATCAGAATCCGCATAATTGGTCCTTGGGTAAACGAATTTACCACACCATTCCACCAGGATTATTCGGCTTCATCGTCACATTCGGATCTTCAGTCTATACACCAGCGAACGAAGAAATAGCAAAACACTTCAATGTAACACCTACAGTGGCACTTCTCGGCGTCACACTTTACGTGATTGGTCTAGGATTTGGTCCAATGCTATCAGCTCCTGCTTCGGAGACTTTCGGTCGATTGATCGTCTATCGTGTATCTCTGCCTATCAGTTTGCTGTTCACACTCGGAGCTGGGTTCAGCAAGACTTTCTACTCACTCATGATTTGTCGCTTCTTTGCGGGATTCGCTGGAAGTCCTGTCCTTGCTGTGGGAGCAGGTACCAATGCCGACTTGTTTCCTCCAAAGTACAGAGCCATTGCTACGAGTTCTTTTTTGTTGGCACCCTTCTTGGGGCCTTCTCTTGGTCCTTTCCTTGGAGGCTGGGTCGCGCAGTATAAAGATTGGAGATGGACACAGTGGATCTCGCTTTTTATTGGCGTAGGCGTGTACATCATCTCCCTCCCCATGAAAGAGACTTACAAGAAGGTATGGTCCCCTCTATCTACCCTCCTCCAACACTCCTTACTAATATTGGTGGCACGTAGACAATCCTCCAACAACGCGCCAAACGTCTGGGGATCGAGCCCCCAAAAATGCCCGGCCCCAAAGGCTTTGGAGCGATCAAATTCCTAATAACAGTAACCCTCTTCCGCCCCGTGCACATGCTCATCGCGGAACCCATCGTCGGTTTCCTCTCCCTTTACAACGCCTTCACCTTCTCCATCCTCTTCGCCTTTTTCGAAGCCTTCCCCATCGTCTTCGGTGGCGTCTACGGCTTCTCCACCTCCCAAGTCGGCCTCGCCTTCCTCGCTGTTGGACTCGGTGTTGCCCTTGGTGTTATCAGTGCGATTGCCATTGATAGGGTTATTTATCAGAAACTTCACAAGAAGGCGTTGGAGGAGGGGCGGACGATTGTGGCGCCCGAGCATAGGCTTTATGCTGCTATGTTTGGGAGTATTGGGATTCCGGTGGGTTTGTTTTGGTTTGCGTGGACGAGTAGGCAGGGGGTGCATTGGATTGTGCCGGTTTTGGCTAGTATTCCTTTTGCTTGGGGGAATATTTCTATCTTTGTGAGTATTGAATCCTCTGCTTCAGTTGAAGTGACATCTAACCTCGAATACAGATCTCGGCGGCTCTATACCTCGTTGACACTTATGGTCCTCTCAACGGTGCCAGCGCCATCGCCGCAAATGGTCTCCTTCGCTACGGCATGAGCTCTGTATTTCCTCTGTTCACTGTACAAAGTAAGTTACTACCCTCGCTTCCTCGTCTTGATATTCTTACTAACCTTAAATCTAGTGTACAAAAGGATGCACATTGATTGGGCGACTACATTCTTGGCTCTGATGTCGATGCTTATGCTTCCCATTCCATGGGTGTTGTTCAAATGGGGGCCTAAGATTAGGGCGAAGAGTCATTATGATACTATCAAGGCATAATCTGGCAAGCAAAAATTGAGGATGAATGGGAGAGGAAAGGAAAGAAATTTACAGGGTAATGCATTTATAAGGCGTTTTGCAGCGTTGGGAATTGCGCCCAATATATGGCATCGTTTCACTGGTTTGGAAGCTAATGTCTGTACTAGTATATATCTTTGTTCATTGATTTTTCGTGATTAGCCTAGGGCTGAAATGTACTTGCTATGTGAATGTTTGGTCAAAGTTCTGGTTCTCTTGCGGTTTGATACTTCAAAGTGGGGTTTTGATTTCAGAGTGTGTTCGTAGCAAAGTAAGCAGTGACTTTGACGATCCATCACTGTAGACTCGACGAATGACTTAACGTGCACGTGACTGGACGAAAGTCTCAATCTCGTTCGGGATTCCCTCGGGTAAAGAAGAAATTGCCATCATCGGATTCCACGACGTATTCCGGTGGCAAATGGCAGGTAAATAGTTTGCTAGAAGGGTCGGCTCGTGATTAGACCCGCTGGCACACAATTCTCCTCCTAAATCTCAACACCAACCTATAATCCACACATGCCTTTCCAACATCAGAAACTTCATCAAAGAGAACGGAATTCGCGTCTCAGCTTGTTTCTACCGTTCAGAGTGCTCCACTTCCCGCCGGAGTTCCGTCGACAAAATGCGAAAGACGGTTAGACGCCAATCTTACGCCAATAATGCCTGACAGATAGTGAAGTGCAATTCTTCCGGCATTCGCATAGTGAATAGCATGCAGGGCGCAACCGCAAAGCTGGGACGAGGCAGGTATCTCGGACTGCCTTCCGCCAGAGGGAGAGCTGGAGTCTATACTACTCACTCTTATGCTCTCAATCCAATGAGTACCTACACCAATGTGGAGGCTAGCCCGTACGAAATCCAGCTCATTATTGATGACTTTGTTATCAGATCTTCAGGTGAGTAGTCGTAGATAAAACTCACAATGCATACAAGCTAGCCTCCACATGGTGCATCCTCGACGCTCTCGATAAGCAGAAACCGTCGAGTTCTGAACGCGTCTACCGCACCATTCTTCCAATGCTCTGTTCGGAGGCAAATCTCTCTTTCTCTCACTTTTAATTGGCAAGAGTCGTTTAATAATATGTCAAGCGCAAAAAATGGTACGTAAATTCAACAAAGATATGTCCATACAATTTCCAAAGCCCGATCGCGCTCGTGGATCCCTGATCGACAAGGCTTGAGGTTTGCACACCTGAGTGGCCAAGCGGCTACCATACGGACCTCTGGTTGGTGAACCATGCAGCGCCCCCGTGAGCACATGCCTCATCGACACACTTTTTGCACCAGCTGGCCATACGAGTTGCAGGAGGCCTGCAGATTCTCGCTATGCGGCTGGGATGCGAAGCCTTTGAGAGAAAACTTCGAGGGCCACAATTTGCTCTCCCGACAATTTGCCAGGATACTTATCGCTTAGTGATAGCCTTGGTATGTTGGCGAGGAGACTTTGGTACGAGGAACCAGATTCCTCACTTCGCTTTTCTCGCCCAGACTCTGTAAAACCAATACTTCAATCCTGCAGTCAAAATGGATAACACTACAAAATGCTCTACTATTACGGAGTCAACCCCATTGCTACCACAAAAGAATGAAGACTCGGTATGGACGCCACCCAAGGGTTTTTGGTTCATTGAAGTTGGTGAGTAGCCTCGTACACAGGTACCACGGAGTTACTTGCGGGAACTGATAGGTGAATACAGCACTCTGGTCCAACGCATTCCTTTCCGGATTCGACGGAACCATTACAGCGTCAACATATGCATTGATCAGTTCTGATTTCAATTCTGCGAACAGCGCTTCTTGGCTGACGACGAGTTATCTGATTACAAGCACTGCATTTCAGCCACTCTACGGTCGCTTTTCGGATGTGTTTGGTCGACGATCATGTTTCTTTTTCTCGACGATACTCTTTATTATTGGGTGCTTTGGTTGTGCCATTTCTCCCAACATCCTGTGTCTTGATGCAATGAGATGCGTTACTGGTATTGGTGGTGGTGGACTAATAACAATGGGTGAGTTTGATCATCTAATGGAGGGTGATTTCCCCAATTCCTACCAGACCTCAAATACTAATTCGACAGAGCAGCGACAATTATAAACTCAGACATCATTCCGTTCAAGCGTAGAGGCATGTACCAGGCATCACAAAACTGTCTAATAGGCTTTGGAGCCGTATGTGGTGCCTCTCTAGGAGGTGCGATAGCAGACTCGTTCGGTTGGAGATGGTGCTTTCTTGTGCAGGTACCTTTCTCGATCCTCGCACTTGTGGTCGGCTATATCGTCCTGGAAGACCCTCCAAAAGAGATATTTTGCCTCGGCGAAAAGGTGACACTCCAGTTTGCCATTAAACATATCGATGTCCTAGGCTCCGCCGTACTTGTTATGGCACTGCTTGTTCAGCTCCTCGCACTCTCATTAGGAGGCAATCAATTACCATGGAGCAGCCCTTGGGTACTCGGGGCGTTGGCTGCGAGTGTGTTCTTCTTGGGAATCTTCGGGATCGTGGAGGCAACCACAAAGACCGTTCCGGTCATTCCACTGCGAATGCTGAGAGGCAGACTGCCTGTCTTCACTCAGATCACGAACATCTTCTCCGGCATGGCTGCCTACGCTTTTCTCTTCATGCTTCCCTTATTCTTCCAAGTCGTTGTTATGGACACTCCTTCCAAAGCGGGTATGAGGCTGATGATTCCATCGCTCTCGACACCGATAGGAGGATTGATCGCAGGATATACAATGTCGAGGTGTGGGCGGCTGTCTCGACTGATTCGTGTTGGTACGCTGCTCATGATCATTGGCAACTTGCTATTGGTTCTTCTCAACTTTGAGAACGAATCGTGGAAGTACCTTCTCTTTCTCTTTCCAGCCAATCTTGGGCTTGGTATGATGAATCCTAGTGTTCTCTTCAGCTTCATCTCAGCTTTTGAGCATAAGGGTAACGACCTCCTTCAATTTTCCGCAGAGCTGTCGCTGACTTTTGAACAGAACAAGCAGTTGCTACCAGCCTGGTGTATTTGATACGCTCCCTCGGCAACATCTGGGGCGTAACGATAACGAGTTCGATCGTGCAGAACGTATTGTCGGCGAGGCTTCCGGAGGCGTTGAAGGATATTCGCCATCGTGAGAGGGTAAGGAAACACCGCTGGCTTCTGTTGTATAATTACGAATGTTAATTCGCTGTGAGCAGATTATCGATGACATCCGACATTCAGTCTTCGCGCTTCGAGGTCTTCCACCTGCAGTTCAATTAGCAGCAAGACACGTCTACTTCGACGCAATTCGAATCGCCTTCATAGCATCGACTTGTTTCGCAACGGCGGCAGCTTTGTCTGCTCTTTTTGCGAATGCAAAGGCGTTGGAGCGGGCACCTTGTCCTGTCAAGTGTGAGGATGAAGAGGCGGGCCCAGCAGAGTAGACGACATCTTTGAAAGAATGGTGCATTCATTGCGTGATTGCGGTAGATAGAGCTTGATGCATGGCGCAAGATGAAGCGTGGATTGCTGGATTATGGTACAATATGGCGTCTTTTGGGCTAAACTGAATTTGGAACAAAGATACGGGTCCTCAGCTGATTTGCGTTTGTTGATTGGCTTAAGCATAGATATCCTTGTTGTATTTATTTTAAAGGGTTAGATGACTGCCGTAATGGGAGGAAAGAGTTCGTTCTGGGTTAACGTAAGCCTTTCTATCTCCATGTTGTCCTATATGGGTAATGATCATCCAAATGCTGATAACTCCTAGACTGTCTGACCTCGCATAGACTCAACATAACACAATAGCCACCTCGGATACCATGCAGAAGCAGACCAAACGGTAGCGGAAGAGCTCGCATCCAGCTGTGCTTCCACCAGAGCGTGTCGGTTACCGACTGTTCGAAAACTTAAGCATCAAGCTTCGAAATATGAATTCATATGCCAGTCGAATCCCCGAGACTCGACCTCCAACACCGGACCGCAACCTCAAGATAATGGCCCAGCCAGTCTCCTACACTCATGAAAAATCTACCTATCGTCCTGGGGATACTGACGGCTCAGTCCATCTCCCTTCAAGCTCTGTCTGTGAAAGTAGTGCCACAGCGGAATCATCAATTATTTGCCCCTAGACAAACCACGAAACTACGGACTACATTCTCAATTTGAGATCGAGGGCGACAAGTTCCTGGCAAGATTAAAAAGGAGGGGTTTGAAAACTTAACGACCACCCGTTGACAATCCACTGTGGGGTCGTATACGAAAAGCTGTCAAGAGCAAGAGATCTGTAGACGCAGGCAAAGTTGCGGAGGGAACAATCATTGTTAAGGGGAAATAGCATGGTGGCTAGAAAGAGGAGGAACGAGCCTCCTAGCGAAACCTTGGGCAACATCTACAAAGCATTGGACCTTGAGCGAACGAAGAGACGGTTGGATAGAAAGAATGGCTGGCTTCAGGGTGGACATATATCTCCAGAACGTTCTTAGGTGAAGCGAGGTTGGTGGGAGTCAGGAGCCAGACCGGATCAAGCGAGGCCAACCATACTTTGCCCGCCCATCATTATTCAAGCCTGTCTAGCGACAACCTCCTTTCCGACAAACTTATCTTCACATTGGTGACTGCATCGCTAAATCCTGCCAGGAGATCCAATCCCCCAAACCCACCCTCTATATTTTCAGGCATCCAGAATAGCTCGGGCTGTGGACTTTCCGCAGTACGGAAAATCACATCAACTATTCCCTGGTCACCCGCTTTGATCAAGTAGGTTCCATTGTCTTGATGGCTGGTGTTGAGATAAGCCACAATCTGAGCCGATTGCGCTGGCTCACGACCAATCTTTCGGGGGCCATCATTCGAAAGAGGCGGTGGTTCTGTTTCCTTCACCTTCTCGTCCGATTGGTAAATTGCGAGGACCAAAGTACCGTTTAGGCTTTTTCGAGCTATGAAGAGATGTTCGAGAGGAGTGTCGAAGCGCACTGTTGCCCAGGCATTGAAATACCACATTGAGTTGTGATCGCCGACGCCAATTTGGACTTTTACCAACAGTTTCTTTGCAAGAATCGAAGCCTCGAGCTCGACACTGTCCAACTCTTTTTCCACAATGTCGCTCACGTCAAAGAGCCGTGTGCCGTCAGCCTTTCCAGAGACAACGGAGCGAAACAAGGACAGGACTTTGGACTTATCATTCCAGCATACCGGATGCTGAATGATACCCCGATCAACCTGGCGTAGCTCGACTTTGGCATTCCCCGGCAGATGAACGGAAGTAACGTCATGTAATAGTGAGTTCTTGACATGCCGAGTTGTGTCTGTTCTTCCAATGAAGATTGGAGTACCCACGTAGAAGCTGCCACTGACCGCATTGCTCTGAGATTGTGTAGCAGCATAATCCAAGAAACTCAAATCGACCTCCGCCGAATCGGTATTCGCATGCCAATTGTAAATCGGAAAGCCTCGTTCAGGCAAGACAGTGACTATTTTGTGCATGGCTGTGGCGTAGCTATCGTCTCTGCCATAGTTATACGCAATGTTGCACATTGATGTCCAACATGCTACATGTCCGCTGGATTGCTTGCCTTTCGCTTGCTCATGCCCATGGCGTTGAGTGCCAAGCTGACTTGGTTGCGAAAGCGTAGTTGTGTATCCGTTTTACTTCCCAGGGCCATGTAATTGTCATCCTTAAAAATGTGAGAAATGCCAGGCAATAAAGTCTTTCCTCTCATATCCTTGAAGGAGTCCTCACCGTCGCCTACCAGGAAACGTTCGAAAGGGAAATGAGCTTTAGCTAAATGTAGGTATTTGCTGTATTCGTTTCGGACTCGGACCTGGTGTGCCAGACTTTGTTCCTTTGCGTGGAGAGTACTGAGCTGGGCTTGCAGCTTCTTTCAGTGGACGATGATCGTTGCCGCCATGACGACTACATTCTTGATATTCGATAGACCTTCATCTTTTGCAGTATTCTCCCACCGGATCTCGATTTCCTCCGCCATCGCCCATTCTTGGAATGTCCACGCTCGCATCCAGTACGTCCATTTCTCAACATTCTCAGCCCACTCTTTCAGACCCGTTAGAAATTCATTCGCCAGTATCTGCAGCGACTGAACTCCGGTAGATCCCGAAGTGAAGACCTCTTCATTCAGCATACCGAAATCCCGAGATCGTTTCACTACCGCGTCAGCAGCAATTCCAAGCTTCTTCAAACCCAGATACGCATCACCATCTTCCGTAGGCAACAACACAGAGATCGTCTTAGCATATTTGTATATCTCCCCTATAACAGGAAGTTGTATTGCTTTGTCATTCCTGTCGTCTTGGTCGATAGACATCGTATCCAACCAAACTGGAAGATCTCCTCTCATACACAAGAGCAAGGTTGAGAGTTTATCCACATCTCTCATCGGAATGGTTTTCAACGTTGCGCACTTTGAGCACTTTAGGGCGACTCTTTGATGAGGCCAAACTGTTTCCCAAATGTAGGAAATAGCTTTGTACGGTTTGTCGTTGGTTGATCGTCCGCATAGTACTGTAACGATCTCGCGGTTGAGAAGCTTAAACTGGTACTGTGAAGCACATGATCGACAACATTCTATGGGGATGGGGCTGTTTTCGTTGAGGATATTACCAGCTAGAACATAATTTGAAGTCATGCCGGTTTGTCCGACTCGAAGCAGTTTTTTGATGCAATGGATGAGACCATTGAAGTGGCATTTCAGGCAGAAACTTCAGAACACTGCCCCTCGACGCCGCGAATCTTGGCATATCTTGTGATCAGGCTGAGAACAGTTGTTCGCAATTGACCTTCTTAAATCTCGCCTCCACGATCGAAGAATTAAAGATCTATATCGCACCAACGTGGCAAGAGTCAAATGGTTGTGAGAGCGAGGTGACTTGGTCAGCCCTTTCCTCGACTTCACCGCCGCAACAGTATTAGCGGTATTTGTATTCACGGCGGTGATTTACGACGGCTGTGAGCTAGATAGTTATGCAGCTTATGACGCTTGATCATGTCCAATCGATTCTTGGTCGTGAGTCAAATGGTCTTTTGTTCCCTGCTAGTCATAAACACTCTGAGGGAAGAATCGGTCGGTTGACCGATATTTGTGATTCAGTGTAGGATTAATGGCTGCATCAGCACTGGTCATCGGTTGGCTCGCTCCCCACCACCTTCATGTTTTGCAGCGATGAGCAGAGTGATCGCCGGTCACGAACAGTACAGTAAGAACAACAACAAAGTGATGACATAGTCACTAAAGACTATGGGGTTCGTTTCTGGTGGGTTTTTCTCGGAATCATTAGAGCAATATACGGGGCTACTGGTGTCGGCACATTGGTCTGGGGCCTGAAATGTCAGCGCAACAGTAATTGCAAAGATGTCAACGCGGTGGCTTCTAGGTACGTTTTCCGAATCTGCATGCTGTTATTTTCACTACCGTACAGTAGATAAGGGAAAAAGGAAGATCTAAACCTTACGAGCGGTAAGACCGAATAGCTAACTTGTTCATTGATTAGTGGTAGCGAACTGCTCTCATTATCTGTTCTCGCGATCCGCAGGTCATGGCCACAGCGGTTTGTACCGTGGGTCTTCAGGCAGTTCAAAGGATGGGTACGCTTCTTCTACAACTCAGATAAGGATTCGCAGGTAGAGAACGGCGGTCATGATAGGGCAGGCAGGAATCTCGCCGTGGCTGAATTCTGGCCAACTAGAGCACTATTTTCTATCAGGCAATGAAACCCAAAAAAGAAGCCGAATAGAGCACAGGATATTATTTAATAACTCCTAAACCTCTTGCAGCTTTCCACTTCCAGATCAAGCTGCTAGAACTTCGATCTCATCGTAAAAATAATATAAATAATAAAAATTGCGGTAAATTTTGGAGGCTCGATCTGAATTTATACACCCGGAGCTAGGCATAAGCAATAGGAGAATCCTAGCGCCTCTATTCAACTTTTCCGCACCATGCTCTTAATACTCTAAGGCGACAGTCTCGGATGGAGAGTTCCCTCTCTGCTTGGTGAGGATTAGCGATGGGATGGAGATATCAGAAGTTGAAGGTGAACATACCAGAACCACTTCCATGACATTCCCAAGATAACGTGCTATCTCATGGACCGTCGATCAAGGACCACCGCTTGCTACCATGCATCGGCTTCTCCATCATTCGCTCCTATCGCCATCCGGGTTTGAAGCTCCTAACAGTAGACTAAGCTTCGAATCAGAAGTACGTTCTATTTCATCGACAAGCGATATTTACCGTACCTTTTTCAAACACCCAATACCAAAATTAGACCCCCTCTCCCACAATACTCAGTATCAGACCGCTCCTTCACAATCTCCTACCAAATCTCAACGACACAATTGACGGATGATTACCACTTCCCCTCCTCCAACCCCCAAAAACAAGAACCAACAAAACTAAAAAGAAATCATAAACCCCTTCCTCTCAAACATACCTTAAGACACAATATCAGCAACAGCAACCTCCAAGCCACTCAGAAGCTGTGTATCACTTACACAACCCTAATCCAACGAGCAAGAAATTTCAATCCTCAAAGCGACAATAAAAAAGTACGGAATCTTCCCCTCCACAAAACCCTAGCTATGCCAATTCACACGAGAAAGAGAGACAACAGCATGAACCACTATCAATCCATTATTTTCGTTCCTACCCAAATCCATCAACAAAACAACCAATTCATACATGTATACACATCCCAAGGAACTCTAAACAAAAGGCACAAGTAGCCAAAAAAAAAAAGGTAATTACAAATAAGACACAATGGGGTTATCCCAAACTCCGCTCTGCACCACGAACAATTTATGAGCAAGAAGCAACAACTTAGAGGATATGATTCGCAACTACAATGCCATGGGGAATGAGAACGCAAAATTAAAAACAAAAACACAGGATATTAGTAAAAAAAAAAAAAGGCAAGCACACGAAAGAACCACCACCGCCACCCATCCAGGCCAAATCATATAATAACACAACACCCAGCCTTGTCCCTCCTAACACTAAACGTAACAGCTGGTCCCATACTAGGTTGAGAATACGGAACCCAGTCCCTCCCTATTGGCCCCACAGGAAAACCGTCACTCACCCCATCCCCAAGCCCACCATCCAATCCAGGAGCCGTCCCCATCGTGATAGCTCCAGCATGAAAAGGCGTCTCCTCCGCACTCGTAGAGACTTCCGAAAGACATCTAAACAAAGCCCGAATTAGCAACAAATCTAAGAAAATCTAGTCAAAAATCTTCTTCAACTTATTGAAAATGCTTCTCCGCTTCTTTTTCTTCTCGGTCTTGGAATCCGGCGTCGCAACATCGGATCCCGTAGGCGTTGCCACCGTCGACGGGCGGGGTTCGACCTCCTTCTTTGGTGTCGCTGGACCCGCTTCTGTTGTCTTTGCTGCGGCTGGGAAGGTGGAGAGACCGGAGGTGACGGATGGTCCGCCGTTCTTGACTGGCTCGACGGGAGAAACGACTTCTGGCTTGATGTTCTCCTTTGTGACTTCGGAGATGGCGGGTGCGGAGGCAGGTGCGTTGAGCCCTTCCGGCTCGGAAGATGATTTGAGGGGCTCCGTGCTGCTTAGAGCTTTGGGTGACAGTCCACCAACAGCAGCAGATGCCCCAGGAGCCATGGCAGACGTCTCGGCTGTGACCGTTGGTGCGGGCTCGCCAGCCTCAGTCACAGGCTTGATCTTCTTGAGTAGCTCGGCCTCCACAGCATCCTTCTCCTCCACTGCTTCTACGCTAGTTGTAGCCTCTGGGTTGACATGAGCCTTGGCGATAGACTCTTTGACAACTTCGGGAACGACACCAGTGGACTCCAATGTCCTTGGGATATCTTCCGCAGGCTTGATCTTGCTCAGCAATTCCGCCTCCACTGCATCCTTCTCTTCAACAGCTACTGTGCTGGTGGTAGCCTCAGGACTGACGTGTGCTTTGGCGATTGACTCCTTGACAACTTCGGGTACAAGGCTGCCTGTTCCAAAGCTATTCGTTATGCCCGTCGATTCGAGCGATTTCGATGCCTCGGTTGCGGCTGTGGTAGCATGCTTGTGAGCGATGGCAGCGGCACCAGCTGCTGCGGCGCCCGCAGCAGCAACACCTCCTGCGACAGCACCATATATTTGAGCGGTTGGGAGGCCGCTTTCTGAGGTTGGAGGCTCTTCGGGCACCTTGGCTTTCAGCTCCTCTTCCAATTCCTTCTTTTCCTCGACAGCCTCAGGGTTGGCTGAAGCTTCAGGCGAAGCCTTGGCGGCCTCTTGGCTCTCAGTGACAACTTCGGGCACGTCTGGTTCAGCGGAGGTAGCACTTGGTTCCAATGGTACCTGGCCTGCCAAAAACGCTGTCGTGCTTGTTGGTGCAGCGGATTGTATGGTCACACCTGGGTCAGTCTCGCCAAGAGCTGCACTACCCATCGGTAAGCTTGACTCTGGGATCATGTTCTTGCTGATGGGTGGGAGGCTGAACGCGCCACCGGCGAGGTCTTTCGGAGTCTCAGTGGCTGCGGCAACGCTTGGAGTAGCATCGGCCTTCTCGTAAGACTCCTTGTCAGTGTGGACGTTGCTGGTGAGAGTGTTGGCGGTTATTGAGCTTGGTTCCGGGACCTTTTCTCCTGGTGCGAGGTGAACCGGGTTGCCGGAGCCAGCTGTGGCTGGGAGAGGTGCTACGCCAAAGGCCTCTGGCTCATCGGAGGAGACAGTGCTCTGGATCGTGTTGCTTGTGAATGTGCTTGGGTCGGGTACTTTCTCGCCGGGTGCGAGGTGAATTGGGTTGCCAGCGCCTTCAGTTGCTGGGATTGGGTTCACGGAGAAAGCAGCAGGCTCGTCGGATCCAACAGTGCTATGAATGGTGTTCTTCGTCAAGGTGCTTGGATCTGGGACCTTCTCGCCTGGCTCAAGGTGAATTGGGTTGCCAGCGCCTTCGGTTGCTGGGATGGGATTTACAGAGAAAGCAGCAGGCTCGTCAGAACCAACAGTGCTGCTGATTGTGTTCTTTGTCAATGTGCTCGCATCAGGAACCTTCTCACCAGGCTCAAGGTGGATTGGGTTTCCAGCGCCCTCAGTAGCAGGAATTGGGTTGACGCTGAATGTAGAGGGCTCAGTGGCTGGAGTTTCTGGGAAAGAGCCGGGTAGTACGGACTTCTCGGCGGCTTTCTCAGACTCTTTTGGCACAGCACCTGCCAATGCAGCGGTGGTAGCGACTGGTGCAGCGCTAGAGAGTATAGACTCTCCCAGCTGATGTGGGTGGAGGACGTTGTTGACGTTGTTGTGCTCGTCGGTCTCTTGTGGGAGGTGGGAGTTGACGGTCCAGTTTCCGTCCACGACAAACTATGGCACGCGTTTTGTTAGTGATGTTCAAGTAGTAGTGATGGTTGAGCTTTCTTTCAGTTCTTGGCACGAAGTTCTTCATCGGCGCGTCGTGGTTTGAGACGGTATTGAAGCGCTGAGGAGCTTGATACACGAAAATGAAGCTTGCCATTATGTTTCTGACAACGCGCTCTCAATTGCACGCTCGCTACGAGCTTCGATTACAAGAATGAAGAATACGCATCAAGGAAGCGCGAGCTCAACGTACCTTGTATAGAATCTTGTCCTTGTTAGGCAGCTGGACATCCTTCTCGAAGAAGTCGCCTTTCCTGTCCAGCTTCTCAGTCTTCCCCCAGTCATCGAATGTGCCTGTGACGAAAACTTCATTGGCTTCGGGATGTTCCCTGAGATGCGCGTTAGCTTCAGAAGCATGGCGCGATGGAACAGACGTCGTCGCCGAGCTTACCACTTGAACGTATAGCTTGCCATGATGTGGGATAGCTAGGATAGAGGTGGGGAGAGGGGAGCGATGAAAATCGATGGGTTCTGTGTCTCGCAAGGAGATGTCAGGGAAGGGGAGGTGATCGCGAAGATGACGATGGTCTAGTATTATCGAAAGTAGGTTGGTCTCTGGTTGATCTAGGCGACGGCGAACACACGGACGCGGGATTGATTATGTCCGTTGAGTCCCAACAGCTAGTCAATTACTATACGAGAGCAGCAATGGACGTGAAGCTGAGGGAGGGTGGTGATAATTGGTGAAGGTGAGTGGTGTTGCGGGAGCTGGTAGAGGGGCTTCGTCAGAGGAATGGAATGCTCGTCAAGCAGCCCAGAAAGAGCGAGGCTGGTCTGGTAAAGAAGCAAAGACCTTCAAGCAGTGACCACCAGCTCGCCCGAAATTTGGTCCCAATTGGCGCGGGGCTTGTCTTGGAGAAGGATTGCTTGTGAATTTGTAATTGCTCCTACTCGATTGTTGCTACTGCTCTTCACTTGTCAATTGCGAAGTGAGCATCAATTGTGATTCTCTTAGGTACGAGGATGATGAACGTCATGTCTCGTGCCTTTCCACGTTTTAGCGGCCCGGAGGTCATGCGTCTGTAAGAAACAGAAACAGTGGGACTTTCATGCATCTATTCTGTCAATTCTATCTCTTCGTTCGTCTACTCTATTCCGTATCCATGCATATTGGTACATCTTACTGCTGGATCGCTGTACTATAGTAGGTGTGAAGGTGACCCACCCGACTCTCCATCGTTGTATAAATCAAACTCCAGCGAATGCAAACTCCTTTCCAAATGCCAATCAAATACCAAACAAAAACAACCACATCATGTCCATCTCTTCTTATTGTTGGACAGATATCCTAGTCTCTCGTTGATCCCTTTCAATTCCTCTAGTCGAGCCTTTTCTCCACCATGCAGAACTCTGAGATGTTCTTCCTTGAGTTCTTTGAAGTCCTCGTCCAGTCTATGATGCCATGGATATCTATGGTTACTATTAGCTGGCTGCTTTTATGTTTGAAGGGTAGCATGTACTCCTACAGGACAAAAACTTGGAAGGCGAGTGCCGATGAGGCGATTGCGAAATTGGTCAACGAGAATGTGCGCGTGACTATCATATTTGCAGTTGATTTTAGGGGAATGAGTGGTTGATTGTCCCGGCAGGTATATCGGTGTTCTATTCAGAGGTAAGATGTAGACCTCGCTGTTGAGAATTGGCTTCAAAGTGTTCAAGCAAACAGAGCAGGTTAATCGCTATATATACAGAGATTCCACGGCGAATGACTTGCCTTCCACGGCAAAAGTCACACCACTGTTTACCACTTACGGTATAACCTTTCAATCTGCTTCGTCATTTCACCTCTGTTTGACAATCCGAGGATCCAGACGCAGCTTATTCGGCGGATTCTCGCACTAACTCGCACTAACTCGGCTCCCTCCGTCCATATCAATGCGAAGCACGACCCTGCGTCCTTTCTCCATTACTTCTTTCTTTGACTGTGGTTTTCCTTGATTCATCGTCATTTATTTCACATGTCCTGTTACCTCGTGTGGAATCCTAGCTTATACCTCTCAAGTCGTGTCTCATACCCCACAGCCAATTCATTGGTTTCTTGTCCCAGGGAACCGACCATGATTGTTACAACATCTTCAAGCTTCGATCAATCCCTACAAGTCGATGGACATTTTTTTTTTGAAATGTTTCCAGAAGTATGTCGGCTGCTCAACAAGGTTAAAAGATACAGTCAAGAAGGAAGACTTCGTGGTTTCCAGCGCCTGCAGAAGCTGAATTCTGAACCCATATTACTACAGTTCAATTATTGATAACAGCACTCGTAGCAGAAAACCCACCGTTCTCTCGTCTTCAGAAACAGTACGACGCTACACCACTCACCCTAAACGTCCAGACAACTACTAAAAACAAAACAAAAATGGAATTGACACAATCGTCAAATCAAGTGAGTATTTTGTTAGTATCAAGGCGTCAACTAGTCTTATAACCCATCCAGCAATACTAAAGCTACGTTGAGAGCCATGAACGAGTTCGGATAAACAAACCCTTTGAAAATCGTCTCCAGGGCAAACACAAACCCTCTAGGAACAAAAACCGAATATTACTCGATTTGATCTTTAAGGCATAAAGGACGAACATATTAAGAGGCGGATGGGTCTGAGAATAACACGAGGACTCAGTCACGTATAGAGAAACGGGGTACGGAGGAGAAAGATATATCAAGTCGAGAAAGACTCGGTGGTGATCGGATTCCCTTTCTTGAAAAGTCATTGCGACAAGATTTTGCACTTTTTGCGTAACCTGATCGTCTTGTGCGTGATTGGAATTTCAATTATCTGCTAGGGATGAGATCAAAGTCAAGATTTATAGATCAAAGAAAGCGGAGTTCCCATTATCCTTTACATGCGTTTCCGCTACCAAAGCAGTACGTTTTTGGATCTTGCCGTATGTTACAAAGAAAAGACGTTGGTAGATATACATACAGCCCAAGAATATGAAATACAACCATACTCATTGCCATTGCCATGCCCTTTGCCTTTTGCCAGTGAAGAAAAAAAGGAGAGCAACCCAAACACCACGCTAAAATGCGACAAAGCAAATCCTATGCCAATCCACATCACTTCTTCCCCTCATCAATCATCTTAAAGCCGCCTTCAGTATGTCCCAGCACACTCTCCCGATCCCTCCTCATGCCCTCCAACACAGCAACCAAGCCACCCTGTCTCAATCTCTCAAGCACAACCTTCATGCCTTCTTTAGCATTCGGTTGAGATTTTGAGGTCCGTTTAAGCCCAATAGCTTCGATGCTCCTCTGCACGCCCGCCTGACTCCACTCCCACAAGAAGCCGTGACCCTTCTCCTCCCCGGCACCAACACCGCCCTCTTGCTGGCCCCTCCTCTTAAAATGCTGTCCTAGCCTTGAATGCAACGTCACCGTCGTCTTTACCGATGTGCTCTCCCCAGGCGACCCAGCGTCGAAGGTGTCCGGAGAAGAGGGAGCACGGTACTCCTGCCGCTCAACCACACTCAACACACCCGTCCACTCCAAATTCCTACTCTCGGTCCTCATCCACCCCTCCCTCACATCAACAACAGAATGCTCCAAAATAAATGTCTGACTATCCCCCTGCGCCGTACTACCCAGCAAACTCCTCGGCACAAGTCTCAGCACCGCGGAGGGCAGTTTCGAGCGCTTCAGGTGCAGTCGTGTGATGTGTAGGCGTTGGGTGAGGGGATCGAAGGATTTGGAGATTGTATCTGTGGAGAGGACATGAGTGCTGAAGGGGTTTGGGTAGCGGAGGAAGTAGGCGAGAGTCACGGTTGGGAAGGGGTAGGAGTAGGAATCGGATTGGGTGTAGAATTTCACCATTGTTGCTGGTGGGAGGAGGTTTTTGGCATTGGTTGGTGATGGGAGTTGTTCTTTGGAGGGGAGGATTGTGGGGATGGAGGTATTGGGGATTGTGGAGATGGTCGTGTGGACTGGTGAGTGTGGCCAGGCTCTCGGGTGATGATGATCTCACGGATGGCGGAGAAGTTATATGTCCACGTGATGTCGAGATTTGTTGTTCCATATACGCCTCTGATTTGATCAGTCAGAATTGGTCGCTAAAACGAGTCGAAATACAATTGCTCCTCCTCGCATAAGTATATATAATCTCCAAGCAGATACCGGAGCTATATGCGATAGCCGAGATAGGAAATATCCGAAGGTTTCAATCCAGCCTTCCCAATGATAGGAATTCACAGCATTGCAATTGAATTCAAAGTATTCTCTCCTCAAAACACAATCACATTCCATTGACAGACGTATGAGTTGACTTCGTTTCGCTAAGCTCCAGCAAACTTGCATAGTGACGTGTGTATTCAAACAACCCCATGAAATCCGCCTCCCACCCATGTACCTTGTACTCCAACAACAACAAACATGCTCCTTTCCCAGTCAGCTTGCGCAAACCCCAACCCACCACCTAAATAATGTAAAATATCCCTCAAAGCAATGCTCTCTATACATCTCCCCTTCACCGCGACCCGTCTCCAAGCAACAACCTACCTCCTCGGCGTCTGCCTCTTCTCCATCTCCTTCCTCGTCTTCCTCAACTCGGCCGTCTCCTTCGTAATAACAGACCGCATCGGCCAAAAAGAAAAAGTAGGAGATGCTGTTGGTACTCTCGGGTTCGCGGATGAGATTGTTGCGTTGGTGGCGTGTCCGGCTTGGGGGATTTTGAGTGATAGGGTTGGTGTGAGGACCGTGGCTGTGTGTGGGTACTTGATTGTGGGCGTCAGTTTGATTGTGTTTGTGCAGGCTAGGAATGTGTATCCGCAACTTTTAATGGGGAGGTTGTTGTTTTCTGTGGGTGGGGCGGCGACGTAAGTTTGATCTTGTGAGGAGAGAGAGAGTTGTGCTGATGTTTGGGTGTAGGTCAACCATGGTTACGGCTATTCTACCTGCTATGATTTATAGACGATTTGCTCCTACGAGTCTGCGAACTGGACGAACCATGAACGGTTCTTCGCATGTGCAGGCACCCTCGATTAGCTCAGAGTTGACAATCACACCCGCACGATTCCGCTCACGAACTCCTTCTGCGCATGGCTCGCATCCGTCTACAAACTCAGAACCTTCGGCATCACAGTTGGCAGGCATTGTTGGAATGTTGACTGGATTCGGTGCGCTTGTGGCATTGCTATTCTTCCTACGACTACCCACACGCTTTCAGGACCATGGAATCTCTCCCAGTCAGGCTGTAGCTGACAGCTTCTACGTCGTTGGAAGTGTCGCGCTGGCAGTCGCAGTGGGATGTTTCTTCGGTCTACGAGGGCTATCTGGTGAAGAAGGCAAAGGCTGGCGACGACTGTTGAACCGCAAGCAGAATATCAAACCTACAGATGAGGGATTTCTTCGAGATACACCACCACCTTTACCATCATACCCTCGTCTGCTGGCAACCTCAATCACACTCGGATTCCGCGATATGCATATTGGACTAGGCTACGTTGGTGGTTTTGTTGCGCGAGCCTCTTCTGTTGGAATATCGCTATTCATCCCCCTCTTCGTGAACGCCTACTTTATCAAAAGCGGACGCTGTCCAGCAAACCCGGGTGAAAGCCCAAAAACACCCTCCGAGATCAAAGAGAATTGCGCCCGAGCTTACATCGTAGCTTCCATTATATCAGGAGTATCACAATTGGTTGCCCTGATATGTGCTCCCATCTTCGGATACCTCTCCAGTGTTTATCAAAAATACAACCTCCCACTTCTCCTTGCCTCGGTGGCTGGAATAGCGGGATATACCATCTTTGGCAACATCAAGAGTCCGGACCCACAGTCTGACGATGGGAGTTATGGGATCTTTGTTGTTGCGGCGCTATTGGGGATAAGTCAGATTGGGGCGATTGTTTGTAGTTTGGGACTGCTAGCAAGAGGGATTGAAGCTGAGGATGATTCGACGCTGTTTCATTCTGAGGCTAATGGGAGTAATGGGCATCTAGATGGCAGTGCGAGTGAGGAAGCCAACCCGCTATTGGCATCGGAGCCTTCTTTACCATCACATCTACGCGACGTGACGGGAGGCGCATCACGATCTGCGCTTAAAGGGTCGATAGCAGGTGTTTATTCCCTTGCAGGTGGAGCGGGTATTTTGCTATTAACGAAAGTCGGTGGGCTGATGTTCGATAAGGTGGATCCGGGGAGTCCATTCTTCTTGATGGCGGGGTTTAATGGGTTGTTGTTTGCTATCACGCTGGGTTGTGATTTGTGGACAAGGCTGAAGAGTGAGAGCGAGGAAACGGTGGGACGGTATGAGGATGGAGAGCTAGAGGGGGATTTGAGGGATGAAGACGGTTAGATACCCTTGTACTAGTAATAATAAAAAGTGCAGTTCCTTTCGTACAATACTCTCTCGGACCATGTAAGGGCTGCGTTTGAATTTCTTTCTGCTCATGTCACGATTGATAACCCAAGTGCCTGTCTCCTCACCGTCAATCTCAACCTGTTTCCTCACAAACCCGAGTCTACAATCCGATGACTCTATTCGACTTTGAGATATTCATGTTTGAGTCGTCGACACTTGCTTCGCTTTTCTTTGGATTTCGGATCTAGGAGAAGGTTGAAGAAATATATAAGCGGAGATTACAGGGCGATATTGAGGCAGAAGATCAAAGCCTGGAGGCTTATAGAGCCGAGGAGAAGGTGAGGGTTGACGAGGGTTGAAGAGGATTTGGGAGGAGAATTGAAATCGAAGTTACGTAAGCTGGCTAAAAGCGGACTTTGGGGATGGTGAAGGTCTGTCGTAACATTTCACCAACTTTAAATTCTTCACCACCACACTTCCAACTAATACCCAGCTCACAAGCTCACCAACTAATTCCCGACTCGCAAACTTGCCCACAACCATGAGCGTCATCCTCGAAACCTCCGTCGGCGACCTCGTCATAGACCTCTTCGTCGACGACGCCCCCAAAGCCTGCGAAAAGTGAGTTTCCTCCCCCTCCCCAAAGCTATAGTCCCCCGGCTGAACATCATACTGAGACGCGCCCTAGCTTCCTCAAGCTCTGCAGACTAAAATACTACAATTACGCCCCCATCTTCGGCATACAGAAAGACTTCTCCTTCCAAACCGGCGATCCAATCGGTCCTGATTCGAAGGATAGTGATGGTGGGAGTTGCATATGGGGACTCGTCTCACCAGGAAACCCAAAGACATTCACGGCGGAAATACGGCCAAAGTTGAAGCATACAGAGAGGGGGACGGTTAGTTTGGCAACGACGCAGTCGAAGATTGATCCCGAGGAGAGGGTCGCGGGGAGTCAGTTCATTGTCACGTTGGGCGAGAATTTGGATTATTTGGATGGGAAGGCAGCCGTGTTTGGACATGTGGTGGAGGGCTTTGATGCGCTCGAGGCTATCAACTCTGCGTTTGTGGATGAGGCTGGGAGACCATTGAAGGATATTCGCATACGGCATACTGTTATTCTCGACGATCCGTTTCCAGATCCGCCCGGGTTGGTGGAACCGGATAAGAGTCCCGTTCCCAGCGCTGCGCAACTAGCTACAGTCCGAATAGCAGACGATGAAGAGTTGGAAGTGGAAGAAGATCAGGAAACACTTGAAAAGCTACGCCGAGAACGGGAGGCCAAAGCCCAAGCCCTCACCCTAGAAATGGTTGGCGACCTCCCCTTTGCCGAAGTCAAACCCCCGGAAAACATCCTCTTCGTCTGCAAACTAAACCCCGTCACCACCTCCGAAGACCTCGAACTCATCTTCTCCCGCTTCGGCAAGATCCTCTCGTGCGAAATCATAAAGGACAAGAAAACAGGGGATAGTTTGCAATACGCTTTCATTGAGTTTGAGGAGCGGAAGGATTGCGAGCAGGCGTATTTTAAGATGCAGGATGTGCTTATTGATGATCATAGGATCCATGTCGATTTCTCCCAGAGTGTGAGTAAGCTGAGTGAGCATTGGCGGGAGGGAGAGACGGAGAAGAGGAAGACGCAGGGTGGTGGATGGGGTGGTATTAGGGATTTGGAGAAGAGGAGGAAGTATAGAGGGGAGGAGGATGCGAGGGGGAAGGGGGATGGGAAGTATGGATTGGTATTTGATAAGGAGAAGAAGGATGGGGAGGGCAAGAGGAAGAGGGAGAGAAGTCGGAGTCCTAGGGGGGAGAGGAGGAGGGATGGTGGTGATCGACCGAGAGATGATAAGAGAAGGGATCGCAGTCGAGATCGAAATCGCGATTATGACAGACGGCGATGAGCCCCAGACTTTGCGAGGATTCTGCTACGAATAGGCACCACTAGCTCTAATATACCCAATGATTATGGTTCCAACACACGGTGCGTTTGGCTTCCCTCACTCAAGGCCATTCATTCTAAAAAGTGCTCCGTTGTAACAGCCAAACACCAGGATTGAAAAGTGCTTCATACAGAGATACGAGCAAATAGACGAGTTCCTAAGGATCAACGACCAACATCCAAAATGGCTCGCAAGCGATTGAGTTTCTACTTGAAATCTCTTCAGTGACAACTACTTTTCTGGTTATACTTATCACTTGAAAAATTGCTAGCAGGATGGGATACGATATTCGATATGTTTAACAACATGCTCTCTCTCTCTTCTTCTTCTTCTTCTTCTGCACAGAGGCACTCGTTTCGCCATCGAGGCTGAAATAAGCGGGGAATTACAGCCTGATGATAGGACCAAACATTCCGCCTCTTTCTAAGAGGTTGGTATGTACCCCTCCAACCGAAAACAAATCATTATCTGAACATCGCATTATCGTACCGTGAAGGATTTCCGGTCAAGGTTTGAAGTGTGTCGGAAAACAGCCTTCGCCTTTTTGCTGGGCGCTGGAATACTAAAGTTCTCATACATACATAGTGTACTTTCTTTCTTTCTTTTCTTCCTCTTCTTCAAACACTCCCTCTCATTTTCTGGAGCTGAAGTCGAGGTTTTGTAGTACAGCTTTGAACCTACGAACTAATACCTCAATTCTATCCATTATGTTCCTACCTTCCCTCCTCCTCCTCTTCCTCCTCCATCTCATTCTCACAACCCTCGCCCTCGCCCACATCTACGTTCCCCCCAATATCCCTATTACTGCACTATCTACTTAAGAACTCACTATTCCACCAAAGCCGCACTCAGTGCCACGCCCAAACATCCCAAGCACGGGAAACCCACCATCACAACAAGCACCATGGCAAGAGCAAACCTCCAACCTAACAGCAGGATTACACCACCTCAACACCCTAAACATCTGTCGCGAATGGAACGTCTTCACGTACCTGTTACCAGATACATGCATGCTCATTGCCTACAAAGGCTACCGCACCCTCACTTTCCCCATTTACCACGCGTGGCCCACTTGCACGAACGGCAGCGATGCGAACTTTGGGATCTTCGAGGCTGCGAATTGTGCAGGCGGTTTGGTGTGGGGGAGCTTGTACAGGAGACAAGATTTGGAGTTTGAGGGGCTGCACGAGCCGGTCAAGAGGCTGCGTTTTGATATTGTGCCGGTAATGGGTAGTATATATTTTTGGTGTGATGGGCTTGCGCCCACCCAAGACGCAGAATGGAATGAGGAGCAGAAGATGGGTGGGTTGGTGAGGTGTGGCCGACGAAGGGGTGTTGGTGGCCTGTAGATCCGGATTCGGGTTCACCTCGTTATGGTAAGCCCGTCCCTAGCCTGGAACCCGGAATATTATGAGGTGGATACTTGTATTGAGCTTGTTGATGAGGAGGGTTTGACGTTTACGAGAAGGAATATTTGTGCGAATAGGATCAGAGCTATGGTGGCGGGGTTTAGGGGCAAGGGGTGTGATCCCACGAGCAAGCCTTTGGAGAAGCCGTTTACGGTGTGGGAGGATGGGTGTTCGAGTTTGTGTATTCCTAAAGATGAGATTAGGAGTATGGCGTTTTGGTGTGAGGGGTTTGATGGGGTTGATGTAGCATAATTTGTGAACTGGCCTTTTAGGATGGGGGTAAAGGTAAGTTGTTGTCAGCGAGGTGTTGGTGAAATGAAGAATTACTTGTGTTGTAGGAACGAATTGGCGGTGGAGATGGATATATTGCTTCGTAGATGGTTGTGTTGTGGCTTCAGAGAATGCAGAGGGAAGATAGGTTGTGTGTCTGTGTGTCACTTCTCTGAGAGTAGCCTGGATGTTATTTCCACCCACCATAACACAGCACACCTGACTCGATATTGATATCGATAAATTCCTGGCAATTTTTAAATAGATTTCTACAGAACCTTATCAGCTACCTTTGAAGTAGAGAGTGCGTGATACGATGCTGGTATCGTAATTTTGTCAAGTAAGCATGGGCTTCGAATTGACCATCCCACTGTGGCATACTCAGCGTTCCATACGTGAAGATTGGGTGGATTACTTTTTGAATGGACATTTATTGCACTGGGTATCCCACATCTCGACGCTGCCACTAATGTGCCTCCTGCAAAGACAGTATTGATGAGCAGGATATTCGAGCGCGCTCAAAATTGTCCAAAGAAAATTGACCAAGTCAAGGTTGTCTAACATCAAGACCTTTTCCAGAAGTACATTGCTAGAATCCTGACCAAATTGAAAGAGCCATCGAAGGTAGATTGCTAACCAAGATAGCTAAGAACTGCCATCCACGCCCATCCATGCTCTTCCTGCAGCCTCGCTGACATCCCATTGACAAGCCCCAAATCAATCACTCTCACTTCCATCCTTCTCGCTGCCCTCTTCCTCCTCTCTGTCGCTGCTGGAATCCCCATCACTGGAGCTAGAATCACTCTCCTCCTCGCTCGAACTCTCATCATCGGTCCCAGCAGATGAAGGCACTGAGCTGACACTGCTGGTTTCATCGCTCAAATCATCGTCAGGCACCCCCGTCCTAGACTTTTTCGGGCGTCTTGTTCTCTTCTTCTTCGCCGGCGGTTCGATAATTTCCTCAACTGCAGCAATCTTCGCAGCCATGCTCGGCTGACCGGCACCCAAACCTTGAATAACCAGCTCAGCACGCTTTCGCTTCCTCAGTAGGAGCAAGCGGTCGTCAGACATGGAATCTTCTTTGGCAGCTTCATCTCGGAGACGGCTCTTAGTATCCTTGAGATGCTTCTTGAGAGCGGCTTTGCGGGCTTCCTTGTGGGTGTCGTCGGTCATTATAACGTCGTCGGAAGAATCTACGGCGTCTTTGGTGCTTTCTAGAATCTCATTGGCTTGTTGCGTCAGGCGATCTCGTGCAGCTTGGCCTTGTAATCCAGTAAGATATGCTGTGAGAGCAGCGTCGTGTTCCTCAGGTACCCGGAAAACGTTGAAAAGATTTTTGAGAAGAGCTGATTGTCGTCCTTTGTTGAAGCGCCACTCCTCACGTGTCGTGTGGAATTGTGTCAGGTAGCTGATGTAGCGTTCGTTTTCTTCAGACCTTGCCTGGACTTCTTTCTTCCTTGGTTTTCGTTCTTTGGGTTTTGCTGGGGTGGACGGTTTCGGAGTCGCTGGTTGTGATTTGGATGGCGAAACTGATGGAGCAACTTGAGTCGTCGCTGCTTTGGGAGTACCCTGAGCTGAGTCCTTGTTGAGAGTTGTTGCTTCAGCAGAGAAGGAGACCGACTTCTTCCGTTTCAAGGATGGTGTTGAGTTTTGGTCGTCATCTGTTATAGCATCGACCTTCCTTTTTGTTCTAATTGGAGTTTCACTGGCAGGAACTGGAGTCTCTGGTAATGGTGAAGCCGGGGCACCCTTCAGTTTCAGCCCGAGTCTTTTCCATGCTGGCACAAATGGGGGAGCAATGGATGCCATTTTGCAACGGCAACGAATGGCGCTGAATAGCGAGGAAGTAATGTCTTGGCTACTCGGCAGTACGTCCTTCTTTGAGAAATCCAAGCGTATTGGATTGGAGTGATGGACAACAATGGTGTTTTCAGCTTTTCGATGGTTGGCTTCACAAATTTTTGCCGACATGGGAATTGCGTGGCTGTGACTGTGGCGTAGCGGTTCTAACGATCTTTGGAAGATTAGATGCGATCCAGGCTCCTTGGACGCGTTGATGTTAATAGCCAGCTAAACAACTGCTATCCCCATCAACACCACCACCTCGTCATCGCCACTGATTCCTCCTATTATCCTCCCATTGCCTGAAGAAGCACCGATTCTCTAGTACTTAACACCCACAGTCGCACCGTCGCAACTACACCATCATGTCGGGTATGCTGCAAACAGCCTTGCATCAAAAAGTACCAAGAAGCTATCACTAACTAAAGTACAGGAGGCGCAGGCTATGACAGGCACATCACCATCTTCTCGGACCAAGGTCGTCTCTACCAAGTCGGTATGTGACGTCCCCAACATAGCTTCATTGGAGAGCTTCAGCTCCGGCCAACAGCTAACATTATCTCAAGAATATGCGTTCAAAGCCATCACCGCAGCCAACATCACATCCGTTGGTGTGAGGGGCAAGGACTGTGCAGTGGTCATCTCGCAGAAGAAAGTTCCAGTTCGTTTACCCTCCACCGATTCGTTCATCTACACCCCTGACATCTGCCATAGGACAAGCTCATCGATCCCTCCTCCGTCTCCTATGTCTACAAACTCTCTCCTTCGGTCGGCTGCGTCATGACCGGCTCCATAGCTGATGCTCGTGCATCCGTCACTCGTGCACGAGGTGAAGCCGCCGAGTTCAGATACAAGTACGGCTACGAGATGCCATGCGACATCTTGGCGAAGAGACTGGCCAACATCAACCAGGTCTATACACAGCGAGTAAGTCATGGGAGGATACGATAGAAAGCGTTGATGAAAGATGGGCCATGTTGGTTGTCGATGGAATGAACGCTGACAAGCAACAGGCATATATGCGTCCTCTGGGAGTTGCCAACACCCTGATATCTGTAGACTCTGAACAGGGTCCCCAGCTATACAAGTGCGATCCAGCAGGATATTACGTGGGCTACAAAGCCACTGCAACGGGCCCAAAGATGCAAGAGGCTCTCAACTTCCTTGAGCGGAAGCTAAAGGACAAGGAGTGTGCGGAAGGCAGCTGGCAGGATGTAGTGGAGCTCGGCATAACGGCACTGAGCACAGTCTTGAGCGTGGATTTCAAGAAGGGTGAAGTGGAAATTGGCATTGTTGGTGGACCAAAACCCGACGGCAAGGATGGTGAGACCACGACAGATTTCAGGGCGCTCACAGAGGAGGAAATCGATGAGAGACTGCAGGCCATTGCAGACAAGGATTGATTGCGAATCTTGTATGGCGAGTGGGAAGACACCACATGTTGGGTAGCACGATCGATCATCAATACGTGCTGCACAATTAGGCGGGCCGTCCAAACATATCACGAGTTGCAGATATCTCCGATTTGCTCGCTTCGCGTGCAACCAGCAGACATCAAAGCAGGTACAATACGGCCTCGTGTGTTCAGCCATTGACATTTGGCGCTACGGATAGGGGACCGAATAAAAATTGTCAACAACAGCATTGCATTCGTTTCAACCGGAGTTTTCTTTTGATCAGTTAGTCAACGTGGGTTCACAGGTTTGCTTATCGGCCGGAAGCGTGAGAAAGGAGACTACGAGGCATGCATGCAATGCATGGAGCACAGCACCGCCACATGCACTCGGTGTGGCTGAGAACCGAGGGTGAATTGAGTTGCATGAGTTTGCACTGAGGATTTCCAAGCACTGTCGCTGTATCATGTCATGGCCGGCCGACAAGCCATCAGATGCTGTTTCATGATTTGCAAATCAACATCGAGGGCGAAGAATTCCTGGTAAGTTGTGCTATAGTTATTTTTGCAAACAGGATAAGAGAATGCGACTCAGTTCTCGAGGTAACAGGGTTATGGATTGACAAAGAAAGTGCTGCAGTGCAAGGATCCTTCGGGGTTAATTCCACCCGTTTGTATGGCGTCAAGAGTCGTGCGCACAGGACCGAGGATGCGGTAGCAGCAGTCATGATATTGCTTGAGTCCCACGCAGATCATCTGGTCTAGATATTTTGACGAACTGCTGGGCGATGGAAGCATCCAGATTGTGGAGCCAATGAAGCCTTGTAGGAGCCTTGCTGACATGGAAGAGATGCGGAGGCTAGTTGCAATGTTGGGACCGGCTTTCCTCTGCACCAATCACAGCAGACGTGGCTCCAACCCTACGGTATTTTTCAAGCTGAAGTGGACATAGGGACTTACCACTCCTTTCCCTTAGAGTTTGCGTACCTCCAGCTGCTGTCTCTTGTTCTTCATTCGAATCCCCTTTTGATGTTCATTATTGTATTCCAACGAAGAACGCCGGCCCGACGCTTCCCATCGTGCACAGCACGCTGAAGCCCCGCCAAGCAATGCACATCAAGCCTGATATCCATTCTCATTGAACGGTGGCCGAATCGATGCACATTTGGATCCCTGATCGCAGCCTGGCTTGCTGCCCTATAGACGCATCTCAGACGTTTCCATTGTACAGATCATACCTTCAACAATCCTATAACAGCATCAACATGCCTTGCCCAAGTGAAGCAGAAGTCTCCATCCACTCCTTCGCACACACGAATATATGACACCCAGCACCTCACAAGCAGACTTCAAACTCTCATCACGCTCAACAACAGTCCTGGACATTCCACACCCATCTTACTTATGAAGATGGCCGATGGATGTAAGTGTTTCTCAACAACTTTCAGCCGACAGAGCCTTGTCACCAGCCTTGGCCCCCAATCACGCAAACACACTCTCACAAAGCCTTTGCTGACGCAGTCGAACCTCAGACAACGATGCGCGAGCGATGCGTGTCGCAGAGATCATGGCAGACTTTCGCAACCTGCAATACTACATTGCCCAAATCCAAGCAAACCCACCACCTGAAGACTACTACCTCGAGGGTTACACTCTTCTCCGCGCCTGCGTTACGGAGGCACAGGCCATTCTTGCCTCGCCATACGCCTACGGAGCCGGATCCCATCCTCAAGGTGAAGCAGAGGCCGAGAAATCACAACTTCAAGCGTACGTTCCATCTTTTCGCCTATAAACAGCGATTCTCCTTTCCTCTTCGCCTGCTCTTTGGACGACCGAAAGACACACTCTCCCCATAAGCAGCCTCGAACTCGAGACGGCTTCCCTCCTCGATTCCTCGTCACAGCTCAGGCCGACAGTGTTTTGGCATCTCCCGCATGATGAATTTGCTTCAGGAAAAGGGACGAAGGCTAATCTAGCTCCAGGGTTATAATCGATGCTAGCATTCGACGTTTTCAGTGCCAACGATGCTACCTTCGCGCTGTAGCTTGCTTGAGATGGATGAACGGACGGAACACGGTCCTAGGAGGGCAGCGACCACACACGGGAAACGCTGCCCAGCTTCAGGCAGTCGATATGGCCCTCCGGACGGTCAGTAACAATCTTTCCCTGCTCCACATTCTATATCTCTCTTCTCTACAATCGCCAGTCGGCGATTCGCGATATTTCAGCCAAGCGATATCGCGCATTAGCCCAACGTCGCTTGCTAGTCAGTGGGTCTTTTATGGTCCAATTGGCTCTCAAAGAGACAATCCTCCGACCCCAAGAGCCGCCTCCCCTGCTCTAGAGGCTATCTTTAGGCCCAGGAAGTTTTACATCCGATCTGGTAGCGTACCACACTCTACCCTGAAAATCCACGGCTTGCCCGGTTGAAACCTTGTGCACCATGGTTCACCCTGCCATTTATCCGAAAACTGGCTCTCTCCTCTACCGCAAGCGAACATTTGCTGACTCTTTTCCTGGTTTAGGAAGTCGCTGCTATCACGGACGAGCATGTCGAATACTCATTGCGAGCACAGGATGCAGCGCAGGGGAAATGGTTGCATGAAGATCCTACTCTCAGCAGCATACTGCAACGATTGCGTCGGGCTAGATGAAGGCTGATATCCACATTCATTGCTCAACCGAAATAAGTTGCTGGCGACCCCCATAACCTCAACACTCCTTCACTCATAATGTATAAGACACAAGAATTTGCAAGGGAAAAGATAGACGATGCCCTGGAGGCACACACCCGACGACACGAAGAACCATTACATCATACCCACATCACATCACATCACATCACATCTTTTGAACGGCATACTTGGCAGGGAGGAGGAAGAATCGTCGCGGAATTCAGATGCGTGTTTTTGGGATGGGAAGGGGAGGACGGAGGGATATCTTCCCGCTTCTGTCTCACAAGCAAGTAACATGGAGGTTCCTGGTTTGCTTCTTTATCAGCTACGCATTCTATTCATCCATGTATTATATGTATTCTTCAACATTTTGTACAAGTATTATTTAATCTCCACCGTCGTTACTATTTCGGACTCAAACTCTTTCCACCATGTATACAACAAGAACAACAACAACAAGTCTTGGGCACATCAACATTAACCCTTTCCTTGTAGTAGCAGACTCGTAATCTCCCTTGTCACGATTCTGTAGCACCGATCATGCACAATCAACATGAATGTCCCCGCACCGTTCGTAGAACCCACAAAATGAGATAAGATTTCGAAATTGACTCTCTATAGCAATCTAGAGCTGACCAACGATACAATCATGACACATGCCTTACCTTATCGTTGACGGAGGAGATGGGGCCAAAGACGGACGGGAAGGCTGGCTGTTCGGTAATGATCAAATCCACCGTTCGAGGTAGGAGGGGGCTAACAGCCTTAGCCTGAGACCTTGACGGTGGAGCCTTACGGGGATATTCAATTAGTACTTTTAGGGTACAAAGGAGTGCGAGAGTGAGGATATAGTTTTGAACGTTTGGTAGTTGTAGATGTTTTGAAGGGTTGGAGAGTGAAGAAGATTTGGGAGTATTTTTTCTTCTTCTTTTCTTTTTCTCGATACTTTTGGGATTTTTGAAAATTGTGGATTGGAGTGCTGTGATAAGAAGTGCTATCTACTAACTCTATTTAGGTTTCTTAGATAAAGAGTAGCGTAACGTTTTTCCGGCGATTTTGGAGATAATCTGGATGGGCAAATATGGCCCTCGTTATTGGTACGGGATTGTGGTGTGTTGAATATAGTAGTTTAGGATATTCTTAAAATGCATTCACTAGAAGTGTATCGACTCCATACGGAGTCTAGGAGAATATTTGAATCTCAATTACGTTGCACATTTCGGAATCTTGAAGTAATAGATTACAATGTAGAGCGAGCAAAGTTCGAGTAGATGATTCAAATTCGTAGATTGAAGTCAAAGCCAGTTTCACCTTGAATACACCCAGTCTCATGTGTTCTTTGAAGGGTTTGAAGATTTCTTGATGAGAATGACGTTAGGACGTGATACATTAATACAAAGAGATGACTTTTAAAGGAGATAATACGCCAGGTCTTTGAGCAACGATATAAAAAGTGAGCTGAAGGTTTTTAGCGTTACTAAAAGTAATATTGCTAGGGTCCTCGATGTAAGCTTCACAATGTTGCATCTGAATTACAGTCATTGTCAGAGTACAGGATTGATGGATCATCAACCGCAGATCTCCGAGAGTTACGTTTTCATTGATCACTGGTGAGTGTGAAACATTTCAGTAACTGGGAGACGCAATTGGCTGCGGCCTGATTTTGTTCTTGGATTGGAACCTGAGGTTCAGCTCTGTCCTCTTCCCTACCAAGACTCATTCGGAGAAAAGAAGTAATGCAAAGGCAGAGAGCAAGGCTGCTCGGTAATCACCAATCGGAATCACCCAGCCTGGTCCAATCATGGCGTACGCCACCGATCTCATGAGGAACTGAATGCATTTCAGTTTTGGAAGAAATGACACTGCTCGATAATAATTCGCCAGTCACAGAAGTTAGATCGAAGCTAGGAGATTCAGATTCAGGGAAGCTAAGGAGTTAGTCCGTCCCAGCCGTCGACGTGATCAGCCTTTTCTTTTCTAAGGTGCACCGTCGTAGGTCACACTCACAAAAGTCGAGGTCCGTAAATGACTCATAGTCTTTCCCTCTTGAGCGTACCAGCCACGAGACCGTATTTAAAAGCTTGCTGGCTTCATGGCGTTGGGCGACGTCCCCCTCGTTCGATGTTTGCATTGCGAGTTACAACGTCAGCTCTTTAGCCTGCACGCGACAACTGCCACGAGGCTCGCCGCAAACGCGCGGACGGCAGCGGGCGGAACGGCAGGATTCCGAATTATCCTGTTTGGGATTCAGCTCCGAACGTTGGAGGCTCAGCTCGTTGTCGTGCGTTGGGAGTGCTGAAATGTGCGTCATCCATCGACTGGGCCGGAGACAGGACTTAGCCTTGGGGATGGGTATGTGGATGTGGCTGGTGAAAAGGAAAAGTGTAAAAAATGTGGCTAAGCTTGAGTGGCTGTGCCCTCGTCTTCTATTGCTTTCATTGGTCGGGAAGAAAGCGGGTATTGTGGGCATAAGATTTGCGGCATGCAGGGAGGAGGAGAAGGAGAAGAAGAAAGCTGGGCCTTCGTGCCTTGGAGTGTGATTTGTTATGCCGATTTCGCGGTCCTCGTCGATCATTCGAGCTCAGGGAAAGGATGCACCACATCATGCGGCATGGTAAAGGATACTGCATCGAGACTGGGCCAGGAACACGGCAGATGATGACCAAGAGGAAACTGACGAGAAAAGTGGAAAAGAAGAAACTGGATGAAAAGATAATTCCCATTGGTTGACAAAAATAGTAGAGGCTAGGAGAGCGAGCAGGCTTTGAAACATCGAAGATGTAAAAAGCCGAGCTCCCTCCAGTTTTTCTTTAAAGATCACTTGATATGGTTCGAGAACTTTCAGGAAAGTCGATGTAGTAGATCGTCAAAAATGCTACCGTTTATCTTCCTTTGAAAGGCAATCCGAGCGCGGTCCATTTTGCATCCGAATCCCCGCAGTGCTAGAACATGATAAAAAATGTCGAGGCTGGACGGACCAAACATGTATCCTTCATGGGAAGACAAGCGAGAGGCCCGATCTGTACGTCAGAGCGGAGAATGTAGTAATCTTCATCCACACTTCCGTGAAGGTTCCATGTTTGAAGACCATATCCTCGGAAGACTACTGATGCGATGTTTATTGATTTCAACATGAACAAGCAACACATGGTGTGGAGCAGCACAGAAAGGACCAATCAGAGCGACATTGAGTCCCAAAATGGAACGGGTGAATAATGGATGCCATCGTCATTGGAGTAAGGAGGGGTAGAGTAGCGCTCTCTAGTTCGATGCAGAGAGCAAAAAGACCGCAAGCTTATGCGCAGAGAAAAAAGGGTCGAGATCTGTTGAGACAGTCGGCTGTTGCCTGAGTAATGCTGTTGATGAACGGCCTATCGATTGTGGTCGATCAGGTTTGACGATGCGAAGAATGATGTTGTTGTTGGATGAAAGCGGATAAGAGGATAAGACAAGCAGGTCACGATCACCTTCGGAGGAGAGAATTGCCGCGAGCGAACATGACACTGTACAACAACAACCGAATTCAGATCTGAAGGCTAAAGACTAAGCTGCACACGACGACTTTCGACACGGACGTACATCATCATATGGTTAACAAGAATTGCCGTCCAAGCCCTTGCAGCAACATGGGCCGCTTTGCTTTGTCGGCTCGTTTCACATGTGGCATCATCGACATCCATTCCAGAGGATCGATCCCACAGTTTTACGCCGCTCTATTCCCATGGCTGCCATTCCTTCTAGATCCATTAGACAAGTCCAGTACTCAAATTTCTATCTCATTTCTCTAAGGAGATGAGCAGGCACATCACGGCAATCCTGCAGTGCAGGGCTTCTCCAGTTTGTCCAGGCTACCCCTCACAATTGATGCAACCTAGATTGTTTTTCACCTCCCGTATATCGACAGGATCCCCTCCATAGTAACCCGCATAAATCTGCCTAGACTAATGAAAACTCTGGCACTAAATAGAGCAGATGCTTGTCAGTGCTTCTTCCTGGCGCCGTTGACGCCGCTGATGCTGGTCATTCGAGTTTAAACCACCTAATGGCAGGAACCATTCGATGTCCCGCTTGCAAATCCCCGCGCTGGTTTACCAATTCAACCTCCAAACTAGGTGAGGCTCCAACCACTCCAGTTGTGGACCGTCCAATTGCACGTCGGCCCACTGCTTTCTGCATAGTCTCATTCGTTGGTAATGCAACGATGTCTGCAGAATGCCGATCTAAGGGTGGCGGGTGGTCTGTTAGCAGACCTTGAGTGGTCGAGTTCGGCCATGGCTACTGCGTGGTGTGAGAGAGGCCATTGTTATTCATATGCAACCAGTTCCCACCTCTACATTCTACATTCTCAACCAAGAAGCCATAATTTCCTCTCACGCACATCTCCAAAGCTCAAGCCGTCCTCCAATCACTCGCTTCATCTAAACCTTGCATACCTCGTATCAATTCAATACAAACCCCAGGTTCCGATCCTTCGTTCATCGGTCCCTTGTACTGCACCCAATTTCAAAGTACCACGCCTCAATCTCGCGCGTACCTGCATTTCCCAGGTCTCCTTGTTCGCACGAGTAGAAAAGTTCACGTTCCCGTCGTTGCCATTTCGAAGAACTTTTCCTGCTCTTTTGCTCATAACATCTAATCATGCGTTCCTCGTATGCAATTGGATCTTTGGCACTTGCTGCCCGCAATGCTCTGGCTGCGCCGCAAGGCGTGACTGCAGCAATTGCGCCCCAGGCGTCGGCCCCAGCTGGTTGCTCTGCCTCCCACTCTGGGCAGTTTCAGATTACCGTCCAGAATGTTACGTCTAGTGCAAAGGTCAAGCGAGACGCGTTAGAATGCACATTGACTGGCGGTGTTCTGAAAGATGCCCAGGGCAGGACTGGCTACATTGCTTCCAACTACCAATTCCAATTCGACGGTCCTCCACAGGTATATATTGTTACTCGCTTAGAACAAAAATTCAAGCTAACCCACTACTAGGCCGGCGCCATTTATACCACTGGTTTCTCCCTCTGCTCCAACGGCACCCTTGCACTCGGTGGTTCCGCGATCTGGTACCAGTGCCTCAGCGGAGGTTTCTACAACCTTTACGACCGATCATGGGCAGCACAGTGTTCTCCCATTTATATTGAGGCCATTGGTTATTCATCCGATGCCGCGGCCACGCAAGCCACTGATGGTCAGGTTGCAGGAACTACTGTCGTTACGTCTGTAAGCCAGCGTACCGATGGACAGCCAATTGCCACCACAGTCGTTTCTCAACGAACAGATGGACAGGTAATTGCAACCACCGCAACCGCGGCCCCAGTTTCCCAGATCTCGGATGGACAAATCCAGGCCCACACCTCTGTGGCGCCTGTTTCTCAAATCTCGGATGGACAGATTCAGGTTCACACCACTGCTGCTCCTGTTTCTCAAATCTCAGATGGACAGATTCAGGCCCATACCTCGGCCGCGCCAGTTTCCCAGATTTCTGACGGACAGATTCAGGTTCACACTTCAGTCACCGGTGCTCCAGTGAGCCAGATGACCGATGGTCAGGTATACAAGCCCACTGCTACTTCAGCAGCCCCAGTTCCAGTTAGCCAAATCTCAGACGGACAGATCCAAGCCTCGCCAGTGTCGAGCATGAAGCCTGCCACCAGCGTCACCGGTGTCCCAGTTTCCCAGATCTCCGACGGACAGATTCAGGCTACCACCGCCAAGCCAGTCGCTACTTCGTCCACCGCTGTTCCTGTCTCCCAGATCTCTGATGGACAAATTCAAGTTGTTACACCTACAGTCGCTGCTGCTAACATCACCTCCGTTGCCTCTTCCAAGCCAAGCCAGGTCACAGTCAACGCTGTCCCATCCTTGCAGGTTGCAGGTGGCGCTGTTTTTGCCGGTCTCGCCGCCGTTGCCGCTGCGCTCCTATAAAGTGTACCAATTTGTTTTTGACTCACAGCAGAAATGGGAGGAGGATGAACGAAAGCCCGGAACGGTTTTCATTTACGACGGGTATGACATGGACTTTCCTTAATGATTGTATACGAATGATCACCCTTGGGCACAAGGGATTGTTTTGTTAATGTTTTTGAGGTGCATCTTAGTGTGCACCGGTTTTCAGGCATCTCAGCATAGCGTTCACTTTTACACGTTTCGACATCGAAAGTGCGGACGAAAAAAATTGATCGATGGAGGATCTCGCATGGATTGGAGGGATGAAAACACCAATTGTCGGTTTGCATTTGGAGGATTTTCTCATTAAATGTCTTAATATGGTGATTGGATGTGTCGAAAGCATTCGTGTAATGGAAGTTGGATCGACTGTACATACAGAGCTACATGGTGGTCTTTGGAAAGACCTGTAATGTCGTGGGCGCCAAATGGAAACAATTCCATGCTTCCAGCAATCTACCTCACCAATTCATTTGCAATGTGACTTTATCTTCATTGAACATACAACGTCCGTCCTTCACCACTGTTCTTCTTTCTCCTTCTCCATGTAACACTTCTTAACTCTAATCATACTCTTCTCATTGATATTTCCTAATCAAGGTATTTTATTCCTCAACGTCCCTGCATACATTTTCTCTGGTTCATACCATATTAGCCCACCGCTCGAGGTCAACGTGAAACGACCTCAATAACGGCCTACCAAACCCACAAAACTACAAACTCCTTCAACATTGTTCTCTTTACAGAACCATCCCAGCCTAAATTTAGCTCATACATGTGAAAGCCGACATTTTCTGTTCTTCCACTCCAATCCAATATACCAAAACGCAAGAAACTCCAACCAAACTTATTTAAACCTCCCCTTGCCAATACTTTATCAGGTCCTTTTCTTTTTAATTTTTGACGTTTGAATAAGTCACGTAGGGCTATCCGTACTACCAAACTAACTCATCCTACACTATCCTATTCTATCCCAACTTGAAAGTACGGCTCATCCCATGTCCACGCCCCGCAACATAAGTTGCTCAAAGGAAAAAAAAACTAAAAACTGCCATATCACATCCACATCCACATCCACATCCACATCCACCACGATAAACAAGCTCTTTCCCAAATTCCACCAGAAAAACACAATCTAGTCGTCTAGTTTCCCTTCACACATACTTACATTATGCAGGGCTATCTCATGCCCCCATCCAATTGGTCCGTCTCTTATCACTCACTCAGTTACTCAGTTACTCACTCACTACAAAGTCTCGTCTCTCTATCAATACCCTCCCTTCCTCCCTTCCCACTATTTTAGCTCATACCACAGTTTGGGATTCGATAGATAGTGTAGTAAAGGAAAGAAGATCGACATACATGCATGCATATGCAGTATCACGGCAGGCGGGCATGCGGGCAGGGAAAGGCAGGCCAGTAGCTTGGTCTTGAACACACCTCACCATCTTGGGTGAGGCGAACAACCCACGGTATGCAGAACAGGTAGATAGCAGGAAATGAGATGGGAGAGGTCGATATCACCCAGAGAGATGCACGCCATGTCGGTCTAGTAGTCTGACATTTGTCAAGTCATGAATGTTGTATGTAGAAGAGAAGAGGACGATTAGAACGTCATGCACTACGTACTTCAAAAATTCATTGCAACAGTGGGCACGAAACTTGAAACTCAAAAAGCTCGAATACAAAACAACATATTTCAGGCAGGCAGGTCCTAGAGCAACAACAGAATTACATAAAAGACCCTTCACCCCACTCCAGAATTCAGCTTCCACTACGTGCCTCCTCGCCAATTACCACAAGCACACCCGTATCCCCTCAGTATCCCGACTAAGGCAAGCCATCTGAAAGTAAATTGTCCAAACCAAAGAAAATTTGTGATAAAAGGACTGCTCTCGGCATATCAAATCGACCAACCATACTAACCCAAATCCACACCACCCACCACCAGAAAAGCAGACTGACATAAGAGAAAACACGATAACGACACTCCGAAATCCCAAATTCAAACACCTATTGCTTTTCGCCTTGAATGACTCAACGACCCCGCTGAGATTTTCGCTTGTGAAGATCCGTCAGGTACTTTTCTATCGAAACAACCCACGTCAGCAACGAAAGAAAATCAAAGGTAAAATAATAGGATTGTTGCAAATTAAAAGGTTCCCAAAAGTGTTGGCGCGAAAAGACGACCCCGAGAGTGCTGCATAACCGCGCCTAGATCCGAAGAGTAGAAGAAGAGAACGGGTTGTCGTGATTGTGTTGCGACGAAGAGGTCGAGATTCCGGCTGCTGTTGGTGCGCCGAGAAAGACAACCCTTCATTAATTACGCAGCGAGAACCCGCCTCTCTTCTTCTTTTCGTGATCTGGGAGCTTACCAGTCTCTGCCCGAACCTTCTTCTCCTCAAGATCTGCCCGCTGTCGTTCGAGCTGATCCTTCATCTCCTTGTGCCGTGCGTACAGCTCTTCTTCGCTTTGCCGTAGCTTGCTCTCCTTCTCTGCAACCTTTTGTTGGAACACCATCTTCATTTCCATCTCCATCTTCTGGAGTTTCTGTTCATGTAGCGACCTCTCCTCTTCCTGCTTGACGGCCGGGTTGACCTCCTTGAAGACACTTGGATCCTGGGCGACACCCATTTGAGTGAGCTTCTCGGATCGGTAGTTCTCGTATAGGGAGTTGTTGGTGTGCTCCTTGAGCTCTTCCATGTGGGTACGGATGAGCATCTGTCGGAGCTTGACGAAATCGCAGTGTTCCTCATTGTCGACCTCAATTACTCCCCAAGGGTATCTTCGCCCACGAACCTTGCGGCCGTCGGCAGTTGTTACTTCGGTGTTGGCACCAACGACGGCGAAGGGAACCTTGGACATGATCTCGTTGTTCTCGGCAATCGTCTCCTCATCATCGAGCTCGTAGCGAGGACCCTCGAATATTTGGATGTTGTGGTACTGGATATCTGCCAGGATCTGGGATGTGTCAGTTCTGTGATGCATTGTGATTCAACGATAAACCTTACTCTCTGCTTGAACGCGTTGATCTCATCGTCAGTGAGGGTATCGGCCTTGGCAATGACGGGAATCAAGTTGACCTTGGTGTGAAGGCGGCGCATGACTTCGACGTCCAATGGCTTCAACGAGTGACCGGTTGGCTGAATGAAGTAGACGCAGGCGTGAATGCGGTTGTCCACAATGTTCATGCGGTTGACCTTGTTCTCGGCATCGAGGTAAGAATCGAAGCGCGCCTCGATGTTCTCGACGATTGGACCCCACGAAGCATCATTGTTGACAAAGTCGCCGAAGCCAGGAGTGTCGACAACAGTCAAACGTAATCGCACACCGTTCTCCTCAATGTCTGCACTGATTGATTGAATCGAAACGGTTTTGGGTATAATGTCGAGGCTAGGTGGCTTGCGCTCCTTGGGTGGGTAGAGCGAGGTGTTGAAGAGGGTGTTAATCAAAGTCGACTTTCCAAGTCCGGATTCGCCTGTAGTGTGTCAATTAGTGTGGTGCGTCTCGCGATGGAAGGAGTTCACAACATACCGACAACCATAACATTGAAGTTGAAGCCCTTGCGGACACTCTTGCGGTGCCATTGGTTGGGAAGGTTGGCGAAACCGACGTAGCCCGTCAACTTTCGGCGAACGATGTTTCTCATGTCGCTGGCGGCTTGGGCGGCGGCTTTTGGGTCTTTGGACGACACGGTCTGGGGGGTAGAGCCTGCTCCATTTGTCATTGGGTTGCTCCGAATGACGTCGGGCGAGGCAGTCTTGCCATTAGACATCGCTGGGCTTGCAGGAGTTGGAGACGGTCTGGCCGGAGGAGCACCGTTGGTAGCTGTATGAGGGACATGTGTTAGCAGATTGTCTCGGCTGTGGGGACATTGCATTGGCAGCCCGGCGACGACGATCAGGCCAATTCCATCGAATTGACACGTCGGACTCAAATATCAGACTTGTCTAATAGCAGAATAGATATTGCGCAGTAGGTTGGATGACCAGGACAGGGTGGGTGGATTTTTGGAGAGTGGAGCTTGAACTTACCCATGGTGATGGCGGCAGCGCAGTCCGCTGTGCTCTGTTTGAGATGCTTTGAGGGTCACCTGGTAAACGGCAGCCGAGTTAGTAAGTGTAATAGAGTAGTGGAAGCAAGTAGCTTGCGATGGGATGTTTGTGTGTTGGGTGAAGCGACGTGGTCGAGTGCCAGAAAGTTTGTTGGCCTTCAGGAGTCGGGCGCGCTGGTTGCAGTGCGGTTCTCGGTGATGGGGACGAAAGATCAAACTTACGAGGACTCAGTGTTTGTATGTGGTTGGTTCAGCCTTCTGTCGGCGATGGGCTCGGTGAATGGCTGCCACGTCGTGGATTGACGATAGCAAGAAGTTGCAATGGAATGGGATATGAAGATGAAGTTACGCGGGCTGGCCAGTGTCTTGAAGTGCCCCTGGAAATGTCCCCTTCTTCTGCGTGACGCCAAAGCAGTCTAGCGTGCAATTCGTGGGGAACCACTAAAAAGCACAAGACCACCACCACTTGCAGATCGGGAATTTCTCTTCACACGGCCCTTGATTGAGAGACGGCGGTGAGGAGGGATCGAGTGTTGAGAGTGTCAACGTGCCTGCTGGCTATTCATGAGGCGCGATGCTGCTTCATCCAGAGTTGCAACTCGCAATTGCCATCCTGAAGGGAGATACAGCAGATTTGGTGGCGTTCTTGCATTGGGCACTGCGTCACGGCATCACAAAGAAGATATTGATTGCGCTACACACACAGCCATGAAGAATGTCTGACAGGTCCGACGTTATGTTTTGACGGTCCAGGATTATATGCGTATTCAAGTGGCTACTTTCCAATGCCAGTCCAAGCAAATTCAAAACTACAACAGGGTATCCAAACTGCACAAACACCCGGTAATGCCATATACAATGCTCAAACAAAGACACAAACCATAATCATCCCAAACTCGCCAACGCCGACGACATCTGGTTCTTGTCGTACTTGACATATTTTCCCCTGCCCTTATCCACTTCATGATACCTGTCAAAAAACCGTCCGTACATGGGCTCAATCAATATCGCAATATCCTTTGCAAATTGTGCCCGCACTTCCCGCTCCATCCCATAGCTTCGATGTTTGGCGATTTTCTCATCGAAACTGGTATTGAACTCAATGAATTGCTTCTTGATGGCGTCTTTCTCCTTTGAACTCAGGTTCTTGACCACTGAAGCCGAATCCCCGGCAGTCCCTGACGCAGGCCGCATTGATTTTGTATTCTGCGAGTCCATGAGATATCTGGCCAATTCTTGCCATGTGCCCATGTATTTCTGTCCAGACTTCTTGTTCCATGGATTCAGCAACTTTGGTAGGACCTCCGCCAGCAGAGAATTGAGCTCAGAACCTCGGATCATGCGCTCAATTACTGCAATGTTGTTGACCATGAACACGCCTTGAAGACTGGGTCCTTTGAGCAACAACCGAGCTCGATTGTCGAGCGCGTTGAGTAGGGCATCTAAAGTATCCGACGCGTAATGTGCAAAGAGCTGCTCACCATCTGCACCAACATCAAAGGACCGCATGCTTGGAGCATAGGAACCCGTCGGCGAATTCGGTTGTTTCGACCACCCTCCATCACCTAGAGACCTCATCACCGAGGTGAGCGGGTCCAGGTACTCGGTCATTGTCTGCAGCCTGGTAACAATTTCCGAACTCACTGGATGCGCTCCACCATCCATTGGAAGAGCAATGAGCGACTGCACTCGTTGCCGTGTGTCATCCAACATCCTCGGAAGCGACAACATGGCTGTCTCACGAATTGGCTTAGCTGCGTCCATTATCGGCTGTTTGAACTCTCCGGCTTGTTTTTCGAGGCCCAGCGCAAGGCGCTGCACGATGCCCATGATCTCGTATGCCAGGAAGCAATCCGTCATGAGATTGTTCTGTATATGCGTGTTGAGAGCTCGCAGCGTCTTTGCAAACTCGTTGATGGAGTTCCGCAGTGTGGATATGCACATCCTCGCCCACTCCTCGCGAGTGAAAACGTGGCCTATGTTATCGTATTCTGCCTGGACCATCTTCTGAAGCGCATCCGCATATATTCCAAGACCATTTGTGTTCCGTCGATAGATGGCGTCGACACTGGTTTTCCGAGCCGTCGACTCTGATGCCGATGCCAGATTCCGCAGACTTGCTGCAATGTAGTCTCCTCTTATTTCCGCGTAGCATTTTGCTGTAGGATATTCCTGAGGCGCGCTCTGGGCGGTTTGAGCGACGGATGCTGCGACGTGTGCGTTGATCTCTCTGAGAAGAGAGATTTTGTCTCCAGGTATTTTTGGAAACTCCTTCGCTGAATTGAAGTCAGTAATTGCAAAGGCCATGGAAAGACTGTAGCTCACCCTTTGTGATATAATGTAGTGGTTCTACAGTGCTTGCATCCTCCTGAAGAATCTCACGAAACACGTCCTCCAACTTCTTAGCACCCTGTCGTAGAAGGTTAGAAAGGTCGGTGATCGCATTCTGATTGGATTTGAGTTGTGATGCCCTGAGACCGGCCAAGGCTCGTGTTGCTCGATCAATAGATGCAACATAATCTCGAATTCCGACATCTCGAGGACTGCGTTTTACTGGTTAGTGGATGTTCTATCGGTGCAGAGGATAGAGCACATACTCGCTGTGAATTATGCGTTCCACTCCATCTCTCTCATCCAAAGGTGCTCGAAGTCTCTCGATCACGTCAATAACCTTGTCGATGTCTAAGTGAATGTTAGAATGTCCTCCCCAAATAGAACTATTGCCACATACTGGTGTTCGTCGTTTGTAGCCGCCTCGTGTTGCCCAATATTGGACTTATAGCTTCCTCCACACTCTTGCCGCTCGTCTCCAGGCGATTCATAGAACCCTGAATCTTCCTCGTCAAAGCCTTCAGCTTCTCCAAGTTAGCATACAGCACTTCGACCTCGGCGCTCTCCTCGGCGAATGCTGCTTTGCGAGCCACCATCGTGATTGTGGTTCGGAATTCCAGCCGTTGGTCAGCGTAGAGTGATATTCAAGAATTAAAAAACCAATCGTATAATCATAACTTGTCCAAAAGAATAAGCTAATGAGCAAGACTGGCTAAGCTCTAAAACATATAGCTATGATGGTGTTTTGCTTTCGAATGTCGAGGCTTGCTAGGAGAGAGCCTATCAATTGCGGCTACTGCGCCCATAGCGCCTAGAATACAGGCACATGGGATTTCGCTTGCAGGGGGGCGCTATCCCAATCCCAACGGACTCAACGCGGAAATAGATCCGATCAAAACCTGATTGTAAAGACGGCGAAGTGGTGATATCCATTCTGTCCGCCCCATGTCTGGTGTAAACCTCATCTTTGGATCTCTGGGACACGATGTACGCGGCTAGATCGCGACCGCGTATCATTCAGAGAGCTGTTAAGAAGGAGTTCGTGAGGTAATCAGAATTCTCAACATATTTCGATGATGCAGGAATGATCAATTGGCTAACATGATTGAAGTTATTATTCACAGCGCGCCCTTTTCGATCGGATATCACGAGATCGAAATGGAAATGGAAGATCACCTCTCATCTTGAGCCAATTCGGGGTATTATCTGCAGCCGGAGCGATTCTGTATCTTTACGGTGCAGATGGCCGCAAAAGATGGTTCAATGACCGAAAGTCAAGATGTGACAGTTCTTCTGATTTCGAGTCTGCTCGAGGAGCTTCTGTAATCGTGGGAGACCCAAAAGGCGTGCCGAAAAATCCGAAGCAACATTTCAGTGCAGAGGATATCACCTCGAGGACGCAGGCGCCTCCTGATCAGAGAGAAGCGAGTAAGGAGGGTGCGAAAGAGAACGTGGTAAGTTGTTCAGAATGCTTTAGTTGCGTAAGTTATTTTGGGACTCATTGAGAAGAGCATTGTTCCTTGAGACTGTGATTTTATATGTACTGATTATGCTCATAGGACAAGAAAGAAACAGGAGGTTATGGTATCACCTTGCCCTCCATCGAATGGTCAACCATTGGCGACAAAATCACCGATTTGATGGTTCCAGATTGGGTGAAGATGCTACCTGGATTCATGAGAAAAATGCAAAACGAAATGGCCATGGCACCTGGATCCCTTGCGGAAGAAATCTGGGACCAAGCAAACGACCCTGAGTGGAATCCAGAAATCATGTGGGACTGCTCGGTTCGAGTCTCTGACGAATTGTGCAAAGATGAGAAGATCTTTCTTGAGAATCGCAAAAAGCATACTATTCGGGCTTTGGCTCGTTATCTTGACATTCCAGAAGGCAAAATACATCCTGATGATGTGCCTACCATTGCTATGTGTGGATCTGGAGGAGGTTTGCGTGCCTTGGTTGCTGGATCGGCTTCGTATCTGTCCTCGAGAGAGGCGGGCCTTTTCGATTGCATTACTTATACAGCGGGCGTGAGTGGAAGCTGTTGGTTACAAGCTTTGTACTACTCTTCACTTACTGGCCAAAGTCATTCGAACCTCATCAACCATCTCAAGAACCGCCTCGGAGTCCATATCGCATACCCGCCTGCCGCTCTGGCCATGATCAACAGTGCTCCGACGAACAAGTATCTACTCAGCGGTATTGTGGAGAAGCTCAAAGGTGTACCGGACGCAGACTTTGGAATCGTCGATATTTATGGCCTCCTTCTTGCGGCGAGATTACTTGTGCCCAAAGGAGAGCTGAGAGTGGACTCGGATGACCTGAAAATTGGCAACCAAAGGAACTACATTGATGACGGCCAGAACCCCTTGCCCATCTACACAGCAGTCCGTCACGAGATACCGCTGGCCGAACAGAACGAGAAGAATCCGGAAGAAGCAAAGGAGAAGGCCAAACGAGAAGCTTGGTTCCAATGGTTCGAGTAAGTCTATGTATTATCCAGTCTCTGAACACCTTCTAACACACACAGATTCACGCCCTATGAGTTCTGGTGCGAAGAACTTCAAGCTGGAATCCCAACATGGGCCATCGGTCGCAAATTCGACAAGGGCAGAGCACTTTATCGAGAAAATGGTCTCGCATTACCAGAACTCCACATCCCTCTAATGCTAGGCATATGGGGAAGTGCATTCTGCGCCACTCTCTCGCACTACTATCGCGAGATCCGTCCAGTCATGAAAACTCTCGTCGGTTTCGGAGGCCTCGACGCAATGATAGCTGAGAAAGACGAGGATCTGATTAAAGTCCATCCAATAGATCCTGCCGCAATACCCAATTTCGCCATCGGAATGGAAAATCAACTTCCTGCGTCTTGCCCCGAGAGTATGTTCACTGCATCACATTTGCAACTCATGGATGCAGGCATGAGTAACAACCTCCCCATTTACCCACTACTAAGACCAGGTCGCAACGTCGACATCCTCATCGCCTTCGACGCTTCAGCCGACGTAAAAACAGACAACTGGCTCAGAGTAGCCGACGGCTACGCCCGCCAACGAGGAATAAAAGGCTGGCCCCTAGGCACCGGCTGGCCAACCGAAGACCAAACCCCCAAAGAAAGCGCCGCAGAGCTCGACTCCGCCCAAGCCTCCTCCGAATCAGAAGCCTCTGCCAAACTCGCCCAAGCAGCAAAAGATGACTCCAAAGATCCCAAATCCACACCCGGCACAGCACCAAAAAATATCAATAAGAACACGTTAGGATTCTGCAACGTCTGGGTCGGCACAACCGAAGAACGCTCCTCCGACTCCGAACCACCCCTCTCCAAACTCGTAGAGGATGATTGGCAGCTCATGGAACCAAACGCCGGCATAACAGTAATCTACTTCCCCTTCATGAAGAACCCGAAAGTTGATGGTGTGGATCCCATGACGAGTGACTTTATGTCTACGTGGAATTTTGTGTATACGCCTGAGCAGATTGATAAAGTGGTTAGTTTGGCGAGGGCGAATTTTGAAGAGGGGGCTGCGCAGACGAAGAGGGCTGTTAGGGCTGTTTATGAACGGAAGAAGGCGAGGAGGTTGGAGGGGGAGAGGGAGAGGAGGGAGTGGAAGAGGAGGAGCAGGTTGAGGAGTGGGAAATTGGGGAAGTGGCAGGGGGAGGGGGATCATTTTACCTAAGGGGTTTGTGTCGCTATTGTAGGTTGGCTTAGTTTGCAGTATGATACCAAAGATGTTTTTCCCATGGTTTTGAGAGCTTACCCAGCAATTGTCACCAGACTTGTATAAGAGGCGAACTAGTTCACCAGCAAAACCTTGCAATCCGCAACCCGTACAGCTATCGAAGTCCTTGCGAACACGTACAAGGTTATGTCGGACGCGGTGGTAAGGAGGTAATTACGCAGTGGCATATTTCAGATCAGATTGTTCATATAAATGGAGGGGTATCTGCAAATGGCGAGGTGAACGTGGAAACATCAGAGGATATCGCCATCTCTCTAGCTTTGGCTTTCTGCTTCGCCATCTCCAACTCTTTCAAATTGAGGATATAGTCGGCTCTTGCTCTGTCTCCCTTCGGCTCAGTCACACTGATAGTGAATTGATCCTAAGCTGTCTAAGAGATGCGAAGTATGCGAAAGAAGCCAGAAACACAGCCCTTTTGGTTCAATTTGGCGAGGCCTTTCATTGCTGCTCAATCTTGTTGGTGGTTGTTAGAGCCGAAACAACCAAGATTGCGAAGCAATGATAGATGGGTGTTAAGATGAGTTTTGAAATCATCAACACTAAGCTTTTACAACACTATCAATCTATCACCTCGAGCTCTGACAAGTTGTTTTGTTCACGAGACGAGAAAAGAAATTTGCAAACGGAAACAAACCAAACAGTTACGGCCCAGAAATTGTTTGTTTCAATCGCAAGAAAGAGTTTCGAAACAGAATATTGCTTGTTCCGTTTGTTGCAAACGATCATCAAGATTCTTCGATAATCGAAGCTAATCCCTGAGCATCAACATTGTGCTAAAAAATTACTAAATGCTCCATATCCAATACCTCCCAATGCAATACAAATGCCGAAAGACAACCGAAAGTCGTCATCATCTGAATGAGACCGCCTCCCTCCATGTCGCAGCCGCTTGAAATGTCCAAACAAGAAGGAAGCCGTACAATCAGAAATCAGGCCAAGAAAGTAGCGGATCGCTTCGCAACCACACTCTGAGTATTTCTTGTTTTCCTCCCAGTAGTCGTAGCGTTCACGCTTGACACGGAGGAAGGCGCAAGGATGACTGATGAAGCCGCAGCACCGTTTCCAGCAATTGTTCCAGCGATGGGTGAGGCAACTGCGACACTCGATCCAGCGGCATTCGATCCAGCTGAGGCAGTACTTTTGCCTCCTTGATTTCCTCCCGTGTTGCCGATGGTGGTCCCCGTGGTGACACCGTTTCCAGAAGTCGCACCTCCGCCAGATGCTGGCGCCTGTTGACCCAGAGGAGTTCCACCTGGAACGTTTGGCACATTAGGAAATGCGGATGCCGGTGCAGCAGCCACAATAGCAGCGCACGCCGCAGGTCGTATGGCTTTGCGGAGAATGGCACCTGGGCCGATAAGCGCGGCAGCTACAGCCATATAGGTGTCGATACTGGGCAGAATTTGAGTGCAGCGAATGTTGTTGATAGTGTCAATGAGGGACTGTTTTGTTTTTCCCTGAACGGACATGACTTGAAGGTTGTTGACCACAGATTGAAAGCAACCATTGGTTAAGGTCAAGTTGGCGATCGAGACCTGGGGATCGAGGCCGATGGTCTTGTCGAGAATGGCCTTATGGGTAAGTTCGTCGACTTCGGCGAGGAAGCCAATATTGGCAGCTGCATTGAATAGTGGTCCAGCTGGCAAGAATTTTCCAGTATTCTGGAAGCCAGAAACCTTGCCGGTGTCCGCAGACCAATTGTCACAGGCAGCTTGCAACGCCCTCGCGGTGGCAGCACTAATGGTCGTAGGCGCGCCTACGGCGTTGGCCGCAGGCACTCGTGCTGGAGCGGCGAAAGGAGGGAGGGTGCCTTTGCTCGTGGCTGGGTTGAAGTTCGGGTCTGGATTAAAGCCTACAGCAGTAATCAAGGCTGGAAAGAGAAGAGTATAGATTGTTGAAGCCTTCATAATGAATCAAAGAACGCAAAAGCTTGACCAGCAAGTGGTGTTTGAAAAGAGTGTAAAAAAGAGTGAACAACGAACTGAAAATTATGGAACTAAGGTATGATGAACAGCTAGATCCACCAAAGAACAAAAAACATGAGGTAGATATATCGAATGGAGGAGAGGATCTTGTTTCTTGGGACCTTGTTTGCCAAGATGGTGTCGGGCTGGGTTTCTGACAGCTCACACACAGCGAGTTTCGAAAGTCGCGACTTTCTCGAATTGCGCGCTGTCCATTACGACATTAACGCGAGGACCTGCAAGAGAAGTTTGGATCGAGCTTCCGGTAGATTGTTTGTAAATCTATGCACCTGGAAACAAAACAATTTGGTCAAAGTCTGTGATGGTGATGTTTGCTTCGCGTGAGTGCTGGCCATGAAGATGATTGCCTACCTGAATGCAGCCTCTCAGGCATGCATCGGATGCGAAATCATTCAGTGTCGATACATGGCAGATTCATTGTGAAAATTACAGGATATTTGAGTACACTAAATCGCCTTCGAAGCCAGCAAAGTCAGTGAGGGCCTACGACATTTCGGGCAATCTTCAAAAAGATCTTGCCAGGAGTTTTGCGCCTTTCATCTCAATCACTGAACATGGTTTCTGATTCACATGGTTCAAAATCCTGCGTTGTAGCATTATTCTGGCATTAGGCTCCATCGTAGAGGCCAAATTCTGCGGCGTTTGATAGCCGTAGGTACCGGCTTTGGGAATTGGGGCTGAGCGGACATCGTGAGTCCAAGGCGGCTAAATTGCCTGCCTTAGCCTGAATTAAGCTTGCGTTGGCAAAGCTTATTGGAAAGGAGATGCTGAACGGAGGAGCAGCAAGACTGCACGTCGTTGCGGTCCTCATAGGTCGCGTTGTTGGTGGTGTCTGCGTGCTTCGCTCGGCGAGCCATGGCGGCCACAATCTCCTGATCCGAAAGATCATATCTCTGGCTCGGAGATCAAAGCCAAGATCTTACACAAGATCTTGCCGCACAAGATAGCCTGATGCTTGGGTAGCTTGTGTCGTGACGCGAGCGAGGGGTTGTTGGTGAAGGAGTGGAGGGGACGCCACGCTTACTCGCGCTTGAAACATTCTCTAAACACGATGCTAGTGCGAGGGAAGCGAACTTGGCATATATTTAGTGAGACTGCCTCCCGCAAACATTGTTTGGCTTGGAGTCTAAACATTCCATCCTTGGATCTTGTGTTTCTCGCGTGATAATCGCCTGGGAGTGGTCTAATGCAAATCGTAGGCGCTACTTCTACTGTATGAGGCACCCAAAGTTTCCTCACAGCTATTCAAATACTGCATACATGGACCGGCGTCTACTTTGTCCGGATAGCCAAGTTACCGTCCATCACCATAAGCCCCCTTTAACTTCTCAAAGTGTGCCCTGTTCTCATCCGCCAGTCGACCTTGCGCACCTTCCAAAATAGTGCCGACAAGGCTGTAATTGTTGAACAAGAAACGCTCACGTTTCCTCTGGTCACCAACCCCCTTGCTCAACTTTGTCATGAATGCCTCATACTCCCCTCTCAGGCGGCCCAGACTATTCGCCACAGGCTCATCGTCCCCTGCCTCGCTGCTGAGGGACAGTATACCATGTAGAAAGCTGGCGAATCGTTGTGTCAACTGATGAGGTGCAGTGGACTGCGCGTTAGAGTTGCTTCCACTGAGGAGCGTTGATGTTGCTGGCCGTCCTGAAAGGGCAGACGTGGCACGCTTTAGTGATTCGCAATGCAAATCGATGACCATCTGAAATCGTGGCCAGAGAAGCATATTGGTTGCGTTCACGTATCCTTCCATTGCTGGAACCTTTCTCCGCTGAAGCTCAAATGCGAAGTGTTGGTTCAGGCGAACGCATAGCAGTATCCCAAGAGCGTCGACACTGTTTTCAACCAACGACTTGGACAATGTCTGGCCGTGGTTGAATGTTGGCGCGAAGATGGCTTCGAAGGTTCGGGATATGGCGTGGAAATTTTGTGTTGGTGCAAAGAATGAGCTGAGGAAGGAGTACTCAAACGATGCGTTGTCGATTAGCGCAAGGTTGAAAGAGCGAAACGGCAGCTCGAGATAATGCGTTTGCTTGTCTTCTTCTGCAAGGTAAGATGACAACGCTATGCTTGACGATGTCTTGATCGCATCTGTTCGGCGTCCAATTGAGAAAGCGTCATGCGATGCGGGAGCTTTGATATTTCGACGAGTCTGAGGATCATCTTGCTGGCCAATCACGTCGTTCTTGTCTAGTATATGCAATTTGATGTGCTTCAATGCGGCCTCGTAACGAGTGAAATGATTGAGGTAATACCATCTCATCGTGTTGATGTATGCCTGGCCGATTTCTTCGGCAAGCTTCCGTTGATGCCGAGCCAGAAAGGCATAGAGATCCTTGTATTTGAGAAATGCATCTTGCTGGATGACTTGGGCATTGATGCTTGGTGATCTCAATGCTTTTATTTGGGAGACGAAGTGATCACGAATCCGTTCAGTCGCCTTTCATTGTTAGTGCTTGGCCTTGGCTTTTCTTCAAACGACTCACCCTGTTGTTCAGATTCTCGAGTAGAGGCTTTAAGTCATCAAGCGCTTTTAATTTTTGCTGATCTTGTTGCCGCGACTCGATCAATTTCGTCCTCTTCTCCAAATCACTAAGAGCTTTCACCCAGTTTCCGTCGATGGGGCCTTCTGATATCGTCCTCACAACTGCTGGCGAAAGGCTAAGATCTTCAACAGATGGACCAAGAAGCTTCTCAACCACTCGGCGATTTTCCAGTTTCGTGTTCAGCGCAGTTGACCGTGATTGTAGCGTTTCAATTTCAGCAGACACCGCACCTAGATCGGTTTGAAATCCGGTCAAATAGCTCTCCACGGATTTCAAAACTTCGTCGCAGGCCTATGAAATACATTAGTTTGACTCTTCGGAACATGTGGTGAAGGTTTGGAAGGGTTGGGACAGGGTTGCTTTTATTGAACTCATTAAAAGACCTACAGTAATTGACTGGTGCAGATCTTCAAATTTCTCCTTCTCATTGCCATCTGTATCACACCATGAGCATTCCACGAATAGACAGGAGTTTGAAGGCAAACATACATTGTTCTATGGACTGTACGGTGTAACTATGTACATCGCTAGGCTGCGAAGAGCTGCGATCCTCCTTTTCTTCCGCAAATTCTTGCAAACTCAAATCGCCAAAGTCTACTGCTTCTACCAGCTCCTCCGGTTGACCGTTCTCATTCCCAATGGTCTGCTTTCTTGGAGGAGCTCCGAATATGCTCTGTAAGACGCGCATGGGATCTGGCACCTCCATTGCCGGCGACCGTCGCATCTCATTACGCAGACTGGATCCATTTGTAGCTCGTAGAGTTGGGAGGTTTGTCGTAGAGGCATTAGGGGTCGATGCGAGGGACAGGGAGGAGGATCGTGGATTCAGGCCAGGTCGAGGAGGTAAAGGGCCTGGTCCGGACAATGGATATGGTCCTCTCCGGCTAGCAGGGGAACGGCTTTGAGGGGGAGGTGTGGCCGAGGGAGTCGATAGCGAAGAACGACGGTCGGCGAACATGGTGTCTTGTTTGGTAGAAGTCTACCTCGATGAAGAGGATAGCTCTATGGTACCTTTAATTGAGAATGAGCGATTGAATCCCTATTTCCTAAGGGTATTACCGCCCGGATCGAATTTCTACGTCCAAAGTCAAAGTGAATGGAAGCGCAGCAGTACAAACTGAATTCCGAAGGAGACCTGTAACACAACCTCAACCACAAAGCAACAACTCGACCTCGTCGGATAAACGTTAGCCCCTGTACTCTTCAGAATATCCAGACTTCAACGCTAAACCGTATCTGAACAGGTGGGGCGGCTCCCAGTTTTCGGCGCCCACAACTTTCTTCGTCGTCCACTTACAACTCCAACAATCACCAACCACCGCCTATCCTCGACTACCAACAGTCCTAACCTCTGCTCAGCTCCGTCGTCACCGCACTTAACACCAACCTTCATTCCTTCCAACATCATGGCCGACGACGCCCAGGTAAGCCTTCGATACCACCCCGCATTTTGATCGAGTCCCGCCACATTCGCATCGTCACGACCCTCGGCGACCCTCGACAACCTTCTTCTTTTATCATCAGGGATTCTAGCTAACAGAATCGCAATAGCATGAGCAGCACACCTTCGAGAGCGCCGACGCTGGTGGTATGTAAATCCCACCGCCCCAAACTCCCCCAAACCTTGACCACATATTCAGAAGAGTCAAATTAACACATTATAGCCTCGACCACGTACCCAATGCAATGTTCTGCTGTACGTAGACCCTAGATGTCGTGATGGTTGATATACATGCTGATTTGGTGTAGCTCCGCAAGAACGGCTTCGTTGTGATCAAGAACCGCCCCTGCAAGATTGTCGACATGTCTACCTCCAAGACCGGCAAGCACGGTCACGCCAAGGTCCATCTTGTTGCCATTGATATCTTCACCGGCAAGAAGCTCGAAGAACTCTGCCCATCCACCCACAACATGGATGTCCCCAACGTTCGTCGCCAGGAATACCAGCTCGTAAGTCTTGCCTCTCAAGCTATCTAGCATGTGATGAGAAATTAACAAAAACTAGCTTGATGTCACTGACGACGACTTCCTCTCCCTCATGTCCGACGACGGTACCACCAAGGACGATGTCAAGATCCCAGACGGAGAGTGTGGTGATAAGATCAAGAAGCTCTTCACTGAGGAAGGCAAGGACATCAGTATGTGGAGTCTTTATGAATCACCAACTTGCGCAAAGACTAACAAAACCACCAGACGTCATTGTCCTCACCGCTATGGGCGAAGAGACCGCCATCGACTGCAAGGAAGCCGCCAAATAAGCGCTCAAAATCCTACATTGTCACGAATTTCACGACGCTGGACTCGTTTGCTTTACAGCGCATGGCTGCGAAAGCTTCTGCGGAGCACCATATTACTTGGGGGCAATCTGTCTGTCTACATCTGAAAATCGGCAAAAATATCACGCGCAGATGCGGATTGGTGTTTTCTTTAAAAGGGTTGGGTTTGCACCTTGGGAGATGCTTGATATAGTGGACGGTCTAGCTCACGATACCTGGCATGAAATGAAATTAGCATTCATCATTCGAATCTCATTGTGACGTGCAAAATCTGTATCGCGTGACCTATTTTGAAAACTAAAATTGATGGTGAAAATGTGGTCCGTGAAAACTTTGACCTCGAAAAACCCAAGGCTCGACCATCGGAACAATTAAACTGTCAGCCTTGAATCCACCACCCCCTCAAACCTCCTCTAGACTCGAAATGACTAGCGCTCGAGAACGAGGAACATCGAGAGGACATTCACGGCGGAAGACACCCTAAATGTCAGACTGGCGAGTAAACAACGATGGTTGTGCTGATGAGAGTTGTTCGTCCAGACGCATTCGGACCGACGATAATGGACATATCTTTTGCGATCGAGGCCATTTCCAGGGAATAGAAACGACGAATCGCGATGAGGATGATTTTGAGGGCGCATCTCATGGGCGGACGAGCCGGAGACAGAGGGAGGAGAAGGAGAAGATTTTGAAGCGTAGGTCGATGCTCCATTGATAATTTGGCATCCTGATGCTAATGGGACTCTTTAGATCTGCAGGGAAAGCCGGCTTTTGAGCTGTTTTTGCTTTGTTATCAGTTGATCTTGCGGAAGCAGGTTTGGTGGCTTGTTCATGAGAAGGGATTACCGGCGGAGTTGGAGGTGAGTCTTGATACTCAATTGAAAGTATATGCGTCAAAAGTGATGGAGCTGAGGAAACCAGGTCCTCATCCACGATCTCTGGGCACTGCGGATGCAAAATCTGCCTGAGAGGATGTCTTTCGACATTGTGGGCGACTCCGACAGCCAATCTCAAATGTTCAGCTCTCAATCAGAGGATACCAGCGGCGAAACAACGGCTACAGACTTCACCAGTCGTGCGGTGAGATCTGTATCCACGCCAACATTAGTCCAGTCGTTGGCACTATGTTACATGGGTATCTATCTACTTCGACTCCCCATAACTCTCGGAGACTTAATCAAATGGGTCAAGCAAGGAGAACTTCTGTATTTCCGAGCCATCAAAGAGATTCCACGCGAGATGAAAGACCGACTACCGGCTCAATACCACTACCAACTTGATCCACAATCGCAGTTGACAAGCAAAAGGCTCCATCACGCGGCCACGGCAACGTTCCTGCTTTACCAAAAGGACTTCAACATGGAATTTCCGCCACTCAACATCCCACTCCACTTGTTTCGCTGCATTGAAGAATTGGCGATCCCAATTGAAGTGTATCCCGCTGTCCAGCAACTGGCTTCCCTCGTATCCTACAACTTCGCTTATCTTCAGGACCAGCACAAGAAAAAATTACGAGTCATAGATTTTCCGGAAGCACAGCTCGTTGCGACCATCATCATCGCTGTTAAGCTCCTCTATCCATTCGATGGAATCAAACGGTATCCAGCTTCAGCTCAAGATCCTTCAGCTGCAATACTGAATTGGCAAACATGGGAGCAGGCGAGACAAGAATATGAGGACCAGGTTCGGAACTCTGGAAAATTGTTGTACGAAGACGCCGCCAAAGTCACGGAACTGGATATCTTGAAGATGACAAACTCAAGGATTGACGACTACCTTGATTACTACGACAAGACATGGACTATCGACGCACCGCTAATGAGAGATAAGGACGCGGACTTTCGCACCGCGTTGATGGACCTGTTTCCCGTTGGACCAACCACAAGTACTCCCTCACACAACCAAAATCTTGCCGAGCTGAGATCACAAAAGCTCAAGGCCGTGCAAGCCAGCTTGAAAGCGAGGAGAATTGTGACCAAAGAGCAGGAACGAGTGATGGAGAAAAAGATTCTTCGACCGGGAAGTTTGTATCGACGATATAGGCTTGCTACGGAGCTGGAAGGTCATGCTAAAGCTTTCTATACTGCTGCGGCGGAGTTTGCTGGGTTGGATTTGCAGAGTGTGGTTCGAGCTGTGCATTTGACGGAGCAAAAGCTCGAGGTGCTGAAAGAGGAGTGGGAGATTGAAGCTTTGGCAAAGAGTATAGATTGAGGAGCTTGAATCGGCGATCCGATATGCGAAGCGCAGCCACATGAGTTGTTCATCTCAATCCAAACGGTAATTTCCGGGCGCCACTACTATGTATTGCCCCGCTGTTCTAACGTCTACAAATGAATTGAGACCCGATCGCAACGAACTGATTCTCTCAAATCTCGTCCTGCTTAGCCTTCGAAATGAGCCCTACATATTATCCTCTTCGCTCTCATCTTTTTGCCCTTGCCGGACTTTTTATTGCCATAGTGTCAGCCTTGCCTGCCGCCAATATCACCTTACCACCGGGCCTATCTAACCACGGAAATCCTCATTTAATCTGCAGACCTACTAGATGGACAGATGTCATGATCTTCTTTGCCGTCAACTATGTCGCCCACGCTGCCACCATTTGTACATTGCCTGCAGAGCCGGCATGGAGCATCGGTGTAAGAGGGCTATTGGCACTTCTGTTCCCCTCCACAGGCATCAATCGTGCACTGAAGGTCATCTGGAGTGGCGCTGTCTTTGGGAAGAGCGACTTGGAGAAGGCGGCACGGGCTGGGGCCCTTTTCACTATCATAAAACTCAAATCCCACCGGCGCAAGCGCAGATATTCAATAGGTGAGCCGTTACATGACTGGGTGGGTAATAGGCTGGCTAACTTCTTCTGAAGGAACGAGAATGCTCTCTTCAATATACCATGGTCGGCACCATCTCCCCTTGGGATGTCAATTAGTCCTGGTTACTTACGATGACATTGATGACATTGGACTTGCTTCTAATAATTCCAACCTAAACCTAGAATCTGATTACAGCATGATAAAGATCTTGATCTCGTTGGTCCAGGCTGTGTTTGCAGTCTACACGCTGTATGAGACCCGCGGTGACCAGCTCACAGGCTACGGATATGCATCGTTCGGATTGACAGTGGCGCCCTTTGCTTTTATGTCCATTGTCAACCTTGTCGCCAATCTTCTCTGTCCAACATATTCGAAACGATACATCGTCATGTCGAGAGATATGGTTAATATTCAAGAAAAGAGTAAAGAGAAGGTGCTGTTTGAAGGGGTTGTTGGCCACTTGAAAATGGAAACTGATGCTTTGGGCCATATACCTCAAGATATTGGAATAATCTTGAGGAGTGTAGAAATGCAATTTTTGTTAGGAGCACTTGCTCTCGTTGTTAGTCTGATCCCTATCGCCATTGTGGGGGGACTGTCAAAATTCCAGCATGGTCATAGCACGCACTCGCAGAGAGCCTGGATCATGAGCTGGTTGGCTTTCGGCGTTGCTGGCGTGCTCGGAGAACTCCATCCCTTCTTTTTTACGACTCTGAACAATTGGCAGCAACATTGGTTAGCGTTCGAAACGAAGGGTACCCATGTCGCATTGTGTATGGGAATCGCAATTGTATTTGCTTCGCCGGCGATAGGGGGGTTTATTGTAGTTGGACAGATGTTGATGGCTTATGGGACCTGCAGCAGAATATAGTTCTTTTCAAGAAAGCATACAGTCAGAGAAGTCGCTCATACTCTACCTCAATTTATCGTCACGATCAGGCCCACCAGGTCGTCCAATCAATCACGCCTTTATGACATTATACATCAACAAGCAGAACTAAAGAGTTCGTAACAAAAGAGAGCACAAGATCGAAGGTAATCCTCGAGTTCAATCCCAACAGCTTTTCAATTCAACAAAATACATAACCACAACCCCGACCTCACACCTACTTGTGCGCAAACGTCAACTTCTACCTTTGCTCCTCACCAGCATTGACCTCAAACTCGACCATAGCATCCAAACTATCAGCAATCCTCTTCCCAGAATTCTCCCAACCAAGCGCCTTCAATCGCTCAGCAGAGCCTCGACAATTCCCACCCCATAGGATAGCACCCCATGGATGCAACGATGTTGCTTGTTCCACAGAAAGCTTATCAATGGCGTCGGTTCCGATGAGGCCCTTGTTGTGAGCGATTTGGCCAACAGCACGGCTAATGTCGCCCCAGCGCTTTTTGGTGTGGTCAGCATTCGAAAAGATGGATGGGTACACGATTAGGAATGGGACTTACGAATTCTTCGGTTTCGACGAAGTAGTAGCCTTCTGGGAGGTAGACTGCTTTACTTTGTTTCCCTTTGAGGGCTTCTTTGGTGAGGAAAGCGATGGCTGAAGCTAAGTCGTCGACGTGGATGGCTATAAGACACAATAACGGTAAGATTGAGCCAAACATATTGGAAAGCACTTACCATTCTGGACATTGTTCCCCTCAAGGATTTGAAAGCCTTTTCCTCGCTTCAATGTTTGCTCGATAAGTACCGGAACCTGAAGACTTTTCCTCTTGACCGGTCCGTCGCCAATCCCATGAATCATAGGCGGACTGATTATAGCAACCTTGACGCCATTGTCTTTGGCCGCAGCAACGATCGCCTCCTCCGTTTCGCGATGGATGTGCGATCTATCAAACGAAAGTATATCGCTAACATCCTTCGACGACATGTCATGGTAAACTTTAGGGGCCTCGTTTCCAGCGCCGGTTGACATATCCGTCAAAATCCCCGTGCCGGAGATATGAATGAACTTGCCGTCTTTGCCGCCTTTAGCGATTCCTTTGATGATAGATATGGCGCCAGCTACATGATCTGAAGATGCGAAGTCTTCTCTTATGTTAGTATTGCGGTATGTGATTGGAAAAATGTGCCACGTACTCAATACAACATCTGCTTTGGACGCCTCGATCTGCAGAACTTCATCACTGTCCAAGTCACCAATGACTGTTTCTACAGCTGGAAATGCGGCTTTGATGGGCGCGGCTTGGGATGCGCTGCGGACGAGAGCGACGAGTCGATAGTCTTGATGTTGCTTTTGAAATAGAGAGACTTGATGTCCACCGACGTATCCTTGTTGTAGCAATTTAGACCGCTAATTTTCTATGACAGAAGTGGATATGGACTAACCGGTTACTCCTGTGATGAAAATTCTTGGACCCATTTCTGAACAGGAGATAACGTTTCAATATTACCCCTGATTTTATTTGGAGTATAGGATGATTCGATCGATGTGAGAATGAGCTACCATGACGGTCGACACTTGCCTGGGTTTTTATAATCAATTTCCCTCGCTTCACACGCAAGCTTTCTCCTATTACCAACTGTGGACTTTTAAACTGATTGGTAATCTGGTTGGTTGCTCGCTCATTCGCTCGGAGGTCCTTAATGGATGAGTCAGTTTTATGCAGGCATGTTGCCCTATTTTAGTTTGATCATCGCTCTCGAGGCTCGGAGCGAGCTCCGACTTGTACAGTCGACGTCGAGGGTACACACGCCTACTTTTGGATTGTTAATTCACATCCCAGACGCTCCATCTTCTGCAATGCAATATTCGTCGAGCCTCAATACCAGTTTTTTGCATCAGTTGGGCTGGTCCAGGAGGTTCGCTAAATTGGCGTCACTGCCAATATTGCACCATTTTTCTCCGTCGAAATCGACAGACTAAATGTTTTGAGATGGATTTCCAATATGCAAGAGAAAAATGCGAAGGCTGCTGATCTTATGCACCGATGAAATATTCAATCGAATAAAATTCCACCTCAGTGTTAACTTCTCCCTGCCAAACTCGAGCATGCATTCATCATTATCAAGTGGCATCATAACCAATCCGTGGATGACAAAAAGTGCATCCTCGAAATCTTGCTCAGCAGGCAATGTTCCTCGGCGGAAGTGATTGGGATCAAGTAATGTTTTTCGCTTGTGCGAAAAAATGAATGATTGGATCCACGTTAAAGCACATAGTTTTGAACCGAGAAGTCATTTTGAGACCGAGAGTGAATCTGTGGCTGACATAATGACTTCAAGAAGAGGAAATTGAATGCTGCCGATGCAGGCTCATCCAGCGAAGACTTCAGATCTTGATCCTACGGCATTCATGAGCTTCAGGGACTGAAAGTCGGGTCATGACATCCAACGCACCTCTTAGTAATTCGACGTTCGGAACCTACCTTGAATGTGCCGGAAACTACCCTCAACATGTGCAACTTTCCCAAGCTTTTGATTTTGTTTAGATATTTTGAATTGTTTCTTGTATTCACGTAGCAATACATTCATTAACTCTTCCGTTGTGTTAGCTGAAGCACTCGCACTTTCTGCTACTTCATCTTGATCGCTTTCCTTCGGGCTATTTTGGCTACTGAATGGAATTGTACTCCATATGAGAGATTCTACCATCAAGGGGCGATGGCTGAGCCCCATAAGTCTTGCAAGTCGACGGGTAAACTCGTCGTAACTACAAGCAGCTCCGGCTCGCTTGCAATTATCGCACGACAGCGTTTTGGAGCAGCGTACTTTTCTTCGATGGCAGATACTGCAGGGCAGTCCGTGAATGGCCGAAAGTTCTGTACGATCAGTGGAAGGGGAAGACATGATTTGGTCTGTCTGGTGGTACTCCGCTGCACTCTAGAAAGTGCGGATGATGGTGGTGAGTGATTGTGCTTCGACAGCACAGGAGGTTGTCGAAATAGAGCCTGACTCGTAGACTAGATATATTAGAGTCATTAGTATGATCGATTATTCGCCCTGAATCAACAAGAAGTTGTGTCCATTTCCTCCAAAAAACCGAGAAAGTGAAAAGAATCGTTGCACAAAATGTCCAATTGTTTTCTCGAACGCAATAAATCTATTGATTTGCGATCAAATTCTATCACTTTCGGTGATGACATGACTCGCTTGTCAACCACAAAATTTAGCACAGGTCCAAAAAGTCCTTGACAACAACAAACCTGAAATCTCCCAATATGTCAGACGCTTTGATCGCCTTCTTTCGGTCCACCCTCCCCGAGGACCTCGCAATCGCACTGAATAACCAGCTGGAATTGTTGGAAGCCGCAAAATTCGCAGAGATTTTCCAAGACAAACTCGTGCAAAATTTGCTTGGTCATGAAAATGATGAAAACACCAAAGATATTCATCTGAAAGATTTCCCGGGTTGGAATGACTGGATCTTCCGCAGACTCGAGATTCTGTTGTCGAAAAGAGAGAATGGCGGAAATCTTACGATCGAAGATTCACCGGCGTACAAACAACACGTCTTTCTCATCACCGCATTAGCAGCTATAGGAGCATTTCTTCAAAGCAACGTCACAGGACCACCTCTCCCATTTTCATCCGCCAGACTTGTTCTGCCTGCCGATATTGTGGCGGTTCCTAGCAAGGCTTTGAAGTCACTAAGAGTGTCACTTCTCGAATCACTGGCTACAGATGGAGTCGCAGCTTACAAACTTACCCCCAATGTTGAACTTTTCTGTCTAGCCGATATAATCTTGACACATCCTGCTCTCAGCAAAAACATTCCTGCTGCAAAATGGGCCAGATTACGAACAGATTTCTTGCATCAGAGATTGCTTTCTGAGGTCTCTCCTAGTCTCGAGAAATCGATTTATGATGGAATGGATGCGGTGAGGGATGTTTTGAGTGAATTGTCGGAATCAGCAAGGAAAGGCCAAGAAACAGCGTTTTTGTTGGAAAAGGCTACTATTCACACTTTCCATGGGCAGGATAAATTTGCACGAGAGGCACTGGATCTGGCTACTAAGGAGAGGGGATTTGAGTTTGCTCTTACCGGAATGATGGGGAAGAGGACAAAATTTCAACAGAAGGATGTCAGTCAGTTGGTTGTTTTAGCCCGAAGTGCTGAGGATGAAGCGAATGGGATGGCCGGTGACGAGAAACCCGCTGTGCAAGAGCCTGGATCAGAAAAGGCCTCGACCGTTGTGCCAAAGGCATTGAATCTCAACGATGATACCGTCCTCGAATCAATATCATTCACCAAGCCAGAACAAACTGCAGCAGATGTTCAGGATGAAACCACGCTCTCCCCAAGACTGACCTCCCTGGATCCAGAAAACCAGCCTATTCTTAACCCTCTCGATTCAATTATCCTACTCCTGCTAGCCGCTTCAATCACAAACACCAATCCCGAGAACGGCATGACTCGAGAAGAAACAGCCCCTTACGCAACCCGTGTCGTTGAGGGAGGATCTTCAAATTGGCAAGTCTATACGCATGCCCTTCTTCTTCGCTCCAGAATCGAAGGATACAAGTCCCGGACCGTCGAGCGTGGTCTATTGCAACTACAAGCCCTAGTCGATCAAGTCATCGCCGACACAGCTTCGGCAGAAGAAACCCAGAACCAAGAAGGAACACAAGCAACAACTTTTCTTCCAAAAGCAACAGTCGATGAATCAGCCCCTGCAAATCAACGACTAGCATATGTATTCCAATTATGCTCCCCGTCACGGTGGGAGCTCGAAGCCGAACTAGCCGCTCGATGGACGAGTTTAGGTGGTCTCCGCTCTGCCCTCGAAATCTACGAGAGATTAGAAATGTGGCCCGAAGCAGCTCTCTGCTGGGCAGCAACAGAACGAGACGATAAAGCCCGCAAAATCGTCCGAAAACAATTGTTCCACTCCACAGCCGGGAACGACGAAACCGCCGACCCAGACACCGATACATGGGAAGGCGAAGCAAGGAATCCACCCCCAGCGGAAGCACCACGTCTTTATTGTATTCTCGCAGATCTAGACAAGGACCCCTCACTCTTCGAAAAAGCCTGGGAAGTGTCGAATCAGCGATACGCGCGAGCTCAAAGAAGTCTAGGAAGACATTGGTGTGGACTGAAAGATTACGCTAAAGCCTCCCTGTCTTTCAACAAAGCACTGAAAGTAAAGCAACTTGACCACTCAACATGGTTCGCTCTTGGCTGTGCTCTCATCGAGTTGGAATTATACAAACGAGCCGTAGAAGCATTCTCCCGCGCCGTCCAACTCGACGACACAGACGGAGAAGCATGGTCCAACCTCGCCGCTGCACTCCTCAATCTCTCTCCAGACGATGACGACAATCCGACCATCGTCGACGCCTCCGCAGCAACGGCAGACGAAGACGCCAATGGAATCCTCACAGCGGAAAAGAGACCACGCAACCCACAACAAAACGTCATCGACGCCCTGCAAGCACTCAAACACGCCGCTCGTCTCAAATCAGGAAACCACCGTATCTGGAGTAACCTTCTTACCGTCTCCGCATCCCTCAATCCCCCATCCTGGAGCGACCTATTGGTAGCCCAAAAACGAATCATTGACCTCCGTGGTCCAACAGATGGCGAAGCATGTATCGATGTCCCCATCCTCTCAGCAGTGGTAACACACGTTGTCACAACGGCTCAAACACCAGAAGATCTTGCGAAACCCGGATTACCGAAGATGTTGGTGCAGTTGATGGAGAAGGATATCACGCCTTTGATCACCGGTTCGGCACCACTATGGCGTCTCATCTCCACACTCGCCATAGCTCGTAATAGACCTAGCTCAGCATTAACAGCACAAGAAAAAGCCTGGAGATGTGTTGTTGTGCAGCCCGGATGGGAGACAGGAAAGGAAAGTGAGTGGGATGGTGTTGTTGAGGCCACGATTGATTTGGTATCTGCATACGAGACTTTTGGACCTAGGGAGAAGACGGAGGGGTTGGGTGCGGGAGGTGGTGAATTGGTGATGAAGGAGTGGAAGTTTAAGAGCAGGAGTGCTGTGAGAGGAATTATGGGGCGAGGAAAGGATAGTTGGGAGGATACGAAAGGATGGGAGAGACTTGTTGAGGCTTTGGAGGGGCTGAAGGCGTCGTAGTTTTGCAGTAGATTTTGAGGTTGAAAAGTAATTGATTTTCATTAAGGGTATCTTCTTCTCGTAGTTAGGGTTCCCCACGGGACGGTTGGGGATGGGTTTTGTAGTACTGACCCCGTACCGTATACGGTATAGGTTATAAACGGGGTATGACGGGTTTAGGGACGGGTTTTCTATGTTAAACCCGTCCCGTCCTAACGGGATATATTCTGGTAGTATTTATGGTAGTAGTTATAGTAGTATTTTTAGAAATTAGAAATAAGCTATATATAAACTACCCGAGATTTGTCCGAGACCTTTTCCTTAATAGCTAAGTCCGAACTAAAAGCTATAGGACTATCAGCTTAGATTCTACTATAGTATTATCTATATTCTTATCGTCTTATATAGAAGAGAGCGTAGAGTTAGAATCTATACCCCTATCCGCCTCCTCCTCGTAATCGCTTATATTAATTACTATAAGTTAACCGATAATAGTAGTAACCTCTACTACGTCCTCTACCTCCTTAGCTTCTATCTTATCCGCTTTAATCGGTTTAAGACGATATTAAAGGTAGTATTAAAGTCGCGCACTTCGATTCTCTTTATTTTAAGCGTAGTTATAGATTATTAGAGCCGAGAGAAACTCGGAGCTATATAATCTATTATTAAGGTTAAAATTACCGGTAATACTAAACTCCCGTTTAATACCGACGCTAGTAGCTTGAATCCTAAAAATATCCCGCGCTATTATAGCGATTCTCGGAAAGCGGGCTTCGATAATTTTCTAATATTCGAGAGGTATAAATATCTCGTAATGATCGTCTAGAAATCGTATTAGTAACATATACTACTACTATAAATACTACTATAAAATAATATACTATATTAGTAATAATCTGCCAGCTCAGCCTCTATATCTAATAACTCTATATCCTATTATTCGATCCGATCGCTATAAATACGCCTAATAATATTATTAAGACCGATAGCTTTTTTCGCCTACGTAACTTTCGTAACGTTCGTACGGCGTATTATTAGAGTACGTTACTAGTAGTCTTTTCGGTAGAGGGTAGTAAAATAATACTAGAATTCTATCTTACCCTTTGGTTCGGCTAACTAAGCCGTTAATATCTATACCGTTTCCTTCGTAGCTGGGGAGAGTATAATTCCTAGCCCGTAGAGCTTCCTAGCCTCTAATTTCTAAGCCTTATTATAGTACGTCCTTAATTTTGTTTCTATAGATACGACGCCCCTAAAAATTGCACTCTTCTACGGTACTCTCTTACCTATAAGTCTAAACTTATACAGCTTAATATATCGTAATAGAATATAGTACACCTTATATACTATATAGATCGTTAGAGTGCGCGTAGTACTAATTATCTACGTAAAGACGGTAAACAGGCGGAGGATAGAGATAAAATAGTCGATTTACTACTACTTAATATTATTTAGGTGTAGTTATAGGTACTACTTATTTATAAACCTATCTACGGCTTTCCGTAGCTTTTTAATTCGTATAAGTATTCGATTGGTTGAGTCCTACCGAGTTTTGATATCCTAAAAGTAGCGAAGAATAACCCAATCGTCGTAGTTTTCTACCGCAGTAATAGCTCGTTAGATTATCTAGAATTGTTCCTATCTCTTTTTACTAGCGTTAATAAATACTATAATAGCCCTCGTTTTCGTAATAGTATATAGAAGCTATAGTCGGATTAGCTACTACTACCACTACTACTATAAATACTACTATAAAATATAACTTACTAGATAATAACGATCGTCGTAGACTATACCTCTAGCCGCCGCTAGGACCCTCTCCTCCTCTTCCTTTTCCTAGTTCTTCTTAAGACTATCGATCTTAGCTCGAAGCTTTATATTAACTAATAGCTCATTAACAGCTAGCTGGATAATATGCGATAGGTAAGGTATTAAAGTAATATCCCGGAACCCAATCTTTTTATTTAGCTATTAGATAGCGAGTATCAGGGTGTCCACAAGAGTCTTGTTATTAGTAGCGTTATTAGTTATAATTACTATAATACGTATAGAAAGCTTAAACTTCTCGAGTATATTAAACGTAAGCTTCCCTAGCGATTCCCCTAAATAGTTACTACTAACGGCTTTAAATCTAATAAGCGCCTCTACCATCTCCTAATTCGGGGTAATCTAATACGCTTTAATCGCAATAAAACCCTCTCGTCGTAGCGCGGACCAATAGTTAAGGGTAATTAAGACTTTACTCGGTAGTAGTAGAAGCCGAGTATAAATAGCCCCTTCGATTTTCTCTCGGTAGCCGATAATCCGTCGCGTTAGAGTTAACGAGCTCGGAATCTTAATTTTTATATTACTAGTATACCTAATTAATCTCGAAAACTCGATATTATTAACGACGGAAATCGGCTAGTAGCAAGTAATCACTAATCGTAGAAGCTATTACTCGAAATTATCCGGAATTAGGTCGATAGGACTAGTAGCGACGATCTTATTCTTATCTTTCCTCTTCTAAAAAATCGGGATATTAGTATTTATAGTAGTATTTATAGTAGTATTTCTAGTAGTACCTAGGCTATAAATCTACTACGTATAGTTATCTATTAAAAACCGCGCTGCTTTGAGGTAGATACGTAGCCTTAAGATATAAGATAATCTATTATACTACTTATTCCGTAAACTACTAGGTGATTAAGTACCGCATCGTAGCGGATATATATAATCTTTAGGTTCCTAGATATCTTTATCGCGCCTTCGATAAAATATTCCTATCTATTTACTATCCTTCTTCTACCCTAGCTAATCTTCTTCCTTTACCTTCCTTTAACCTTTACTATTTTTTAAAACCATTCTATACTCTTATACTATATAGTAAATTGAAGCGCTCTCTTAGCTATAAATTAATATATAATTTTATCTTTACTAATAATATTTAGGTCCTGAGCTTCTATAACTTGAGATATAATAAATATAAGATAGATATTTTAGAAGTAAGAAATAATATAGAATTTAACGGATAAGAACTTATATCCCTCTTATATAGAATATTAAAGGATTATATATAGTATATATAAGACTAGTAAGTGATTTAGCTTTATAGGAATAAAATAATAGCTACTCGGTTATTATACTTTTAGTATATAGCGATAGACGAAGGGTATACGTCTATATATTATAGCTTATTATAAGAGTAGAGAGCCTAGACTACTATAAATCCTACTAGAAAAATCCTACTATAAACTACTACTATATATACTACTAGGACTACTACTAGGACTACTACTAGAAATACTACTAGAAATTATAGCTTAGATCAAAAAAACTACCTATAAGTCTAGTACTACTATACCCGCAAAAATGCCGCGGAAACGACCGGACGTAGCTACGAAGCCCTATCCGAAGAGGTTCGCCTCTTATAAGCCTAAAGGTAAGTTATACTAGGTACTATTATAATATCTAACCTTATTACTAAAGCCCGTATTTCTTTCGAGATCCGAAAATACTAGAAATCGACAGAGCTACTTATTAGTTACGCCGCTTTCTAAAGACTTATAATAGAGATTATCCGTACACTCGTACCTAATAAGAAGCTCCGGATATAAAGATCTATAGTTAAAGCTCTCTAGGAAGCGGCAGAAGCTACTACTACCGCCGAGCTTAAAGGTTAGTTTTACTACTAAGGAATATACTAGAGACTAGATAAGACTAACGTTTATACTAGTTACTTAGCTTTTCGCCTCTTATATAAAGAGGTCTACCGTATTAAAGGCGGATATAGATTTAGCTAAGAAAATTCGTACTAACTATATAGCAGGGGCGTTATCATTTAAATAGTATAGGAGCTAGTATAGAGATTTCTAGTAGTAATTCTAGTAGTAGTTATAAAGGTTTATTTATAAATAATACTCTTAAATATAATTATAATTAATCCTCCTCGATATTAGCGTTAATAACCTCCTCTTCATTACTATTATCCTCGATAATAAAATCGCTAAGATCTAAATTATTACTATTATTATCCTTATTATCTATATCTATATTATCTACTATTTCCAACAATTCTCTCTCTTGCTTCTGGCTATAATTAAGAGGTTAACTATTAGGAGTAGTATAAGGTAGCGCGCTAGATTCTATTACTAACTTATCCTCTCGAGAAGATAGTCGAGGCATTACTTTAAAATTAACCTTTCTATTAATAATAAGCTCCTAGGCTTCTTTAGTAAGTGCCGATTCTAAAAGTTTATTTAAAATAGCCGCCTATTTATTCGAATACTTCTCCTACTACTAAATTAGACTAGGAAGTTTGGACATCCTACCTTACGTATAGAGATTACGGATAAGAGCGCGTTCTAATTAAGAGAAAATTTGATTTAGAGAGAGCTTAATTAAGTTTTCGACCGCCTAATAGCATATTAGTACTACTATAAATACTACTATAACGAAACTTATACTTACTTACTACTTATATAAAGGGAGAATAAATACTAGATCCTCCTCTTTTATAATATTACTAATTTTTAATAATTTAAGAGTAAGACTATTACGATACCCGATCTAGAACCTCCTAGTATACTAATAGATAACTCCATTAACTCGAGTACGGTATTATTCGTCGATAGTACGGATATCCTATTAGACTTCTATAATTTTATCCTCTAGAACTCCTTTAGCATTAGAGTCGTATTCTAATTCTATATCTTCTAGTATTTTAAATTCGATATCCCTATTATTACTATTTTAATCAGACTTAGAGCTATCGCCAAAGCTCGCTAATTTATTATAAGGTCGGATAAGCTAGGTATAGTATTTTCCTTCCGCTCGCCTAATATAATTAGAATATATAATAATTATATCGAAATAATAGAAGATTTACCTCTTTTACGTCGTAGCTTTAGTAACCTTAAGAAGAAGTTAAGCTTATTCTACTAGCGTTTTCTCTTAGAAGCCCGCTTTAGATTTTGCTTTCTTCTTAGTATAATTAATAGCGCTTAAATCTTATCGCTTTGTCTTTAGGAGTAAAGTATTAAAACCTTTCTTTTTAGCGCGGCGCTTTCGTTCTTTAACTATATTTAGATTACTGGAATATACGCTCGATTACTTCTTCGGAGGCGCTATTATTAGGGAGTTTTAAGAGTTAAGAATATTAGGATTATAGTAGTAAGTTATAGTAGTAGTAACTTAATTATATTTAGTTTACGGTTTAAACTCTAGCCGGGTAAGTACAAAACGCTATAACTATATTAAGTCATTTTTCACGTGATCTAGCTATTAATTTTTTAATAATAACAATAAACTTTACTTCTACTAATTTTAACTAGTAACAAATATCGCACATTATCCTTATAATGGCTCGATTAAAAAAAATAGCTCGTTAATACGCTCTTAAAAGTCTTACGAATAAAGAACCTTCGAAAAATTTAAAAGGCAAATTAGCACGGAAGGCCCTAGTCACTCTAAGTACTAGCAGAAAACTATATTACTATAAACTAGGAAGTAAGTTTACGATCTTTCTAGTAGTAATTATAGTAGTAGTAGTACTAATAATACTCTCTATTTAGCGGTTACGCTTCGCGAGATTCAGCGCTACTAGAAATCGACCAATCTTCTCCTACGAAAACTCCTATTCGCGCGCGTTTACCGTAAGATCGCCGAAGATTTGGTTCTAGTAGTATAGGGAAGTAGTACTATACGGTTTTAACGAATAACTCTAGAAGTACTATAAGAAGCTACTAAAGTATATCTTATTAGCTAGTTCGAAGGTCTGTATACTCTATTACTTCTTAGTAATTTTTATTAATATTCTCTAGTAGTAAACCTATATGCTATTTACGTAAAGTGAGTTACTATCTAGGCGAAAGATTTCCAGTTGGCAAGGAGGATTCTAGGTATTTATAGGATGTAATAGACTAGGGAATAAAGTTAATAAAGTTTACGAGGTATACGATAATTAGAGTTAGGACTTAGGATTTAATAATAATACTAAGATAATAGTATATATTCTAAGATTATAAATCAGGTATATAAACACGGTTAAGAAGGTTAAATATATATAATTCGAAATAATTATATTTAAGGTTCGAGCCTATTTATAATTTTACTATAATACTATAATACTACTACCATAAATACTACTATAAATAGTTTCCCGTCTATATACGGTACGGGACGGGTATTTCCTTATACGGGTAGGGTTTTTAATTAGAGGTCATACCCGTCCCAAATGGTATCCCAAAAACCACCCCGATACCATACCGTGCGGGTTATACCCGTCCCGTGGGGAACCCTACTCGTAGTGTGAATTGCAGGAAAGTGAGGGTCATATCTCATCGTCTCCAGGCTAGTCTGACTAAGAGACGCAAAGGGTAAGAAAACACAAAGGAGAAGGGGAAGTCCATATTCATATCCTGCCAGAAGCGCCAGACGCCTCATCGCCACCCAAATCCATCCTACAAGCTCTGCCGCTCACATAGTATGCCTCTAATCGGAATCAGATGAATGGCCGTGGCCACGGCTTCGGCTTCTATGCTCCCGATGCTTATGATGCTTCTTATGTCCATGTCCATGGCTGTGTCCATGCGAGCTTCCATGAGAACTTCCATGAGAACTACCGTGTGAGCTAACAGGGTATAGACCACCGATTGCAGCAGAGCCAGCACCAGCGTATGAGCTTCCGCCATAGGAGCTGCCGCCGTGGTGGGACCCGTGTGATGATTCGTGGTCAGAACCACCGTGGGAAGAGTGTGTCTTGTGGTGTTTCTTTTCTTCCTTTTTCTTCCTATTCTATGGTTAGCATTCGCTTGTAGGAGCATTGAGAGGGAGAACGTACTTGTCACTACCACCAAGCATCTGCGCTGCTATCGCACCACCGATAGCACCAAGACCACCATGTCCACCGAGCTTATGTCCCAAAAGTCCACCTCCTGCAGCACCTAGTGCCATTCTACCCAACCCACGCTCGCCGTCCGGGCCATCGGGGATGGGCTGGCCATCTGGACCTATGACTGGGGGTGCTTGTTGGTGTTGTCCATATGCGCCTGCAGCATCTGGACCGCCATATTGACCTGCGGGAGCACCGTAAGCACCTTGTTGCTGCGGATAAGGAGAGTGTCCGCTTCTATCGTCGTAAGCACCCTGCTGTGGGTATCCAGGTTGCGCTACTTGTCCGTAAGGGCCTGGTTGTTGGTGTTGCGCGTAAGGATCGTGTTGGGCGGGTGGTGCGCCATAGCCTTGGTCATGGCCTTGCGCTGGATAGGGACTCTGTTGCTGAGGGTAGGGAGAATGGTTTCCACCATACTGTTGCGCTGGTGGTTGCTGGGCATATTGATCGTGTTGTGGTGTTCCACCGTAAGCTGGAGCTCCTCCATAGTTTGGAGCGCCTGAGCCGTAAAAGTTTTGGTTGGCCATGTCGATGTAGTAGGAGTAAGATTTGTGCTAGGAGAACGATTTCTTGAAGCTGTAGTATTTCTGAAGCTGTTTGTTAGGATAGCGGGGTTATTATATAGAAAGATCAGCTCGAGCCTTGTGATCTACGGTTTGTACTTCTGTCTCAGCTGAAGATCACTGGCAGGAGCGGTCTGATAGAGCGGCTGAGCAGCTTAGAACCCGGGCTGCACCGGTATGGTGTGCGAGGTACGACATTCTACTGGTCACTTCAACCTTGAGATGGTGGGCTATGCTGACAGGTGGAGGGGTGATGGACAGGAGAAGGTCCCGAGAGAAGAATGCAGTGCATCTGTGGCTGTGATTGTGTGGCGTTTTGTTGGTGACGAAATCTCACTCTTCTGAGCCTTCGTCCAACCCGTACAAACATCATCGTTCGGATGAATTCATCTACATGTCTACGCCTTGTGGAAGATGATGGATTTTCGCGTCGTAACTAGCTTCGCCATCTCTATGCTCGTCTCATACACCGAAAATGGCAAGACCCCGGAACGATTCGTCATTTGCAGACCCTTCTTGCCAATGGATGGTAAAACTTTGGTTCAACCATCTCGACATCATCAAGCTGTCGATCTCACACTCTTGATGAATGCTTTTGGAATGGAACCATACTTACTGCTATACTGAGAAGGTGAATAGGGTACAACTCAATTGGGCCATCCATTCAAACAAGCGGAATTACTACAACGTTCTTAACCCAGGATGGAGGTCGATAAACTCCTGTCAATATCGCATTGGAAATCGCCAGAAGCTTTGCGACCGCTCAATTGAATCGAGAGAGAAATAATAACAAGGCAAGTTTTGGAATTCCTGCTGGACGAGCGAATGGACCATCGGCCTTACAATCGACATACTGAACCTGCCCGTTGTCCACTACCACACCGGAGGTGAAAAGGATCGGAGAAGGGAGAACGACGAGAGAGCTAAAGATATTAATGACATTGTTTGGCCATCCGTCCTGTGCCTCTGCAAATTGACTAGAATTTACAAGTCATCTTCAAGTCTAGATCGAGGGCGATGAATTGCTAACAACATTATTTCGAAATCGTCAGACATTTTGCAAGCACTCAACTGAAGTGAGAGGGTGTTGTTGAAAAGGCTAGCGTCAAACTTTTCAATGAATGTCTGTGGATGAGCTATCAAGAGCTAATAGACGAGAAACTCGATTGTATTGGCCTTCGTCTGAAACTGGACGCTCCTTGCTCCCCCTTCGCACAGCCAGTTGACCGTCCATCATAGCATTTTCCACATTGCGCCTGTGTCGTAGGAGGCCTCGCTCTAATAGCCGATGCCGATGTTATCTAAAATCATGAGAAAAGTTTCTTCCCTTGCCCTACACACAGAATGTCTACTGACCTTTCCAACCTAGATGCTGCGATCCATTTCACTCTTTCTCGAGTATCGATTTGTTGGCAGGAGATAATGAAGTGAGTGGAGTTGGCTCCCGAGGTGCGTGGATGTCTGTATGATCGTGGTAGTCGCATTTGTTGATCTTGCCCCAGTCCGCCAATGCCTTGCAACCGAGTGCTTTGTTCTTCAATCCCACGCACGCCTTACAGACATCGAACAAGCACTCTTCAGGGTAGTGCTGCCTATGATTCGCAGTGAAGAACGTTGTTGGATGAATTTCGTCGTGCCTGGCCATGATCTCGACAATCAGAGCACGAAATTTGTCGTTACTCGGAACATTTTGGCACAGCATACGAATACTTTTGAAAGGGTAGATATGCTGTTCGACCCAAAAAGTCAAGAATGTGTCGATAATGGCATTTTTCAGCATTGGAATGCCGCGAGCTTCTCCAAAGGTGTATAGCTTGATTAGGCGCTGCGAGTCCTCGACGATTCTAAGGTCTAGTTGTTCATTAGCGGCTATAGGAAATCTCCGGTATAAAGCCAATTAAAGAAGCCCTGGAAGATCTCGACTTCGTCTTGGTCGAGTTTGACGACGCCCTTGCTTTCCTGGAAGCTGCCTTTGAACGCGCCGCGAAAGTACCCCGAATAGTGACAGATCAAGCTTTCGTGAACATGGAATTCTTGTTCCAACAGCCCGACGTTCACGATGACCATCTTGTCGTTGAGTTTCTTCCTGTCCATCAAGATCAGCTTCAAACTGGCGGACAACTCTAGGCACTGATAATTGCAATGTCTGGTAAATGGAATGCTTACGTCAAGGTGTGTTCCTACATCTTCACCTTCAAAGGACATGGTGGGTGCTGCGTACTAGCCATGCGTGCGACTTGTGGTGCTGGTCGTGGTGGTGTTCTTGGTGCGAGTGAAGATGTTGGAGAAGAAGAAATCAAACCACGAATAGTGTTGATATCAAATTTAGTGTTATACGCATGCGAAGGGTAAACAAAATGATCAAGCATCAAGAAATCCCATCTCCAGCAACACTCCGCTATCTCTAGTCGACAACGTTCTCTTGGTCCTACAAAGCATACTCAAAATCACGAAGGTTATATCGAATCATAATCGTATAGTACAGCACTTCTTTGACAGCTCTAACAAACATTTCTCAGTCGGTACAATTGCTTTCATTCCATTCTTGTCTTTCGCCACGCAACGGCCTATTCCACAACCCATATCAACATTTTATCAAATTTTATTCCTCATCCAACAGTCTCTTGATGTCCATGTCATTCCAACCACAGTACCCACAGCCTTCATCACAGTACTACAGACCCTATCGTCAACTCGATTCAAAGTTGTGTTCGCTGATGGGTAGGTCTAGACATCTCCGAATGGCCATGTTTTGCCGCGTTTGGGAGCTTTGATATAATTAGACACTGTTTCAAGGAAACTTTGGACCCCTAAATTGTCTCACCGTGTTCCCCTGGGCCGAAATGGCTCAGTTGGGCAGATGCCGCCAAGCTTTAGGCCATGGTTGAGTATCGCGAGACTCCGAGAGCTTGTCTTCCATATCCCTGTCCACACGCCCTTCCCGGCTGGCTCGCTGCAGCGCCGAACTTGTTGCGGGGACGGGAGTATGACCTATGGTGTATGTCTCCTGCTGCCCGAGAAAACCACGGGGAGCGTCCGAGACTCCCACTTGTGTGGGCAGCTCTGTGCTGCTGCTCAATTCCATTTCCCTCGCAAGACCAACAAGCTTGTATATCAATATCCCACCCGCCATTCGAAATGATATGATTATCTGTATGGGCCAGGCTGGGTTTCGTGTGTTCGTGTACTCATGGGCCGAGGTGTGTTGCAGTTGTCCACTGCGTCTCTAAACCCTTGATTGAAAGTTTGTCGTGATTGCAGTAGGGAGATTGGAGGGGTCCAGTTGGAATGCCATTGGAGCTCCCAAAGCAAGGGCGAAAGGTCCTCCTTGCTCGCATTGCGTCACGTCCGCGTCCCTTTGCATAATCGTTAGCAAGAAGATTGGTATCTGTATCAGAAATATCTAGGATTACAAGGAGTGGGCTTTGGGGTTGGGTTTTGAATGGAAGTGAAACACGCTCACGCTTCCGCGTTATTGCGTACATTTTGCAAGCTTTCGGAAACTGTACTTCTTTCGCAATAAGCACCTACAAGGAGTGAAGTTTTCTAAAAAATCAACAGCACCGCTTCCGCAGTGAAGCACCCACAAGAAGCGATGTATGGAGAAAAAAAATAGGGCTCGTCGACGCGTCTTTTTAAATCGTTGAAATTGGTTTGCCTCAGGTTTGGCAGCAAGGCTGTCAGGCACCTCCCACACAGAATAAAACTCTTCCCTCTACCACCTCTTCATTTTTAGAGCTTTTAGTCTCTTTGAAACCTAGGCATCTCCTTGAAGAAAGGAAACCCTACTTAAAAAAGTGGCCCAAGGAAGGATGAAAAATTCCGATTACTATCTATCTCTCTCCTTGAAAGAGGAACACCTGCTTGAAAAAGTAATCCCGACTTCCCACCTGCTGAAGGGCAGAGATCTATTTGCAAAGTCGTTTCCGAGGGAGGGTGAAAACCCCTGACTATCTGAAATGGCTTTCCAGTCAAACACGTCGAATTTTACAGACTCTCGGTTCATACGGGCTTCTGGCGACATCAACAACATGATATAGAATAACAACACCTGAACGAAAATGGCCCATGGCGAGCGCCGTCGACAACATCAGCACGCTGTAAGAGAACATTCTTCGCAGCCTAACACCGGGACAAAACGACCGAGAAAATTTGCCTTTCGCAGGACCAGCAGTTTGCAAGAGACCGTGTTCAAGGCCCCCTGATCTGAACCCAGGCTTGGGGAGTCTGGCAAATTCCAAAGGAGCGGTGGCCTGAAAGCTCGACCGTTGGTTGTTTGCTGACTTTGAACTAGCTGCAACCATTCCTCCTGGTGGCCTGGTGACAGAATTCTTTTCTGCACATTGCAAATCCGTGGAGACTTGCAATCATCTTTGAGGTAAGCAATTCCTTACCCGGCTTGGAAAGTTTCTCGCGTGCATCAAGATAACCTCGCTAAGAATTTTTTGAGTGCATCCCGCCGATTTTGGCGGCCTCACCTTTTCGATTGGGGATGCTCACGACAAAATTCCCGCGACTGGTCAGCTGGTCTTGTTTCATCAGTCCGATGCTTGTAATACTGTCACAACACGCTCAGCATCACTGTTCCTTGGACTTGCCTTTATTATCTGGTATGGTGGGGCGGTGGAACCAGTTTCCAAACTTTGTTGCCTCCAATCGACTTCATCAGCCGAGCGAGGAATTTGTCGTACCATGGAAACGATGAGTTATTTCCAAGACGTGTCTGAGATGCCAAACAACACGAAGCCCGATCGTATATCGCCTCATGCTCCTGACAGCAACAGACCTCGTTGTTACTCGCTTATTACCCACGACTACGCCGGTATTAGAAGCGCAATGGGGCTCTCTACCTTCTTGGTGAGCCTTATGCTCGCTAGTCCCAATCTTGTTTCCGCCTTGGGTCGTCCTTACAATCCAGTATTCGACAAAGCAGCACAGTTTCCTGAAAAGAACACCATCGAAGTCGACCCCAAAATCCTCAACGAGTTGACCACAGAGATCCAACGCAATGCTTGGGAGCTTGAACGACAAACCTTTTGTCGCAATTCAACTCGTGGACAGATCTTCTTCACGGACCAATACGACAGCTACAGAGAATTCATGATCAGCACACCTTGGCTCTTAAGATACCCTTCGCAACTGCGTGCCCGACTTGAGGCAAACGGTTTCTGCGTTTCCGAAAAGCCTGTTGATACGTGTCACTGGCTGTCAATGGGCGGATTCAGGAGCAAGGGCATATATCGCGGAAAGCTTGCGTACCGACACTACCTCCCGATGGAATACACTATAGGCGATTCTAGAGATGCCGGTTATCCGCATCCCGCATTGCTCTCGAGAGTTCAGGACATATGAATGGGACATTCCCGAGTACGGAGCTTGCAATGGTTTTGTGTTTTTCGTTGTTGCCGGTTGTGCTTCTGGCGGTGTGGCTAGCTTCCAGATTGCGCAACGGATGGTCACTACAGAGGAATTGCGGAGGTGGAGAACGAATCGAGGATGATTGCGTTGAGCTGGTTGAAAATCCAAAGAAGAAAAACGATGCCAGTGACGTGGCTGATGAGGTTGGATGGCAACAAAAAAGCCTGTCTACCCATCTCAACTGAAATTGCTTGGACAATGGCGCTGACAGCGTTGCGAGGCTAGGGAGGAAGTCCTGGAAACTATTTGCAAAGTTCTTTCGCGATATTTAACGTGGTTGTATGGACAAGGAAGAGCGTTATCAAGTGGTGACCGGGAACTTGGGGAGATGTCGATGTAATTTTGAGTTCTAATGAGCCCTGGTCCTATATGTGTACCAGCATGTGAGCAATCTTGGACAAGACAAGCTTTGGGTCTTCCTTCGTTTGGAGGCCGCACAGCGATATGGAAATGCACCATAATGCATACAATCCAAGATCATCACCAGATTTTTGAGAGTGACAACTTCTTTTGACGTAAGAGCAGGAGCCGCGGTGGTCACTATTTTCAGGGTAGGGCCGACTAGAATGCAGATCCCAAGCAAGGCAAAATATGAACTGATCAGTGTGGAGACGAAACTTGGCGAAGTGGATCATAATCTAAATTTTGAGTGACAAAACTGGTCCCGGTGATGAGGCATCTATCTTGGGATTGTCGTAAACTGCTCTGCGAAGCTTGCTAGAGCCGGGGCGGAGAGCTGAGCAGCCATCTTTGTGCTGGTAGTGAATGATGATTGGAGCTTTCCTTCGGAAGTTGTGTTGAACAAGGAGAGTTATCGTGATGACCATGCAAGATCGATCTCGTCCAACCAGCTTTGAAGAAGCTCCTGCTAGGGATCCGATGCTCAAAGAGCAGTTTGACTCTGGAGATTCTCTCAAGAGTTGATGATGTACATGGACCCTGTCTCCACACCGAGCGGGATCTAGTAGAGGTCAGCCACAAGCGAGGGGATGTCAGCCGCCGTTTGCGGTTGTCGAACGAAGGGGAAATCGATCAGCACGAGTTGTGTTTGATGCCATGTTTCAGCGCATTGTGGGAGTAACTTAAGCTCACAATAGGGGCAGAAAGATTGGCCCCTATTAATTCAGGATGCGACTAAGTCATTCCTCCATTTGCGCGGCTGTGCAGTGATCTTCTGAGTCTCTTCCTCTCACTGAACAACGAACCGGAGTGCCTATTAACGTGCAACGCTGCCGTGGTGATACCCCTCAAGGTAGATGAAACTCTGATAGCAAAGTCTGGTAGCTAGAGCAATCTCCAGCTTTGTTGTCAACTGGAATACGACATCATCAATCATGCTGCAAGAGTTGCCGAGTGAGACTCGAGAATGTGGCCAGGAATGTCACTCGGATGTCCACACCACTGGCCGTCCTGTGCCGACCTGGCAATGAGCCATGATGGAAGAGGCAGATTTGCATGTTGATCCATGTTGATCAGATTCCTGAACGACTGACCCCGAAGAGATGAGCAATCTGTTGCGAGCCCCTCCACCACTCCAAATCCGCTCTTTCTTCCTCCAACATCATCCTCACTTTGTTCCCTTTCCAGATACACAGCGGCCTCTCATCGTGTTCCACACGGCCGAATTCCGTCGTCCCGTGCCCTGCATATTCAAGGTTGCTTAATTTCGATTCAGCCACCTCGTCACAGCTCTTTTATTCTCCCTAATCCGCCTGATCAAGCCCCCCCTTTTCAACGGCTCCCGTTGGAGAGAAGCTAAACAAGGATTGAGGTGCGACCTACTCTCGAGAGATGGTTGGATAATCCTTTGTCGTCGCTACAACTTCTTTGAACCCCCCTGCTTCCTTGATTCGCACCGTCCTTTCTGATCACCCGCAACCACCACAGACACTTCAGCCTTCTTCGACTTTCCTTTACTATTTTTCAATCATCCAGCTCGACACGCGAGAATCGGCATCACTTCGAAAAGCGCGACCTGTTGTTGCCAATATCTCACTTCCGCCGGTGCACAACAGCCTCGAACAGATCCCCATCCAATGCGACACCCATAAACACTCGTTGTCACAACCCGACAACTCTACGGAACTCTTCACAATCGAGTCCTAATGACCTCCAACCGTGACACGAGCTTGTCGCTCGCAGTTATATTATCGAATATCGCCCGACAACATGACCCCTACATGGAAAAGAGCTTTCCAGGAACACCTCCACCACAACCATTTTTGGCAGGACCAGACAATGCTGAGAAAGAGACGCTCGAACGCGAATTAGCCGCCTTGATCACACGCGTCAACTTTCTGGAGTCGAAGGCTGCTAATTCGGGTGCGTTTCCCATGACTCCCAACGAGCCGGGCTTACCTCCAACCTATCCTACAGACTTACCACGCGACCCTCCTAAGACACCAAATTCCTTCGCTGTAAGGAAGGTTTCTAACGCACAACGAGACCCACGAACACATTGGGTGAACAATTGGCTAGCTGAGGATGCTTCGAATGAGGGCGATCAGCCTTTGTCACCTCGCCTTACCGAAGAGCAGTTGGGATATATCAAGGATCATCTCAACAAGCAAGCAGATCAAATCAAAACCCAAAGAGACCAGATCGATGAGCTGAGCACCCAGATATCCACCCAGAAAGAGGCGCAGGACACAGCGTTCGGTCATGGCATGGAAGACATTGGAGCTCTCAAGCGAGAGCTGGCAAAACATCAGCAGGCAAATTTGGCTTTCCAGAAAGCGCTACGGGAGATTGGCACCATTATCACAGCCGTTGCCAGTGGTGACCTAGGCAAAAAGGTTTTGATACACGCAAAGGAGCTGGACCCCGAGATTGCGACATTCAAGAAAACGACGAACAAAATGATAGATCAGCTGCAAGAATTCGCATCGCAGGTCACAAGACTGGCAAGAGAAGTCGGTACCGAAGGTCGACTTGGCGGCCAGGCCGTGGTACCAGGTGTCAAGGGCATCTGGGCTGAATTGACCGACAATGGTAGTTGGCTTCCTGATGATGTTGAATATATTTGCTAACTCTGATAGTCAATCTCATGGCCGAAAACCTGACCAACCAAGTGCGAGAAATCGCTGAAGTGACCACCGCTGTTGCTCACGGCGATTTAAGGAAGAAGATTGAGCGTCCCGCAAAGGGCGAGATTCTTGAACTCCAGCAAACTATTAATACCATGGTGGATCAGCTTCGATCTTTTGCTACCGAAGTCACGCGAGTCGCACGCGATGTAGGCACAGAGGGTCTCTTGGGAGGACAGGCTCAGATCGACGGCGTCCAGGGCATGTGGAATGATCTCACGATCAGTGTTAACGCCATGGCCAACAACCTCACCACCCAGGTCAGAGATATTGCCCAGGTGACCACCGCCGTCGCCAAGGGCGATCTACATCGCAAGGTGCAGGCAGACTGCAAGGGAGAAATCTTGGAACTGAAGACGACAATCAACTCCATGGTTGACCGCCTGCAACAATTTGCCCATGAAGTCACCAAGATTGCACGCGAGGTCGGCACAGAAGGCAAGCTTGGCGGACAAGCAACCGTCCATGGCGTGGAGGGTACATGGGCCGATTTGACAGATTCCGTCAATGGACTCTCGAACAATCTCACTACACAGGTGCGAGAGATTGCCATGGTCACCACTGCGGTGGCCAACGGAGATCTCACAAAGAAGGTCCGCGCCAACGTCCAAGGAGAAGTCCTAACTTTGAAGAACACCATCAATACCATGGTGGACAGACTCAATGCGTTTGCTTTTGAAGTCAGCAAAGTGGCGCGTGAGGTCGGCACAGAGGGTGTGCTTGGTGGACAGGCTAAGGTTGAGCAAGTGGACGGCAAGTGGAAAGATTTGACAGGTAAGCATAGTTTGATTTACCTACTCAAAGCGCCCGACACTAACTTGATATGTAGACAATGTCAACACGATGGCCCAGAATCTCACCACGCAAGTGCGCAGTATATCAGATGTCACTCAAGCAATCGCTCGCGGCGACATGACACAACGAGTCGAGGTCCATGCCCAAGGAGAAATCGCTTTACTCAAGGACACCATCAACGACATGGTTGCAAGATTGGACAACTGGTCGCTCGCTGTGAAGCGTGTCGCCCGAGAAGTCGGAGTAGAGGGCAAAATGGGCGGGCAAGCCGAGGTTGAGGGCATCACAGGGCGATGGCGCGAGATCACAGTCTCGGTTAATACTATGGCTCAGAATTTGACGGCACAGGTGCGGGCTTTCGGAGACATCACGACAATGGCTATGGAGGGCAAGTTCACCACTATCCAAGTCGAGGCTTCAGGTGAGATGGGTGAGCTCAAGGGCAAGATCAACAACATGATATCCAACTTGCGGGACAGTATTGAGAAGAACACGCACGCCAGGGAGGCTGCCGAGCTCGCCAACAAGACGAAGTCCGAGTTCCTTGCCAACATGAGTCACGAGATCCGTACTCCTATGAACGGCATTATTGGTATGAGCCAATTGGCTCTTGATACGGAGCTCTCTAGCTACCAAAGAGAGATGGTGACGATCGTGCACAATCTCGGTAACCAGCTTCTGACTATCATCGACGACATTCTCGACATCTCGAAAATCGAGGCCAACCGCATGGTCATGGAAGAGATCCCATTCTCGCTGCGAGGAACCGTTTTTAACGCGCTGAAGTCGCTCACAACTCGAGCCAACGATAGGAACCTCAACCTAGCTTACCAAGTCGATCACGATGTTCCCGACTTTGTCGTAGGGGACTCGTTCCGATTGCGACAGATTATTCTCAACCTCGTAGGCAATGCCATTAAGTTCACAGAACATGGCGAAGTTAAGGTGAAGATTGGAACGTTCAAGGATGACAAGTGTGATGTATCCGAGTACATGATCAAATTCTCCGTGTCCGACACTGGCATTGGAATCAAGGCCGATAAGCTCAATCTCATCTTCGACACATTCCAGCAAGCTGACGGTTCAACTACGCGAAAATTCGGCGGAACTGGTCTTGGTTTGTCCATTTCTCGCCGCCTTGTCAATCTCATGAAGGGTGAGATGTGGGTGGAGTCTGAATACAGTGTTGGCAGCACCTTCAACTTCACTTGCAAGGTCCATCTTGCGGACCCCGATATCACTATAATAGCACCTCAGCTCGCACCATACAGGAGTCGGCCAGTCCTGTACGTGGATCGCGGAAAAACTGGATGCAGCGAGGATATTGTCAGATATCTCAAAGCGCTGGACCTCATTCCACATGTTATCGGACCGGACGAGCCGATACCTACTCCGGATGCTTCTGTTAAACCACCATATGACTGTGTGATCATCGACTGCAACGATACCGCTCAGCGATTACGCGAATTCGAGAAGTACAAGTACACGCCGCTTGTCATGTTGACACCAAATATATCTGTCAGTTTCAAGAACGCGCTTGAAGATGGAATCTCGAGTTACATGACTACGCCTTGTTTGGCAATTGACATGGGTAATGCACTCATTCCCGCTTTAGAGGGCCGGGCAGCACCTTTGGTGTCCAAGAACTCCAAATCATTGAGCATATTGTTGGCCGAGGACAATGCTGTCAACCAAAGACTCGCTGTAAAGATTCTGGAGAAATATCATCACAAGGTGACGGTTGCAAACAACGGTCTGGAAGCTCTTGAACTTGTGAAAGTGAAGAGATTCGACATCATTCTCATGGATGTGCAGATGCCAATCATGGTAAGGCCTGAAATAACATCAAACCTTGCTGAGCTAACAGTTCTTCCAGGGAGGCTTCGAAGCCACAGCTAACATCCGAGAATGGGAGCGGGCTCAAGTCGATGCCCAGCGCACACCAATCATTGCACTCACTGCTCATGCAATGGTTGGTGATCGCGAGAAATGTATTCAAGCTCAGATGGATGTAAGTAACTGTTTCTGACCGTCGGTATAGCTTCATCTTACAAACAATCACAGGAATACCTATCGAAACCACTTAAGCAGAACCAGCTCATTCAGACAATCCTCAAATGTGCAACACTAGGAGGTGCGCTTTTGGAACAAAACCAAATGATGGGCAGCGATGGCATGAATGAGCACACCCGATCTGCGCAACCTACACCCACTAGTTTAGCACCCCCAACCGGAGGAGCCGCAAGAAGACCTGCCCTGGAGCTTCGTGCTAACACGGAAGTAGGGGCTCATAGTCCTTCCATACTTACTGCGGATCAAGCTGATCCAATTAGCGTATGTTAATAATTGCTTCGCTCAACGTCGCAAGTACTGATTGATGGCAGCTTCTCCTAAGGTCACACAGTGGTTAATATACACCCGTCTGACCAATCCATTCATCAGCTAAACAAAAAAACCCTATAGAAATGTGAGGATCTGGAAAGCCACAACCTGCTTTTATTACTTCGCATACAGCGACGAGTTACCTCCTCCATCATAACTGTCGCTCTCCACGTCTGGCTCATGCTTGTCGTTACGCCGGAACGCATTTTTCATCTGCTTTTATTCTCGACCCAGGAACGAGCATTTCTCTTTTCGGTTTGAGACGTGCGGCGGCATCCCACTTTGATGGATCTCGATATTTAGGTTCTTGGACGGGACGGCATGGGACGGCAGAGCCCTCGAATTTGGCGAATGGGAGTTTCGGAAGCGATGGATCTCACACTCACTTCCTTGGAGATTGAGGTTTTGGTTGGGGCATTTTTTTCATTTACAGGCGCGCACTGCTACCACCAACGAACATATATATCTCGTTTGTGCATTTGGAACAGGAGGCACAGAGCGGATTAGAGACGTGTGAACTCTTTGATGAGACATGAATCAATTCTTTTTCAGTGATTAAGATTGCGGCAATGCCTGTTGGTTCAAAGCAAAGATATATTGGACTACCGATTACGTCTGCCAAGATTACCACGAACACCACGACATAACCGACTGCCTGGATAGAAATGACTTGTCATACTAAAAGAATTACAACAGACCCAGTTGCGCCCGAATACAATTGATCAATTTGCCTCTTCGTATTACTCGCGAAAGGTCTGGCGGCTGTTTCAGGGGAACCTCTCAACCCTCCTGCGCAGCTCGTTATTGAACTTTGCTGTGCCGGGTGTCCCTTCAACGCCCAGTTCCCATCCCAGCTTCTCCCGGCCTTCGAAACTAGAATCCAATTCCTTCCGTTTGAGAATATCGACCAACGACAAAGGGTCTAACACGATGTTAGCAAGCTTACAGTTGAAGGAAGAAGCAAGGAAACTCACCTGAGGCGCCGGTATAGTGTGGTCTTGTTGGTACATGTGGTGAAAGCCAAGAAGGATCCATGCCAGATTCAAAGTTGACATCAAATTTGACATTCTGTAAGATGGTAGTAAGGATGTCGACTGAGTAGTCCATCCACCCTTTTTCGCTTGTCTGGGCACCATTTGTATTCTTGGGGGCTTCAGATGAAGAGATGGGAGACGATTGGGACGGATTATCTTTGGGCGGATCCGCCTTCGACGACCTTGGTTTGTGTTCCTGCTTGGGGATATATTGGCCATCATTCTCTGTGTTTTCTTCACAAGGCTCACAGGTAGCGGAAGAAGCTGAGGGTTTGTTGGTAGAAGAGTCGACGGTAGACTCTATAGAGAAGCTAAGGAACTGGCCTGCTGCAGTGTCTTGCAGTCGAAGGCCAGCCTCGAGGTCCCGAACAATCTGAGGATCTTTTGGGTTGTCTCCCCCATAATGATGGTGAATCATGTTTTTGGCGTGCTCGACGATCGAGTCGCGATCCTCCTCCCAATCGAGGAATACGCCGTTGTCTTGTCCATGCTGGTAGTGGCGGATTGGACCTTGAACGGACCACAGCTCTCCCACTTTTGCAAGACGATTTGTGAGCCTAGTGGTATACCCCTGCTTCTGCTTCTCTTTGTTTGTATACCAAAAAGTTGTAACATCGGTGACCTGGGTAAGGTATTGATCACCACAAAATACTCTTGCAAAACGCAACAGTTTCTCGTCCATGGCATTGACTCGTGTATGAATTATTGGGGTGAGGAGGAGGACGCCAATAATTCTAGCGTGCGGTTTGACGGCTTCGATTCCCTTGATAATCTCGCGAAAGACTTCGACTTCGGACCCGTGGTCAAAACCAGGGGTGTCCATGATGTAGTAGGTTTTGTTCTTGATTGTTGTCTTCTCAATTTGGAAGGTCTTTGTGGCTTAAGAAGAGTTAACAAGGAGAGTAAAGCCTAGGGCGATATGGGTCATACCTGAATCGGCAGCCTCCATCGAATGACCATTCGCACCAGTGAGGTGTTCTAATAGCGAGGACTTGCCAGCCCCAGTCTCGCCAAGCAAAATGACGACGTTCGCGGGTTCATCCTCCCTTCTGCTGAAGTTAGTGTCGGGTCATGTTAAGTCGAGCTGTCACTCACGCCTTTCCTATCAGGCTGAGGCATTCCTGTGTTCTCTTAGCAACAGTGCTGGGCTCTTGAGTGTGAGAGGAAAAATCCATAGCTTCAGCAGGATTTTGACTTGGAAGATGGGTATGATTTTGACGATTCAATGGTTGTGTGAAAGTAAAGATGGAAGAAATGGTTTGAGTTCATGAGTTCCACGTCCTTGGGCGACGAGATAAATACCCCGCGAGGAACCTGGCTGTGTAAGGCTGTGCCAGGCAAGCTGTTAATGGTTGTGTCGAATCGTCCAATGGATTACGCCACATTCAGCCTGATGGTTTCATTCGTTTTATGTGGCGTGGTCGATTGGATGCATGAACTTGGATTTCAGAATTGCTGCGCGCTCATTGTTAACCATCCGTTTGAATTCTACCAATTTCTTTTGATATCTGGTGCGCATAGCCTCACTGCATGCCTGTCATTCATTACTATGGCTAGAATGTTCCAGTTTTGGTATAAGGTAGAAAGGAAGACATTCATGCCGTGAGAGCTCTTATTGTTATACCCAAGTAAATAATAGATAGACAGGGTTCGAAATCTAAGTATGATACGTTATCTACGACTAAGTTTGTCTGACGAAGTGGGAAGGAAGATAATTAGTTGGTTATTTCATTCGCCTAATCTAGTTAAATACTCGACAAAGCAGGCTTATTTTATCTCAGAAGATATTAAAATGTCAGAAACTAAACTACTCTAAGATCTCAATACCCTCTTTACGGAAGTAAGAGTGTTGTATCGTTGTTAAGAGCATATAAATGATGAACCAATGACAGCGTGAGATAGAGAATGGCGATAGAATGCGCTCCTCCTTTTCGCGAACTCTCGACCTCCATTTGTAACCTTCAATGCATCACAAATGTCCTTCGGATTATCTCTACCATCTTATGTATCGTGCCAAGGTCTAAGCTGGTTAGGCATCAGCATCGGAATTGAACGACATGTAGCTCTCGGATTCGGACTTCCTCCCATTGGTCAGTGCATGCATATGGATCGGCGAATCTGCAGAACAGGCAGTCAAATTGCAGCCAGGATAGCGGTATCGTCTGCAATGGATCCAATTCTGCATCGGAACGTCGAAATCCTCCCCTGGTGCTCACCGGAATTTAGAGAATATAAGTATTGCTAAAATCTCAGATACTCGGCTTCGAGATTTATCGTCGTCGAATTTCCTCCTCTTTCACATCGCCATCATGAAGGTCTGCCCATTCGACAGAAACTTTGGCCCTACCATCGGACCTTGCCGTGGAGGTTTCGACTTCACGTTGACATTTGAAGAAAGCATTCTTGGTCTCGTACCGCAGATTCTGTTGATTCTACTCACTCCAGTACGATTTATGACACTCCGTCGCCGTCGAGTCAAGCTCCTCAAAGATTCTCACCTTGGCTTTTTGAAAGGTGTCTCCACCATTCTTTATGGCCTATCAAGTTTTATTTCACTTGTACTCTGGAGTCGGCATGTGGGCTATAGGACGAGAACTTCCCTTTCATTCGCAGTCGTCCAACTTTTGGGAGCCGTGGCGATCTTTATACTTTCGCGAGTGGAACACAGCAGATCGATGAGGCCAAGCCACCTGCTTCAATTCTTTCTGCTCATCATGCTGATGTGTAGTGCTGTTCGATTGCGGACTCTGTTTCTCATGCAGTACTCTAATGGTCTCGTGGTTTCAGCATCTCTCAATACGTTTTTGACCGGGGCACTCCTGATGCTGGAATCTCTCGATAAAGCGCCTCTAATTACATCTGAATCGGATTCGAAAAGGTCACCAGAAGAGACTCTGGGCTTATTTGCGAAAAGCTTCTTTTGGCATTTGAACAGCCTCTTTTGGACTGGTAACCTCTCTCTACCATTCCTTTTCCCTCAATCAACTGCTGTACTCGAACTGACTTAAACGCTGCAGGCTACCGCAGAGTACTCAACCTTGAAGACCTTCACAATCTTAGTGAGGAGCTTTCGTCTGATGACCTAAGAACTTCCTTCAAGGTGACCTGGATTCAGCAACAGAATAAACGTGGTCGCTATTCCATCTATACTGTTATCTGGAAAGTACTGCGGCCAGATATGCTGTTTCCGATCATTCCCAGACTGGTTTACATAGGGACCACTCTGACACAACCATTCTTGATCACGGCAATGATCAAGTTCATTGAGAATGCTCACCAAGCTGGGACTAAGAATAGCGGTTATGGTCTTATTGCAGCATTCGCGCTCAACTATTCTCTCATGGCTATTTGTAATAGTTGGTGCATCTGCCGTGGATTGTCACTATATGACTATTTAGCTAACATTTGTCGTAAGGTACTCCCAAAGCATGGCTCGCTTTTCGACCAAACTTCGCAGTGGTCTTGTTTCATTGATCTATGATCACACTCTCATGATTCACCCGGAAGACACTGACTTGGGAGCCGGCACTGTCCTAATGAATGTCGATGTCGAAAAAGTCATGCTTGGAAGTGCATTCTTACATGAGTTCTGGACCTTGATGGTTAGCTGTAGCATGGCTCTCTACATACTATACACCCATCTTGGTGTGACTTTTGTTGTTCCTACAGCGACGTCAATGCTTATGGCTGTAATTTGCTTCCAAGTAGGTAACAAGATGAAACCACGCCAGAGCATTTTCACTGCAGCAACTCAAAAGCGCGTTACGGCCATTTCCTACGCCACTGGATACATGAAGGCAATTCGGATGTTGGGCTTGACTAGCACAGTGCACGACGATCTGACGGAATTGAGGGAACAAGAAGTCGACAAGCAAAAGTAGGCCAGGAATGATGTTCTACTGAGTCAGCAAATGCTTACTATTGCAGGTCCATCCGACGTCTTCTCACAGTGATATTGATACTTTGTAAGTAATTACAGATCTATGCCCTTCATATTTCAGTGGAAGTCTCATTTTCGAAGCGAACAGTTCGTTTCAGATTACGACTCTTTTCGCCTATGTCACTTTTGTTGGAATTGCTCTATCCCGTGGGGCAACCTTCGATTTTCAAGTTCTCTTTGGTTCTTTGTCCGCCCTGAAGTTGGTGACCGCGCCTCTTGGGACATCACTGCAATTGATTGCCGTCTTCACGAACAGCATGGCCTCGCTTGAACGCGTGCAAGTCTATCTACGGAGCGAAACTGTGGACAAGCCTGATGATGGAAATTCTAACTTTGATAACGAGCAAGGTGGAGTCCGAATGGAATCAATCCACCCTGTCAATACCGGGGATATACGTCTGGTCGGAGCAAGTTTTGGCGTTCGAGCCGGCCAGCCCATTTTCAAAGATCTTAATCTACGCGTTGAGCCGGGCACCTTTCATATGATCATCGGGACGGTCGGTTCAGGAAAGTCCTTGCTTTTGCGTTCTTTGATCGGGGAGTTGTGGCACGACCAAGGCATTTCCGACCTTCCTTCTGCTGGAGTTGCGTTCTGTGCCCAGACTCCATGGCTACGCAACGCTTCTATTCGCGACAACATTTTGAACGAGGCTCCGTTTGACGCAGAATGGTACGCTGCAGTTGTATGGTCTTGCGCACTCGACACGGACTTTCAAGAGCTAAGGAATAGCGACATGACACCGATCGGTTCTAAAGGTATTACCCTCAGCGGGGGCCAGAAGAACAGGATTTCTCTCGCCCGTGCTTTGTACGCCCGAAGCTCCACCATCGTCCTTGACGACATTTTGTCTGGTCTTGATAAAACTACCGAGATGCATGTCTTCAAGCGCGTTTTCGGCCAAGATGGGTTTCTACGCAAGTCTAGATCGACAACAATTCTAGCCACTCACTCCTCTCACTGGGCATCGGAAGCAGACAAGATCATCACTATGTCGACGGGAATGATATTGGAACATGCCCCTTACGACCAACTCGTTCATGCTCGCGCACTTGGTCTAATTAATACCGACGGTGAAGATAGCTCACGCGTCCCAGACGTCGAGGCTCTCCACAAAGACACAGCGAGTTTCATTCCACAAGCCACGCTGACAAACCCAATGATGGCTGGGGACCCTTCATTGTCTGAGGAGGAGAGAAGATCGGGTGATAAGCGATCTTTGATATTCTATCTCTCTTCAGTCGGCTTGTTGCATTCCACTGTTTATACGATTCTACTGTTCCTAGGAAATGGAGCTACGACTGCCCAGTGTAAGTGTTTCGAAAACAACCCTACTACCCGCAACTAATCCATGATCCTAGTCGTCTGGCTCAAGATCTGGGCCCAGTCCTCCGATCAGGGAGAAGCAAGGGTGATAAAGGACATGATAATCTTTATTGTGCTCACCTTGATCAATATCACATTGATGGGAATTTGGCTTGCGTACGTTTCGCATGATTATTCCCTTCCACTGACGAAAACTAATGATTGCACAGGCATTTCGACTTGGTTTTCATGCCCAGATCAAGTCTCTCATTGCATGCCTCGCAATTGAAAGCTCTGATGAAGTAAGTTAAATGACACCGCTTATCAAGCATTTGCCTTACTAGTTTTAGAGCCTCATTTGCGTTCATTGCTGCAACGGATACTGGAACGATCTCAAATCGATTCTCGCAGGACATGGTCCTCATTGACGGGCCACTCCCCTCGGCCTGGATCAATGTTACGAATGGTAAGTTATTTGCAATCTCAATCCCCAGTCGGTCTACAAACGGGCTTCTTACAAATTTGTGCTAAATTTGCAATGCATAAGGATACAATTTCCTAGCCACTTTTGGCTTAATCGCTGCTGCCACGCCACCCGTCGCAGCGCTGGCTCCTTTCATCGCTGCAGTCTGTTATATCATTCAGCGAGTATACTTACGCACTTCACGTCAAGTACGTCTGATGGACTTGGAGGCGAAGGCACCATTGTGCACACATTTCTTGGAGACACTTGCAGGTATTACCACAATCCGTGCCTTCGGCTGGAGTGCAAAGTATCGCCAACGCTCTAACGAGCTGCTCGATACATCGCAAGTGCCATTCTACTTGCTATTTGCGATACAAAACTGGCTCAAGCTTGTTTTGGAACTTATGGTTGCGGGTATCGTGACAGTCGTCGTCTGTGTTGCTGTTGCATTGAGAGATAAGATTGATGCTGGTTTCCTTGGTCTTGCTCTAGTTGGAGTCATGGATCTCGGGTTCACGCTATCATACTTTGTCACTGCGTGGACTGGTTTGGAGACGAGTCTCAGCGCCATTTCTAGAGTGCGATCATTTGCTGTCAATACACCGAAAGAAGAAGATGGATCGAACGATACAATTCATGTTCCCTCCGCTTGGCCAACCATGGGGACGGTATCCTACCGCAACCTTACAGCTAGCTATTCCGTGGATGGAGAAGTGATTCTCAAAGATGTTTGTCTCGACATCAGAGACGGAGAAAAGGTGGGAATTTGTGGACGTACTGGAAGTGGCAAGTCTTCTCTCGTCGCTAGTCTCTTTGGTCTACTCCATCAGAGATCTGGCGCTATCGAAATCGATCACCTTGGCACCACTGCGATGTCTCTGGAGACTCTGCGTTCGAAGATTGTTGCACTGCCTCAGGATCCCTTCTTCCTCACTAATAGTAGTGTACGCAAGAACATGCGACCGTGGATCGAGCAATCGACCCGCCAGCCTGTTGAAGATGATGTACTTGTTCGAGCGCTGGAGGAGGTTGGCTTATGGATAAGGCTGACTGAGATATGCGGAGATCATGAAGGTAGTGTTCTTGATGCCGCCATGCAAGATGTCGAAGGCTCCTTCAGCCAGGGAGAGAAGCAGCTCTTCTGTCTTGCTAGGGCTATGGTTACTGAAGGAAAAATTGTCGTGCTTGATGAAGCTACCAGCAGGTCAGTACTTTCTATTTTCTTTCTTCTCTGCCATGTGAGAAATACTAAAAGTAAATAGTGTCGATGCTGCGACGGATGCTTTGATGCAAGAAGTTCTTCGCAAGGCTTTCAAGGACAGAACTATCATTGCTATTGCTCATCGTGTTAACACTATTTTGGATTTTGATCGTGTTGTGGTTATGGAAGCGGGGAGGATTGTTGAAATTGGACCACCTGGGGAGTTGATGAAGAAGGAGGATGGGATGTTTCGAGCGCTGGTGGAGAGGCAAGGTAGGCATTGAGATATGGCTACACACTAGAGCTGTCACTTGTATTCCCTTTCTGAAAGTATAATCGATGAAGAGCATTCTCTCAACCTTATAGCATATTTTCAATTTTCTAGCGACTTCAAAAGCAAATCTGTAGGAACTTATCGCACTCGATCAGGATCCGAGACTGTCGTATTCCTACCAAAAGTGTTATTTCTAGGAACAGAACCGATGGGCCGAATGTGGCTGCAAAACTAACATCGGAATAGAAAACGACGAAAGAGCAGGATTAGAAGACCTAATGCGCACTTCAGCGCCACGAAGTGAGATCTCTGATCCGACCCTAGGGAATAGGTCACCCGCTTGCGCATAAGGAGTTTCCTGAAAGAGCCACGTGTGACGTACCCAACACTTTCGTCCTACGGCTTTTCAACTCGAACAACCCATCGGAGAATGACCAGGTTGAGGCAATAAAGTCATCTACTGCCAACGTTTGTTTTATTCATAGCAACCTTGTTGGTTAGATTCTAATCGGTAGAGCCAGTAGGTAGGTCATTACCAGGGAGATTCGGCCAACAGTGTGGATTGCGAGGTACGTTCCTTGGCATCATCATTCTTCAGGGTGGCATGCAACTGACTTTGTGGGAGAAATCAAGCGACTGAAGCTCCCGTGATGATCAAGTCTATTCGGGGTCACCATACAATTCGAAGGGCGAGATCACGATGATTGATGTGCCAACAGCGAAGCCTAAGAGTACGAGCAATTGCAACACTGCTGCGGAGAGCATTGCTGCAGAGACTCCCTCGGCCAGAAAATGAATCGGCACTTTCTTTTTCCCGATGGAAAGACAAGCAGAATTTGAGCCGCAGAGCTTCAGGTACACCTCTGGCATTTGATGTCTGCGCTCTACCAGTCACAGCACAAGGTTCCTCCAATACTTACTATCATTCTCCACTAATGTTGTAGCACATCTCGAAATTTAATCTTGTCTCAATAAATTTCGAAGGGTCTCAATATCAATTTTCGAGATACAACAATGCGAATGTTATTTCATGCTTATCTAATAGGCTCAACAATACCTGAGATATCGTTAGTAGAGGCACACTGTCTCTGAACCAGAAATACTTACCCGGAGGAACAGCCACGAGCATCATCGCCACGCCCATAACCGACGAATACTGTCCATCTTCTTGATTTCCTGCCCGTTGCGAGAAATCATACTGGGCCTTAATAATCCACTTCTGATCACTTTTCAAATCCCATCCTGTTTTTGTCTCGCACCCAGCCATCGACGAAACGTGATCTTTGGCAATAATACTTCCACTCATTGCGGTTCCTCTCCACAAGAATTCTGGTCTTTCTGAGTATTTTGCTGCAGACCGACAGAGAGGCTCACTTGGGCTCGACATAATATCGACGTGAATCCCACCATCGTGAACGTGGCCGCCAATTTCGACGATTTTGCCTAGGATGTTTGGGGTCCAGGGCTTACTTTCGAGTGTGAACTGAGGGGTTCCTGGGGGATGGACTTCGCTATCGAGACAACTCTTGACATCTAAAAAGACGGTCTTGACGTCTTTCCACCCAGCGGGTAGAGGTCCATCGACGATATCGTATGTTTGAGTGACGTAGACCACTTGATCCTCCATGCTCATGTTCATGAGCTCTAGAATATATCTGAAGTTGTCTTCCGCGTCGATGTGGTAGGCGGATGGTTCCAATCCAGCGTCGCCCTTGTAGTAATTCAATGCCGTACGTTCATTTCCCGAAACGAAGAAACGCTCTGACTTTGATGGTGTCGTTCCTGCAAAAAGGAAGGGTGTGCAGATCATAGTTCCCACGCCCATGGCGTCCCAGCGTCGATCGCCGGTATTCATCATGACCATATGATGGAGCCTGTCTCTGTCAGACCTCATTCCACCCATATAATACCCATCGAAAGGAATTAGACTCACCACATCCCAGTATTGATATTCGCATTACTTCCATTCGCGTACTCTAACCCGCCCACCAATCTCAGTAAACTACACTCCCCTTTACTACACGGTTTATCAATACTCCTATCAAGATAACCCTCCAGCATCCCGGCATGTCCACTCAGAGATTTGACGCCCATATTCGGTACGCGATACGGCCCACTTCTGATCTTGACTTTCTTGGCCCCTGGGACGGAGAAATCCGATGGCATTTCTACGCGTCTTGGTGCTGCGCCTGGTGGATCGGGGACTTTTCCTGCACCGCCGCCTGAAACCGATTAGTTGAAGGGAAGAAGAGTAGTTAATGGAAGGAAGACGTACTGCGCAATGATCCCAACGCTTGCGCTGCTGAACCGAAAATATCCAGACCTCCTTGACGCTTGTGCAGTTCATCATCTCTTCGCCCAATATGTGCTGACATCGACAGAGGGGTCAGTGTCAGGAGCAAAGCAACAAAAGTAGTTGTCTTCATCGTCGAGAAGAGCGCTGCAATGTCCGAACTTCACAATAGCAACGACAGGACGCGAAGTTGCGCGTTGCTGTAGAATTGATCGCGCAACGTGGAGGTGAAACGTTGAAGGACGAGGTGGCGTTCAATTCTGCTCGAAGCTTTTTCAAGTCGTAAAATGGAGAAGCCGCAAGCTCGGATCTTGTTTAGATTGTGATGTTGGGAAATCTGGAGCGTGATGTCGCAGATAAAGCGACAGGTCCGGGTAGCCCTAATGAGGGCGCACGATGATAATCGTTAACCATGTCGACGGGAGATATTCCAACTGAAATACTTCTCCATTCGAAAATCCTGTAGTTGCAGGACAGATCATAGACTGCTCTTTACCAATGAGGGCATCGAGACAGATGTCGAGGTTCCAGGCGCGGATGTATAGAAGCTTTCCCCCCTCTTCCCCTTTCTCCCCTTCCCCTAAGATTGGTAAGAGCATGGGTCTCAAGAAACGTACACGGATTCAAACTCTTCTCCTCAGACTTTCTGAAAAGCCTACGAATATAGTCTCTGCTTTTTGTCAAATCTCTCCACCAAGATTCATCCTCCTCCTCATCTTCCCTAGAAAGCATCTTCCTCCCTATCTGCTCCAGTAACTCGCGAAAATCTTTGATCTTCTGCTCAGACGGTTCAAAGCGATTCAGTGATCTGCCATTGTGCTAAGATTCATCGCTAACGAGGTCGAACGTCAATACCACTTCGTCTCTAACTTTCACATGCTCCAAATCTTCTATTTCGCCTGCGTAGCATGGCAACCACATGGGAAATTTGATTGCAAGATTTATGTGTAGACTCATTAAAGTTGTAGTGTTGCGTGAATCGAGTAATCGACACAAACCCGGGATTGACGACCATCCGCTGAAATTGACTTGTGCTTTAATTATTCGAGCTTGTCGCAGCGTCGACTCCTGAAAGATGACCATATGATTGTCCTCCTGCCGCTCGAAGAGAAAAGTATTCTCAATGAGTAATATTGTAGAGGCTTCGGTATAAATCTGTCTATTGGTCCGGAGAATCTCGGTATCGATATGGTGTTGGTATGATAGTGTAGGTGTCCTTAAGGCATAGCTGGAGACGAGAAGGAAACTGAAGATACTATCGCGCAGCTTCTGAGGGATATTCAGGAGGAGCGAGAGATTTTGGCTCTGATGAGGCCGCAGGTGCGTGAGTGGAGAGTCTGCCAAGCTGAGTTGGACGGCACGAGTTCTGGCTTTGAGATCGATGTGAAATGGTTGGATAATATGGTAGGGCAATAGCTCGACGCCTCTATAGTCCGGATTTAGACGAACCTTAAAGGTTTTACTAACTCCAAGAGAAGAGAATGGTGGAGGCTTTATAATGAAGGAATAATAGGAGTTTGGGATCCAAGCTTTCAGCCAGGCCGATATCGGCTGGATTCCCTGGTTCACGTATATTGGATGACTTCTTCCAAACTGCACACCACCATCAACATCAACAATGAGAATAATTTTTCAATACTTCCAAACTGCCAGCGCCTATGACACCGAATACCTATTAAGAACAGCAGAGCTGGTATAGGCAATGGATTCCATCGAACAGGTCATGCTGAATTCGATAGCAAGGGTGATAAATTCCCAGCAATTTTCAAAACCATTTCCCGATGAATTTAGCTATCATTGAAAGTGGTATAAGGGTTCTAAACCAACTATAAATTCTTCGATATCTCGCTGTTGGCGCTCATCTACTCGCGTACCTCTTTTCTCCATGTCAATTTCACAGCTTTCAACTGGTCCAGAGAAAAGACAGCCACCCGTCTCGTACTCGCCAAAAATTACCCAACACCGCCTATCACGCCCGTCATTATTTACAGGCGCCAACATTTCCTCTTCACCTCATCTTTCCTGACGAACAACAATATTTCCCATACTAACAATCAAAGATCGACAAAATGGCATCCAGACACGGCTACATCGACCCCCATTTCCCCAACCCGGGCGGGAAAAACGACGCACCGCACGTACCACCCACAACCATCCCAAATAGGCAACACAATCAGGCTAACAAAGTCCAGAATAATAATCTATGGATACACGCCCAACTTCCCCCTCTGCATCACCTCTCTCACCCTCTTCACGCTCGCCTTCCTCGCCCACATTACCCAAACAATTAAATACAAAACTTACTTCCTCCTCGCCCTCATCGCCAGCCTCGTCCTCGAAATCGCCGGATATGCCGCTAGGAGTCTGAGCGCCAAAAAAGATCCATATAACATCATCTACTTCGTTTTACAATACTTCTTCATCGTTACCGCGCCTGTCTTTTTGACCGCCTCGATATATATCTGTTTGAATAAATTGATCGCTTGCTTTCCTGATTCAACACGGCCAAAGAAATGGTTGAGACCGAGGTTGATTTTATGGGGGTTTGTGGTTTGTGATGTCCTTAGTACGGGGATGCAAATCTCCGGCGCAGCCATGATAGGGAAAGCAGAATCAGGTCGGAAAGATCCGACAACGGCAAACAATATCTTACTCGTAGGACTGGCATTCCAAACCTTTGCATTCTTCACTTTCCTTGTGGTCCTGGGAGTTTTCATCATCTCTCTGGTGAGGGACAAAGCCATCGGGCCGCAGTTGGGTGGGAAGAGGCCATTTATCATAGCCTTGTATATCGCCAGTTTGCTCATCTTCTTGCGAATTATATTTCGGTTGGCGGAGACGAGTCAGGGTGTTGGAGGGCATTTGAGTTCGCATGAGGGATTCTTTGGGGGGTTGGAATTCGCACCTGTTGTGCTTGCTGTGTGGATATTGGCGGTGTGGCATCCTGGGAGATGGATTGTTGGAGGGCGGGGAAATACTGGTGTTAGTGGAAGTGAGAAGGAGCGGACGAGGGATCAAGTTTCAGCTTGAATTTAGGTTCTATAATAATTCCAATTGGGATGGAAAGGCTTCCAAAGTCGCTAATAATGTTGAAGTTTCGATGCAGGCCCTGTGTACATGAACTAAGCTGTTGAAAAGCTATAAAGAAAGAGAGTATTTGCGGCACTAATTATTCAATGGGCCGGGTCTACTTGGCTCCAAACCTGTCTCAGTGTCATGATATGTTGACTTTACTGAGCTTCCATCATCGTTGTTTCGCGGACTGCAGCCACGAAGGAGCGCATTGCCAACTCCTAGATTATCGTTGTTGTTTCGACAGCTGCAGTCAGGATCGGCGCACGCCACACCTAACTCGGCCGGTGGTTGCGACTCGGCTGGTGGTTGCGACTCGTCTGGTAGTTGCGACTCGCTACTGGAAATCCCATGGAGTTCCTGGCTATTGTCTAGTTCGATGGGCTGTTGCACAGTGTTACCTGGTGGCAATGGCAATGGCGATGCTCCAGGGCTTGGAGGTGGTGTCGGTACTATGGTGCTTATCGACCATCGGGGTTTCCAGCTGAATACAGAGAAACGTTTGCCAGGGCTAGGTGGTGCGGGATCGGGTTGGTGGTGCGGCAATAAAGGCAGGCACGTTTTCTTTAAACAGCACACGATTATGCTGATGAAGGCAACCAGTCCAGCAATGCCTCCGATGGCGACGCCGGCAATAATCCCGCCAGTCATGGATTTATGCGTTGGGACTGGAGTGTGAGTAGAAGTGAAAGGTTTCAACGAAGGTGCTGCAGGCAATGTGGTGGTAGAAGAATTGGATGTTGATGTAGATCTCGTTGTCGAAGACATTATAGACGCTGAGAGAATTAATACCCGGTCTTACTTGAAAATTATCAGGGCGACACCACATACAGGTACTCGAACTGTAAATTTCCGTCTTGGTTGCATTCCAGTTGCCCGCCTGATAATTTCAAGGTCAGCATTTTTACTCCAAGGATTGTAGTAACCCCTTACACTCCACGTCGACCAACATTGCATATTGGTCAATGTAAAACCTAGGCCAGTCACGTAGCCAGTAATACAGGAGCTCTGCGCTCCAATGCCACCACAGGTGTGTGTAAATGCGCCATCCGCGCCGATCATCAAACTTGTCGAGGCACAGGCGACCGCGATCTCGCATTCAACGTAGGGGTCCGCAGGGCAACATCCGGCATGGTTGCCAACAGTGCTCCATATGAATGAAGGTGCGCAATAGTAGGTCGTGACTGGTGTTCCAAATCAGCATCGATATTATTTAAAAGAAAGTATCGAGCACGGCTGTCTTACAGGCACTTAACGCCGGAACCCACGATGATCCTATTTGCGCAGCTAAGACACCCTTCACTGTTGGAGCAGGAGTAGTTATCGATGGAGCGGATGAAGAGATAGTTGTTGAGAAAGCTGTGGACACAGCAGTTGGATTGTTACTGGCAGCATCACCACGCGCTAAAAGAGCAAGGGTTGGGGCAGGGAGAGCGGCGGCCTCAACTATTGCAACAACAGTAAGAATCGCAGCAAGCACAGGTAGGATAAACCTTGCAACATGCATCGCGTAGATCTCCCTACATCGGAAGAAATTTGGCACAAAGACTGGAGAGAGGGCAGATTGTGCTCTTCAAATATTGAATTTGTCCTTATCGCAGGCAACGAGGAGCAATAGTTCAGCCGTACTGGTGTGCATATGTCGCAGGGAGGGGTAAGTCGTGCTGTTCCGTTCTGATAGGCGCAAAAGCTCGTATTCCACGACAATGAGACCTGCGACCCTCTTGAAAGCTAATAATGTGCAGCTAATGAAGGCAAGACCCGGCACTAACGTACTGATAGTAGAGAGTGAAAAACCTCGCGCGATTGTAATTTCTACCATAAAAGTGAATGGACAGCCTTGCCCAAGCGTGGGGGAAACGTTGAGAAAATGATTCAGAAAGAATCAGCCTAAACGAAAACGCCTAACGAGAAAGTGATCTCGAAAGAAATTCGCGGAGAAACACCTAACAACCCAATGAAATCAGCCTTGTGCTCAACTCGCATCAAAACCATGGACCAAAACCGTTTTGTAATGACCCCAAGAGATAATGCAAGAATGAGAAGGCTAAGGAATCGAGACCCAAAGCGATACATTTTTGCCGTTTCGTAGATGTTGACCAACGTGTGCCAATCGCTCTCCCCAACTGAAGCAATACATCTTGCAGAAGCCGCACCACAGTGCCTCACGACAGTTAGGGTCACGTTTCCAGTGTCCAAGTAATTCCCCTGCTGGGGCGACGAGCTGATTTGGAAGAGTGGTTGTTAGGCCCTTATTATGGACGTTCCGAATGTGGTCGCGAAGTTTGTCTAGCCTTGGGAAAGAACGACCCAGCAACGAGTGGCCAGCGCAGACGTTGACGTTGGAATGACAATTGATGTGCGAATCTTGGGGTGCATCAGAGCCACAGAAAACGCAGCGTCCATTATGGATGGGGGTCCCCTCGGGCATGCAAGTCCATGCTGCATCCACATGTATTGCCTCGTGCCGTTTCCATTCCCAAAAGCTCGGCGTGTCCTTGGGACAGAAGGTACAGGGCCATGGCCCGCGCTCGTTTTTCGAAGCAGGTATTGCTTTTGGTGACTTGGTGTTTGACAGAAGACGCTTCCCTCTCTTCCTGCCTTGGGTACGAGCATTGGAGTTCTGATCTTGTCCGGGATTTTTCTTAAGATTCAATTGATGCTCCTTCCTAGGCATGGAAATTTCATCGGCAGAGTCGAAAGTGCTGTGTGATGAGAAGGGCAAAGACTTTGGGTTCAAGTCTCCACTTAAATCGCCTCTGTGAATATCTGTATCCTTTTCTGGTACGTGAAATGTCAGTATTGCAATCTGACTTTACTTGAAAGGGGCAGATCAACCTTTGTTCACACCACGAGAGCGCTTATTATTGTACCAATTGTAGACTTGTGGCACAGATATACCAGCAGCAACAGCCAGTTGAGCTTGCTCCTCGGCGCTGGGATATGGATGATTGTAGTGTGCAATATACCACTCCTTGAGAATGGCGATGGTCTCTTCGCTATGGCGAGTTGTTCTAGGTGCGCTGTTCGAGAATGCTTTTTGTCCGTATCGGTTTCTTTCAAATCCTTCCCGGCGTTCAATCTGATTATTTTTGGGAGGTTGATCATGCAAATTGTACCGATGCTCAAGGGCCACTCCCAATTGCGTATCAACATTGGCAGTGCCATGGCTGGTCCTCGAAGTCTCTTTTCGTCCAACCCTGCTCGTCGCCTCTTTCTTCTCATCCATGTATGGGCGCTGTTGAGCGAGAAAGTATGACTTCTTGGTGACTTTCGAGTCATTGGGACAACTGTACATTGAGCTGTATGCAAGATCGTTGTGGTAGACAGACTTGTGGTTCAACGTCGGATCAGACATCTGTGGCAGAGGTTGTGTAGAGGGTATGGTAGTGGGAGCGTACGCAAAAGCAGACCAGTATTCTAGGTCATCATTTAGCATCTGGTTAGATCGACCCAGAGAAGAGTAAAAATATACTACAAGAATCATTTGGCTCATGTTCAGCCTCGAGAATGTCCGAGGGTGATGACAGGAATGAAAGACTCTGTGATTCAGTCTCGCCGATATCATCATTAAAACCATGAAACGTTTTGGGTGGGTGGATGCTTGGGCCGATAGTGGTATTTGTGAGAGAGAGTAGTCCAGACGGCGAGGCAGAAGTGGACGATAAGGGGACATTTATTTGGGAGCCGCCATAGCTGGATGTGAAGTAGACATTTGATTTATGCTCAGGCTGGTTCCAATACTCGGATCGGAAGGCAGAGTGCTCGTCGCTAACTGTTAAGCTGCCAGAACTGTTGCCGGCTGAGGTTGGAAAGGAACTAGTAGGCGACGAGCGAGTAAGCAGTGAGGGGTCAATGAATTGATAAGAGGATAGAATATCATAAGAGAAGTCTCCCATCGTTTTTTCTGTTATCCTGGAGGTCTATCAAACAAATGGTGCGATCCTTGGTGGTGGTGGATGAACAGAGCATGGTGAACGGCGACGAGCATCATTTTGACAATGCAGGAGGGATTGATATACAGGGCGGTGAGGCTATGATATGATGCAGAGTGTGTTCAGCTTCACGAAGAGCTCGGGAGAATTAGTCTCTGGAGTTGTGGTTGTTGATGAACAAGATGAAGTTCAGATGCGCTTTGGTCGAATGCCAAATTTTGAGGGGCCCTATATTATGCGCTGTCTGACGGAGGCCGCACAGCGGTTGGCGTATATATCCGGCCTCTCGCAGGCCGCTCGTGCTAACGAACAACTGAAGCCTCAAATATGTTCAAACTCCACCTCTTCTTCTCAAATTGATATTCAATGAAGTCAGGAGTTTTCTAGAGCTCATTGTGACACCTGGCATGTCAGATCGAGCCGGATCCACGACGAAAAGGCCCAGTTGTCAAAAAGTTGGTGTTTTGACTGTCCGCCGCGTTCGGGAAACCAGCCTGTCACGTGACGTCCGTATTCCCCAACTGTCAAGAATATCGCCTGAATACCGCAAGAATACGAGCGATTGCTCGTATTAACAGTGTTTTTGGCTTAGCGGATATGGTATTCTTCGGAAGCCCTGACACCAACTGTTCGTCTAACAATGAACCTTGGAGGCCAAGCAGTGGTCAACCACCATCCTTATAGGCTTTCGACATTTTTTTCACCACCGTCCTCCGAGATCTTCAATTCGTCCGCACCGATGCTGATCGCTACCCCGGCTTCAGATCTCGAGCTACTGTTCGTATGTTGGGTGCAGACGGCAAGATATTGGAAGAACCGGAAAGTCATGCCGGTCAATAAAATCTGCTTGACATGGAGAAGCAGATCACCGATTTTGGCCATCCTGGGAGCCACGCTTAATCCTTCAACAATACGGATAGCCCATTGGAAAGCATCCGTTTTGACGTTTAATAGCACGAGTCTCATTCCAGACAAGGACAACAGGTCATTTGATGGATCTCACGAAGTAACCCACAAAAGGTGTTATTGGTGTGGTCCGAAAAGACGTGCAAGGCCAATCCGATCCAGTCGAATCGTTCTTGTTTACTACCGTGGGGCAAGTAGAACTAAAGGCGCATATAAGAGATGACTGTGTGGGTAGTCGTCTTCCGATAGCTCGTCACTGTCTCGGATTCTTGTGAGTGTTCTGGCGACATCCTCGAGGGAAGCTTTCTCGTCAAGCAACATTGAATGACCTCCTCACTTCATCTTTTCGGCAGCCCAACAAAGTCCTTTTCCAAACATGAAGTGGACAACTACATCACCTAATCCCACAAACACTTTAGGCTGAGATAGTGAACGACTGGACCAGCACGAGACCCGTTCTCAATCAAATTGGTCGGTCTTCCTGGCCAAGCCATAAATCGAGTGAAGGTATTCCTGCTATAGATAGTCAACGATGACCGCAATAACTGATCAACACATTTCACATGCTCACACGACATAGGGAAGGAACGAAGAGCTGGCACAGGCAAGAGATCTGGGCGAAGAATTGGAGACGTCGAAGACTTGGGAATTGCAGGATTGGAACTGATTGAGATTTGTGGAATAGAGGTTGGCAGTGGAGGATAGATATGGAGCCAAGTCAAATGTGAATCGAGAACATCCTAGAGAATGAATTCAACCACCAAAAGGGGCCGGAAACGTTCTTTGCAAAGCTAGGTCAGGGAGCTGAAGATGAAAATACGTATGCTGGGGGTAGGGCGTAGTTTTGAGGAATTCGAAAAATGGCGTGGACTGTGGAGTCGTAGCGCGCTTCGTCTAAATTTCCACACCTCTGGACGCGTCGTCGCAACAGCAGACTCTTCGATCGGAACGAGTACACAGTGCGTTCAGCAATTCAGTTCCGCCCTTCACGAAGCTAACATCAATACAACACGTACGACTCGTCATCGATATCGGTAATTTCCTAGGGATTGAGAAAGAAATGTCTCCAGGAATTTATCGATATTTTGACCTAGTCGAATAACTGTAGTTTGAAAGCGATAAATTCCTGGCAATGTTTGGACTGCCTCACCGGGAACTCTATGTTTACTTTGCTGATCATCAGAGTAGACGCGCTCGCACTAGTTGTCGAGTGTTGTTGTACTCGCGAATCTACAATAACCAATACACATTTCGAAACTTCCGCAATACGGTTAACACGGGAACCTCAGTATGCCCACTATTGGGGCAGATGGAAAAGGCGAGCTCGATGTAAGTCTCTCCATATTAATTGAGAAGCTTCAAATTGAGATCAAGCCTCAAAAATTCCTAGCAAACTTTATTTTTGGATTGTCAGAAAATTTCAAGCCACCGATCTCGATTTGAAGGCTCGCAATCAAGGACGAAGTATTTCAAAATCCCGCTAGGATCTAACTAGAAGGCCAATTACCCTGCAGTCAGAAACTCTACGACGCCGTGGTCACCGTCAAGGCTGGAGACTCGACTCCGAGAAGGTCGTTCACAAGGGCCTACTCTGCCACTATTCCGAATACTTTCGCGGCGCTTTGAAGGCGGCTTCAAATAAAATGAAGGAGTCGTAATTCTTGCGGACGACGACGAAGCAGGTTTCATAGCATTCTTCTACTGGTTGTACAAGGGGCGGATCATGGAAGACCCTTCGAGGTTCGATCTCGCAAAAGACGCCTTCCAGCTGGCTAAAATTTACGTCTTCGGTGACGCTCGTGACATTCCTGTTCTCAAGAATGCTGCTATCGACCTTTTCATCGCAAGACGTGCCGTCAAACATTGGATTCCGACCGATATCATCAAATACCTATACGAAAACACTCTGGACAACGATAGCTTTCGAAAGCTGTTCGTGGACCTCTTCGTATACTGCCCAGTCGTCAGACCCAGGCTATTCTGTACGCCTAATGAGAAGTCTAAATACACCTTCGACTTCCTATTTGATGTCGCTGCAGCGACAGGAGGCGGGGAGAACAAGAAGAAACCAAAGGTAACACAGGAAGTGTTAAAGAGCAATAAATGCCGCTACCACGACCACACCGACATCAACGTTACTAGGGAGCCGAAGCCTATTGGTTCAGCATCAACCAGCTCTGATTCTGCCACCAACAATTCATTCGGGTCACCTGTTCCGTTCACTGGATTTGGAAGAGGAAGTCCTGGGTTCGGGAGAGGAGGCACTGGGCTAAGAAGAGATGGCACTGGGGTAGGCAGAGGAGGCTTTTAGCTAATACACCTTAAATGATCGTTGTCGAGAGTAGGCCAGTGAAACTCCCACAACAAAGCATCAAACGAGCTACTCACATGCGTGAAAGTATATGATAGCTTTTTCTTCGACAACCAGCGATCCTACTACACGACTCGGAACCGGCCTGACGACTCCTGCTATCACCACGAATTTACAGACTACAATTATTACGACACGGGTTATATGGGATACAAACGAGTGGGACTAGCGGAGTAGAAATATGGCCAAAAGCGAATGGACGACGTGAATTTCCCAATGGGATGATCCACCTTCATATCTTTTGTTTTAGCTAAAGAATTAAACAGAAGCAATAAGCAGTAAATTGACTCCAGTAGAGAAGACTTCCAAGTTTCTTGTTGATCATACCGAATCACCTACAAATACCATGATGCAGTGACAATGTAGCAAAAGAATGTATTCAAACTTTATTCTGTCAATTTGAATTTTCCATCCCTCTTCTCAAAGTCCCCAACCTCACACAGTACAACAAAAAGCTCAACCATGTGATTCAACCATCTCAATCTCATTGCCATGAAATGGTAACATGGCCGAGCGGTCCAAGGCGCGAGGTCAAGGTCATCTTAACAGTACATTTCTCGTGGGGTAGCCCGCGTGAGTTCGAATCTCACACTTATCACTATCCCTATGCCATGGTTTTGATTAAGTCTCAGCTTATTCGATATCTTTTTACTCTTTCCCTCTAGGCCGCGATTAGACTGGCTTCATAGGAAAAGAGTAAGTATAAGGTTAGCATAACGATTCGGTTGTTCTTTCGTTTCTGTAACGGTAAAGCGAACCCTAAGGCTGATGTTTGCTTTTTAGTGTCGTCTTTCCCAGCATTTTCATGGCTCAAGACCATATCACCGAGCAATACGCCATTCTTCAATTGCAACGGCAAGAAATCACCGTTGCCCAATGACATGATGCAATAAGCAGGGAATTGCCGAAATCCACCAAGCACAACGAAAGCAATGCATCTCCAAGAAATATCGTGTCGAAAACATTTTACAATACTCGTCGATAGATCTGTCCTAAAGCAGTCTTCGGATGTCGGCTCCCTCGTTTCCTATCGGCCGTAACAAATGCACGATGCCGCGAACGAGCCTCGTATAACGTGCAATAAACCCTCCAACCAATCAACTCAAAGCACAATCTCAGCCTAAGTCAAATAACATCTATACATACACCACGTTCCCCTAAGACTATTTCCCTGAATCGTCTCTCTCTACATTCTTTTAGTTTTCGCCTTCGTTTCACGAGTCGCGCATTCACTCTCAAAATGCGATTTCTTACCTTCAGCCTGGGACTATTTCCCCTCGTTTATGCACTTCCAACACCACAAGCAAAGGAAGCACCCAAAACAACAACAGCATCGGCATTTAGTACTGGCACAAAGGGACTGCCTTTAAAAACAGACGTCGATAATAGTGGTGGTTCGGGACCGTACCACGCCGCCCTCTTCACAGACCCCACCCTCCCAAAACATACAATCTACGCTCCCGCCACCCCACCGACCGACATCAAACTCCCAGTAATAGTATGGGGCAACGGTCTCTGCGCCGCAACCGGAACATTCTTCTACAACTTCCTAATGGAGATTGCCAGTCACGGATTCATTGTTATCGCTGACGGTGCACCTGCCGCTACTTCTACCTCAACTTCAGCAGCGAGCTCGAGTGGAGGGGGGACGCTGAGTTCCCTATTGGGGAGTCTGCAAATGCTGAGTTCAGGGATTTCGACAGCGAAGGATCAGCTTGATGCTGTGAAGTGGGTAGTGCAGGGGGATAAGACAGCGAAGTATGGGAATGTGGATTTGGAGAATATTGCTGCGGCTGGGCAGAGTTGTGGTGGGATTATGTGTGAGTTTTCATCTCGACTTTGAAGTGGGGAGGATGGATTTGGTGACCAGGCAGCTGACGAGAGTTTTGTAGCGTATACGGCTGCATTGGCGGAGCCGAGGATTAAGGCGACGGTGTTGTTTAATAGTGGATACATCGATCGTACGGCCAAGACCTTGGCTTTGTTGAAGAACTTGAAGGGATCGGTTGCGTACTTTCTTGGAGATATTACTGGTATGATCTCCCCCAAACTAAGATACCACCAGCACAAGACTAATTCTCGATAGATGTTGGCTGGGCCAATGTAAGCCATGCTTATCTACCCCTTCAAAGAGAGGCGATCATACTGACCACGATCAATAGGGAAAAGCTGATTTCGACCTCCTCCCAGAAGGCCTCCCAGCAATTTACGCAAACGCAGATATCGGACATCTCGGGGGCTTCTTTGAGAAGCAAGGTGGCGTTAACGGGAGGATCGCCGTGCCTTATTTCAAGTACATTCTCAAGGGAGATCAAGCAGCAAAGGCCATGTTTGTTGACAACACGTTTGCGAAGGACGGGTGGAACATCACCACGAAGAATTGGAAGTAGGTATCGATCAAGGTTCGCTGCACTCCAAGTACAGCCCCAATGCAAACTTAGCTTGTGCCTTCTAGCTCGATTGGGGACCTCAGGTTGATAATGCAAAGAGTTAGAGAGATCTGTAGATCTTTTTGACGAGAGAGAAGCAAGAGAAATGACCTATCAATTTGCGTGAGCGAAGCCTTCGGAGGTCGACTTATCTTGATCGTCGTGTAGGACTGGGCAACAAAACCCAAAAGAATAATTCGTCGTGCAATAATTTACTGAAGCAACAGCCACAGCGAGAAGGTACTCGCATCAAGAACATGATTTTATCTAGTCATAGTTACCTCCCTACGAAAGTGAGAAAGCAAGCAAATAAAAAAAAAGAATGCCAGAAAAAGAAACTACGCTAGAATTCGAATTTACCGATTTTTCAGATCGAGGATATCATCGTACCAGTGCGCAAACCAAATCGTGAAACGCTGAGATGCCAGTCCATTCCAAATGCCGTTTCCATTTTCCATCTATAGTATGTGTCGTAACGTCGTCATAAAGCATCCAGTAAAAAAAAATAGCATCAAACTTTTCCATCCCCTCCCCTCCTCTAATACCCATCATACTCCTCCTCTTCCACAGACCCAAACCCCATCGGATTGGACCCAATAACATAAATATGCTGCATATTCCTCTTCTTCCTCTGCTTCTTTGCAAAACTCCCCAATCTCTCCAAATTCACCGTCGCAATAAGAAATTTAGCCGTCTCCCTTGGTGTACCAACAACACTGGTCCTGCGACTATCATAGCCTTCTTCGAGTCGGGGACTCCCGGGAACAAGAGTATTGGTATTTTCTTTTTCTTTTCGGCGGGGCAGTTCGCGGAAGACGTTGACTTTTAGTTCGGTGCCTGGGATGGGGACGCAGACGTAGGGCTTTTGTCCTGTAAAGTATGGGCGCGAATTAGAATTGGAGCATTCGTTGACATGAGATCCTCATCGCGATCAACCACCCTACTAGCACAGAGGGTAGTTGATCGCGATGAGTAACATGTACCTTTCACGAATTCCTCTCTATCCTCACACCAGAGTCTCTTGTTCAAAGGATCATAGACGACGATTTGATTTGTTTTCTTCTCCTCGCCTTTGTCACCAGGCATTGAGAAAATCGATCTCCATGACTTGGCTGAAGAATTCGTGTTTGTTCGTTTCAGTGGCCTGATCGGCATTGAATATTCGTCGAAGGTTGCCATTGTTCCTGAGTTGGCATGCTCGTCTTATATGTGATATCTAGCTCCCTGAGATCAGCATGCGCGATGAACTGGTATTGGCGTGTCCAAAGATGGTAGGAGAGACTTCTGAGCGTTTCCAGTGATGATAACCACAATCGAAGTCAAACAGGACAGAAAGAGGTAAAACAGGTCGACTTGGGCGTAAATGTATGGCGAGAAAATTTTGGGCCAACGTGGAGTCGCAGCATTGGAGAAATATGGTGGCAAGGGGGAAAGGGATAAAAGCAGGGCTGGCAATGAAAGAGCGGTATGCACGTAATGGTTGGATAGCTGGGAAGAATGAGTCCACAGCCCCAACCATCAGATTCACACTGCAGGTGAAGACGATTTGCAAGTTCAGACGCTGTGGAGAGTTGTGAAACCAGAAGAGTGTTGTAAGATAACGCTCTACTGTCGCGCGCAACACCAGCATCAGGAGCGGAGTAAGCGCAAGGAATGGATTGCGCCATGTTTTTTGAGAGCTGAATGCTTGACCAGCAATTCCGGACCCCATCGCTTAGTGACCACTTTTCCCTTCTTGCAGGAGACTTACAGACCAATGATGATGGATGTAATGCGTGTGTATGTGGTTGGGGTTAGGCTTTATGCAGCTTGGTGGGCAAGACGAATGAAATTGTGTCGTCTGTTCAACCGCAGCAAAAATGGGTGCAACATTTCAGAATCAGTGCATTCGGCTGCAAGGTCAGCAAATACCATTACTCCCTGGATACGAGGCTTAGCAAACGCATTTCCATGGGTTTTGCGATGAATAGCTGGATATACTCACTCTTAGTTTCGAACCGGGCAGTACTTGCCAACAATAACCAGCACATAACCAGGCTGAGCACATGAAAGATGCCTTGAGGGGAATAAGGCTTGCTTCTGACCTTCAATATCGCATTGTTGAGGCTCTTTCCCAGCGACCAAAAAAGCCACTAACGACCATCGGAAATCATCTGACTGAGGAGACCCAGCAGCGCGGACATGTCCAGACGTCTAAATTACCCGGTGCTTATCAGGAGGGTTGGGCGACATTGCCATTCGCTAAATGGATAGCAGTATTGTTGAGTTGCATCAACCGGTCATCCTACTTCAGCAGACTTGTTCAGCCTGCTGCACCTTTTACTCCGCATTTTGCACAGAAACGGGTGTTGTCCCACTCCTTCAATGCATGAAGTCGACGCCAAAGGTGATTTCGTGCGGGCCGTACGGTTGATCGTGAGGACAGCCGCAAAATGAGGAGTTTGCGCCTTTCGGTTGGTCAAGAAGAGTATATAAGGCTATCCGATGAATTGATCGTAGAACTTTACTTATCGCATTATCGCAATAAACTGACAGGCTTTGTTATTGCCTTACTACGCCTCATAAGATTGTTTGAATTAGTCTGTGGCAATGAGCACTGCACCGTCGTCTGCTCACACCAGTCCAACATTGGCTCAAAGGAGTCTACCACGGAAAGGAAGGCAGCACTCCAACACCACACTGGCAAGTCTGTTCGAAGACCCATGGGACAAACCGTGCGTGTTGTCGTTAGGTGAGTCTTGATCGAACCCGGGCAAAGTTGGAGCTGATTGCGTGCAGATGGCGGAGGCATCAGAGGATATTCCAGCCTCATCATTCTTCGTGAATTGATGAAAGAAGTCTACGCCATCGAGACGGCGGACCTTTCGGAGTCAGCAAAAGCAGAGCACTCTAGCTACGAGCCCGAAGATCATATACCGTGTATTGGGAGCAGCGAAAGTAGCAGCAGCGGCACAGATAACTCGCAAGGGAGCCCTGGTTGTGATGAGTGCTGCCGTTATATTCCGGCGCACTACTTTGACTACATCGGAGGCACTAGCACAGGTGGACTCATCAGTATTATGCTTGGCAGATTACGAATGAGTGTCAAGCATTGCATGGAAGAATACGAGATTCTTTCGGGTGATATCTTTGGGCATCCGCGGTGGGCGTCAGTGAGAGGACCGCTACCCGCACTCCGTGACAAGTACGACGGCGAAAGGATCCAGAAGGCTGTAGAAGATGTGATCGACAGACGGATGTCGGAGGAAGAACGCATAGCAGGCGCAGGGAGTTTCAATTCCCCTCGTGGGCTCTGTCGCACGTAAGTCTCGAGTACTTCTTGGATTTACAGTTTGCTAACCACTGTAGGGTGGTGTTCGCATACGCTTCAAAGATCTCCAACAGTGTGAGCGACTATGGCTCCAGTCCCGAGGGTCAACAAACCGTCGACTCGGAGGAGGCGGCGCCTTACATCTTCAGGAGCTATGATCGCTGGGCCAATAATCCACCTGGAATCTTCGAGCGCAATCCAGGCTATGCACACAGCGTTGCAATATGGGAAGCAGCTAGAGCAACAACCGCTGCCCCTTTGTATTTTGACCCAATAAAGATAGGCAATCGCAAGTTCGGGGATGGAGGATTTGGCAGCAATAACCCAGCGGAGGAGTTGGCGACGGAGGTCGCATGCATGAATGGGTATGACTTCGACGATTGCATGGACTTACTCCTCAGCATTGGCACAGGCGATATGCCCCCAATAAGTCGCATTGCCAAAGAGGACGCTCCGCTAAAGAAGTATGCGACGTATCTCAATGCGGCGAAGAAATTGGCCTCAGATGCAAGAGATGTTCATGAGCGTCTGGAGTTCCGCAGGGAATTCCGCGACCTGCCCTACTACCGTTTCAACGTCCCTAAAAATCGAGGTCTGAATAAGATAAAACTAGATGAATGGAAAGGTCCGAAATGGTACTGTCCAGCTCGAAGGCGGACTTTGGACAAGATTAGAGACGCCACAGAGGCGTACTGCAACGAGACAGTCACTCGAGATCGACTGAAGGAAGTCGCAAAGATACTTGTGGCGCGTAGAAACGCGCGCAAGACGCACGATCTTTGGCCTTTGGTGTCACGCGGTGAGCAGTATCGGTGCACGTTTAGGGATTGTAAAATGTGTCAGCGAGTGCTTCCAAGAAGGGATGATCTGGTTTGTCATTTGAGAACAAGACACGGAGTCAAGGAGAACGAGATGGAAAAATGGCTGATAAGGGGCCTTTGTCCACCGAAGTCGATACCGAATGGAGCAACTACGATGTATCGAACGAGTGTGGTGAACGATATGGAGGACGCAGATAAAGAACAATGACAGGAGAATTTTGTGGGAAAGGGTGGTCGATGCTGCCGAAGTATCATCTCTAGACACTAATTCCTCCTTCTTGCTTGCACTGGTCCCTTCGTCTTGCTTGCTACACGTTTGGGTGCCGTTCTCGTAGTTTGCTCAGCCGCCACCTCTTTCTTCTTTTGACCTTTCTCTTTGGTGCCAGCTTTGATTGTACTTGATGATGGTGTCGTGGTTTTGGGGACGCGAGGCCTCGCTTTCTGCATCAAAACCTCCACCTTCTCCTTACTCAGCGTCCATCCATTCCTCGTAAGAGCAATCTCCTGTTCAAGTCCATTCCCATCACTCCCCTTCTCGCCCAGCTGCGGCGTAAACCGATTCGTCACACCCATTCCCTCCAACCCCTGCTGGGCAGCCTCATGATTCCACACAAATTGCAACACCTTTCCCTCCGCCGTGACCTGCAAGAATCCCATTGGCGAATGACTTCTAATCAAAGCATCTCTCATGCCCTTTGTAGCTTGCTTCGTTGCCACGAGAAAGCCCATGACGCCGCCACCTTTCCATCCAGCCGGTGCTCCAGGGAAAGCACCTTCCAGCTCTCGCACATTTGCTGGTGTGAGACCCTTATTGTGGGCTTTGCATTGGAGGAGGACTCGGATTGGTTTTGGGAGGGAGGGGACACTCCAGTGGCCTAGTAGATCAATGCCATAGTCTGAAGCTCTTCCTATGCGGGTGAGATCGAAGCCGAGAGATTGGAGAGATGAGGCGACAGTGTATTCGTAGTGAGTGCCTACGTAGACTGTCGAAGTCTCGGAAAGCCCAAGTCGTTTCGCGTAGTCCAGGAAGGATAGGATATCATTGTGCTGTTCGGAGCTAGGAGCTATGATTTTGGCACCTTTAACTTCAGTCTTTTTTGCTGCTTTCTCCAGGCTTTTGACTGACTTCTTCACCTCGTCGTTGGCCTTCTTCCTTCCATCTTCCTGTGCCTTTGTCGCCTTTCCAAGCGCTCCCTTGGTTCGATATGATCTCAATGAAGCTTTCGATACATGTGAGCTCCTAATGACGCAGCGACGGAGCATTGATGGAGCAAAGCATATATTGATGTCGCGTTAATCGAAAGGAAAGTCGATCGCGTCTTCAAAGCTATCGAGCGGAATTAAAACATCCGGCGCATTCCTGAATCTTCAGTCTTGAATTCCAACAACCACAACCATAACCTCTACAACTCTGCACCCAAACAACTGAAACCTCACGTACCTCCCCCGCATTCAACCCCCAAAATGGCCGACTCATCCACATCAACCCCCCTCCCACCCTTCTCAACAACCGACTCCCTAACCCAACTCCAAGACTGCTTCGACGCCCTCCTAACCCGCATGTTCGCCTCAATCCGCTACATAGACACACACCACCCCTACGGCACAATAGAAGGCCAATCAGATCAATCGCCCGCTACAACAACACAACAAGCTCAACCCTCTACACAAGGCCAGACACAAGCCGGCACAGACGCTCCACCAAATGATCCCCTCGCCGAACCCCCCCGCGACACGCCCTTAAAATTCGAAGCAACACTTGTCGAACTAGCACAAGATCTAACTCTGAAACAACAACAGATTGAATATCTAATCGACACCTTGCCCGGATTGGGAAACTCTCAGTCTCAACAGGAGAAGCGGATACAGGAATTAGAGTTGGAGTTGCGGGAGGTGGAGGCGGAGAGGAAGGAGTGGGTTGTTGTGCAGGAGGAATTGGTTAGGAAGGTTGAGGGGAAGATTGGGGGGATTAGACGGGTGTGATGTGAATGTGAGGAGGGGAGGGTATGATGGGATTGGGAAGGAATTGCGAAGCGTTTGGAATTTATGGCAACTGAGTTAATGCATCCTGTCAGCAAGGCGTTACGGAAAAGGCATGGCAAAAGTGATTCACGACATCACGGACGAAATTTTGTGACCAAGCGAATGTGTAACAGATATTAACAACGACTGATTTTGTGTGAAAGGGATATCGATTACCCTTGAATTTACAGGCAAACAATCTATAATACACCCAACCCTCTCTTTCATCCAATTTCCTCCCTCAACCCCTAATAATCAAACCTATCAGGCAAAACAGCAGGAGCAACAAGACTCCAACCATAGATCCCATAACAAACCCAACTACTAACAATCTTGACCCAACTGGCCCAATACGTGCGTCCCACAGGAACAAAACTCTGACCTTCCTCGGCCGTCACATTCATCGTGAGCAACGTAGCCACCCATGCTGTTGCCAACAGGAAAATAATATGGAACATCGTGTAATTATACTGTGTGCTGTTCCTCTCGTCATCCCGTGGTGCACCACCAGCATCTGAATCGGCATCGCTGTCATCGTCATCCATGGCGCTGGCTGGAAGGGAACCGCTTTCAACGGCTGCTCGTAAAGCAGCAGCGCGCATTTCACGGCGGGATGATGGTTGTTGTGATACTAACCCGTGCTCGTAGTCTTCTGTCGGGAGGGAGCTGTATGAGTTTCCCTTTGCTCCGAGAGCAAGACCGTACGTAGCAGCTCGGGTGGTTGTCCATGCTACGGTGAGGAATGTGACAAATGCGCCGAGAACAACGGAGGCTGTTCGGGTGCCTCGGGCGCGAACGAGAGGATTGCAATGTTGATCATCTGGCTCCATGCCTACAGCGGACATAGTGAGGTAGGTGCAGTAGACGGCCACCATAGCCGATTGGCACAGACCAGCGCGGGGATTGTAGGATTGTATGACGGGGTGGATCGATAGGACGGAGATTATGAGGCAGAAGATTAGGTTGATCTGAAGGGTTAGTCAAGCATAAAATGAGATTGTGTGGGCAAACTCACAGTGATTGCTGCCTGGTTCATGGAACATCCACCACCTGCGAAGAAGATGTACATGACGATGGTCATGGCAATGGAGGCAATATACATGCTGACCGTGGACCCAACCAGCAAAACCTGCCACATCTTGGACTCTGTCGCATCGATCCGTTCGAGGCAGTGCTCAGCCCATGTGTGGGCAAGGTCAACCAGAAGAACCAATCCGAGGAGGAGGAAAAGCATAGCGCCAATCAAGGCAACATAGTTGCCCCAAGTAATAAAGAAGCCATCCGGGATTAAAAAGGTAACCACAATCAAACTGAGCCAGGCGATAATCTTTGGTCCCCAGAATCCATTCTGAATAGCAGCTCGTCCGTCCTTCGACGACTGTACTCCAAGCAGCATAATAGCGAGGATAAAATGGAATGCGCCCAGCGCAAAGTTCATTCGGTGAATCGCAACGAAACCATAGCAATCTTTTCCAGCACAGGATATCTTCATGTAGTCCAGTGTGAGGTGTTGTAGTTTCTTCAAGGCCCAGTCCGTGAGCATGAGCCATGAAACAATTGAGTTTACGAGGAGGATGAGCGCGTAGGCAATGCGGGTGGCGATGCTGGAGTACATGTTAGGGGAGTCTTGTAAATAGTGTACTATTAACACACCTGTTATTGCATTTCCCGCAGGCAGAGCATACTGCTGAGCAAGTGGCAGCTCCGCAACATGAAGCGGCGAATCCGGCTACCTAGAGGGCTGGTTAGATCCAGCGCATACGACGAGTTGGAGTTGTGGGTCTTACTGAGCCGAGACTGGGGACCGCGAGCAGCGGTATGGATAAGAGGGCGCCCATTATGGTTATGTGTTTGTGGGAGGGGTTTGGCGGTTGTATGTCGAGGTGGAGAGACAGCCCTCGAGAGAGGGTGCTTCAAACGTCACTAGACAGGGTTTAACGACACGTGACAGGATATGCTGCTAGTATTGAAGCAAAACAACCCCAACACCCAAACCTCTACATAGAAAACATAGATCTGCTATCCTAACATTCCTCGCTCGACAAAGGCCAACTACGCAGCTACTCGTGGTCGACTGGAGAAGCAGCGCGCTCAGAGCAGTTAGAGCAGTCGAAAATAACGTTTACAGCGACGTTTCGATTGTCGATAAGACACCATCGCTGACTGCATTCGATTGTAGCAAGTACAGCAACTGAGATGTTTTCCCTATACAGGAACAAGGTGGCACTGTTAGGTTGAGCGAGGCAACTGTATGATCAATCTTCCATCGACTTCTGCTAACACTGTTAGCTCGAGGTTCGGTCGAAATCTAACCCTATAAAACGTCATATGGCGTTGGCGTGTACAAACGTGAAATTACCCAGCCATGAGCAACCTAAACAATACATAACAAGAAACTGTTGGAGCAGAAACCCTCATGTGTGAGGTTGAGGTTGACTTCAAGACGGACAATTGCCCGCGGTTGTAGTATGAAATACGTAAGTAGTTTGTACGATTCTCGAACAAATAATCATCATCAAGGATAGACTATTGCGCACTGCCGGAAACCAACCCTGGCGTCTTCGCACCGATTTCACAATGGGATCACGATCGAACGTGGCAGAAGATGTGGGACAGGACATTGACAAACCAATTATCACGCTCTAAGCTCTGATGACAGGTGTGTCAGAGCAATACTCAGATAATGTCACTCTCATCTGCAAACATCAACCTCCAGACTTCCTGGGCCAGATTTCATGGCAGGCTGATAATACTGGAGAGCCTTGTCTAAGATGGGCTCACTCCGATTTGCGTTCCATTGCTCTACGCCTTGCCAACGGCTTGCGGAAATCTGGAGTCAAGAAAGGGGTTCCAATCGCTGCTTCTCTGAAGAACGGAGCTCAATATGCGATTGGTATATCTGCTGCTGCATTGCTCGACTGTGCATCCGTTCCTACCAACGCTAGTCTTGCTGGCAAGGCTGATGAACTCCAGCATATGCTAAGTGTTGCACAAGTTCAGGTCTTAATGGTCTGGGATGACAGCATGGCCAATGAGATACCCAAGACTATGGGCCCGCAATTGGCGAATCAGATGCAAGTAAAGGTCATTTGCGGTCACAGCAGCAACAGCAAACCTGTGGAGGGCTGGTATTACCTGACTGAGATGGCTGCTGAAGAGCAAGCAAAGGCGTTTGAACACGCCTCAACCGGCATGAATCTGACTTGGGAAGACGTAGAAGAAGTGATGCCAATTAGCGATTTCCTTCAAGTGATGTTACGCCGTCTTCGCGTGCAATCATGGAATCATCGACATGCCTGTAAATCGTCAGCAAGTCCTGAGAAAGTAATTTCAGCTCTCAAACAGGCTTTGGCTCGCAATTCAATGCTACAAACTATAGCAGCGCAACCTCAGGACTCTGCACCTCTGCACTACATCATTCGTCCTTCGGATCGATGGTTCAAGCTCGTGATTACAGAAAGGAAAGAAGCAGTGGCTAATGCAGATGAGCTGCGTACTCTTTGCCTCAACAATCAGCAGCTTGACTTTGCTACCGCACCAGGGCCACTCTTTCGCGTTATCATCGTCTCTATTCAAGAAGGTGGAACTGGACTGGTGTACCAACCGCAACATTCATGCTTCGATGGTATTTCCATGCCTAATCTCGAGGAGGATATATGAAAGCGATATTGAGCCAAGGAGAGAATACTATCATCCAGCCACGCACACCATACAAGCTATTCGCAGACACACTCTTCCTCTATCGCGACTCCATGCAAGCCCAAGTCGATACCAAATTCCACATTCAGCGCCTCAACGGCCCTCAGAAAGCCGAGCAAATTCCTCCGGCCATTCCAGCGTGTGCTAGAATGTTTCAAAGGAAATTTCGACGATGTTGACAGCCCTCTCAGCAAAGCCAGACCAATACTCGACGGCAAGAACAGTACCAGAGTAGACGGCGTCATGAAACGAACACAACTATCTCATCTCCAAAAACTGCGGCAAGAACACAACTTCACAGCTCCGGCGATTCTCAAAAATGCCCTTGCACTTCTAAACATCTACTATACGAAACATGACGAAGCAGTCTTCATGAACTATGAAGCTGGCAGGACATGACCGTTCCCGTAGCTTTGGATCGCGGACCGTTTACCGAATACCGTGGACGTGAACGGCCCAACTTTACAAAGCAGTTCTAGATATCATACCAATCAAAAGCAACAAAAAAGAAACATGTCTCCAAATGATGCATCGAGTCAACGAAAAGCAAAAACTCCTCATCGAACACGCACACGCATCACTTTTTCGCCATATAAAAGGGCCTCGGCGAAGCGAACGGGTCCAAATTGAGCAACATAAGGCGACGATAGATCTTCAACTGGTTACCTGGTTTAAGGAGTTTGGCTAATCGGGGGAATGAGGAGGAAATTTTTCAGCGGGTGCAAATGCAGTCGAGGAGTGATGTTGGCCTCTTATAGAATTGTGGTATGTTGGATCAGGAGACTTTTCAGATGACGGCTAATTATTATGATGCGCAGTTGAGGAAGGTAGAGGTTGAGTTGAAGAAGGTAGAGGTTGAGGAGGCTGTTGAGAAGTTGTTTGAGATTGCGAAGTGGATTGCGGAGCTGAAGAATTGGGATGTCGTGGTGGGGGACTCCCCTTTATTGAGGAGGAAGTAGGTAATTGGGAGGTAAGTATTCTGGAGGTACTACTTTTGGTTCGAGCAATACATTTTCTCTTTCTCTTATATGTCACATATTATTTACACATCTGCAATTAACCACCATCGAGTCTAGGATTCAAAGCTGGTGATCACCCGACTCACTGATTCTTCTACCAAGAAAGAACAATTCCGAGACATTCTTCCATGTCAAGCAAGGTGCGATATTTTCTGCCTTTTCAGCTCTTTCGTTTTATTCGCCTGAACACCGGCATCTACACCTTCAATACCTCCTTGGGGATTAACTCGTCCAGTTCGTCCAACGTGAATGGAGGATTTTCATTGGGGTCGCCTTTAGAGATGGTGTTGATATCAACTTGATCCGACCAAATGCTGACCTTCCCACCTCCAGCATGAAACACATGCCCTGAAACATTGGCCGCCGCGTCTGTACAAAGCCAAGTCACAATTGGAGGTACATGCCTAACAGGACCCGGCCCCTTCTTCGCCCTCGCATACAACTCCTCCGACAACTGGCCAGCCTTATAAGCAGCCTCAAGACCTGGCATCGCGAGAGCGACTGTCCGCGTCATGGCACCAGGAGCGAAGGTATTAGCCGTCACCCCCGTTCCCCTCAATTCCGTGGCAAGCCCCTTCATCATCCCAATCGTCCCACCCATAGCAGCTGCAAAGACGGGGTTTCCGATTTTTCCTCGCGCACCTTCTGAAGCCACCGATATAAAGCGTCCCCATTTCCGCTCAACCATACCAGGGGTAGTGAGACGAGCGAGCCAGAATTTCTGTCCCAGAAACAAATTGAGGAGATTATGGTACTGAGCGTCTGTGATAGAAATGGATCCAGGCAGGACAGCTCCCGCGATGGCAAGAACGATATCGATTGGACCGAACGCTTTCTCGGCTGTTGCGACGAGGTTGGCGCAGCCTTGTGGGTCAGCGACGGAATCGTAGTTCGCGACGGCTTGGCCTCCAGCAGCTTCGATTTCGGCGACTGTGGCATCTGCTGCTGCGGAGCTCTTTCCTCCTCCTGCTGCATCGGTTCCCAGGTCATTTACTACGACACGGGCGCCTTCGATGGCCAATGCTATGGCGCATGCTTTTCCTACACCGTTGCCAGCGCCTGTGACAACGGCTATTTTGCCTTGAAGTCGACCAGACATTATGGAGAGGCAATGCTGAATAGAGATAGCAGTTACACTTGCAGTGAGAATTAGTGAGGAGATCTAAAGCCTGTATCAGTAAATCGCTTGCCAATTATTGCTTGGAGTCTCACCAAAATGAAAGCTGGAGATGGTTTTATTCTCTATAAAATGCCTGCACTTGTTTTATATACTTTACTCCTTCAAAATTGGGACACGCTAATCAGATGAGCCCGGATGATCCCTCGCCTGATGCAGGTCGAGTATTCGCAAAACCTCGGATTACCGTATCATTGGTCGAACATTCCCTAGGGTTCGCAAACTTCTCGCATTGCCTAGTTTCCAAGTTAAGTATTAATATTTTCTTTTCTCGAGGTGTCCATATCGACCATTGTTACAGAACTATCCTCAACTCATGATTTCTTCAACCCAATCTGCAAAAAGATTGCATCTATGGCAAATCGTGCTCATAGTAAATACTTCTTCCTTGATTCCTTCCATTCACTTCTTTGATTAGATACAACGAAAAGATCTTCCGCACTGGGCAAAAGGGCAAAACGTACAGCAGCGGGGATTCGCTGGTGGTCACCCACCCAACTACTAGTCCGCCGATACCAAGCTTATCTGTGAGTGAGCGAACGGGGACTCGAGTTCTCTTGGTTCTATGGCCGTACGTGGAGGAAGTGGATGGTGGTTGAAAATATATAGTGACTCGTCCACCCTCAAACAACAACATGGCAGAGTTTGAGAGACTGGAGCTGATAAATTCCGTCATATCATTTCAAGGATGCAATACATCCTTCATTTTCAACCGCAGCCGTATCCTTGTCCTCCTCCGTTGTCTGGGTTTCCCGGGCGTGTCTGGAAAAGGGACCATTGGTAGCGATGTACGATTGGCAAGTAAACATCAAATAACAACTACAAACAGTGAACAGCAAACCCATCCACATAAAAACCACCGAAGCAACAGCCATTGCGTTCTTGCGGTAATCCAGCACAGGGTAAAGAAAAACTTGTGTACCAGCCGCTAGACCCGTCAAATGTGCTTGGTGTGTAGCAACGATAATAGAGAGATTGATCGCAGATCCAAGAACAAAATTGGGGAGATGATAGTGCATATCTTCCAGCTTAATTGCACTGCTCTTGATTCCTTGCCTCGGGCCAGAAATGGTCGAATGTGAACGCCGTGCCGAAGAGAGTTGTGGCGAAGATTTCAGCAAAGATGTTGTCGGGAAAGGATCCGGTGACGTCGTTGTTTGAGACGTTGGCGCCGGGGTAGTGGGATTGAAATTTGTTTCTGCTCATCGTTGTAATATGGGCTTTTGTTAGAGTCGATTGAGAAAGCACGAGGATTTGACACAAGGTGGAAGATTGAAGAGTGCGTACCTATGAGTGCAACGGTTCCGAGTGTCTCTCCTATGATATAAAAAACTTGTGTGACCTGGTGAACGAGAAGTCTGGTGCGGCGCAGGTGATATGTTTTATTCCCACGCGTTTTCACATTTGAAGGCCTCCGCGGTGATGTTGGCGAGAGGGAGACTGCATATTACTGGGGCCATTTGAAGGATGGGGATTTATGGTATCATCCCGATTCTTGTACTAAGTATCATTGTTAACACGAGGACCCAAAGAGCGAGAGAAATAGCGGGCAATGTACGTGGTCTGGGGTCTGTGGTCGTTGCCGACGAAAAATACAATTTGATTGTCATACCTCTGTCGTAGTTCAAGAGCTAAAACCAAACAAGAAAGTCGAATGTGGTCGTGTGTACAACTGGCAACAATTCGAGTTCAAATTCAAAAGATGATAATACTAAAGTTAAAAAAATGCGGGATGAAATAGAACGATCTGCGGCTGCGCAACAGTTTTGAACAAAACTACTACTGACAAACAGACTTGAAGTTCTAACGTCTGACTGCCGTTCTTATCTCCCCATACTACTGGTCGTCACGTCCTTGAACTGTAGCACCCGTTCTGCGGTCGATACTAATCTTTACCGTAGCCTGGGGATTCCATGGATGATCCGTAGTGCAGAAGATCTACGAGAATTCGAGGCCGGAGCTGCAACGGTCCGGGTCCATTGGCAGCCTTGGAGATGTTGTACATAACACGTTTTCACGACCACACCAAGCGGGATGAATGCTGGGTTATCGAAAGTCCCCTGACGGTTGATACTCAGATGGGAGGGTCATTGGGAATACAACAACTCTATAATGTCGATAGATTTGTATCATACGATAGATTCAGACTCACTGTTTTCCGAGGGGTTGGCTGGTGGTGTAGCTCCACGATTCGACTGCCTCCCCACTTGTTGCATTGACCCTCGCCTCGGTTCGGTTGCTTTGCAGGGGAGCCGAGGGCGTGCCTTTGATGACTAGTCGGTCCTCATTATTACTGCAGTTATTTACGCAAGAGAGATCTTTTTCGTTGCTTCTGAAGAATCATCGCATCGCCGTTGTACTCGGCTCTTCCTTTCTAGACCTTGTCTTTCAACAAGGTATTGCCGTTCGTGGAAGAAGCAACTGGGGTGATGTACAATATATCGGACCTGAAAGTGAGTGAGGGGGCAATAATGAAAAAAGCATGTTGTCTTTTCAGTGCTCAAATCTGAAGCATCGTATAACAGCATTCATACGACTAAGTCTAAATTGCATGATATTCACAGCATTTTCTAAGCGGAGTTTCCCATTTCCTCCAAGAATTGATAGGAGCGGAATCAGTTCTTCTTTTTTGTTTTTCTTGAGAAAACTATCGATCCAAAGCTTGCGCTTGACACTGCGCATTGTTAGCTGTTGTGTTTCATAGACATTCTATGGATGGAAAAGAGGACTCACCATAGAATAATAAACACCTTTAGCCCGGAGCAAACTCTGATGGTCACCTTGCTCAAGAACCTTGCCAGATCCCAGCACAAAGATCACGTCCGCCTTCTGGATTGTGGCAAGGCGGTGAGCAACAGCGATGATCGTTCGTTCTCCCTCTCCAGCAGCACGTTCAATGGCCTCTTGCACCAGTTTCTCAGACTCGGAATCCAGACTGGATGTCGCCTCATCAAGTAGCAGGATTCTAGGCTTTCGCAGGAGAGCCCTAGCAAGAGCGAGGCGTTGACGTTGACCTCCACTCAATGAGACACCCTTTGGACCGAGCGTTGTTGAATAGCCATCTGGCAGCGAGGAGACAAACTCGTGGATTTGCGCGTCTTTGCAGGCGGCGTGGATGGCTTCATCAGTTGCGAGCGAGGCATCAACAGAAAGAGCTACGTTCTCCCTGATCGTGCCCTCGTACAACGTCGACTCTTGTGCGACGAGGGATATATTGCTGCGATATGCTTTGACATTTAAATCGTTAATGTTTTGGCTTCCGTACGATATGCTTCCGGAATCTGAGTCGTAGAACCGCTCAATGAGAGAAATAATGGTCGACTTTCCGCAACCGGTCGCTCCTACCAAGGCAACGAATTGACCGGGTTTGATGGAGATGCTCAAACCATTGAGGACAGGCACGTCTCTCGATTTGTAGCTGAAGTAGACATCCTTGAACTCGATTCCGACGACGCCCTCATCTGGCATCCGCGTCTGGGTCTCGTGCTCTGTGTTCTTGTCTCCAAAGCGAGAGCTGAGAATGCGGTTCGCACCCGCTGTGGCCTGGGATATGTTTGGAGCCATAGAAAACCAAGTCCCAGCCGCTTGACTTCCTTGAATGACAGCCATATAGATCACGAAGAATTGTACGATGTTGTACTCCCTCGATGCCATCAATCGACCACCATACCAGAAAATGAGAGCCTGGCAACCCATCTCCACACTGTCTGATAGTGCAAAGACGAGAGTCGACGGCCAGGCCTCCTTGTATGCCTTTGAAACATGGCTCATGAGTAGGGCATTGTATCTGCTGATGATGGTGTCTTCCATGATGAGGGAGGTGCATGTACGGAAAGCCCCGACAGCTTCGGTGGCGAACTGTGAACTTTCTTCAAACACATCGGCGTTCATTTTCTCGAATCGAATCTCGAGTCGCACACGGAAGAAGCCTGCAATGAGGACGATGGGTAGGATAGTGCAAGCTCCGACCAAAGATAGTTTCCAACCATAGACGAATGATATGATGAAGCATCCTGTGAGGTTGAAGATGGACACGTATGCCATTGTCATTTGACCGCCTGCAGTTTATTAGGAGCCTGCGCCGCTAAGATGGTGAATGAGTGGCTTACCCATAAGTTGTTCCACTTGCGTTGGATCCGAAGAGAGCCTAGATGTGAGGGTTCCCGCGGAGTTGCCTTCCGAATCGAAGTAGACGATGCGTTTGCGGATGATATTTTGCATATACTCTTTGCGATACGCAGTTGTAACCACCGTTGACACAGCGTGAGCCGCCCATCCGAGAACATAGTATGCGACGAAGCTACCAAGAGCCATGACGAAAAACATGAGTGACCAGAAGTTGCCCTTGTCTACAAGTGCTTGACCTGTGAGTGTGAATGTTTGAATCAAATTCGCAAAGAGAAAGGCCTGTGAGAATATTAGCCGCGAAGATCTTGAGATCGGTGCCAACGCTAGCTACCTGAATAGGATAAACAGCTGTGGGTAAAGTTAGCACGATGTTTCGTTTTCCGAAGGATGTTAACTCACCTCCCCCGCCAGCAGAACCAAGAAGGATCAAACTGTACAGAATCCAGTGAGAACGCTGCTCATACATAAGTCGTCCAAAACTTCGGATGAATCCAGTCTCTTTGAATCCTCTTTCAAGATCACCAGAGCCCCTTGTCACTGACTGAATTGTCGCGTCAACAACTTTAGACTTCTTATCATCTTGCTCAGGAATCTCCTCGTCAAGGACGATCGTGTCATCCGTGAGACTGTCTGCGCCCATCGAAATAGCTTGTGCACGTACTAGGCCATGGTAGACACCGTCCTCGATTTCGAGCAGCTGATCGTGGGTTCCCTCCTCCACAAGTTTTCCTTGTCTCATAACAATGATTTTATTGGCTTTCTTGATGGTTGACAAACGATGTGCGATGACAATGGTGGTTCGGTTCTTTGATACACGATCAAGGGCTGCTTGTACGATTCGTTCCGTTCGGACATCGATGGCGCTTGTCGCTTCGTCCAGTATCAGAATCTTAGGTTGTTTGACTATGGAGCGAGCGATCGCAAGACGCTGTCTTTGACCACCAGAGAGCTTGATCCCAGATTCACCGACTGTGGTTTCGTAGCCCTTGGTTCAACTGTTAAAACGATTTTTTTGAAGAGAGTCAACAACATACCTGAGGTAACTTTTGGATAAACTCGTCCGCAAATGCTTCCTTGCAGGCATCTTTGACCATTCGTATCTTCTCCTCTGCTGGAAGGTTTTCCAACTCGGTGCCACACAGTCCGTAAGCTACGTTCTGCCAGATGGTGTCATTGAATAGGAACGGCTCCTGCTGGACAAGTCCAATTTGAGCTCTCCACCATTTGTTGTCAATCTCAGCAAGATTAGTTTCCCCTACAAAGATAGCTCCTTCAACGACAGTATTGGGCGGCTCAACCTTGATCACTTCGTCTGTTGACCCAGAATTGCGACTGGCACTGTCCTTCCCTGATTTTCCTGACTTGCTTTTTCTTTTGTCCTTCTTCTCCTTTTCCGGCGGTGCTTGGTGCCGGTGCCTCATAACCTTCAACATAGCCGCAGGAAGCTCAGCTTCCACTGTGAGACCATACCATTTCTCCAAAAGACCAACAATCGTGCTCTTACCAGAACCAGACGGGCCCACAATCGCAGTAACTTTACCAGTCTCGAAAGTGAGGTTCAACTTATCAAGGACCTGGACTTCTTTGCGGCTCGGATAGACAAATGACACGTCTTTGAATGTTATGTCTTTGTCTTCAGAAACTTGAGGCGCTTTGAGTCCGCCTTGGTTCGGTTGTATTGCATCAATTGTCGCGAGTAATTCGGCCGCCGCAGTCGAGGCTTTTGCCATTGCTATAATCGGTGCAGCGAGTCGTCCAATTGAAGTTACAGCCATGACGACGGAGAATAGAACGCTAACACGTTAGATGGGACAACTCCATATATGGAGGATACTTACACTGTAATCGCACCAATGCCAGCAATTTTGTGATCAGTCACCAATTTGATCCCGTACCAAAAGGCCAGTGCGAAACTACCATATGTAGCGAACAGAACAGGCGACATAAGCAAACCCATCAATGGAGCGTTCTTCATCTCTGCTTTCCTCGCATCTTCCACAAATTGGTCGTAACGTGAGGTGAGACGACCTTCTGCACCAAAAGCTACCACAATCCGGACGGAGCTCATGATTTCAAAGGCCAACGATGATGCTTTCTCAAAGTGTCGCATGGTGGCTGCATGATTCTTGAAAAAGAAGGGGATGATGGTGCCGTAAACGATCAAGATGAATGGCAAACTTGCAGATGCCACTAGAGTCAGACGCCAAGATTTGATAAAACTCACAACATACAGACCAACGGTCAGTGACAGTGCTTGTATAAACATGGTCAATTGCTGAGATATACCCAGTTGTATCAAATTCGAGTTGGTGGTGATGCGTGTGGAGATCACGCCAGGAGATACAGTGTCGACGACGGTGACGGACTGGTTGAACAGAGCTTTGATATACGCAAATCTCAGGGCTGCGGAAATGCGGAGACCACTGATTCTGATTGAGAACTAAGAGATGTGTGAGTTAGGCTGTAACTTCCTGGGAGAACGACCACCTACCATGGAGATGTAACTGAAACAAAATCTGCCAATAAAAATGTAGACGATGAAGAGGCTGGAATGGGTGTTAGGGAAAGTCGTCATGTTTGTGAGAAACGTACGTCTGCGTATTCAGACTATGCTCAAATTCCTGTTTTGTAACCCCAGAGCCAGGTGTGAAATATCCAGCAAAATTGCCGACCAGATTACCAAGCACAACAAACATTAATGGCATAGCCTAGAGGACGTCAATTGGTGGTTTTCAACCCCAAGTAGTGGTTAACGTACCACTCCGGCTGCCACAGCCGTGAATACACATAGCCCAATTAGGAAGTAGTCGAATTTTGTGCCAAATGATAAGACTCGCTGGTGGCGAATGCGGGATTAGTGGTTGATTGAGAAGATTAAACCTGAAATAGAAAGCTCACAAAAAAGTTCTGGAATCCTGAAGGAGCAGGCTCCTTCTCAAAGTGCTTCTCTCCATCCTTTTCCAGTTCCGTCTTCTGGCTGACATCGCCTTCCACACCATTGGCCGGCTTCGAGCCCTTCTTCTTGAAGAAAGCCATTGTCAACAACAGCAAGAATATCTACACAACAGAAATTAAAGAAAAGGATTATCAGTTATCTTAACATAATGAAATGCGCATCAATAGTGAAACAAGACTCGTTCTCGAAGGGTCTTCTTGTAGAGAGGCGTTGTTGCCTAGCACCCTAAAAAGCCAGAGTCGGGTTTTGTGTGATCATCTTCTCCGACGAGCGTCAAACAAAAGAACTCCAACAAGGGGATCGATACGCTCGCAATCAGCGACTAGCCGAGGATTTTTACGAGGTTATTCGAATCATTGGGCCGGGGTTTCGCTCGCCCCATGATCGATGAGCAAGAGACCCTGCGTGAGAAACAGGTCAAATGGCGTGGTTCGAATGAGTTTGGAAAAGTCCAGCGACACTGGGTAACAAAAGATACGCGTTGCAGATGGGATATCCTAGATCTCTGTGCGTTAGGGGGTTTGTAGCGACTTTGCAAGCTCGGATCGCATTTGAATGCGATAATTCATGCGCGTATCTGCACGGTTGACTCATGGACAAGGTTGTTTTGACGAGAATTGGAAGTGTAGCGAAGTTACAATACGCCATTCACGTGGACTCGCGAAAAAGCTCGGATGGGATTTTGTGGGCACTCTTTCATCTTCTTTCATCTTCACTGAACCCCGAGATGTTGTCGTTCATCTCCCGGAACGCGGATATTGCTACATCCGCGTCACTTTCTCATTGGGGAACATATTGATGGTGTTCACATGCTCTCCATTAAGCAAAGAAGTTTACCCGGTTCGCTCAAAGAAGGTTCAACACGACGAGGCCTTGACTGTCTACTTGGGCTTCCATTCTGTATCGCTCTATCACTTTGGACCATGACGACAGGAAAGAATACACCAATGACAAAATCTGAACTAGTCGTCGAAGCCAGCTTCTATTGCACAATAATACTACATCAGATTTTACCCTGGAACGATCTTCTAAAAGAAATGCATGCTTCTAGCGAGCTCATTTTGCTTCGCCTCCAACTGCAAAATTGTTGACCATCAACAGTACGAGGGACAGCCACGTTCACAGTCCCAACTCCAAAAGCTCCAACTCTCTCACCATGCCGTCTCTCGGTGGCTTTACACTAGTCGTGTCTCCTACCCGGACTCCCAGCTTGTAAACGAGGTTGCAGATCTTGTTTTCGTGGGCCTTGCGTTCTGACGATGTGTGTTCATGTAGAAGAGAGTGGGCCAAGTCATCTGTATCAGAGAGATACCGTTGCAAGGAAAACGAAATGTATCTGCTCTTTTTTCTATCTCGTATTATTACCGGCATTTGGCAAACAGCGTTGATGTCGAACTTACCTTTTCGCACAACGCGTCGGGCGATTGGACGACTCTAGGGGAGCAATTGACATAGCTCTAGCTCAAGGACACCTCGCAGTGAAACATGGCGTCAAATGGTGTCAGTTTAGAGGACGTTATGAGAAGCTTGACTTTCAAGACAGATTGTTGTGGTCTCTAGAGTGCAAAAGGTCGTGGTGAGTTGGAGCCGGTTGGTTCTCTTTATATTCTTTGCCATCGTACGATTCCACGGTTTCTCAAGTTGTGGTGTTGACATCGAGAGCATTTGCGAAGGCTGACAACACCGTAGATGGTTATGCGCCCATGGAGGGTGGTGCGAGATGACATTGAATGTTTGGCAGCGCTGCGCTCGAGAGTGTTTGCGCAAATGCGCAGGGCGATATGCACATCCCTCATCGTTCGACCAATACGAAGCAGGCTGTGAGTTGCCCTCGCCTCCAAGATTTGTACCGACAACCACATTCTCGCAACAAGTTTTCAACTACATAGCATTTGGATTGTCTCGTACTGCAGATTGGCCCTAGACTTCAGCCTTTCCTATTGCACTGGCTACTGATCTCCTCCTTTCAATTTGGGTAAGTCGTCTCAGCCTGTTCATATGCTCTTTACAAACTTTGCATATCGCCCAGCTTCGAGTTTGTCGAATGACCTCTTGCCAAATATCATCGGAGCGGAAATTGTGTTGTTAATCCATTTACAAAATTTGGCAGTCGATACTCTTGTTCTGACTTGTCAGAATAGATGCTAGCGGTGATGGAATATCAGTAGAGCTCTTGTGAAAGCACTCCGTACCTGCGTCCAACGATACTTTATCGCATAGCTGCCCCCATGCTAGACACGGACATGTCTAATGAGAAGTACATGCAATTCCCGTCAGATACTAGTCAAGCAAGGCTCCTGTGTCAAACCGGTATGGTTGGAACATAGACACAACGAAGGAGACCTGGTTTGACGACTCTATCAACAACGTCGGCGGCCTGTCCAATAGCAATGACCTGAAATACTGGTTGACACGAAATCCGGCCAATATCCAGCAGAAAAGCAGTACGGCATCTTCTTCTATGGACGATTGTAAAATTCGAGATAGCGACTCGCCTGTGAACGCATCCAATCCTTATGTCATGTCTTTCATGACGGGGATCGAGTCCAAACAATCCGCCACATGGTATATGAGATCCTACTTGGTCACGGTGAAGATTGGTACTGAAACATGTGCTAGCACCATCAACCCTAGCGGGTTGTCCTCCGAATCTATACCACCAAAATATCCTTACAAAGTTTGGAGAAAACCTGGGTCATATGAATTCGATTTTGACCCATCCATTGGGTCCGACGTTCTTTTTCTCACCTTAAAAGAAGCTTTTCCTTCCCTTAAGACACACCAACAGCGTATGGCACAGGCTGTAATTAATGCTTGTATTAGTGAGCGAACAATCGAAGAGGACAGCCATGAGCCAGACGTCGCTATAGATACAGGTTGTCAGAGCTCTTGCAACCCTTCTTGGTCTTCTGTGGAAGGCTCACCGTGGTCTGGCGACTCTGGTGTTTCCTCGGATCTTTTCCAGGCATTGCCCGAGGCGACCCAATTACCAATTCCTCCATCCGAGGACAGCTTCTCATCTCACAAGCACCGTCTTGCTGACTACTGCAAGATTTCTCGAGATACTGACATGTTCAATACCTTTCGTCTCAGCACCAACCCCAACCCCAACCGAAGGCGACGGAGGAAACTTGATACGGAAGAAAGAGAGAGAGTGGCCATCTTACGGAGACTAGGGGCTTGCGTAAAATGTCGCTTAGCTAGAAGAAAGGTACGCTGCTCCTCAGTCTGATTAAGTACGAAGAATATTGATCAAAGATAGTGTAAGCTGGAGCATGTGCGGCGCCCCGCGAACAGAGCACTTTCCGACATTGGGCCCCAACACATGGCCGACCTGCAAATAGTCACCGAAACTCCGCCTTTGCCCCCACTGAATGTGAATGCCTAACTCAGGCTGAAATGCAGGGTCTCTCCTCCAGCGACCGTTGGAAAAGATTCCCCTCTTGGACTTTGATGATGGTACGAACTGTTCAAGTCTTGGTGTTTCTGATGACAGTGGCTATACTGGTAGTTCCATGTTCGACTTCCCAGAAAGTAGACAATACGTCGACCCATGGCCAGAACTTAAAGTCAGGCGCAGCTTAATGGATTTCGGCTTTACAGGTGTAGATTACTTCGCGTACCAAGAGGGTCACTCTGGCCAAGATGCTTCGGGGGCTTTTGTCAATACAGCTGTGGGGATTACCCACCACGAGTCTCTTATCCAAGCCACGAATGACTTCATTGAGCAGGCAGTCACGCCGACGGGGTCGGGCTCGGAGCAGATTTATTCTCGAGTTGACGATGATATTGCGGTTTCCCAATCTTCACAAGCTTCACCCAGCAAGGAGGATACTAATGAAGATGAATCGGACTTCACGGATTATAGTGGTACTGAATATGATGCCACTGCGGAGTATCGATGTGGCGTGCTATCAGAGGGCCTCAAGGCATTTGGAGACGAGGTGTTACGAAGAGTGGCTACAGTGATTCGACCATTACTGCAATTGTCGGGCGGAATGATCATTTGTGGTGGTCCCGCTGGTACAACTCCGTACTCTGCTACCCATAACCACGAACCTCCTCCATCCGCAGTGACGAACGCAGCTTTTACAGGGAAAGGGACACGAAAACAAGATGGCGCGGACTTCCCGGAAGGGGATGATAATGGCGACGAGCCAGGCAAGAGAAGAAAGCTCAATTCAGTCAGTCTACCAAGTATTTTCTCGGGCACTCGTTACGCCTGTCCATACTTCAAATACGATCCTGTCAGGCATGGAGGTTGCCGTTTTGCCGGTCCAGGGTGGCCCACAGTACACAGAGCTAAGTAGGTGACACGACAAGTGTCCAGATCGGTTCATGAAGCTAAAAAGAACAGGGAACACGCTTACCGAATTCATGAACTACCTAGCACGTGCCCTAGGTGTGACCAAGAGTTTGCAAGCGATAAGGAGATGAGAGAGCACTTGACCTCACCAGATCTCTGTGCCGTGGTTCAGCAAAGCAATCGGGATGGATTCAACAATGACCAAAAGAAACGGCTGAAGGCACGACAGCCAAAACAAAGTCAACAAACCGAGATGGAGAAGTGGAAAGAGATGTATCTCATCCTTTTCCCATGGGTTGTCGAGTCGCAGATCCCGTCATCTTGTCATTTTGCGCCCGATTCCCGAGTAGCAGCACTGATAATCTTTACAGTTCATGATACCCCTGGATCTCGAGAATATCAAGCTTTGACTAGCTTCAAGGAACATCTTATCGATCACCTCCCTGAACGAGTCGAGGATCAGCTGCAAGATGACCAACCAACTCTTGATATCTCCATACGAGCTCAGTTTAGAACAATCGTCGTCATGCAGATCGAAAATTTATACTCACTCTACCCCGTCCAACAGTTCGAATCAGCTACCCCGGCAAGAACAACAACAGCTGCAGAGATCGACCAGGCATCAATACCACAGCCAGGCCCGACGCCAATGACAATGCCCTCCGTCCACACAGGGAAAAACGTGACGCGACGAAGCTCCATACAGTCTTCTAGACTTTCCTTTGACACTCAAGATCGAAGTACACATCTGGCAGGGGCATCACCTTTTTCGTTGCCGACGCCACAGAGTGATTCTTCCAGGCGAGTACCAGACGAGTCCCTATGGACGTGGGACGATATCATGAACGTGCAAATCATGAACGGCATGGAGCCGATCCGTCAGTTTGAGAAAGAGCAAGAGATGTGAGAAACTTCTAGTGGACTCGTTCGAGCAGCTACGTTGTGGAATGTAAACATGAGCAAATAGCGAGAAGCAACAGTACTGACATACTGAATCGATATGTTCCAATATCGTAAGCTTGTACATGGCTGAGTGCTGTGAGGTTACGCCAGCAGGCTATTCTTGGTCATCGTCAATTTCCATTATTCAGCCCAATAACGGCATTCGGAGGCGCTAACCAGATCATCTCGTTGTAATTCCTCCACGCCATTGCCTTCCAACACCACCATTCGAATTCGAATAACAAATACACCGCCATCGTTCCTAGCAATGCCACTGAGCGAAACCACGAGACATTCGGCGACTCTACTGAGTTGTCGTGGAATAGTGATGCCTAGAACGGAGCAATCATGGATATCAGATTTGCAATGACTCAATTCTCCCCGATCAAGCAGCATGTCGGTGAGGAGCATGATGGTACTTGAAAATGTAGAAAACCAAGTCTTACGTGGTGAGCATGTCCTTGTCATTTCAAATGAGGCGGAGTCAATAGTATTGAACAATGTTTTACAATAGCTGTCTAAGATGGACGAATGAAGGTCACCCTCCATGCTAAAAACAATACCATGCACTGAGGCTTTTCTTCTCCATATAATCACCAGAAGAGGAACGTGGGGCCTGGAATACGTAGGTCCATCCACAGTATTGTGGATTGTAAGAATCAAAATTATTCAGTATCGGAAACTCCATTTCAAAGCACCGAATCGACCAAGACTATGTCAGTGCCATTGCCTCGTCGAGACGTCATTCTCGAGTCGTCCCCCACATTCCATTTGTGAGCGTTGTGGGTCTAGATTCTTCTCAGCGCTAGTCCAAATGCCCCGCTTCCAACCTCGAGTACGGATTCCTCCACAAGCAACCATCCTCGAGGAGAGAAAGAAGAGTGGAGGCGATTCCACAAGCCGAAATGTCGATCGAGGTTGCTGTACACAACAAACGAATCAGAGACACGCGGATGTAAGACGGGCTCAACTTTCTCCATAATTCTGGACGCCTGCCTCAATCATGTCTCCTCCCATTGATCATCTTATTACCGCGGCGGCCACTTTTAGTACAGTGGTTTTCCTAGGCTGATTACCGGTAGCAACTACCCGATGTCGAAGATGGGGCCAAGATGAGCTTCTAACTCATTCCGAGGGGTCACTCCGCAAATCACTGGTTGGTACCCCGCGTTGGCCACGCCTATGTTGTTCCCGACACCGTCTTCAGCTCTGTTGTTGTGCTTATAAGTAGGTGTCACGTCGTAAAGATTCTCCTCGCGTTAATCCTCTCCATACAAATCACATTCAAAATGTCTCCTTCTAAATCAGTCAACATCGATTTCACTACCTTTTACAATGTCGTAGATGGCAAGAATGTGAGCTCGAAGAACGTCCACAACGGCATAAACCCAGCTACCCAGGAAAAGCTGTGGGATGTGCCAATTGCCAACCAGCAGGATGTCGATGATGCCGTTGAGGCTGGTCTCAAGGCATTCAAGACCTGGTCCCAAACTCCAATCGAGAAGCGCAAGGAATATATGAACAAGTTCGTCGACTTGTACTCTGGATACCAAGAAGAATTCACCACTCTCATGTGCAAGGAAACTGGCAAGCCAAAGCAGTTCGCTCAGGGAGAAGTCGCTGGTGTCATCGACATGTTTAAGCATCACGCATCTTTGGATCTACCAACCGAGACCTTTGAGAACGACGAAAGATCTGTCACGACTTCTTATGTGCCATTGGGTGTCGTTGGTGCCATCTGCCCATGGAACTTCCCATTGTTACTTGCTATTGGCAAAATCGCCCCAGCAATGCTTACCGGTATGATTCAATCCTATCCTTTGTGCAAGAATCACACTAAAACTGACCAGGCTGCACAATCATTGTCAAGCCTTCTCCATTCACACCATACACCGCCCTCAAAGCTGTAGAACTCGCCCAACAAGTCTTCCCACCAGGCGTCATTCAAGTGCTCGGCGGCGACGATAAGCTCGGCCCAATGCTCACAGCTCATCCTGGCATCTCCAAAATATCTTTCACCGGCTCCATCGTAACTGGCAAGAAGATTATGGAAGCTTGCGCCAAGACCCTCAAGCGTGTCACCCTCGAACTCGGTGGCAACGACCCCTGCATCGTTCTTCCAGACGTCGACATGGACAAAGCCGTTCCCGAAATCTCCATGGGCGCCTTCTTCAACTCAGGTCAAGTCTGCGTTGCCACGAAGCGAATTTACATCCACGAATCCATCTACACAGAATTCGTGAAGCGAATGGTAGAATTCACAAAGACCATCAAGGTCGGTACTTCCGACGAAGAAGGTGTCCTCCTCGGCCCAATCCAGAACTCCATGCAATACGAGAAGGTGAAGACATTCTTTGAGGACAGCAAGAAGCACGGGTACAAATTCGCTCAAGGTGCCGACACCGTTGCTGCAGGAAAGGGTTTCTTCATTAACCCAACAATTATTGATAACCCACCAAACGACTCCCGAATTATTCAGGAAGAACCATTTGGCCCAATCGTTCCAACGCAGCCATGGTCTGATGAGGAGGAAGTTATCGCTCGTGCCAATAACACCAACGCTGGTCTTGGTGCTTCGGTTTTCGGAAGGGATATCGCACATGCACAGAAGATCGCCAAGCGATTGGAAGCCGGAAACGTCTTTGTCAACTCCTTTACCAAGCCAATCCCTCAGGTGCACTTCTCCGGACACAAAGAGTCAGGTGTCGGTGGTGAGTGGGGTCCTCAGGGTGTGTTGAGCTACTGCAATGCCCATGCTATTCACACTTTCAAGTGAAGGGGTGGACGCTGAGAATGGAGGATGCGGAACAAATATATATGTAAATACCCGAGCAAATCGTTGTACACATTAGCAATTACGAAATCAAAAATATGAAGTTTACTCCACCGTTTCACACGATAACTCTATCCTTGGAAATTGGAAATACTTTTCTTACTTCTCTAGGAAAATCTAGACGCAAGGGAGGAAAGGATGGAGAAGCACACAGTCGAGCCACTGGAGGCTTCTATGAACGAATAAATGAATTCTCGCTGTCTATTTAATGTATCCCCGTCTTATTACTAAACCGATTGTCCACAACCCATCCCAATAACTGCTTCTGATTTTTGCAGACATGAGTGTCGCCCCAGCCGTCTGTCATTTCGAGACCCGGTATAGCGCTTTTGCCTTCCAACGCCGAGTCACCGGCACAATACATGGATTGCCTCAAGTAATCAAAGCAATGCGTTACGTGCCTTTCCATATCCGCATCGTGTGATGGATGCCCGAAGCGGAATTGACCGTGTGAACGCATGATCATGTACAGGCAGTGGTATTGGTGGAGGTAGGCTATGCTGTAGCCATCGAGGCCGGGGGAGGAGGAGAGGTGCCACGGGCGTTGGAGGTGTGGGTGGGTAGAGGCGTTGGTGATGGTTACGAAACCGCGGCCGACTGGAAATGATTAGTTTGGGGAGGAGAGGGTGGATGGATGGATGGATGGGGAAGGAAGCTTACGAGGCATATCTTTTTCCCAGGTTGAGAGAATCGTGTTGAATTCTTTTTCGTTTTTGAACATGTTTTCGTTTGAGTAGCGGGAGTCGTTCATGAAGATTACTTCTTGGGTTGGGACTTTGGATTGCTGTTAGCTGGATTGTTTAGTTCGTGCAGGGACTGATGAGTACATTCTGGGACGATTTTGTTGACATCGCCCATTAGTTCTCCTACTGCTCTTGGTGCGTTTATTTCCAGGACTGTCTCTTGTGATATCCCTCTTTTCTCATAGACACATGTTCGAGCACTGAAGAAGCATGGATGGGCGAGTTGGAATAGTATGACGACGAAGAGGAGGAGATTCGAGGCTAGGCTTAGTGTAAGGAGGTATCTTCGTGATTTCAGGTGGGGGTGTGCATTCTCTTCCACTCTAGGCAGGTCGATTGAATCGAATCCATCGAGCATGCCCTTCCTTTCCTCGTCTATGGAAGACGGACGTGGACGTGGACTGTCCTCGTATGGGTTCGTGATGGCCATTGTAGAGGGTTGAAGCGCGTCACTGATGATGTAAAAGAAAAAGACAGTGCTAAGAAATCATCAAGATCTGTGAAGATAGAGAATGGAGAAGGGTTGCACAATCCGCCATCGAAAGACATTGACACCATCATGGGGTCCAGTGTGAGGGTGTATGGATTAAATTAAATCTGAGGCAAATGCTTTGAATGTTACTATATCCGTCGATCATGTGAAGCCAGGCTCCGATAAAGATCAGTGAAGGATCTAAGAATGGATGCATCTATATTGATAGATAGCTTTGCTGCGATGAGGATTAATGATGTGTAGAGATGGTCAGTTGGTGTTTTGTGCCCAGTCTCTCCTTATTGGATGGTGCCTGAAGCAAGACTCTGTTGATCTGACATCATAGACCTAGGGATAGGCTGAGACTGTCCTGTTTCGTCTTGCACTATGTAGATAGCCTCTGGTTGGTGTTTGCTGTCGAAACGAAACCTGATCTCCATGTTGAGAGGCGATGCGATGATAATGCAGTGGCTGGGTTGAGGATCACGATGACAAGGATTCACCAGCTCACCGTCGCGTCTTTACCAATTTAGCTCAGAGCTACCCAACATACATGATAACAACAAACACCCCCCTCACCCCTCACCTCAACACATCTCGCACCTCGATCAATACCTATGTTATGATCTCTTATAATAACCACAAAGATATCCTCAGTTCGCCCTATGTTCACCGCCATCATGAACGAAGACCGACCCCCACCGCAATCAGATAACGACCACTCAAACTGCCTGGCTTGCTGTTGTGGTCGTGAGGACTGTCCATTCCTTCTACACTCTACCAAACTACTAGACCAGGTCCAAAGCGACGCGCAAAGGGCCGGAGAACTAGGCCAGGTACGTGAAATTATGGGTTACCTGGATTGGCAGCACCCATGAAGCAATAATAGTGAGCCGTGTTTGGGAAATGAGCATTTCTGATTTTTCAACACCCTTGCAGGCACTCTTATATCGCCATGAATCCTACGTTGCAGACGCAGAACAGGGTCGAAAACGAATGTTGGAAAACCTGGCAACCCTGGAGCAAGAGAAGAGGAGCGTGGAGGAGAGGAATGCGCAAACGATTGAGGAGAACAGGAAGCTTCTGGATCAACTTGAAAGTCTGAATGCTGCCCTTGCAGAGTCGGACTCGAGAGTCTTGTCGTTGACAGAATGCTTACGGTCAGCAGAAGCACAGATTGATCGACTGACGGGACTCGCTGCGAGGACGGATCTGTTGAATGCGGAGTTGGCACGATTTGAAGATGAACAAGCGGCGTTACAGAAGACGTTGGAGATAACTAAAGAGGATGAACGGACGGCTATGTTGAGATTCCAGCGCGCGGAGAGGACGATTGCTAGCTTGCAAGATCAAATGGACAGTATAGAGCGCGACGCTCGGGAAGAGAGGGAACGACATATTGAAGTTGTGGGACGTATGGAAAGGCGGCGTGCTGTGGAATTGGAGCTTTCGACAGCAGCTGGGAGATTGAAAGGAGCTGCTGCGTCAAAAACGCTGCCTAATGACAAGAATGGCAACAGTGTTGTGTCGCATTTTGTGAAGGATATTTTGCAGGACAACGCAAATCTTCAGCTTGGGATTGTTGAGCTCAAGGAATTGCTAGATCGCTCCAATGACGAAGTTGAGAAACTTCGCCAGATGATGGTTCAGCAAGGCGTACAAGAGTCTCCCTCCCCGACTACTGCCACAACACCGAACCTGGGTGCCGAACTTGGCGCAAAGGAACTTCATGTTCATCATCACTATCACGCACCGTCGACAGTTGCTGAACCCTCGAAGCCAGCGAGGAAGGAAATTGCACGAAGACCGAAGAAGAAGCGAATAAGTCTGACAAGCTCGCATTTTGCGCCTCCCTCAGGATCTCACACACCAAGGTCTTCCGTTTCCATGGGCCATTCAAGTAATCCTAGCACCTCTTCTGCAATACTGTCGCAAACGGCTGTCACGATTCCTAATCAAAGAGCATCGATAAAACGCTGGTCGATGCAATCCAGCCAAACGGCGCTTACAAGTGCTTCTTCGGTTCCAAGTTCACCCTACGACGAGTCCATCTTTGATCGAGTATTCAGTGACAACGCCACGGATCTGTCACGTCCAACGAGTCCAGAAAGTAATGGTGCTTTCTCCCCACTCGCGTCTGGTCCCATTGAACCGCGCCACGACTTAATCCCACGGTTTTCCTTGGACGCCGGAATGCGAACATCGTCAGAGGGAGCGATGCCTTTATCACAGCAACTCCTGGGCACAGGACGAAACACAAGTAAAGGGAAATCAAAACGAGAGTCTTCTGGTGGAGACATGGATCCCTGGTCAACAGGCTACCACTCTATCATCCTCGAAGAGAATGAAGAGCTGCCTCAACAGACAAACACTCAACCTGAATCCTCAGAATTCAATCCAAATGTTGTAATGCGCCCTGGACTACACCGCGCCGCCTCTCACGAAAGCCTCATTTCTGTCTCTGGAATGGACATTCACACCCTCCAATCTCGACCCTCTCAATTGTTGGTTGGAGGTTGTCGTCGCGCCCCTTCGTTCACGAGCCAACAAGAGTCGTTGACGGGGTTGAGTGCTGTGGCTATTCATGCCTCAGCCAGACCGTCGCAGAACAATAACAGTCTGTCGTATCTTTCGAGTATTGCGGAGTCGCAACGGAAATCGGGACTGAGTGTGCAGAAGAAGAGTAGTATGGGGAATTTGGGGAGCAAGGTTGGGTGGGTTTTTGGGAGGTGGGGGTATGCCGCTACACCGCTTGCTTCTACTGCTGAAGGTAGTGAGACTTTGGCTGGTACGCCTAGAAGTAGGGTTGTTAGTGAGGGTGTTGAGTCTCGAAGCAGCCTTCAGATACCAGGAGCCAAAGCCGGAACACCATCCCTCCACTCCATTGACTCAGCGTCAACGAAAAGCCTGCCACCGAACTCTCTGCCTCAAAAGATGTTTATGAGACCACCGGGGATCAATCAGAGTGGGCCTATTTTTGGGTTTGGGCCTGAGCCTCAACTTCCCAAAGAACCCATCGTGAAGGTTTTGGATGTGGAGGCGCTGAGGGAGAGTTTGGGTGGTGGTTAGATGGAGGTGTTGACGTTCGCTCGAATGGTTTCTTTTGTCATTGTCATTGGGAGGAAGAAGCGTATGGTGTACATAACGAGCGGCGCTCTGTTTTGGATTCGTGTCGGGTTGCATTGCGTTGGTCGGATAGAGTGATGATACCCCTTGCTTGCATTTTGGAAAAAGGAAACGAAAGGAATAATAATTTGGATAGGTGCGATGAATATTCTTAATATATCCAGGTGGTCTTTGATTGCACATGTGACTCGCGGTTAAGTTCTTGATGATATAGTAGGTTATAGACGAACCGGGGGAGGGACTGAATCGGAAAGCTGTCAAGTTCTTTCGGAGTATCTGTCCCGGATAAGTTTTCTTCTAGGGAAGACGAGAATGTTCTAGGGGAGGGGCAATAGGTTGGTGAAATGGTCAAAGACACGAGTTGAAATCAGAGTTCTCAGAAATCTTCCTCATTTTATATTGACTACCCATCTAGGAGCTTATGAACGTTTTGAGATGGAGCATAGGCTGGTTACAGAAGCATACTCCCGTCGATATATCTGCCTCGACTCCGTATTTGTGCTTTTGTTGTTCCACTCCCGACAGAACAGAAAAACCACACAGACCCCTCACAAACTATGTCGAGATTCTGTTCCTGAAGCTCCTCGAGACTTCCTTTATGGATTTTGAGTCCCGCGCAGCTCTAGAATTGTTGCTTCGTGGGCCTTGATGGTACTCTGATGAGCATCGATCGTGCTTTGATGGGATCTGACGGTGCTTTGGTGGACTAGCAATGGTGTTCTCGTAGCAAGTAATGGTCGCTTGTAAATATGTCACTTGTTTCTCCAAGCCCTCCCGCGCTGCCTTTTCCTCGGCCACCTCTTCGACTAGCTCGTCTGGCTGCTTGACAACTTCTGCGCAAGTCTCCTCAGCCCGCTCCTCTTTGATCTTGTCCTCCACCCAGTTGGTGACGGTGTTTGTCTGCTTGACGAATCGGATCAATTTCTTCTGTTCTGCGTTCTGCTTTCTGAGTTCCTGATTGGTGTCGGACAAAGATATGATGCGTGCTGATGGATCACTGGGGGCTTGTCGGATCGCCGCGGAGCCTGATAAGCTCGTTGGTACGCGTATCCAGTTCAGCCTTGACGTCTCGGAGTTCATCACCGCGCTTCTTATTGTCCAGCCTCACTTCATCCCACTCTGTGTCCCCTACCGACCATCCCTAGGGCTAAATTAGCTTCCCTAGCCTAGATATATAAATTTCAAAGGAAAAGGTGCTCTCCACGAATACAAAAAGTGCATTACTCATGCTATGGTAAAAGGTAGGTGAGAGAGTAGTATAGTATAGTATGTGCCTGATATGCCATACGTACATACAAAAGTATATGATGTTGTTGATAAACCAAAGGCCTTACTTCTGCTTGTCCTTCCAGCGGCCTGGAATCATACAGACTTACCTAAAGCTTGATACAAACGCCCAATTATTCCCCTCGACCAACCCAATCGTTCACACATGACTAACCCTTCTTAGTAGCATTCAAGACCCACCAAGCAAATACTCAATAGCTCCCTGCACGTTTCCCCCACTCCTCCTCAACGCAGCAACATTCCTGTCAAACTCATAGAAACCCATTTCATTCAACTGCCTCAGCTGAGACTCATATCGTTCCTCGGGCGGTCTAGTATCAGCTGGTTCCTGTGTGGCTCCCATACCACCAAAGCCAGCCGCACCTGCTCCTCCCATCAACCCCTGAAGTGCTGCAGGGTTAAACAGTTGTGAAAATGGGTTCACTGCTCCATCGGCTCCCACTGCTGGTGGTGCGGCGTTGTTCCCCGTCATCATTTGCATGACTCCACGCATCATTTCTGGGTTCTCCATCATTGTTCGCGTCATTTGGGCTAAAGGGTCACTCCCGCCAGCACCGCCTTGTGCTGCGCCGCCAAACAAATTGGCGAATGGATCCTGAGCATTTGTCGAAGGCGTTCCTTGTCCCGTCGACGCCGCGGCGGGTGGCGAAGTAGCTGGTGTTGTGCCTGCACCTGGACCGTTCATGTTTCCAAACAAGGCGGCCAAAGGATTCTCACCTCCCGCCCCTCCAGCCCCCATGTTTCCAATTAGTGATGCAAAGGGGTTTGCTGCTGCGTTCGGTGTTGCTCCTGTTCCTGTGCCAGCAGCTCCCGGTGTTTGGTCCGTCACGCCTGGTGCTGGGAAATCGCCACCTGCACCTCCATCACCGCCAGTCATTTGTCTCTGCATTTGTATCTGCATACGCAGCATCTCCGGGTTGAACATCATTCGACGCATTTCTGGGTTGCGAATCATCTGGCGGAGTTGCGGGTTATCTCGCATCATGGGGTGTTGTTCTAGGATTCTCAACATGTCTGGGTTGTTGAGGGCTTCGTTCATGGTTTGGGCAAAGTTTGGGTCGTCTAGCATGCGCAGCATTTCGTCAGGCGGTGGTGGAGCGCCCATCTGTGGATTGTTTAGCTTTGTTGTTCAGGGAGAATGACCAAACTCACCCCTCCATCAGCACCAAACATGTTGGCACTAGGTAGACCATGAAATCCAGCATATCGAGCTCCCGTCAAACCAGCCAAAGGGTTGTTTGCAGTGCCCGTGGCCATGGCTGGCAAAGCTGGGACTGCGGGAGTGGCAGCCGTGGATGTAGAGGCGGCAGGATTCTGCCTCACGTTGCTTATGGCGCCCTTGACCATATGTATTGTGTTTCCATCTTTGATGTTGTGTGTTGATAGTGCATCCTCGTTGTTCAATACGCGGCCAGAGTAGATCAGGCGTATGCGCTCGGCGGGGATATCGGCATAGTCGGAGCCGGCGAGCTTGTTCTTGACTTCTGCGATGGTGGTGGAGATTGGCAAGGTGAGGACGAATTTCTGGTCGTTGGAGGCTTTGATGTTGAATGTGAGTTGCGTCTCGACGGCGTCACTGTCTGCGGTTGTGGATGACGGTTCAGCCATGGTGGACGTGGTGGTTATTGAGGACGAGGAGATGTAGATGTCGATGTGTTGTTGGAGGTTATTGTAGAGTTCACCATGGATTTGGGAGATTGGATTTTATTGGGAGTCAGGCTGTCCAGTATTTGCTGTTTGCAGGTGCTTGGCCTTCTTTGTATGAAAGGCGTCGAGCAAGCAGGCGAGCAAGCAGGCGAGCAAGCTGTAGACGGGAATCGAAGAGGATCGATGTCATTGTTGCCCCACTCCGCACCCACCGGACTGAACAGCAACAATCTGGCCTCTTGCACACTGCAACCAGCCAACAAATAAACCTTCGTTTGAATGTACACCCATCTACATCCATGCCGTGTATTAGACTTCCCATCTACAGGCATCAAGGCGACAAGGCGTGTGATATGGCCAAGTAACGGCGTTTCTGCATCCCCGCGCTCAAAACATCCTCGGCCCAAGCGAGAAAGTCCAGATCCGTGGATACGGTTAAAGATATACATACTCTAGATAGCTCATAAATCCAATGTCTTTCCTTCTTCAATCACACAATCGCTTCCAGTGACTACCTTCCCATCACAACCATCACAATGCGCGGCATCCAAGTGACCGAATACGTCAAGGCAGGCCAATCCACTCTCACAACAACAATCACAAAGCTAATCACCGCCACAGGGCCCAGAAGAGCTCAAAGTGGCAGACCTCCCCGACCCTGTCCCTACCGAATCGGAATATCTAATCGCCATCCACGCAACTGCAACAAACTTTTTCGATCTCCTCCAAATCCGCGGAAAATACCAACATCAACCTAAGCTTCCATGGGTATCTGGCGCTGAGTTCTCAGGCGTGGTATTGAAAGCACCAACGAAGCTTCCAGGCAACAAAGCTCCAAAATACAAGGCTGGAGATAAAGTGTTTGGGTCCGCCCAAGGAGGATATGCTACACTTATTACCGCTACCGAGGAGAGATTGAGACCGATTCCCAAGGGATGGGGTTTCTTTGAGGCCGCTGGCCTGTTTGTTACGGCACCAACAAGTTATGCTGCGCTTGTTCAAAGGGCGGGTGTCAAGAAGGGTATGTGCTCCTTCCTCTTTTCTGTTACCCCTAATCACACCCCATCTAACGCTCAATATCAGGAGACTACGTCCTCGTCCATGCCGCAGCCGGAGGTGTCGGTCTCGCAGCCGTCCAAATCGCAAAAGCCTTCGGTGCCACAGTCATAGCAACAGCCGGTTCAGCACACAAACTCGAAGTAGCAAAGTCCTTTGGCGCAGACTACGGTATCGACTACCGCGAAAAGGACTGGCCTGAGAAGGTTAAGAAGCTCACACCAAAAGGACGAGGCGTGGATATCGTCTATGATCCCGTTGGACTCATCACGCAAAGCACAAAGTGTACGGCGTGGAATGGAAGGCTCCTAGTCATTGGCTTCGCGGCAGGCGAGATCGAAAAAGTAGCCACTAACAGGATGTTACTGAAAAACATCAGCGTCGTTGGGTTACATTGGGGCATGTACGCTGTTCATGAACCGGAGACCGTCGAGGTTGTGTGGGACGGTCTCTTCTCATTGATGGAGAGTGGCAAGTTTAAGGGCACATGCTTCACAGACAAGGAATATGTCGGTCTAGAAAAGGTGGGTGAAGCTCTTGGTGCTCTTGGGGCGAGAGATACATGGGGGAAGGTCGTGGTCAAAGTGCCGCAATCAGGTGGAAGCAGGATCTAGATATATGTATTAACATGTACGATTCCACCCTGTGTACCCGAAACGCCCTTTTATGATATCGGTTCTGGATTATAGGCTTGACTGCCGGAATGCGAATAATCGTTCAAAGGGAGATGTTGCATCTCAGCTTATCCATAGTCGCCAAGTGTATGAGTGGTACAAGGAATCCATTGGCTCACGATGATTGACCGGCCAAGGCTGGCTGTGTTGCCCCCTCAACGCCACAATTTTGACATCCCTCGACCCATTGACATCACAATCTCTTCTTTCCTTCTTCCTTTCCTAACTCAATCCTCAAAATAAACCTCGCAGGAGTAAAAGACGCCCTTTTCAAACTCAGAGCTGAGTATGGTCCCGCCATCGCGTCCACGGGAAAACAAATCGCCACTGAGCAACTTCCAAATGCTGGGAAAGCTGTAGGGACCTGTTTTTGAACGCTTGAAATGATATCGATAAAAGTGATAGGGTGTAGCCTGGGCTCAACAGAATCCGGCCGGAGCTATCGGAGGTGCTCTACTCGTCACAGGCGGTGCCATCATCGCTGCTCCGGCTGCTGTTGCCTTGCCAGCCTTGTCGGCTTATGGATTTACGGCTGGGGGTGTCGCTGCAGCTTCGTGGATTACAACATGCTTCGAACTGAGGTTAATGCTCACCCGTTGATTTGAGGGAAGTGCCGCCGCTGCAGCGCAAGCTACTATCCCCAACGTAATTGCCGGTAGTGTGTTTGCTGTTTGTCAGAGCGCCGCTGCTGCGGGAGCGGGGTTGAGAGTTGTTACTACTGCTACTCAAATTGGTGGAGCTGTTGTTGCTGGTGCTGGGGGGTTTCTGGCTTGGTTTAAGCAGTAGGAATAGCATGAGTCGCGGAGTGAAGCCAACAACGATTAGGATACTCGAGGGTCTCCAAGAATGGATTGAAGATTGGTACTTACTTCCTACTGAATCGGGAGACGACTTTATCCAAGTATTGACGCTTAAATAAGCGAGTCGGCTGAGAGAACCACAATGTATCCAGCTACCCTTTATAAATATAATTTGATGAACCGCCCCAGCAAGTATACTGAGGAAATCTCGTGGCTATATGTGGTGAGAAGCTTTCTTTTCAGCTCTTCGATTTCGTTCTAGAATTTTACTTTTGTCAATACTAACACCACTAACAGCCTTTGCTCTTTAACTCATCTACAAGGTGCAATATCCATTTCGGGCCCGGGGACCAAAATTGTTAGATCCTGCGCGGATCGAGTATTTCTTTCAGTCTCACCTTTGTCATCTCTCATCCGGTAGTTGTGACCTTACAGATCCATCTCTGTTGCAAGATCATGAAACATCATTGGGCTCTCGATTTGGTCCGCCTTGTCAGGGCATTGTCACTTTTATCACTACTTGGCCTTGCCATTGCGCAGGATCGATTGGCCCAAGTCTTGATAGCTCTTACAACCGAACAAACCAGCATTGCTCTACTCGGTTACTCGATGACCAATCCCTTGTGTAGGTTTGGGCCTAACTGTATTCTCACATAACCTTATATATCGGACTGACGCATCATGGAACAGCATTCTCTCCGCACGGTCGTTTTTCCGGTACTAGGACGACTATACTGCCTTATTTTGATACCGAGCAACCACAGAAGACCTTGGGATAGTGACAACTTGTCAGAACGGGGTCTTGCAAGGATGGGTGAGTGTATCACCAGCACCCTCGTCTGCAAGCTCCTTCATATGGTATTGGTTCTCAAAAATCAGACCGACATAGGGGTAATGAAAGCTAACGTTCGAGATGCTTCAGCAAAGGAAAAATTACGTACTGTGAGACTCAGATATTTTATGCTGAAATGACGGCCACAGAGGCCTTCACAGCTTACAACTCTGCACACTCTCCCCGCAGCATGTCTGTTTACATGAGAGTGGAAACGCCTTTGCCAAAAACGAGCTCTACTCCAGTGAGTAAGGCTTCGTCATATAGTCCTTCATCTGCGACGGACTTGTAAGCTTCATTGCTCTTGTTTGATGGTCCGTGGATTATAACCTGTTATCAGCGACCCACAGCAACGCTCAAGCGCTACCGAGCCAGCTACGACGTCGAGTGCTCTTTCGATATCTGATCGCATCGCCCAGGGAGTGGGAATAGGGCTAGGAATTCCAACTCTCACTATAACAGGTATTGCGGTATGGTATGCGCGTCAAACATTTCAGCGGCAGAAGTCCTAATTGGGGACGAAAAGAATCAAAGAAACCTATGAGTAAGTGGGAAATCATCTCTGGGTGGTTGTACCTTGCTCCGCAAAAACAAAGAAAGACAGTAGCTTTGCGAAGGAATCCAGATACTCTACCAGACCCTTTGATTAAGATGACATTCGAATTCGCTACATCCGAACACAGCTCATATGCCGACGACTTGCCACCGCATCTTCCAAAATCCCCCGCAAGCAACTACCAAGTCATATCTCGTCATACCCCGCCTCTCTCATATATGACTCAAACTCCTCATCCATAGCCTTCAAATCAACACTCCTCCCCTCCGGCAAAAACCAATAAACAATCACACCCAGCACACCAACCCCACCAGCCACATAAAACGTCGCCGCCTTCCCCGCCGCAGCCTGAATAGGAGTAAACGCTTGCGTTCCAACCGCTGCACCCGCTTTCCCAAATCCAGCCGCAATGCCATATCCCATTCCCCTCACCGCCGTCGGAAAACTCTCTGCACTGATCAATCCTATTGTTGCGCCTGGACCCATGTGTCCCAAACACGCGAATAAACCGTAGAGAGCCACAAATGCGGCGATGGAGTGGGAGCTTAGGGGATTGTAACAACCCCCAATTATGAATCCGAGAACGATGTACCCGCTGAATCCGAGGATTCCAGTCCACTTCCTCCCAATTTTGTTGACTAGCCAGGCACCCAGCAATACACCGGGAACGGGAAAGAGTGCGAGGATGAGTTGCCATATCGCGACTGTTCTGACGTTTTTCCCTGGGACGAGGGAGTTGATTATCACCGAGCTCATGATTGAATTCGGGAAATTCACGAAATCGTAGAGGAAGAATGCGAGGCTCGTTCCTAGGATGCGGGGCCAGTATTTCTTCAAGACGAGGATGTATGGAATGTGTCTTTTTCGGAAATTTGATTTTTCGAAGAGACGACCGTCTTGCATCTTCAGGCGGAAGAGGACGACGATTAGGGGGAGAAAAATGCTGATGCTGTACATGGCGTGGTATGCCACCTTCAAATCGTTGTTCGAGGCAACAAGAGAGAGTAGGTAAACTGTTGTGCAAATGGGCGCACCAGACGTCGCCATAAGCGTCGAAATAAGAACCTGAATCGGCCCTCTCGTCGCATCGAAATGCTCATTCGATCCCTCCAGTGCTGCAGCGGCAGAAGTGGGATATTCACCTCCTACACCCACTCCAGCGATCCCACGCGCGATGGTGAGGAACCAGAGCATGTTACTTGAACCGCGGACTTGGAAAACTAGAGTTGCGAGGAGGGAACCGATGATGACGAGGGCCGAGGTGAATAGCATTCCGCCCTTTCTGCTGAATTTGTCGGACGTGTATCCGAGAGCCAGAATGCCGATCACGGATCCCACGAGGAGGGCATTTGAGATTCGGGTTTGGATGGATGCGGTGTAGATTTTTGTTGTCAGAAGGTGGTTGAAGATGACGTTTGTCGATGAAGCCTGGAAATGTTAGGATTGGTCGGTTGAGGTAGTAGAGCGACTTACTAAGTTCTGTTGGTAGCCATCGGAGAGGTTTGCAAATGCGCAACCGATTATTGTCCATATTGAACCATTTCTTCTGGATGGAGAGTTTCTTTCTGGATCACGAGGAGAGGCTACTTTAACGACTTGGGTATTCTTCTCCTTCTCTTCAGACTGCAGCTGACCATGGGTATGATTTTGAACTTCCGCCATCTTGGTGAACTATTCTCGCCGCGAAATTAGGCAGGTTGAGAGGGCGAACCCATCCCATCTTATCTTTAATGAAAGACTCTGCTTGTGGATCTCTTGCGACGATCTTGGAGTCCATTTTTTCTGCATCTTTGAAAATTTGGACAATGAAGTCGAGTTTAACGTTATGGATACAAGCTTCCCTCTGGCAGCCCCACTGGGTTTGCGGATTCTTTTGTGGGTCCGGCCCGTTGATCGCCATTGACTCGTCTCGTATCCTCTTGCATCCCTTTCTTCTTCTAAGAATAGCAAAGATTTGAGGGACAATATCACATGCTTGCAAGAGAAATCAAAGTTATCATCTCGCATCCTGAGAGGCTGGCGACGATAAGTTAGGCAACTTAGTAAATGTAGTTGTAAGCAAAAAAGGAAAATGCGGATATTCTTCTTAATCTGGGATCAATTCAATGGTCCTCGAGTATCGGAAGTTGGTTTGTCTTGATAGTGGATGGAAAGAGACAGCGCGGGATTCCCACCGTCGCTTCTGGTCAGTCTAGAAGGTGTGCTGCTCTTTCTAAGTTCCCGTGCAATTGTGATAGCGAGGCTTAATGTTTGGCCAGCAATTGAAGACCTAAAAATATTGGTGACTTGGACAAGGAAGGCTTCCGAATATGGATTGAAAGGAGAAGGGGGTTCGCGTATGAAGCCATAACAAGAAAATATTGATTTGAGCATTGAGAAGGGTAAAGAAAAGTATTTGAAAATCGGTCAACCTCCTACCAAAAATTCATCACGTACCCTGCTTTTCAACATAATAGACGTACCTGCACCAGATTAGACGAAATCCCTGTTTGCACGTTTAGCCCATCCCGCGCTATCAGCCGAACCAAACTCAAACATATCATCACGTTCATCATCAACCTCCTGTGCCTGAACAGACGCATACTTCGATTTCCCTGGCATACCAGTCCGTGGTCTGTACGAGAAATCTCCATGGTCTTCCTCAAGAACTTTGGCCAGTCTCAACTCCCTCATCGCCGCACTAGGCGATTTACTATGTCCACGTCCTTTCTGACCAGTGAGAGAAATGATTCGTGCGGCAACAGTCTCGGCGTGGTAGAGGTCGTAACCCAACGCGTACAGATACGAAATCCAGCAGAGGGCGAGGATCCATTCAGAAGGTGCCGCGAAGGACGTCAGCTTCCAGCATGTTGCTGTTGATGGTAGGAGGCCGACAGGCATTGGGCAACCGTAGATTCCGATAGTGGTCATTGCAGAGGCAGCTAGGAGTCTGTCAGCATATACTCCGCCGTATGGTGATTGAGATACTCACGAGCGGCGATAAAGGCAATACATCTCTTCCACAACTTGGCGAAAAGAAGATGCTTATTTTGCCGATCATGTCTTCGCATTAGATAACTCAGAAAGTAGTCCGAGAGCTTGGCTGCTCCCATGGACCAGATCTGAACCGATGTAAAGATGAGATGGAGGTGGTTTCCACTATTGACGCTCTCCATGCTGAGCATTACAAGGAAGATTGAGGATATGGTCCCGAAAAACAGTTTTGCGCGACGAAACCACCGCCCAGGGCCTACATTTCGCCCGATCCAGAGATCGAGGATGAAGGTAAAGATGGAGAGGGAAGCAACTATGGAGGCAAACCCACGAAAGAATGGTAAACGGACTGCGCCGATACATGAAATGTACGGGAAGGTGGAGTAAGCAGGTCCGATCCGAGGCAATTTTCCACTGGGGTCTCTTGGAAGAGTCTCGTAGTAGATGAGGAAATAGGTCATCATTGTGAGCCAACAAGTGCCGGCAAGTATGGGAGGTGCGGCACGTAAGGCATTTCGGTAGTTGAATGGTGTTTGCGTTTGGTGAGAATTGACGTCGTGATAGTGAGATGGTATCGATGGGGTTGAGGGGCTTTCCAATAGAGCTTCTTTGTCATCGAAAGGGTCGGATGGTAATGGAGGCATCGTGGACTGCTTGATTGCGAGCTCGTTTCGAGTCCTACTAATGGTCGAAGGCCGAATTGAGGAATGTTTTCTTGGGCAATATTGTTCCAAATAGGCTGCAGGATTGGACTGAACCTTATCTACAAGTACAGGATCTTGACATCTCAACTAAAGTCGCCCTACGCGCGAAGGTCTTCTGTGCCACACCTTTCCTGCTGCGAACCTATACCGAGCATAGTTTAGTTTCTCCATCCAGTCTCAGCTCTAGTTCTAAATTCGATAGCAAAGTATGCGCCATTCCAAAATAGTCACTGATGTAGTGTTGAAGCAATTAGAAGGATGGCTGAGGGGGATCTTGATTGGATAGAAGAATCGCATCTTCCAAGGTACTCCGCGGATGGTGCTTTTTCCTCATCTGCAAGGGTCCGTAGTTCGGGTCAAGGTAGTCTGGATGAGGTTAACCTCGCTATGAAAGAAAGAGATTAAGTATGCCACATGGTATACTCCCGTCTTTAGACCGAAGCTTGGAGAAAGCTGAGTTTAGTGGTAGCATGGCTGAGGCTTGATCATTCACCGATGAACAGAAGAAGAAATAATGGATGTGATTCAAGAACTGATGAAATAGGACTAGACATTGTCATGAAAGAGAGATAACGTGATGCCGAACACTGAGAGATACGTCTTCGATTTGATGGTTCTCCTAGCCCGTCGTTTCTATCATACTAACACCTTCCCTAGAAACGAGAGGTTTGCGAACGCGGGAAGTCCGGCTCAGCGAGGGGAGTTGAGTGGTTGATGAATACCGCGCTGTTGACGAAAGAAGAGAAGCGGCTCAACTTCCACATCAGCCACAATAACAACCTCGCTTAAAAATTGGTCTCAGGCCCGTCCAAGCCCTCACGCTAAAGCACTTTGATCCTTCAGCTGAAAACAAGAACCTTGTTCTCGTCCGTTGGTACATCTCTTTGAGCAATCAGAGACATTCAAAACGGGACAAGGGAGTCAGGCGGTGCAATATACTATGTACATTCCAAACTCCCATTCAGCCCCCTCCAGCCAGGATTGCGGCTGATGCCTCTGCACCTTGGCATTCTGTGCCACAATTCCCCCCTCTTTAGACTCCGCTTCATCGTTGAATCTTTCCTAGCATCAAAACTGTATTAGCTCGTCTTCTCCCAGCAAGCTCTAACCCTATGAGTACCGTTCTGACCTCCCTCACTCAAAAGAGCACTCGATAATTTCTTGGCAATCCTGTCTTCGGTTTTGGCAGAAACTTTGCGGCCCTTGATTGGCCTCCCCTGGTCGCACGACCATTCCCAAACTCCACATCGCAACATGTCGTCTTCCAAAGATATCGCCATTGATATCATCCCACTTGAGGAGACTTCGCGAAACCACATCTCTCGAAGACCTGCCTTTGCAAGAGACGATTCGCCAAGTGGTGCTGTCCGATATGAACCCTTTCGGCGAAGAGGAGCCTATGCCGAACTCTCGGGTGAAGAACGTGGAAATGGCGACAGTATAGAGGACGGAGATAGGTATGAAATGTTTCTTTCATATTAAAACAGGCAGTGTATACCTAGCTACAATCACACTACCAGAGCTTTTCCTTACTCTTCAAATTTATGAAGGGGTTTAGTTCTGGCTGTGCTTTTTACTAGTCTTCCTTCCGAATCGTTTGAGAACTACATTCTATTTAACGTGCTGTATATAGTATTACTTGCTAACATTTCCCCAGCAAGTTGCAGGCTTGGGTCTATCGGTTAACCAAATCTGTCGTTTTACGACGCTTTCTGTTATACTATCTTCCACCGGCATTGATTCTCCTGATCGTTGTTATCGTCACTGCAACGGTAGCAAAAGACAGCCACGCGGGGGATATTCACCTGGTCGGCCTTTTCGTCTGGCTGGAGGTGGTTTGGGCCATCTTTTGGGGTTCATGGGCACTTGCATTCCTTTTCCCTTTCGTTTTTCAGTACTTCGCCGGATTCATTAGCAACGGAGCCAGATACTTTACCGACATTCTCAAGGCTGTCAAGGTTCCAATGACTGCTTTTCTCTTCGCAATATTCAGTCGGACGGCTACTCAATTGCTCTGCGTGTTCGATTGGGAGAAAAAGGGGAAATGTGACGACAATTGGGTTCTAATTATCAAGAACATTCTCCTCGCCACCGTCGCTTGCACCGGGTTGTTCTTTGTGGAGAAAGTCCTCATTCATCTCCTGACTGTTAACTACCGAAAACGACAATTCAGCGTCAGAATGGAGGAGAGCAAAAGAACTACTCGTACTTTGTCACTCATGTACGAAGCCTCCGTCAGACTATTCCCCGGGTTTTGCCCACGATTTGCTTCAGAGGACAACAAGATTCACCGGTCGCAGACCTTAACTGCCGCAGGACAAGGAGGAGTGCAACAAACTCGTATGCAGAAGAGAATAAGCAAATTCTACGGAGCAGAAGCAATGGCAGAAACAAAGGCTCGCTTGCATGGGAAGGAGGTGCTAAAAATAGGCTCTCCACGTTCGGTAGTGCTAAGAGCATTGGAAAGCGAGGAAGCCTCCGAAGCACTTGCTCGTCGGTTGTGGCTTTCTTTCACCACAGAGGCCGAGTCTGATATCCTTGCCGAAGAGGACATTGCTCGTATCTTGGGCGCTGGTAGAGAGGAGGATGCTCTTGATATCTTTCTTGCTCTTGACAAGGACGAGAATGGTGACATCAGCTTGGAGGAGATGATTCTCCTCTTGACACAGTTCAGCCGTGACAAGTCCGATATTGAGCGAAGTATGCATGATATCGGCCAGGCTGTCAAGAGTTTAGATCGTATTCTGGAAGTTTTCCTACTGTTTCTATCTGTTCTCATATATGGTAAGTGGCAAGCGTGTGGGGTCTTTTAGTACATTGAACTGTCTGTTAAGTTAGCACCACGATATCGAGCCTCTTCGATTTCTGTCAATTTTGACCGAGAAGATTGCCAGGAAATTTGGAGGCTCGATCTCGACTTTCAGATCTGACACCCGACTAGATACTCTCAAACTCTATTCCTAGTCCTTCAATCATGCCGGCTAACACCACATAGTCGCCTTCTTCAACGCCCGAGCGGCCTCGTCTTTAGCAACAGTTTGGGCAAGCATGGCAGCAATCTCCTTCGCCATCGCAACAACCGTACAAGAATTCCTCGGGTCCCTCGTCTTCATCTTCATCAAACACCCATACGACGTAGGCGATCGCGTTGACATCACTGGCGTCGAACTCGTCGTGGAACATGTTTCACTACTCTTCACCGTGTTCCGACAAATTGATACAGATGGCATTGTGCAGATCCCAAACATCGTCAATAATACGCAGTGGATTAAGAATATTTCCCGAAGCAAGGCAATGAAAGAGCGATACAATTTTTCCATTAGTCCGAAGACGAAGTGGTTCCAGTTGGAGAACCTTAAAGCAGAACTTCAGGCTTTTGTCCTTGAACCGCAGAATAAACGGGATTACCAGCCGACGATTGATGTAGAGTTGATATCCATCGAAAACATGGAGAAGCTTCAATTGCGGGTTGAAATATGTCAAAAGGTAAGTCAAAATCTCATGAAATCTGATTTCAAATCGAGAGAGGGATTTCTCAGTGTTCCCAATCCACCAACTAACGCCCCCATCTTAGTCCAACTTTTCCAACGAGCCCCTCCGTGCAGCACGTCGCTCAAAATTCATGTGCGCTCTCTTCGCCGCTCTCAAGAAACACTCAATATCCAAACCATGGGGAGGCAAGCCACCCGATGCTGGTACTTGGGAGAACCCGTCGTTTACTGTTGCTGTCACAGGAGATGAGGCGGTGAAGGCAAGAGAGGCATGGGAGGCGAGAGAGGAAGCGGATAGGGAGAAGAAAAGAAAGAAGTTGTGGTGGGACGGATTAGCGAAGGAAAAGGAGAAGGAGGAGGGGAAGGAGGGCAAGAAGGAGAAGTAAAAGTTTGGAGACATGAGCGGGGTGAGTTCAGCAGAGAGAGATGGTTATTATATCCATGAAATCCGGGAGTTGGCCTACCCACTCCAGAATCGACTCAAAATAGCAGAAGAGTACGTTCTAACTTAATAGTATCCGCAGATTTTTAGAATGTTGAAGGCCATAAACCAGATACATTAGTGTTTGTGTTCAACGTCAACATTGATTGAAAGAACAAACATCACTCCTGTGGCTGATCCTCCTAGAAGACTAAATATCTTACCTCAATGCTTTGCCTCGTGGGCTTATAATCCTCCTTTGAAGAAAGCGTACAATGAGGCGTCCTCCTGGCGATCCCCTCTTTCTTCGAAGAGTCAAACTGTTTGAACAACAGCGCCTCATCTGCTTACATGTTCGCTGCATAGTACCACTTATGCTTGCCATTGCCTTCACTTCTTACGCTTCTAATCTTACTACCTCGGCAAAATTATAGCCGTGCTTTGCATTCCGAAGTTCAGGCTGTTCCAGCACCGCAGATGGCGAGGTTATCGCGAGTTACGTGATTCAGGGGACGCCAGAGGTTGATGATTGCCCATCAAGAGCTCTTCAGTTGTGAATCATCCGGGTTGTTTGATAATTTGTTGTCGAGGAGAGGACGAGTTTCGCGCCGAAGTAGGATTGGCCAATGCGCACTACGATGGTTATCAGCTGTGGACATTTGTTGGCAAGGCCTTCGCGGATACCCACGAGAGCGGTTGTATGTCGGTCCTGTAACTGGTGCTCTACCCGGCAAGTCCTTCTCTGCTTCTGCCACCTGTTCCCATGGTTTTCGACAAGCGATATGAACTACCGGTATCACCTTCGTTGCGTCAGTTTTAGATCATAATCAACAAAATGCAACGCCGTATAGGAGCCGCCAAGCCTAGAGTTTTTCACATGTGCAGCTACATCTTGATAATACTGTCTCTTTAGATCTGTATTATCATCAACCTCGTTTACAGACTTCGCAAATGGCCCAACTTCGAAACCATGCTTATCCAGCGTAATTCCGCCTCGCGACTTCGGATGTTAGTCACAGTGACCAGTGTGTGCTCGTGTGGTCATTGTTCATCTTGAACTGTCCCTGGACACCAATCTTTTGCGCCACCACGCTCAGGTTCAAGATGGTAGTCCATCGCGGTCCTCAGAGCTTGAGGTTGTGTCATAGTTTAGGTCGCTATGATTCTTGGTTCTGCAGGAAACGATATTATTAGCCGTCGAGAAATGGCGCAGCCTCCATATATACACCACAGAGCAGATCTAGACCATCACCGTTGACAGATTGACTAGCCGCGTATAAGATTTAATACCCCCGCTAATCGGCGGTATACATCGTGGGCTTGTGAGGAAAGGGCCGATTTACAACTCACTCACCGGGCTATAGAGAACAAGGTGTGGGGAAGCCACGCCGAGTAGAAACAAAACTAAGGAGATACATAGAAAGCATATTGCGAGGCTCTTTAAAACTTGGGAGGTCTGAAGCTTGCATGATAAGTAATGCCGTTTTGTCTTGCTCTTTCCTGGGACATCATATCAAACTCTTATAAGTTCTGTAGCTCGTCTCCTTGTTAGCCCGTGTTCTCTGGATAGAGTCCTTCAAAGAGAGCTTTATAAATGTTAGGGAACTACATATCGGGTCAATGATTGTGAGATAGCTGGGAAGCACCCGGGACACACTGGAGATATTTTGTAGTAAAATACTCTCCTCCTTAATTTTTTACTTACCTGACGAACGTCAAATCTACATATTCTCTAATGATGCTGCTACAGTAGGTTTATTAATTCAATTCCGCTCTCGAGGGGTCCAAAAAAATATTGCACGTTTACTTCGACATCGGTGTTAGTAAATTTCTGACCATATGGAAAAGAAGGCTACCGGAAATTTTGCTAATCGCTTTGTAAAATAAAGCATACGCAATTCGAATGCTAGAATCGTAATTACCCAGGGCAGAGGCATTGAATCGATGGATCTACATTGTTAACTTCCAACTCTATAACGCGTTTTAGACACTGTATCAACCCGCCCGCGAGAGTCCAGACGAAGTTGACGTTAGCTTGCAGGAATTTTGAATTTTCGCAGATATACCAAGCTTACACTATTATAAGGTAGCCATCGATCCGAACTTCTATTCCAGAGCATTTTTCTCTCCAAGTCTTCCAGAGGTGTACGAAATCTCTCATTTCCGCCTACGGTATTGCTACTCGATATTTTGCCCCATCAAACTTTCATAGCGGAAGTAAAGTTGGAGGTTACCAGATTTCTGATATCCCGACCCATCGAGCATTATTTACCATGAGCAGACTTTTCCCACTGTATAATTGAGGTTGAAATGATCGTTCATTTTGCCAGATATAGCCGTCGGAATGTTGGCGTGGGGCAAACCACGAATCTTACAAATTCTTCAATACGAGATTTCAAGTGAGCGGTGAAGCCTGTGTCCACTGTTCAGATACCTTTTTGAATGACGAGTTCGTAGTGCCTTTCCAATACGAAGACATTCTCCTACAGCAGAAGTCTGCGCGTTACGGCATGAATGTGTTTGCTAACGCGAAGGATATTTGTATCGATGAGATTTTTATATTTCGCTTCGGGAATTCTGAGTACGTTCTCTGAGACGAGCACAAGGCGATAAATGTTATCGCGAAGTTCTCGCGGGAAGTCGAGAAGGAGTGAAAGTTGGCTGACAGTCGGAGTGCTAGTAGTCGATGTCTCGAGGTAGGCGGTGACCTAGGAGCGTGCGGACGGTCTGTATTTAGCCGTGATGATGGCTTGAAGAGAATGATGGCGATGAGAATGTTGATGACAGGTTGAGCTGGAAGGATTGAAATATATCCAGATTTGTGGGGCTCTCCCTTCTGGGGGCGCCCAGCCCCTAAACTTAAATTGATTTTCACTGCCACATCTTTTTCCTGAAGGCGTCACGAACCACCAGTAGTTCCAAGTTGACCGCAGGCCCCTCACAGTCTTCTCCGCATATGAGACAGGATTACTCTGAGCTTCTTTTATTATACTTCCGTAATTGGTCTACATTTCAAGTATGCTGCTCCTCCATTCTCCCTGGCTCTCGATGGACCACATATTCACCGAACTTGAAGCTGACCCTGCTTACAACACTTTCACTACCTACTTTCACTTCATTTTATCCTCTTAATCGAGAAGGCACCAATAGATACATCCAATGTTTAGAGAAGTTCCTCCAACCGCCACCATTTCATCAACTTCGTCGAGACCATGCCGTGTTCAGGTTGTGGGAGAGCCTGCCTTTATCTACAAGACATTGTACCAAGTTGCGGAACTGTACGATGATGTGGAGCCAGAAAAGCGTGCCTGTAAGTTTATCAATTTAAGATTGATCAAATATTTGCATTCCTTGACACAACCTCCAGGGACTAATTTGGAGTGAATCATCGGCGAACGTGGCTCAATACCTAAACTAGAACGCTGGCTCGAAAATATCCACGAGAGCATGCTTATCGATGTGAACCGCATCGCTCATTATGCCACTGCGGAGAACGCCGCGACATTGTTTCGTACCTAACCCAACATTACAGTGCGGATTTCAAGACACGAGATATATGAGACAAATCTGTCATTGTAGATGCACTTCTCGCCAACGGCGATAATCCCTATGATGGCGGCCTGTCCATGCTACAATATGTTGCAAATGAGGTTGTTGGTGCCACCGTCTTGCAGACAGAAATGCGACATCGCGACATCTTTAGAGACAGCCCTTTGAATTATGCTGTGACATTTACATCTTTCGACATTGTTGAGTTTTGTCTCAAGCACGGTGCCGAAAGAGGTCCCTCCAGCATTCCACGAAAGAACTCGAAGTTCTGGTTAAGTTGGGAAATACAAAACAATCTTGTTCAACTCCTTCCGGAACTCTATCGGCGGCTGGAGATACACTTCGAATTCCCGGTACAGGTAGCTCCATGGGGATCTCCCTACACCATCAGTGATATGGAGGAAGTTTTGAGGGAGGGTTCGAGCATCGCCAACGAAGTAAAGACACCGGTCGAGAGGCGGAAGGTACCGACAGCGATTTCGGTATGCCTTGCAACTGGGTACAAATACCTTGGACTAATGTGAGTCGTCCTATTCTTAAGGTGATGAAGACTTATACAGCACAGGGAATACTTGCACTTGTATGAACCCAGGACTTTGCTGCAATTTCGATCTGATATGTTTTAGGCTGTTATGAGGTTTGTCAGAAATGCCAAGGTGGAAGACGATGATACCTCTACGCTTGAATTCGTGTTGTCTTCCTTCGACGGTCTCTAAACCATGCCGAGGTCTCTATCTCTTAATTACAGAATCGATGTAAACAGTGACCCAGGATTAAAAGTCAGCATGTTGCATCGTAACAAGTTGAGGAAGTGTTGAATCGCACGAATAGCCAGCACTTATTCTCCCAATCCCCATGTCTTGTCCTACAACACATTTTTTTCGAGCTTCGAAAAAGAGTCATGCTTGATACCCTTCCTTGGGACTTTTCCAGAAAACTATTTTTTACTGAGCGTACGCTTGACGAGGCATGTTACCCATCTCTGGGCCCAAAGGCACTCGAAGATCGTAATACGGACCAGATGTTCACAAAAAACTATCGAGGAGCTGCAGCTCCAAATAATCCCCCCATTCTTTTGGTGTCCGAACTTTGGATTTGGAGATTTGATAAGTTCATTCTCTCAGCCTATTCGGAGCCAAGCAATAATCCCACGGATCCTAACAGAGATCTTTCGCTCTTCCCTAAAAAAGGATCTTTGTTTCTCCCATGTGTCTGACATCTATGGAGGGAGTCGGACGCCACAAAGTAGTCCTGAGGTGGTCATCAGTCGCCTTTTCGCACATCATGTCAACAAATTCGGTCAACCTCAGGCAGTAGAAGAATAATCGGAGCCAACCGACAAATCGGAAAACTATCCCTCCGCCTTGGACATCTTTGAGATAGGAGTGGTACGGGTTCTGTATGACGTTATGGCATACATCCGCTCAACGATTGTCACAAAGCTTGCTCCATAGTCCATAGATTTCGGCATGCGAAAGACGTTGAAAAAGGAGCATGACTTCATCCATGGAATATCTGATATCAGAGGCGAGTTAGCAATGATCGGTGAAGTACTCTCCCAGCAAGTGGAGACCATGAACAAAGTGATTGCCGAGTTGACAGAGAAAAGGCGGGGCGCCACGACCACTGCATCTAGTCCAACTACTTGTAGATCAGCCAAGGAAAACGAATGGTTGCCGGAAGCTTTATCAACATTGAAAGACGCAAAGATTCAAGTTCAAAGATATTGAAAGAGATTGGCTTCACCATCGTTACCATCATTGTTGCCCTTATGGCTTTCATGGCTAGCCTCTTCGCTTTGCCAATCGATTTTCTTAACGCGCATTAAAATTGCGAGTCCCAATCTTACTCGATGGGGTACCTTGGACGGTGGTTTGGTATGTGCAACACCATGGAGTGATTCACTTCACCTGGTTTCCTGTAGCTATCGCGGAATTTGTAACTCTATTCGCCACTTTTATTGCGATGGTTGTCTGTCTGTGGCTCTTCAGTGGTTGGGCTCTCGCTCGGCCCAACGAAGCGTAATTGAAGACGGACGCAGCCGCCAAAGGTAAGGGGCGTGTTGAGGCACAGACAGAGGGGACCGAGAAGATTAGCGCCGGGAAGGAAGAAAACATTTCGATGACAGGGGCAGAGGCACGCGTGGAAAGGCACTTGGGCGAGAGACTCAAAAATTGGTGGAGAAGAGACAAGGCGACAAAGCCCGGTGTTGAGAATCACCAGTCATGATAGAGAGCGCTTTGGAAAGTCTGCGGGACTTGAGAGATTAGTTGTCGGATGGAATATTGAGAGAGGTTAATCATGTCTATTTCTAGGAAGACGAGGACATACGATGCGAGTGCCGTGAGGCCGACATACGACCAAACATGTTACTTGTCAGTATTGTTTTCAGTATTGAAAATTTTCCAAATTGGACTCCAACCAATTCTTCTGGCTATCATCTCATTGCACATGCTGCGGCGGCACGGTTATCAACACCTTTGAGAATCTGTTGAGTATCTTTCAATCATAGATCCTGGGGCTCACACCTTGAGACCACCACTGGCGTCTTGCAGTTGAAATTCAAATCCTAGAGGCAATGCTCCTCGGAGTCTTCCATGCCTCTACATTCAGACTCAATGCGTCATTTTCTTCGTTTGCCGCGTAGTCCGCAACCTCGGAAGGAGATATTCATCATCTGGCAAACAGGAAATCCGGCATCTCCCGGTCATGATGAAGCCAATTGACCCTCATATTGGCTCAGGTGAGTAGAAAGGACCAAGTTCAGCATTTGAAACGAATCCTATCAGAAAGAAAAAAGAGAACAAGTCGACACATGTGATCGAAGTGAAAGAGTGGCTGGCTGGTGAGGTCCATGGGTGACAACATTGTATGGAAAGCATTTCGAGTTCTTCTCGAAGACGACCTGTCGAAACGATATCTGTTGGAATATGCCATGTGTGTGTGTTGCTTTTATGTTTGAGCTCTGTTTTACAAGGAGCGCTAGTCTCTTTTTGGCTTTGTATATGTCGAATAAGGTCGCTTATTTCGTATGGTTTATTGCTTATTCGCATCCTTTCATTTCAAGCCTTGGAATACTGTTCTGTATTTAAAATCTCTCGTTATTCCTATTCTAAGGAGGAGGGAGCTTTAATTTAGTTTATTCGTTTATTCTAATAGTTATAAGCCCGGTTTGCCATATAGAATTCTATATCGTTTAAAGTTATAAAATATTAGCTTTTTGTTAGTCATCCGCTTACTAAGTATCGATAACTTTAAGATCTTATTTACTTTTCGTAATACTATATTCCTTAAACGAACACTATACGGCCTATATAATAGCTATAAATACGAAACCTAGGTCTCTTAAGGTATTCCTAGATGCTCCTTTAAAATACCCTTAGTTTAAAGACTAGATCGAATAAATATGCTACGAATACGACTTATAGAAATACATCGATCCCGATTTCAAAGGAACACGTATCCCGTTCACCGTAGCAGAGGAAGCCTTAATTACTTAGGTAGCGATAGTAGAAACGATAAGGCAAATAAGGTCTACCTCTACTATACTACCTATCGTTTTACCAGTTCCTCGCTATACCGCACAGCCTATTTTTACAGAACCAATACTTCTAAATACGGTTAGTATAGGTTTTATAGATAAGGCTACTATATAGAAGATAGATGCATCTTAAAAGGTTATATTTAACTATAAAATAATAGAATTTAAACTAGCTACTACTAAATACGAAACATAGCTTAAAATATTAACGTATATTAAAGAAAAGGTCTACTTAAACGTTGCTTAGGTATACCATATACACCTTAGGCATTATAAAGGACTTAACGAAGTAATATATACTCTTAAAACGAAGGTCGCCTTAATAGATACTACGCTTCAAATGTACGTTCGTAATACGTATTAAAGCCTAACTAACTTAGGCCCTAAGGCCTCGAACGTGGAAGTTTGGACAGATTCCTGGGTCGCCGTATACCGCTAGGCCTCTGAATTAGGCCTAGGCAACGTAGAAAACGAACAACCTTTGTTCGCCTTTATAAGAGCTATCTTAAAGTTTAACCCTATATAGTTACGTGGATAGGAAATACTCTTAAATAATACTATCTCTAATAAGGTAAGCCTATCTACCGTTAAGGTTATGGTCGCTAGATTCCGAAACTAACGCCGCATAGACTTACTCTTAGGCAAGGGATAAGCGCCGTCCTTATTTGCTACCTTCTAAGGTGAGTAATACGATAAGGCGAGTCGAGACAATAATAATAACAAGCTACGCACGTGCTTGTGTGGAGAGGAACACCGCTAGTCGGCTTACTTATATCTAATTAACAGCCTTAGGCCATCTAATTAGTCAGAAAAGCCTGAGGTACGCTAAAAGATTAATAGAATCCTTAGGAACAAGCCTCATCTTAAGAGCGTTATTAATAAGCTACGAGAAAAAGCTAAGCCTAATTTAGATAATACTACGAACATAAAGAGTACGCTAAACGTCTTAAATACGGTAAACGCTATAGTAATCTCGGCTTCTATAATAATCGTTATTCCTAATAAGGCTATAGCTATAGCCTTATTATTAGCCTTACCCTCATTTTCTATTCCTTTACTTAAGGATACTTAGTTTTTCGATAGCGCCTCGTTAGATTACGTTACTAGCAGTAGTAGCAACTTCACTAAGGTTTCTAACGCGCCCCCTAGCGCCATAATTATTAGTGGCACAGGCAGTGTTCCCATTTTGGCAATCGGTACGGTTCTCTTACCTATTTAAACACCTAAAGGGATTAGTACGATATCTCTTAGTAGTATATACTTTGCTCCGTAATACAACACCAACGTTATCTCTATTTCTCGCCTTAATAACAAAGGATACGATATAAGTTTCCGACGTTGTGAGATCCTATAAAACGGAATTCCTATTGCCTCATTTGAACGCTAAGGCTAGATGTATACCCTTCCTAAGTTAGTAATAATAACGTTGTCTTCCTAAACCTACGTATTATATAATACATATACTATTTAGAGGCTACCGCCCCCTGAAAACAGCGTAGATCTCGAGGATTTCGCCTTTATAGGTATTCTATAACCTACCGTTCTATAAATAACGTAGAACTTAGCACTTCCTAGGCTACCAAAACGAGCTATATCCTAGGAATGGTATACCATTCTCGGCCACATTTCCGAGGCCGCTATTACTAAATTATAATAGTATATAAACGGAGCCGTTGTTACTACTTAGGCTAACGTTTAGCCTTATTAGACCTGCAGCCTTGCCAAGGCTGAGAGGGTAGTATCTCATCGTAGTTAATATACCGAAACAGGCCTAGGCCTTCCTTTTAAGAGGATCTCTATAGATATAATATATTACGTGCCCTTATTCAACTAAAATTAACTTTTAATATATCTCGTGTGTGTATATACCGGCTACTATATAGTTACTAACCACTGGACTCAAGATTAGATAGTTAACGTTATCGAGGAATTCGTATTACTTATACACGCTATAGGATTTAAGATTCGCTTCCTTAAAACCGACGCTTTTGCGAGCACACGCCTCGTAGAATTTCTAAAAATATACGGAATCTTACGTAAGGCTTTAGCGCCTTATATATAAGCTTAAAACGGCCTAGTAGAGGCCGCCGGTAAACATATTACTCGACTCGCTCGTTCGCTTCGAATACACGCAAAACTCCTAGTAAATCTCTAGCCTAAGTATATTAAAATAGCCGTTTACTTACTTAATCTCTAGCTAACCAAACGCCTTACTTAGAAGTCTCCGTTTAAGTATATTACTAGTCGGAAGCCGAACCTCTTACATCTCGAGATTTTTAGCTGTAGAGTATATCCCCTAATATATAATATTCCGAAGCTATAAAAGATAGAGCCTCGTATATATATTAGCTATCTTATAGGCTATAACTCGAGCAATATTTTCCGAGTATAGATTCCGTTAAAAAAGCGAGTTATTCGTATAAGAGATATTACCTTTAACCCTACGAAGTTTTATTCCCCTATAGATGGAGATCTCGGTCTTATATACGAGATTAAGGAGGTTATCTCCGTTTTATCTCCTCTTCCTACTATATTAGATGGTATTTCCGAGTCTCTGCGAGATATATTTAACATTTCCGAGGTTTTAAATATATTAAAACAGCATACATCGCCTGAAATAGCGAAAAATAGTATTTCTAATAATATATATATCGCTAAAAGCGGTTACCTCCCTACTCTAGAAGCTACTCCGGAGCCGGAGGCTATATACGAGGCTACATACGAGGCTAAATCCTTAGAAATATAGCAAATTAACGTTATTTCCGACGTTCCTACGTCTTAATCTTAAACACGGCCTTCGTAGTATTACGAGATCTCTCCGGAAAGTATATAAGTTAGCGCAGACCTTAACGAAGCTAATATTATATTATTAAAACGTAGCCGTATTCATAAGGCATACGTAACTAAGGTATATAATAGCGAAGGAATCTTAGGATTTCTATATACTTTTAGCTTATCTCTCTCTTTTGCTACCTTAGAGAATAAAATACGTATTGCGGACCTACCTCCGCCTCCGAAATCCTAGAAGTAAATAGTTAGTTATCCTTATATAGACTAATTTATTATAGTAGTAGAGAAGGAATACAACGACCTACGTCGTACTAGTATATTCAAAAACGTAATAGAGGCTACGAAGCAGCCTATTCCTTTACTTTAGGTTTTCACGTATAAGGCCGATTCTGACGGCTATCTTACCAAATTCAAAGCTCGTATTTGCGTACGTGGCGATCTATAAGTTACGATGGCGGAAACCACGGCTACTATACTCGCTACTCGTATATTCCGTTTCCTTATTAGGATTATTGCCGCATTTGGCCTTAAGATGCGCCAATACGACATCGTTAATACGTTCGTTAACGTAAATATTAACGAGGAAGTATACGTCTATCCTCCTAACGACTTTTAGTAAAATAGTAGTTTTCTAAGGCTTAAAAGAGCTCTATACGGCTTACGTTAGTCACCTACTTTATAGTAAGTATATTTCTCTAAAATACTCGAATCTTTCGGCCTTTCCCCTATCCTAGGTATCCCTTACCTATATACTAAATAGGATTTACTTATATTCTTTTACGTTAACGATATTATCGTTGCTTACTATCCGAGGTCGATATATCTTATCTCCCTCTTTAAGACTAAACTTACGTTACGTTATACGGTTAAATATATTGGGATCCCGTAATACTTCCTTAGAATTCGAATTATTTAGAATACTTAGGAGAAAACGATTAGTTTGCTATAAGATGCGTATATTAAAAAGATTGCTAAGCGTTTTAACCTTATATACCGAAAGAAGGTCTCTACGCTAATACCTATTATACTACTTTTTTTAAATCCTAAGGTTTCTTCCCCTAAGTTTTCGTTCGTATACCAACAACGCGTTAGTTATATTACCTTTTCTAGCTTAATTTCAAGGCCTAACATAGCAAAAGCCTTTTCTCTACTTTCGGAATATCTCAAAAACCCTTTATAGTAGTATATAGACGCCTTAGAATACGTAATCGTATATCTCTACTACTCTCGCTACCTCGCCATAGTATTTAGGGGTAATCTCGCTGCTTTATTATTAATCTTTTCGTACTAGTCTAACGCCTCGTTCGCCGACGACCTACCTATACGAAAGAGTAGCGAGGTATACGTCTTCCTCTTTTATAATACTCCCATTAACTAGCGCGCTACTAAGTAGAAAATAGTAACTACCTCTACTACTAAGGCTAAGTTACTCGCCCTATCCGGGGCTACACGCGAAATAATATAGTAGTATAGGTTTTTTAAGGCTATACGCTTTAATCCTAAATAGGTAATCTATATTAACTACGACAACTCGCAAACGGTTAACCTAATACGGAAGGAAATACCTAAATTGGTTACTCGCCTTCGCCACGTCGATATATACCAAAGTTAGTTACGTTAGTAAGTATAGTAAGGTATTATCACAGTCAACCTCGTAACTACGGGCGAAATGGTTGCTAACGGCTTTACGAAGCTACTTAGGCCTCAGGTATACGCAAAATTTATGCAGCAACTCGGAATGGTTGACCTCGAAAAGGAAATCGGTTACGTAGTTTAACATCCAGGACCTTACAGGCAAGGCCCTAAGAGGGTATATTAGAATATACCATATATATATATTACTTTTATATTTAAGCTCTATTTTATAAGGAGCGCTAGTCTCTTTTTAGCTTTATATATATCGAATAAGGTCGCTTATTTCGTATAGTTTATTACTTGTTCGCATCCTTTCATTTCAAGCCTTGGAATACTGTTCTATATTTAAAATCTCTCGTTGTTCCTATTCTGAGGAGGAGGGAGCTTCAATTCAGTTTGTTCGTTCATTCCAATAATATCAAGCGCTCTCGACACCTTCTGCCCGCTTCATGATCGAGATCATTCATATAGCTAATTCTACTTAGCAGCCAGTAGCGAAGCATCTGACGAACTATTAGATGCAGCTTGGTGCGTTTACACTGCAGGAATCCCACTACATAGAGTCCTGCATCTGCCAGCCAACCACAGCAGCGCCGAATAGCTGCCCAACATCCTTCAGAATGTATTGAAATGGGTGAACCGGTATCGGTGCGGTACAGTATGATCTATGTCGCAAGAGATACATGCAGTGTACTCCCACTTGCTACAATACATAAGTCAAGCCAAGCAAAGTGGCCTGATACGTTTCTGCGTTGGCAAGTTACTTTCCATTGCCAGTCTTCCAAGGGTAATTAGGTATATGTGAATACTAACATCGACTGATTAATCCGTATAACTCCACAGAAGAGAGCCACTTTCACCCTCATGTCTCTTGGCCCAGGTTTGCGATTCAGAACATGTTTGAACAGATACAGTCCCTTCCCTTCTTGTGAATTGTAGAGGCCCTGGTTGTGGATCGAATTTCATCCGCTACTGGAAACCCCGATCCCGTTCCAAATTCGTTATCTAGTCATGTGAAAGATTGGTGATATTTCAGAATCAGCTCTCCACAAAGGAGTCACATCTCGAGGTGCACTAAAAACCATTTTGGTCATGGTATCAGGCTTTTCACTATTCACATTGTCAAATGGAAAGCAATCATTTGCAGAGAAGCGGTCTGGATGTTGCACTCCATGAACGCCTCAACCCTCGGAATCCGCTCCGACATTTTGCACTTGTAGTGCTGTCAAGTGAATTGAAGTAGCCATTTCCACTTCCAGCTCAGCCAAATCTACGAATTCCTCATTCGGACACATTTTCCCAAGATTTCGGTTGGTAGGCTTAGAATCTTCCTTCAAATGCATGTTGTTCGCGCACACCCGTCCTAGCTCGGATTATCGCAGTCATCTCAATTGGCCAAAAGCGTCCTTATCCTCAAGCGCAACAGCCCTATCAACGGGAATTTAGACCTTTGCAGCCGCTCAGCTCCGCAAGAACACAGCCCTACAGAGCCCCCTCTAGGACATCGCATTGTTGGATCCATTTGTGGTCGACGCCAGCCCTACCAACATCAAATTCGCGATAGAAGGGACACGATACGTGCCGTCCCCGCTGTTTTGGCGGTCTGCCTCAGCTTGCCACCATCTGGCGGCTTGCTACGAAGTTGTGCAAAATCTGGACCCGCGGCAACGCTTCGTCAACAGCAAAATTCGTTCTGACAATCATCAGACGTGCAATTGCAACAATATCCAGTCAGAAGTGGAGGAGAGCATTTCATGACAAACAATGGCTAATTCTGGTCGTCTTCGTATGCGCTGAAAATTCTGCGTTGGAATCGTGATGCGAGTGCTTTCAAATATCGCCGCTTTCCCGGGGTCACAAGCGGCATGCAGAGAGCGCCACCACCATCTTTAGCGCCAGATTTTCAGGTCCCCTTGCGTGTGATGCTCTGCGTGTGATGGGGACGTCATGTTTTGAATATCGCCCAGAGCCGACAGGTGCAGTCCTAAATGATCGTGGCCCAAGAGAGGACAGAGCCGGAAAAAATATATAAGGGATTGAATCCTCGAGGTAGAAGTATCATTCACACAGCTTCAAACATCGTCTTCAACCAGCTTCTCCATCAATCGGCTTCAAACAAATCCAAAGATCTATCTTTACTCAATCAAATCAATCTTCTTCCAAACAACAAACCAAACCACCTCTAAAGATGTCCTTCAGCAGAGATAACACCCTCCTATCCGCCATCAATGTGCTCCACACTCCTCGCTCCTCCACAGAAACAGCATCAACATCTGTCCCACGAAACTTCTCCACCTCCACCTCAGCATCAAAGACCAGCGCCTCCTCCAAGAAAAGTCGATTCTCTTTCCGCAGCCTCTTCCCCGACCTCCGCACCGAGACAATGCTCGCCAATGAGCAGAAACGCAAGGAACTTGCCCTTGCCCGTGGCCAGCGCGAACAAACTGCGTATGAGCAGGCTGTTGCTCAAGGGAGTTCCGAACAGGTGTTGAGAATGTTCGCCGACCACCAGTTGCAGCCCAAGTTGAGGATGCACTAGATCAGGTAGTCTTTTCATTCATGTGATATAGGGGATGTTATTTTTAGGAGGATACCCGAATAGTCAGACTGTATTTGTAGACGGTGTCTTTGTTTGCATAATTTTATGATTAACGACCTCGCATAATTTATACTTTTACTCTTTACCTATTTTGGCCTGATGCATGGAAGTTCCTTCTATGCATAATTTTAATGTCTTTTGATAAAAATGGTGGAAATCGACTTACATTCGAGATGTATGCACGCGGAAGCCGTTTCACTTCCCTAGTAATTCAGGAACTGCCCCTGAAATCTTCGTATCCTGGTTCTTGATCTGGATACAGGAGGTATGAGGGGATAGAAATGATCAAGTCTATGAATTGATCGAACAATAAGGAAAGAGTTGGAGATCTGAAAATTGGAGGGCTGTCTTTTTTTGTTCCGATATCGGGAAGATCTCCAGGCTTTGATATCGTTTCCACCCTCTCAACAACAACGGGATTTCATCAATTGGTAACACGCCGTCTCTCTCGGATTCATCAGACTCATAATGTAAGCCGTTGTCTGAGCATGCATGAATGCATTGAGGCAACACCACATCCAGTCACAAGTGCTGCACGATACGCCACACTCGAATCAATGAGGGGCTATGTATTTTCAGCCGCACTTTCATCACATAAATAAGATACCGGTTAATGACTGAATATACACATACATTCGAAAATGTGACTAACACATATACGTAATGACTAGGATATATATTTGATAAAACTATATACATTTCTAAACGGACTATATATAAATGTATGTGTTAGTCATAAATGTATATCCGAGATTTTCCGCTAACTTACCGATTCCGAAGGTATTAAATCAACTACTAGCGCTATACTATATTTGGCCAATATATTAATCTTTTTATCGCGTTTTTGAGCGATTTAAGCAAAGATTTCAACGCTTAATACTAAAGATATCATTTAAATTATATATAAAGACTAAATAGCGAACTACTACGTAAACTACTACGTTAACTACCTATCTGAACGGATACCTAGGACCTACGTAGTTAGGGTCACTATAGAAGCGGCAAGGGCCCCTAGTACGACTCGGTCGTTTACTAGATTTATTAATTAATGTTTAAGCTACTTTACGAATACGTTTCTTCGTAGGTTTTAGTAAAATTAGCTCCTCTAGAGTAGCTAAGTTCGTAAGGTTACGTAAAAGTTAAGCTTCCGCCTCGTTATTGAGGTCCTGGGCGGCCTTTCGCTCCCTCTTATAATCTACTAGTATAGCGAGGTCAGCCTAACAGTTAGCCTTACTCCTAGTAAGGCTAGCCTTAAACTCTAACGCTAAAACGAGATCAGCCTAACGGGTAGTCTCTGCATCCTCCCTCTGCTTAATAGCACGTGCTAGGTCTGCCTTTACAGCTTCAACTTCTACCGCCTCAGCCTCGGAATTGGTAGATTCCTCTAAACTTGAGTAATCTGACGAGATAATAATAGTCTCGTTAGGTTTAATACGGTAATCTATAGTATTCGTAGACGCCGAATTTGACTTCTAAGTAGACCTCTCAGTAGTAGTAGAACCTTTGCGCTTTAAGTCTTTACGAATACGAGTTTTAACGGTATCTTTACGGAATCGATTTTCACGAGGGCGGCCAGCTTTGCGGTGACTCTCGTTACCTAAGGTTCGGCCGTTAGGTATAAGGTTTTTAAGGAGTAGTGGCCGGAGAGAGGTCTAGTAGATATTATAATAAGTTTAACGCTTATATATCTAAGTTTCGCTGTTTTCGTAGAGGTCTTCAAGGCGATATTTATGGTAGAGCATTGCGGCGAAGGCGTGTGCGCAAGGTAGGCGAAGATCTTGCCATTCCTTATAGTTATATAGTACTTTCCTAAGATATACAATCTACCCTTCGGCGCCGGGTAACTCATAAAGCCGTATAAGTATAATATACCTATTAGAAGGGTAACAAATCATTCTTCGGCCGATATTTAGGCGATCTTATTGGTGTTAGAGGGCGAATTTCGTGAGGTATTGCTCGTAGAATAGCTCTTCGGTATTGTTATATAACTGGCGAGCCTAAAAAAGCTGCATCTACTTAGTCTAGATGGCCTCAAGTAGGTAGAGCGGCGTAAGTTTACGCTCCTTACGGAACCTACTATTCATCGATTCACTAATGTTCGAAGTAGTATAACCGAAGCGAGGATAGTTATCTAATGGCGTAAAAGCCTTATAGTAACGACGGCGGTCTCCAATACGGTTAATATAAGTGACTGCGGCTAGACTTAATTTACGAATCTTCTCGATAAGTAGAGCGTGCTAACTAACCGTTTCGGTCGCTACTGCTTATCGAAAAAGCGCTTCAATTGGTTGGCCGTGGTGCTCACGAACGTTGGCCGCGAGGTATTAAGTGTAGTAGTAGTAGTAGCTATAAGGTTCCGGAAAGTACTTTAAAACTAATAGATCTAGACCTTTGCTACGGTCTATAATAATGGTAATACGGAGAGGCTATTTAACGGTTTCGCCGGCTTCGCCAGCTTTATCTTCTTCGTTAAGATAGGGCTTGATAAGCCTAACTTAAAGAAGCTCAAAAAACTAGCTCTACCACTCGATAGACTCCGATGGTACGATAGCCCAGCCTAAGATAAGCGTTTTCTTATTAGGGTCGATAGTAGTAGTAATAAGAAGGATACTACTAAACTTTAACGAGTAATAGGCGCTATTAAAAACGAGAAGTTTACGGTTAAATTACTAGGCAATAACCGAAGCCGTTAGTAATACGGCGGCGGCTAAGAAGACGTCGTTTTCGGTACGTTTAAAACGAATATATACGCCATTATATGTGCCGGCTTCTATAACGGCTTTATAGGCGTCCTAAGTAATGCGGCCCTATTCGAGGGTATCGCCTAACTACTTTAAATATGCTAGCATTGGCGCAATAAGCTCAAACTGCAGCTTCTCGTTACCATCTAGATCACTAAGAACGGCGTGAATTGTGCGATGGGCTTGGCGGTATAAGAGATTAATACCTATATTAAGGCGAGCATTGCTCTTTACTATACGAGGAGCGATACGACGGTTGTTAGTAATAGGAGTAAGGTTATAACGTTTTTGGTATACTATACCATAAGGGCGTCTCCAGCTAATATGCGCCGATGCAGGGCAAGTATAAGGGAGTAGAATACGTAGTTAAGGTTTAGGTTTATCGCGGATAAATGTAATACGTACCTAAAACGTTAGTAGATATAGAGATAGATAGACGGAGTAGTACCTTAAATTTATAGCTATGCTAAGCCTTTTCGCGGCATTCTACTGCCTAAAACCGGCTATTGCCTTATAAGACTTTAAAAGATTTATTTACTTTAACGATCGCATCTTCTACGGCTTCTACGCCGACCCTAAGCGACTCAAACTCCATATTAATAGTAAGTAATGGATAGGGAGGATCATCTTCGGGTAGTAAGCTATAGGATATCGTATACGAAGCGTAGTATTAAGTTATATAGTCGAATATATTAGTAGTTAAGTATAATAAATCGTGAAGCTATTACGAGAGTAATACGAAATTGACTAATCAGAGCGTATATATATGGCGGATAAAAGAAACGCCGAGATATATGTGATAGTTATTTTTTGTTAAAAGATATATATAGTAGTTATTATTTTTGATATATATGTTAGTTATTACGTGTATATGTTAGTCACATTTTCGAATGTATGTATATATTCAGTCATTAACCGAATAAGATACCCCTCCACTCGCAGCCTCCGTGTAGTCTCGCAACCTTGAGACTCTCTCATCATGGCTGAAGTCGCAACAATACTCGCATTCGCCCAGTCGGGTTTCAAGTTATCCATGACTCTCTTCTCATTCGCAGCAGCCATTGGATCAGCTGGCAAGGAGATCATCCAAACCGGAAAAGATATCTCGTTGTTTTCCTCAGTTCTTCGCCAACTTGGTCTAGTTATGCAGCGCGCACATAAGTCTGGGCTCATTACCAACGACGCGTTCAAGACGACCAACGAGATCGTGCGCGAATGCAAGTCTATCTTTGGGGAGCTCGAGAATATCATTGAAAAGGCAACGACAACCGAAATTGTCAAAGTAGTGAAGATGGAGGAACATACCAATGAAGTCAAGGAGATTGAGAGGGAAAGTCTGTCCGTCTCCTACGGGCGACGCCTCTTGTACTTGTTCAGGAAATCGACGATTTTGGAACAGAAAACGGCCTTGGAGAGCTTGAAATCCAGCTTGCAGCTGATGTTGATGCTAATGACGTTCACCGAGAATAAGATGCATTTTGCTGAGGAGTGCGTCCCATGTCTCGAATGATCTATACTTGATGAACCAATTCTGATCAAGGTTATAGTGAGGAGAAACGACCTGCCAATATGGAAGCATTCCTGCAAGACGAAAAACTCGCCCTTGAGTCACTTGTTCTCGCAAATCAAGCTGCGACGACGGAGTTCAGAAAGCAAAAACCAAAGATGCAATTCAAGAAATCAGAGGAGCCTAAGGTCGGATCTATCACTAGCTTTGGAATCCTTGGGCCAGAAGCGCAAGGTGATTCCAGCAGTACAGCATCGGCAAGGTCAAGCAGCGCCTCGAAGTCGAAACCGCAACCCACAAAGAATGACAATTCCAAGTCTTCGCCTGCGTTGCACCTGTTCGGAAGTCTGAAAGCGCCCGAACGAGTCGACTCTCAGCCTATCGGATTCATGGTCATACCACCTTCACTCTCTTACGACAAAGAGGGCCACATATCATCCAGCAAATCTACAGACAAAGCTCCTATCCCAGAACTAGCAGGAGACAAAAACCGGACTCCCGATGTAGCTGTGAACATACTTCTCAAGCGCATGACGACGCAAAAAGGACAGACACCGTCCCAACTCAAACCACCAACCCACAAGTCTAGCCCGTCTACCACTTCCAAGCCGTCCACAAGTATCGCGGGTTTTGACACCGCTACCAAGTCGAATCTATCACAGAAGAATAATGAACCGGAAACGTCCCCACCACCATACGAATGTGCCCTTCCACAGGGTTGGGAACAGCGACGAGATCACCGCGGGTTTACTTATTTTGTTGACCATAACACACAAACTACAACATGGACCAGCCCAACGGTGCCCAGCCCACCTCGGAAGAATGAAGACACCGCAGAGCTCAGCGGACAAATGCAAGGGGATCCGATAAAACCGCAACAACCATTCGTCGAAGATCAAGACGATGAAGAGCCCCTCATCGATCTCTTTCCGAGGAGAGCTCCCAGGCCGTACTGATTTATCTCTTCTTGAGGGAAAATATCGGCGCTGTGAATCGTTGTGTAGGGCTATGAGACAATCGCATTGCTTAGCACACCTTTTTCGTAGCGCGGGTTGACAAAAGTGAATCGAAAGATACTCCAGTTGATTATTTACAGCGCAAAACTTAAGACGCCACAGCCTTGCTATATCCAGCAAAGGGCTTGTCATCCTTCAAAATTAGCGGCAGCTCATCTTCTCTTAAAGACTGCAACGTTTCCTTCTCCATCGGCTTCCAGCCCATTTTCCTGAGTCGATTTGCCCTGTTCATGGAATTGGAGCCGAGTACAATATGCGTGTACTCTGCGCCAAAGATGTCGCCATAGAATTCCTTCGGAATGGTCTTGACCTCCGACGTCTTCAATATACCATCATCTTTCAACACACGTCCAATCTCAGCCGCACAAGCGCCCCACGACAAATCATGTCCATTTTCACAGAAGAAATATGGGTTCTTATAGATGTCGTCGCTGTCCTTCCCTTCGAGCCAGTGGAGAAGAACGACGTAGCCCTTTGCGATATCCGAAACGTGGACTTGCGACCAGACCGAGAGTCCTTTCCCGATTTGTCCAGCGTATCCATGTTTGATCGAGTAGCGAGCCATAGTTGGTAATTGGATTGATAGTTTCTTGTATGTTCGAGAGACGCCGTAGATCAATGGCGGAATCATAATGGCCAATTTGGCTGCTTTCCCAAGACGTGCTCGAGCTCGGACAATGGCAAGATCAATCATTCGATGAGGAGCACTATCCGGCAATGCGTTGATATCTTCGGGCTTCTCGTCATCATAAATCTTGTCGCTTTCGTAGTCTCCGGCTGAGTCGTCGCCGAGGAGACTGGCGCCGCTCGTGTGAATGTATATTGTGGATTTTCCAGCTTTGGCTCGCTTCTCAATGCCTTCGCAGACGAATTCGACTGATGGGAGATGGTCTGCAGTCGCTGTGTGGATGACTGTGTCGCTTGAAAGGACTTGATTGATAATAATGTCTTTGTCGTCAAGCGTTGCTATAAGGACTTCCAAACCAAGCTTCTCGAATGATTCTGCGGCTTCTTTGCGACGGACCATGGTCGTGATTGCGTAGGTGCCTTCTTTCAGGAGGAGGTCAAGGATTTCACCTCCGATGAAGCCTGGGCCTAGAAGGAAAAGCTTTTGAGGGGCCATTTTGCAAGATTTCTTTGGTGGCGCTCTAGAGACCAAGAGAGATTTCTGCGTGAGAGACTTCTGTGTAGATGGTTGTTGGATTTAGTTGGGAGGTTGATTGTTGGAGTGGGATTGTAAGGAAAGAAATCTAGGGCTATATATTCAAACAAGCCTTATTTTGGGAAGCATTACGTAGCGGGAATTTATGACGAATCGCTTCAACGTTGCTCAGGTCACTCAAAACCTAATTACAGCAGAAAACTGAACCCAATTTTGTCTTGCAAACGCGTCGGAAGGAATACCAGATCGATTCAGCAGGTTATATGGTGAGTGAAGTTGACCAATCGGGTAATGCATCGCTTACGTTATCCACATGTCGGGATCACCTCTGGAATTTCTGCAGGGCCGTCACCCTCCTTCGCATCTCGGATCTCGCTCAGTTCATCAATGTCCTTCGGAAGCAGTATTCACTCCACCATCGGAAGAAGGCCATCTCGGCTTGATGCCGTTTCGAAAGTTTGCATTCTGCGCTCGACGCAGGGAGAAGATACCTAGGTTGCAGCATCGAGAAGATGAGGAATCTTGACAAACGAACATCGGCGTGCGAGGTGCTCTGTCCAGGATTGCTAATCGATCGCTCAAATTTCAAAAGTATCTCTATACTCAAATCATATCTATTGATTCAGTTTCCGACATTCCTTATTCCAGACGAAATACGCGTTTTTCTTGAGATACTCAGTATCCATTTCCGGAATCCGAATGCTGTGCAAGTCCTCACATTTCACATAATCGTTCCCATCCCTCAACACTTCCGTCTGCCTTGTAGGAAAGAATGAGGTCGGCTTGTCATACTCAAACACGGCAAGGAACTGCCCATCCGACACAACCTCCTCATCCGCGACCCCAACCGCCTTCAAATTCAATCCCTTCGGTGCAGCAACCCAAGCATGCGGAACTCCCCTACCAATCAACACCATCGTCTTTGGCGGCACAACATAAATATCTCCTCCCAATTCCGCCACCGCAATGCCGTTCAGAACAATGATCTTCTCGACTACATAATCCATTTCTGGCCCGCCGTTGATGGGACACATGTGGACGTGTCGTGGCATTCTGCATTTGGTGTTGAATTGAAGGAGACCATTTGTACCGCCGAAGGAGGGGCATGAGGAGTCTGTGGAGTGGCCGAGAGTGAACACCTGCATTTCGCCGGGGAGATTCGTCTCGGGAGGGAAGGCTGGCTTGATTATTGAGCCCGTGCCATGGGAGAATCGGGTGCCATTGGATATGAGTATTCCAAGGCTTTCTGGTTGTGACATCCTCGATGGCTTGGTGTGTGTTGCTTGGAATAAGAAATGACTGCTTAATTGATGATGCTTTAGTTAAAAGTGTGAAAATAACTAGTTATATGCAGTGTTTTGGAACAAGTACGGATTATCATGAGACCCGGGACAGGTAATGAGCAATGGACGCTTCTTAATTGCCCCGGACAATCCGACTTTATTAAGGCCAAAATGATGGTATGGTGAGCTCTTCTGATCCTGAACCTGAACTCTGACGTCTGAATCTAACCTAAATAGGAGATCGGATGAGGCACCATCCCATACCCGATACCCAACGACGAAGCAATTGATAACTTTTACATTGGTAGCAACACCGAGGGATACATCTTTCCAATACAGAGGAATGCTGCAATGCTTTCACGACTCTGATTTCAAAGTTGGCAGAAACCAATATCCATGAACTCGTTTACAGTCCGGGTATAGCGGTTATTACTTGCATATAGCCGTGTGCACCCTTTTCCTCTGATGGGTGTGGATCTGCGAAGCTCAACGGCTATAGAGAAATTTTGCATTAACAACAGTTTCGGTAGTCCTCCCGACATTGGATAATCTCACGAGACTTGTTGGTTCTAAGATTGCTCATCAATTGCCCACAACTACGCTATCATCTATCAAACCTTCATGCGAGAGTAAGATTTATATACAAGAGAGACTACGTTATCTTTTGTTTCAAGTCACATCTCTCACAATTCAAGATTACAGCCTGACCAACATTTTCACCATCTAAAATGACAGTCACACACATTGTTCAGCTTGGTTTCAAAAGTGACATCAGCGCCCAGGTCATCGAAGAAGTAGGCTGCAGTTGCTTCCAATCTATTGTCGAGCTATATTGACAAGTACCAGACCTGCAACCGCATGCTCGCTCTCAAAGGAAACTGCATTTCCCCCACAACCGGAAAGCCATACATTGTCTCATCACGAGGGGGAAAGGAAAATTCAATTGAAGGACTCCAGGTACAAACATCTCAAAATCCATATTTGTGAATGCATGAGTTACTGATTCCTAATCATGCAGAATGGCATCACGCATGTCTTCGTTATTGAGTTTGCGTCAGCTGCAGACAGAGATTACTATGCGTTGAAGGATCCTCTTCATCTCGAGTTTGGTACTTTTATTGGGATGGTTGCTGCTAAGGCTATTGTTGTGGATTTCAGCAACGATACATTCTGAGTAAATTGACGGCAATCCAAATTCGAGTTGTTCTTCTAGATTTGCGGAAAGAAATTAATCTGTGAGGAAGGAAGAACCAGTGCAAATTTTGGGTGTCGGGCAAAGATGATCTTGAACAATTGCTAAGTCCCGGAATCGGTATGTCGGAAATAGCTTCATCTACATCGACTTGAGACTCGGTAAAGTATAACCCCCTCTCTCTTCAAAAAACTGCCCAGCGGTAGCCATGAGCTCTGCTGCCTCTTTACCAACCCAATCAACCGTAACAGCTTTCCGGCTTTGCTCCAACTCGGAGATAATGGGCCCACATGTCTGGGAGTTGAAATCAGCGACTGTTCTCAGCGCAAAGGATGAAACCAGAAGACCTACCAAATAACATGAACCCTTTTGCTCATCATCACACGCCAAAGTCAAAACGACCTTCGCAACGCCCTCTGCCGTATTGGAAGGTAACCCCTTAGCTTTCCACTCATCTACAAACCCATTCGAGAGAGCAGTGGGTGTGATAAAAGGAGCTACAGCGTTGACTCTGATACCATATCTCGCAGCGGCAAGTTGAGAACCTCTTAACAAACCAGTAACGCCATGCTTCGACGAGATATACCCCGCAACACCTGTACCGCCGAAATATCCAGATGTGGATGAGACGAGGATGATTGAGCCTTTTGAGCCATCATCGAACACCGGTGTATTACTTTTCATGTAAAAAAAGCCGGCTCGGAGAGCTAGTTCGTGTCAGTCGGGAAATTGAAGAAATGGGCGAGTGGAAGACATACTATTCATCGTCCCCTTCAGATTAATATCAATAACCTTCGAAAATTCTCTCGATTCAATCGGATCCCCATTCTCATCCACTTCATCCACATCCAGGACCATTTTACTCTCCATAACTCCCGCGTTCGCAATAACAATTTCGACGCTTCCAAATGCCTTTAATGTTTCCTTAAACAGAGACACCATGTCTGACCATTGCAGGATATTTGTTGGTATGAACCTTGCACGAGTTGGATCCGGTAACGTAGAGATAATTATTTCTGCTGGGGAACGGGCCAGTTCCAGATCGGCCATCGCTACATTTGCGCCGTGTGATACTAGCATTCGGGTTATTTCTGCTCCAATTCCTCCTGCGGCGCCTGTGACGATGGCGGTTTTTCCGGAGAGATTCGAGAGCAATCCTTTATTGAGAGTTATATTGCCCATTTTAAGTGGATCCCGAGAGAACGAGAAGATAATGGAAGAAGATATCGAAAAACGTGAAGTAAGGTCTTGAAGTTGGAATCGTGATAACTGTAGCTTGAACTTGGATGGATTTGTTAGAGTATAGTGTTCGACTTGCATGGCTTTTTCGATTGCTAATTTAGTTGCTCGTTGAATTCCGGAAGCGGGTATATGCGATTCGGTTAAATGCAATGTTGGGAACGGAAGAGGGTATCCTAATTTGTGTGTCGCTCGCGCTTTACGTTGAGCTGATATCCTCGATTATACCCCAGCTTTTCCCCATGCCGTCTGAAGCGTTTCTCCAGATTGTTCTTCAGCTTGTCGAAGTCCTCCCCTAGCTCTTTTCCCCGGATTGTCGTCTGCATAATCCCGAATAGATCAGCGCAAGGCCTCATTGATGTAACCGGCCAGTACAGCCCTTATCATACAGCCTTTTCGTTTTCCGTCTCACTGACCAGCGATACCCCTAGTTTAATGGTCTCTCCACATTTCTGTTCCCCAGGGTTTTAGCCGTATAACCCCGTGTTTACACTCCAGCCTGGCTAGGATGTCCATTCAAGGATACAGCCTTCTCGTGACCTCTTTCCTCTCTTTCCCCACATTTGAATACCCCAGATTATCGCATGCATAACCCCGTACTCCTCCACTCGGATCATACAGCCTTTTCTCCAGTGGGGTATAAAGCGAGATAGGGATCGTCACAAACTCAATACTTCTCTAGCAAGCTGGGGTTTTATCCACTAAAATTTTCCATACTTCATCCCTAACAAAAGTCTCCCAACTCTTACCCACCAAACCGCCCACCATGGACACCAAAATCGCAGCCCCAGTCCACCTCGAAACACTCAACGATGACCTCCCAAAACCCCAACCGATCGTCCCATACGACGCAAAACGCCATGCCCTTCTCCGGCGTAAAATTGATCGCAGAATGATGCCTCTCTGCGCATGGCTCTACTTGCTCAACTACCTCGATCGTTCCAACATCGGTAATGCCAAGATCTTGAACAGTGAGACTGGTGACTCCTTCTTACAGTCCACTGGCATGACTGCTCGTGATTATTCCATCACAATCACGCTTTTTGCAATCTCTTACTCGGTGTTTGACGTGCCTTCGAACTGGATCTTGAAGCGATATGTTCGTCCGTCGGTGTGGTTGGCATCGCTGCTATTCTCATGGGGAGTTCTGACGTTGGGCTTTGCGTTCGTCAGAAGTTACAGTGCTGTTCTTGGGTTGAGGTTCGTCATTGGAGTGTTCGAGGCTGGTTTCTTTCCCGGTGAGTATTACTCAGCTTGACGTTTCTGAAATGTGCTACTGCTAATATTTGTTGGTGTAGGTATGATCTATCTTATCACATTCTGGTATCGACAAGAAGAACGCTCTGTTCGCATCGCTTTCGTCACCGCCTCTGCGACATTGGCCGGTGCCTTTGGAGGCGTAATCGCATACGGTGTTGGTAAAATCAATGGGCGGGCTGGTATCAGAGGATGGGAATGGCTCTTCATCATTGAAGGACTTGTTACCATTGTCTGTACAGTGCTCATCGTCCTCTTCTTACCTGACTATCCAACGACAGCTAGGTGGTTGACTGAAGAGGAGAAGATTTTTGCAGTTCAGAGGTTGGAGGAGCAGCAGAGCGCATTCACGCGTGAACCTGCTAGTCGTCGGGAGATTCTGGAAACTTGTTTCAGTCCGAGGATGATTGGTCATTACCTTGCATACGTATGTTAAATCCTTCCTCTAGCCATGTCAGAACTAATACCTCATGTAGTACACAAACACCGTGGTCATAAGCTCGCTCGTCTACTTCTGCCCTACCATTGTTGTTGGCTTGGGATATACGTCAGTTCAAGCCCAGCTGATGACAATTCCGCCTTGGGCGATAGGCTATGTGGTATCCCTCGCCCTCGCCTGGTCCTCCGATCGATACAACGCTCGCGGATATCATGCTGCTGGAGCTGCAGCAGTTGCTGGAATTGGCTTCCTTGCATCGGTCTGCCTTCCAGCCGATGCATACAGCAAACGATACGGCTGCCTCATTGTTGCTTGCTGTGGTGTTTTTCCCAGTCTATCTCCCATGATCGCGTGGGTGACGTGCAATGCTCCCAGCGCGAGAACTGTCGGGCTTGCTGCGGCGCTGAATAATGCCACTGTGGGACTTGCTTCAATTACGGCGGTGTGGCTTTGGAAACCAACGGAAGCGAAGCGTGGATATCCTACTGGGAATATCGTTTGCTGCGTTTGTAGCTTTTTGACTGCCATTCTGGCACTTGCGCTGAGATGGAACTATGGGAGGATGAACAAGAGATCTATACAGGATGTTACTGGTGTGACGAAAATTTGGGCTTTGTGAGTGACTTTGACTTGAGTTTGGTCGAGACATACAATGCGAGTATGGGCATAATCGAGCTCAGTTGGTTAAGAGGGGCGGACATGCTGAAATTGCTTGGAAATCCTTCTCCCGGACCAGGGTTGAATGTCGTTACCTGTTAATTTGATTACTGGAGGGGCAGCCCAACTTGAGGCGCTCATTAGAATGGCTTCCAATGAGAGGTAGTTTGAAAAATAAGGACTTCTGCAATTCTACATATGTCAGTATGGTTGTCCAATAGTAGCATGTGGTTCTCCTAGCAAGTGAAATCAGAGACTGTTGACGAAGAACGGAATTTTAGAGGCCGAAATTGATCTTTGATCGGCAGCAATAATCTGACTCAGTCCAGACACCTCAATATTGTAGGCCACCATAATGAAGAGTTTGGAACAAGCTAGCCGCCAAAGTTCTTTGACCTCATTCGCGAGGAGGTTCAATCAGAAGTTAACTCATGGTGTTCCAGGATTCAAAGTGTTATGATTGAGTGTTTTTCCAGCTTGGTCCACGCATTGAACAAGATGGATATAATTGGCATTCAAATGCAGACACTTCAACGTCTCCATCAATCATTTGGTATTTGACGCGTTCAGTTGTCCGCCTCTGCTCATTGTTGGCCAGTCAGTTCAGAACACGTCTGATTGCAATCAGAAAATGATGACCATGGTTTTCTGAAATTAGAATGTCAGTCGATGGGAAGGGAGTGACGATGTTGTTGGCGTTGGTGGATGGAGTTGAAGTAAGACTCTAATTCTTTTGAGACGTCACTCTTTGCATCCCTTTTACGTCCGACGCGTGGAACTGTCCTGTACTGCTCTTTGTTGGCATACCAGTTCGAAATGCGGCTGGTTGGACTCAACCTTGGAGATAATTAGATACTCTGTCTATAGCTGATGAAGATGAAGGCTTTAATATGAAAGATGGTCTTGGATCGGTGGTGAAGTACACTAAGGGCGTGTTTGGTTTAGATTTGTTGAAGCCGATTTGCGTAAATGTAGCAAATCCGGCAATTCTGGAGGGGTGTATTAGCCTTAGATTTGCTTAAATAAAACGAGTATACTTAAAAATCCTATATTTACTATATTTACTATAGTCAGCGCGGCTATTTGAATTTAGCTAATTACACGTGTAGAATAGCTATTAAATCCAGTAAATACAACGCCGCTAAGCGTGGTTAATACTCGATTTGCTAGTTTTCTACTACGTATCGCTATATATACCTTAAAAGACACAATTTTAACGCAATAATACCTAGCGATAACTAATATAACGAAGAAAACCGTACTAGAGTAAGCTACTTAGTTAGTTATATAGTATATTACTCTAAAAAGGGTCTAGTAATTAAAACGAATAGCCCTCGAAGTCTATAGGTAAAAAAAGAAAGACCTACGCCGTTAAAACGACTAAAAACCTATATTTAATAACCTTTATTACGCTAATACGAAGATAGAAGATATTCTACGAGAATATAAAGAGAGGTATTAGTAAGAGACTAGGCTTACCGTTATATAATTTAAGAGGCTAGTAGTATAGTTAGCGGATAATACTACTCTTATAGACTTAAAGTCTATTAACCTTAAGGTAAAGTTAGTAATATTTCTTTATATATATAGCTATAGTATCTCTTACTATAGAGTATCTATTTATTAGAAGGTTAATATCTACTAAATTAGCCTCTTCTTCTACGAAGTACCTAATACTCTCCTATACCTCGTAAAATCTAATATTATAATATATAAGGACGATAAAGACGTACCGGTTACGCCTTAAATCCGTAATAAAGTTGGTAAGATATTCCTGTTTTTTAAAGATTATATAGGCGCGATAGATAGTACGCTAGTATTCGTTTTAGTAAAGAACGAGGACTATAAAAGAGGGGGAGAAAAAAAGTATATCGTTATTAAAAAGGCTTCCTTACTACTAATATTCTTAGTTATATAGATTTTAATATAAACTTCAAATTAGTATACCTAGGATAGGAAGGAACGGCGTATAATACTACGATATTTAATAATATAAGGCTTAAAGGGCTATTTATAATACTAAAAGGTAAATACTAGCTAGTAGACGTAGGATATACTTAAGTAGATAGCTATAGTAGATAGGTTCTAGCTCCCTATATAACTATTAGGTATTATCTTTAGGAATAGAGAAAGGGTAACTAATAGCCTTAAATAATAAAAGAGTTATTTAACTTAAGATATATAAAGTTACGTAATATAGTAGAGCGTACCTATAGTATATTTAAAGATAGATTTTATATTTTTTAGGCTACGTACGATAGCTTCTTTTTAAAAACCTAGAGTAAGCTAATTATAGTACTCGCTATAGTATATAATTAGATAAATATTTACGGGGGCCGGCTAAGGAGGGAGTAGAAGAAAATAAAGATATTAAAATAAAGAAATTATATAAAAAAAAGGTATAAAGTAATCCTAAAATAATAGGCTACCTCGTGTACGATTAATATACTCGAGAGAGGGCCTACGTATCTTTCTAGACGTAAAGAAATAAAGTATATATACGAGAAATAGGATAGGATTACTTTAGTAATATAGGCTAAATATTAATCTTACTTAGAGGCTCGAGGAGTTAAAGACGGCGGCTCTAAATAGAATTTTAGTAATAAATCTAAAGTTTCTAATAATAAAGAGACTAATAGAAGTAGTAAGAGTAGTAAAAATAGCAATAATATATAGTTATAAGTAGTTATTATTAAGTTAAAGACGAAATTATATTAGAGGAATTAATTAAGTAATAGTTTTAATAATTTCTTACTCCTAGAAACTACTTTTAAATCGCTAACCCTTAACTATAACGACGCCTACTATATAGAATCTAAATAGCTAATATTACTCGAAATTATACGCCCGTTTAATTAGTACCGGAATTATTAGAATTAGACTAATATTTATTAAGATAGAAGGCTTTAAAGTTTAGTATTTTTAGAGACTACCCCTTAGAAGAGCCTTAGTAAAGAAAACTAGGGTCTAGTATAGCCTTAAATCTAAACTTCGTTATATTAGTAACGAGGATTTCTTAAACCTTACTCCTTTTTAATAATTTTAGTACCGTTTAAAAGCTCTAATTATTTAGTATAATTTAGTCTCCTTAGATCTTAAAAAGATACGTTAGCCGTAAAGTTATTCTAAAATACGCAAGGCGACATTTTATTAAGATATAGGCTAATTTATAACGTTATATATCGCGGAGCGAGACTATATACTACTAAGAAGAAGAAAAAGAACCTTATTTCTACTCTTACTTATACTACTATTTCTTTACCAAATCTAATAATTTTTAATTCCTCTTATAGGGTAGATCTGGAGCTTTTAAACGGACTAAAAATTCTATATAAAGTATATATTATAGTAAAGTTATATTATAAAGAAAATTATATATCTCTCTACGTAGTAGAACGTAGTTTAGTAGAAAAAATAGAATTTTTAAACTTTAAACCTTAACTTCGCGTAACTACTAACTATTAACTATATTTATTTAATATTTATATCTCGTCGGTATCTATAACCTCTACTACTTTATCTAAGGTATACTAACTACTATTAGATTTATTTTTATTACTATCCTCGTCCTCCTAAAGCCTCTTTCTCGCTACTATAAATTTAGTTTAATTTATATTACGCTTCCTTACTAAATACTTATTCTCGTAGTTTTACTAATACTAGTCTATTATTATCTTTCTATCGAACTCCTTTTTTATCTACTAAGCTATTATATAAGTAAGTAGGTTAAGGAAGTAGTCTACCTTTTTTTATTATTAAAAAAACCTTATATAAGGTACCTTAAGCCTCTAGGTTATTATAAAAGATCTTTAAAATTCTTAACTATTAGGTAGGCTATATACTATAAACTATATACGTATTTAGAATTTTATTTTCCTTACGTAATAACTCGTTACTTCTATAACGAGCTATTATCGCTTATAGGCTTATACTATAAGCTAACGAGCTACGACTTAAAAGGCTTATAGATAAGTAGAACGAGCCTACTTTTAGTAGCGTATACTTAATAGACAAGACTTTACTCTCTTAAAGGTTTCGTAGTTCTAGTCTCTAGTTACTTCGCTATTACTTTAGTTATTATAGTATAATTAACTCTTATATTATCGCTTTTCGCTTTACTCGATTAATATAAATATTATTACTAATTAGACTACTTAAATATATTACTCTAGTAAGATATCGCTAGCTATATTACTAGAGTATATAGCCTCTACGTAATATAGTAGAACTACTATCTAATAAGTAGTATATTAATAAAGTATATCTACTATCTTAATAACTACTTTACTTTCTCTAAAAGCTTAGGCTAAACGACCCGTATTAACTACTACTAAGACTCTACTATTTAAGAGGTAAGAGGCTCTACCGGGACCTTCCGGTTAGACTCCTATACCTAAGGTTTAGCCTATAAAGAAAGATATACCCCTACCTAAACCGAGCGATAACGAGTCTAACGGAAGTCTCTTTAACGACGATATAGATATTAACCTACTAGAACTACCTAGACTATCCGGCCTAAGGGGACCTCCTAGAGGTAATAACCTAATAGGCCTATAGAAACCTATAGGAGGTAATACTCTACTAGCTTTACTAAGGAATAGAGCTAAAGTTAAAATACTAATAACTTTCTCTAGTAAACGAGGATAACTTAAGACGTTTATTACTTAATATAACCTATATATATTCTATTACCCTTCGGACTTCCTAAATAATAAAAAGAAAGTTATATTTATAATTACCTATCTAAGAGGTACCGCCTTTAGCTAGATTAAGGATTACTTTAACTAATATATAACTAGACCCCTAGAAGCTGAGCTATAAAATCTATTTAAAAGATTTAGTAATTTTTACTAGTAGCTCGAACTATTCTTTAGGAATATTGTATTATAGATTATATCTAAGCTATAGAAATAACACTAGAGGAAATAATAGGATAGGAAGGTTTAGAGTTAGAGGACCTAGAGTATTAGAAAGATAAATAAATAGAGTAGTAGAACGAGTTAAGTAATAACTCTATTAGTACGTACTAAGTAAGATTACGTAATATACCTATAGTTCCTATAGCCTTAGCGGATACCCACGATTTAAAAAGTATAGGAAGTATATAAAGGTTACTAAGAATATAGGTAACCTATAAAACGAAGAAATATATAAGAGAGGTATTTAGTAGGATCTCCTATTTCTTTCTTTATAGTTATCTTATATTACTTTTCTTAAGTTAGAGGTTTATAATATATAAGTAGTAACGATACTTTACTTAAATATAAAGCCGATTTATCTTATATACTAGTAGCCTTATATCTATAGAGACTAAGATATTATATATAGCTTAAGGCTAACGCTATTTCCCCTCTTTCTTAGCTTAACTATACTTTACTATAGTCTACTATATAACTACTATTTAAAGCTAGTTAAGTATAATAAGGAAAATAGAAAAGACTTAAGGTAGATTAATCTACTAACTCTTACCTTTACTCTAAACCTACGTTAGGAAGAAAGTACGATATAATAGACGTTCCTAAGTAAAAGGAGTATAAGGTTACTCTAGAAAATATAATCTATATAGTACCGAGAAAGCCTCCCGTAATACTATTACGGTTATAATCTTTATTAATTCAGGGGGTCTAAGAGCCTCGAGGCCCCGGAGATTATAAGGTTTAGGGGGTAGAAAGGTCTAAATTACGTATAACTAAAAGAAAAAATAATCTACCTTTAATAGACTATATTATAATAGATCTAGCCTATTACGACGCCGATTTCTCTCGATTAGGCGTATTATAGTAGGGTATTAGGGCTTCTTTCTACGTAGAATCTAGATATTAAGTTACTAATATATCTTTTAGGTTTAGATTAATAAGTATATCGCTACCCTTAGCCTTCCTTTCTCCTCTTTTACGGCCTCCGCTACGGCTATAGTTAGCCGACGACTTTGCCTTCGCCTCCTCTATAATCTCGTTATACTATTTAGGTACTTTACGTATACGTTAAGGTAATCTAGAGTCGACAGAATCTAATATCGTAATATTGGTAATAGTAACGAAAAAATAAGATTTTTAAATTAGTTTTTAAGGTTCTTATTAAGATAGAAATATATAGAGTAGTAGTAAGTAGAATACTATATAAGTCTAGGCTTATTTTACTTACCGCCTTATAAACTAGTTTTAAACGAATAAATATAGTAAATATAGCCCTAATACCTTTAAATTTACTAGATTTACCATATTACCGCGCTTAAATCGAGTAAATCTAAAGTAACAAATCTAAGCCAAACACACCCTAAATCTATTAAATCTCATCTTTACCTTTTCTTCTCCTTCCCTCTACATCTTCATCAACTCACCGTCCCATCTCATCAATCTATAAATTTCTTTCGTGTCTTAAACTTCGCCGCAGCGCAAAATTGATCCTCACCTCGCATAACTCGTATCATGTCTCGTTGTTCTCAAGCAGGTTAAAGTTTGCCTGACAAAGCTTGGAGCTCCGCAACAAAACTTCAGCCGCAAAGATGCATATCAATGCTCGATTATATTGCTAGGCCCTTTATCATGAATCTCTGGCATCTTCTGAAGTTCCCATCAATCTTCCATAACTGCCTCGATTCCGTGATGATTTTCTGCAGAGCTCGTGAGAAATACCCCGTTCTTGTTCGTGGCGCAGATGCTTGCATGCGCATTCGCGGTGTACCGTTTCCTTAACTCTCTTGGCGAATGTGGAGGTCACCGCATCTTCATTGGTGTGGATTGAAAAGAGCAACAATCGTTGTGTACAACGCCATCTATTTTAGGCCCACCATGCTGCCCCGCGCCTGGGCATTTTGTTTCACGATAATTTTTAAGTTCTCTTACGTCTGGACTTGCACTTTTCTCTCCCCCCTGCTCATAAATATATATATTTGCAGATGGAGTGGCTTACCATTTCATTCATTTCCTCGATTATCATGGCCTAGCACGGCTGAAGGACTTCATACTTTGTTGCCCAGTGTTTCGGGATTTTGAATCTCCATCTCAACTGCAGCTCAGGATTCAAAACGCGACCATCTCTCTTACTAGGCCCTTTCTACCCGCGCGCCTTGTCTTCTTGCACACAAAGGTCATGATTTTCAGGTGGAAGCTTGCAGGACTGGCTGCTCTTGGAGTTCTGCCGTCGTCAAATTGCGTCCCAACAACTAACGTCACGTCCACACCAAATACAACACCTAATACCGCGAGTAACAATACGACGTTCAACTCACCAATGTTACCCGTTACGATCACGAGTACTAGCTTCTCAAGTTTTCCGTCCAGTTCTTCATCCGTGTCAGATGTGCAGTCCCCAAGCGGGAACAATGTTGCTGGATATATCATGGCTGGAATTGGCTTCACTGGCTCTGGATCCAGCTCTTCAACGTCATCTCAATCTAGCTCTTCGATTTCATCTTCGCCCAATTCTTCGATCTTATCGCAGTCCAGCTCTTTGCTTTCATCGCAATCGAGCTCTTCGAAAATTTCTCAATCAAGCCTTTTGAAATCATCTCAATCCAGCTCGTTGCCGTCTACACACTCCACTGTTCTGGCGCCTCTCCAAAAGGGACCGATTTCCAACTCATCAGCATCATCGCTTCCTTCTCCAGATACATTATTCAAGCCCATCTCCAGCGCCAAACCCTCGCCGCCGTCAATCACGCCTATGCTTAATCTGAGCTCGTCATCAACATTGATGACTTCCAATCTATCTTTTTCTTCGATAGCAGAAAAGTTCAATCTTTCCTCACAGTCAACGACAGTCATCTACAATCAGACACTCGTCAGCCCAGACTATAGCCATGCAAATGCCAGCGACTGTTCTGCACTGCTTGACATTTGGACTTCTGTCTCTGTGAACTGGGATATGAGTGTCTACTCTACGCTGTCCAACTCCTACGTTGTGACGACCGAGACTAGTCCGCCAACTACCATGTACAATGTAGAAGACGTCGTGTCCACCAGCTTGTATGTCAGTGGCGGATTGACCTTTGGCAGTCTGGTCACGAATGGCATCACGACAGTGGGAAGCTTCACATTCGACGGACTGATCACGGACACGAATTACGCTGAGGTATCACCCTACCCGTTCCCAAAACCGTGTACCATGTCTCCAATTGATTCGTCCCGGTGCGCGTCAATCCGGAGTTCAATGTACACAAACTTCAACCCCCCGAATCGATACAGACCTGCATCTTCAATGGTAGAGCCTGGCTGCACACTTGGCTGTGTGCAGTGCAACATCCGAGGATCGAATGTCGAGGTCCTCTACTGGCCGGTGAAAACTGTCGTGGACAAACACAATGCTACAATCACCATCACTTCACCTGGAACTGCTACAGCAGAGTTCAATGGTCACACCCTGACAAGTCCTACCATTTACTTATCATACGACATCTTGAGCGCAGAGAACAACTGCGGTCAAGTGGGAGCCAACTTCACAAACGGCATCTTAGAAATTCCATTGGACGAAACTCTTTCAAGCTTCGGTTATCGTAGACACTATCACTCGGCAATGCCCACCTTACCATTCAACTACGCTGACTTGAACGAGCCGATGCCGTTGAGTATTTACCAACAGCAATTCAATTGTGGCTACAACGCAACAGAAACCTGCCCTGTCGTCATTCCCGGCAACTACAATCCTTCTGTCGTGTTGCCAAGGGCAGTGCGCAGCCTCGATCCGCTATGGGCAGATTGTGCAGACGACTGGATCGGGGTTTTCGACCCACCACATGCGTTGCAATCAGTTGCTATGTTAACAGATCTTTCACCTCCAACATCAACCCCAGCAAAGTCTGCGAGCGTGGGCGCGACCCCTACTTTGAACGAAGCCACGGCTACTGCCACAAACGATCCACCGTCTGTACAAAAAACGTCTCCCGCTCCGGCCGTACCAAACACAAGCGCTGCTCCATCACCGATAATCTCTTCCAAGGATCCGCCTACAGACGCTGTTGCTTCCATCATGGGTGTGGTTCTTGGAGGAGAATCTGCATCCGCCCAAAGTATCGACTCCGGTGGAGTTTTCGCTGTCACGTCACCAAATTCAAATATTCCGCAGACCATCGCTACCATTGGAACACAGCCCATTCTCCTTCTCCCTGGTGCCTCAAATGCTGTGGTTGTTGGAGATACCACACTTTCCGTTGGGGGAGCTGGAGCCACTATTGCAAATTCAGTCATATCTGTTGGCTCAAATGGCCTCGTTGCTTCTCCTGTTGCTGTTGGTCAACCTGCGGTAACCGTTCCAATCACAGCCCCTCCCAATTCAGAATCCAATGCGCCAGTGACGTTTACCTCAATCGGAGGTATTCCAGTTCTGAACGTCCCTGGCCAAGCTGGAGCTGTCGTCATCGACAGTACAACCTTGACGGCAGGTAGCCCAGCTGCAACAATCTCTGGCACTGTAGTTTATGTTGGACAGAATGGCCTTGTGCTTTCAAGCGCAGGACAACTAGCAGTAACAATTGCCATCCCCGCTGGGCCTGGATCCGAAACTCCACCAATGTCGCTCACCTCCGTGGGAGGAATCCCCGTCCTTCTTGTTCCTGGCCAATCTGGAGCTGTCGTCATTGGTGGAACAACTCTCACCGCAGGTGGACGTGCTGCGACGATTTCAGGTGTCGTCGCTTCTGTTGGAGTGGACGGCCTTGTTGTCGCAAACTCTGGACAGCCACCTACGACCATTCCGATCGTTCCAATACCAAAAGACGGAAGCGCGTCAATCCAGATTACATCGATTGGGAACAACCCTGTCTTCCTAGCTCCGAGCAAGTCGGGTGCTGTGGTCATTGCTGGAAGCACTCTCAGTGTGGGTGGTCCGGCTGCTACAATCTTGGGTATTGTTATTTCAGTAGCAGCTAGTGGCCTTGTTGTCTCGGGTCCTGGTCACGTCGCGGTTACCATTCCTCTGTCACGGACTCTCACCGGCGGTATGAATGTCGGCGGCTATATTTTATCGGGATTGGGATGGACAGTAAGCTCGACATCGGGTATCTTCTCAAGTAGTAAGACTTCGATAACTACGGCTATTTCGTCAACGTCCGGAATAAAGAGTGTGAGCTTGAGCCTATCATTGACTACGATAAAGGAAGGCGATACAAGTCCGACTGGAGTAGGATTCTCGCCGTCGAGTAAAAGCGGATCGCCTTCGTCTCTCCTTTCGTCTTTTCTTATAATAATTGAAATTCTATTAGCAGTTTTAGTAGTAGTACTTTTATAGTTATATACTAGATTATCTTTTAAATTTACTATATTTTTTACCTTAGTTCGTTCGTTTACGTCTGCAAAGTTTAGATTTAAAAGTAAATTCTTTTTAAAAAAAATTAGATTTTTAAATACTTCTCTATATTCCGTATAATATATATTTAATATTTAATACCTTAAATACTACTAATATTATATTTATTCGCTCAATATATTTTTTAATTAATTATACTTTAATTAAGATTTAACTATTATATATATTATTTCTAATTAAGATTATAATTTTAAAGCTAAATAACTTTATATTATTAGTTATTATAAGTACTACCTACGTTTTTTCGTATAAACTCTAAGAGTAAGAGTGTTACGACTAGTTTTTTTAGTATAATATAGTTTACGTATCCTTAGAGTAACCTTATACTTTTTTTACTTAGGAACGCCTATTATATCGTACTTTCTACCTAATAAGGGTTTAGGGTAAGAGTAAGAGTTAGTAGATAAACTTATCTTAAGTTCTTTCTACTTTCCTTAATATACTTAACTAGCTTTAAATAGTAGTTTAGGGTTAGGGTT